>OX090903.1:4658660-5908660 GCA_944319695.1 Tiphia femorata
CTTAACATTTCTTTAGATTCACTAATATTTGCTTGATGGCCCATGACCGGCGCATTTAGTTGAATGAACTAATATTTTTTTAAATCAGCAGTTTTTTTTTTTTTTTAATATCTCATTAAGTGGGAGAATCAATGATCAATCAATGATTCTGATTCCAATAAATCTCATCGTAATGTCAATGATCATAATACGCTGGCACTTTTCGACACGGAACAGAAGAAGCGCAATATCACCGTGTGGCACTCAAACGGTTAAGGTAACGAACGGTCGCGCGTCAGGACCGTTCTCGCATGGAGAAGTAAGTAAGAGGCTCTAGTTCTTTTCGAGCAGGACGATTCAATATTCATGAAGTTAGAAACGAGCTGGAACGCACTGGCGCTAGCCTCGCGTCACCTTGTTCGAACGTGTCGCGTATTTTGTCCGCGTGGAAATTTAGGAGCCTCCGTGGAAGATGGAGCAGGGCGCAGAGCCCAGGCTGTAGTCGGTAAATTGCGATAGAACGATTTATAAGAAAAGCTGCGTACCATGCTGCAGACGGCCGGAGCGTGTATCTGGCCCAGATCAGTCCTTAAGCAGGCCGCACGCAAAGCGGGCTAAGCCGAGTCTCTTAGTCCATGCCCCCAGAACGGAATTTCTCCCCGCGGGATCTAACAATAAAATCGACCTCCCGCGGTTTAACCTTGTTTAGGTAATCTGGAAGGCGAAGGCCCGAGTAATATACGTAATGTATGATGCCTGCCACTTCTCGTGCCTCTCGTTAATCAGCTTCACGCAAAGGATTGTTTCGCGCGACCTGCTATGCCGAGAGCAATTGAATTGATCTCGGTAGACTTGCGAGTGAGAAACGAAGAACGATCCGTTACAATAATTCCTGAGAATGCCCTATCCGATTGGGCTTCTCGATGAAGTCTACCGCGAGAGAGACAATACAAATAGCTTAAATTCCCTTACATGATGCAGATAGGGAATAACCATTGGTGTTTCTTAATTTTTAGATACTCGTGTATTCTACTTATTGAATGTCCATCATTATCACGTGTCCTTGGGTAAAACCAATTAAGAATAGTAACGACGAATAGTAAATAAGAAACTCGGCAGAAAAAATATCTCACTTTGATAAGTAATCCGAATAATTCCACATATTAATCAAGTACAATGATTATGACAATTATTCTGTACCTTTTGAAGATCTTTTAGGTGTCTTAGGCAGGACGCACTTTTAGAAACACTGTCTTACGATATTAATTACCAAAAGTTGATCGGTGCGGATTCTGATGTGAGGTGGACGAGAGCCTTCTCGAGCAGGAACGAGCGTGGGTGGAACGGTGCCGTTAGTGGCGTTAGCGCGCATTAGGGGTGGTCCACGCCTAGCACGGCTTTAACCCAATTTCAGGCTTTTAAGGTGTGACCGATGTATTAAGCGGCAATGCTCGTCACATCGCCTCGTATAGCTTTGTCGCTTCAACCGAAGCATGTCGCTTCTATCCGCGGCACCGATCCACGATCCCATTTTCGATCGGTTCACTCTCGTGCTCGCAATGCCGGCGGGTCAACCCTTAATCCGCTAAAGTGGCCAAAGCTTATGCCCGATTATATCTCAACCTGAGCTGCCTCCATCGCTTTGCATGCGCCTTGCACTAGATTAGCCGTGGCTGCAATCGGTGTCCAAGCACCCATGACCCATTTCCACGATCGGTTTGGTCTTAGGTGTGCTCGAGAGCGCGCAAACCCATGATCTACATTCTGGGCACACTCTCCACGCAGCTTGCGACACTTTAGTGCTTTGTTTAATTTGCTGGTAAGGGTATTTATAGGTTTCCGTGATTTTGCGACGTGTCGATTAAGCGATTGGCAAGCAACAGCCATGATATTACATCAGAGATCGTTCTATGGCACACACTAACAAAGTCTACGTATCGGCTCCTACTAAATCTTCTCGAAACCACCTTGTATAACCCTTTAAGCCCTATGAACGCATATATGCGTTTGGCGAAAGCTGGACTAAGGTGTGGACTAAGGACGCATATATGCGTCTGTCGATTTTTTCGGTCACCAACACAGAAGTATTACAGTTACTTTTGTGTGAGATGAATACAAGGTGCCTTCCTTAGTAACAGCGTGGTAATAACGCTCTTTAATTATTTAATCTCGTGCAAATGCACTATAACTTATTACTATCTACTTCTTCAATAGTTAATCAACAGAGTTTAGTCTAGCGAAAAACTATTCCGTCCACAGCGATCGTCACCTTTCGTATGGACCGTATAGGCCGCGAGTATTCAGCAGTCAAAGGGATAATAATGTAAAAAAATCAAGCTTCGAGCATCGCCTTGCCATTGGATTCTCGCGTGAAAATTTATTTATCTAGGGTACATTCCAAAACCGTCGCTAGAGGAAACAGGAGGTAATGTAAGAGGAAAGACCCGAAGTGCATCTGGAAATGAAAGTGATCTATGTTTTGGAACACATACCAAAGGAAAATAAAAGAGCGCGATAATACGTAATGGCGCAGTAATGCATTTCGTTCAATTCCGTTGAATTCAATACTACAGTGCTCTCAGTTAACAAAAATTGATAAGATAAATGGCACGAAATATTTCACTCGGTCTAGTACTCCCTCTTATTCATAGTACCCCTTTTATTGTAGAAGAAGATGCAGATGATGAGGAACAAATGATGCTTCTATTATTGGCTAAAAGAAAACATCGTATACGCGAGTGTTCAAATGTTCCACCTAGGTTAACAGGCTTTCTGACCAGTGTTCTAAAGGGCGGGAAAAAAACATGAAAAATTTGAAAAAAACCGATTTTTTTCGGCTTTTTTTCTTGCCAACTTTTCCGGCAGGAAAAATATGCAAAAAAATATTTTCTGTAGATTTTTAGTTTAATGTTTTCTGTTTTATCAAGAATTTAGTGGGAAGTACACACTCATGCATAAAGGCATAATACAGAACGCAAAAGGAAATAAAACAATCAGACTCCTTCATTTTCATCGTGGCAATAGAAATGAATGAGGTCTCTGATTGGTTTATTTTCTTATGCGTTGTGCATTATGCCTTTATGCAAAAGTGTATATTCCCCGCTTTATTACTATCATTATTTTGAGAATGATCAGTTAAAGGTGAAAATATGTAGTTATAACATGTGTAATAAAACAGAACAAACTTAGAAGTTGACATCAACTGTTTATTTTTATAATAAAAAAATGTTAAATTAAATAACAAACAATATTTGTTACAAACTACAAACAAGTACATATGCAATACATATTTTTCGTCCTTTTCGGGGAAAAAACCGGTTTTTTTCGGTTTTTTCCATGGTTTTTTTCACAAAATGTATTTTTCCTGCTTTTTTAGAACACTGTTTCTGACTAAAGTTATACCTAGAACTACTATTTCACACCCTGTATCTGTAACGAATAATTTCGTTTTCATCTTCCCGCCAATTAATACCGCGCAATTCACCTTGATAAAATATAGATGAGAATTTTACTCGAAAGAGGAAACACGAAGGTTTCCTCCGTAGTTTTGGAACGTCTTCGAGCGATCAATCGGAAACGCTCGTAAAGTTTTGGAACAGCCATTGAGGAGAATTTTCCTCGTAAAAGACGTTTTAGAACGTAGCCCTAGAAAGCCAACGATTAAAAGTGCCTTTCATCGTTACGGTTTCTAGATAGATAAAGTCCAGGTCTAGGAGCGCGCAGCTGGTCAAGCTGCGAGTCCTCGCAGCAACGTGGTCGATCGTCGATCGATCTTGTCCACTGTTGTTTACCAAAAGCACGTGGCGCGCGAGGGCTCGTGATTGCGCTTGTGTGGACGTGGTGGGTAGGGGTAGGAAGGATTTAGTTTGGCGTGCAGCGAGGTAGACGAGTGGAAGGAAGGAGGGAGAAAGGCGTGGGCGAGGGCGAGGATGAAGCCGACGCCGGTGTTCGTCACAAGGGTGGGAGAATCGTCGAAGGAGAAGCGGAAAGGATTGGCTAGTGGTTCTCTTCGCGCATGCGCACAACGTTCACCTACCCCTCTTTCACCACGACGAGAGCTCACCCTCGTAATGTGGCCACCTGCGATTTTTCAATCCGTTCCAATAGACCACCGTGTCCCCATTCTATTTCACCATTTTTTTTCCCTCTTATCGCGCATTCATCCACTCCTCCCTCCACGCCAATTTATACGCTTTTCTCCCTCTTATTACGTGTCGCACGCCTTCGGAATAATTCCGGTAGCCTCTATTCATTTCAAGACTCGTGAGTCACGGTCTACTCCGTTAGCTTATTGCTGCAACTTGCTGCGCCAGATGATTTCAAGGAAAATTTCATAACGATGGGTGTCGCAAGTGAAATGGGAGCGTGCTAGGTGTGGCCTTTTACTCGTCGATTAAAAGAATCCACGAGGATCTTATCTACGGATCTTCGTCAATCTTTCTCAACCCTCCGCGTTTCGTTTAATATCATCCTACCTGTTACGCCTCATGATCGAAGTGCTCCTCGATAGTGATCGTAGGGTGTCCGTTATTGATAATGCGATACTTTCTTCGGTTTGTATTAGTCTTTAATGCCTGCCCTAGACGATTAATATTTTCGTCAATATATTGCACAATGTATTGCATGATATTTTACTTAGGAGGACCCACACGGTGCAATATTATTGCTTAATAAGTTAGTTTACAGCCGACACTTTTGCCGTCAACATGTGGAATAAAAAGAAAACAAGTTGTAACTAAATCGATATTGCACAATATTGCCTACAGATGACGCAATATTTACCAGATTACACAATAAATAGCAAACTGTTTTTGATTGACTCAATATATTGTACAAACTTTCAATATGATCTATAGACGGTCAATATTATTGTACAATATCAATTATTGTGCAATATATTGACGAAAATATTGATAGTCTAAGGGCCGCTTTACACTTTGACTGCCATGATGGTCATATGTGACCGGTCACGGTTTCTCCTGTGGCGCCACGGAAATGACCTCCAGAAAAATCATTAAAAAAATTATTGTACTAATCGCAATTTACAGCATTTCAAAAGGTTATATGTTAACAAAAAAAGAAGGATAAAACAAAAGCAAAGTGTAGCGCCACGAACCATCCATGGAAAATCAGCGTGGCGGTCAAAATGTTAAGCCTGGGTTACACTAGTCAAGTGACTTGGTTTAAGAACTGAACTTACAATTAGTGTCTGGCCTAGCTACTATTCGGTCTGTTCTACCTCTCAATTGGACTAATACTAGAGCAATACTCGGTTGATATTTTAATATTTTAAAACATTTTTATTCGACGAACTGTTTGTTCTTATCGAATTTGGCACGTTTGTTTACCTTCGTCTTTCTACCATTTAATGGACTATTACACTACGTAGTTTTTAAGGTTCCTTGTTAACAGTTGAATGACGGAGAGTAGCGCAGTAGAACCAGAAATCAATTCTATATTTCACCCACGGAATGATTTTTTCCTAAATATTTGTTTAATTACATTAAAGTACGCGTTCCAGCATTTTGCAATAAAACCGAGTTATTTACAATCTATTACATTAATTTTAAAATCTTGATAATTAGATTCCTTCACACACCGAATTATCTAGACTGGACGTATCAAAATTGTCAACTTGATAAAGTGACGAAGATCGGACGGTTAACGAGCGCGGTAGATGACGTTTATTCCGTGACTCCAACTCGTGCGTAGAGTATCGATAAAAATTGGCCAGAGTTTCGTTAAGATGCAAGGTACAGATCTTACGAAGTGAATTTTTTTTATCGATCGATCCAAAGGTAATTTCGCGGTCGATGGTTTTCTCCTTGGCCGGTTGGGCTTGCGAAGACTCGTCTTGCGGACTCGACTGCCGGCGAGGGGAGAGCGCATGAATCACGGAGTACCGTTACGGGCTGTCGGTGGGCGAGAGGGTTGATTCCCACTTCCGTTAAGAAGGCCTCTGCAGGCCCTCCAAGGCGTAGGGCGGTGGCAAGGGAAAGAGACCGTATCTCATTGACCGTTGGTCAGCGCCTCGAGGGATCAATACACACCTTCTCTTCTCTTCTCTCTCTCTCTCTTTCTCTCTCTGCTTCTTCTCTCTTTCACACAAACAAACACACTCACACACAAACACTTCCTCTCTCTTTCCTTCTCCCTTCGTCTTTCTCTGCCTTCGCTTCCACACACCTAACCTAGACCTTAAGATCACACGCTTCTCCGATTATACAAATGGTCAATTAATCGCAGATTTTCAATTGAATAATAATTTGAGAAATTCTAATTTCCTGTGTCCATTCTTGTTCTTCAGTTCAGTAACATACGAGTACACGACCAGAATTGACTACTTTAGGAAATATAGTAATGCGAAGTCTGTGTACTGGCATTGAAATTACAAGTGGTCATTCATGCTAAAGAGATTTCTAGATTATCTTAAGGGTTTCTTGGATTACCTTTCACATACGAGTACACGACCAGAATTGACTACTTTAGGAAATATAGTAATGCGAAGTATGTGTACTGTCATTGAAATTACAAGTGGCCATTCATGCTAAAGAGATTTCCAGATTATCTTAAGGGTTTCTTGGATTACCTTTCACATACGCGGGTACACGGCAAGAATTGACTGCTCTAGGAAAGATAGTAATGCGAAGTCTGTGTACTGTCATTGAAATTATAACTGGCCATTCATGGTAAAGAGATTTCCAGATTATCTTAAGGTTTTCTTGGATTGTCTTTCACATACGGGTACATGGCGAGAATTGACTGTTCTAGGAAATATAGTAATGCGAAGTATGTGTACTGTCATTGAAATTACAAGTGGTCATTCATGGTAAAGAGATTTCCAGATTATCTTAAGGTTTTCTTGGATTACTCCTTGATGCGCAAAGCCGACTAACCACGGTAGGAAAGGTTTGAGTGAAAAGGAGGAAGGGAGGACGACTGCAGTGTGCGGTGCTTCTTTCGACGGCACGACCGACGGAATACCTTGCACCGCTTGTGCACGAGATAAGAAGTAGTGCAGGCTCGAGTCCAGTACGTATACACGGAGTAGTCGGTGGAACGCGAGGGACATCACGATGTCGCGAACGATTGCGCAACTGCGAGCGTGTTTGGTGCTGCCACGTGCGGGCAACAGTTCTGAATGGAGTGCCACCGCAATACTCCAATCGGGATTCAAGACACGCGATCGATCCTGCCACTTCTTTGATATCTCTCCTTACGTTCACGTACCATTTTATCCTGTCGCGAGGAAAAAAAGTACTAAATGTATGTGGAAGCGAAACGAGTTGTTGTTGCGACATTCTCTAAAATATTTCCAACAAATTGCAACCACGATAAGAAAGTATTTGTTCGCATCGAAGAAGCATTGTACAATAAGCAACGACACTTGGGTGTAATTACACGGAACGTCGATAAAAAGTTCTTCGTCATTCCTTAATTGGGGGCACGTTTCAATAATATTAACATTTTTCGGTGTCCGTTGGAAATGCTTTCGAAATCACAACACGAGGTTTTAGAATGCTTCTGGTGGTCTCAGTGAGTACGTATGCAGTTGCAGACCTGAAAGTTTACTTGGAGCTTCTGTGATGTAAGCAAATTTTTCTGGATATGGTCGACAGGCAGGCGCGCGTCGAAATATACCACGCGTCGATGTCTCTGACGACGAGCACGTCCCTCTTTCTCGACTAGTAGAACAGTCGAATCACCGTTGCACGATTATTTACATCCTGCAATGATATCCTACTTAAAACAAGATATTAGAGTACCTAACGTTAGACAAGTAATTTTTATCGTAGAGTGTACGCTTAGATAGGCAATTAGAAAATTGTTTTTTTTTTTAACCCATTTCTGTTAAAGTTTTTTGAAATCGCGTTGACTATTATGCAAGGAACTGTCACCTAGTATGTTGGAGTCAGGTCTGAGCTAAAAAGAGTTGTGGAACGCAACCTGATTAGATCCGACGATCTAATCCAGACTTCATTTACTCGACTTCTCGAACAGAGTTTGACCCATAAATCAAGTAGATAAAACCTTAAGGCTTTATACTGTATAATGAGACAAACGTTATATCAATTTATTAAATTTATGTCTCCATTGTGTTATATTAATTCCATCGAATGCATTTTAATCGTCTCAGCCGCCTAATCGAATTTTAGCCCACTGGAATTCTAGATAAGAATGACATTAGATTTAAACCCAGCTTGCTCCGTTCAATTGAGAATCCCAAAGCATGGTACACCTTCAGGTGTGCTTAAGAAACTCTTTACAAGAATTCCTTAAAACTATGGACTAATATTAAAAACAGCAAAGAATTATATTAAACGTACGTTTAATAAATCATTCTTAAAAAAATTCCTACTATTATCATGTATCACTATTGTCATTATAATCGGTAGCAATAATAATAAACAAAGGAACATCGGAGCTACTGGACTTCAAAACACCCCGGGTCTTCGTTATCTAATCGAATTCGGCTCACGATCACCTAACAATTTCCATATCTTCCAACTTACGTCGCATCAATCGCGATAAAATGCTGCTCGAGGGTCGAAAAATGCAGGTTACAAGACTCGTGCGGTTTGTGAGACGTGACGGTGTGGCACGCACCAGTTAGTGGCGGAGACGAACGCCTAATGTTTTCTTATAATTACTCTGGCATACTTCGTGGAACGAGAGCAGCGGTCACGCACGAGGCCCGGCTCGTTCCTCATATTCATATCGCGAGAAGGAAGGTAAAGCAGAGGCAGGCGAGCTCTCGTAGCTGCGATAAACGAGGCACCGTTAGCTCTCTTCTACCTTCGTTTCACGAAATGCCCGGTTCGACCTGTCCCTTCCCATCGTCTCGAGCAAATCTATCCTTTTCGAGCCTCCGTGCACCCTCCTCCACGTCCCTTGTAAGACGGAACACGCGCGAAAGAAATAATCTCTGTCACGGGGGTTGGACGCGACGGGCATGTTTGGAGCGATGGAAATCAGAACGAAATTCGTGTCGGCCCTCCCGGCGACGAATAATAACCGAGCACGACGTCTAAGGACCGACTTTCTTTCTCCTTGACTGGGTCTGCCCTCGTGGAAACAACTCGCGGCAAATTGTTTTGCCAGGAATCCAGGCATTTGCATGGCGGGAGACTGGAGCGCGCGCACTGAGAGAAAAGTATATGATATATCTAACTATAATGGCATAGTAACAAAATTATGGTTGGAAATATCACATTTATGGTAAATGTTACCATAATGTCGGTTATAATTACGATAGAGGCATAGTATAAGCAACTATATTAAGCTTTCACCAAAAATTATGGTTATTTCAACTAAAAATATAGTATGGTTGAAAATATAAAATGGCAAGAAAAGTAACTATTTTATATAGTCCATATTACCAGAATATTTCATACATAGTGATAGAACTAACTATATTCATATAGCACATTTTACTATACATATGGTAACAAGAACAAAAGTAATAGTTAATAATATAACCATTTGTATAAATCGTTCATTCTACTACATTTTGTATGGTTAAGTGAACTATAAAAATATGTTTGACGCCAAATCTAACTATAAAATATAGTGAGATTATAGTAAACCCAACCATTTTTTTCTCTCAGTGCGGGAGAATCGAAGGAACGCGACCAGTGTTCTAAAGGGCGGGAAAAAAAACATGAAAAATTTGAAAAAAACCGGTTTTTTCCGGCTTTTTTTCTTGCCAACTTTTCCGGCAGGAAAAGTATGCAAAAAAATATTTTCTGTAGATTTTTAGTTTAATGTTTTCTGTTTTATCAGGATTTTAGCAGGAAGTACACACTCATGCATAAAGGCATAATACAGAACGCAAAAGGAAATGAAACAATCAGAGTCCTTCATTTTCATCGTGGCAATAGAAATGAATGAGGTCTCTGATTGGTTTATTTTCTTATGCGTTGTGCATTATGCCTTTATGCAAGAGTGTATATTCCCCGCTTTATTACTATCATTATTTTGAGAATGATTAGTTAAAGGTGAAAATATGTAGTTATAACATGTGTAATAAAACAGAACAAACTTAGAAGTTGACTTCAACTGTTTATTCTTATAATAAAAAAATGTTAAATTAAATAACAAACAATATTTGTTACAAACTACATACAAGTACATATGCAATACATATTTTTCGTTCTTTTTGGGAAAACACCGGGTTTTTTCGGTTTTTTTCCATTGTTTTTTTCACGAAATGTATTTTTCCTGCTTTTTTAGAACACTCACTGCTTTTAGATCGTGTCGCAAAAATTCTCCGTCGTTTATTTTCAAGAGGACGTTTAATCGTGATTTTGGAATATTGGCTAGACGTCAGTCTCGTAACGAGAGTAGTTACTCTCCGCTACGTGTGGTGGAGTAGTTAGTTATACCGATAAGTGAGCTCCTCGCTGATGAATAATAATGAATCACGGAAGTGGGACCCACTTCTTTCTTTTACGTCGATTGAATTCCTTCGGATAAGCTAGGTGGATTGTGCGAGGGGAGAGTTTGCAGGGAAGGAAGGAGAGAAGGAATTTGTGAAGTTTAATTGGAGAGAAAGAAACTGCAGAATCGAAGGACACGATGTACACTGTAACGAGTACGTGGAAGACAACATTTTACTCCCAGATTGTAAATGCTATTTTTAACCTAGAATTGTTCGTTCACTTTTTTTTAAAACAGATGAAAGTAAAGTGTGCAAGATGCGTAACGTGTTAAGAAATATTTGATCGTAAGTAAATGACAACGAAACAAGATAATTGAGAATAGGGATAATGTATTTTTCCAATCGTCGAATTTCGAACGGATTGTTGTTGCTTACAGATGTTAAAGCATGCTTTTCTCAAAAACTGATATATGTACAAATATTAACATATACAGCGTCCTTCGTAAAATTAACGCAAAATGGAAGAAGTTCTCATTTGCGGTCTGTATAAAAATGTGTCTAGATAAAAAATCTGTAAACAAATTTTTCTCATTCTACAAAATGTGGCATCGCATTTACTCGGTACCTGACTAATATCCCTCAAATTTTGCTAATGATAATTTTCATTTTACAAACATTACATTTTTTGGATTCTTAAGATTGTCATCCACTTGACGTGAACCTCACGATAAACCTTGTATATCCATTTCGTGAAAAAAAATATGCCACTTCAGAAAAACTGATTTCATTTACTTTTAAACACCTGTGTAACTCTCGTTGTGAAAGTAACCTGACTTTTTTTTTACCTTACAACATGATTTCTAGCGCGATTAATGTTCTCCCCTTTTTCTTTTGCGCGAACATCGAGATGTTGGAGGGTGGTGAATGCCACTGGCCTCTTTTGGGTGCGGCCACTGATTCCGTTCGCGACGAAAATCGTTCCCTTCACGAGTCCGACGTGCAGCGGAGTAATTAATTATCTCGATAAGTGAGACTTTTAACGAGTTCGTGTACCAAGCAGGCGGGGGTTAGCACCTATCGTATAAATTTCTTTTCGTATCCCGGTCAGGGATCGCTCTCCTTCGAGGGTAAATGCATGCTCCGGTGCAACGTGAACGGTTAATCGATGTCATTACGTCGATGAGCGCGAACGATACCGACGGTATTACCGTTAATTATGCGCCTTTTGGCCCTACTAAGGTATACGCGCGTCATCGTGCAACGAGGCCTACCAGCCGGCATAGAATTAAATCTTAATTGTGCTTGGTCTCGGCTACACGCTCGATAATTTCTCTCAAGTCGATGTATATTCATCGTCGGCGGCACTATCGACGGGAAAAAAAATTTTGTCCGACCCTTGTTCCGTGAAATGGAACTACTTTGCGGATATTAGGTGGAACCTTTGCACGAGCACGAGGTGTTTTTAATCCTGTGTACCTTAAACTTTTCATCTAACTGGTATAGTGGTTATGGTTCCATGAGCAATTTCCGACATAATATAAAGAATGTTGAGTTGATTCTTAAATAAATTTTGTTGGGAGTATTTTGACTCGGTAGATAAAGGGGGGTTTATTCGTGAATTGTATTTCGACGATAGAGGCGAATACTATGGAAGGTTTGCAGGGTAGTTTAATAGGAAAGAGTTAAGAAATTTAATTGCTTCGTGATACGATAAATATGGATCGTAGACGATATTCGAGAATCTTGTATCGAGATCCGCCCGATCTTCACGGTGATTTAAAAATAGTTTCATTTTTGTGGACGACGTTAAATAACTACATTCGTCGAACAAATAGAATTTCCCGGAAAATCTTGAATGCAAAAAAATGTCATCTCTCCATACCTAATTGAACCATTTGGTCTCCTTGCTTTCGCTAGAATAAACATTTCTAGCAAGAGTGATCGTCGGAACCTAGAACGATTCTCGATTACCGGTTTAAATACGAAGCACGAACTATCGATCGGCACGCTTTCCACGCGTTAAGAATCAAATCTCCCCAAATTAAATTCAACTTCGCTTATTCGACTCGTGCTTGGCAGCCCGATATCGATCGATCTCTCGAGGGAAGCATTCGTCGGTAGACCAGAACCTAGAACGATTCTCGATTACCGGTTTAAATACAAAGCACGAAGTATCGACCGGCACGCTTTCCACGCGCTAAGAATCAAGTCTCCCCGAATTTAATCCAACTTCGGTTATTCGACTCGTGGCTGGCAGCCCAATATCGATCGATCTCTCGAGGGAAGCGTTCATCGGTAGACCGGAACCTAGAACGATTCTCGATTACCGGTTTAAAAACAAAGCACGAAGTATCGACCGGCACGCTTTCCACGCGCTAAGAATCAAATCTCCCCAAATTAAATCCAACTTCGCTTATTCGCCACGTGGTTGGCAGTCCGATATCGATCGATCCCTGATCGATGATTTAAAAATAGTTTCATTTTTGTGGACGACGTTAAATAATTAGATTCGTCGAACAAGTAGAGCAAAGTGGATAGGGTGTCGAAGTAACTTCGAAGAGACCGGTAAACTTGATTTTTTAAATGCGTAAACATTTCTAATATTACTTTCCATTTGAAAACAATATTTATATTTATGTTACTTATATTTCTAAATACAAATATGAGCCAAAACATTGGTTTGCAACAAAATCCAGAGTCTCGAGTCTTACTCAAATGTACATACAGCACCAAGTAGAATGTTTACCCCGGACTTGGTTGACCGGAACCTAGAACGATTCTCGATTACCGGTTTAAATACAAAGCACGAAGTATCGACCGGCAAGCTTTCCACGCGTTAAGAATCAAATCTCGCCAAATTAAATCCTACTTCGGTTATTCGACTCGTGCTTGGCAGCTCAATATCAATCGATCTCTCGAGAGAAGCGTTCGTCGGTAGACCAGAACCTAGAACGATTCTCGATTACCGGTTTAAATACAAAGCACGAAGTATCGACCGGCACGCTTTCCACGCGTAAAGAATCAAATCTCGCCAAATTAAATCCAACTTTGTTTATTCGACTCGTGGCTGGCAGCTCAATATCAATCGATCTCTCGAGAGAAGCGTTCGTCGGTAGACCAGAACCTAGAACGATTCTCGATTACCGGTTTAAATACGAAGCACGAAGTATCGACCAGCACGCTTTCCACGCGTTAAGAACCAAATCTCCCCAAATTAAATCCAACTTCGGTTAATCGACTCGTGCTTGGCAGCCCGATGTCGATCGATCTCTCGAGGGAAGCGTTCAACGGTAAACCAGAACCTAGAACGATTCTCGATTACCGGTTTAAATACGAAGCACGAAGTATCGACCAGCACGCTTTCCACGCGTTAAGAATCAAATCTCCCCAAATTAAATCCAACTTCGGTTAATCGACTCGTGCTTGGCAGCCCGATATCGATCGATCTCTCGAGGGAAGCGTTCGTCGGTAGACTAGAACCTAGAACGATTCTCGATTACCGGTCTAAATACAAAGCACGAAGTATCGACCGGCACGCTTTCCACGCGCTAAGAATCAAATCTCCCCAAATTAAATCCAACTTCGCTTATTCGACTCGTGCTTGGCAGCCCGATATCGATCGATCTCTCGAGGGAAGCGTTCGTCGGTAGACAAGAACCTAGAACGATTCTCGATTACCGGTTTAAATACGAAGCACGAAGTATCGACCGGCACGCTTTCCACGCGCTAAGACTCAAATCTCCCCAAATTAAATCCAACTTTGTTTATTCGACTCGTGGCTGGCAGCCCAATATCGATCGATCTCTCGAGGGAAGTGTTCAACGGTAAACCAGAACCTAGAACGATTCTCGATTACCGGTTTAAATACGAAGCACGAAGTATCGACCGGCACGCTTTCCACGCGCTAAGAATCAAATCTCCCCAAATTAAATCCAACTTCGCTTATTCGACTCGTGCTTAGCAGCCCGATATCGATCGATCTCTCGAGGGAAGCGTTCGTCGGTAGACCAGAACCTAGAACGATTCTCGATTACCGGTTTAAATACAAAGCACGAAGTATCGACCGGCACGCTTTCCACGCGCAAAGAGTCAAATCTCCCCAAATTAAATCCAACTTTGGTTATTCGACTCGTGGTTGGCAGCCCAATATCGATCGATCTCTCGAGGGAAGCGTTCGCCCGTGCTGTTGGCGCGGGGATTCGCGCGTTACGCAGACGTAGTGCCACGTTCGTATGGACACGTTCGTAGATCCCGTGGCGATATGTAAATCACTGCGGCATCCCCTTTCGCGGTACTCGTTGCCTTTTAACCGACCGTCGCCACCAGCCAGCACCGTCGTCGTCGTCGTAGCGCTCGCAGCACGGGACAACCACCCTTTTCGTGCCACCTTGCCACAGGCTAGGAGGAAGAGGGAACACGCTCTCTCCTCACGCACCCACGTAATATATTTCCGTTGGTCACTC
The DNA here is from genome assembly GCA_944319695.1 of Tiphia femorata. Classification (NCBI taxonomy): domain Eukaryota; kingdom Metazoa; phylum Arthropoda; class Insecta; order Hymenoptera; family Tiphiidae; genus Tiphia; species Tiphia femorata. Next base: position 4,673,484 of record OX090903.1, read on the forward strand.
CAATCGCATGCATAAGAATTACGTATCCCTCTCGAGGACGGTGTAAAACGGGGTTGCCGTCCCAACCCACGTTCTTTCGCGTCCCTCGAAGAAACGCAAAGTTTAGGGGTGGGCCAGTGGAAAGGTTGATCGGTGCGTGTTGATTCTTGGCTAAAAGGATCTTTCGAGAGCAAATTCCCAGACGGAGAGGAGAGGAGGTAAATTTTAAGCACCTTGTGGAACGAGAGCGCGAGTACGAGAAGTTAAAAAGAAATCTTATCACTACCAGACGCCGTGCTCTTATCGCAAGCGCGTTGCTTGGCCGGTAAGCTCGTTGCATAAAGTGGCGTGCGTCGCCCCTACTAAATGCCGACTTTTGGACGCTTGCCTTCTTATCGCCACGATCCTGGCCCGATTCGACGAAGGGCAAGGGAACGTTGATTCAGTTTCGTCTGCACGGATATATAAGCGTCGAGGACGATAAAACCATGGTTTCACGAGAGCCCAAGGAAAACGAAAGTTGGACGGTAAAGATCGTTGGGGAATTAGCCGAGTTTTGCTGTGTTTACCGACCTGCTTGTAGTTTGGGTTGATGCAAGCAGGTTCTGCGTTCTCTCGAAGCTGACTTAATCCATTTAGCTTGAGGTCGTGAACTAAATCAAAAATGGTATTGAAAAAGGTGGGCTCGTGCATCTGTTAGTTTAGAAAATCTTTACTGCCATCTAAAGTGCACGGTTGCAATGACGTAATGACATGGCGTGCCTGGGTTGATCTTTGGACTTCATCCGTCTTTTGACTTGAAACTCCAGGAACGAGATTATATGTGGAACTACGTGGATCCAGTCGTTCGATTTGGAATATGTTTGCTTTAGGCTTGGTGATAAGTGGAGCGTAACTAGAGAACGAAGTTGCACCGGGCAATTGATATTCAAAGTATCACATTTGGACGATGATTTTTCGTAAAGAAGATACACGTGAAATTATCAGGTGAGGCATTTGTCGCGATAATTGACGTCAGTCTTTGTGTCTGGGGCAACATCAGGTTGTCCGGTTGCTTGAAGCAAATTTTCTCGTAGGGTCAACACATGGTGGACTCCTTTTAACACTTAGCTGACTGATCGGGGAGATCTCCCACTTTGACCTTAGCAACGCGTTTCTCGTTTTCTGTTAGTATTAACTACCTTGATTTGGAGTTGTTCGTAATTACTGACCAACTGGCCTAAAAACGTCTATAATTGATTACATAAATAATCTTCGAACTTTTTTTGATTTTAAATAGTGAATTTCAGTCCGTGTTACTTCTGAAAAATGTGCGGTGGACAGCGCAGTTTGGCTTCCCCGAGCGCGGTGGAAACCCTACAGTTCGCTGTGGCGCGCGCGGTCGGTTAAGAAGTGAATTTACATGCTAATGTACGAACAATTTTTTGCAAGAGTAATAAGGAAGAAGCAATGACGAGAATGATAAATAACGATTAAGTAGTACCTACCTAAAAAAAAGATAGTCCAAATCTTCTGTCATTTGCAAAACATTCTGTACTTGCTGTCTATCCGCCGTTCTCAATGAAGGCAACAGTTTCGTCGATTTTAACATTATTCCTACCACGACCGATCAAATGATCGTTTTTAAAATTTCGTTTAGAATTTCCTATATACAACGTAATCGCATCGCTTTTAAATTTCACGACTTTTCCTAAAATATTGAAAAATGTATTATACGTATATTTTAGAAAAAGTCGTGAAATTTAAAGGCGATGCAATTACGTTGTACAGTAAGACCTGTTTTTATGCGGTCCTTTTTTGTGCGGTTTCTTTTTATGCGATTTTTTATGTGCGATTTTTCCATTTACCGCATAAAAAAAGTTTTTTTAAAATGTGTTGCAAACGAAAACCTTATGAATTTACGCGATATTTTTTTTGTATGCGATTTCTTTTATGCGGTCCCTATCCCCCGCACAAAAACAGGTTTTACTGTATATACAATAGGAAATTCTAAACGAAATGTTAAAATTGGTCATTTAACCGGTCGGTAGGAATAGTATTAAGCTCGCATCATCTTTATGTCCACTCTTCGGACTAAACACCTCCTCTCTACATTTTAATATACTGAATGTACAATGTATTTATAACAAAAGTACCACAGTGCCCAGGTTAGCCTAACCTTGCATCTATCCCTGTCTTGTTAAAACTTCCGCGTCAAGTCTGCCGAAGAACACTGCAAATTAGATGCAAGTGGCACACTCTTTCCCAGAATAAATGATATTTCTGTCGTAAAAAGTCGCGAGGCAATAAGTTTGCGAGTTAAGATTGCTCCAGTTTAAACGGTCGTGCGAGTTTATTGGTCAATAAATGTAGCAGGTTTATTGCTAGTGCTCCGAGGCGACCGTGCACCGAGGGAAAAAGATCTGTGGACGGTGAAGTAACATGGCGAGTAGTAAGACACGAAGTGGTGCTCACAGAATGCGCACGTGCAAGGGTAGATTTCACGCGGAGAATTCGAGGTGCACGACCGGACGATGCGTTAAAGGTTAAGGGTTGGAGGACTGCTCGAGCACAGAAGCGCGTCTTATCACGGTAGGTGAACGCTCGTGAATGGTATTAACCCCCTCAAGATATCGAAGCGAACGTCCTCGCGTAATGTGGAAATCTACGACCGTTTCCTACCAGTTTGTCCTCGTGCTCGGGACGATCTTACGTAGAAGCCTCGAGCACACTTATTTTATCGTATCTTTTTATCGTGCTAATGCACGAGATTTATAAACGCGAGTATCAACGGCGAAATACTCGTTGCGGATAAAAAGATAATTGTGCCGGTGATTGTGAAAGTGGACTAAGTGAATAATTTCGAAAAATTAATTTTTCTAGTTACGTAGCGTTATTGTCACCTATACGATTGAAATACGGAATGATTTGTGAACAAAAATTTTCCGATTTAGACCATTTTCATAATCATCGGCACAATTATTTCAAGGTGTTAATGATTGTAGAGGCGAAGAAATATTATGCGAATCTGCGAGAATATGTAGGTATTCGGAATGATAAGATATCTGGAATATTTCGATTCGATATTTAGGATTATTTTTTGAAATAATCATGCAGAGAAAGGGTAAGTGAATACTAGCGACTACTGATGGTAGTTGTTTAAAGAATTGTTTATGTAATATTTTATTTGATATTAGCGTTAACAAGATGGTCGTTAGTTATTATGGATGCTCGTATTTATGGGTAGTATTTATTTATTTGTAGTATCGATTTTACTGTAGAGGCCTTTTTATTTGAGTGTCGTGAATTGTTAATATTTCTTGTGAAAATATTAATTTTCAGTGTTCTGGCAGTTGTCTTTCTATAATAGAAAGATAGTTAAGGAAGATGTTGAAACCTTTAAAAAGAGAACAGAGATAATGTACCAGCGCACGTGCATAAAATTAAGTAATGCATTAAACGTATGATGATCCATTGTAATGTTGCAAGAGATTATTGTCATACAGATAGAGGTCATTGTGTTCTTTGTGCGGGTTGAACACTCAAGATGCAAGACTAGTGACAAAACTTTTGCATCGGTACTGTACAATTATGCACTCTTTCTACAGATACATATTCCTGTATATGCGTTACGTATGTCAATTTGTATTCATAGTCTTTAAGCCCTTTAACAGAGGCTATCGATACGTATCAATTTTGTATTGACACTGGTTTCTGAGTTAATTCCTTTTAAATGAGTAACCATCGATCCCATCCCTTAAAGGGATCATTGTTCGAAATTTCATAAACGTAGACAAACCTTAAACATTTATAAACACTTTCACCTTGAAAAAGTAAAATCAAGGCAAACTGTCTATAAGGAAAAACTTAATCAATTTGAAATTTAAGTTGTCCGAAAATAATCTCAAGTGTCTCAAAGATTCAAAATTACATTGACTGTTGATAAATTTTCAATTTTCATTACAAGAAATACTTTGTCTCACATAACAAGTACCCTCATTGGGAACCCCCATGTTTGACAAGGGTACCGGAAAAGAAAGAAAAGCATATTGAAGCACTTAAATTATCAGTTCCTAAAATGGCGTTAATCAACAGCTTAATGAATTGAGTGATTTAAGTACTTCAAAGCGTTTTTTTATCTTTTTCGGTCTTTTTAAAATTACACAAAAACCTCTAATGCTACTAATGGAAAATCACGATCGACAGCTCGCACGCCGATCCCTATTCAAACGTACGCACACGTATATCGGAATGTTCGAGGAGGGTGTGTATCGCATGGTATCATGACCTTGTTTTATATTTTTCGATTCTTTTAAAATTACACAAAAACCTCTAATGCTACCAATGGAAAATCACGATCGACAGCTCGCACGCCGATCCTTATTCAAACCTACGCACACGTATATCGGAATGTTCGAGGAGGGTGTGTATCGCACGGTATCGTGACCTTGTTTCATCTTTTTCGATTCTTTTAAAATTACACAAAAACCTCTAATGCTACTAATGGAAAATCACGATCGACAGCTCGCACGCCGATCCCTATTCAAACGTACGCACACGTATATCGGAATGGTCGAGGAGGGTGTGTATCGCACGGTATCGTGACCTTGTTTCATCTTTTTCGGTCCTTTTAAAATTACACAAAAACCTCTAATGCTACTAATGGAAAATCACGATCGACAGTTCGCACGCCGATCCCTATTCAAACGTACGCACACGTATATTGGAATGTTCGAGGAGGGTGTGTATCGCACGGTATCGTGACCTTGTTTCATCTTTTTCGGTTCTTTTAAAATTACACAAAAACCTCCAATGCTACCAATGGAAAATCACGATCGACAGCTCGCACGCCGATCCCTATTCAAACCTACGCACACGTATATCGGAATGTTCGAGGAGGGTGTGTATCGCACGGTATCGTGACCTTGTTTCATCTTTTTCGATTCTTTTAAAATTACACAAAAACCTCTAATGCTACTAATGGAAAATCACGATCGACAGCTCGCACGCCGATCCCTATTCAAACGTACGCACACGTATATCGGAATGGTCGAGGAGGGTGTGTATCGCACGGTATCGTGACCTTGTTTCATCTTTTTCGGTCCTTTTAAAATTACACAAAAACCTCTAATGCTACTAATGGAAAATCACGATCGACAGTTCGCACGCCGATCCCTATTCAAACGTACGCACACGTATATTGGAATGTTCGAGGAGGGTGTGTATCGCACGGTATCGTGACCTTGTTTCATCTTTTTCGGTTCTTTTAAAATTACACAAAAACCTCCAATGCTACCAATGGAAAATCACGATCGACAGCTCGCACGCCGATCCCTATTCAAACCTACGCACACGTATATCGGAATGTTCGAGGAGGGTGTGTATCGCACGGTATCGTGACCTTGTTTCATCTTTTTCGATTCTTTTAAAATTACACAAAAACCTCTAATGCTACTAATGGAAAATCACGATCGACAGCTCGCACGCCGATCCCTATTCAAACGTACGCACACGTATATCGGAATGGTCGAGGAGGGTGTGTATCGCACGGTATCGTGACCTTGTTTCATCTTTTTCGGTCCTTTTAAAATTACACAAAAACCTCTAATGCTACTAATGGAAAATCACGATCGACAGTTCGCACGCCGATCCCTATTCAAACGTACGCACACGTATATTGGAATGTTCGAGGAGGGTGTGTATCGCACGGTATCGTGACCTTGTTTCATCTTTTTCGGTTCTTTTAAAATTACACAAAAACCTCCAATGCTACCAATGGAAAATCACGATCGACAGCTCGCACGCCGATCCCTATTCAAACCTACGCACACGTATATCGGAATGTTCGAGGAGGGTGTGTATCGCACGGTATCGTGACCTTGTTTCATCTTTTTCGATTCTTTTAAAATTACACAAAAACCTCTAATGCTACTAATGGAAAATCACGATCGACAGCTCGCACGCCGATCCCTATTCAAACGTACGCACACGTATATCGGAATGGTCGAGGAGGGTGTGTATCGCACGGTATCGTGACCTTGTTTCATCTTTTTCGGTCCTTTTAAAATTACACAAAAACCTCTAATGCTACTAATGGAAAATCACGATCGACAGTTCGCACGCCGATCCCTATTCAAACGTACGCACACGTATATTGGAATGTTCGAGGAGGGTGTGTATCGCACGGTATCGTGACCTTGTTTCATCTTTTTCGGTTCTTTTAAAATTACACAAAAACCTCCAATGCTACCAATGGAAAATCACGATCGACAGCTCGCACGCCGATCCCTATTCAAACCTACGCACACGTATATCGGAATGTTCGAGGAGGGTGTGTATCGCACGGTATCGTGACCTTGTTTCATCTTTTTCGGTCCTTTTAAAATTACACAAAAACCTCCAATGCTACTAATGGAAAATCACGATCGACAGTTCGCACGCCGATCCCTATTCAAACGTACGCACACGTATATCGGAATGGTCGAGGAGGGTGTGTATCGCACGGTATCATGACCTTGTTTCATCTTTTTCGGTTCTTTTAAAATTACACAAAAACCTCTAATGCTACTAATGGAAAATCACGATCGACAGCTCGCACGCCGATCCCTATTCAAACCTACGCACACGTATATCGGAATGGTCGAGGAGGGTGTGTATCGCACGGTATCGTGACCTTGTTTCATCTTTTTCGATTCTTTTAAAATTACACAAAAACCTCTAATGCTACTAATGGAAAATCACGATCGACAGCTCGCACGCCGATCCCTATTCAAACGTACGCACACGTATATCGGAATGGTCGAGGAGGGTGTGTATCGCACGGTATCGTGACCTTGTTTCATCTTTTTCGGTCCTTTTAAAATTACACAAAAACCTCTAATGCTACTAATGGAAAATCACGATCGACAGTTCGCACGCCGATCCCTATTCAAACGTACGCACACGTATATTGGAATGTTCGAGGAGGGTGTGTATCGCACGGTATCGTGACCTTGTTTCATCTTTTTCGGTTCTTTTAAAATTACACAAAAACCTCCAATGCTACCAATGGAAAATCACGATCGACAGCTCGCACGCCGATCCCTATTCAAACCTACGCACACGTATATCGGAATGTTCGAGGAGGGTGTGTATCGCACGGTATCGTGACCTTGTTTCATCTTTTTCGGTCCTTTTAAAATTACACAAAAACCTCCAATGCTACTAATGGAAAATCACGATCGACAGTTCGCACGCCGATCCCTATTCAAACGTACGCACACGTATATCGGAATGGTCGAGGAGGGTGTGTATCGCACGGTATCATGACCTTGTTTCATCTTTTTCGGTTCTTTTAAAATTACACAAAAACCTCTAATGCTACTAATGGAAAATCACGATCGACAGCTCGCACGCCGATCCCTATTCAAACCTACGCACACGTATATCGGAATGGTCGAGGAGGGTGTGTATCGCACGGTATCGTGACCTTGTTTCATCTTTTTCGATTCTTTTAAAATTACACAAAAACCTCTAATGCTACTAATGGAAAATCACGATCGACAGCTCGCACGCCGATCCCTATTCAAACGTACGCACACGTATATCGGAATGGTCGAGGAGGGTGTGTATCGCACGGTATCGTGACCTTGTTTCATCTTTTTCGGTCCTTTTAAAATTACACAAAAACCTCTAATGCTACTAATGGAAAATCACGATCGACAGTTCGCACGCCGATCCCTATTCAAACGTACGCACACGTATATTGGAATGTTCGAGGAGGGTGTGTATCGCACGGTATCGTGACCTTGTTTCATCTTTTTCGGTTCTTTTAAAATTACACAAAAACCTCCAATGCTACCAATGGAAAATCACGATCGACAGCTCGCACGCCGATCCCTATTCAAACCTACGCACACGTATATCGGAATGTTCGAGGAGGGTGTGTATCGCACGGTATCGTGACCTTGTTTCATCTTTTTCGATTCTTTTAAAATTACACAAAAACCTCTAATGCTACTAATGGAAAATCACGATCGACAGCTCGCACGCCGATCCCTATTCAAACGTACGCACACGTATATCGGAATGGTCGAGGAGGGTGTGTATCGCACGGTATCGTGACCTTGTTTCATCTTTTTCGGTCCTTTTAAAATTACACAAAAACCTCTAATGCTACTAATGGAAAATCACGATCGACAGTTCGCACGCCGATCCCTATTCAAACGTACGCACACGTATATTGGAATGTTCGAGGAGGGTGTGTATCGCACGGTATCGTGACCTTGTTTCATCTTTTTCGGTTCTTTTAAAATTACACAAAAACCTCCAATGCTACCAATGGAAAATCACGATCGACAGCTCGCACGCCGATCCCTATTCAAACCTACGCACACGTATATCGGAATGTTCGAGGAGGGTGTGTATCGCACGGTATCGTGACCTTGTTTCATCTTTTTCGATTCTTTTAAAATTACACAAAAACCTCTAATGCTACTAATGGAAAATCACGATCGACAGCTCGCACGCCGATCCCTATTCAAACGTACGCACACGTATATCGGAATGGTCGAGGAGGGTGTGTATCGCACGGTATCGTGACCTTGTTTCATCTTTTTCGGTCCTTTTAAAATTACACAAAAACCTCTAATGCTACTAATGGAAAATCACGATCGACAGTTCGCACGCCGATCCCTATTCAAACGTACGCACACGTATATTGGAATGTTCGAGGAGGGTGTGTATCGCACGGTATCGTGACCTTGTTTCATCTTTTTCGGTTCTTTTAAAATTACACAAAAACCTCCAATGCTACCAATGGAAAATCACGATCGACAGCTCGCACGCCGATCCCTATTCAAACCTACGCACACGTATATCGGAATGTTCGAGGAGGGTGTGTATCGCACGGTATCGTGACCTTGTTTCATCTTTTTCGGTCCTTTTAAAATTACACAAAAACCTCCAATGCTACTAATGGAAAATCACGATCGACAGTTCGCACGCCGATCCCTATTCAAACGTACGCACACGTATATCGGAATGGTCGAGGAGGGTGTGTATCGCACGGTATCATGACCTTGTTTCATCTTTTTCGGTTCTTTTAAAATTACACAAAAACCTCTAATGCTACTAATGGAAAATCACGATCGACAGCTCGCACGCCGATCCCTATTCAAACCTACGCACACGTATATCGGAATGGTCGAGGAGGGTGTGTATCGCACGGTATCGTGACCTTGTTTCATCTTTTTCGATTCTTTTAAAATTACACAAAAACCTCTAATGCTACTAATGGAAAATCACGATCGACAGCTCGCACGCCGATCCCTATTCAAACGTACGCACACGTATATCGGAATGGTCGAGGAGGGTGTGTATCGCACGGTATCGTGACCTTGTTTCATCTTTTTCGGTCCTTTTAAAATTACACAAAAACCTCTAATGCTACTAATGGAAAATCACGATCGACAGTTCGCACGCCGATCCCTATTCAAACGTACGCACACGTATATTGGAATGTTCGAGGAGGGTGTGTATCGCACGGTATCGTGACCTTGTTTCATCTTTTTCGGTTCTTTTAAAATTACACAAAAACCTCCAATGCTACCAATGGAAAATCACGATCGACAGCTCGCACGCCGATCCCTATTCAAACCTACGCACACGTATATCGGAATGTTCGAGGAGGGTGTGTATCGCACGGTATCGTGACCTTGTTTCATCTTTTTCGGTCCTTTTAAAATTACACAAAAACCTCCAATGCTACTAATGGAAAATCACGATCGACAGTTCGCACGCCGATCCCTATTCAAACGTACGCACACGTATATCGGAATGGTCGAGGAGGGTGTGTATCGCACGGTATCATGACCTTGTTTCATCTTTTTCGGTTCTTTTAAAATTACACAAAAACCTCTAATGCTACTAATGGAAAATCACGATCGACAGCTCGCACGCCGATCCCTATTCAAACCTACGCACACGTATATCGGAATGGTCGAGGAGGGTGTGTATCGCACGGTATCGTGACCTTGTTTCATCTTTTTCGATTCTTTTAAAATTACACAAAAACCTCTAATGCTACTAATGGAAAATCACGATCGACAGCTCGCACGCCGATCCCTATTCAAACGTACGCACACGTATATCGGAATGGTCGAGGAGGGTGTGTATCGCACGGTATCGTGACCTTGTTTCATCTTTTTCGGTCCTTTTAAAATTACACAAAAACCTCTAATGCTACTAATGGAAAATCACGATCGACAGTTCGCACGCCGATCCCTATTCAAACGTACGCACACGTATATTGGAATGTTCGAGGAGGGTGTGTATCGCACGGTATCGTGACCTTGTTTCATCTTTTTCGGTTCTTTTAAAATTACACAAAAACCTCCAATGCTACCAATGGAAAATCACGATCGACAGCTCGCACGCCGATCCCTATTCAAACCTACGCACACGTATATCGGAATGTTCGAGGAGGGTGTGTATCGCACGGTATCGTGACCTTGTTTCATCTTTTTCGATTCTTTTAAAATTACACAAAAACCTCTAATGCTACTAATGGAAAATCACGATCGACAGCTCGCACGCCGATCCCTATTCAAACGTACGCACACGTATATCGGAATGGTCGAGGAGGGTGTGTATCGCACGGTATCGTGACCTTGTTTCATCTTTTTCGGTCCTTTTAAAATTACACAAAAACCTCTAATGCTACTAATGGAAAATCACGATCGACAGTTCGCACGCCGATCCCTATTCAAACGTACGCACACGTATATTGGAATGTTCGAGGAGGGTGTGTATCGCACGGTATCGTGACCTTGTTTCATCTTTTTCGGTTCTTTTAAAATTACACAAAAACCTCCAATGCTACCAATGGAAAATCACGATCGACAGCTCGCACGCCGATCCCTATTCAAACCTACGCACACGTATATCGGAATGTTCGAGGAGGGTGTGTATCGCACGGTATCGTGACCTTGTTTCATCTTTTTCGGTCCTTTTAAAATTACACAAAAACCTCCAATGCTACTAATGGAAAATCACGATCGACAGTTCGCACGCCGATCCCTATTCAAACGTACGCACACGTATATCGGAATGGTCGAGGAGGGTGTGTATCGCACGGTATCATGACCTTGTTTCATCTTTTTCGGTTCTTTTAAAATTACACAAAAACCTCTAATGCTACTAATGGAAAATCACGATCGACAGCTCGCACGCCGATCCCTATTCAAACCTACGCACACGTATATCGGAATGGTCGAGGAGGGTGTGTATCGCACGGTATCGTGACCTTGTTTCATCTTTTTCGATTCTTTTAAAATTACACAAAAACCTCTAATGCTACTAATGGAAAATCACGATCGACAGCTCGCACGCCGATCCCTATTCAAACGTACGCACACGTATATCGGAATGGTCGAGGAGGGTGTGTATCGCACGGTATCGTGACCTTGTTTCATCTTTTTCGGTCCTTTTAAAATTACACAAAAACCTCTAATGCTACTAATGGAAAATCACGATCGACAGTTCGCACGCCGATCCCTATTCAAACGTACGCACACGTATATTGGAATGTTCGAGGAGGGTGTGTATCGCACGGTATCGTGACCTTGTTTCATCTTTTTCGGTTCTTTTAAAATTACACAAAAACCTCCAATGCTACCAATGGAAAATCACGATCGACAGCTCGCACGCCGATCCCTATTCAAACCTACGCACACGTATATCGGAATGTTCGAGGAGGGTGTGTATCGCACGGTATCGTGACCTTGTTTCATCTTTTTCGGTCCTTTTAAAATTACACAAAAACCTCCAATGCTACTAATGGAAAATCACGATCGACAGTTCGCACGCCGATCCCTATTCAAACGTACGCACACGTATATCGGAATGGTCGAGGAGGGTGTGTATCGCACGGTATCATGACCTTGTTTCATCTTTTTCGGTTCTTTTAAAATTACACAAAAACCTCTAATGCTACTAATGGAAAATCACGATCGACAGCTCGCACGCCGATCCCTATTCAAACCTACGCACACGTATATCGGAATGGTCGAGGAGGGTGTGTATCGCACGGTATCGTGACCTTGTTTCATCTTTTTCGATTCTTTTAAAATTACACAAAAACCTCTAATGCTACTAATGGAAAATCACGATCGACAGCTCGCACGCCGATCCCTATTCAAACGTACGCACACGTATATCGGAATGGTCGAGGAGGGTGTGTATCGCACGGTATCGTGACCTTGTTTCATCTTTTTCGGTCCTTTTAAAATTACACAAAAACCTCTAATGCTACTAATGGAAAATCACGATCGACAGTTCGCACGCCGATCCCTATTCAAACGTACGCACACGTATATTGGAATGTTCGAGGAGGGTGTGTATCGCACGGTATCGTGACCTTGTTTCATCTTTTTCGGTTCTTTTAAAATTACACAAAAACCTCCAATGCTACCAATGGAAAATCACGATCGACAGCTCGCACGCCGATCCCTATTCAAACCTACGCACACGTATATCGGAATGTTCGAGGAGGGTGTGTATCGCACGGTATCGTGACCTTGTTTCATCTTTTTCGGTCCTTTTAAAATTACACAAAAACCTCCAATGCTACTAATGGAAAATCACGATCGACAGTTCGCACGCCGATCCCTATTCAAACGTACGCACACGTATATCGGAATGGTCGAGGAGGGTGTGTATCGCACGGTATCATGACCTTGTTTCATCTTTTTCGGTTCTTTTAAAATTACACAAAAACCTCTAATGCTACTAATGGAAAATCACGATCGACAGCTCGCACGCCGATCCCTATTCAAACCTACGCACACGTATATCGGAATGGTCGAGGAGGGTGTGTATCGCACGGTATCGTGACCTTGTTTCATCTTTTTCGATTCTTTTAAAATTACACAAAAACCTCTAATGCTACTAATGGAAAATCACGATCGACAGCTCGCACGCCGATCCCTATTCAAACGTACGCACACGTATATCGGAATGGTCGAGGAGGGTGTGTATCGCACGGTATCGTGACCTTGTTTCATCTTTTTCGGTCCTTTTAAAATTACACAAAAACCTCTAATGCTACTAATGGAAAATCACGATCGACAGTTCGCACGCCGATCCCTATTCAAACGTACGCACACGTATATTGGAATGTTCGAGGAGGGTGTGTATCGCACGGTATCGTGACCTTGTTTCATCTTTTTCGGTTCTTTTAAAATTACACAAAAACCTCCAATGCTACCAATGGAAAATCACGATCGACAGCTCGCACGCCGATCCCTATTCAAACCTACGCACACGTATATCGGAATGTTCGAGGAGGGTGTGTATCGCACGGTATCGTGACCTTGTTTCATCTTTTTCGATTCTTTTAAAATTACACAAAAACCTCTAATGCTACTAATGGAAAATCACGATCGACAGCTCGCACGCCGATCCCTATTCAAACGTACGCACACGTATATCGGAATGGTCGAGGAGGGTGTGTATCGCACGGTATCGTGACCTTGTTTCATCTTTTTCGGTCCTTTTAAAATTACACAAAAACCTCTAATGCTACTAATGGAAAATCACGATCGACAGTTCGCACGCCGATCCCTATTCAAACGTACGCACACGTATATTGGAATGTTCGAGGAGGGTGTGTATCGCACGGTATCGTGACCTTGTTTCATCTTTTTCGGTTCTTTTAAAATTACACAAAAACCTCCAATGCTACCAATGGAAAATCACGATCGACAGCTCGCACGCCGATCCCTATTCAAACCTACGCACACGTATATCGGAATGTTCGAGGAGGGTGTGTATCGCACGGTATCGTGACCTTGTTTCATCTTTTTCGATTCTTTTAAAATTACACAAAAACCTCTAATGCTACTAATGGAAAATCACGATCGACAGCTCGCACGCCGATCCCTATTCAAACGTACGCACACGTATATCGGAATGGTCGAGGAGGGTGTGTATCGCACGGTATCGTGACCTTGTTTCATCTTTTTCGGTCCTTTTAAAATTACACAAAAACCTCTAATGCTACTAATGGAAAATCACGATCGACAGTTCGCACGCCGATCCCTATTCAAACGTACGCACACGTATATTGGAATGTTCGAGGAGGGTGTGTATCGCACGGTATCGTGACCTTGTTTCATCTTTTTCGGTTCTTTTAAAATTACACAAAAACCTCCAATGCTACCAATGGAAAATCACGATCGACAGCTCGCACGCCGATCCCTATTCAAACCTACGCACACGTATATCGGAATGTTCGAGGAGGGTGTGTATCGCACGGTATCGTGACCTTGTTTCATCTTTTTCGATTCTTTTAAAATTACACAAAAACCTCTAATGCTACTAATGGAAAATCACGATCGACAGCTCGCACGCCGATCCCTATTCAAACGTACGCACACGTATATCGGAATGGTCGAGGAGGGTGTGTATCGCACGGTATCGTGACCTTGTTTCATCTTTTTCGGTCCTTTTAAAATTACACAAAAACCTCTAATGCTACTAATGGAAAATCACGATCGACAGTTCGCACGCCGATCCCTATTCAAACGTACGCACACGTATATTGGAATGTTCGAGGAGGGTGTGTATCGCACGGTATCGTGACCTTGTTTCATCTTTTTCGGTTCTTTTAAAATTACACAAAAACCTCCAATGCTACCAATGGAAAATCACGATCGACAGCTCGCACGCCGATCCCTATTCAAACCTACGCACACGTATATCGGAATGTTCGAGGAGGGTGTGTATCGCACGGTATCGTGACCTTGTTTCATCTTTTTCGGTCCTTTTAAAATTACACAAAAACCTCCAATGCTACTAATGGAAAATCACGATCGACAGTTCGCACGCCGATCCCTATTCAAACGTACGCACACGTATATCGGAATGGTCGAGGAGGGTGTGTATCGCACGGTATCATGACCTTGTTTCATCTTTTTCGGTTCTTTTAAAATTACACAAAAACCTCTAATGCTACTAATGGAAAATCACGATCGACAGCTCGCACGCCGATCCCTATTCAAACCTACGCACACGTATATCGGAATGGTCGAGGAGGGTGTGTATCGCACGGTATCGTGACCTTGTTTCATCTTTTTCGATTCTTTTAAAATTACACAAAAACCTCTAATGCTACTAATGGAAAATCACGATCGACAGCTCGCACGCCGATCCCTATTCAAACGTACGCACACGTATATCGGAATGGTCGAGGAGGGTGTGTATCGCACGGTATCGTGACCTTGTTTCATCTTTTTCGGTCCTTTTAAAATTACACAAAAACCTCTAATGCTACTAATGGAAAATCACGATCGACAGTTCGCACGCCGATCCCTATTCAAACGTACGCACACGTATATTGGAATGTTCGAGGAGGGTGTGTATCGCACGGTATCGTGACCTTGTTTCATCTTTTTCGGTTCTTTTAAAATTACACAAAAACCTCCAATGCTACCAATGGAAAATCACGATCGACAGCTCGCACGCCGATCCCTATTCAAACCTACGCACACGTATATCGGAATGTTCGAGGAGGGTGTGTATCGCACGGTATCGTGACCTTGTTTCATCTTTTTCGGTCCTTTTAAAATTACACAAAAACCTCCAATGCTACTAATGGAAAATCACGATCGACAGTTCGCACGCCGATCCCTATTCAAACGTACGCACACGTATATCGGAATGGTCGAGGAGGGTGTGTATCGCACGGTATCATGACCTTGTTTCATCTTTTTCGGTTCTTTTAAAATTACACAAAAACCTCTAATGCTACTAATGGAAAATCACGATCGACAGCTCGCACGCCGATCCCTATTCAAACCTACGCACACGTATATCGGAATGGTCGAGGAGGGTGTGTATCGCACGGTATCGTGACCTTGTTTCATCTTTTTCGATTCTTTTAAAATTACACAAAAACCTCTAATGCTACTAATGGAAAATCACGATCGACAGCTCGCACGCCGATCCCTATTCAAACGTACGCACACGTATATCGGAATGGTCGAGGAGGGTGTGTATCGCACGGTATCGTGACCTTGTTTCATCTTTTTCGGTCCTTTTAAAATTACACAAAAACCTCTAATGCTACTAATGGAAAATCACGATCGACAGTTCGCACGCCGATCCCTATTCAAACGTACGCACACGTATATTGGAATGTTCGAGGAGGGTGTGTATCGCACGGTATCGTGACCTTGTTTCATCTTTTTCGGTTCTTTTAAAATTACACAAAAACCTCCAATGCTACCAATGGAAAATCACGATCGACAGCTCGCACGCCGATCCCTATTCAAACCTACGCACACGTATATCGGAATGTTCGAGGAGGGTGTGTATCGCACGGTATCGTGACCTTGTTTCATCTTTTTCGATTCTTTTAAAATTACACAAAAACCTCTAATGCTACTAATGGAAAATCACGATCGACAGCTCGCACGCCGATCCCTATTCAAACGTACGCACACGTATATCGGAATGGTCGAGGAGGGTGTGTATCGCACGGTATCGTGACCTTGTTTCATCTTTTTCGGTCCTTTTAAAATTACACAAAAACCTCTAATGCTACTAATGGAAAATCACGATCGACAGTTCGCACGCCGATCCCTATTCAAACGTACGCACACGTATATTGGAATGTTCGAGGAGGGTGTGTATCGCACGGTATCGTGACCTTGTTTCATCTTTTTCGGTTCTTTTAAAATTACACAAAAACCTCCAATGCTACCAATGGAAAATCACGATCGACAGCTCGCACGCCGATCCCTATTCAAACCTACGCACACGTATATCGGAATGTTCGAGGAGGGTGTGTATCGCACGGTATCGTGACCTTGTTTCATCTTTTTCGGTCCTTTTAAAATTACACAAAAACCTCCAATGCTACTAATGGAAAATCACGATCGACAGTTCGCACGCCGATCCCTATTCAAACGTACGCACACGTATATCGGAATGGTCGAGGAGGGTGTGTATCGCACGGTATCATGACCTTGTTTCATCTTTTTCGGTTCTTTTAAAATTACACAAAAACCTCTAATGCTACTAATGGAAAATCACGATCGACAGCTCGCACGCCGATCCCTATTCAAACCTACGCACACGTATATCGGAATGGTCGAGGAGGGTGTGTATCGCACGGTATCGTGACCTTGTTTCATCTTTTTCGATTCTTTTAAAATTACACAAAAACCTCTAATGCTACTAATGGAAAATCACGATCGACAGCTCGCACGCCGATCCCTATTCAAACGTACGCACACGTATATCGGAATGGTCGAGGAGGGTGTGTATCGCACGGTATCGTGACCTTGTTTCATCTTTTTCGGTCCTTTTAAAATTACACAAAAACCTCTAATGCTACTAATGGAAAATCACGATCGACAGTTCGCACGCCGATCCCTATTCAAACGTACGCACACGTATATTGGAATGTTCGAGGAGGGTGTGTATCGCACGGTATCGTGACCTTGTTTCATCTTTTTCGGTTCTTTTAAAATTACACAAAAACCTCCAATGCTACCAATGGAAAATCACGATCGACAGCTCGCACGCCGATCCCTATTCAAACCTACGCACACGTATATCGGAATGTTCGAGGAGGGTGTGTATCGCACGGTATCGTGACCTTGTTTCATCTTTTTCGGTCCTTTTAAAATTACACAAAAACCTCCAATGCTACTAATGGAAAATCACGATCGACAGTTCGCACGCCGATCCCTATTCAAACGTACGCACACGTATATCGGAATGGTCGAGGAGGGTGTGTATCGCACGGTATCATGACCTTGTTTCATCTTTTTCGGTTCTTTTAAAATTACACAAAAACCTCTAATGCTACTAATGGAAAATCACGATCGACAGCTCGCACGCCGATCCCTATTCAAACCTACGCACACGTATATCGGAATGGTCGAGGAGGGTGTGTATCGCACGGTATCGTGACCTTGTTTCATCTTTTTCGATTCTTTTAAAATTACACAAAAACCTCTAATGCTACTAATGGAAAATCACGATCGACAGCTCGCACGCCGATCCCTATTCAAACGTACGCACACGTATATCGGAATGGTCGAGGAGGGTGTGTATCGCACGGTATCGTGACCTTGTTTCATCTTTTTCGGTCCTTTTAAAATTACACAAAAACCTCTAATGCTACTAATGGAAAATCACGATCGACAGTTCGCACGCCGATCCCTATTCAAACGTACGCACACGTATATTGGAATGTTCGAGGAGGGTGTGTATCGCACGGTATCGTGACCTTGTTTCATCTTTTTCGGTTCTTTTAAAATTACACAAAAACCTCCAATGCTACCAATGGAAAATCACGATCGACAGCTCGCACGCCGATCCCTATTCAAACCTACGCACACGTATATCGGAATGTTCGAGGAGGGTGTGTATCGCACGGTATCGTGACCTTGTTTCATCTTTTTCGGTCCTTTTAAAATTACACAAAAACCTCCAATGCTACTAATGGAAAATCACGATCGACAGTTCGCACGCCGATCCCTATTCAAACGTACGCACACGTATATCGGAATGGTCGAGGAGGGTGTGTATCGCACGGTATCATGACCTTGTTTCATCTTTTTCGGTTCTTTTAAAATTACACAAAAACCTCTAATGCTACTAATGGAAAATCACGATCGACAGCTCGCACGCCGATCCCTATTCAAACCTACGCACACGTATATCGGAATGGTCGAGGAGGGTGTGTATCGCACGGTATCGTGACCTTGTTTCATCTTTTTCGATTCTTTTAAAATTACACAAAAACCTCTAATGCTACTAATGGAAAATCACGATCGACAGCTCGCACGCCGATCCCTATTCAAACGTACGCACACGTATATCGGAATGGTCGAGGAGGGTGTGTATCGCACGGTATCGTGACCTTGTTTCATCTTTTTCGGTCCTTTTAAAATTACACAAAAACCTCTAATGCTACTAATGGAAAATCACGATCGACAGCTCGCACGCCGATCCCTATTCAAACCTACGCACACGTATATTGGAATGGTCGAGGAGGGTGTGTATCGCACGGTATCGTGACCTTGTTTCATCTTTTTCGGTTCTTTTAAAATTACACAAAAACCTCCAATGCTACCAATGGAAAATCACGATCGACAGCTCGCACGCCGATCCCTATTCAAACCTACGCACACGTATATCGGAATGTTCGAGGAGGGTGTGTATCGCACGGTATCGTGACCTTGTTTCATCTTTTTCGGTTCTTTTAAAATTACACAAAAACCTCCAATGCTACTAATGGAAAATCACGATCGACAGCTCGCACGCCGATCCCTATTCAAACCTACGCACACGTATATCGGAATGGTCGAGGAGGGTGTGTATCGCACGGTATCGTGACCTTGTTTCATCTTTTTCGATTCTTTTAAAATTACACAAAAACCTCTAATGCTACTAATGGAAAATCACGATCGACAGCTCGCACGCCGATCCCTATTCAAACGTACGCACACGTATATCGGAATGGTCGAGGAGGGTGTGTATCGCACGGTATCGTGACCTTGTTTCATCTTTTTCGGTCCTTTTAAAATTACACAAAAACCTCTAATGCTACTAATGGAAAATCACGATCGACAGTTCGCACGCCGATCCCTATTCAAACGTACGCACACGTATATTGGAATGTTCGAGGAGGGTGTGTATCGCACGGTATCGTGACCTTGTTTCATCTTTTTCGGTTCTTTTAAAATTACACAAAAACCTCCAATGCTACCAATGGAAAATCACGATCGACAGCTCGCACGCCGATCCCTATTCAAACCTACGCACACGTATATCGGAATGTTCGAGGAGGGTGTGTATCGCACGGTATCGTGACCTTGTTTCATCTTTTTCGGTCCTTTTAAAATTACACAAAAACCTCCAATGCTACTAATGGAAAATCACGATCGACAGTTCGCACGCCGATCCCTATTCAAACGTACGCACACGTATATCGGAATGGTCGAGGAGGGTGTGTATCGCACGGTATCATGACCTTGTTTCATCTTTTTCGGTTCTTTTAAAATTACACAAAAACCTCTAATGCTACTAATGGAAAATCACGATCGACAGCTCGCACGCCGATCCCTATTCAAACCTACGCACACGTATATCGGAATGGTCGAGGAGGGTGTGTATCGCACGGTATCGTGACCTTGTTTCATCTTTTTCGATTCTTTTAAAATTACACAAAAACCTCTAATGCTACTAATGGAAAATCACGATCGACAGCTCGCACGCCGATCCCTATTCAAACGTACGCACACGTATATCGGAATGGTCGAGGAGGGTGTGTATCGCACGGTATCGTGACCTTGTTTCATCTTTTTCGGTCCTTTTAAAATTACACAAAAACCTCTAATGCTACTAATGGAAAATCACGATCGACAGCTCGCACGCCGATCCCTATTCAAACCTACGCACACGTATATTGGAATGGTCGAGGAGGGTGTGTATCGCACGGTATCGTGACCTTGTTTCATCTTTTTCGGTTCTTTTAAAATTACACAAAAACCTCCAATGCTACCAATGGAAAATCACGATCGACAGCTCGCACGCCGATCCCTATTCAAACCTACGCACACGTATATCGGAATGTTCGAGGAGGGTGTGTATCGCACGGTATCGTGACCTTGTTTCATCTTTTTCGGTTCTTTTAAAATTACACAAAAACCTCCAATGCTACTAATGGAAAATCACGATCGACAGTTCGCACGCCGATCCCTATTCAAACGTACGCACACGTATATCGGAATGTTCGAGGAGGGTGTGTATCGCACGGTATCGTGACCTTGTTTCATCTTTTTCGGTTCTTTTAAAATTACACAAAAACCTCCAATGCTACTAATGGAAAATCACGATCAACAGTTCGCACGCCGATCCCTATTCAAACATACGCACACGTATATCGGAATGTTCGAGGAGGGTGTGTATCGCACGGTATCGTGACCTTGTTTCATCTTTTTCGGTCCTTTTAAAATTACACAAAAACCTCCAATGCTACTAATGGAAAATCACGATCGACAGCTCGCACGCCGATCCCTATTCAAACCTACGCACACGTATATCGGAATGGTCGAGGAGGGTGTGTATCGCACGGTATCATGACCTTGTTTTATATTTTTCGATTCTTTTAAAATTACACAAAAACCTCTAATGCTACTAATGGAAAATCACGATCGACAGTTCGCACGCCGATCCCTATTCAAACGTACGCACACGTATATCGGAATGGTCGAGGAGGGTGTGTATCGCACGGTATCGTGACCTTGGCCTTGTAGCGACCAACAGAATTATGCAGTTGGTCGCACGTGACGCCGCGTCCGCTACTGTGCACGGCTTACAATCACGTCGTAGTGCTCCGAGTGGACCAATAGTAGTCCACTCGCAATTTACGTAGTTAAATTACGAAGACAGCAGGCTAAATAATGATCGAGACAGCTCACGATCGGTGGAATATGGCAACGATGTCCATTCCTCGAATCTTTTTCACACCACTCTCGTGTGCGCACTGGCACGTTATCACCTTCCGGACGACCTTCGTTTCCTTCCAACTCACCGTTCAGAGAAATTTCTCGATGTTTCTCCACGAGAAAGCCGACGACTCTAGCGTGGTGAGATCGATTGGCTACGCGAGTGCAGAATTAAATCACCCTCTACTACACTTTCTCAAATACGTTTCCTTGAAAGGGTCTCTTTTCGCAAATTGAATTTCACTCGCGAAGAGTAGGCTTGTTCGTTGTCGAAGATCGATGTGACATTTTTGAATAATGTGCCGATCGAAAGTCCATGCTTCTGTGTGGATCGTTAGATTGACAGTTGGAAATTGAACAAAGTTGCTGGCACTTTTGCTTATCAAAGTGGAAGGGAGTAGCGCTGATTCGTAAAGTGGCGAACGCAGAGACGGTCAATAAGGTGAAACGTGCTCAGCTGTAAAATACTAACGACCTGAGGGAGAGAGGTTAAGCTGACGTCCGTACGGAAGGACAAGGGGGCCGGAAGGGTTGGTCCGCTCTTGCGAGAATGAGGGGGTGGTATGACCTTCACCCTGTGTTAATCCATGCCGCCATTATCGTAGCCACCCCTCCCGCGAGCCAGCTCCCAGTATCGTATTGCAACCACACGAGTGAATCGAATTTTCTGCGACTGAACAAATCCAATTTTCTATCGATTTTAATTCTTTATTTCACCGTAGAATTCAATACGTCTCGAGGAATTGTTTCTACGTTTCAACGTGCAGGATGTAATTTTGTGAATCGGGCTCTTGAATTTAACCACACGCGCTGACAGAAAAAAATGGTTGGATTTACTATAATCGCACTATATTTTATTAGTTAAATTTGGCGTCAAACATATTTTTATAGTTCACTTAACCATAGAAAATATAGTAGAATGAACGATTTATACAAATGGTTATACATATTATTCACTATTACTTTTGTTCTTATTACCATATGTATAGTAAAATGTGCTATGTGAATATAGTTAGTTCTATCATGAAATAACTATACTATGTATGTTTCACTATGTATGAAATATTCTGGTAATATGACTATATAAAATAGTTACTTTTCTTGCCATTTTATATTTTCAACCATACTATATTTTTAGTTGAAATAACCATCATTTTTGGTAGAAACATAATATAGTTAGTTATACTATGCCTCTATCGTAATTGATACCGACATTATGGTAACATTTATCATAAATATGATATTTCCAACCATAATTATATTACTATGCCATTATAGTTAGATATATCATATACTTTTCTCTCAGTGCGCGTGATCAAGCTTTCTTTGTGTGTAGCTTAGATCGTTAAGCTCGATTTGCTCTCGATTCGACGAAACCTTGGAGTATCTTTGAATGGACATCTCGGTGGTTGAAGTATTATACTCATAATGGGAATATGGAATGACGACAATTTATATAATTCATGGTTCTGTGGAATGTTTAGGTGTCCAACGTATGTTTTTGTATTGAAAATTTGATATACGCTGCCACCATTTTGCTGCCACCGTATGATAGTTTTTGAAGTCAGTTATAGTGGAGTTCCGACTAACATAGTGAATGTAACAATACTACTCACGATGCAGATCCGTTGCTCGATGATTTGAGTGTGCAATAATTATCAGACAATTATTTGATTTTTGCGATCAATCCACTTTATGGAAACGAAGTATCGCTCCAAATGATTGATCAGAACTTAGCCCTTTTCTTCAGTCAAAATTTAAATATGTTTATTGAAAACAATGTAATAATATTGCAACGGAGGAAACTGTGGGACGCGAACCGATCGATAATACTAATTGCGCTTGGAACTAAATCTTGTATTATTTACTTTTCGATTTATTCTTTCATAAACAGAAGATTAGCTTTTGACTATTATTACCACAAGAGAGAACGAGAGACCTCTGCATTTTCTTGAAAAGAGTGGAATCTTCGCAAGAATAAGGAGACAAAGAGAAAGAGAAGAGAAGTATCGATCGGTTAAAATCCAGATATTCGATAGGCGAAATTTGCGTGTCGAAAAATCATGAAGCGTAAATTCCATACCATTAACCCGGTTAAGATTTTTTTCTCTTTAGTGGTTCACTCCGAATATTGGCCCCATTCAGCCAATCGGAGTAATTGATCTGACACATCGTTATTTACCGGTGGTAGACGAGAGGGGTAGGAAAGGGCGGCGAAGCTTTTTTTATCATGAAGATTCTCTCGAAGCGAGGCGTGGGTGTGTCCTCCTAATCACAGCAAATGCTTTCAGGCGCGATCATCTCTCCAGAAAATATTCTAACGAACACCTCGCCACGAGTTATCAATCCATTTACTCGATCCATGCGCCATATCTCCGCAGTAATTAGCGGACAGAGAAAGAGCACTTTGAAAAGAAATGTTACACGTGATTTCTCGCGTGAGCGGAAAACAGTTTCATTAACGCTTTATTAACTCCTCCGCAGACAAGGCCACAAAGTGCAGCTACTCCCAGTTACTACTCCTGCGGAAGCCTATTCCACTCTTTACCATTTGCTTTCAGTCACGATCGAAAGTGTCGCGGCAGATCTCGTTACTCGAGGATGGATGACCTTTGAACTTTGAGAAATACTACATTTTTCATCAGCTTCCTCAAAGCTGGAATATTTTTAATTTTTACACGAGTGGCATGACGGCGATACTTGGAATATTAAAGGAGTTGTAACATTTTTACTACCCCCGTGCCAAGAATGCGATTGCATAAGGTAGGAAATACGCGTTGAACTTTTGAACGCGTTTCCCTAGATCCTACGATTTTCAATCGGACAACGATAATATTTCGGAACCAACTCGATAGATTTCGTTGAAATTTTTCAAAATATTTTCTCAGCTTGTCTCATTTATTTTTTCCACTTCGTTTGTAGTCTTAAGCGGAGAACACATATAGGCGATCGCCACCACGATCGCGACCGCGATCAAACTCATCAATTGTTCATCAATTGTTGATCAATTGTATCAATTGCAATCGCAATCGCAATCGTGGTCGCGATCGCCTATATGTGTTCTCCGCTTTAAAGCAACCTGCATTTTCAATGAAGATATTATTAGCTATACCAAACAGTAACACAGTTTATTAAACAACGAACAATCGACATATCTTCAAACTTTTCTTCCACTACACGACCCTTCAATTAACATAAGAGACCATTACACGAAGCCTGATTTACCGCTGTGAAATGCACGGACTTCGACAATGTCGACTGCTCGTTTGTGCGTGTATGGTGGGCTAACCTCTTACAGATAAAAACTTACGAACCCTTTCTACGAACGAGCAAAAAACCAGACCTTGCAACCCTAACCAGCGCCCAGACGAATCAACGCGTTCCTGGACTTTCTGTTGTTTTTTCTTCCGAAGAGAATCGCGCGTTCGCGAATCCGAGTAAGAGGGGAGGAGAAAGTGGAAATGGCAGGGAAAGAATGGAGGATAAGGCGACGTGGTGGCGTGGCAGGCTCGGCTGGTAAGCACATAGCGTGATTGTGCCCGAGTACGTGTGCTCTCGTTCGAAGAGAGTTCGGAGGAGGGTGGTTGGCCTTGAGCCACGATCGAGGCGGCCTCGTCGAGGGTGGAGGTGGCCAGAGGGGTAGTAGGGGCTTCTGCAGCTCGAACGAAGGGGTTCGTTCTCCGGGCGAACGGGCTAACCGCATACCCCGCCCCCAGTTGTTCATCGAACATAGCCGAGGTTGCACCGCTCGCGACTTAGACTCCCCGCGGAGAGCGCAGTTTATCGTCGACCGCGTTCTAGCATCGAAAGGAATCCATCAGGAGGTGGGATATCCAAGCGCTTGACAATAGACACACTTATCGAAGCCTAGCGATATTGGAGACAAAGTGGTGAGGCTGTCGCTTACCATTTCGAAGTTGATCACGAGGCGCGTTCTCGCATCGAAAGGAATCCCTTAGGAGGTGGGATATCCAACTGCTTGACAATAGACACGCTTATCGAATCCTAGCGATATTGGAGACAAAGTGGTGAGGCTGTCGCTTACCATTTCGAAGTTGATCACGAGGCGTGTTGTCGTATCGAAAGGAATCCATCAGAAGGTGGGATATCCAACTGCTTGACAATAGACACGCTTATCGAACTCTAGCGATATTTGAGGCATACTGGTGAGGCTGTCGCTTTCCATTTCGAAGTTGATCACGAGGCGCGTTCTCGCATCGAAAGAAATCCATCAGAAGGTGGGATATCCAACCGTTTAACAATAGACACGCTTATCGAATCCTAGCGATATTGGAGACAAAGTGGTGAGGCTGTCGCTTACCATTTCGAAGTTGATCACGAGGCGTGTTGTCGCATCGAAAGGAATCCATCAGAAGGTGGGATATCCAACTGCTTGACAATAGACACGCTTATCGAACCCTAGCGATATTTGAGGCATACTGGTGAGGCTGTCTCTTTCCATTTCGAAGCTCACCTCGAAGTTTATCACGAGGCGCATTCTCGCATCAAAAGAAATCCATCAGGAGGTGGGATATCCAAGCGCTTGACAATAGACACACTTATCGAAGCTTAGCGATATTGGAGACAAAGTGGTGAGGCTGTCGCTTACCATTTCGAAGTTGATCACGAGGCGCGTTCTCGCATCGAAAGGGATCCATCAGAAGGTGGGATATCCAACCGTTTAACAACAGACACGCTTATCGAATCCTAGCGACATTTGAGGCAAACTGGTGAGGCTGTCGCTTACCATTTCGAAGTTGATCACGAGGCGCGTTCTCGCATCGAAAGAAATCCATTAGCAGGTGGGATATCCAACCGTTTAACAACAGATACGCTTATCGAAGCCTAGCGATATTGGAGACAAAGTGGTGAGGCTGCTGCTTACCATTTCGAAGCTCACCTCGAAGTTGATCACGAGCCTGAATGAAGATCGTGAGGATCCTCGCTCTATTGGCAAGAACGTGGTGAGGCTGTCGTTTACCATTTCGAAGCTCACTTCGAAGTTGATTACGAGGCGCATTTTCACATCGAAAGGAATCCATCAGGAGATGCGATATCCAAGCGCTTAACAACAGACACGCTTATCGAATCCTAGCGATATTGGAGACAAAGTGGTGAGGCTGCTGCTTACCATTTCGAAGTTCATCTCGAAGTTGATCAGTAGCCTGAATGAAGATCGTGAGGATTCTCGCTCTATTGGCAAGAACGTGACCTAGACCAGGCTTCGGATACCAGACTGATCCAATTATCCGCTTAACCCGCGCATTTTTGATTCTTCTTTTAAAGAACAATCGCATCTAGGATCGCCGGACGTGAGATCATCTCAGAGTGTCGCGGACGTTGCCGTGATCGGGGCCATGTGACTCGAAGTGCCTCTCGAAGAATTCGGCAACCGTGCTCCAGGATCTCCAAGGATTCTTTGGAGGAAGGATTCTTTGGTTCAAGTTGAAGTACAACATTGTTTCTGGGAATATTGGGTTGCAAGGCTCGGACTCTCTACATCGTTATCCAACTCGGCTCAGTCGAAAAGCTCGTTCTTTCGGAGGACCCTGAAAAAGGCCCCATTTGGTAGGGCCATGTAATCCACCGTGACTCGCCGTGACGTCATTGGTGGACCTCTCACTCCGAGATCGTGGGAGGGTTTCTCGGGCTACGAAGACTCGGTGGAACAGCTGGAGGGACTGTGGCGCTCGAGGTTCACAATTGAGTCGGCAAGTACCTCGTCGCGGTCGGACCTGGAGACCGGTTCTGGGGTCTACGAATTGGGAGCCGACGCTGACGAGGAGGCGGACTCTTACGACAGCGAGTCCGAGACACGAGGTACCGCGGAGCAGCCACGAGCTTTCCATCGGTGGGAAGCTTGCGAGAGCTTTGTCGTGTTGATGAGCGACTCCTTCGAGGTGATATCGCTGCCGGCCGATATGTTGCAGGTGCCGATCACGTTAGCTTCGTTACCATTTTCATTCTCTCTCTTGCCATCTCGGCCATTTCGAACGATAATCACGCATGTCAATTTTAGCCATTCCAGATGAAATTCTAAGTCAAAGCAAAATTTCATCGTGTCTAATTTCTAAGATTTTTCGAGATTCGATTCGGGATCCTTTAATCATTCAATGTTTAAAAATGTATGTAGAAGAAGAATCGGGCTGGAGAAATTTCCATTGGCTTTTAAACGAAGCATTGTCATTTATGAGTCCACTTTCTTTTAGTTTTTGTATGCTTAAATTCTGACGCGAATTCCAAGTTGAATTTCATCCTCGGTAGACGAAGTGTTGTAGAAGAAACTGGGTTACATTTCATTCGAGGTTCGATCGTGTGAACACAGAGGGTCATTGTATTAAGAAATTATTGTTGCTCGGTGAAAAGAGAAGCGCTTTTGGGTTTTGCTCGGTGGGTCGCGGACAACGACGTGCGATCCTTTCATCGGCATAGGTTCTACTCGCTCGATACCAATTTGCATGATGCATGCGGGATATTGGGGTCCGACATGCGGGAAACCTGCGATGATGTACTGCTTTGCGCGCGGTTTCTGGCTCTCCTATGCGTACAATCAAGCCAGGGTCTACCTCGTACCCATTCGTCTGTTCACGAGACTGGCAGTGAAATGCCGAGAGAATCGAATGGTAGGAAAAACTGGAGTGGCTATTACGTAGAAAGGGATGTAACGTAGATCGCGCTCTGAAATTTCACTCTTGCGTGTCCGCTTGTACCTAGAGGTTCGAAGGGTCCGATGTTAGCTCGAGCGCGAACACTAACGATACGACTCGTATAAGTAAAGAAAACTGTTCACAGTTTGCATGCACGCGTGTGTCTTGGTGTTAGTCCATGCGGTAATTCGCGAAAGCTACATTAAAAACCGAAGAGGATTGAGTTGACGCAATACGAGGAAGATTACGAACGCGAACCACCACGCGGACTAACGCGGGCACTTGTCAGTTCGCGCGAACTAAACGCGTTCGCGTGAACAGGTGCGTTTAAATCTACGCGTTGAAATGTTCGTGCTTGCATTTTCGTGAAGATTCGTGCTCGTGCACCACTATTAGTCCTTGAAAGCCGAGCAGTTTAGAAGAATTCGCGAACCACGTTCCCTGAATACGAGTAGACAATAGTGAACTCGTCGATGACCATCGAGTATTGTTCGCACAAGTGGACCGAGTATTGTTCGCTCTAGGTTCATCTATGTCAAAGAGTCTGCTCGCGAGCTTAAAATTTTCGTTTGTTTAACCAGTTAACTTTGTTTGACGAGTATATCCATCATGAAGAAATGGCAAGGTTTTGTGTTTTGACGTGTATACTCGTGATGCGTAAAAAGTAGTTACAATTTTCTATATATGTTCAAGTTAAGTAAATGAAAAAATGTTAGTGACAAAATAAACAAACAAAACTGTCATTTCATCAGGATTCAATTCTATATTATAACAGCTCAACGTATTCTGTGTTTGAAGAGTATACTTGTTATCACATCTTTTTCGCGACACATGTTAGATACACATTTTTCACTGTTAACTGGTTGATCTGTTCACGTGCTTCAATGTGTACAGATCAATTTTCCTCTTCTGTGAAGAGCTGTAACTTTATGGTGTACTCGGAGAAGTGAAGTTGACCGTATTCTTATTTCTCGAATTACAATTCTCTTTGTTTTCTCGCGATGCCTCGAAGCCGGCCAGTTACGGAAAGAAGAGTAACACCTGGTACGCGACTCCGGGAGGCGGAGGTAGCAGAGGTGGCGGTGGCGGAGGCGGTGGTGGTGTCGGAGCTGCCGGAACTGGTGGAGGTGCCATCGGAGGTTGGCAAAGCAGACCGCCGATGGTCGCAGGTCTCAGCAGGAAGGCCTCGATCAGCGAGGAGGCCCCGCCACCCGGAGGTGGAGGAGCTGGCAAACCGTCTTCCGGACGCGTCATTCGCATAGTCAATAATCACGATCATACTGTTCAGGTAGGTGTCTCTAAAAATTGACCTCTTTTTCTCCACTAATCTGCAACTTAACACTTTACCGACCGCTAGCGATTCAACATTCTATGCGCTTTTCACCGACCACTCGCACCGAGAGAAAAGTATATGACATATCTAACTATAATGGCATAGTAACAAAATTATACATAGTTGGAAATATCATATTTATGGTAAGTGTTACCATAATGTCGGTAATAATTACGATAGAGGCATAGTATAACTATATTATGCTTTTACCCAAAAGTATAGTTATTTCAACTAAAAATATAGTATGGTTGAAAATATATAACGGTAAGAAAAGTAACTATTTTATATAGTTAATATGACCAGAATATTTCATACATAGTAACTATATTACTAATAACTACATTACATAACTAACTATATTCACATAGCACATTTTACTATACATATGATAACAAGAACAAAGGTAATAGTTAATAATATAACCACTTGTATAAATCGTTCATTCTACTATATTTTCTATGGTTAAGTGAACTATAAAAATATGTTTGACGTCAAATTTAACTATAAAATATAGTGAGATTATAGTAAATCCAACAATTTTTTTCTCTCAGTGCGGCCGCAGATACAGAAAACTTCAAAGATTATTTGATTCATTCGTCCATATACCGTTTTCAATATTATATATCAATGTGGAGCTTACAGTACGATCTAACAATTCTATTTCCATAATTGATAACGAAGTACCGGTTGCCATGGCAAACAATTAGTAAACTATCGGTCAATGCGTATCGACGACAAAAAGCCGATTAATTGGCTATCAGTCGGTAAAGTGTTAACACTAAACGTACCGCAGATGTTTTCTATATGGGAATTTTTTTTGCTAATAGGTCACTTGATCCGCTTTTAGTAGCTTTAGTTTTAACTTCACATCGCACGTCAGACTGTCTCCATCATTTTCAATGAATTCTTTTGTGAAAGGAACTCAGCGCCTTACTCATCTTTACGTCATCGAGTAAAATAAGCGTAATAAATTAATTTGGGGTTGCAGTGTCGCGTTTTGTTGAACCTTCGTACGTCGCAACCATTCGAGGAGGTTCTGGAGGACCTTGGCCAGGTACTGAAGATGAACGGAGCCAAGAGGATGTTCACTGTCTCTGGACAAGAGGTACGTGAAATTGTAATTTAAACGATGGTCCGGTTACACGAGTCGAACTTAAAAATTAAGTCGTACTTAAAGCTGAAATTTTTATGTTCGATTCGTGCAACTGAGTCTTAATCTCCTAACGCGCGCTTTTGTTATAAAAATATGAACTATCCGCTCGAGGTAGGTTGACGGTACGTGTTCTAAGGGATGTAAGATTGTTGCAGAGTAACGCGAGCTATCAATGCATAACATTAACTGTTAGTCGAATTTAAACTTCTAGACTTTGGATGATCATCGCAGGCAATTAACCGAAAAAAATCGTTCAAAATGACTGGCATACAAAGTAGAGCCAGCTTTTACTTTTAATTAATTCAAGCAGGGAAAACACTCTGGGCTTTCATCTTTGAGATTCGCCGAGTCTTGATTTTATTTATTTGTCTTGCGATTAGTTTTCATTTCGATCAGTAGGAAATTGGACAGCAGGTGAGACGTATCTAGGGTTAATGTCACTTGCAAATCATTTATAAAATCGATAATATTAATTTCACGATTGGATCAGATCAGCATTTCGATATCTTGTTCTAAAACACGCACTTGTCGAACGGCTCGTTGCACGTTGACGATACACGAGGTTCACGAGTCGCACGTATTGAATCGATGCGTGCTCATCGTCCTCGAGTATGCGAAACATTCTACTTGAATGTAGAATCATGGTCGTTCATCAGTTCAGTGCACTGGCGCTCAGCGTTATGTGGAACAGGGCTGACTGTGAGTCCTAGTCACGAATCCTGGCCACTCGGAGAGACCATCAGTTTCTACTTCTATCGGTTGAATTGTTTCTGTCTCATTCAGTCCTATTGTAGATACAGTTGCTGATAGGTTAGGATTAGGTTAGGATTAGGGTTAGGGTTAGGTTATTCTCAAAAGCAGTTGGACACTAAAATCTGAATATTTAGCGAAGTGTTCTCTATTCATTATAAAACAATTGGATTAAATTTTCTCTACTGTTTTCACAACAGTTAATCCTTTAACTTCGAGTACTTGCGTCACTTGCTTGACGACGGCCGTCATCGTTTACACTAATTTTATTACTAAAGCGACATTCTATTTTAAATAATTTCTTTTATTGTATTTATTTTATTTTCAGTGGTATATAAACATCAGCTGGTATTTGATATTAGTAAAAAGTAGCTTGTTGTTTATATACCACACTCGCATCTGGCTATAATTTTAGCATGTGGTTTATAAACCACACTTTTAGTTAAAGGGTTAAAGAGCAAAGGAAAATCGGAAAATTCATCAAGCTAAGGAAATAAGAAGTGTGTAAATAAATAGGAAACTAAACGCACCCGGGTGCGCCAGACTTCTCGACTTCGAAACTTCTCTAAGAATAAAGGCTAAAACGACCGAACCGCATTGTTTCTGATCACTCGATTAAACCTTCCAGTAAGATCACTTTCAAATTCGACTTATGGTCAGTACTGATGGATCAGTTCCACCGAGGTAGTAGGGGAAAGTGGGGCACATTGGGACCGTTAAGGATTTTGAGCCTGTATTTTCCACAATTTTCATCCAATTTAAAATTTGTAAGAAACATAAGATATGTTGAGGTTTTTGTTAAAAGACGATACCGGCTAATAGGCAAAAAAAAAAAACCGTCTGTATTGTTAATAAAGTAATTTGTTAATACGTCCGAATCTGCTCCACGGTGGGGTAGTTTGGGACTGCGATGGAATTCCTTAGAAATTACACTTAGAAAACACAAGAATCTATTTATTGGAAAAAACTACCGTCCACAATTTAATCCTTTGCATTCGGTTATCGAGCGCGAATTGTTAATAAACAAATAATCTACCTTTTACAG
Source organism: Tiphia femorata (assembly GCA_944319695.1). Taxonomy (NCBI): domain Eukaryota; kingdom Metazoa; phylum Arthropoda; class Insecta; order Hymenoptera; family Tiphiidae; genus Tiphia; species Tiphia femorata. The sequence continues at coordinate 4,705,876 of OX090903.1, forward strand.
ATTAGGAATGTTAAAAATGTTACTGTACGTTATAATAATACTTCTGAATTTCTTCTAATTCAAAATTACTTTCGATGTCTGAATCCATTGCTTCATTCCTTTTGCATTTTTTAAATAATTTCCTCTGTCTCAGTATCCTCATCTGTTGAATCTAACTCTGCTCTTTTTCTATGACGTTTTTTTATTTGTATTTTCACGGGTGCTATTTTCATCGAACTTTTGTATTAGATCTGTGTGATCATCGGGATTGAGAGGACAAGCCCAATCTGCCCCACTTAGGTTGTCCCAATCTACCCCACATGTACTTCGAGTGGAAAACGCATCTATTCAACAATTCCTTCTATGCATTTCATAAACATAACTTCACTGTATAAAGTCAATACAAGATGGAATATGTTGAACATCAAACTAAAGCTTCATTATTTATTTTACTCAACTTATAACCTTAAGAACAGACACAAGAAATGCTTATGTGGATACCCGAAAACACTAAAACTTTAATATCTTCAACAGTTTTTTATCTGTGATTGTGAAAGCGACTGACATTGAAGGAATTAGTGTCTAACTGATTCTGACAAGACAGCCAACTGCTAAATCACAATAATTGCCGCAAAAATCGAAATGTCCCAATGTGCCCCATGTCCCAAACTACCCCACTCTCCCCTACCATTGTTTTAAAATTACATGTTTCAGCCGTAGTGCGTACCATTAGTCACTTAAAACGATAGCATCATCCCTTCAGAACCTACCATCGACACTGACCATTGGTCAAACGTGAAACGGATCTAAGCATGCAACTCTCGTCCACGTGAATCACCTCGTGGATCCTTTCTCAAGAGATCACACGGGTAACCAAACACGACAAATCCGATCCCTTTCCTTCCCTTCGAATGACGTTCGAATTAATGACGCCCCTTACTTCCGATCGATACCTTCAACGCGGAGAGACGTGGGCGAAGGCGAAAGTTTATCGGAGATTTATGCAAATCGAAGACATCGTCCAACGGCGCGGCGTCGTTCTTATAAAATCGAGTTGAATAATGACCATAAATATGCATGTTTGGGGGAGGGCGCGAGGAGAGCTCGCGCGTCGACGAGGGCTCTTGTGGAAGCTCGCAAGGGAAACGGTGACGGTATTGAGGTCGATTTCTCGAAGCTCTTGGAAATAAGGTCGGCCGCTCGTGGATACTGCTCTCGTGACGTACGCCCTCTCGCCACGACGTATGGATACGTCATACGGGGTACCAAAATGACGAGGACCCCTACGGTGCGCGTGTCGCTCGCTCGTGAATTCTCGTGAAAGAAAGAGCGAGAGGGAGAAAGGGAGAGCCCTTAAAATCGCTAGCATTTAAATAATTACCTTCCATTCGTCGTATCGATCTCTGCGGACCCCGCGATTACACGATTACACGGCACCCCCGCGTGATTGTAACTTATACAATTTGCTGTAACTAGCGAAGCAGATGTATTTACTTGGAAAAAGGTCAGAGATTTCGAGGTGGACGCTAATGAGAGGGAGTATGAATTTCAAATCAGCCGATTTTCTTTCGTGCGCGATTTTAACGTGGCCTCGGGTGTCGTTGCATGACGAGCGCGACGTCACCGCCAATGTGACGCGTGCGATTAATTAATTCACACGTAGCGAATCGCTTCTCGTCACGTGGACAATTGACTCTTCGACCGATCTCGAGGCCACTCGAGCATTTTCCAGTGTTCACATTCGAGAGAATTAGTGTACGTGGAGTTTGTTGGTCGAGTTTCGATCTCGAATTGAATTCTCAGTGAGAGAGGTCAAAATGAAAATAAGGAAAGTGTCGTCTGAAAGTTTTTCGAGGTACTAGCTGCAGAAGGACCGATCTCGAGGTCATTCGAATATTTTCCAGTGTTCACATTCGAGAGAATTAGTGCACGTGGAGTTTGTCGGTCGAGCTTCGATCTCGAATTGAATTCTCAGTGAGAGAGGTCAATGAAAATAAGGAAAGTGTCGTCTGAAAGTTTTTCGACGTACCAGCTGCAGAAGGACCCATCTCGAGGTCATTCGAATATTTTCCAGTGTTCACATTCGAGAGAATTAGTGCACGTGGAGTTTGTTGGTCGAGCTTCGATCTCGAGTCGAATTCTCAGCGAGAGGAGCCAAAATGAAAATAATGAAAGTGTCGTCTGAAAGTTTTTCGAGGTACTAGCTGCAGAAGGACCGATCTCGAGATCATTCGAATATTTTCCAGTGTTCACATTCGAGAGAATTAGTGCACGTGGAGTTTATCGGTCGAGCTTCGATCTCGAATTGAATTCTCAGTGAGAGAGGTCAAAATGAAAATAAGGAAAGTGTCGTCTGAAAGTTTTTCGACGTACTAGCTGCAGAAGGACCCATCACGAGGTCATTCGAGCATTTTCCAGTGTTCACATTCGAGAGAATTAGTGCACGTGGAGTTTATCGGTCGAGCTTCGATCTGGAGTCGAAATTTCAGCTAGAGGGTCCAAAATGGAATTAATAAAAATGTCGTCTGAAAGTCTTTCGAGGTACTACCTGCAGAAGGTACACGTAACGTGTTTCGAGAAGTATTTAGAAGAATAGTATTCTGTAGTTTCATTGTCCCAATCTTCGATAATCATTCGACTATGATCGTGTTCTTAATCAATGTCTATCAGAATCGTGTCAGTAGAGACAATTTAATTAAACGAAATTTGTGCAATACTCCAATGTCACTTTTCTTACCGAAACGTGAAAATAATGAAAGTATCGCCTGAAAATCTCTTCGAGGTACTACCTGCAGGAGGTACACGTAACACGCTTCGAGAAGTATTCAGAAGAATGTTATTCTGTAGTTTTATTGTCCCAATCTTTTGTAATAATTCGACTGTGATCGTGTTCTTAATCAATGACCATCAGAATCGTGTTAGTAGAGACAATTTAATTAAACGAAATTTGCGCAATACTCCAATGTCACTTTTCTTACCGAAACGTGAAAATAATGAAAGTATCGCCTGAAAATCTCTTCGAGGTACTACCTGCAGAAGGTACACGTAACACGCTTCGAGAAGTATTCAGAAGAATAGTATTCTGTAGTTTCATTGTCCCAATCTTTTGTAATAATTCGACTGTGATCGTGTTCTTAATCAATGACCATCAGAATCGTGTCAGTAGAGACAATTTAATTGAACGAAATTTGTGCAATACTCCAATGTCACTTTTCTTACCGAAAAGTTTATCGTATCTTCGATCCTTCACTGCTTACGTGCAATTGCAATCGGCGTTTTGGCGTAGGTCAGAAGCTTCTCGCAGTTGAGGAACGAGTTCGCGGACGTGGACACCTTTTATCTCGGCACAGGATCCGCCGTGGGAATAGCAGGAGGAATCACGGCGTCTCCTGCGCGACGATCCAGGTCCAGAGGACCACCGGCCGTGGTCGAGGACATTGGTAGACAAAGACGAGCCCGCAGCAAGAGCAGACCGAGAGCATTGTACGCTCCGGATTCCGAGGTCGTTCGGGTTAATGGTAAAAGAAAATCATCATTAATATCTGCGTATTCCAATTCAGTACTTCATAACACTCCACGTCGATAAAATACACGTTGAATTGATCGTTAGAGTTGACATAAAAATTTGTTTGCGTTAATAAACTAATTTTTATATTAACACGCATATTATTTTTTGGATAAACTTTGTTTTAGTGGACACCTAAGATCACACCGATTTGTTTTTAATTGATATACATATATTGTTAGGATTCCTAGTAAGGAATAACGTGAAATAAAAATTAGTTTTTGAGTTATTAACAAAAGAAATTTGAAACCTCGTGCTCGGTTGTTGAAACCCACATGTGAATTTTTACGTAGATGGTGAAATTCAGGTGTATTATGTCACTGATACAATATTTCGAACGACACAATCGTCACAAAGCACTTCATGATACATACAAATAACTGTTAAAATTTTCAAACTTTTATTTGTTATACCTTAAAAAATAAGGTCGTCACCTACTTAATTGTTTTTGTATATTATTCCTTACCCTAAGCCCTAACAGTATATGAGCCGTTTATTTTGAAAGTGGCCTAAGTGCATTTAAAAAAAAAATTAGATATCAGATAACATTAAATTATTGCACTAAATTATTCACGAATTACGTGATATTTTATTTTTTAAAAAAAATGGACTTAGGCCACTTTCACAATAAACGGCTCATAACGTGTCCGTTAAAACAAAGTTTTACCATCGTTTATATTAACACTTTGTCTGGAAATAAATTAATGTCGCATTCGCTCGTGTCAATAACTCGACGTTGAAATTCTGCAGATTACAGCGTGGTGGAAATTTTACGAGAAGAGCCGGCCAGAGTTACGATCAGAGGCTTGAGACGATCCTTTTATCCACCGTCTCATCTACCACCAGTGGACAACTCACCACCCGATAAGAAACTCCAGTTGGAATGGGTCTACGGGTATCGTGGCACTGACACTCGTAGAAATCTCTGGGTACTGCCCAGCGGTGAGCTGTTGTATTACGTCGCAGCAGTTGCCGTCCTCTTCGACAGGGAGGAGAACGCGCAACGTCACTACATAGGTCACACCGAGGACATTACGTGCATGGAGGTGCACCCTAGCAGAGAATTGGTCGCTTCCGGTCAACGAGCCGGCAGGCACAGGAAGGCCCAACCTCACGTTCGCATTTGGTCCACCGAGACCCTCCTTACCCTCTACGTTTTCGGAATGACCGAGTTCCAAATGGGCGTCTCAGCATTGGCCTTCTCTCAGCTGGTAATCAAATTTTGTCATTCACAGACGCTTTGCTCTTCGACGCAAGAGTTAACGTTTTAGATGTCTTGTGATCATGTCTTGTGGTCATGATCACATGATTGTGATCAGAATATAGGTTTGGTGGCGTTTGTCACGTTCCCTCTGATCTTAACCCTTTAAACTTCTCAAATAAATTTAATTCCTTTCGCGTACTTTAACGAGTCTGACTCGTGATGAAGATTTTGGCCCAAACATGAATAACACGAGTTAGACTCGTGGAATGAAAATCGGGCCAAATGTGAACATCGCTAGTCAGACTCGTGGATTAAAAATCGGGACAAACGTAAATTTCACGAGTCAAATTCGTGGAATGGTTTTTTGCCAGTTACAATCGTAATTTAGTTCTTACCAGTACGAGAGTTGGTCACGATCCTTAGAATCTACGTTACAAAGCAAATGACTATATCGCAGGTATTTATATTTCGGCTAATATTGCAACTGTTTTCGAGAATCACTCTGGTGTGTTTACCGCGCGCCGTCCCGTACCGCTTGGGACCAGATTTCGTCGAGCTAAATGGCACGGGAAAGGGTTAAGCAGTTAAGTGCATTCGACGTGTATACACGCCAATCCAAAGTTTTTATATTTTTGATCATGAACAATAAAAACAATTTACCATTCGATATAAAGACTAAAAATTAACACTAAAAAAATAAAATTCTGCAGTTAACTGGTTAAAGATTTTTAAATATTTTAGAAATTGCGTTGCATAATATTGAGTTTAGCTGGACATTGGAGTTGGCGTAAGAAATGTGATGTCGAGCCATACTCGACATAGGAGTGCTAAGGGTTAACGTTCGTGAAGAAAAGTAAAAGGAGAGTGATACTTGAAGTACTGGTATTCGAAGTATCGAGTACTGGTAAAACTTTAAACTTTTCAAATTGGGAGAATGTACAATGATACAATATCGTCGTCTTCGAGGTCTGATCAGACATTTACATCGGGCAACAAATTTACATTTTTTGGACACCTGCAAAGTTTTCGTTTCTTAAGAACTGACAAGGTATTAAAATGAGAGGGAGCATGAACCTCTCCAAACAAGATATTCAAATGTAAAAGTAGAAAGCGTCAGGTGTGTCAGTAGGTTTCGCGAATTACCTCATAGAAGCAAGTATGACTATCCGTAGAAATTTAAATTAGAGATTTGACCGACTGAATATTTGCTACGATATTTGCTACGAAAGAAATCCGAAGAACTCTTTTCTCTAATGGCCTTGTTAACCATTAGAACATTGTTAGAATCTCGCGTTCTTCATACTCACGTATCGGATTTTCGCCATGTCTATAAATGCATTTTTGCAGAAAAGAAAAAATCATTTTTTCATGGAGACACGAAACCTCGCCAGACCATAAGTTTCACTACACTGAGAGAAAAGTATATGATATATCTAATTATCATGGCATAGTAAGAAAATTATGGTTGGAAATATCATATTTGTAGTAAATGTTACCATAATGTCGGTAATAATTACGATAGAGGCACAGTATAACCAACTATATTATGTTTTTACCCAAAACTATGGTTATTTCAACTAAAAATATAGTATGTTTGAAAATATATATCGGTAAGAAAAGTAACTATTTTATATAGTTAATATTACCAAAATATTTCGAACAGAGTGATAGAACTAACTGTATTGACATAGCTCATTTTACTATACATATGGTAAGAAGAACAAAAGTAATAATTAATAATATAACCATTTGTATAAATCGTTTATTCTACTATATTTTGCATGGTTAGGTGAACTATAAAAATATCTTTGACGCCAAATTTAACTATAAAATATAGTGCGATTATAGTAAACCCAACCATTTTTTTTTCTCAGTGTAGTAAGTGAAACTCTCGGGTCCTTGATCGAGTACTCGGGTTAACATCGTGCACTTCATTTAACGTTTGGCAGATTTCAAGGTGAATCTATGGCTCATTGATAATTGCAGAATGGCGGAAGTTACGTCCTGGCGGTGGATGCCGGAAGAGAAGCAATCCTCTCAGTCTGGCAGTGGCAGTGGGGTCATCTATTGGGCAAAGTAGCGGTGAGTTTACTCTTCTCCATTCTATCGTTTCTCTACTACAGAGATTCTTCTCGCCTTCTCTCTGTAGAGTCTATCCTTTTCCTTTGGCAGTTTGGCCGCCTCCTAACGAGAGATTTTCTCCGATGTTACCAGACGATGCAAGAGGACCTTACAGGAGCTGCTTTTCATCCTCTGGACGATAATCTCCTGATAACCCACGGACGTGGCCATCTGACATTCTGGAATCGACGAAAAGACGGCTTCTTCGAGAGAACTGACATAATAAAACCTGTAAGAGGACATCCGAGACTTTCGACCCCTCTCTTATCGTCGATTTATCATTCTTCTCGTTTTTACTGCCTTGCGACTCTCTTCGACCGACCGACTAATCGTCGATTTAGCCAATCACCGTGCGTTGTAGGCTCATCACACGATAAATCTGTTTGAAATTCCGACTAAAACGAAGATTGACGTTCCTCAATCTATATCTAGAAATCCAACAATCTATTCGTCAATCTTGACATTACGCAGTCAATCAGATTTTCAATCCTTGGTTACGCTTTGGTATCTCAGAGTAGGCCTGTTTAACGAGCTGCGCGTTCTTTTTCAAAATCACTCGCGCCGAATAATTGTGGACTGTGAGCAGAACTTTGTCCCTATAACTATCTACTACATCTTCTTCTTTTTTAAAAACTTGCGCCCTTCGTCAACTTTTCATTCTGCTTCCATCACTGACTACCAATTTGACGGTACCGTGAGCTGACCTTCATTCAAGGGCGTATCCAGCTCAACACGAAAGGGGGGGCAATTTTCTGAATTTAACCTCTTCGTCGGTGTGGAGTGGTATCCATGGTGTCATGCAATACAACACAATGACATAAGGAAGAACACTATTTATTAAAAAAAAATTAATTTTTAAATAATAGTTTGCGAGGATTAGCTGCAAATTTTGTAATTACAGCTTCTACTAATTGCTCCTTGTTTGAGCGAGCTCCTCCTTTAAAAGCGAGCGATACAGATTGTGAATGATCAAGATTACGGACAATAGAGATTCTGCTAGTAAAAGTTTCTTTGCATATTCAGTTACGAGTTCCTTTTCTCTCGATCTTCCGTAACAGTTTATTTTACGCGAGTCTTCTTACACATGAAACATCTCAAATCTGTAAAGAACCAGAAACTTCTTAAATTTACATTTTTTCCACGAAAGGATACGCCCATGCTTTCATTTCTTATCGTAATTTCTCAATCGTAAGGGTGCATTCCAAAACAACTCTCGTGTGTATTTTGTCACACTCAAGTCGTTCCAAAACACGTCATAGACACACTGAACATATACCCGTGGTCGTTCCAAACTATACTCCGTGAGCCACTCCTGTGATTTTTCTCCATTCCCTTTTTCGCGGTGTTATTCGGTGGAGATTGTAGTGAGCGCGGGAATTATGAAAAAAGTGGTAATGCGGAGCCTCTCCCCCTAATCCACCACACGACGTGGCACAAAGCGTTTTGGAACGCACCCCAGGATGACATAATAGAACTAGTGGTGGTTAGTGGTCGGCACGATCGTCGGGTGCTTGCGCTTCGCGCTCGCCTTACCGGGTGCAGAAAAGCTTCGCTTCCTGCCATAGGCACGACCGCGTAACTCACGTGTCCATACTTGAATTTCCCATAATTTTGTAACGGTTGAAGATGGCGGTACGTAAAATTTCGTGGCACCAAATGGGTATTTCCAACTATAATTTTGTTACTATGCCATTATAGTTTGATATATCATACAGTTTTCTCTCAGTGTAGGCATCAGGAAGCAAAGAGCAGCTCGTTGCACATGTCCTTCTTGCAATCAGATGCACAACGTATAAAAAAAGTGTCGTTTAATAAGGACTATTTACCGACTCAACAAAATCTTGTTCAAGCCGTCACGAACACACGTGACCAGCATCCAATTCGAGCAGGACGGAGATGTTGTAACGGCAGACAGTGACGGTTTCATCACGGTCTATTCGGTGGACGCGGATGGAGCATATTTCGTCAGAATGGAGTTCGAGGCTCACAACAAAGGAATCAGTTCGTTGGTAATGCTGTCCGAAGGTACTCTACTATCCGGTGGAGAAAAGGATCGAAAAATCGCAGCGTGGGATTCGTTGCAAAACTATAAACGCATTACCGATACCAAGGTTGGTTGGTTTTCTTTATTAATCTGTGACAATCGAACTGTCACTATACAAACTATATCTAAAGTATATTCGAGTTTCGAATTCGATTCTCGATGGTTGTTTAATTTAGAGTAGACATCGTCGAGTTTCGTCGCATAGAAATGTGTTAATTTAAAAATAGTATTTCTACACATTGTACGCAAGGTAAGCTCAAGCACACTGAGAGAAAAAAATGGTTGGGTTTACTATAATCTCACTATATTTTATAGTCAGATTTGGCGTCAAACATATTTTTATAGTTCACTTAACTATACAAAATATAGTAGAATGAACGATTTGTACAAATGGTTATATTATTAACTGTTACCTTTGTTCTTGTTACCATATGTATAGTAAACTGTGCTATGTGAATATAGTTAGTTCTATCACTATGTATGAAATAATCTGGTAATATTAACTATATAAAATAGTTACTTTTCTTACCATTATATATTTTCAACCATACTATATTTTTAGTTGAAATAACCATAATTTTGGGTAAAAACATAATATAGTTGGTTGTACTATGCCTCTGTCGTAATTATTACCGACATCATGGTAACATTTACCATAAATATGATATTTCCAACTATAATTTTGTTACTATGCCATTATAGTTAGATATATCATATACTTTTCTCTCAGTGCAGAGGCTGTTTATTTGCGTAAGGAAAAATAATTTTGGACGTTGACTTTGACGACACTTTTCAAGCTTATCGACATTCGTGAGATGTGCTTTAATGCAAGTAATAATAATTACCTAATTCTGCTTTAACAAATGCTGTTGTTCCGATGTTCATAGCTACCAGAAGCTGCCGGTGGAGTCCGTAGCATTTATCCACAACGTCCAGGACGAAATGACGGGAACATTTACGTTGGAACGACGCGTAACAATATACTGGAGGGCTCCTTGCAAAGGCGATTCAATCAGGTTGTCTTTGGCCATGGCAGACAATTGTGGGGCTTGGCCGTGCATCCCGACGACGAGGTGTTCGCCACTGCTGGACACGACAAGAACATCGCCCTTTGGCGAAGACATAAACTTTTGTGGACCACGCAGGTGCTTATCGTGCTGCAATCTATCGTTTCATTCCATAATAATTGGTTACAATGTTTCACAGACATGTAATAAGTAGTCAAGACAGTCGTGTAAATAATTATTTCGTTGTACATATAGTATATTTCTTTGGAAGATCGTTAATTTAACGATAGAAGTAAAGGAAGAGGACTGGTAGTTGACACATTACTCTTAAGCTCATTAGAATAAAGTTATTGTCGATTTGTAAATTTCTTTAGTTTGCTTGGTGACTTATTAAACTATGGTAAAAAAAAAAAACGGAGTTTTTGCATGTGTCAAGAAATTGATCGTTCTTTGTTAATGGTATCATTGTTGAACATTCAAATTAGTGGTAGTTTGGCGTGGAAATATTTAAGGAGATACATTTACTAATATTATTTTATGTATACCGTAAATTCTATCTTCTTTATTCTGTTTGTCAGAAATATAGTTAATACTTCCGGAATTAACGTGAAATTTCCAATCCACATTCTGGAGCTCCAAAGAGAAAGTCAACTCTAGTATCTTCAGTGTCTTCTACTTATACATTTTTCTGAAAGTTAATTTTTATTCCGAGAAACGTGCTGTTATTCAATTTAAATCTTTTAACAGAGATCTTTCTTGAAAATAAAAATTAACATCTTTTGTTAACCAATGATACAATGTATTATCGTATACTGTACTATATTACCACTAGGTAAAACATACCTTTAACTGAGAAACACAGAAAATCATGAAAATTTTCAGTGGTGACAAAAACAGAAAGATCTTCTAGTAAAAAAAAAAGAACAAAGTCATCTAAATTCCTCTAATAGAGAACGGTCTGATGTACATCGACATTGAAGAAGTTGTTTCTTTAATTTATTCAGGTGGGCTTCGAGTGCATCTGCATCGCTTTCCATCCGTTTGGCGTAGCCCTGGCTGCTGGCTCTTCCGAGGGTCATCTTCTTGTCCTTGCAGCCGACACTGGAGCCGCGGTGGCGACCCTCAGAGTCTGCGGCTCACCTCTCTCCTGCATCGGATACAATCCCAGTAATTGAAACATACGCGTTATTATTATTCTCACGATTTTTAGGCACGACCGTAAAGGGAGTGACTTATGCAATCGCCATCCTGAAAACCGTTCGTGTGTGTGTGTGTGTGTGTGTCCGTGTATATCCTCGATTTCGGGAAAACGGCTGAACCGATCGGCACGAAATTTGGCACAAAAATCAAGTACACTACTGTGAGTTCACAATAAGGTTTGTGAGCCGCCATCTTGAACCGGTACAAAATGGCGGGAAGTTGAAATATTGAAAAATTCATATCTTTGGTACTATTCATTGGATCCCGATTAAATTTTACACGTTCATGTACACGTACGCAATGACAATTACTGGAAATTTTCAAATTTTTTGATTGGCCGAATCAAAAATGGCGACTAATTCAAATCTTTAGTCCATTATTCCGGCGAAATGACTGAATGGATTCGGACAAAATTTGGCATGTACATCGAGTATACACCTATTTGGTGCCACGAAACTTTGTGTATCGCCATCTCGAACCGTTACAAAATGGCGGCACATTCAAATCTTTAATTCACTATTTTATAATTATAGTTTGAAAATCCCGTAATTTCGAAACGGTTGAAGATGACCATGCATAAAGTTTTGTGGCACCAAATGGGTATATTTTTAAACTATATGCCAAATTGTGTTTGAATCCGCGCAAGCGTCTGGCCGGAATACTGGATTAAAAATTTCAATTTGTCGCAATTTCTGAATGGTTGAAGATAACCATACATAAAGTTTCACCGCAACAAAGGTGTATGTACTCTATGTACATGTCAAATTTTGGTTCGGATGCATTTCATTGTCCGGTTTTGATCACTTGGGCCTATTGCAGAAATGTTGCATTTTGTGGGCGAGCGCGAAGCGCGAGCATCCGATGACCTCGGGGGGTATGGCGCTTGAGCGAAGCGAAAGCGCAGAGGACTCTGTAGCATAGTTTAATATCTCAATACTTGAGTTTTCCACAATTTCGAAACCTTTTGAAATTCGTGGGCGAGCGCGAAGCGCGAGCAAAGGCGATCTTGAGGGGGTTAGCGCTTGAGCGAAGCGAAAGCGCAGGGGGCTCTGCCCCCTAGTTTTCCTTTTAGTCCCGATCATTAAATTTAAGCGCAATCAAGTCTAAGGCCTGTCGATGCCTTGCAGCGGGAGAGATCGTGGCAATGGGTTCCCAGAATGGCAGTGTCTATCTCTTCAGGGTATCGAGGGATGGATTCTCGTACAAGAAGAGCAACAAGATACGAGGTACTCAGCCACTGGTTCAACTCGACTGGAGCTCCGACAGCAGATTCCTTCAGACGGTCACTCAAGATTACGATCTCGTTTTTTGTAAGTGATAGCTTCGACGATAAGGATCATCTCGCGTGAGAGAGAAAATTGCATCCTATTGTAAAAGTATGACATTTGGAGAACATTCTTTTATTATTTCAGGGGATGTGAAGGCACTCTCCTCGGAGAAGAGCCCGTTGGTCATGAAGGACGTGAAATGGTATACGCACAATTGTACCGTGGGCTACATGGTGTCTGGTAAGGGGAATTTAATCTTTTGCTTATACAGTAAAACCTGTTTTTCTGCGGGGGATAGGAACCGCATAAAAGAAAGCGCATAAAATGTATAGTGTAACTTTATAAGGTTTTCGTTTGCAACGCTTTTAAAAAAAACTTTTTTTATACGGTAAATCGCACATAAAAAATTACATAAAAAGAACCGCATAAAAACAGGTTTAACTGTACAGGGTGTTGCGAAGTATATTGACTTCACTAGTGGATTTAACGGATCAAAATAAGCGCGATAGTTTACACATAAACGTTTGCCTTGTTAATCTTGTTCCCGAGATACACGCGTTTCGCATTCCATCAACTGTTTAAGGTTAATGTACCCATTTCTACTCATTTAAGACAAATGACATTAAAAACAGTAGTTGAAATTCTTATTTTAAGTAACAAGTTATACAATAATTTCTTCAAACAGAACTATCGTTTAGTACAAATTTTTATAAAAATATTTTCGTTCGTTTTTCGCACTTTGAACCAACAACTGACAAATCAGGATTCAAAACTTCGAATATTCGAAACTATGAAATTTAAATCTTCGAAGATTTTCAATGAATCTTCAAATCAGGATTCAAAACTTCGAATATACGAAACTATGAAATTTAAATCTTCGAAGATTTTCAATGAATCTTCAAATCTTCGAATTTTCGAACCTTCGAACCTTCGAAGATTTGAAGATTCATTCAACAACTGAGAAGTCAGGATTCAAAACTTCGAATATTCGAAACTATGAAATTTAAATCTTCGAAGATTCATTCAACAACTGACAAATCAGGATTCAAAACTTCGAATATTCGAAACTATGAAATTTAAATCTTCGAAGATTTTCAATGAATCTTCAAATCTTCGAATTTTCGAACCTTCGAACCTTCGAAGCTTCGAAATTGGAAATCTTCGAAGAAAAATTCCAGCCCTAATACAAAGATGAAAAATATTTTTCAACGCAGGTATGTGGAACAATCGTTACTATCCTCTGACCACGGTGATCACGACGTCCAGCAGATCGGCCGCGCACGACATGCTCGTCAGTGGAGACGCCGAGGGATATCTGCGACTCTTCAGATATCCTTGCACCAGTGCTAAGGCCGAATACGTCGAAGAGAAAGTCTACAGCTCCCTGGTAGCTTGCGCGAGGTTCCTCTACAACGATCAGAACGTCGTCACTGTCGGTGGAACGGATGCTGCGCTGATGCTTTGGGAGCTGGTCGACGAATAGATCGTAGACGTCCACGTGTATCCAAAACTGGCTACAGTGAAACGTTACTAAGAAACGTGATCGATCAATTAGTCCCGACACTTTTCGTTCGATCGAAGGAAGACTTCGTCGAGAGAGTCATTTTGTAAAGCGGCTGCTCGCTCGAAGTGGAATTTTTATCAGAGATACCATGCTCTCATAAATACACCGAAATCATCGACTCGAATATATTTTAGGTTTACTAAGAGAATATTTTTGACGGAAGAGAGAAGCAAGGAGAAATTTACTGGAAGGTACAAGGCGCGGGTTGGTCTCGTGTCAAGATATCACGTCCATGGAAAACACGCGAGAACAATGACGAGAGCAAAGGATGACTCAAACTTTTGATGACTCAAATTGCGTTAGGTGGCAAGTAGAATGGAGTGTACGTGCAAGTATAAGAGCAGTCTTGCAATTTTACGCTAGTTAACCCTTTGCGGACGAATGTCACTGCACAAGTGACGTCATATTTCTATTTACTAGGTCGAATGCCGCTTTTGCAACGACAGAAAAGAATTTCCTTATCTATACCACGAATAGGTTTTTTTCACTGCGATATCACAGTCTTGCTTTGATTAGTGACTTAAGTTTACATTTACAATCCTTCAAGAAGATATAAAGGAAAAAAGGTAATACTTGCCCTCGTGAACCTACCATGCATATTGGAGACTGCTTCGAGAAATGTCACACTCTGAAAAAATACAAGAACTCAAGCATATTCGTGTATTTCAAAATAATAATTGTCAATGTTCTTCGAGAGTCTAAAATTCCATTAAACGAAATATTTTTCAATTAACTTCATATATTTAACGCTTTGGTACGTGATATCGCTTTCTTCGATCAAATTTCTTCGACCCAGTGAGAAGCGCACTTTAACCGTTTGACTGCTAACAATAAGCAATTCTTGCAAGAACGCACGAAAACTGCGGGACATATTTTGACTTGATGTTGTCAAATAAAACACTCTCATTTAGACAAATATCAATCAATTTTAATAATTCTTTTCGTATTATAGAGAAACAATATTAATTGTGATTGTGAATAAGAAAAAATAAACATTAAATTGTTTTTTTCTTTGAAAATTAAAATTTATAAAAAGATAACTTAAAGTTTATTGATCTTCTCTTATGATCAGCACGTAAAGGATCATTTTGATTAGGGGAAGATCACTGACTCTTGCATGAAAAATTTATGTATAACTGAAACTCGCAGCGCAAAAGCGCTGCGTCGCGGTTTTCGAGACAAATGAACGCAGCGTTTTTGCGCCGCATAGCAGTCAAACGGTTAAAGAGCGCTCGACCGCAAAGAGTTAACATCAACTCCAGGATGTTTACGATACGAAATGAATTGCGTGGCTGCGTAAACCGTTACTGCTCGTATTCCAAATCCGTGGATTTTTCTTGTAAAGTTGCGGTTGCCCTACTCGCGATTCTGCCTTTTTCCAATGTGGCCTCACTCTCGCCTCACATCTCCCATCGTCCTCGTTGCACTCATGCCACGAGTATCAGCTCGAGCACGAGTGTGGTAACCGCACCTCGATAGGAAACAACTTGGCGTGAGACTGGCACAGACCAACTTCTCTTTGCGCGGAGTTCTCATCCGCGCGAATTACGACGAATCAAATCCAAACGGACAAACAAGTTCTCTTCTTCCGACCCCACTCTGTTCGTATCTTACTACACGCGGCGCACTATGAGCATAAAGTGGTTTTTAGTGCCAAAAGTCGTTCGACGGCTGAATTTTGAACCGATTGCGATGAAATTAGTCTTAAAATACGCGTTGTTTATTGTTCTATAGCGGAGACCTGCACATTTTAGGCACAACCGTAAAGGGAGTGACTTATGCAATCGTCATCCTGAAAACCGTTCGTGTGTGTGTGTGTGTGTGTGTCCGTGTATATCCTCGATTTCGGAAAAACGGCTGAACCGATCGGCACGAAATTTGGCACAAAAATCAAGTACACTACTGTGAGTTGACAATAAGGTTTGTGAGCCGCCATCTTGAACCGGTACAAAATAGCGGGAAGTTCAAATATTGAAAAATTCATATCTTTGGTACTATTCATTGGATCCCGATAAAATTGTACACGTACATGTACACGTATGCAATGACAATTACTGGAAATTCTCAAATTTTTTGATTGGCCGAATCAAAAATGGCGGCTAATTCAAATCTTTAGTCCATTATTCCGGCGAAACGACTGAACGGATCCGAACAAAATTTGACATGTACATCGAGTATATACCCATTTAGTGCCACGAAACTTTGTGTACCGCCATCTTCAACCGTTTCGAAATTGTGGGAAATTCAAGTATGGAAACGTGATTTACGCGGTCGTGCCTATGGCAGGAAGCGAAGCTTTTCTGCACTCGCACTGAGAGAAAAAAATGGTTGGGTTTACTATAATCTCACTATATTTTATAGTTAGATTTCGCGTCAAACATATTTTTATAGTTCACTTAACCATACAAAATATAGTAGAATGAACGATTCATACAAATGGTTATATCATTAACTATTATCTTTGTTCTTGTTACCATGTGTATAGTAAAATGTGCTATGTGAATATAGTTAGTTCTATCACTATGTATGGAATATTCTGGTAATATTAACTATATAAAATAGTTATTTTTCTTACCATTATATATTTTCGACCATACTACATTTTTAGTTGAAATAACCATAATTTTGGGTAAAAACATAATATAGTTGGTTATACTATGCCTCTATCGTAATCATTACCGACATTATGGTAACATTTACCATAAATATGATATTTCCAACTATAATTTTCTTACTATGCCATTATAGTTAGATATATCATATACTTTTCTCTCAGTGCGGTAAGGCGAGCGCGAAGCGCGAGCACCCGGCCGTCGTGACGACCACTAACCACCACTAGTTTTGATATTACAATTTGTTAACCTCTTCAGCTGGCGACATGTACTATGCACGTCCCTTGTTATCCGCTTCTAAAGTGGAAAAGATGTGCTACGCCATTTTGAATTTTGAAATTTGTATCACGATTTCGTAATCAGCGAACCCAAAAATCCTTGTACATCAAGATTGAAGGAATTATGAACACCTTAAGCAAAAAATGAAAGACAACGTAGGAGATCTCCCCGATCGTTCGGCCAAGTGTTAAAATACGCGTTATTTATTGTACTATAGCAGAGACCTGCACTTTTGTTGATATTGCAATTTGTTAACCTTTTCACTACGGAAGGCGTATATATACGCCCTCATAAATCCATCGATACATACGACAGGCGTAAATATACGCCCTCTGCAATTGTTTACTATAACCTGGCTTGTTTTACCAATTGATTAAATTTATTTGCAATTATTATTTCTTTAAACCTTAAGAATAGTATCAATTCTTTGGATACTGTTTTGGTCAGCAATCAGTGGAGAATCAGTCACAGCGACTAACTTGTGAATATCGCGCCGTCTGTATTGATGATTTGCTCCGAAAATGCACCGGAGTGAAAAGGTTAATTAATACAAAATCGAAATTATTCGAAACTTTCGGCAATCATTTTTTACTTAGGGTGTTCATAATTCCATCGTTCTTGATATACAAGGATTTTCGAGTTTGCTGATTACGAAAACGCGACAGAAATTTCACAATTCAAAATCGCGTAGCACGTCTTTGCCACTTTAGAAGTGAATAACAAGCGACGTGCACAGCACATCTTTCCAGCTGAAGAGGTCAACAAATTGTAATATCAAAAAAAAGTGCAGGTCTCTGTTATAGTACAATAAATAACGCGTATTTTGAGACTAATTTCATCGTAATCGGTTCAGAATTCAGCCGTCGAACGACTTTTGGCATTCAAAAACGACTTTATGCCCATAGTGTTTCGGGAGTAGCAAGCGACGAATAAGCGCGGCACGAGTAGACACAATATTATTATACGCATTCGTAGTGGAAGGATGCGGGGCGCAGGCGTCCCACGGTAGATCTTACAATTAGCAAATAAATGAGATTAGTCGTGAACCGCGTATCGCGGCTTCGAAGCGCACTTCTACAGCGGCGGTTGCCGTTTCTCTTTTCGTTACCAATCGTGAACAAATCTTTTCTGGCGATTACTACGAGAGGTAATAAGACGTTGCTGGTCGACGCGCCTCTCCTTCGTGGACGGTTCTGTGTTCGCGAATTTTTTCGAGGACATCGATTGCAATCGATGCAAGAAAATACTTATAAGTGCGTAGGGTCGACGCGAAACGCGCGTAGACCGAAAATGTAGTAACCTTAAGCCTTGTCTCCACTGACAAGGAAAATTCGGGAAGTGAGAAATTCAGAAAATTCCGAAAGATTTGTGATAAATGTAATAAACAATTGCAATTTTACAAGTAACTTTGACGCTATATTAAGGTGCTCATAAAATTGTTTTGAACATTATTTGACTTTTTTCCGATATCTCTTATCGTTTCGAAGGTAAACAGCGCGAAAGAAACAATCGAGCTTTCTTTAACCCCTTAACAGTGTATGTAGCATATATGCACAAAAAAAGTCGTGCCACTGGAGTGTGATGTGCATATATGCACATTTGAAAAAAAACCAATTTACCCTTGTACGATTTGTATGAATTATGGTATCCTACGGTTTTTGCGGTCGCTGAATTCGAATATGATATCAGAATTTCAAAATTCAAAATGACAGATCCAAAATGGCGACCGAAAAAATGAGAATTTTGTTCGATTGTTATGAACCTCGGTATCCGGGAGTGTTTCGAATTCCTGAATACGAATATGATATCAGAATTTCAAAATTCAAAATACTCCCGGATACCGCGTTTTATAACAATCGAATAAACTTTTATTTTGCGGTCGCCATATTGGATCCGCCAATTTAAATTTTAAAATTCTGATATCATATTCCGATTCAGCGACCTGACAAATATGGATACCAAAATCATTACAGAAATCTAACAAACTTTTTTTTTCGCACACTGCTGGCAAGTAAAGCTCACTTTCGCTAACACTGTTAAGGGGTTAAGGGATTGAGCCCCGTCAAAAAATAGTATTAGGCTCAGGACGAGGTACTCTACGTTTTGACAAAGTTTCAGAGTTTTTTGAATTTCTCACTTTCCAAACGTTTCTTGTGAGACACCAATGAGGAACTTTTTATAGAGACGGTGCATGTTTCTGAAAAAGTCGCTCTTTGTTGCCGAATGTTCATTCGGTGTGGACAAAATATTCCGTAGTTTTAAGATGGATTAGTGTTTGTCGGAAATAGTTTGGCAACCAAAGGTGACAAGAGGTTACGAAAACTACAAAATGTTCCTCGTTGCTGCCTGATTCAGTGAGGACATAGCTTTACGCAACGCGTATGTTTACCGAAATTGATTTTCGCGTATCGACACATGTCGCGCAAGCAAGAGTAATCTCTGTAGACGTGCAGATCACGCATATACATATAGTTACAGTAAAGGTGTAAAATTGAGTACGTACCGAGCGAACATAGAAAAAAAGAAAGATCTTCGAATCGGTGATGGCAGCAAAGAATGTTTACCTTTACCTATTTTACACAGGTCAAGAAAAAAAAGCTTCTTTTTTGTTGTTCTGGAAACAAGACTTGTTCTTTACTAAATCGAGAATGCTGATTCCAAACATCGAAACCGTTTGTTCGAATTGGCTCTAGTTTTCAAATTCAATATTCTCAATTTTGTTTTTCACTGGTAAGTAACGTATAACAACATCATTTTTCCATTTGATATTAATTGTTTTACTTTTGTTGATTTAGTTATGCATTACGAATGATATATTAATTCACATAACAACTCGGTTAGATATTAGGGTTAAAATCATATTTCAGAACAATTACAACAAACGGATTCGATTTTTGAAATTAACATCCTCGATTTAGTAAAGAGCAAATCAATTTCCAGGGCAACAAGACCAGCGTTATAGATCAATTACAGTCTATCTCGCGCCACATAGAAATCTTCCCTAACCAAAAAAAAATCGAGCGAATCGAAATTCCAAATAGAGTCTCGTTTATGCGCCTTCCAACCTATGAAATTGATTCTTCATCAGTCGGTGCCTAAATGTACTAAAGTTTACGCGTTTACTGTGACAATTACATATGGTGTACGTACAAGCATATGTAGCCTTGAACGTCTAAGGCCGCGTATATATTCGGCGAGCCGAACATGTAATACGACGTGTAACGTAATATGTTTAAACGTGTAATATAAACTTAACGTAACAATATTCCTTCGGTTATGCGCACCGAGGGTGTCTCGCTTGTAAGCGATTAAACGAAATTCTCAAAACACTTTAATATCGTCACATCACAGGCTCGACTCGCCCAATGTGTATCCTGCACTGAGAAAAGAAAAGTGTTGATTCAATGATATCCGTATGATTGGAATTAATTTCGTTGATTCAATTATAATGCGATTGAAACAAATATGATACACCGTTGTGTCAATTACAGAAGTACTTGGTTCAATAATATAGCATAATTGAAGAAATTTGATTGAACCAATCATATATTTAATTACTCCAATGAAATAAATATTTGTTTCAATTATATTTATTATTTATTTGAATAATACCGCACTGATTACAAACTTCATTGATTCAATTGCATATGTAGTTATTTCAATCATATAACGAGGATTGTCACAATTACATAATATGAAATAATATTGTTTCAATTCAATATGCTTTTGATACAACATTATGTATTATTGAATTAATGATGGCCTCATCATTGTTTCACACTATACTTTATTAGAATCAATGACATACAATGTTGAATCAATTACAAATGTTTATGGCAGCCCGTGACACACACGTATGATTGAATCGACGCATTTTTTTATTGAATCAACAGCTTTTTTTTTCAGTGTGCTTAATTCTTCGCGCCTGCTCTTTTAGCTAGTTCGTAAGCGATACTCGGGATCGTCACTGCCAAGGCGTTTGGTCTCACAAAAATCGTACGCAGTCCGTGTAAGTGGATCTCACCACCAAACCCGTATCGGCGTAGCCAAAATGGTCCGAACCAAATGGTCCTGAATGTCCAATGGTTCTTCGCCGAGAAAGTTGGAATTTTCACATTTTCCTCGGGATCGAATTGGATCTGGCATCGAAGGCTCACGCGGATCTTCGATTACGCTATTCTGCATTCTACTCGTCTCATTCTACGTTTAACTCGTGGAAGAGACCCTCTCGTGGAATCGGGTCCGGAAACTTTGCGAACGGACGCATAACTTTTTCATTTTTCTCTAATTTCCTCTCGTACGTGGTAAACTTGTAACCGCGGTGATTAAGCGATGGACCTTACCCGCCAGAGGGTTACAATTACGCGTATTTTTAATTGTCGAGAGATCGAGGGCGACGAGAAGCGTTAGGTACTCTGCCAGGCTCGTTGATCGTGGGACAACGGGCTAGACGCTCGGACCGTTCGAGCCGTTGCTCTTGCATTTCGAGAATGCGAATGTACCAAGCGGGTATCCTGGCTCTGTAGCGTAAGGTCGCAAAGGATGTAGAATTGCAACAAACGTATCATTATAATAAAACGTGCACATTAGGCATCGGAGGGTGGTTGTTTGATTTTTTGATTAATCCTTTCGGTACTACCGCCCATTGGTGGTATACACTAAACGTTCTCTGGGTCCTACACTATGGACATAAAGTGGTTTTTTAGTGCCAAAAGTCGTTCGACTGCTTAATTCTGAACAGATTGCGATGAAATTGGCCTTAAAATACGCGTTACTTACTGTACTCTAGCAGAGACTTGCACTTTTTAGGCACGACCGTAAAGGGAGCGACTTATGCAATCGCCATCCTGAAAACCGTTCATATGTATGTCCATGCATATACTCGATTTCGGAAAAACGGCTGAACCGATCGGGACGAAATTTGGCACAAAAATCAAGTACACTACTGTGAGTTGACAATAAGGTTTGTGAGCCGCCATCTTGAACCGGTACAAGATGGCGGGAGATTCAAAATTTGAAAAAAATGTAATTTAAATTTAATATTGCTGCCATTTCTAAACGGCTGAAGATAGCGATACATAAAGTTTGCTGGCACCAAATGGATATATATTCAAAGTACATACCAAATTTCGTTGCGATCCGTTCAGCCGTTTGGCCGGAATACTGCACTAATGGAAATAGTGCAAAATTCATTAATCCATTAGTGCAGTATTCCGGCCAAACGGCTGAACGGATCCGAACAAAATTTGGCATGTACATCGAGTATATATCCATTTGGTGCCACGAAACTTTATGTATGGCCATTTTGAACCGTTTCGAAATGGCGGCAAATTCAAATTTTTTATCCACTATTCCAGTAAAACGATTGATTAGTCCACTATTCCGGCAAAACGGCTGAACGGATTCGGACAAAATTTGGCATGCACATCAAGTATATACCCATTTGGTGCCAGGAAACTTTATGTATGGCCATCTTCAGCCGTTCCGAAATAGCAGCAAATTCAAATTTTTAATCCACTATTTCAGCAAAAAAGTTGATTAGTCCACTATTCCAGTAAAACGGCTGAACGGATTCCGACAAAATTTGGCATGCATATCAAGTATATACCCATTTGGTGCCACGAAACATTGTGTATGGGCATCCTCAACTATTTCGAAATGGTGCCAGTTTCAAAGATTTCAATTTGTCGCAATTTCTGAATGGTTGAAGATAACCATGCATAAAGTTTCACCGCAGCAAAGGTGTATATACTCTATGTACATACATGTCAAATTTTTGTTCGGATGCATTTAATTGTCCGGTTTTGATCACTTGGGCCTATTGCAGAAATGCTGCATTTCGTGGGCGAGCGCGAAGCGCGAGCACCCGACGACCTGGGCGGGTATGGCGCTTGAGCGAAGCGAAACTGCCACTTTAGAAGCGGATAACAAGCGACGTGCATAGCGCATCTTTCCAACTGAAGAGGTTAACAAATTGTAATATGAAAAAAAGTGCAGGTCTCTGCTATAGTACAATAAATAACACGTATTTTACCTCGACAAAATCCGGATCAAACCGTGATGTCCATACTTACTCCGATCTTTATTCCACAACTTCACCTTCTTAAAGAGTTCATCTTCGACAAAAATTTCATTCCACGAATCCGATTCCCCATGCTCGTGTTCGGTCCGCATTTGATTTCACGAGTCGGATTCGTGATATTCACATTTACTCCAAAATTGTCGTCACGAGTGAAACTCGTCAAAGTAGGGATTAATTTCAAAGTTCTCGCAAGGAAGAGAGAAAGGATAGGGACGTAGTGACTGAAGAACGCAGAGAAACAAGTGACCTAAAGCGATACTTTATTATTAATCTGACTTTTTACAGTATGCATGTTTTTCAGTAAGTGTCCACTGTGAACGTACACTTTCTCCATACCTCGAATTGTGATGTAAGTAATGATCGAGGCCCGCGGTATGTATGTTTGTGCTACCAATTATCGTCGCCTCGCTCGACCGAGTGATTTTTCTCCTCCGACACGATGACCCAAGTGGCACGAAGCGAGAGAAGAGATCTTTCGAATTGCTGGAATTTCAGTTGCAAAACTAAAGAAGACGTACCGAGGACGATCGAGGTATTTCCACGTGTCGTCGAGCCCTTGCACGCTTAGGCCTACAAACAATATTATAAAAAAACAACAATCGCTTATACCCGAACAAATGGAAAACACGGTTGCTCTGATAATTACCGACGTTAGTTGAACATATCCTTCTACCATCCGCTCCACCTTTTCAACAGGTTTCTCTCTTATCACCTACTCTTTCTCAATCTACTTCTACCTCTGATCTCGGAGACGCGTTACGACAAGTGAACTTTAGTTGACCGATTATAGTCGATCGACAAAAGTCGAATAGCACTTAAATCAGTTTTCGTTCATACATTTCAATAGAAACTGATCACCTGTTCCAAGTCAACTGATTGTTCCAAGGCTGTGTTCCGATATTCTAGATTTTCAGTACCGACAGTGAATTTCGTAACACAGCCCAAGTCAACTGATGAATCATTTGCTCATACAATCCTATGTTCATGAACCCAACGTTGAAACTAAATTTGACCGAGGTTCACGCGTTCCAAGTCATGTTTCAACTTGAAAACAAAGACAAATGGGTCATCAGCAGAAAAAGTTCGACTGAGGTTGATTCTATGGAAACAAAGGTTCTCACTATTGTTTCCATTCGACATTTGTCGATCAACTGTAATCGGTCAATAAAAGTTGAATCGTCGGAAGGTGCCTTTATCGTGCGCCTCGGTGATACGGAAAACGCGCTTGACTGGGCTCGACGACGTATTTACTTGGCGGAGCGAGTCAACCGATATTTTCATCGTGCTCTGGCAATATGCAGTCCTCGGTACTTGGGCGCCTGCAACCAGTGGACGTCGTGGCTCGAAACCGTTGCAACAAAGGCAGCGAGAAAAATAAAAATAGATAGTAAAGAAGGCATCAATTCGGGTATGGTTTATCGTTCTTCCGAGCCATTGGGTCGCCGTTGTGCGCGATACCTTCTCATGCTTCTCGTGGTAGGGTGTTGTAGAGAGACTAGATAATACAACGATGAGAGCTGCTTCGTCGAGAGCAGCTGTCGCGTGGCGCATCGCTTTATTCAAAACCACTTTTCTCTTATCCACTTCCTCTCACTTTCTACAAATCTACGCTCGAGGAACTCGTCTGTGTACGTCTCTCTGTCCGTCTCTTTGTGTTTTGTGTGTGTTTGTGTGTATGTGTGTGTCTGTGCAATCTTGCGATTGTAACGATATAAATCCTCTGGTCTCGCGGCCTCTAACGATCACCCGACGAGATACATTTTAACGATATACGTATAATACTTTCGGCACCATCGGCTGCCCAAATCCCTTTCGCTCCACCCTCGACATACCCCCGGCCCGAAGCAATCAATTTGGGGATGTTTTCGTTTTACAAATAAATAACAACTATATGAAACAATACGCCGCCGGGATGGCCCTCGAAAATTTACAATAATACCATACACAGATGTACACCTCACCGTACCACCTCGATTAGGAAAGTTCGGCTCGTTCTGGCGCGCCACAAGTTTTATCGTCGCGCTACGTTTTACTCGTGCTTGGATTAAAAACGTATCGAAGATGCTCGTGCTCGAGATTTACAACGAGGTCGATGAAACCTTGGTGTAAAAGAGATCATTGATTTTAAATATAACCACTAATGTAAAAGATTCCATTCGTTACTATCCTGCGCGGTTACATTTAAAATCGCAGACTCGTTTTGCAAAGAAAGTAATATCGAGGTTTCAACCTTGTTGTAAATTTCGATTCCAAGCATCGAATCACTCGCGTTTGTTCTAAAAACGCGACGAAGATGCTCGTGCTCGAAATTTACAACAAGGCCGATGAAACTTTCCTGTAAAAGCAATCATTGATTTTAAATGTAACTACTAATGTAAAAGACCGCATTCGTTACTACTCTGCACGGTTACATTTAAAATCGAAGACTCGTTTTGCAAAGAAAGTAATATCGAGGTTTCAACCTTGTTGTAAATTTCGATTGCAAGCATCGAATCACTCGCGTTTGTTCTAAAAACGCGTCGAAAATGCTAACGCTCGAAATTTACAACAAGGTTGATGAAACCTTCCTGCAAAAGCAATCATCGATTTTAAATGTAACTACTAATGTAAAAGACCGCATTCGTTACTACTCTGCACAGTTACGTTTAAAATCGAAGACTCATTTTACGAAGAAAGTAATATCGAGGTTTCGACGTTCTTATAAATTTAAACTACTAATGTAAAAGACCGCATTCGTTACTACTCTGCACGGTTACATTTAAAATCGTAGACTCGTTTTTCGAAAAAAGTAATATCGAGGTTTCAACCTTGTTGTAAATTTCGATTCCAAGCATCGAATCACTCGCGTTTGTTCTAAAAACGCGACGAAGATGCTCGTGCTCGAAATTTACAACAAGGCCGATGAAACCTTCCTGTAAAAGCAATCATCGATTTTAAATGTAACTACTAATGTAAAAGACCGCATTCGTTACTATTCTGCACAGTTACATTTAAAATCGAAGACTCGTTTTACGAAGAAAGTAATATCGAGGTTTCAACCTTGTTGTAAATTTCAATTGCAAGCATCGAATCACTCGCGTTTGGTTTAAAAACGCGTCGAAAATGCTAACGCTCGAAATTTACAACGAGGTTGATGAAACCTTCCTGCACAAGCAATCATCGATTTTAAATGTAACTACTAATGTAAAAGACCGCATTCGTTACTACTCTGCACGGTTACATTTAAAATCGTAGACGTATTTTACGAAGAAAGTAATATCGAGATTTCGACCTTGTTGTAAATTTCGATTGCAAGCATCGAATCACTCGCGTTTGGTCTAAAAACGCGTCGAAGATGCTCGTGCTCGAAATTTACAACAAGGTCGATGAAACCTTCCTGTAAAAGCAATCATTGATTTTAAATATGACCACTAATATAAAAGACCGCATTCGTTACTACTCTGCACGGTTACATTTAAAATCGTAGACTCATTTTACGAAGAAAGTAATATCGAGGTTTCAACCTTGTTGTAAATTTCGATTGCAAGCATCGAGGCATCTTCGACATGTTCCACCCTCGCGCACATACTCGTGGATCTTTTCTATATGTAATCCTTCCGCGTTTTTTTTACCATTTATCCTTTAAAGCAGCAACGAATGGACAATTGGCGCGTAAATAGCACTCTTCACGGTCCGAGGACTGTACCTCTGCAACTCGGGATTCACGCTCGAGATTTGCAACAAGGTGGGTGAAACCTTCCTGTAAAAGCAATCATTGATTTTAAATGTAACTACTAATGTAAAAGACCCCATTCGTTACTACTCCGTACGGTTACATTTAAAATCGAAGACTCGTTTTGCAAAGAAAGTAATATCGATGCTTCGTCCTTGTTGTAAATTTCGATTGCAAGCTTCGAATCACTCGCGCTCGAGATTTACAACGAGATCGATTAAACCTTCCAGCAAAAGCAATCATCGATTTTAAATATAACCACTAATGTAAAACACCGCATTCGTTACTACTCCGCACGGTTACATTTAAAATCGAAGACTCGTTTTGCAAAGAAAGTAATATCGAGGTTTCGACCTTGTTGTAAATTTCGATTGCAAGCATCGAATCACTCGTGTTTGTTCTAAAAACGCGACGAAGATGCTCGTGCTCGAAATTTACAACAAGGCCGATGAAACCTTCCTGTAAAAGCAATCATCGATTTTAAATATAACCACTAATGTAAAACACCGCATTCGTTACTACTCCGCACGGTTACATTTAAAATCGAAGACTCGTTTTGCAAAGAAAGTAATATCGATGCTTCGTCCTTGTTGGAAATTTCGATTGCAAGCATCGAAGCATCTTCGACATGTTCCACCCTCGCACACACACCCGTGGATCTTAATCCAGCATTTCTACTCGTGAATCTTTTCCATACGTAGTTCTTCCGCGTTTTTTACCATTTCTCCTTTAAAACAGCAACGATCGAACAATCGGCGCGCAAAGAGCACTCTTCATGGTCCGCGGACACTACCTGTGCAACTCGTGGATTCGGTAGGAAAAGATTAATAGACTCTAGCTACCAGGCAATGTCCTCGGAAACCGAGTTTTCGATTTCGACTAAACGATCCTATCGAAACGAATCCGCTCCTCTCTGCTAAATTACCCCATGCAGGGTCTCTCGTCCGCTGGGGTACTCCGCTCGTCGCGTGAGACAAGAACTCGAAGAGGTTCTGACGCAACACAGTCTCAGTGTGCACAAAATACTTATGTTCGGAAGCGTAGCCTAAGTTCTATTCCACTTCCACTTATTCCTTCCTTCACAGGCGTTTCTCTCTCTTCTCCATTCACGTTAAATGTATCGAAAGACGCGGTAAAGTCATCGTGTCAGTCTTCGGCCAGACTTAACAATCCTCCGTAAACGGAACGCATGCTTCGCTTACGTAACGTAAAATGTAAAATGCTTTAGGCACGCACCTTACGAATTATCTCTCTTCCTCTTTCCCTCTCTCTCTCTCTCTCTCCTCTCCATTCTCACCTCTGATTTCCGTCTAATTATTATATATACAGGCACAGCCAGTATACATTTTGTCGCGGTATATCACATTCGCGTTATAAAGCGTCATAATTCTACGTTTTCTCCGATCCGACCGACGTCGAATCTATTTGGAAATCCTTCCAGGGAGACTGAAGAGTCTCTCCTCGGCGAGAAAAAACAATTGGTAACGCGATTTACTCGGGATCGAGGATTGGCCACGGATGTGCCTATACCAATAGACAAGTAGCTAAATAGACACGTCAAAAGTCTCAGGCATCTCAGGAGAAAACTATCCGTTTACGCGACCCCGTTTAATCTCGGTAGGAGACATCGTGAATATTTACAGCGGAGGAAGAAAAAAAAAAAAAAAAAAAAAAAAAGCGACAGCGGTCCGAATTAGTCGCGCGCACCGATCGGTATCCGTATTGTGTATTATTAGAATTTAGTCGCGTACCAAACGGGGAGTAATTTCGTGCGAGTCTTTTTCTCCAACCGTAGAGGCATTCGGAGAATGAAAATCAATAGTGTGACCGCAATGTTAGCACTATGTTGTCATCGCGTGGATAGGTTTAGAACGCAATTGTACACTATTATTGCCGGTAAATCAGATTTTCAACGCATCCAAAAATAAGCCGCTTCGATAATGGCTAATTGTTTGACGAATACTTTTCATCACGTGTGTTTCTCTCAGCTCGAGCATCTCTGATCTTATCTCCGAATTACTGCGGATTCATATCCGCGCGTAGGACTCGCTGTAAATGCGAATTACAATGGGTAATGAGAGAGAAACAAGAAAGCAAATAAAAAGAAAAAAAAGAAAGAAAAAAGAGAGAATCAATGAGAAGGTGGGAAAAAATGGGGATGACAAACAATTAACCAACCTTTCCACGGTCTATTCTTAGTAGCACCGATCGTGTTATCATTTATACGTGTAGTAATGGATAAGCCTTTATGTATTATCTGTATTGAACGCGCAGGGTTTCGTCGCCGTTTCCTGCGCTTTGCTATCACTTACAGATTCCTTGGCCGGTTGATCGACCAACGGTGTGCCTCTGTCGCCTCGGTTGTCGTCGGTACTAGCCTTGAAAACGCACATACTCTGCTTATCGCCTTCGACTATCCGACTCGGTTCGTTAGCCGGTGGTACGTTGCACGGATTATGCGTGTCTGTCACAACGATATCCGGTATCTTGCCGATAACACGAGTTTTCGGTTTCTTGGTCCCGCCTGTACTATCCTTAGATTCGTATAAACATTTCGATTTATTAAGCACAGTACTATCTTTGGCGCAACAGTCCTTCTTCCCGTCTAGTCTCCTCGCCACAGCATTACCAATGTTCTCGACGACATGGTCTTTAATATCTAAAGATTGCCTCTCCTCGAGCGCACTTTTACTTTCGGAAAGATCGAGCTTAGATTTCTTGGCTCTGATGGACTCGATGTCCTGAGCGTCCGTCGCATTGAGGTTTCGCTTGCGCGCATTACTTCCTTCGAAATTGCGCGTACTGGATTTTTCAGGCATGTTCTTCAAGTTCCTCTTTATACTGTCGATTTTAAGGGTATCGTTGGACGTTCTTGGTAAAGTGTTCTTCTCGGACACTTCCGTACTATCCGCATCCGTTTTGTGGTGTTCAATGGCAACATCCACGTAGCACATTTTAGATGGACCGGTCGGTTGACTGTCGTTATTATGGCCAGGTGTGTCGTAGCATGGTGTTGCACTAGGAGCATAAACGTTCTCCAATTGTTCGTATTGGCTCATTGATTCGCAACTGTGTAGACTAATCTCTGATGTATTGCCTTGTTTGTTATTGTCTTTTGGAAATAATTTATGCTCGTATTCCCTTTGCGCTATGTCCCTTTGCTTCTCGTCCCTTCGCTCGTTTCGCTGGCCTGCACCTTCGGTCGAATTTTCCGTGCTCTCTATGCTGACCCCACTTTTGGTGAATAGCTGGATAGGTCGTTGGAAGCCCTTCGATGGATGCGCTGGAATGGACAATACCTCGCACTTGCAGAAGCCAACTTCGGACGAAAGCAAATATTGCGTAAACTGATGCGGGAGAAACTCGATATTTTGATAGTTCTTATATATTTTCTCCTGTAAAAAAGATAAACATGTTGTTTGTATTTAACAGCGTGGACATAGTGAGAACGTTTGCAATGTTAGATATAAGTTTGATACTTACTGTAAGGTTCTTCTTTCTATTGTACCCACTCCAACTTTGTGGTTCTAATATCAGAACCCCTCCGGCTCGTAATTGCGCATGCATGCGCTTAAACGCCTGTTTCAAACCTGCATCCCCAAAGTTTAAGTGTATCCACTTCGTAATTGAAAGACATAGTATCGTGTCGAATTGTGGCTGTTCCGAATATAAAAGTGCATCATCTTCGAGCACGTAGTTTCCCTAAAAACATTCAAAGTCGTTTAGATTAGAAAAATATAAATTACGCAAAAATCAATTGTGAGCATTAATAAAACTATTATTATGTTACCTGCACAAATGTAACATTGTAAGGAAATCCTTTGTGTTGCTTATTTTTCGTAAAGCCTGGAATGTCAACTGGCCCATAATTAATTGGCATGGACATTGGGAAAAAATTTACATCTGACTCTCTTCGAGTCGCATTATTGTCTTCGTTACTGAGCGGAGATTGTATACAATTTACATAATGCTTGATGTTTTTGCGAGCAATGTTTATGAGAGTACGATCTATATCAATGCCAGTTATACTGCGAGCGCCAAAATCTCTTGCCACCGATAGAGTAATATGGCCGATGTTGCACCCAATGTCCAAAATGTCCTTCCCAGTGAAAAGTTCTTTGCGTTGCAAAAATATTGTCAGTCTTGAATCTACATCATGATGAGGATTACGATATCCATAATATTGATTGTAATTACCATACTGGTAGCGAGCATCTTTTTCACGAAACTTAGGCATTTGTTGTTGTTTCTTCTTTTTGTCCTGACTCGGACGATGCTGTGGTCTTGGTTTCCAGGCACCTGGTTGAGGAATAACTGGACTAACGATCTTGTCCTTGACATCTATTTTACGTAATCGTTTGTCTTTGGGGTCTTCTAAACCTTTCAATCGTAATCTATTCTTATCTTTTTGTGGGCTCTCTTGCTTTACCTCTTTAACTTGACTTTGTGGGGGAGAATTGGGGGGTACATTTGGTGGCTCAGTTGGAGTACTCTCAAGCTCGGTTACTTCTATCGGTGCAATCGCAACTTCATTATCTTTGCATTGAATTTCAGTTGTTTCCATTACATCATCCTTACCGGATCCTGAGGATGCTCGTTTCCTTTTTTTATTTCTTCGCTTTGAGCCTTTCTTCGTTGGTGATATAAGCTGCTTTTCGTATTCTTCATTGTCGTTGCAATTACTTAAATTCAACGGATCACAAATGTTGGGTGGAATTATGACTTCGATTGCTTCCTTTTTGTGTTTAGGTGTAGGCAATGGACTGGACTTAGGAGTCACAGCATTCATAGCTCGGTTGACTTCTTCATCTTGCATACTGTTCAGATTCAATGGATCACATATGTTTCCGCCAAGTAAAAACTTTGTAGGGGGTATAATTACACCTTCCTTCTTTCTACGTTTATAAGGAGGAAAGAATTTACCATTTCCAGTAAAGCTTTGCAACCGCTTTCGTCCAAATTTGAAATGTCGATTGTCTTCGTGTTTGTGTTTCTTATGAAAGGGATTGAACACTTTCCGAGACTTTTCATTTTCCTTTTTGTTGATGTGATTCATTTTTGTGGAACGGTCGACCTGAACCGATGACATCCTGAAACTAAAAACCCATGTAAGATACGATATTAAAGTTAAAGAAAATAAAGCGTGACGGTAAAGTACAGTTCATCAAAAATCGTTTGTAAAACTATGAAGCACACGGTAGCACCAAAGCTATTCCTGTACCTATTGTATATTCGATTTTAGGCTATGGCAACTGAATTTTCAATTATGAAAAACATCGACAATTATACACATATGACGGCATTACGATTCGTCGTGATGTCAAGCAATAGTCGTCGAATTGACGAGAATAAAGAAATGTCATAATAATTCCTCAGTCCCACGTCTACATATGTATCTCGATTTACGAGAGAAATGTTTCAAAAGAGATGCCACATTGGACAATACCGCGTCCAGATGGGAAAAATTCGAATATAGCGTGTAAAGGGATTCGCAATGACCGTCAAACAGTTACATTAGAATATATGCACATAATAAAATTGTTGTACACTGTGTATACGTTTGTCGTTCCCGCGATCGCGCATGCGCGCAGTGTCGTTTATGCGCTATGTA
Organism: Tiphia femorata; assembly: GCA_944319695.1. Taxonomy (NCBI): domain Eukaryota; kingdom Metazoa; phylum Arthropoda; class Insecta; order Hymenoptera; family Tiphiidae; genus Tiphia; species Tiphia femorata. The sequence continues at coordinate 4,738,124 of OX090903.1, forward strand.
AACGGATGGTCGTCAATGCTTGGAGTTTTCATCTGGCATTTCATCACTTTATTGTCCTTCCACATGAACGAACTCACCTTCCTACACTTTTTAATTGGCTTTAGATGCACCTGAACGCACTTTCTACCAGCATTAACCACAAAAACATGTATTATTCACGGGATGTCCGGCGCACCTCGTTCACAGCACTCGTTCTGCGCCCATCAACGATGGCGAATAGCTGCTACGCTTACTCCGCTCAAGCTCCATTTTCTATGTGGGTAGCCAAAGGAGCCGAAGATGCCTTCGGTAACGTTCGCCAGTACGGACGAGTTTAGTCGAAAAAGAGCGCTCGCGCGGCCGCCCCGTAACAACTAAATAGTCAAAATATTCGACTACAGAATGTTTAGAGCATTAAAATTGACAAGAGTATATAAACAGAGCTTTACACCTAGTAATAGTTGATCATATTCTGAAATTTGTAAAATAAATATATCTCCTACCGCTCTCCCGTCGTAGATATTTCCCATGCAAGCTGAGCAACAGATATGCGTGTAGAAATTGCGTATTTACAGTATTGCAGATGGAAAGCTGTTATTGCGCTTCAGAAATACAGATGACACAAGTCTTATGTCTCACGCATATTAAACCATTGTTAGTATTCTATACTCATATTATTTGCAGTTTTATTATAATACGAATATCTTACTGTTTTCGGAAATGGGTATTATTAAAGATTTTCGCAACAATCTTTTGCTAGTTGATAAACATACGAATGGATTCCTATAATTGTCGCTCTATGTATAGTGTATGAATATATCACACCAAACTTAAAAAGCATTTAGAAGAGAAATATTCCGATACGGTAAATAACAGTTGGAGAAAATACTGTTCAATATCGTCTCTTGTTTTATTTGAAATGTATAGGGATATTTATAATGTTTTTTTATTTATATTTAAAATTAATTATGAAGAAACCATAGCTGTGATTGGTGCAGCGGACGCTTTTGGATAACCGTGGAAGGACACGAGAAGACCCCGTTTTAACGTAACGCGCTACACTCGCGAAATAGGACTCGTAATATTTCGGATTTAGAATAATCATTATTTTCCGTAATTATTAAAGGCGTAAACGCTATACAGTGATTATAAACACTTCGTGGATTTTAGTATAGACGCAGGTTACTTTGCAAAGCTCAAATTATTCGTAAATAGCGAATATGTCAAATTCTCATGTGCGCCGCGGACCGGGTAAATTAATTACCGTTAAGCAAATAGATGCGACAAAGTCGGGAAATCAAGTTTGCACAACGCTATTTGAGAGATGGGAAATCGAAGAGAATTCGCAGCTCGTTAATTATAACGAAAGGCAAACATTACAGGTATGATATATAGAGTGTTACGTTAAATGAGACTTTTGAAATTTGTCAAATCTGTGCATGGAATCGAAGCATTGCGACATTATACGTACCTTTAATCGTAATTAAAATATTTGCCATACATTTTTCTCGCGATTATGCATATCAAGCGACGTATTATAGATATTTCTAGCGCGTTCTGGCCATTAGAACAATTTTTTTCGCAGGCTAGTTTGAAAGATATGCATTCGCGATTAAAGGACGTAGTACCCTTTGAAACTCCACCGATGAGAAAAAAAGTTGCGTTGCCTCCAATGGCACCAGTTAAGCAAAGGAAACATTTAAATAGAGACGATTTGAAACCGAAAAGATTAATATACCTCGATGAAGAAATGGAATTGACCGTTCGTGGAAATGACGGAACGATCGCTTCCTCGAGTCGATCGAGGAAAGAAAGTTTATCTAGTAGAGAAGAAACAGTGAAGGAACAACAAATAGGGAAATCTGATGTACAAAAATGTGATACCAAAGAAAAAATGTTAGGTCTACATGCAAGACACTCTGTGTTACCAAGAACCCCACTAAATGCACTAGGACAGCATAACACAGAAAATAATGAAGGTTCTCTATCAGAGAATAGAGAACGTACTAAAGTATTACAAAAAGCTAAAGAAAATAGAGTAGCCAAGGGATTTCGAAGAAATATGTATAAAGAAATTGGGAAAGAAAATCCAAGCTCGTCTACAGTAAATGATGCTAAATATAAAGGTGAATTTGTTCACTTCCGCTTTTAATGTTATATACGTATAACACAACTATAGTTGAATGTATTTTGAATCTTTCCCATGTGATGTTTTACTCTCTAAGCTGTATTAAACACGATAATATAATTTACATCTTTCTCTCACCGTGTTATCGCAAATATATGGTTTACTCGTGATTAATAGCATAACGAGTAAATATTATTATGTTTGTCTGTTTTGATTGTGTTCTATAAAATCTGTAACTGTAGAAAGTTTACTAAAGATTATGAAATTTAATATGTATATATACATATATATTTGTACGTCATCTTGATACGAGAAGTTGCATTGCATTAAGTTTGTTCATTTGGAGATTCTACTGTACTTTTAGGATTTAACCCATATAGTATAGAACTCTCACAGTGCACTGGTAATTTGAGTTGGACAGATAAACTATACTGGTTACAACCCCGTCGAGATGTAGGAATGTGGATACAATGTTGTCGAATTCAATGTCAAAAATGGAGATATGTTGAGGAACATCATGATCCAGTCGATGTACCCAAATTGTGGTTCTGTGAGATGAATCAGGGTCAGCAGATTAGTGAAAAATTATGCATTAGTTATAATGAACGTAAAAAACATAGAAAGACAAGAAACAAGGGGAACAGAAATTTATACTTTCTTTATAGTTAGATTCTACATTAAATAGCAGTATAACGTTATATAAAAAAACATAAAGCAGGACTTTATTTTTTATGAGGTTCTATTAATATGCCTATAATGTACAATTCAATAGATCGAACAGTGGCATCGTGCGATATACCAGAAATAAGCATATCACCTGCGATTCAACTTGATTTAATTGAGAGTCAGTATAATGCAGGAAGTATTGTTTGGGCAAGGAGTCATGGCTATCCATGGTGGCCTGCAATTGTAGATGATTCTGTGGATACTCTAACGTATTATAAATTAAACAGGAATGGAGATATTCCTGTAAGAAATACTCGATCATTTATAAAGGATGCAATATGTTCGAATGAGTACTTCGATTAAAACAATTAAATTTTTAGTTTAATGAACAATCTAACATTTTTTTAGGAAAAATATCATGTGACATACTTTAATGAAGAGGTCCTTGAAACATCTTGGGTTTGTCGGGCAAATATTAAACCATTTGCACACACTGAAAAGAGTAGACTTATTAAGAAGGTACATAATCAAATAATCTGATATGATAATATGTTTCTTTTTATTATTCTTTATCTGCTTTCTTTTAACAGACTGTTTATCATGGAATCGATTACAAATCACGCTTAGATAAAGCTTATGATTTAGCCTGCAGTGCTCTTCCTCTGTCGATTATGAAAAGATTACAAAAGTTTAGTTGCGTTGCACATTATAATAAGAGTAACGCATCACCTTCAATACCGAATAGTTCAAATAACAATATTAATAACAGTAAAGTTACAAACGATATTAATAATATAAATACTTTATTATTGGATAATGAACGGTTTAGACATAAAGAAGAGACTTTAAGTGATGAAGTAGCAAGCTCACAGCCTCAGCTTGATAAGCAAATTAACAATATATTACATGCGTCATACACTGAACCTGGAACCTTCGCCAGGTCTCTTACTAAAAGCATAAATGTTGGCCAGAATGACTCAGGTATTATGACAATGTCTTATACGATGGACACAACTATAGACGATTTCCTGCAATCAAATCACTAGACACTGATATAATCACCAATCATTAATGTAGCAGTATCATATTATATTTATAATGTTAAAACATATTTATAATGTAAACATTATTAACACGTAACTAACACTAAACATAGGCATTCGTTAAATGGAATTTCAGTAAAAGCCGGTAATACTGTGCATAATTATCCGGCATATCAATATAATATTTGGTTACGATTTGCAAAGTGTACCTCGAAGGCCATTTTCAGGTCTCTTTGTACTATATGAGTTGTCTATCCGAATAAACGCGTTTCGATGTCCTAGTTTATCGACAAAGTTATTGAATCCTCTCTTAGTACACCTCAAAACCACGGAGGGGCGCCTCAATGTAAAAAAATAGATTTTCGATTGAGCCAGCATACAAAGATTAGAAAAAAATAATATATACAGTTCTACTTAACTTTCTCTGAATATCAGAGTATAATAGCGTATAGATCTATTCGTCAAACGGCTTATGCAGAATAACACGAATTCGAATGGCATAAAAGGAACAAGAATTCGACACGTATTGCTTTAAATAGAAAGAGATGATTCTTAAAGTGTTCTTGTGAACAACTAGTAGAGAATTTCAAAGAACACTTGGCATTGGAAATTGCACTCGCAACTGTCCGATTTTCGCTACAATCATCTTAATGACAAATTTAATATGAAATCTAGATTACCGGCTTATGTATTTATTCGAGAGCTTACGTATCTTGAGAAATATCTCACAGTTTCTCTCGCTCTATTTCTATAAGGGGCAATACTATCAGTGCTTGGATTATCGGCACTTTACGGATGAAAGATAAGTAGACACCATTTTTCTCACAACTTATTTGATTAAATATCGTGAACGCAATAAGTATTGGTATACGCATTATAAAAACGGTGTTTCAAATGCATCTTCATAATTCTCTCTGGTCAATGCAAATATCAGAATGAAACTTATCATTTATACTTTTATACATCATTTATACTTTTACGTTCATCTTGCAAAAGAAGCAAATTAGAATCGCTAAAAATAGGTACATTCATTGATTTACTTTAAAAAAGAAGTAAGATAGAAGTTGACTGTTGTTAAGACGTACTTGAGGATATAACTAGGATTTTTGAAAGTTTTATGGATAAGTGTTAATCTTCCAGGATACCATCACGTCGAGTTAGACGAGAACAAATGTTTCACGTTTGCACGAGACCACGATTATTTGCTTTGTGCTTATGAGAAGGGCGTGCTTATTAAATTTCTTGGTGTATTTATTTTATAAGAGTCACGACTGAATAATATACTAAGAAAAACTTTTAGACACGATCGTAAAGGTAGTGACTTATTTTTTTACCAGAAGCATAAGAATGCTCCTTTAACCCTTTGAGCTCTATGAACGCATATATGCGTCTGGTGAAAGCTATCGGTATGGACTAAGAACGCATATATGAGTTTAGTCTAAATTGCCGGCATTGACTGAAGGTGCATTTATGTGTTTGTCGATATTTTCGAACACCTACATAGAAGTATTACAATTACTTTTGTGCGGGATAAATACAAGTGCATTCCTTAGTAACAGCATGGTAATAACGCTCTTTAATTATTTAATCTCGTGCAAAAGGATTACTATAACTTATTACTATCTACTTCTTCAATAGTTAATCAACAGAGTTCAGTCTAGCGAAACACTATTCCGTTAACAGTACCTTTATGTTTCATTACTACGCAAACAAGATTGGGCAACCACTCTGACCCGATTACCAATACAATTGCATCGAGGCAATAAGTTGCTCGTATTGGATACAGTAAACCAGCATGCCGGTGTTTACTTCTCTCACATTTTTCTTCTTTTCCTTTTCTTTATCGATACACGTATACCGAATCTTTGGTGTGGCTGAGACGCTCAGTGTACGGAAAGGAATCAGGTGGTGTACATATAGGATCGAGTGAGAAGAGCAGGTTTATCTGCAGGTACTAATGAAACGAGGTGACTCGTTCTAGCCGATGTTACTGCTTCAAAAGAAGGATGTACAGTACAGCTGAGAAGTTGTACCCTATGCAAATGAACTCGACGAACTCGACGGTAGCTCTCGACCGATATCCAACTACAGTGTCACAGTAATTAAAGTTTGACACTGCTATCTACGCGACCAAGGCGGATCAGTGGATCAGTAAATTCCTAACCACCTTAAAGCCGAATTTACACCTTACCACTTTGAATAATAATCGTGGATGATTCATCCACGGCGAAGGCGAAAGACGAAAGCCGAAATACTTATATCAATTTAATTCCAACTTTCTTCGCTGGCTACAGTGAATGATCACTTTGGAAGAAATACGGACGAATATAATTTTTTTTTATATGTCGTCCCACGGCGGTCGCTGAAACGAGAAAGGTGTAAATTTAGGCTTAATCCGTATTTGCATTAGTTACCTTTGTCGGCCGTTTCAGTCGATCAATCTGAAATCGTTTAGTCAAAAGGTTTACAGCTGTGATCTCATGGCATGTTTTACCTACGAGTGTTCTCACATCTCAGTATTCTCACATTTTTGCAGTTTTTGATGTTGCAGATCGAGCGATTTTTCGACCTTCACACGATTAAATGCAGTTGAGACAATAAGGTTGTTTAATAAAAGATAATCAAATACATAGGCTGCTTGGATGGTGTTGTGATTGCACGGATGACTTCGAACCATTTTAGGTTCATACATTTTGTCAGTTGTTACCTGTTGTCACAACCTTACCTGTTGTGAATGGACTTTAAACAAAAATGGTTTTGCAATCCAGACGAGAAAAAAGGGTATAAGGTACGGTTTACAGAAGGAATTTTGGTGATTTCGATTAATTGGAAATCGATTTTAACTACGATCACACATCGTTTCGTTTTAAAATCGTTAACGTCTTGATTTATTATCGCGCAGAGCTAGTGGAAGAAGGTAAATCAATCGTAAAGAACTCATTGTATCCACGGCAAATCTTCTAGATAAATACGGAAACAAGCACGTGGTAATATCTCTTGCGACGATCCACCGGAAATCGATATCTATCATATCAACATTCTGTAATTAACGCTTAGCCGTATTGTCGATCCGACGAAGAACGAATAAGGAACCAAGCTATATAAATCGACCGTGAAGAATATTGTTTATATTATTAAATCGATTTAATTGTTTATACGAATGTCTTTGGAATGGCTCTTTCTTCTTTTTCTTACATAATTTTCACTAAGCGCGATAATATAATGTCGACTGACTTACTTACATATTTTGATACAGATTTGATTTCGCGTACATTAGATAATCAGTGTTTTTTGACCTTGTTGCGTCTTTTGATCCACTTTGATTCTAAGTACGGAGGATCTTTGACCACTCACCGAACACTACGTTAGAACGGCTCAACATTATCGCGCAATCAGACGCTCATTCGAAATTGTCAATTCCAGTGGAGAAGATACATTGACCGCTGGTTTTCATTGTTTTCGAATATTTATTTATGCTCCACGTAATATTATTTTACCCTCTGTACGAGTCATTATAATATGTATAAGTATTTCATTACTTCTTCATCAACTCTGGTTCTATCAATGCCACGTTACAATTTTATCCTTAACCTTTTGAGAGCTATGAAAACATTATGCGTTCGACAAAATCGTTCACCATGGGCTATGAACGCATATATGGGTTCTCAAACAACCATTCAATTTGGATTACATTGAGAAAAAAAACTGTTGATTTAAGAAAATATTAGTTCATTCAACTAAATGCGGCGGTCACGAGCCATCAAGTAAATATTAGTGAATCTAAAAAAATGTGTTAAGGGGGCACATACATTTGGAGCTCCCAAAAAAAAGCATTTTTCATGAATTTTTTTCGGAGCCAAGAGACAAGCTATAACAATGGGGCTTTTTGCATAATAAAGTACACCTTTTATACTTCTTATTCAAATTTTATTCGAAAGATATAGTTGCATTTTTTTTTAATTTAAAAAAATCCGATCCGTCAATGACAATAAAAAACACTCTTCTTTAAGATGATGTTTGATGATTGCGCTTCAGATGAACGAGCAAGGAGAAATCATTGTTACCGCGGAATCACGCATATCGTACTTCACGATGGTAAAGAGGAGGCATTTTGCGACTATATCTTTCCAATAAAATTTGAATAAGAAGTATAAAAGGTCTACTTTATTATGCAAAAAGCTCCATTGTTATAGTTTGTCTCTTGGCTCTGAAAAAAATTCATGAAAAATGCCTCTTTTTGGGAGCTCCAAACCAAATCAAAACTAATAGTTAATAATATAACCATTTGTATAAATCTGTTATAAACTCGTAAACATTATAAAAATGTTAAGTGAACTATAAAAATATGTCTGACCTCCAAATTTAACTATATAAAATATAGTGAGATTATAGTAAACGCAAACATTTTTTTCTCTCAGTGTACCGGAGTGAAAGGGTTAATAATTAAGCCTTTTGTTACGAAGCGTGTGTTCTCTTCGAAAGACGAGGAGAAGCTTCTTGGGTAGAAAATATCGTGGACGATGATCGAACGGAACTCGAATCGAAATCAGAGCTGATACCAGGAGCGAGCAAACGGCATGGTAATGTGGTCACAAAGCGAGTGCGGGTGTCGCAGACGACGGGTGGGGTCATGGGGTCGTGATGACGTCAACGGATACGGTGACCTCCTCGTCGCGAGGCGAACCGCGAAATAATGCGACCCGGTGCGTGATTCTCCTTCCATATAAATTCGCAGGACAGCTCCTCGAAGTTGCACGTAACCAAAGTAAGACAATCCAGCCGTGATATTTCCTCATCCGTCCTATACGTACACTGCAAAAAATTATATTCTTAAAATACAAACTTAATAATTCATCTTAACCCCTTAACAGTGTATGTAGCATATATGCACAAAAAAAGTCGTGCCACTGGAGTGTGATGTGCATATATGCACATTTGAAAAAAAAACAATTTACCCTTGTACGATTTGTATGAATTATGGTATCCTACGGTTTTTGCGGTTGCTGAATTCAAATATGATATCGGAATTTCAAAATTCAAAATAGCAGATCCAAAATGGCGACCGAAAAAATGAGAATTTTGTTCGTTTGTTATGAAACTCGGTATCCGAGAGTTTTTCGAGTCCCTGAATACGAATATGATACTAGAATTTCAAAATTAAAAATACTCCCGGATACCGAGTTTCATAACAATCGAATAAACTTTTATTTTGCGGTCGCCATATTGGATCCGCCATTTTTAATTTTAAAATTCTGATATCATATTCGGATTCAGCGACCTCACAAATATGGACACCAAAATCATTACAGAAATCTAACAAACTTTTTTTTTCACACACTGGTGGCAAGTAAAGCTCACTTTCGCTACACTGTTAAGGGGTTAATAGATATTCTTAATAGATAAGAATATTTTCTTATCGATATGACGGTTTTTGGAATACATTCTTAATAATCCATCTGAATGTCGCCACACAATGCGTGTCAGTATTCGATTATAGCGAATTCGGTCGGTTTGCACTGACACTGAACTCAAGTTGCACTAAACAGCACGAGTGTTGCACTAGGTCTGGCTTACACTACACTGAACCAATATCGCCCTAAACCGTACGAGTGCTGCACTAGATTGGGGCAACATTATATTGAACAAAGTTAGAAAGATTTTTCAATAAGACTTCTTCAATATACGTTAACAATTTTTTGTAATATAAATTTACTTACCTCATTATTTGAATATTCGTTTATAACATCTAAGTAATTACTAATCTTCGGTCTTTTACTTCTTGTAACATAATTTTAGAAAATTCCCCTCCTCATCATTACTACTGCTCTCTAATATTTCATTTAAAACTATGTATTTTTTTGTACACATTTTAAATTTTCCGCCACTTGAAACTGGTGTACCAAACTGCACTGTCAAAATTGGCGGTGTAATAAATTGTGTACTCGTGCAAGTTGTTTTGTGCAACCGAACACGAAATCAAGGCTACACAGAATTAGTGCAATACTCATCGAATACGGCATAGGATCTGCACTATAATAGTGCAATACAACCGAATACGATGAGTGCAACCACTGGAAGAGAGGGAATTGATTGAACACGCTACACTGGGAAAGTTTGTACTCAGTGTATGTCGATGTCGATGCCTGTATCTCGTTCTTCTTGCAATTCTGCGTAATTTTGAGTACTATATTATTTTGTATGCTGTGTTGTGCAAAAAGTGTGGATAAGGAAATGACGAAGTGGCTAGAAGAAGAGGATTTGGGCGATTTAATGGAGATATTTACAAGTGATAGAAATACATGTATATATGAATTGTAACCTTCTCTCGTGACTACATTTCTCAACCAATTCCGATTACAAGATATGGATAATATAATTGTCGACAATATAAAGAGTGAAGCATTTCATTAAGAGTTTTGTTTCCAATAATTATATACGAAATATATCCATACACATTTTTTACCAGGTTATGTTACGAATATCTGATCAAAATATCTGTTAAGAATATTTGATTAGAGGAATCTGTTTCGAACATTCTGCTCTTAAATTAAGAAGATCCTCTTGTTGCTTATTTTAGTAGGAAATATTCTAAACTTAAGTGGCAAATTCTCAAGGTAAGAATACAATTTTTTCAGTGTAATCTTCTTTTACTTCCAGTCACCGAGCATTGATTTATTAGCACGACGACAATACGGTCCTTGAAGGTACACGCTTGAGTGGCCGTTTACCACTCACGTACTCTAATCGCAACCCTGTTGCTTCAATTCGGTACTGCCACGAGAAACATTTACTCCTTAATCATTTTTATGACGGCTTACATGAATAAACTTTTCTTGTTTTAATGGATTTTTGGTAGTCCTTATAAGTAAGTTTAACTCTTTTTATTACCGAATAATGTAGATACTCCAGCTATCTTCGTTCAATCTATGTTTCTATGTAGACGGTTCACATTATTTTATATACTTCTGTTGACTTGTTTGTACGGAAAAGTGATCGTGAAAAATTGTGTACACGATAATCTCAGGTCCTCACGTACTCTAACTCACGTACTCTAACCGTAACTCATTTGCTTCAATTCGGTACTGCCATGAGAAACATTTACTCCTTAATAATTTTTATGACGGCTCACATGAATAAACTTTTCTTGTTTTAATGGATTTTTGGTAGTCCTTATAAGTAAGTTTAACTCTTTTTATTACCGAATAATGTAGATACTCCAGCTATGTTTCTATGTACTCGGTTTATATTATTTTATTTACTTTTGTTGACTTATTTATCCGGAAAAGTGCTCGTGAAAACTTATGTACACGATAATCTCAGGTCCTTACGTTCTTCTTGTCTACTTGTTTTAATTCAGTGCGTTTGTTATTCGACATACATGAAGTAGAAATACTTAAGTTTCTTTCTCAATAAAACAGTGAAGGTAGTGCGATATTTTTCTCTATATCCATGTTGTATTGCGGAACGTTGTGTGCGACAGAATTGCGAAAATTTCGTTTGAATATGCGCGCGGTACAATCGTGGTGTAAGCGGGGCTTCCAACGCATGCTAGCACATTCCGTTGGAGTAGAACGACTTCAGTTTACCGAGGGCGATTCGATTAATCCTTATGAGTTTATCGGAGCCAAGTGCAACTTGCCTGCTTCACCAGTGGCGTAGGTGCAAGAGAATTTGCGCGGTTGGTTTGAACCCTACCTATACCTCCAAGAGACCCTCCTCCGAAGTTCTATTTAAGTCTTTGTTTGATTCTTGCGATTCTGTTCCATAAGTTTATCTTATACTAGGCGTAGATAGAAAGGAATAATTTTGTCGACTAGTGGAACACACATTCAAAGAAAGTGTTGAATTATAGTAACAACCGTTAAGTAGAACTTGTTATGATGTACAATTTGTACAAAGCAATACTTTAAAGAGAGCCTTGCTGAGAATCAATGCAACACACTTTTTCTTTATCTTGTCGATTATTATTAATGCAACGCCGAAGGAACATTCGCCTAAATGCTAAAATAATTTACTCGTGGTATTTCTTTTCTGTTTACCTAATTCTGGAGAAATCATTTCTGCGGCCCTTAATAACGTAAGTCAGCACGACGATTGTTCGCGATCCAATTGTAAGGCAAGTGGAACTTTGCATTTTTAATGCACTTAGTATTCCGCATTTGAAATAGCTCTTGCGTTTAATGCGTGCGGATTTCGTATTGGTTACTTCAGGGTAAATGGGGTTGAGCTTCCACATCCGAGTTTTATTGGGTCCATCGGAGAGCGTAAGTTTAGTTCGCGATTAATAATATTATATTTTACTGCTGACTTTTTCATTTTCACTAATAAGACGCAGTGTACCGGTATGAAAAAATAACCAATAAATACGCTCTGTGATATTCGAGACTGACCAGAGTAAAAACTGCTTAACAAATTCGACGATTGAACATTACTTTATCCAGATAATGAAGAATCGAAAAGTTTCCAGCAAAGGGGGGTACCTTGCTTTTTTAAGAACTGTAGACAAATTAAGTAAAACCGGTCGTTTATATTATTGCTTCGTGTCGACCCTAAAAAGGACACATTCATTGAAAAAGATTATACTTTCGCACGTTGTCTACTTGGATTTTTGCGAATTACACGAATTTCCTCAAATTTCAAAGAAAGTAAACATTGACGAGGACAGATGAAAAAGAATCTGTTGCGCTTTGTTTAACTTTTACCAGATCCAAAAACGACGTACTCCATACGATATACATAGATATATCTTTTGCGTATCTTGCACATAATAACTACACTGAAAAAATTGTATTCTTAAAATACAAACTTAATAATTCATCTTAATAGATATTCTTAATAGATAAGAATATTTTCTTATCGACATGACAGTTTTTGTTGGAATGTATTCTTAATAATCCATCTGAATGTCGCGACACAATGCGTGTCAGTATTCGGTTAAGTTAAGTTACACATTGCGTACAGCACATGTCGATGCCTGTATCTTGTACTTCTTGCAATTGTGCGTAATTTTGAGTACTATATTATTTTGTGTGCTGTGTTGTGCAAAAAGTATGGATAAGGAAGTGACGAAGTGGCTAGAAGAAGAGGATTTGGGCGATTTAATGGAGATATTTACAAGTGATAGAAATACATCTATATGTATATGAATTGTAACCAGGGTCATCTTTACGCATGGGCCTGCTGGGCCCGGGCCCAGGACCCCGGGTTCCAAGGGGCCCCGACTGACGAACAGTTGGTTAGGGGTAGAATAAAGAAAACTTACGAATTCAATAACAATTTATCTACCAAATGAAAAATATATTTACCAGACCCTTCATAGTTTTACTTCTTTCTGGCCTACACGGTATCTTCTTTTCTTCATTTAACAACACAAATGTTCAGAAGACGTTCAAAGAATCTATACATAGATATAAAATACCCATATAATGTTATAAGATTCTATGGATATTCTCTGAACGTCTTCCGAACATTTGTGCTGTTAGAGCGTCGGTCTCGATTCGAATCCGAATTGCGATCACGAGCAACTGTCAATTTTTATCTATTTCATTTTCGTAAAGCATTCCACTGCTTTGTGACTTTGTAAGAGTAAAAGGTACCTACGTCCACCGATTATCATTTTAGACTTCGCAATTGTTTCGAGATTGTTCTTGTTATTAAGGCCCGATGCACACTATTGCACACACATACGAACAGTTTTGGCGATGTCGATAGCATAAGTCACTCCCTTTACGGTTGTGCCTAAAAATAAATAAGGAGCTACATAAATACTCTGTACGTACACGTCGTTAGTTCGGGGTAACGCTAAAGGAGAGTTATATATCATGAAATCCTTAAATTTCTTACAATTTTTAGTACAATAATGAACAGTGGTGTAAGGGAAATAACCGTTCATTGATTGAGTTGAGAAGTTTCAGTAACTATCGTGAAGAGGCCCCCAAAACCAAATGTGCTAGGGGCCATCACACAACTAAAGACGGCCCTGATTGTAACCTTCTCTCGTGACTACATTTCTCAACCAATTCTGATTTCAAGATATGGATAATGTAATTTTCGACAATATAAAGAGCGAAGCATTTCATTAAGAGTTTCGTTTCCAATAATTATATACGAAATATATCCATACAAATTTTTTACCAGGTTATGTTAGCGAATATCTGATAAAAATATCTGTTAAGAATACCATATTTGATTAGAAGAATCTGTTTAGAACGTTCTACTCTTAAATTAAGAAGATCCTCTTGTTACTTATTTTAGTGGGAAATATTCTAAACTTAACTGGTAAATTCTTCAGATAAGAATACAAACTTCATAATTCATCTTAATAGATATTCTTAATAGATAAGAATATTTTCTTATCGACATGACAGTTTTTGTTGGAATGTATTCTTAATAATCCATCTGAATGTCGCGACACAATGCGTGTCAGTATTCGGTTAAGTTAAGTTACACATTGCGTACAGCACATGTCGATGCCTGTATCTTGTACTTCTTGCAATTGTGCGTAATTTTGAGTACTATATTATTTTGTGTGCTGTGTTGTGCAAAAAGTATGGATAAGGAAGTGACGAAGTGGCTAGAAGAAGAGGATTTGGGCGATTTAATGGAGATATTTGCAAGTGATAGAAATACATCTATATATGAATTGTAACCTTCTCTTGTGACTACATTTCTCAACCAATTCTGATTTCAAGATATGGATAATGTAATTTTCGACAATATAAAGAGTGAAGCATTTCATGAAGAGTTTTGTTTCCAATAATTATATACGAAGTATATCCATACAAATTTTTTACCAGGCTATGTTAAGAATATCTGATTAGAGGAATCTGTTTAGAACATTCTACTCTTAAATTAAGAAGATCCTCTTGTTACTTATTTTAGTGGAAAATATTCTAAACTTAAGTGGTAAATTCTTCAGATAAGAATACAAACTTAATAATTCATCTTAATAGATATTCTTAATAGATAAGAATATTTTCTTATCGATATGACGGTTTTTGTTGGAATGTATTCTACTCTTAAACATTCTACTCTTAAATTAAGAAGATCCTCTTGTTACTTCTTTTAGTGGGAAATATTCTAAACTTAACTGGTAAATTCTTAAGATAAGAATACAATTTTTTCAGTGTAAGAATTTGCAAAAAACAGAGCTATCAACTTCTCTTTTAGAAGATCTATAATTGCGATCGATGTAGGAATTATTGGCTGTGCCACGGGCAAATTGTTATCGTTCTTTCGACATCCTCGGACGAGTATACTCTCCTTCTGCGAGGCTTCTATCGAATTTCGAGAATGCGGCTAGATACGAGGAATCACGACGACTCAAGGAGGATCCCGAGGAGGGTCCTCCCGATGACCCGTGAACCGCTCTGACCCTTCTTTACCACGACACCCTCTCCCTTTCCTCGTTGCTCGAAAAACGATAACCTCGAGATATCGTGACGGGCGCGCACATACGCATGGCGTGCCGTATTAATTATCTTTCTGGTTAAGGAGCGGTAAGATCGTGTTGCCACCCGAGTCGTTCTCCGGGTTATCTCTCCGTCTCTCTCCTCCTTCTCCTCGTTCGTTCAATTTTGTAATGCCACGTTATCCCGCGCTTTTCTCTCTTTTCCAATTTCAACGAGAAGAGACTCGCTGCAGTGCGTGGAGATCGTTCAGTCGACCAGAAGGATGCACGAGAAAGAATTCAGAGAATTTATAAAATTTATTTAATACACTAGCAGGAGCCTTAATAGACGTTACGAATTTTTAATCGAGGACTTCGTGGCAAAGATGTGGCACCTACATTGTGGATAAACGTTTAGTTATTAAGGTCAATGTTGGTTGAAACAAAATTGCGAGTTCTGCGGTATATGGAGAGTTTAAATTTGAGAAAAAATAAGTATTAGATTTGTAAGAGATTTTTGTATCGTTTTTGTTACTATCACGTACAAAGGTTTGTGGAAAAATTGAAAAATTTGTCGAAGGTCGAGAATGAGGACTTGTTAATTCAATAGCGACTAACAATCGTTGAAAGTATAACTTATTATCGAGTAGTACTTCGCTTCTCAAGTTAAAGGCCAAGCAATAATCTTATAAGTGATTTTTGTTTAATTTCCTTAAAAGTTCTCCGAAATTAAACCTTCCGTCCTCTTGCCACGAGATCTTCAGAAATAGTGTAGGTAACGTCTTGTTTCCAGGTATCACGATCAACTCTCGTCAATACCATGTTTTTCTCCTAAGTTTTAAAATTCGAAAGAACATAATGGTGATTACGCCATTTTTTTGAAATATAACAATTGCGAGAAATAATCACAGAAAATCCACAAACGAGAAATCATTTTTCGTCCTGTCGATAAAAAGGTTATTGTAGAACCTATTCCTCGAAAAATGATTTACTGTTATCTCGAGACCCGCCCACTTGTTCTGCGTGCCGTGCCTGGAAATCTACCTTAACCCTAGATTTGCGGAAACGAGTCAAATTGACTCGTTCAACTGTGAAAAAAAATCTACAAAAAATGTTCCGTAAATCTAGTATTAATTGTAATTTCATTCCCACAGAACGTTCTCATCGTATTAATCGACTTATTCTTTTAAGCGTTCACAATTAGGCAATTCGGAAAGCTGGTGAAAGACGAAGTAAAATGAAAATTTCACGAATCATTTCATATCAATTTCAACATTTTCTATGAATCGATAGGTGCGCGTTTATAAAGTTCTGCCAAGTTCGCGTGCTGCATGAATTTCTTGGTAAATCACTTTGCATTCAGTTGGTGAATATTGCCTCGTGGAAAGTCAAATGTTTCGAGTAGAGAAAGAAGCAGGAAGCGAGCGGCACCGGCAGTAACACGAGCGCGGTCAATGCCGTGTAGATGTTCCCTATTACTAGAGGTTGGTATTTTCGGCGTGGCCTACTAATACACTCCGCAAATTCTCGCCCCGTTCCTCACATTTTCCCCTTCTCCTCGTGCCGATCTATCTTCAGTGCTCACACGTAGCCACGGGATCTGAAACATTTCGAGTCATTCGGAATCGGTGTTGTAGAATGAACATTTCAAATCACTTGAAAAATCATTGGCAACTCAAACCTCTCGAAAGTCTAAAGTCTCGATGGCGAGACTCTGAGATAAATAATGCGAATCCGTTTCTCGTATCTCGACCTTTTAGATCTCACTGTTTACACTGAGAGAAAAGTATATGATATATCCAACTATAATGGCATAGTAACAAAATTATGGTTGGGAATGTGATATTTATGGTAACTGTTAGTATAATGTCGGTAATAATTACAATACAGGCATAGTATATTATGTTTTTATCCAAAATTATGGTTATTTCAACTAAAAATATAATATGGTTGAAAATATATAATGGTAAGAAAAGTAACTATTTTATATAGTTAATATTACCAGAATATTTCATACATAGTGATAGAACTAACTATATTCACATAGCACATTTTACTATCCTACGGTAACAACAACAAAAGTAACAGTTAATGATATAACCATTTGTATAAATCGTTCATTCTACTATATTTTCTATGGTTAAGTGAACTATAAAAATATGTTTGGCCATAAAATAAATAAATTTCACTATAAAATATAGTGCGATTATAGTAAACCCCAACATTTTCTTCTCTCAGCATAGGTACCAGTTGGGTTAAATCATTCAAAATACTTATAAAGTAACGATTACCCTCCGTTTTGAAGATTTTGAAAAATAACCAAGTTCTCCCAGGGAACAAAATTACCTCGAACTATCTTCGAGGGTGTTACAGCAAGTTTCCTTTCTCAAAGCGGTTTTCCGTCACGACAATTTGGAGCTGAGAAAATAGGCGGCGCCTCGATACCGCAGTTGACACCCGATCGTCTCAATTTTTAAACCACGTTAGTGTCAAGACGTTACGAAGGAGTGATGCAAACGTCCGATTGCGCTTAGCCTTCTGCCCTGTTTCGTAATGGCGCGATGGATGGAGACTGCTTCGCACGCTTGTTTCGCATGTGACAGCATTTTTAGAATTCGGTACTCGAGAAAACATAGGGTCGGAGGGGTCGCATTCGCCGATAAGATTACCGACATTGGCTATAAGTGCATTTGATTACATAAATGGTACGAATGGGTGAGAAAGAGGAGGGCCACGTAGTCGTATCGATTGTATAAAATTTTACGGACATTCCCTTAAATATTCTCATTCGTGGACGAAACCCGATGCGATCTACCAATAGCAAAGATTCAAATTAATCGGCTCGTCGATTAATAACAATCACGGAAATTCGATAAATCTTCGTGACTAATCATTATTTCTTAAGAGAATGCGTGCGCATCGAAAGCGCGAAATTTACATTACAGACTAAACTCAAATCGAGAAATATAGCATTGTTAAATAAAAAAAAACTGAATTTTTCGGAGCCAACGCTCCAATACGAAACTATCAACTCACATGATAATTTTCAAGCATTCGATATTCCTGCATTTAGTAAATAAATAACGCAACATAAAATCCATCGCAGAAATTTCTCTATCTCTCGCAGTTACTATTGGTTCCCAAGTTAATTCCTTTACAGGTACCCAGCCGCCGATACTTCCTCATGCCAACCAATGAGCACCGCCTTCAATAGAGACTCGAGCGAAAAGTGCTCCAAAGTACGTCGCTTTATACTTCGAGGATCCATTGAATGAACAAAGTCGAGAGAGGTGTCTTTCACGTTCATATCTACATGTATATTTCAATTCCATCGCACGCGTGCTCTTCTTGTCCTGCACAGGAGCAAGACGGGACTGGAGAGCAAGAGAAAAAAGAGGAAGAATGGAGCTTGGGCTTATTCGTTCGAATTAATGCGTGAGTGGTGTCGCGTAAACGCAGTCATTGTCCGGACCCGCCACCTGCACCATTCACGGGGTGCTCTCTTTACGAGAGCATGGGATCCCCCACTCTGGAGCATCGTTACCATCCCCTCCGCCGGTAATCTCTAGCCGGTAGAGAAACGAACGCACTCTCACGCATGTCTCCACGGCCGGCTCTCCGTGGCTCTCCCCACCTCAAGTGTCTCGGCGCACCCGAAGCGCGCGCACCCGTGTCCCTCAGAGTCCTTGCCAGCCTCCGCGCAGTTCAGTACGAGTCGTTCGCTTCGCACGCGTGGTCGGTCCGCTTCGTTTCGTTTCGTTTCGTTTCCGTTACCGCCGATCACACATCGGATCTCGTGCTCCAAAACCGGCTACCGCCGTGGCCGTGGCCGCTGCACGGGATACCGCACACTCCTACATCCTGTTTCTTCGTCGATAACGTATCGTCGTCGCTGGTGAGAAGTAAAGTCGTTTGGAAGAACAGGAGGCAGACACACAGGCACACGTTCTCCCTCTCTCTGTCTCTCTTTCTCTCTCTCTCTCTCTCTTCTCGGTTCATCGTCGTTCCACCAAAGCCAACCGGATAAAACGTGCGGTCTTCGGGTCCGGCACAACTGCCATACCGTCCGCCGGTTCGTTTTTTTCAACGACGATGCCGGCTCGCCCCGTGATACGCGGTTCACCAGAGAGGAAGGAAGTCGACCCTCGAAGCGAGTCTATCTGTCGCTCCTCTCTCCCACTCCCGCGAGCTCCTCCTCACTTTCTCGCTTTTTGCCTCATTCGTATGTGCACGCGCACGCTTCGTCCTTGTCTTCTTCACCACCTCCTCCTCTTCCTCCGCCTTCTTCCTCCTCCACATTCTCCTCTTCCTCCCACCAGTTCTTCCACCACCTACTCCTCCTACGTCGCAGTCGTCGTCGTCGTCGTCTCGTCGCCACCGCCGCCGTCGCCACCTCCACCGCCGCCAACTTCTCTACCCTTCTGCCCGTTACGTCCTCTTCCCCTTCTTTTACTTCTCCTCGTCGATCGTGTGCCACGCTTCCGGCTGACAGTGCGGTTTTCGGGCCTGCGCGACGCGGCCGTACACGCTCTTCCTGCTCCCCGTGTGAGATTCACCGTGGACGGACGTAACTGCGAATTCTCGCCGGTTTTCTCTCTCCGTATCGCAGCTCGCTTCCTACCAGATGCGCGAGGAAGGTGGCGCCGACGACGAGCTCGATCGTGTACTTTGACCGAGCCCGCGTCTCTTCGTATCTCAAGTGATACATTGGACCTCTACACGTTTCTCGATACTCTCTATCTCTCTCTATTCCACGCTCGGAGGCCCCCAAAAAGGATTTGGAAGGGAGAACAATCTCGCGAAGGACCGGCAACGTGTCTCCAACGGTCGAGTTCAACGAATGGCCTGAAGTGAGTTGTAAATTGATATTCCAGCTCGATACTTCGAACGGATTTCAAACCTGTTACGTACTTGAGTTCGACGCGCGTCCAGTGGCTCGGATTTGATTCTAGACGGTAGGGTGAGTTTTGCGGTGCGTAAGATCGTAGGACGATTATAATTGATTTTATTTCCAATGTGAGCTTCTAATCTACTGGGCCGATCCCCTATTTCTCGCACGATTATGTAACCCGCGTAATTTGAACATGGACGCCACGTGTCTCTTTCGACGATCCAACGTGCTCCGATTGAAATTCGTACCTTAACCTCTTCTCTCGGTGCTCGATAATTAGGAACCTCGTTTATCGTTAGGTATATTCGTGAGAAGTAACGACGCTCGGTTAATTTATTATCGAGTTCGTCGCATTTTGCCGTTAATCGCGGGGGTCGCGAGTATTAGCCTGCGGCACGAGGAGCATCGAAAATCGGAAGGCGGGCGTCGTCGAGCACGGACACGCCCATTGGCCATTCCATCGTTATTCCGCCAACTCATCTGCACACGGTTTGACCAAGCAAATTAATGTAATTGCTACGTGGAACTTTTTCTAACTTCGGGATTTGCGTTTCTTGTTCCATTCGTTTTTATCGGACTCGATAAGCATAACGTTACACGTAGCCACGTGCTAATCGTTTTCTTTTTTTTCGCCTTTTTATTATCCGGTCCCCGTTTTTCCACTTCCTAGAGATCGCTCGTGGACGTGGGCTCGTTAATTTGTAAGAAAAATTTTCCTTCCGTGCGAAGAGAATACTCGCGGATACCTCTCGACGTCGAGCAATCGTATCACGGGGAGGAAGTTACTTCGAATTGATCGCGCAGGCCATTCGCCCTTGTCCTACAGAATGGAGCGTGCGATCGACACCAGAGTGCGTTGTGTACGGTACGCGTGTATCGTCGCTTACATACGTCGGCGCATAGGAATGTCTGCTGCCGGTACGATCTGGCGCCAGCAGGTGTAGTTAAGTGTAGGTTATGCAACACCCTTGCTCTCCCTCGCCGGGGAACGAAAAATCTATATACATATATTTGAAGAGTCTAGAGAAGCTGAAAGTGCGCGCGTGCCCAAGCGAACGGGATCCGACGACGATATTTCCATCGGTGCGTAAAAACGAGAGACAGGTCTCTCGGATACACCTCGTGCGTTATATCTCTCGGTTGCGTTGTAAATTAATGCAAGTGGCTTGTTTACACCGGAGCCGCGGAGATACCGTGTCGCATTTCATAATGAGACGGCTCTTATGAGCGACAACCACGTTCTCTGCGCTCCCAGGAGGGCGTTACTGGCGTGTACAGAAGGATCTCGATAGACAAGATCACCTTCTCGCGGTTTATGCATACAGGGATGGGGGTTTTTCATTACGGTTTTGTGTTGAGAATTTTATTTAACCGCGTTACATCGAGCGTTCGGATCGGCTCGCGCGTTCCATCTTCGTTTAAAACATTCATTAACAATTATCCGTAATGGTTCTCGTATTCCGAACGGAAATTAGTCTACGATTACGTAATCGCAGCGTGCTCTCCTGCGAATATTTTAATGAAGAATGCCGCTTTCCTCCCTCGGTTTAACGATACGCGAGTACTCCGACCTCGGACGGAGGCGTGACGCGCGAGAAGGGGCTTCTTTGACATTCCTTCTCCGGTGAAAAGCACGCTAGTCGACGTATTAACGTGGGGTCGGCCAAAAGTGGAAATACCGGAATTCGGGAGATTCGTTTCGCGAGTGGTGAACCGCGCGCGATGGACGGGCGCGGTTCGAGGACGGGTCGAACCCGTTGGAGCATCGTGCTTACTAGGAGACCCACGTGCACTGGGCAAAACTTTCGTAATCTCGGTGTAATTTAAATAATAATAATAATAATAAATGTAATTAATAATACACTTGCTCGGTGTGGATCGTCCACGATCGACAGGAGGCGACACCGAGACCAATCGTGTCTGGCTTTCTTAAATAGCTTTTCAAAGTTAACGGTCGTCGTAGCAGACGGATGCGGGACGAAGTGAACGAGATCGGGAGACGGCCGCGGCCATCTTTGCCGAACAGATTAATGCTCATTATGGATATTAGACCCCGGCCATTTGCATAAAGGCGGAGACGTTGATACAACTGGTCGGACGATAACGAGGAGAGGGACGCGCGGTATTTCGATCGTGAGAGGAGCCTTCGTCAACTTCGATCTCTCTATTCTTTTTCCGTCTCCTTTTCTTATCTTTCTTTTTCGACGCGATCTATTGGCTCTGGAGAGGGCGAGAACCTTTCGTAACCGACCAGAATCAGGAGCGTCGACTCCGATTCGAGGAGTTGTAAAAGATTCTCTACGACTTTTTGAAAATTGGACGCGAAATTTCGTAAAAATGTTGAGAGAACGGAGGAGAGGAGTGAATAGGAAGTATCCATTCGTGGATTGGCTCTTCGATCTCGACTCCCAAGGAGATGACGCGATTCCGTTAAGAAACCTCGCTCGACGTTCTATAGATACCCCGATAGGTGTGCTCCCTGCGCTCTTCGCCGCGCGGCCCCATTCTACATGACGATTCTTTTCAAAGCAGAAGGCGAGAGCCAGGCGTCTTCCACGATAGTGTTCCCTCTCAGCCTGGAAACGGCTGTTCACGCTGGTAGAACCGGTTACATCGGATACACGGAAATGTAAATTCATCGAGAAGGGAAGATGCGAATAGAATGAAAAAAGAAATTCTCCACGCTCGAGTGCACTCGAACTGTGCGCGATCTGAAAATAACGCTTAGGAGGCTCCGCGCATTCGCGATAAACGCGCTACGGACACAACTCAACCTTAGCTCGATATTATTCACCACGTCCTCTTCCTCGTCCCTTGGAAAATTCACTCCAACCTGATCTAACCCAAAGAGGACACTGAGGTACCCTAAAACAGGTACAACCAACTCCGAATGCATCATTACCACCTTCTATATCTCAAACAATCGAAACACCTGCTATGCTCGAGACTCCCCTCGATATTAAACCCGAATAATAAGGCCAACGCGATAGTCGATCTTGAGTAATTGAAGCGCGTAATCCTCGACGGCGCGCGAGACGATTTAACCACCGCCATCGATGCTCGCCACAAGTGTCTCGGTCTACAAGAGCCCAGCGGTAGTTTTTAATCGGATTTCACCTCGACAGTTCTCGTGGCGATGTCGAGAAGGCGTCGTTTACTACACCGTGCCCGTACGCGGTGCCGGCCGCGTATGCAGGCACGACCTCGTATTCCTCGTGGACGGGGCCGCGCGCCATCACGGCACCTGCATGCAAATGCAGACATTATTCGGCCGTTTTAATATTTAAAAGTGGCATGAGGCAGTGAGTGAGTCGCGAGAACGGTGGCGCGCTCTTGCGCGCTCACGCAGAGAGAAAAGGAGAAGGAGATAATGCGTGTGGAAGAGAAGAGAGAGAGAGAGAGAGGGTGAGAAGAGAGACATTGGTGGAGGCGGTGGACGCGAAGAACCGAAGTGGACGGAGAGGCAGGAAAAGGCGGTTGAGTCGACGAGAAGTGTGGTGGGGAACGAGAGACGGACGGTGAGGCCGAAGGTGGCGCGCTACGAACGGAGAGGGAGCGAACGAGTAGCGCGAGAGGATGCCGCTCGTGGATCGAGTCTCCTCGCGACGCCGTTTATTTATTGCCAGTATTAATACCGGAGCTACGCGGTGAGTTTCTCGCTCGATGATTACATAAAACTCGCTTGCCGCTCTCCACTCTCTCCCACTGTTACACCCCGTTCTACCCTATCGTTCTTCATGCCGCATCCCTCCATGGCCATCTCCTATTTCGGCCACCGCAATCCCTCGCATCGATACGAGGGCGCCTGTGCCGTGACGCGCGCCCAATCACGGCGCCCGCTTGGGCTTATTCGCCTTGGCCTCCCTCTCCAATTCTTTCCAATCCTCGTGGTAGTGATGGGCTAAACAGTTATTTTTGCTAAACGATTATTATAGTTAATGTTACTTCAAAATAACGAGTTATTTAAACAGTTCTGCGGTTAAACGCGGTTACTTTCAATTTTTCATAATACTGAAATTAAATAAAATCATGTAATTTATATAAATATCATTCCCTTTTAGAAACAGATAAACATATATACAGTAACATATTTTTAAACATTTATTTTAAATGTAGGAAACATTAATATATATGTATACGCGCATCTATCTATAGTATACGTGACATAACCTAGCCCTTAGGTATCGTGGTATCAATTTCACGAGTTTTAGCAATTAACCAATCGCAATCGGCTCCTCTCCTTACATTCAGCTTTCATTAGGGTTGTGTTCCAATATGTACTGTCAGTACTGAAAGTCTGCAGTTCACGTTACGTATGTTATACATATTATTGCTTGTATAAAAAAAATTGTGATTTTATGAAAATAACCGTTTAGTCCGTTAACGGTTATTTTTTAAATTTGATAACTGTTACTAAAGTTATTTTTCGATAACGGTTATTAAATAACAGATAACGAAATAACGCCCATCCCTACCTCGTGGCCACTTTTGTTGGCTCACGATCGTTCGCGCCGATTCTCCATAGAAGCGTGGAAGAATCTTTACCAGCTTTACTCCAGATTTTACATTGTTTTCCAATGTCACGACCGATCTCTCGATGATCAGCGAGAGGATAGATTCTTGGATTTTTAATCGTTTGATATGCCGTTTTGGTGGGTTGAGTGACGAGGAGAGAATGTGAGTGGAGGAATTATTGGGAAACGATGATCGGACACGAGAGAACGAGGACGAAGAATTTGCGAGTGATGATGATTGGGGATGTGAGGTGGGGGACAGGTTCAACGGAGCGGAGTATCTGTTCACATCTTACCGGGCAGCATTAGATTGAAGTTGAACCTTCTAATACTGTCAGGTAAAGATGTCGTCAGGATTCCGAAGTCGACGAGTGGGAAGGCAGCGCCAGGTTGTCGATCGATGTGGAAAAGGAAGGCGACGATGACGATAACGAGAACGATGATGATCACTAGGCACGATAACGAACGGGTAGACGAGTGTGTTGACATTGACGACGGTGACGAGGAGTACGAAGCTCGATAGGGTGGCACGGACGAGGACGCGATACTAGACGATGAAAATATAATGAGGGAGAAGGACAAATGCAACAGTTTCAGCATTGATGTCCACTACAATAGGCGACCGCCGATTGACAAGGACATCGGCAGCCCACCAACATCGACGTCGAGCAGGAAGTCACGCAAGAGAACCGCCAACGAGAAGGACCTACGATATTCGTGTGTCGATTTTTTTTTCCAATCGCTAGAAGGCGCGATAATCGCGTGGGTTGCGCCTACAACAGTCTCCTAATTACGACGAAGGGTTGGAGAATTAACGACGAGTCGTGGCCCGATTTAAACACCCTGGACGTTATATCGGGCGGTAAACGATAAGAATAGAACGATGGAGACTCGGGCTCGATCGCTTCCACGTTAGCTTATCCCATGCGAGAGGATACGAAATTAATTTTTTTTCCACCTGCATCCTCGGACCGGTTTCCTTCCATATTACGTTCGCGAGGAACGATTTTTCTTCGCGGAGATGCTAGTCCCTCGCGCATGATCGTTACATCGTTCGCGAGAGGTATCATCCAAAGAATTCTAGGCCAATTCTCGTAAATTTGTTTTTGTTGTTTCTTCTCGTTGGCCACAGTTCATACTTGAAAGCCGAAGTTTTTGCACGTAAGCGGGAGTGGCATTTATGCCGGCTCAGCGATTCGCTTCACTTCAGTGAATATCGAAGCAATCGGTGATTAAGATACATCTTGAGATACAATATCAGTAGTCAGCGTTCTCCTTTCTGAAATAATAAATTTCATTCTTCGGTTTTCATTCTCTCGATCGGTTAAAATTCCGTGGAAAAGAAGAGCCTTCTTAAAAATAGTACTAATCGGCCGTGTCTAGCCGTGCTTGTGGCGGCATTTACAAAACGCGGAGTCTCGCTACGAGTGAATCATCCGATCGGTCGAAAGTGGAACTCTGGTCAGTTTGGACTAAGGCAAGATTATTCGATGAATCACTCGCGACGATCGTTTCAGGTGACAAGATGTAAATCGAACTTGAGAAGCAGAGCTCAACTTGGCAGAACCGTGGAGATCGGGCTGTTTTTCTCATCCTTTTCTAAGTCCAATTCGTTTCGTAGGTGGGCCGCTTTCTTAGCCCGTCCCTGGTCCGCGTAGGTTCGAATCGAAATATTTCCCTCGGAATATTTTGGGCGTCACGGAGGAACGCGCCGTTAGCACAGGAAGAGGCTGGAATTTCGGTGATCCAGCCGTGCTCGGGTGGAGCGTATTTTCGGTCTTGGCCAAGCGGTTCGAGCCGCGTCAGTTTGCCTCGCGTGATCGTCTCACGGTGGAGCGGCTGAAGGAGTGACTTTCTTGAAAACGAAACCATCGTGAACGATAAATAAAGAGAGGCGGACAACGCGTGCTCCTGTCCGTACCACAAACCACCGCAGGCTCCAGCCACTCCCCTTTGGTGAACGAGTCGTGCGCCTGCATCGTGTATCCATGCTCTCCGCAGAGGAAATCTGCAGTGGGCAAAATCGGAAGGACCGGTTAAAAATATTGTGATTCCAGGATCATCCCATCTATTCGAGTATGGCGATATACGTGTTCCGTTTAAGCTCTTCAGGAATGAATTTATTTAAGCTGGAATCAAGTCGGCATCGATTGGTAATTTATTCACTTGCAATGACGATTCGTCGACAACGTTAACAATGATCGGAGAAGAAGGCAGGAGTGGAAAATTTGCGGAAAGAATAATACCCACGCGTGTTACCGTAGAAAAGATATAGTTTAACAAGAAACTAAATGTCCACGTATGTAGCCAAGGGCGTCAAGAGATTAACCGTTTCAGTGCCATGGGTCTTTGTCGTTTTCCAATCCAGAATTGTCAAGCGGCGCCATAACGCTTGTCTCATTCCGTGTGAAAAAATGCCAAGAAGCTCGATCGCGCTCTTTGAACCCTTTGCTCTTCGTCTTGCTACGCAAAGTGAACTTAACCTGTTAAGAGGCGGATAACCGATGTCACTGTGAAAATTTTACCATCTCACGTGGACTCATGGAAAAAGGAGATTAAAGCGCAAATAGTGAACAAACAAAAGCAGGTGCAAAAGAACGAATAAAAGACTAACATTCTATCTGGAAATAATATTGATTGTTCTTAACGACGAGATGTACAAGGGAGATAATCGATCACAGTGTTACAGTAGGATCCGAAGACTGTTAATGAGTTAAGAGTTTACCGAGCAATAGTTTTTACGGAAATTTCGAGACACGCCGGAACAATATCCTTCCTTACAGTACAATAATTGCTTTCGAAGTGAGGTGTTATCGACGACTTAAATACCTTATTGTCGATAGAAAGTGTAGGAACCTCGCGCATTGGGAAGCGAGTAAGCGGTAAATGAACAACTGCCGTTGAAGCAGAGATCGGTTCTTGGAGCTGTAACCGACTGCCGTTTCTTACGAATCCTCCTAATTACGAGAATACATTATAGCATCGCAGTCGAGAACTAGAACCTCGTCTACTTTAAGCAATTCTGATCGAATGACCGACAATGAGTCGATTGATCTGAAAACCACAGTGTCATCCACGTAGACACGACTACACATGACCAAACATGAACCTTCGACCAAACATGAACGAATGGACTGTGGAACGATTCGATCGTTTCAACTGTCGCTGATCACATGTACCTTGAAAATTCCATTTACGAGTGCAAAGCTGCATTGGATAATTACATCGACGTATTAGACCTGATTGCGCATTTGGCATGAAAATCGGTCTCCACTATAGAAAGAGACAGATTTTAAAAGGAAACGGAGATTGCCAGTATTCACGATCTGCTCGTTTAATTGTAACTTTTCCTATCACCTACACTAACATGGTCTTATTGTGCGTACTACATACGTAATCCAGTTTACATTGATATGTGTATGTAGAATTAAAAGTTGCGCGCTCTCGCAAGTGAAATGAGCAAGGCAGTAGTAACCATTGTTGAACAACAAAAAATCGATGGATTATACCTGTAAAGTTAGGTGTGCACTTACGAGATTTTTAATCGGAAGATTGTATGGTCACATAAATAGAATACACCATTTTCATCTAAGAAGTCGATACTCACACGTGCACGGATTCTCATTGAAAATTCTGTATTCTACTTATGCGACTGTATAATCGTGCGATTAAAAATGGCGCTCAATAACGTTAGCTTAATGTAAACACAAAGTGAGAGGAAGGGAGCAAGGATATCTCGTCACGGACTCATTACCATGAGTGGAAAAATGAAAATGTTTCGAATTCACGGCTCATCGTCGAGGCATCTCGACGCACTAGCCTCCTGAGCACGTGGCAGCTTGCAAAGTCGGGGACGCAATGGCATCGTGGTTCTTAGCACGCACAGCAACGACGTGTGCGTGTTTAAATAGTTTTACGTTACTCGATCGGGTTAGATTTCCTTCATTGGCCTACCAAGATGAGGAAGAGAGCAGCATCTTTTGTTTTTCCGGCCGAAGGACATGGACGTTCTGCGCCGTGAACGATGAGACTAAATCGGAACTGAAAACCTTGTGGAGTCTTCTCTGCGACCTTATACCTGAATAAGTAACAATGGATTTCCATTTAGATAATAATTTGAGAAATTGTGTACAGATTCTTACTGTTTGTACTTCCGTAAAATGTCCGTGGCGTTATGTTGCATGGTGAAGGACGAAGATTCCAGGAAGAACGATTATATGCGGATTGTATATTGTAGCTTAAATTAAACGTGGCCTCCAGGCTTAGAAAGGTTTTTTATCACTGACCCAAGCGTTTCTTATGATTGGCCAGTCTCACTTAATGTCATTTATAGAAGATTGCTCGCTTAGGATGCATGGATCTAGTATCCACTTACCAACTCTTTATTCTCTATTCGTATTTTAGCCTGGTGGTAACTTAACTTTGTTCTCGAGAAACCATCTTCTTGCCAACTGTGGATTATTAATTGTATACTTGTGAATTCACGTGCGACTAATGAGCAATTTCAGATCCACGCGTATTAACTATTTTCAATGTGTCGATGCGGTCTAACCAAAGGATGACGAAGCTATCACGTGACTATGTGCAATATTGATGAATGGTTGGTGCGTCCAAGGTGTGAGCCACCAACGAAAATACAATGAAAAGTGAATTATGCGCGCGCAGTTGACTGTAGGACTGACTCGACTTTTAGCCATCGGATGATTGGCTGTTCGAACAACTGCTTCATCTCACCAGTTGAGCAACGTCTTTGGGTCCAGGTAGGTGTAGGCGTGCGCGCACTGTCCAATTAGTTGGCCAGCCATTGTTCACGAGAAAAGGTACTTACAAGCAAGGACTGGCTCGTCGAATTCATGCAGTTTCCCTGAGTTTTAATTGGAACTGTATACGGTGCCAATAATTGTTAAAGTTTCTCTTGCATAAAGTACCTGAAAAATTAACTTTCGATTACACCTCGATCTACCAATTTTTCGAGAACCACGTTTCTTCACTACGAACAGGCGGGTTTATTGTACTCGCAGCTTGACGTTGCCTATCGGATTAGATTAAAAGCTCTTACGTGCAAAGGGATGTATCGTCACAGGTTTATCGAATAAGTTGAGAGTTACACCTATCTGCTTTATTTTATATTTGTGATCTTGAAGCGATCTTGAAACGATCTCGAGACGATCGTCGCCACGAGCATCGGCCCCGTAGCTCTTATCATTCGAGTGTCGCTCTAATTTAAAAGTGTAAGATAGCGGCTCTTAACCAGTGTTCCATAAGCTTATTACGAATCTTCCATGCGTTTTTTTTTTATTCTCAGACATTTTGTCGTACTGTTTTCACAAAAACTGTTTTATTCGATTAGTTATATAATTTTGATCAGTTTTCATTACTGTCTTTCACACTCTTTAGGAATGTTAAACTGTCGTGTCATTTATCGCTGTTTTTGTTGTCCCTTTGCTTTATTGTTCATATTTATCATTGTTTTTTTGCAATCCAGAATGTACCACGTTATTTAAATCAAGATCTGATTGGAATCTTTTTAACCACTTTTTACACATGCATATTCGCAGCATATTCTCTCTACAGTTTATACGTGTTATTTTTTTTACTGTTCTTCTGAAATTGTCATCAAAATGATACTCATAAAGCAGTACGCGATGAATGTGTACATTACCTACAAACATTTCTCGTGTGTTTTTACCAGTAACAGAACGTGAATAGAACTCTCAAAATATCCTTTCAAGTACAGCAACAGCTATAATGTTAATTGAGAAAGTAAGAATAAAACAATACGTGACAAATAATTATTACGGCGGAATAATACTAATTTTATTTAAAAAATGTACAATCCTTTTTAAGATTTTTAGGAAACTGTATATTCCGCCATATTTTTGCTCTTACTTTTACGACCTTAGTGATTTTGGCATTCTATAAATTTTCTTCGTACTCAAACGAGTTAGCAAAAATTAAGAAGCACTGCTCTAAGGCAGAATCGACGATGTGAAATTAGGATGCCATTAACGGTGCAAAGGAACAAGGCAATTTATGTAGATTCTGTTTTTATGCAATCATAATTACCTAATTAAAATTGATTTTTATTTTTAATCGCATACACGAACGATAGTTACAATTGGTCTACTCTGCAACACTTGACCACATGAAGTTTTGAGGGTTCCACATGAGGAATACAATTGAGAATTTTCTTTCTCTACCGAACAGTTATGTCTTCTCGTCGAGAGTCGTCGTTGGTGCCCTCCTCTCCTCCCTTTCTCTCTCTCTCTCTCTTTCTTTCTCTGGTGAGTAGTTTGGATCACAGCCAGGAATCCGTTTTAGAAGCACCACCGACGAAGATTTCTTCTTCGGTGGTGCTTTCGGCGGGAAGGAAAGTTCTGTGACTCGACTTTTGCGTCACACTCGAATATCTAGCTCAATCTCTTATTTTTTCGCCGTCTCATCACACGCTCGCTACATTACGAGTAATGAAAATTGGTGGGAGCAATGACGTATAACGGCGCCACTATCGTGATTAGATCCGTTGGAAATGTTAGCAAGCCGTTTTTCAAGAAACAGAAAACAAAATGCACCCCACTTGAGTCAAACTTAAAAATGAACTCCTACTTAAAACCGACATGTCGTTGTACGAGTTATCTTCTACAATCGAAATTCGGTTTTAAGTACGACTTAACTTTTATGTTTAAACTCGACTCGTGTAATCGATACTCAAGAAGTTAGGGCATCATGACCGCCATAGGAACAGAGCACGTGGAAAATATCCTTGAATTGTTCTGTAATACACGATCTACCGTACACATCTAATATTCTTTCATCGTTTTTAACACTCGTATTCACATTATGAGTGACGGTCCGATAAAAAAAATCATAATCACGAACTCTCAAAGGTATGATCGAATTAGAAACAAACAGAATAACCCTAGATATTACAAATTACAGACGGATTGTCGATAGTGTTAACTATTCAGGATCAACAATGACCGCATTGAGAAATTCAATTTACTTAACCCTTTGCACTCGAGAGCTCCACTTTGGATACAATACGAATTATTTATTGTACATCGAGTTTATTAAAAGCTTCGAGTGCAAAGAGTTAATAATGTATATCGCACGATTCATCGAGCTATAATTATCGTATGATAAGTGAAAGCAAGCATTTCCTGGCTACAATTCTTGGCCATTAATTCGATTCGAGTAGGTGTACGAATCGTTGAAAAAGAAATGGCCGATCGTAGGACAATGCTGGTTACACGCGCGATTTACAAGTTACGTTATCGGCACGGTGACTTCGAGATGGGAGCGTGGCAATCGACGAACTTCGTGATAAGCCGCTGGTATAAAGGCACCTGTTTGCGTACATTGTACTCTGCTACCGTTTAGCTTCAGGAGCTTAGGAGCGTCGAGCGTTGTAATTGGATATTCTTCGCTTATGGCTGTTTATCTGAACGAAATGAGTGTAGGCTCTCGAGTGCAAGCGCCGCGATAAGAGCACGAGTTGACAGCTGTCGATTTTTTTACGCGCGTCCTCACTCCGTCTGGACGTGACGAATGTTAAGTCAATTCGTCGTACTCGTAGTCCAAATTGTATTAATCCGTTTGATATTAATAGAACGATACTTCTTGAATTATGCACAGCAGCTTGTCCAACACGTTCCGCTCCACGCCGAACTCTTCGCTCAAGCCAAGGACTCGCTTGGTACACTGAGAGAAAAACATTGTTGGATTTACTATAATCACACTATATTTTATAGTTATATTTGGCATCAAACATATTTTTATAGTTCACTTAACCATACAAAATATAGTAGAATGAACGATTTATACAAATGGTCATACTATCAACTGTTACCTTTGTTCTTGTTATTATGTGCATAGTAAAATGTGCCATGTGAATATAGTAAGTTCTACCACTATGTATGAAATATTCTGGTAATATTAACTATATAAAATATGTAGTTACCTTTCTTACCATTATATATTTTCAACCGTACTATATTTTTAGTTGAAATAACCATAATTTTTGGTAAAAACATAATATAGTTGCTTATACTATGCCTCTATCGTAATCATTACCCACATTATGGTAATGTTTACCATAAATATGATATTTCCAACTATAATTTTGTTACTATGCCATTATAGTTAGATATATCATATACTTTTCTCTCAGTGTAGAGCAATGTTCAGCCAGACATTTGTTAAACTAATCCCTATAAACATAAATTTACTGCTTTGTTGTCCAGTGTATCTTAAACTGTACACCCTTTTCTCGATAATTATGATTTTTGCATTATTTTATTCATTGCAAGCCATATGCCAGAAACGAACAATCGTAATAATGCAATCATAAAGCGTGGGTCGTATACGCCCCACGTGGCCTGAACGGAAAATCTTCCAAGATTGGCGTGACACGGAACGTGTTAACTCTTCCTACGGTTATCAAAATCTCCTTAGTTCTTTTCATTGTTATAACTATTGTGTGTAATATTAGATTTCAATATTATAATGCGCCGGAATGTGCCTCTATCAACTGTAAATATGTCTTTAAATTGAGAAATTTTTAAGAGAAGGTATCACGAAATTTTCATAAGTCGAACTTAATGTGCTGCGTTGTTCGACTTATAGCAACTGAAATTATTATTGAGGAAGAGCCAGTAACGCGTGCAGCCATTTCATTCGCTAACAAGTGAAAACTCGGTCGGTAACTGTAACCAGTAAAGCTTGTGGAAATATGGAAATTTCATTTTTTTTTTATTTTTAATTTGTATCTAGAATTGTTTGAAGAATTTAGGTACCTTCTCTGCACGAAGAATCATTGCTTTTCTACGCGATGATCTGAGTTCTATCGTGATATTAGAATTTAGACGATTTTTTCGAAATACTGTTCAAGGAAGAATTTACTTTTATCTGTGCTACCAGCATGGAGACACGTCGTCGTGATTTACGAAGAGCCTTCGCTCGCGTAGTACGCCCACGAAAAAGACATCGTAATCTTATCTGGTCCCAGTGAGTTCAGAATGCTTCCCCTCTATCTCACTGACACGCCTATTGATACGAATCGGGACTAAACTTGTAACCAGACGGTGGCACGAACAAAATTAATAAACCGCGAATCCTATGGTAACGGCGAAGTACGAAGATTATTGAGCCCGACGAATTGAGTTCACTCGTGACACCCTTTACACCGAAACTTAGGGTGATTCGTTATCGACACGATGAATAATCAAAACGTGGCAAAGAAAGTGTGGATTTTTTTTCTGGTCGGTCGAATTACGAAACTCAGAGATGGTCGAGTATACTTGTATTCTTTTCCAATTTAATGTGCCGATGTACATAGTAATTTTTTGAAAACGAATTACTGGCGCGACCTATAAAATACGAAGTGTACATATAGATTGATGTATAGGCACAAATCTTTCAGCGATATTTAGCAATTTTTGTCGAAATCTAATTTGTAAAGTTTTTGTTTGATTGAATTAAATTTATATTAAAAAACTTAGTACCAAGCATGCCCCATATGATAAGCATCACGTTGTATCGTTCTGTAAAAAAATTCCGTAGTTATGGACTCATTATTTGAAAGAGGCATAACAAGGTGCACTTTATACGCGTACTTTAATTAATTTCTCATCATATTTATCGAAAACAATTCTAATAAAACCGTCATCGACGTTAATTTAGCGATGGACGAACATCTTGGCCATTCAAAAATGATTCAATAAATCGATTAGCACATTTCTCTTCCTTTTTCTTCCAGACTACTTGTAATCTCGCATATCCGTGCATGCCATTAAACGTACACATCTCACATATTTCTTTAAACTTTCTTTGCTAACGAATTATAGATTTATTAACATTCCGTAGCTATCGACTCATTATTTGAACGAGATATAACAAGGGGTACTTTATACATGTACTTTAACACTATTCCTACCACAACCGGTCAAATGACCGTTTTCAAAATTTCGTTTAGAATTTCCTATACATATACAACGTGATTGCATCACTTTTAAATTTCACGACTTTTCCTAAAATATTGAAAAATGTATTATACGTATATTTTAGAAAAAGTCATGAAATTTAAAGGCGATACAATTACGTTGTGTATAGGAAATTCTAATCGAAATGTTAAAAATGGTCATTTTACCGGTCGGTAGGAATAGTGTTAATTAATTTCTCATCATATTTATCGAAAACAATCCTAATAAAACCGTCATCGACGTTAATCTAGCGATGGACGAGTATCTTGACCATTAAAAAATGATTCACTAAATCGATTAGCACATTTCTCTTCCTTTTTCTTCCAGACTACTTGTAATCTCGCATATCCGTGCGTGCCATTGAACGTACACACCTCACATATTTCTTTAAACTTTCTTTACTAACGAATTATAGATTTATTACCATTCCGTAGCTATCGACTCATTATTTGAACGAGGTATAACAAGGGGTACTTTATACATGTACTTTAATTAATTTCTCATCATATTTATGGAAAACAATCCTAATAAAACCGTCATCGACGTTAATCTAGCGATGGACGAGTATCTTGACCATTAAAAAATGATTCACTAAATCGATTAGCACATTTCTCTTCCTTTTTCTTCCAGACTACTTGTAATCTCGCATATCCGTGCATGCCATTGAACGTACACATCTCACATATTTCTTTAAACGAATTTCTTTACTAACGAATTATAGATTTATTACTATCTCACAAAAAAAAAAATCAGTACAAACAGCGTGTCCCGTCGGAGGAAGCCCAGGTACTAGGAGACCTCTCCAGTTTCAATGCTACATTGCGTTTGGAGGTTCTTGAAAGGACTTTTAATCCTCGAAGAGATCGAAACCGCGAGGCAAGAAAAATAAGAAAGCCTGGAAGGCGGCCGGCCCCTTGATTTAAGTTAATTTCTACTTTTTAATTCTCAAGAATTCGACGATGGGAGCGCCGCCAGTATTTCTCACCCGTGGGCCGCGGCTCCAAGCCCCTGCTCCGCACCGGCGTAAAATCCTGAAAATAACGAGGCAGCTGCGCGCGTATCCTGCCGAGTGGCCGTCCTATGGGCTCTCTCAGCTCATCTCTCCCTTTCTCTCTCTCTTTCTCTCTCCTCGTCTCCTCTTTCTCTCCATCTCTACCTCTCGCTAACTCACTCTCACCGCCCCCGTCTCCTTTTTCTGCCACTAAGTAGTCCGTCTCTGTCTCTGCTTCTGGCTTTCTGCCTCTGGTTCTCTCACTTCTTATCACTCGTTTTTGCCTGCTCGGTGTCGCTCGGACGACATAGTTGTAGGCTTAATTTTATAGACATAGCTTTTAGGTACAAGTAAACCCTTCATTTCTTTTCTCCTCTTTTCTCGAGGCTGGTTCGTTGGTTACAGAGTGCTCAACCTAGATCAGTGTTTCCCAACCTTGTCTTCTGTATTCCAAATCAAATGTTGCAACCCCTCGTAGTGATAAATCGAGTTCTGAAAAAGTGTAAGGTGAGCTGGGGCAAGTGCAGCCTCGAGGTAAGTGCGCCGTCGAGACGAGATTTTCTAAAGTGTCATTTTTTCTATTATTTATTTTTTATTTGTTTTAAATGACCTCGTGCATCTGTAAAGTATAGTTTAAATGTCATGCTGTCAAAGTTTCTATTTTGCATACAAATTTGGAAGCTTGTGGAAGGAGAGTAAACACAATCTTCGAATTTTCGTGTATGCACTTGCATTACACCCGATTCACCTTAATTGTAAGTAGACACGTGTAATAAAAAAAGGAAATAAGTGCAACGTGATCTTTTTAAGGATTCCGAGTTTTCAGACTTGCCTCTTCTACCCTCCGTGGTGCCCACATTCCACCTTAGAAAACATTGGTCTAGACCGTCGGTAAAACTAATTCCGTTTTATCCCAGTGCCTTTTTCTTTATCCCTTCCGGCCTCACTCTTGCTTCAAGAAGTTTCCACTGCGTCTATAGAAAAGCTCTTATTTATAGTAAGTGAGGAGGCAGAGCCTCGTAGCATGCTCGACGGTGGACTGAAAATCTCATTCCTCCCCCTGCAAAACGGCCCGTCTGCTATGTTTCCTTCCTGGCGTCGTTGTCGGCGTGCAAGACGTGGAACGGGCTAGTCTATCATATACCAAGTGTTAAAACTCATGCTTCGAAGAGGTGATCCTCTAAGTAGGTGCATATTGTACCACGGACAGTGTTACGCTCGTTAGCTTATATCTTCCTATTATATTGTTCTCAAATTAATCACATTGTTGCACGTTCCTGCGTTTTTAGGCACGACCGTAAAGAGAGTGACTTATTCCTTCTGCTTTCCTCTCTTTCTATTTTAAATCGTACCGCATTTGCTGTGTTCTTAATAAGGTATTATAAATTGTATGATTATTTCTACATGTTGGCTCAAATTCGGTACGTTCTTCGACCGCAGAAAATATGTCTGTAAATTGGATACATGGTCGTAGTTTTAAGCAGAATGATCTGAGAACAATTTCAATTGATATTGTAAGCGAATATGCCTAAATTGAGTCACGTAGCCTGAAATGATTTGTGGCTGATTACAAAAAAGTATTTTCCAAGCAGCATTAACGGTCCAATCTAAGAAATCGGCTTCTTAATTTAGACTGTAGATATGTAATATTAATTTTTATATTTTTTACTGCGAGCTTTACATCATTTTTTGAAATGGTTATTATTAATAATCGTTTTAAAATACTGCTGTTGGTTTACTCGATTACAGAATGTAATAAAGGAGTGTTTTTAGTCATGTTCTCTTTCTGTACATACCATCTATCTACCTATTTACTCATCTATCTTTCGATTTTCTTATCTTGCTCACTGCACCCTTCTCTCTCTCTCTCTTTGTCTTTCTGTCTCTCTATCCTCCGTCTTTTTTTTTCTCTACCTTTTCACTTCCTCCGTCTTCACTCCTTTTCTATAATTTCCCGCCTTCTATTGGCCTTCCACATCCAGCCGCCTGGCAACTTCCAGTGGCTTCCTTCGAGCGCACACTTCACCTCCTTCCCATCCAAACGTTCCTCGCCACCCCAACAGACTCCAAAAGAACACGATTGTCGTCGACATAATTGTTTAAACTAAATTACCACGTTCGCTCAACTGAACATTCCCAACAGGACTTTCGACACAGTTTGCGCTACCCGCGAAACGAGCAACGAAACCTTCGTCGATGCCGACGAGGACAACGACGACGAGGACGAGGAAACGAAGAAGCGAAGAGAAAAGAGTTGCTCGTCCCGCATGCCGTCCCCAACGCACTTTCCAAGATTGCATAACGCGCGAACGGCGAAGGACTTTCGAAAAAAACGAGAATGCCGCGTGGCCCCGGGGTAGTCGAAGGATTTAAATATATTTTCGATTGGAGAACTCTCGAGCAAACTCCGGCTCTCCTCGTTGGTCCTTCTCATTCGCCTCGCGCCTTATTCCATCGATGGGGCTTCGGTCGCGGCAACGAGATCTCGTAATCGAAAGAGCGGTCTCGCCTTAATGGCGCTAATGGCTTCACTTCGACGCCGAGGATCGTTTTAACGGCACCACACTTCTCGGATAACGATTTCGGAATATCCTCGTGATCGACGACGATGGCGCGCGACGTCGAAAGAGTCTCGTAGAGGGCTGCTGCGCTTTCCAGCGTGCGCACGTGGTGCCGATGCCCGTTACGCTTTACAACAACGTCCCGAGGTAAATTTAGATCGTAAGAAAAGAGGACTGCGAGCGAACGTCGATTGTGCGTAGCCTCTGGAGACCAACGACAAGCTTCCTCCAGGAGGAGCGACCCGATGCGAAAGGAGTGACGAGACACAATAGCACGAAATGTCGTTTACTTCCAAAAACATGCTTTTGGAAATGGAACGAGAAGAGAATACACGACGGTCAGGGCCATCTTTACGCATGGGCCTGCTGGGCCCGGGCCCAGGGCCCCGGGTTCCAAGGGGCCCCGACTGACGAACAGTTGGTTAGGGGTAGAATAAAGAAAACTTACGAATTCAATAACAATTTATCTACCAAATGAAAAATATATTTACCAGACCCTTCATAGTTTTACTTCTTTCTGGCCTACACGGTATCTTCTTTTCTTCATTTAACAACACAAATGTTCAGAAGACGTTCAAAGAATCTATACATAGATATAAAATACCCATATAATGTTATAAGATTCTATGGATATTCTCTGAACGTCTTCCGAACATTTGTGCTGTTAGAGCGTCGGTCTCGATTCGAATCCGAATTGCGATCACGAG
The DNA here is from genome assembly GCA_944319695.1 of Tiphia femorata. Lineage (NCBI taxonomy): Eukaryota > Metazoa > Arthropoda > Insecta > Hymenoptera > Tiphiidae > Tiphia > Tiphia femorata. The sequence continues at coordinate 4,776,973 of OX090903.1, forward strand.
CAACTGTCAATTTTTATCTATTTCATTTTCGTAAAGCATTCCACTGCTTTGTGACTTTGTAAGAGTAAAAGGTACCTACGTCCACCGATTATCATTTTAGACTTCGCAATTGTTTCGAGATTGTTCTTGTTATTAAGGCCCGATACACACTATTGCACACACATACGAACAGTTTTGGCGATGTCGATAGCATAAGTCACTCCCTTTACGGTTGTGCCTAAAAATAAATAAGGAGCTACATAAATACTCTGTACGTACACGTCGTTAGTTCGGGGTAACGCTAAAGGAGAGTTATATATCATGAATTCCTTAAATTTCTTACAATTTTTAGAACAATAATGAACAGTGGTGTAAGGGAAATAACCGTTCATTGATTGAGTTGAGAAGTACCAGTAACTATCATGAAGAGGCCCCCAAAACCAAATGTGCTAGGGGCCACCACACAACTAAAGACGGCCCTGACGACGGTGGAAATTTATTGTCTTGTTTGGGATATTTACGGTTAAACTGTTTTTAAGCTCGCACGCGTAGGAGGTAAATACTAAAAGATACACTGAGAGAAAAGTATGTGATATATCTAACTATAATAGCATAGTAACAAAATTATAGTTGGAAATATCATATTTATGGTAAACGTTACTATGATGTCGGTAATAATTACGATAGAGGCATAGTATAACCAACTATATTATGTTTTTACCAAAAATTATGGTTATTTCAACTAAAAATATAGTATGGTTGAAAATATATAATGGTAAGAAAAGTAACTATTTTATATAGTTAATATTACCAGAGTATTTCATACATAGTGATAGAACTAACTATATTCACATAGCACATTTTACTATGCATATGGTAACAAGAACAAAGGTAACAGTTAATAATATAACCATTTGTACAAATCGTTCATTCTACTATCATTTGTATGGTTAAGTGAACTATAAGAATATGTTTGACGCCAAATCTAACTATAAAATATAGTGAGATTATAGTAAACCCAACCATTTTTTCTCTCAGTGTAGGTTTGACAATCTTGCGTTATGAAAAACCGAAATGGACACGTTGTTTTTATGGTAAGACTTCCGTATCCGACCCTCGCCTCGTCCGATCTTAATAAAATTTTACTGGTACGTAGCACTTACTAAATGCAGTTTTCGAGATATAAAATTTTAAAATTACACGGTTAAATCAAGAATTTTTGAAATTTTTACGTAAGAGGAAGACTGAAATTTCACAAAATGTCAGGTTAGGCAAAAATAAAACATATCAGCAAAAGATTTTTGAATTTTAGTCTTTTCTTTACGTAAAAATCTAAAAAATCAAACGTAATTGAAAATTCAATATCTCGGAAACCAGGTGTTTCCTTAAATTCACACTTACGGCGTTCGACTAGATTTAGTAAATGCTACTTACCTGTAAAATTGTATTAAGTTCGGACAAGAGTCGGATACGGAAGTTCAGCCGCTTTTATTTCTTTGTTTGAAAGTAATTCGAGAAATTGTATGGACCATGGTGGCTCGCAATAATTAGAGGAACAGTTTTATTTTGTCTAATCTTACTTTGGTCACTGAACACTTTCTTGTAACCAGCCATCTAGTGCCTCGTGTGTCCCATTACGCCTCGACTACTCGACGTCAGATAGAAATTCTTCTAAAAATCTTTGCACACGTTTTCCATAATGTAGGAAAAAACTTTTCCGTGGTTCTCTCCTATTAGCAAACTCCACAAGCACGGAGAGAAGGAAGGAAAAATGGAGGAGTTCGCGCAAAGGAGCGTCCCTCGAGATCCCTTCCCCTATCTCGCGATCGTCCGATAAATTATTGCTAATTAAAGAAAAAACGTAACGATCTCCCCTCCTCGATTTACGCGCACTCGATCGCGAAGCACTCGTGTAAAGGAGCGCCTCCGCGTCCGCCGTTTAATTAGCACCTGCCACGTCCGCGCCCGAGTACGCGCGGGCTCGCTCCACTCTTTCCAGGCGCGAGCGTCTCGCACGAAGAACCGCACCGACCCTTGCGAATTGGCCACTCCTCGTCATTTTTACTCGACCATTTTCAGAATTATTCTTTACGTTCACCCGATTAGAAAAGAAACCTTTCTACCTTGCGAATTGGCCACTCCTCGTCATTTTTACTCGACCATTTTCAGAATTATTCTTTACGTTCACCCGATTAGAAAAGAAACCTTTCTACCTTGCGAATTGGCCACTCCTCGTCATTTTTACTCGAGCATTTTAAGAATTATTCTTTACGTTCACCTGATTAGAAAAGAAACCTTTCTACCTTGCGAATTGGCCACTCCTCGTCATTTTTACTCGACCATTTTCAGAATTATTCTTTACGTTCACCCGATTAGAAAAGAAACCTTTCTACCTTGCGAATTGGCCACTCCTCGTCATTTTTACTCGACCATTTTCAGAATTATTCTTTACGTTCACCCGATTAGAAAAGAAACCTTTCTACCTGCGCTGGCGCACGTTAACCAGTCAGCTATATTTGACGAGTATACTCGTCATGAAGAAATGGCAAGATTTTGTGTTTGGACGTGTATACTCGTCATGCGTAAAAAGTATTTACAATTTTCTATATACGTTTAAGTTAAGTAAATGAATAAATGTTAGTGAGAAAATAAACAAACAAAACTGTCGTTTCATTACGTTATAATTAATATTACAACAGCCCAACGTACTCTGTGTTTGACGTGTATACCCCTCATGAAGAAATGGCAAGGTTTTGTGTTTGGACGTGTATACTCGTCATCCGTAAAAAGTATTTACAATTTTCTATATACGTTTAAGTTAAGTAAATAAATAAATGTTAGTGAGAAAATAAACAAACGAAACTGTCGTTTCATTACGTTATAATTAATATTATAACACAGTCCAACGTACTCTGTGTTTGACGAGTATACTCGTATGACTTACTTTTGCGACACATTTTAGAAACACGTTTGTCAGAGAGGTCGCCACAGTTAACTGGTTAATGGTACGCGCTCACAGGAATATGGCACGTTTTCCACGTTATATTCGAGATGCTTTGCATGCTGTAGAATTACTCTAACGTGGACGTTTTATAAGAGCATCAGAAAACGCGTCTTCCATTTTATTCTATAAAATAGATCTCAATACAAGTTGTTTTTTCATATTACTTAGTTTAAAGAAGGGTGTCGAACATCACACAATTGCATTTGAAATTACGCAAATTCTCACTACTCCGCAAAGACGTGTCTTCGTGTTGTTATCGGTGAGTTCACCGAAGAAGAATTCCGAGGACAAAGTGTGAATAATGCTGGAAATCTCGAGGCAGGCTTTGTTCACTGGAAATACGCGAAAAGTTCGTATGTTTATCCGTTTTTCCACGCACGGGCCCGTTCGTCGAAATTCAACCTGTTTTGGGCCATTAAAACCTTTCAGTCGCCTTGTAAGGATATCGAGACGGTCGCTAGTCGTCGTTGAGGTATACTGCGTCGTGTACCTTATGCACCAGCGCACCTTATGTACCTTATGTACCAACGTGCAACCTGCGGTGCAACTTGTCAGCCGACATCATTATCGATGCCGCGGCTTGGCCACGATATTCCGCATCTCTCTGTCTCTTACACTCTCTCTTTCTTTCTCTCTCTCTCTCTCTTCGTCTCTTTCTCTCTCTTTCACACTCTACACCCTGCTTTCTTTCTCTCTTCTTGAGGCCATCCCCCATCGTCATCCACTCTTCACGCGTGGCCGCTACGGTAACAGTCGTTGCTGCATTTATTGCGACTTCGTTATTTATATCTCACCGGTCTCGGCAATAACTAATAGAGAGACTTGCCCACCGAGCACTTTGCCAGCACGCGTTGTCTTCACTGTCGAGAGATGCCAGGATGTCGACGTAGCTACTAGCTAGGCGCCTTCCTTTTGGCGCGCAATTCTCCGTAACGGCCATCTTGATAGCACGTGGTATCTGTGGTTCATGTGTCATTGGCAGTATAATCGATAGGTGCCGTCGAATCCATTGGAGCGGACCACTTTGTTGTTTTCACGGACATCAGGACCCACTGGACGAAGGAGCATAAGATCACCGAAGCATTCTTAAGAGCATAAGATCACATAAGATTCTTAAGAGAATCGTAAGTTAACACTGAGGGAAGGAACGTTGATTTTGATCAAAAATGTGCCATGCGTCTCCAGAGGTATCGTATTAGACGCATGGCAAAATTCCACTCCCCTTTATCATGTTTATGTGGGTTAAAAAAAAAACTAGGATTATCTGGCACCCTTAATTCGCAATCCAATAAATGAAATTGGGATTTTCTATTTTCTGCGATTTCCTTGCAACTTTCAGAAAGGTTCATTCTGCCGTGGTGTACGATAGATATCAGGTACATAGCAAAGTTTCACTTTTTTCTATCGTGTCTCTGCTTTAAAAGAAGATAGAAACAGAATTATCCGAGGTCCTTAATTCACAATCCAATAAACGAGCTACGAAGTCATAATTTTTTATTTCTTGCGAATTTCCTTGTAACTGTCGTCATTCACATTTCTACACTGAAAAAATTGTATTCTTAATAGATAAGAATATTTTCTTATGGATATGACAGTTTTTGGAATATATTCTTAATAATCCATCTGAATGTCGCCACACAATGCGTGTCAGTATTCGGTTAAGTTATGTTACACATTGCATGCGGCACATGTCGATGCCTGTATCTTGTCCCTCTTGCAATTCTGCGTAATTTTGAATACTATACTATTTTGTGTGCTGTGTTGTGCAAAAAGTATGGATAAGGAAATGACGAAGTGGCTAGAAGAAGAGGATTTGGGCGATTCAACGGAGATGTTTAGAAGGGGTGGAAATACATGTATATATGAATTGTAACCTTCTCTCGTGACTATATTTCTCAACCAATTCTGATTTCAAGATACGGATAATGTAATTTTCGACAATATAAAGAGTGAAGCCTTTCATTAAGAGTTTTCTTTCCAATAATTATATACGAAATATATCCATACAAATTTTGTTACCAGGTTATGTTAAGAATATCTGATAGAAATATCTGTTAAGAATATTTGTTTAGAGGAATCTGTTTAGAACATTCTACTCTTAAATTAGGAAGATCCTCTTGTTACTTATTTTAGTGGGAAATATTCTAAACTTAAGTGGTAAATTCTTAAGATGAGAATACAATTTTTTCAGTGTATCCTACTCTAAAACGGAGAAAAATTCTCCTTTACCCTCCGACAGTTTTGCGCTCACACAAAATTACGACCATCCTTGTCACAGTCCTTATTATCGTCATCGTGATCGTCGTCATCGTTATGACTTTTCCAGCAGTCGCGTCCTCATAGTCTCGTCGGGCTGAATTGAGAGAGCGAAATTTTGGTCCGTGTGTACCGTTCACCCGCGCTCGTCCTCCTTCTGGCGGGGTATTTAAGCTAAGGGACAAGGCAGTAAGGGCATAGGACTGTCTTTCGAGTTTTTCTGACCGCCAAGAGAGAAGGAGAAAAAGATAAACTCCCGGTGGAAAGTAAGGAGAGAGGAGTAGGTCGCAGTGAAGCAACACGTGTGAAGCACATGCGGTCTCGCTCCGGGAGTCTGTGCTACTCCTACTCCTTCTGACTCTCTCTCTCTCTCTCTCTCTCTTTCTCCTCTTCTGGCTTTTGCTCTCTCTCACTCACAGTTTCTCCTCTCATCCTTTCGCGCCACCCCGTCTCGTTTATCCGTCCTCTCCCCTATTTCTCCTCACTTTCTTCCCTTTTTCCGGAGCCTCGAGGTACTTTCGGTCCTCGCCCTCTGCTTTTTCCCCATTCTCCTTAATCTTCTCTTTCGTTCATTTCAGTTTTCACCGGCCACGACGCGGCGCTGCTGGCTCTTCTACTCGATGGAACGGAACCCTGTAGCGACGCATCATAAATCCTCGATAACGACGTGCATCTTGCCAAGATCCTATTCTACCCCTCGCGACGACGCGACGCTCCAAAAATATGAAAGATGACGTTCCAATCGGCAGTTACAGTACCTCGAACTTCTACACCTTAGGCGGTGGTTAAACGTTTGAGTGCCAAGCGACGATATTGCGCTTCTTTTGTACTGTGTCGAAAAGTGCCGGTGTATTATGGGCATTGACATTACGGTGAGATTTACTGGAATCGCAATAAATGATTAAGCGCACACCACGCCCAATTAGAATCCTCCGCGAGTCTCAGTTTTACCAGTTTACCAGTTAGTTTTGAATTTGGGAAGAAGATTAATAGAAAATGAATCGCATGTCAGTTGAATCGAGAGTAGCTTAAGACAGATGCAAGATGAAAAGTACTTTGCGTTATCGACATTTTTGACCATTAACTGTTTGAGTGTCAAGAGGCGGTATTACGTTTCTTCTGTTCCGTCTCGAAAAGTGCCAGTGTATTATGGGCATTGACATTACGGTGAGATTTATTGGAATCGCAATAAATGATTAAGCGCATACTCCGTCCGATTAGAATCCTTCGCGAGTCTCAGTTTTACTTTTTCCTTTTACCTATCTCGTAGTAATGAACCTTTTCTTTCTACGTATACCAAAAACTTGTGAATAATATTTGCCAAGTCGCTGATATTTACCAGTTGATTTTGAATTTGGGAAGAAGATTAATGGAAAATGAATCGTCATGTCACTTGAATCGAGAGTAGCTTAAGAAATTTTGTTGAGAGGGTGAGTTGGTGAGAATTGGTCGATTTAAAATGATATTGCATTTGGGTACGTAATGCCATGGTACATTTTTTTGCATGCCTCTTCCGCGACACGCGTGTCATTGCTTAATTTCTCCATTGGTCTGTTCCATCAAAACCCTTCAGCTTCGTGGCCTTTTCTCGAAAATCTTTAAATTGAAAAATCTTTTTGAAAATCGGGGCAATGATTAACCGCTCGCAAGAATTCAAGTCACGAATCGATGCAAGATCAAAAGTATTGGATCGTCCGGAAAGTTCGTGCCGATTTCCGAAATTATTTAGAAAAGTTTTTCGCCGAAAAACCTGAGAGGTTCTGAAAGGACGGAATCTTCAAGTTGCTTGAAAGATGATAGAACAGAATGACACCTATATAATTTAATAAATGTATACCAAAATTTAAATGTGCTGTGTTTCAATAGCCTTTAAAATCGGCACAAACTTTCCGGACGACCCAGTACTTTGCCTTATCGACATTTTCGACCCTTAAGGGGATTAGAGAGATTTGCAATTTCAAAAATTAACTCGCGTTTAATTGTTTGTAACGAGACGTCGCATAAATATAAAGCTTTGTTATTTTACAGGGTGTTACTTACAACATTATAAAATAAGAAAATCCATTCCAAGCCATTCCCTGGTCAATAATATCGGCGTTGCAATATAATCGGGCAAGAGTTAAATTTACGGTTTTGCCACGATTTCAGTCGAACGGATGAACATTTTGGGAAGCCCAAAGACGATTTCTTATCGTTAGGCTTCCCTCTATTTATTATACCTGAAAAATTAATAATAACAATAAAATTATCAAAATGGCGTTAAGAAAACGAAAAATTTGGTATCTTTCCACTTTATTTGTTACTATAAAATTGTAACAATATTTTATTTTAATTTCATTTCAGGTATAATAAATAGAGGGAAGCCTAACGATAAGAAATCGTCTTTGGGCTTCCCAAAATGTTCATCCGTTCGACTGAAATCGTGGCAAAACTGTACATTTAACCCTTTCCCCGATTATATTGCAACGCCGATATTATTGACCAGGGAATGGCTTGGAATGGATTTTCTTATTTTATAATGTTGTAAGTAACATCCTGTAAAATAACAAAGCTTTATATTTATGCGAGGTCCCGTTACAAACAATTAAACGCGAGTTAATTTTTGAAATTGCAAACCTCTCTAATCCCCTTAACTGTCTGAATGCCATGCGCCGATATTGCACTTCTTCTGTTCCGTGAGGAAAACTGCCAGCGTATTATGGGCATAGACATTACGATGAGATTTATTGCAATCACAATAAATGATTAATCAACCCCCTTGTCCCTACTGCCGCTCAATGAGATATTAGAACACTACAGAATCGAAAGAAGTAAAATTTACCTAATATATGTTAACCTAAAACAGCGCGATCGCGCTTCTTGGCATTCTTCAACACGAAATGAGACAAGTTTCTCGGCAATTTTCGATAGAAAAACAAGAAAACCCCGTGGCACTCAAACAGTTAAACTCGCATTTACTCTTGACACATGGCGAGCCGCCCATGTGGTTCGAAACCATTCTGAAAAGAACTGTTCCAAACTTTCTTAGCTATATCCCTGAGAATTACGACCAGCAGGTCGTAGAAGTGCGCCACCTTGAGGCTCGGTCGTGAAAAGCAAGAGTGATCTATAGTTGGTAGAGGAGGCTGGCGAACGTGGAACGTGAAGAAGGGTATTTACAATTGTAAAAAAGGATGCAGATGAGGTAAAGGTTACGTGGGGTGAGAAGGAGGGCGATCGGTCTGGGCGAGCGTCGACGAGGAGGCAAATCGCGATGAATCATCGTCGTCTCTCACACGGTAGTCGCTTTCACACGGGAGCTCGGCTAGTGAACTCTTGCGTCCGTCCATTTCTCCCTTCCTTCTACCTCGTCTCCTTTCCTTCTTTCCGGCCCCTCTCGCACGAAACGTCACGATCGTTTCTTACCGAGCTGCAATGACCACCCAAATTTTCGCGATGTTGGCCCGCACATGAACCCAAAAGCACGCCTTGGTCCACCGATCATGCGAGAGGGCGAGTCTGTTTTTTAAATTTTGTTTTCTTCTTTCTACTCCATTAATCGATACGGGCGTCCGTGACGCGTATCGTCTTACGAGCGATCGTTTTCATCCGATTCGGTGACGGAGTGCTCGAAAGTTTCTGCTCCAAAAGGGTCCCCTCACGGTTCCACGAACGGCGACACAATATTCCGTGCAGGCCAGGCCATGATCGTAGCGTGCCTGGAAACGCGAGAGGAATCTTTTTTTTCTCTGGTTTTCTTGTTTTCTTTTTTCGTACGCGCAGTAAATGCTAAAGGTAAGGTCGTTGCTTTGAACCCGAAAAGCGTGAGCTTCGTGAGAGATCACAGGGTGTCGAACGTTCTAGAGATCCTTTGAGATCTTCCTTTTTCTTGTACACTCACGCCTTCCGAAAATTCGAAGGTCCGTATCCTCTCAGCGTGTACTTAATGCACCTCGCAATTTTAGATGTGTTCGATACACGTGTGCAGATATGCGTGTTCGTATCGTTTCATTAATGTTTAACACTAGAAGTACCGACCAGTTCTAATGACCGGGTGCGTCAATTTTTCACAAGAAATTTTCTTTAACATTAGAACTACCAATTTTGGTTTTCGTATGGAAACTTCTTCTGTCGACCACTCATTTTAACATAGAGAGCGTTTATTTTATCACTGAGCTGCCACTTATGTTTGTTTCCATATAGAAACTTCTTTTGTTGACCAGTCATTTTGACCGGCTTGGTAGTTCTAGTGTTAAGTTGAGGTTGAGAGGACAAGGCAAAGTTCTCGATTTTGAAAGTTTTTCGTGAATTTCGTGCTAGAGTCACTTCGCTGGGACAGAAAAATCGAAAGGAGGCAATGCACGAAGTAGTTTAAAAAACGATTCATACTTGATCGTGCGCGTAGAAATCACACTTGATTATTCGAATTAATGGGACGAGGGAAAGTTGATGAGGCGCGTAAAAGTTTCGGCACGCGAGGAGATTCGGAGCCTTGCACCAGGTGGGTGAATGTCACTCCATTTCTGACAACTTTTAGGATATTTAAAAAGCCTGCTTACAGAATTATCGCTCTCATTTTACATTGAAGATCGAACACCAATTTAAAAGTCTTTTTTCGATAATCCTTTGTCCCAATTTTTAATGAATTCTTTATTTAGGAACAAAAAGAGAGCCTGAATTGCTCTCTTTGCTGTCGTGACTAAAAATAATTTCAAAGTGATTATGTTTTATCCGACCGAAATTCAGTATTCGAAATGTAACACGTTATACAGAATGTTTTTTTATACATTGTGCGCGTAATCACTGCTAACCTTTTGAGAATAGAGCTGCGTTAAGGGTTGGATACTATTAATTGCGTATCAACTATTAACATTCACCATGACATAAACACTAGCATTCAAGTACTGTCACGTTCGTCTATTGAAAATATTAGAAGTAGTAATGACGTAGCTATCGTTAATTGTCAATGGACAAAAAAGTTTCCTACATCACTCTGCTTGGCCCTGTAACCCTAATCGGTAAAACTAATTTCGCAAAATTTCTCTACCCTTTCCTCGTGGACTATCTCTAACCTTGCGCTTTCATTCACACCAACAGACATGTGCACCAAAAGTTTATTAAAAAATTCTATACACACTCAGTTTATGCCAATCCACGAATATTACACTCTTGTCTGTTTCGACGAAGGTTTGCAAAATTTTTACCCACCGAGTACTCTACTCTCTTGTCAAGGGCTGTGTTCCTAAATTCACTGCCAGTACTGAAAATCTATAGTATACGTGACACAAACTATACATTTCCAGTACTTACAGGGTGCTTCCGATAACCTATAGTTGAGTTGATTTTCGTAGGAATAAAATATACGATAGGTACAACCATCTAGTATCACCATACTTCATGACAACTCAATGCTGTCTTGTAGCACCATTGAATTGAGTTGAGTTGAGTTATATTAGTAATTTCTCAAAATTATACAAAATTATAAAGTAAATTGAACTTTAATTAATTGATACTACAGTGACGTTCACTAACATTTATTATTATGCAATAATTACGATGTATCAATTAGTTAAAGTTTAATTTACTTCATGATTCGTATAATTTTGAGAAATTATTACCTTATATCGTACCCTTGGTTGTACCTTATATCATCCTTTGCTGCTACCTAACTCAAATCCACTCAACTCAATGGTGCTACAAGACAGCGTTGAGTTGTCATGAAGTACGGTGATAACACAGGCCAACAGTGGTTTTGGTGCCTAAGTTTTTAGAGCTGATTTTAAGTATATAGGGGGCGCTGAATCCAAATATGGTATTAGTTTCCCCCTGTCAGCTCTAGTTTTTAAGATGGCGTAAGTGATATGTTGGTACTTGCGCAATAAAGCAATAATATGCTGGTATGGATATATTGTAATAAAATAAAAAATCAGAGAAATAATAAAGACGTATATTTACACAGCCATTTAACGACATAAAACCATAATAAAACCTTGTAGTACAGTTAAACGTATGCAACATTTTTTGAGAAAACAAAACTCATTTAATATCAAAATTACAAAACTTCACTCAACGCAACGGAAGCTTCTTTTGTGAGATTTTCTTGAATGAATTTTCAAACAGTCTCGTTTTAAACTCCAGCAGTAATCTGCCATCATATGAGATCACGTTATTTTTTCCGGTTTTCCTAGAAAAGGAGGCTGAATGGGATTACCAGTATGAAATACCTCATTTTAAAAGTTTTAAACTGTCTTATGGTGCGGTATTTGCTTACAAAGTAGTAATATACGTGACATTTATTGATAGTTTGTTGTATATATAAGGCATGATACAAAGAAACAACAAGATTAGTTAGAAGTAGTTTCTTTGTGAATTTATTTTACTTTGAGTAATCTATTCCTCAATATAACAAATATTAAAACAACTAATTACAGGATGTGCCATATCTGTAAAAGGAGAGCTGATACAAAACTAGGGGGTAAACCCCCTGCGCTTTCGCTTCGCTCAAGCGCCAACCCCCCAGATCGCCTTTGCTCGCGCTTCGCGCTCGCTTTACCAGGTGCAGAAAAGCTTCGCTTTTCTGCAATAGGCACGACCGCGGCACTCGCGCTTCGCGCTCGCCCACGAATTTCAAACCGTTTCGAAATTGTTGAAAATTCAAGTATTGAGATATTAAACTATGCTAGAGAGTCCTCTGCGCTTTCGCTTCGCTCAAGCGCCATACCCCCTGAGAACGTCGGGTGCTCGCGCTTCGCGCTCGCCCGCGAAATGCAGCATTTCTGCAATGCGCGCAAGTGATCGAAACCGGACAATTAAATGCATCCGAACCAAACTTTTACATGTACATCAAGTATATACCCCTTTGCTGCGGTGAAACTTTATGCATGGTTAACTTCAACCATTCAGAAATTGCGACAAATTGAAATCTTTAATCCAGTATTCCGGCGAAACGCTTGCGCGGATTCAAAAATAATTTGCAATGTAGTTTAAAAATATACCCATTTGGTGCCGCGAAACTTTATGGTCATCTTCAACCGTTTCGAAATTACGGGATTTTCAAACTATAATTATAAATAAAATAGAGAATGAAAGATTTGAAACTGGCACCATTTCGAAATGGTTGAAGATGCCCATACACAATGTTTCGTGGCACCAAATGGATATATACTTGATGTACATGCCAAATTTTGTCCGAATCCGTTCAGCCGTTTTGCCGGAATAGTGGACTAATCAACTTTCTTGCTGAAATAGTGGATTAAAAATTCAAATTTGCCGCTATTTCGAAACGGCTGAAGACGGCTATACATAAAGTTTCCTGGCACCAAATGTGTATATACTTGATATGTATGCCAAATTTTGTTCGAAACCGTTCAGCCGTTTTGTCGGAATAGTGGACTAATCAATCGTTTTGCTGGAATAGTGGATTAAAAATTTGAATTTGTCGCTATTTCGAAACGGTTGAAGATGGCTATACATAAAGTTTCCTGGCACCAAATGGGTATATACTTGATGTGCATGCCAAATTTTGTCCGAATCCGTTCAGCCGTTTTGCCGGAATAGTGGACTAATCAATCGTTTTACTGGAATAGTGGATAAAAAATTTGAATTTGCCGCCATTTCGAAACGGTTGAAGATGGCCATACATAAAGTTTCATGGCACCAAATGGATATATACTCGATGTACATGCCAAATTTTGTCCGGATCCGTTCAGCCGTTTGGCTGGAAAACTGGACTAAGGGATTAATGAATTTTGCACTATTTCCATTAGTCCAGTATTCCGGCCAAACGGCTGAACAGATCGCAACAAAATTTGGTATGTACTTTGAGTATATATCCATTTGGTGCCAGCAAACTTTATGTATCGCTATCTTCAGCCGTTTAGAAATGGCAGCAATATTAAATTTAAATTACATTTTTTTCAAATTTTGAATCTCCCGCCATCTTGTACCGGTTCAAGATGGCGGCTCACAAACCTTATTGTCAACTCACAGTAGTGTACTTGATTTTTGTGCCAAATTTCGTCCCGATCGGTTCAGCCGTTTTTCCGAAATCGAGGATATACACGGACACACACACATACGCACACACACACACACACACACACACACACACACACACACACACACACATACGAACAGTTTTTGCGATGGCGATAGCATAAGTCACTCCCTTTACGGTCGTGCCTAAAAACGGATTTCATATTTGAATTCAGTACCACAAATATAGTAAAAATCAGCTCAAAGACTCTTGGCACCAAAACAACTTTTTTTTTCTGTAGGCCTGTGTAATAGACGGTTGTACCTATCGTATACTTTATGCCTAGAAAAATTGACTCAACTATAGGTTATCGGAAGCACCCACAGTGAATATCGAAACACAGCCAAGGTCCGCGATTATTTACTCGGTTGTGGACGCTGCTTTATGCGAACGTTCGACCGCACCCGAGACAGTCTCGAACGCTTTCCTTCGTACCTTCTTTCGTCGCGTGCGTTCGTGCGTGCGTGCGTGCACGAGTACCTGCTTCTCTTCCTTCTTTTAGTTTTCGTGTATTTCTCCCTCCTCTCCGCCCTGGCTCCCCTAATTTTCTTTAACCGATCGATCTTAATGTATACCGTCCTGGTGGCTCGCGATCGGTCGCGAGGAAACGGGAAGCGCGGCGCAGGGATCGATCGTATACGGTGTCATCGTTGTTTATAACGAAGAACCGGTATTACGATTACAAGTCTGGCGAGGGCTCGTCGATGTCTCCAAACGGCGTCGAGGAGGTCGTCGAACGACGACGCTCGAGCTTGATCGAGAGCAGCATCGTCCAGATTCAAGCAGAAAGGGAGTCGATTTTCGAGAGAAAACGATCGTATGATTTAATTTCGTTCAATTAATGCTCCTTGAATCGAATAGATCGCGAGAAAAGATCTTTTTTGCCGCAGTGGACGTAAGACCTGATGCCAATTTTAAAAATGATACATCTTTTTGTTCTGTAATGGATTTGCTTTCGGATATCAGTTACCTTGAGTTTTATTTGTCGGTGATAACTAACGTATAATAGGTGCTTTCCTTTTATCAAGATAATCGGATCAGATCAGATCACTTTAGTTCAGAAAACTAGCATGTCCCTGTAGCCAAGCCGAAATGATCAGATCATTCCCTCCCATGTCACTATTGAATTACCGTCGGACTAATAATAAGATCAGTAGGTGATATTTTCGTATCACTTGCGATTACTCGCTCCCTATTGGCTCGTACTAGGAAATTATTTTGGAAACTGTGAGGTGATGATTTTCGCGTTCCATTTGTGTAATCTCAGTGTAATTAATAAACACAGATTGCAATAACGAAGTTACTTGTCGATCGTATAAACTAATATGAGCGTACGTACAAGTTTTGAGCTTACTTATATTTTAGTAGGAACTGGTGCGAACAGTGTTCTAAAGAAGCAGGAAAAATACATTTCGTGAAAAAAACCATGGAAAAAAACACGAAAAAACCGGTTTTTTCCCAAAAAGAACGAAAAATATGTATTGCATATCTACTTGTTTGTAGTTTGTAACAAATATTGTTTGTTATTTAATTTAAAAATTTTTTATTATAAAAATAAACAGTTGAAGTCAACTTCTAAGTTTGTTCTGTTTTATTACACATGTTATAACTACATATTTTCACCTTTAACTAATCATTCTCAGAATAATGATAGTAATAAACCGGGGAATATACACTCTGCATAAAGGCATAATGCACAACGCATACGAAAATAAACCAATCAGAGACCTCATTCATTTCTATTGCCACGATGAAAATGAAGGACTCTGATTGTTTTATTTCCTTTTGCGTTCTGTATTATGCCTTTATGCATGAGTGTGTACTTCCCGCTAAAATCTTGATAAAACAGAAAACATTAAACTAAAAATCTACAGAAAATATTTTTTTGCATATTTTTCCTGCCGGAAAAGTTGACAAGAAAAAAGAAGCCGAAAAAAACCGGTTTTTTTTCAAATTTTTCATGTTTTTTTCCCGCCCTTTAGAACACTGGGTACGAACCTAAATCCACGAAACAAATAGGAGGAGAGGAGAAATATGCTTGTTCCATTCACTTGCTAAAGTGATGTAAATATTTCAGATCGCAAAATATCAGGTCATATCAGATCACTTGTAAAAGGAAAGCACCTAATAACGATATTTTTTTATCATTCTGTCACAGGACCTGGCGGGGGTCACTTACGTTTTTTATTTTGCTTTTCTCGGTTAGTCTTTTTGTAAATGTTGTAATGCGCGTATGAACTCGCACGCTCGTACCAGTGACTCTTTTTAGAGCCGACGTGAAGTAGAAAGTATCATCGCGCAACCTCTCCGCCGCGTGTACTTGCATCGGGGGGTAGTGTTAATGTCGGCAGGACAAACTCGATGATCCATAACTCAGGAACGCTCTACGGATAAAATATATTTGTGTGGTGTTTCGAAATCCTCTCGATGGCAGCTATAAAGATGGTGCAATTAAATATGTAGATTAAAAGCTGAAAATTCCTAATTGGTTTCTGTAAGAACTTCCAATGTCATCACCAGGCCATGTAAAATCTGTACACCTCAACACCCTATAACTTTCGTTTGACACATTTTCCTTTATCTTTCATATTTTTAGAAACATTTGCACGTTAATGTTTATTTAATACGATATATGCGTGCACAGTAGTGTATTATATACATTTATACGTAGAATTTATATTTAATTTATATAGCAGGGAACATAAATATACTTTGATACACAGGGCACAAATCAGATATGAATGCTATGATAATTTGAAAGTGGGAATCATTTTCTCTTGCAAGCTAAAATTTAAGAATAAAGAAGGTACATGCTTCTGTATTGTTAACACAAAGTATTAAGAAAATCTAAAAAGATGGAAATACGAGAAATAAATTTACGTTATTCCTCTTCGATGCATTATTTCTGACGATAATTTCGTCACGAGTACCTACGTTACACCTTTCAGGTCTTCCAAGAGTAAAGATTAAAAACTCAATCAATGCTTGTAAAGGCCCAAGACTCATCTAGACTTTTAAGAGTTTCAAATTTCAAGTCGTTTTCTAAATGATTTTACTTTTTCACTGGATGGAGAGACTCGAAGCTATTGAAATTGTTTCAAATCCCACCACTACCATGGATCATTCGATTTACACGACCCGCACGGAGACATCGGCTAAACAAATACAGGTGTTCACCAGTCAAGTTATTTAGTAGAGGCATGCCTGGTAACCGAGATCCTTCTCCGTCCGCGACGATAATCCGCTACGGCTCTCTCAATGATTGCAAGCTGATAGATCTGTTTTTTTCTTTTTTTTTCACGATGATTCGTAGAAGGACAAGACACTTGTTCAGCTCGCATTTGAAAGGCGCAAATAATATCTTCGTTTGATCCGAAGCTTCCGACTAGATAGCTTACAAATTCGAATTAAATAAGTTCTTAGGTCTTTACTTACTTTCAAAATTACACTTCCACGAGTACTGACAAGTGAATAAAAAATAATAGCTATATAATGCTATTTAACGAATGCTAGTCAAATATGACTGCATACTTAAGGAAAGAGGAAAAGTTTCAGTAACTGAAAACAGGATGAGATGCGACGGACCGTTGGTTCGGAAAGAGAGGAATAATAATGTACTCATCCCCCTTACAAGTCTTTTTTATTGCATTCGTAATAAAGCAAGGCAGTTTGAAAGTTTTGAAAAATATTCACAATTAAACGATATATTCATATTTAAATACGACATGTTTGCCACGGTTCCAGCTTAAGATACAGAACTTTCGTCCCTTTTTACACTTTTCTTTCATTTACCCAAGCCATAAGCATTACAAATTCACGTTCAAGCTTTTTCATCCATTTACAGTGACTTTCCACCACGTATCTGCCGAATTTCACACTTCATCGTGAAACAACGAATGTGGCTTGGAGAAATAATCAGACACGAAAACTTTTAAAGAAGAATCAAAACTTTCGTACACGTCCAACACAATAATCCAAGACAGAGTTACCATGTAAAAAGAGAACCAAGCATTCTCAAGCAATATGATTTATTTTCTAAACGATCTAAATGACTGGTGAAAAACGAATGCTGATTCGCATTGACCTCGTAGCCGAAGAATGCGCAAGCCGTAAATGGCTCAAGCTTTGGGTCACCTTGCAACCAAGTTGTCCCGATTAAGCATTCGCGCGACACCCTCTCGCCAAAGTCCCTCGCCAAACGGATGCTCGTCGATGCTCGCAAACGACGCGAGACGGCGGCATCGAAGAAGCAAATTTTTTTACAGCCGCCCGTTTATGGGATCCTGCTGGAGGCATGCGAAGTACTGTTACAACGGTCTGTTCGGCCGACCCAACGACCATCCGTGGGCCGTCGGCTGCCGATGCGACGTCCACCTCGCGACAAGCACTGTACGCAGAGAAAAAACTCTACACACGAATTTCGTTCGCTCGACGCGCCGTCACAAATTTGACAATGCATTGGGCCAGGTAAGTCACCCACATAAGGACGCAGACGCGAGCTCAAATCTATCTACACGAATAGACTACGATCGAGCAAACATTTACATTACGCGTTCTCACCGAACGTGTCTGAAATCGAATCTAAATTTAAAGCAGACTTACCAAAGGGCTTCTAATGAAAAAAAAACTTATATAAAACTAGATAATTACTTGTATGTATTAAATTGGCGCGATGAATTTAAAAGCTTCTTTTTATGTCGACTTTCAGAAAAGATCTTTTTCTAGTCAGTCATTGTGTCCAGATTTTCTATAATATAGGCAGCGAGTGAAATGTTAAAAAAATTGAAGGTTTGAAACGATAATGAATTTATTTGATTACACCTTCCAACGAGAATTTTATAGATAAGATAAGCTCGCTAACTGTATCGTTAAGGAACCTATTAAGTCAATCAAGAAATTCCCACCTAATTGTCTTCGGTATTATAGTTGGAAAATGATCTAGAATTTTCAAAAGCTGAACAATAAGCTTTTGATTCGTCCCTTCATATCAACCTCTTGTCACAATTTGACTCTCTACTTTCATCGATCCCTTTCAAAATTTCATGTATGTCCATAAAACGATCCCTATCGACTCTCTTGAAAAGTCCTCAAAATCCAAGGAACACGCAGAGGAAAACTAACAAAAATTGAAGTATCTTTCCTCCAATAACCTGGAAAATTCTACGCAACTTTGGGCTCCGATAGACCCTACTTGCCACGAGTCTAGATACATCATCGCGTGGAATACACTCCAATGAACACTCATTGTCAGTTGAACAGTTCGAGAAAAACTTAAGAAGAATCGTACAAACAAAAACCAACAACAAATTACAACGCGAATCCGCTTTCACCCAATTCCACAAAGTCTTCAATACCTCTCGTCTGGAACTTGCGTGAGAGTCGGTGTACCTCAACGAGATCCACGTCGATTCGTAGACAACATCGCGTCTCGTGGGATTTGACGAAAGGAAGGAAAGCGCATGTTCCAGCTATACCGGTGAGTCGGTGCCCTCGTGAAAAAGGGGCTGGAAAACTGGCGATTGGGAAAGCGATACGAAAACGGAGAGGAGAATGAGAGAAGAAGGAAGGCATCGAGAGCGCAGGGACACCAGGGCTTCTTCGTAGCAGCTGGTCAAACAACTCCCAAGCCTGTTCGGTATTCGGGGCTGGTCTCACGCGCCGCGCGAGCTCGTCTCCTCCTCCTCTCGCCCTCCTCCACTTCACCAGCACACTCTCATCGACACGTCGGTCGAGCATCATGCATGCGCGCGTACGCGTGTGCTCGCGCCGCTTCGCCGAGCCTATCCGATCTTCGAGTTTTAATTACTCCACGGGGTGTCATCCCCCCCGTCTATCGGGGTCTCGAGGTCGACGAACGGACCGAGCTCACGGGAGGTAGGTACCCCGACAACAGCGTCGCCCGCACGTAGGAGCCGAGCTGAGGAAAATTCGTTCGCCTCTCGATTCATTCTACTCGGTATCGTATCGTCGATGTCCTCGGATAATGGCTTGGTCACCTCAACCAGCCCTTTGGACAAGGCTCTGGCTCGCGCGAGGCGTTCGTCGTGCGCGCGCGCGGCGTTTACAAATTACCGAACACGCCCACGAGCCTCGAGGGAGAGACACGCGCTCGCGCGCGGCGAGCACACTCGTGTGCGCGCCGCCGGTTCCTCGATCTACGCGGGATCGTGAATCACCGAGAAGCCTCGGGGGGTAGTACGGTCTGCGTTACGGCGCGACGCGGAGTCTCCAAGTGGCTCCGCGTGCGGGTGAGACCGGGGAGAGACGAGAGGAGACAGGAGGAGACTCGAGCTGGGCTGGACCTTTTCGAGGCTCGCCTCGTCCTCTCTTCGCTCCGGATGGAATTATTCTACGATTATCTCGATTTCATAAAGTTTGAAGATGCGAGGTTAGGGTGAGCGAACCCGACGAATCGTCTCTTTGCTCGTGAACCCAGGTGAAATTATTCTACGGTCACCTGGGTTTCATAAAGTTTAAAGAAGCGAGGTTCGAGGTGAGTAAACGCGACGGAATCGTCTCTTTGCTCGTGAACCCAGGTGAAATTATTCTACGGTCACCTCGATTTCATAAAGTTTGAAGATGCGAGGTTAGGGTGAGTGAACCCGACGAATCGTCTCTTAGCTCGTGAACCCAGGTGAAATTATTCTACGGTCACCTGGGTTTCATAAAGTTTGAAGATGCGAGGTTAGGGTGAGCGAACCCGACGAATCGTCTCTTAGCACGTGAACCCAGGTGAAATTATTCTACGGTCACCTGGGTTTCATAAAGTTTAAAGAAGCGAGGTTCGAGGTGAGTAAACGCGACGAATCGTCTCTTTGCTCGTGAACCCAGGTGAAATTATTCTACGGTCACCTCGATTTCATAAAGTTTGAAGATGCGAGGTTAGGGTGAGCGAACCCGACGAATCGTCTCTTAGCTCGTGAACCCAGGTGAAATTATTCTACGGTCACTTCGATTTCATAAAGTTTGAAGATGCGAGGTTAGGGTGAGTGAACCCGACGAATCGTCTCTTAGCTCGTGAACCCAGGTGAAATTATTCTACGGTCACCTCGATTTCATAAAATTTGAAGATGTGAGATTAGGGTGAGCGAACCCGACGAATCGTCTCTTAGCTCGTGAACCCAGGTGAAATTATTCTACGGTCACCTGGGTTTCATAAAGTTTAAAGAGACGAGGTTCGAGGTGGGTGAACGTGACGGCGTTGGGTAGGGCCCGAGGGTGGCTCTTTAATGCGCCACTATCACACTATGTGGCGTGACGAATCATCCAGCGTCGCGCCGCCGATGAGCAGGATCCAATGCCATCACTGTTCCTTGTTGTTCTCGTTCTCCTCGTGGTAGGTGCTGTTGCTAGCCGTGACTCTACCTGCAACCCGCGGTCTTGTCCGAGTCCTCGAGATCGTAAGCTCTGGTCTCCTAAGGACGCCTACTTGCCGAGCCGATCCGAGCAATGAACACGGAGTTTAATTACTATAAAGCGATATTAACGACAATCGTTATTTTTGCGCGGACCATCGACGTCCTAGGACTGCGAGAAAGATAGTTTAGGTTTAGGATAGGAACTAAAGAATTCGGATGAAAGTAGTCGATGATCTCGAGCGAATATCGATTGTCAATTGATTCAGAATGGAAATACGAAATAGTTCTTATACTTCTGTACGTTGTTCAGCTCGTGAGGTACGAAACAGGGCCAACCGTATCGCGCGCACAAGGGTCGATAGTAATTATTGCAAATGTTTCGATCATTCGCTTCGATTTAATGGAAGTGCAGCGACCATTCGAGCAGTTGATCCGTCCACGGATATCATTTACATCCTTATCTTCGGTGAAGTCAAGAGACTCTCCGAGATGCCCTTCCCCGTCTTCAGCCGTCCCTCTTGAAAGTACGAGCGACCGGACGCAACGTTCCACGCGTCATTCTTCACGAGCTAATGGGTTAACGCACGGAGGCGTAGATCGTCATCGCGAAAGGTTCCGTCCCATCGCTACCGTGCTTGCTAACACCCTCCGAGGGAGCGGCTCAATCAATTACTATGGCCAGGGTGCGGTCCGCGTCCTGGACGAGTTCCACCCTTGGCATGGTAACGGCCCTCGCGAGACCACAGGACACGCGCGCACGTATATCTTTCTTCCGTTCTTTTTACGTCCATTTTCTTTTTTCCTTTTCTCTTTCGCATTCGTCGCAACGGACGGTCGCCATTTTTCGGACCCAATTACTCGCAGTCATCGAATCGAAAGTACAGTTTAACTAGTGGTGGTTAGTGGTCGGCACGATCGTCGGGTGTTCGCGCTTCGCGCTCGCCTTACCGGGTGCAGAAAAGCTTCGCTTCCTGCCATAGGCACGACCGCGTAACTCACGTTTCCATACTTGAATTTCCCATAATTTTGAAACAGTTGAAGATGGCGGTACATAAAATTTCGTGGCACCAAATGGGTATATACTCGATGTACATGCCAAATTTTGTTCGGATCCGTTGAGTCGTTTTGCCGGAATATTGAACTAAAGATTTGAATTAGCCGCCATTTTTTATTCGGCCAATTAAAAATTTGAAAATTTCCAGAAATTGTCATTGTATACGTGTACATGTATGTGTTAAATTGTATCGGGATCCAATGAATAGTACCAAAGATATGAATTTTTCGATAGTTGAATTTGCCGCCATTTTGTACCGGTTCAAGATGGCGGTACATAAATTTTCGTGGCACCAAATGGGTATATACTCGATGTACATGCCAAATTTTGTTCGGATCCGTTGAGTCGTTTTACCGAAATATTGGACTAAAGATTTGAATTAGCCGCCATTTTTGATTCGGCCAATCAAAAAATTTGAAAATTTCCAGAAATTGTCATTGTATACGTGTACATGTATGTGTAAAATTTTATCGGGATCCAATGAATAGTACCAAAGATATGAATTTTTCGATATTTGAATTTGCCGCCATTTTGTACGGGTTCAAGATGGCGGCTCACAAACCTTATTGTGAACTCACAGTAATGTACTTGATTCTTGTGCCAAATTTCGTCCCGATCGGTTCAGCCGTTTTTCCGAAATCGACGATATACACATACACACACACACACACACACACGAACGGTTTTCAGGATGGCGATTGCATAAGTCACTCCCTTAACGGTCGTGCCTAAAAATGAGAATGAAACGAAGGAAAAGGTGGCTTGTTTGTTTGTCGGATTATGAAATACATTTCGGCATAACTCTCCTCTGAGTTTACAATGCGGGTACATCAGGGTACTTGCGGTAGAACCTTCCGCTTTGTAAGTGTGTTGAAGCCGAGTGAAATCAGTCGAATACTGCGACCAGACAACCAAGACTATTTTTTATCGAGGCAGAGCGCGTTTGACGGGTCGGAAAAGTTCGAAGCCGAATATATTTTTTTGCTCACACGTAGAATAAAGGTACTGCATACCCCGTTATTACGTCTGACGTCTTCTTTTCGTCGAGACCGGTAAGAAGCCGATATCGTGCCGTTCTCTGCTCTATGCGTTTTTTTACTTTTGAAAATTGGGCAGACGCGACGTGAGCGGCCGCTACTTGCGCCTTGCTCCAATGCATTTCAAATTGCAGTGTCGGCTCGTCAGCTGAACGGCTACCCGTCGACGGCTGTGTCACGACTGTTCCGAAAGGAGTCAGGACGCGGACATCGACCTGGTCGCATTTAATTCATTCCTGTCGCATTAGTTATCGAATTTCATACTTATATCGAACTGACGACGAGAAAAGCGTCTCGCTTAACCATTTGAGTGCCATGCGGCGATATTGCGCTTCTTGTGTTCCGTGTCGAAAAGTACCAGCGTATTATGGGAGTTTGACATTAAGATGAGATTTACTGGAATCATATTCAATCATTAACAACCTTCTACTGTCCCTACTCCTGCACAACGAGATATCAGAATAGTACTGAATCGAAAGGAGCAAGATTTGCCGCATGTATGTACATAGGTTATCCTAAAGCAGCACGAGCGAACTTGGCATTTTTCGACACGGAACAGAAGAAGCGCAATATCGTCGCTTGGCACTTTTGGATTGGGAAACGACAAAGACCCGTGGTACTCAAACGGTTAACCTCTTAGGCACGATGCACCACTGTAGTGGCTTTCGCGGATGTCATCTTATATTACGACTCGCCACTATAGTGGCTTTTCGAAGATACCATAAATTTGAACGGTGCGGCACACTGTAGCGTCTTTCGTGATTATCATGATTTTGAGATGCAACGTTGTAGCCGAAATCGTCATGAAACGGTTTTTGTGCCATCCGTGGTCAAGCGCGCCTTCTCAGAGAGACAAGACTTGCGGATAAGCATGCCGTGCCTAAGAGGTTAAGAAGACGATCTTTTTGGGTCTAGTCGCGCACGAAGCCGAGAATCGTGAGATCCCGTAAAATTCATCGACCCTCGTAGTGATCGTACGCTCTTCAGACGTTCTCGCAACAATGAAGATTTCGGTCGGTCGACTGGCTGGCAATCGAGGATGCTAAATGCGTCAGCAAAAGTGCCCGATATAGAAAGAGACGTTTCAACGTGACACCGTCATCCCCAACCCCCGCGTACTCGCACAAAACGGCAACCGCACATTCTTTCCTCCTACGTTTTTCCGTCTTTCTTCTCTCCGGTCCCTTCCACGTCCCACGGCCCTCGCCACGATGATGCACCGCGACGCGGAACACGAGCTTGGCCCCTGACGACGCCACGGCGACGTCTAAATATATCCAGGCGTGACACTTGTTTCGTGTAAATCAAAGCGGAGGCGTCGAAAAAGCAGGAAATCTCGCGACGAAAAGAAGGAAGTCAGTCCGTGGGTCCACTGCTCGTAGATCGAATTCTAAGTGAATCCACGCGAGTCTACTCGTTCGTTCGTCTAGGCTGCATTGCGTGCAATCAGCCCCTTCGTAGAGAGTAACGTAAAAATATTCACTACCGAGGAAGAAAACCGAGGATGAATCGGTAGAAGAACAAGAGGAACTTGCTCCAGGTCGCATTTCACTCGCAATGAGATTTCTTTGCTAAGTTTTCATCGAAATACTTTGAACTGCGTGTTGCGGTGCGTTAATTCGCAAGAGGACCATTTCGACGCACAAATACTCGCACAAACTTCGCTATAAAAAATGAAATTTACAAAGTAGTTATTGCATCCACTTTGAAGCCTAGAATCCCTTTTCGCGTCAGTAATACGAGAGATGTTTGAAAATACTTTGAGCTCGCATGGTTGTACGCTTATGAGGCCAATAAAGGACTGCTTAATCGACAACTTTTGTACTCGTGGCGATAATAATGCGGCTGAAAATGATCCCGTTCTCGATCGACTCGAAACGAACTTAACCACTCTATTGTTTTGATCAAACACGAGGACACATGCCTAAATAGAAGAGAGTCCTATTACGCTTATCGTCGTCCCACTTGGCCTGTATCATCTTTTTCGCGATGTTTGATCAACGATTTTTCGCCTCGTGAATAAGGATCGTTGGAATTAATTACTTCTTAGGGTCTCTTACCACGGAACGTGCGCGTGTATGTCATCGGTATCGCATTTGTACTTGAACGAACGAGTATAAAGAGATTATGGAATTAAAACGCTCTGGTCGCTCGGTAAGTAGGATACTTAGGCGCAACGGTCAGTCCGAGACAATCGTCACGTGACAACTCGGTGTAAAGAGGAATTATACGACAGAGGTCTGCCAGGACTCTCTTGATCGGATCGAGAATCCAGAGGACGCATGCGCCGCGAGACGAAAGTTCGAGCGCATTCGATACCGATTACATAATTTATCAGGGACGGCGGGACCGATGGCGATCACTTATGCATAGAGGTGGACGGATGGCAGTAATCGATAGATCGTCTGCTGTCGCTCGTCCAAAAAAATGTTGATCATTTCCATTCGCCTTTCTTTTTATCAGTCCAGCCTAGCTATGCATACAAGGCCGCTCTTTCGAGCTCAACCGATCAGAAATCCGCATAAAGTTATCCGCTCGAAGAGAATAATCTTCACGGTGAAATTTCAGGACGGTGAGAAAATTCGATTCCTGATTTGGAGAATTCAAGAAGGCCAGTCTTCGTAGAGTAGACCCGGTGTTGCCAGGTTGGATATCTTTTAACCAATCAAGATGATTTCGTTTACGTGTGCGTGAAGCGAATTAACGTATTGACATTTGATTTACGTTGTCCTAAGTGTCATTCGGATGTAGATTTAACTTTTCAATTGCACTTTCTCACGTGAGAATAAGTAGATAAGAGCGTCTGTGTTTTGAATGGAAAGCATTGAAATTGGCAACGTTGGTGGTAATAGTATACCGCGACGGGCTCGCGCCAATATCTGTAGCCATGCTTCGAACCTCGAGCAACGGCACTAATTAAATATTTGCTTAGCTGTTCGCTCGGAACGATTTGCCGATCGAACGGTATTCGTCTAGTTTACCGTCCTCTTACCTTCTTCATTTCTCTTGAAAGAAAATTTATCGTTAGCCAAAATCAAAGAGCGAATAGACTCCGATACTTAGCGACAAACGAATGTAAGAAACGAAATGGTATACGGTGGAGTACGGGTGAGATTTACGATGAAATTAAAAGTCGTCGCGCCAAGGTGATTTTCGCCAGAGGCGCGGTGCTGTTATCGGTGATAGATAAGAACAAGTTGCGTGGAGACGGACGCACAAGTATCCAACACCCCTGAGCAACGGAAAAGGCCTTACCTATAATTACTTACATCCAATATAAAATACACTTGCCACGAATTATTTACATCCAATATAAAATACACTTATTGCTGATACACGAATAATACTTATTTAATGCGAAATCAGTAGAGTACTTGGTTAGAATTAGAAGGAACTAGTGGTGGTTAGTGGTCGGCACGATCGTCGGGTGCTCGCGTTTCGCGCTCGCCTTACCGGGTGTAGAAAAGCTTCGCTTTCTGCCATAGGCACGACCGCGTAACTCACGTCTTTCATACTTGAATTTCCCATAATTTTGAAACGGTTGAAGATGGCAGTACATAAAGTTTCGTGGCACCAAATGGGTCACTCGATGTGCATGCCAAATTTTGTTCGGATCCGTTCAGTCGTTTTGCCGGAATACTGGACTAAAGATTTGAATTAGCCGCCATTTTTGATTCGGCCAATCAAAAAATTTGAAAATTTCCAGAAATTGTCATTGTATACGTGTACATGTATGTGTCAAATTTTATCGGGATCCAATGAATAGTACCACAGATATGAATTTTTCGATATTTGAATTTGCCGCCATTTTGTACCGGTTCAAGATGGCGGCTCACAAACCTTATTGTGAACTCACAGTAATGTACTTGATTCTTGTGCCAAATTTCGTCACGATCGGTTCAGCCGTTTTTCCGAAATCGAGGATATACACGGACACACACACACACGCGCGCGCACTCACGCACGCACGAACGGTTTTCAGGATGGCGATTGCATAAGTCACTCCCTTTACGGTCGTGCCTAAAAATGCTGACGCTATTCCACGTCGATAAATAAAGCTGGCTACACTCCATGCCTACTATTATCAGCGCATCTAGGTTTGCCTAATGGTAAAACCGATCGTGACCTACGTGCCTCGGCGAACAAAATAACTTTTTCATTTCGCTATCTGCATTTCCGACGTAGAAATATATACTTGTTTTCCAGTACTCGACTAATCGCGAGAATAATCGCAGGACTAACGAATGCGACGAAAGCGTGTCACACTTGCATCCGCGAAGCTTAAAAACCCTGGAACAATGAACGGTAAGACGTTAGATCAGCTTATAGTGACTCATTTATGACAAAATAAAATTCCACTAGTCATCCCTTGATCTAGTGTTCTTCGAAGCAGGACGCATATTCCTCTAGAGACCCATCAAAGGTTTTAATATGACCTCCGAAAGCATTTCTGCTTTCAACAAATATTCCAGAAGCACTTTACCGTTCTTGCTCGTGCGACTGTCCAACGTAATGACGCATGGAAGATCTTTCGTTGAACGGTTGTAGGCTATAGAGAAGAGAAACGGGAGAAGGATGAGCCAGAGCCAACCGAGGAACATATACGGCCCGGTGTGGCGGTTCTGCTACCGTAAACGTTCCCGTTACAGGAATACGTTAACGACTCGTCCGCGTATGCGTGATTAAACGAAAGACAGGCAATTAGCGGCACACGCTTATCGGCACATCGCGGCGCGTCGCACGGTGCCCAAACGTCGCGCGCATTCGTCAGAAGAAAAATTACGGATGAAAGGTGAAAACGATATTTCCGTGCGCCGATGAAGAGTAGGTAGATCGTGGTGTATAGATCACGATGACGAATGGTGTTCCACGTCGAGGAGAAATTTCGATACTCGTCGCGAAAGGTGCGCATGGGAGCTAGCAGGCAGAGCGCACACTTTTTCTTCCGAATAGCTCGGGAAGCGCAATGCTCCGGCATGCGTCGCCTTCGATAAGCGTGGAATTCCATAATTAGTCGCCCGTGGCCTTTGGTCGTTGCTCTTGCCACGACCGACGGACCGTATCTCGGCCGGTACACTTCATCTCCGGAATACGCAAGGTTCACTGTCGAGCAAAGTGCACCAAGGAGCACTGGGAACGCTCGCGATGCAGCGCCCAACTAATTAGCATTGCATCCGTATTTATGGAAAATGAAGCTCCCTCGGACCAGCAGCGACAAGAGATAATATCTCGCGATGGTCAGAGCCGTGGTTACCGCCCAGATTTACGATAAAACCCTGCTCGGGGTGCCCCGTGCATAAAGATCAGACCTCTCCACGTTTTTTCGTGTCCAAGAGCTTTCCACCCTTCTTTCAGTCTTTGACTCTCTAACTCTTCTGTCTCCCTCGATCGCAACGTAGAATCACTATGCAAGAAGAATCTCACTTCTATTATTTACTTCATTTTACTTCCAGTTGCGCAAGACTGGGTTTATCCTGATTCTTATGGTACCTCTAATCCTCCACGAGGATTAGTTACACTGACCCAGCTTTTGATCTAGCTTGCTTCATCCAGTACTTGGCCCGTTACATGCATAATGAAAATAAAACAATGAACTTCCTGCATTCTGTGCCAATAATATACAAAGCGTCACAAACGTAGTTCTTACTCCAACTGAATATAAGTATCCGATCTGTATCTCCATATTGTGATCACGATCGTATACCTACCACCACTTTTTCTGTCAAGTCATTATGCTTTATCTAAGAATCAGATAAGTGTCCGGCTTTCATGCAAGAGAATTCGCTTTCTGTCCTCGATTAATGATGTTACAAGTGGCGCGCTTATCTGCCCATAACTGGGACAATCCTCTTTCTTAGGTAGCCTCCTTACTTTACCTGCAGCGATTGTTACGTCTTCATGTCTCCTTTGTCTCTCCCTCGCTCTGCATTCACGGATCGACCAATACCGACTCGAACGAAAGAGAGTCTCGTCTGTCTGCCCTGTAATGATTTCGGACGAAAGCTTCGTTCAAAAACCTTCCAAGTGGCTGCTCGGATACCGTCCCCTACGCCGTTGTCTCTTACATCAGCAACGCAGTCTGGTCCGATCCTCACGTTCTCCACCCTTACGATTCAACGTTCGACGATCTTCTTGAACCGTATACGAATCTTTTCGCACCTCATCATCCCTGTTCGGCGGCAACACGAGCATCGAACGGAGCCACGCGAAACTCGAGACCAAAGCGTCAATAAAGAAGGAAGAGAGATAGGGTTCCAGTTCGTTGAGAGGTAGCTAGCAGCGAGCGTTGAGTGGATGGTCGCGCGAGTGGAGACATAATGCATACCTACCTAGCAATTGCGTTCGCGCGCACCGTGACATTCGACGGCAGCGCGCAATCAATCGTTTTACCGACGTCGGCGTCGTTGCTCGCGGAAAGAGGAAGAGCGAGGGGTAGGAGTCTCCAGAGTGGTAAGGTCTGGGGGCCATCGCACACGGACACGCAGAAGAACGACGCGTGCCGAGAGAGGAAGAGAGAAGTACCGAGGTGCGGGACGGAGGATTCCTGTGTGGCTTACGACACGGTTCGAAGTACGCGTCGACATACGTGGCTACGCCGGGCCGTGTACCGGGCGAAGGTGTCGAGGTGGTAGTGCCGACTTATCGACCCACCGGTTCTTAAGGCTCCGTGCACAGCGCGACGGTCCCTCCGAGAAGGTCCACTTCTCTCATTTCCGCGTGGTACTTAATAAGCATGCCGATACCTACGACGATGGGAGAAGGCGAGAATCCAAGATGGCGATACGGCCGTCCTCGAGATAATCGAAACTGTGGAACTTGGGGATATTAAGGACCTAGATGCACAGTGGAAATTAGGAGAGAAAGAGCCGGAGATCTGGTGAGAGCCCGGCGCGAAAGACTCGCGATGGATCTCTCAGGACATTGATACCGGGCCGAGGGAATAGCGCGTGCGCGCGCACGGCGACCGCTTGGTAGTTGGGCTATTTATAGGCGAAGCGTGCCGAAGGAACGGCGGGAGCATGCGCGCCGCACGGTGGGTAACGGCTCTCTTGCTCGATGCCAGCAGCGAGCCGCGACGCCGTCGAAGGCCGCCTCGCTCGCTTTCTCCCGCGACGACGCGACGCACGGAACGTCGCGCGAGAAGGATCACCACGAGCACTCGTCGTCCGACACGATCGGAGAGAAAGGGATGCGAGCCAGACGATCGATGCAATTCACGCCACGCGTTCCTCTCGCGGGCCCTTCACGGTCCAAGAACAGCCGGAAACGATACCAAGCGGAAATCTTGAATCGACCTTCGCGCGATAGGAAGTTCGAAGCCGCGCAACCGATTCCAGAGTATGTCCGTAAGCGACGGTGGAGCATTTTACTGGCTATTTATAGAGTAGGAGCGTGTCGTGGCAATGGCAAGTATGCGAGCGCGTGCACGCGCGGTAATAGCGGGAGGCGTTAAGGTGCACCGTGCGCCGCGTAGCGTTTTCTTACCGAGGCACACCGACCAACGAGAAAGAGGAAGACGAACGGATAGACGCGGATCGTCTCTTATTGCACCCTCCAAACCGGAGTTCCAATTTGAGCAGCCAACTGCATACAAAGTCATCCTGCCTCGGAGTGATTTACTGCTCCTCGTCCGAGCGTGCCTCTATGCGTAGCACGTTTACGGCGGGATAAAGCGAATCTGGGAAAGAATTTGTTAAAAAGAGACGATAGAATGTCCTGTAAATGTAAATGAGAAGCGAAGTAATGAACGTTCTTCTCATTCCTGAAAATGTTTACAGCAGTCTGCGCTCTTAATTGTATAGATACATCGTTCTTTTATCCTAGCTCGAATTAAGATCCTAGGATTTGGAGCTGAAGATATTCGTCGAAGCGTTTGACGTCCGAAGGAAGGTCGACGTCCGATCCGGAGTTCTCGAGGAACATGGAAGAAAGAACGAAATTGCATTACAACGATTAAGCGGCGCTCGATTAATCATCGCAAGAGTCCTCCTTCTCTCGAGGAGAAGAGCGACGGGACGCGCGGAAGGAAGCGTAGCGGCAGGGTGGAACAACAACGCAGAGCCGTGAGTCATCGAGGTGGTCTTTGACCCGACTGCTGTGGCTCGCTCGAAACGGCGAGTCGCGCGCGAGCGGACCAATCGATTTGTCGATCGGCCGAGACCGATAAGAGCCCGGTGATCGATCCGATCGGTCGATTCGGTGAATTGATTTTCTCGGTTAAACGCGAGCATCGATACCCAATCGCGGGATGATCGTGAGCCCCCATCCCTGGCGAACTAGGAGAAAATCCATGATAGCAATAGTTACCGGCCTATTGGCACAGTCGAGAAACAAGGAACTTCGAGGAACGGTAAGAAACAAGAGTCACCGTGCTGTCTCCGAGTTGCACCCAGGAAGGGACGAAGCAACGAGGGATCGAATGTTCGTTAACGAGACGATACATATGAATATGATGTACTCGGCGCCGTGCGGGCCGAGAGTACCAGGTGCTCGGTCAGGGCCAGCGCCGTGGACGTGCAGCAGGACGGGACGAAGGGTTGATCAACCGGTCCTTGGTCCGAGGCTCGCTCTCGACTTATCCAGTCAATGAACTCTGCGGGCCCATCGCGTGACACTGACCCCTCTAGGGTAAACGGCCCTGGCCCGTACGCTTTATCAACGTAAACGCCGCGATCACCGACGGCCGTGCGTCGTCCTCGCAGCCTTCCGCGGCGTATCCACCCAGGCCAACCGATAGAACGAGTAACCTAATGTAAATGGAAGGGCCACCTAGACGTCTCGGTAGAAACAAGCGAAACCGAGAACGCGAGGATGCGCGCGAGCTTATCGTTTCAAGCTGGTCGTCCGGAGCAGCGCCGTGATAGTCCTGCCGAGACGCAGGAATATCACCTTCTTCCTGCGACACTGATAAACGAGACAGGGCGTGCGCGCGGTGGAATGGTGTACTTGCCGGAGCGATAGCCCATGAGGAAGAAGACAAGCTTAAAAAAGCTCGAAGAATTACCAACGGCTCTCCCTGGATCTCCTTCGCTCTTCCGGGCTCTCCCTGGCTAACCCGCGATCCCATGCGAGATTATCCTCGATCGTGCAATAGTCTGCATCAGGAATGAGTCTCGACGAAGCGACGTCTCACATTCGACTGACATTTCGCGCGCTTATAGCCCATTGAAACTCCACTCGAATGCAGCGCCAGTACTATGGCTGACCGTCCGGTGATTCACTAATTTATCTCTGCCCGGTGCTACCGATTGTGGATAGACGCGCAAAACCACGTCCGCCAGTAAATGACAGCCGAGCATTATTTATAACCGAATTCTCTGCAACCCTCCATATCTTCCCTAGAATTTCAGCTACTTCGTATCTCGTAACGGAACAAGGTGTTCCCTGGATCTCTCGAATTAAAAAAAAAGGAAGTGGATTTGGAGAGTGACGTATGAGAGTTCCTCGCTCGTAATCTTCTCGCACCGATACTAGAAGGCATCTTGAGGTTGGGTGTTTCCGTGCAGGCGGTACCAACTAGGATCCACCTCGGCGAACGCAGAGCTGAAACCTAATGGAAAGCGAGCTATCCTGGCTGTGCTGTTGTGCGAGCCGGTACGGGCGCCGACGTAACTCGCCTGGTAAATACAGTCGCACCTTGCAAGTAGCAAATTACCGAGGGCCACACCGAGGAGACCCGATTGAACCGATTGGATAAAGACCGAGGACGCGATAGAAAGGAGGATGGGGCGGACGCGCGCGCCTTACGGTGGGACGGATGGATGGAGAGCGGTGGTAAAGTGAGAAGGGAGGATATGGAGAACGAAGAGGACAGGAGGGACTGCGATGGACTCTACGCGTACAACCGAGCAAGCGACCTGTGAGGATCTCGTTTTATGCTGGCTCCACACCGCGCTGTTCTCCAACAGCTCGCCAACCATGTTCCATTGGTGCTGCGGACCCTTCTTCGGACGAATGACAGCGTACTTGTCCACGAATATCGAGCAATATTACCTCGAGAGGCGACTCGCCCAATGAATTCAGGCTAGGGGTGCACGAAGGACTTGGCGATTGGTCAATCGATAGAACTAGCGTGCACGTTCGTATTATGGGGTAATGGTCGTCGTGTCCTGTCAATTGATCTTACGACTATCTTTGGACCTAGCATTGTTCGATGTGGTACTTGCAATTGTCACTAAAATCCCTCGATCTTTGTTGGGTAACCGAGTGTACGAATCAGAAGTCGTTAAATTAGAATGTTTACGCTATCATCTCGTTGTCTGATATTTCTCAATTCAACCGTGGTTAGAGCAGGGTATGCTCCGCAATTTTTGATTGTGTAAACAATGGACATCTTGACAGCTTGGCTCATTCCAGCTATCCTTTTAATCATTTCTACGCGCTGTTATCATTACTCAAAAGAACCAATGATCTCGGGTCTAATGCAATTTTGACATTTGCACAACTTTGAGATCGCTCAACAATTGATCTTTCAACGCTTACACGATGAACAACAGGTGAAACAATCCAGGTCTTAAATTGACTCTACTACTTACGATTAAATCAACGAAAGCCTCGATTCGATGGCCG
The DNA here is from genome assembly GCA_944319695.1 of Tiphia femorata. Lineage (NCBI taxonomy): Eukaryota > Metazoa > Arthropoda > Insecta > Hymenoptera > Tiphiidae > Tiphia > Tiphia femorata. The sequence continues at coordinate 4,810,244 of OX090903.1, forward strand.
CTATAGTTACCTGCTCTACTTTAAGAGACTTCAAAACTAGACCCAATCGTTTTATCAAATTTTGCCGTCTACACATAAGGTTACCCGGATCGTGTCAATCGACCTTTCGCAATATCATTCGAGCGTCCTTAGCCTTGGACCGAGAACATACCAAGGCGAAGATCGAAGCAGGGACGTTAGTGAAGAGCAAAGGAAAAGAAACTACCGGCACTCACACGTAGACGATTCGAGCGGAGCCATTAGCCGCCTCTGAGGATTTCTAGGCTCTTCGCTTTCAGCATTCCTCACCTCCCTACTTCGTTACGATCTTAGCCATAGAATTTGCGTGGGCTCGTGATGGTCGCGTGGTCCAGCGTTGACACGATAATTCCACTAGTGGCGAATGATTCGCAAGGAGCTCTAGCCAGGACTAGAGACCCTATAATAAGAGTCTGGACAACACGCGAAGTGGGCAAATTCGGCGAGAGAGAAAGGTATATTCACCATCTTTTTCTCTCTTCAACCCTAACATTTCTGGCGCGTTCACGGCGTTCACGCATAACCTATAATAGAGCAATGGCCGTATTCATAGTCGTTTCGTATCTTAAGGATAAAGGAAGCCTCCACGAAAGCTCAAGGAAGCTCGTGACCACCCTTGAAGTAAGGGAGCCAATAAGGCTCCTTGTTCGGTCAAGGAAGGTTTATGAAATGTGAAATAAGGAACAAGGGATCCTTATTCCTCAAGGAACGACTATGAATACGGGTATAAGTATATAGGTATGTACATAAATAATTTATTTTAAAATGGATGGATGTGTTACCGTTTTGCAACCATTCCTCAGCCAAAGTATATATCACGAAAACATTCCCTAAAGACCCCGTACGTCTAGCTTTATGGGCACAAAATATTTCAATTTTAATTTCTTTAGCAATAAGACTTATTTAGCAATAACTGCAAAAAAATATTAATCGTAAGAAATGTTTTATGTATATTTTGATATTTTAAGTAAGAAATTACATCCTGTCTCTTTGAAGCGTTTATTTTTTCACTTGTATTCTTAAAAAGTCATTGGTTTTGTTACTAGAAAGGTTAGTGTGATTCAAATATGAGCGCGAATTGCTCACTTTAGAGGACCAATCAAAATTGGAAACCACATGGCCAGACTCTTATTATAGGGTCTCTAGCCAGGACGGAATCAGCATGGAGCCAGTGTGGAGCCGGCATAAGAGACAGGCTGCGCAGGCTACTCGCTGCCGCTTGCAACTGGCCCCGATAAGTATAACCGCGTTCCACGGTCATACCCGTCATAGGCCTACGCGTACGCGTTTCTCTCGGCTCCCTCTGTTTTCAGCCCTCCTTCCCTTCTGGCCCCGAAACCTCTTAGTAGTCGCCTCTGCCTCGCCCTTCCTCGCGGCCTCTTCTTCCTCTCACCCTTCTCCAGGCGGGCGCGTATCTCTCCCTGGCTATTGCTGCAAATGAGTCGCACCGCGGTGTGTGCATCGCGCCGACTCACCCGACGACTTCGGACTAGCGCCGCATTCCAATCGAGGAGCCAGCTCCCGCCTGTTCGTTGTCGCCGGATTCGTCCCCGTGTCGCGGTCGCCTTCGTCTTTCCTTGCCTACTAGTCCTGCTGGTTCCATCCCATTTCCCTCGAACCTTCTCATTCCAAGGTGCTCGTTCTCGTAGGAGATCCAGAGAGGGAAAGAGAGAAAGGGATAGAAAGGAGATCCTGAGACGTTTGAGGACTGACGCAGCCAGGAACGTTCCTGCGTTCCAAACGATTTGTCAAACGGTCCCTGTCCATTCGGCGCGGTTGCCTTAGGTACGGTTCGACAAATCCTATCCAATTCTGGTGTCCTTCGAATGCTCGCAAGATTCAGAAAGTCCGTTCGAGTAGATCGTCCGCTAGCTCGGGGGATTCTTCTCGTCGATCTCAGCAGAATTGCCAAGATAGGTTTCGGATCAGATGACGGGTGCTTCCTTCACCCGCGAAGAAGAAAAACAAGGCGAAAAGCGCACTTCGGAGCGCGTGTCGCGTTGCGCAATCCGCAACTCTACGAGCTGGCGCGCACAAGCCCGGCGAATCCGCGCAGTGGATGGCAGGTCTAAGGTCGACGTCAATTCGTACTTTGCATCGCAATCGTAAACACGCTGCGCTGCACCTCCTTTGCCTCGCTACGTCCACTTATTTATATAAGCCGACGTAAGATCGCGCGACTATTATTAGCACATCGGTGGCGTGCACGAGCTCGATTATTTATCGCAGGAACCCCACGGACGACCGTCTTCCACCCTATGGAATCTTGAGAGTAACGTATGTATAAAATAGCAGGAGATCCTTCTTTAAACTCGATCGCAGCGCGTACGGCCCAACGAGAGAATGGTCCTGTGGGCTTTGGAGGAAATGAAGAAGCGGGATCTGATTACCCAATTAGAGAGTGGCAAATGAACCTACTCGCGAGGAACATTCCGTACTAATATACATGTAGGATTGGATTATCGAAGGATAGGTTGAGTATCAAAATGGTCTTTGAAAAAAAAGGTAAGTTCAGAACGTCCTTTTTCTACGCTGGGCTCATGACCGACTCCCTGCCCTCTTTTGTCCCTCCTTTCTTTCTCTCTCTCTCTCTCTCTCTCTCTCTCTCTCTCTCTCTCTCTCTCTCTCCTTCTTTCACACCACATTCGGCATAACGCAAGTCACGATTATCAGTCGATAGGACGTCTACTTTAACAGCTACCACATACATATACATCCACGGAAGTCCATACACTATAAATATGGCGATTCGTAGACCTTGTTAAAATCGGTAATCTTCCTTACCGTTGGCCACCTCGAATTATTATGCCTGTCGACGGTCGAGCCTAGCTTATCGTGGCTACGGAATTAACTGAGGACGATCGTTCCCCGTTTATCCTTGTTCCACGACTTTTCCAGCTGCGCGAGTACCTGGCGTTAATTTCATCGGTGTCGCGACTCACGACGCTTCGAGGATAACGGTTTTCCGCTTCAGACCCTACGCGCTCTCAAGTCCGTTGCGTGCAGTTAAACCAATTAATGCTTAACACCGATACACCAACTTCCATCCCTTACCGTCTCGCGTTCACCTACGGACAGAGTACTCGGGCGCCGTCCCAGCTTCGCATCCGTCCGACTTTGCATTCCTGCGTATCTAAAATAACTGGCGGCTTCGCGCGCAGTCGTAGTTTTCGTCTCCGTCGTCGTTGTGCCGGTCGTCTCTCGCTGCTTCCTTCGTGGGCGCGCGCGAGCCTGGCAAGAAGGAATGCGCGCGTAACGTCACACGACGTATACCTACCTACGTCCCTTTTACTCCTACGATAAATTAAGCGGCCGCCTCTCGTTTCGCTAGCTAAGAAAAAAGATTACCGTTCTCCATTCGACGCGACGAGACAGGCGGACGTGAGTTCCAAGCTTCTCAATGACACCTCTGAACACCTCGCAATCTTCAAGATCCACCGACAAAGACCATCGCGACGACCCGCTCGTTCGTTATCGACCAGCCGCGTCGATAGCAATGACGTTGAGTATTGGTGTCACAATTCTATCCTGCACGCACCAATCATTACCTAGGACGAGCGCTTGAGGACTTCGGAGGAACTTCGTGACACGCCAGGCACGAGATCCACAGATTGGAAATTATTTATTGGAGAAAGAAAGAAGGTGCTGTAAGTGTTGGATACGAAGCGCGAGGATAATTGTCGATGATTTTTGTACGATGCACAGTGGTCGAAATGCCCAATTTAGATGTGTAAAACTCCAACTTCAAGTGATAATGACTGTCTTCTACAAATTTTGATACTTTTCAAAACGCAGACATAGTTAAAATAGTTAGTACTTACTGTAACAGTAATATTAACATTCTGTGAACGCCAAAACAAAAATTTGCAGTAGAGTTTTTAATGGGGCTTCTCTATCGATCAATTTTCATAATTTCATTTTGTACTAGATTGAAACTATATAAATTCACGCGCATTCACTCTGATTCTTTTTTCAATAGAAGCAGAGCACTTTCTAGTAGGTAGTTGTTACAAATTTATCGGTGGAGAACTGCGGGAACAGACGATAAAATAAAATATTCGACCTATTGTCAAATATCGTCTATTGCTGTATTTCTCTTTACACCCCTGTTGCTCGTGTACTAATTCTTATCGGAGGTTCACAGAGTGTTGATATTGCTGTCACAGTAATCTCAAATAAAAACTGATTTACGAGTAATAGGGGAGCAACGAGAAATACATAGATCGTTTTTTGACAACAGACCGCATATTTGACTCTAACATCTATTCCCCCAATTTTTCACAGATAAATTTGTAACAGCTGTACTCGAGAAAGAGCTCTGCTTCTATTTAAGAAGGAATCAGAGTGAATACACTTGAATTTATATAGTTTTAGCACAGCACAATATGAAAGTATGAAAAATCATCGATAGACAAACCGTAGTAAAAACTATCCTGCACATTTTTGGAAGAATTCGTGGCAAAACACGAATAGTAGGAACATTTGAGAAAAGCAGCCCAACTTTCATAGATTATACTAAAACTGAGGTATCGACTCTTATCTAAGTCTCACGGGGTACTTTCATTTCTGTTACTGTAATCAGTGACTATATCTGTATCAAAAAAACTGAAAATTTGTCGGAGATCTTACTACTTGAGGTTGGACTTTTGCACAGCTACATTGGGCATTTCGACCACTAAGCAAGGCTCTTAACACTATGCCGTCCGCACGTTTCATCAAAATTTGTTCGCTTGGCTCCGGCGGCTTTACGAGGATCTGGCAAATATTTCGCTTGCCATTATAAAAGAGCACAAGTTTTTATAAAAGCAAAACACTTGCTAATATGTTTGTAAGTTATTCTTACTTAAACAGAACACACGCAATATTGGCGTTCGTACGATAGCTTTGAACGCGGCAGCACAGTGGTGCCACCGGCGCTTGCCTAATTGTTTTACACATGGCACCAACGTGGTGCCACCGGCGTTTGCTCGATAGTTTTCGCATGGCACCGACGTGGTGCCACCGGACGGCATAGTGTTAATCATCAGGATCTACCGCTGAGTAAGGTGGACCATGGAAATCGAAGTGACAATTCCACGCGTATCCTGCGCGGCGCAAATCAGTATGGATGGAGGACAGGCTCGGGCCATCTTGCAATTGCCATCGCGAGACGCGCGTTCCAACGATGCGGACGAAAATTACTTACCAGGGGAAGGACACGGCGAGATGGAGAGAGAGAGAAAAAAAGGAGACGGGCATTGAATTTAAATAAATTCGTTGGAGACGACGCGCCACCGCGGCAGCGGCAGATCCTGCCGTAGCTCCGTAAGGTTCCCTGTATACTCCCGGCAATAAAATATCCTGGAATAAGTTATCCTCCTACTATGTTTTATTCAAAGGAGAAACCTCCTCATTTAAATGTGGCTTCGCCTCGCCTCGCCTCGACTCGCGCTTCGATCTCGTGACCGCTTTATCGCGCCCCGTCTGTCTATCTGTCCGTCCATCTGTCCGTCCGTCCGTCCATCGGATAGCAGTGGGTATCCGTCAGAAGGGAAGGAGAGGAAGGGACGTCGCGGTAATTCGAATGGCTAATTGGATCTCGACGATCGACGAGGGACCCCAAAGAGTATCGCGAGATCTCGCCAATGCTCTGCTCGGAGATGCCTTCGCGATAGATCCTCCTGTCCTCCACTTCGAACCCTTCCACCTCGTGCAAGAAGTCAAGAGGATTTGGGAGTAGGTACTACCTCTGTCCACGCGACGAAGGTTTGTCCACGAAAGAAAAGGGGCTGGATTTCGAGTATGTAGATTAGTAATTGTTAACTAATGATTAAGTAAGATTATACGCGCTAATAACACAGGCCCACAAAAAAAAAGTACCAAAAGTGTTGGATGCTTAAAAGAGAAAATATAACAAAAAGAAAAACACGTAAAAGAAATCCGCTTCACAGATCATTTGAAGATAAAAGAGTGCGTAAGCGCAGACGATCGTAAGTGATATTATTCGGACGTTAGGTCCAACTCGAATCATAAATCGAGCACAACGCATTCTAGGTTGAATTTGAATTTATAACGTTTGAAAATACATTAAAATATGATTTTGGTAACTTCTTGTTTAAGAAGCGCAATCTTATTGCCTTAGAATGTCGATTTTTATGAAATTTCGTCTATTTTTGCGATTTAAAAAAAACTGTGACGTGATGGAGGAATTCTGACGTCAGATTCGAATTCAGCGGGACAAAATACATAAGACTAGCCTAGTCAGATCGCCAGCACAGGGTACTTTTTTTTTGTGGGCCTGTGTAATTTTTGGTTTCAGCCATAGATCTTATATGTACATTTACTGAACTGGACATTGAGTATAGGTTCTTCTGAGAAGTTAGACGGAGAAAGGTACTTTTCAGGATTGCTGTATCTCGGAGTACCCAAAAATATGTTTTGTCAAAGTGCAAAATATATTTTTTATCTCACTCTATTTATATATGCTTAACTGTCTGTAGGTTGGAGTGAGGTACAATATATATTTATCTCACTTTGACAGACATGCGCAAAGCCATACATGTTCGGAGGAAGTTAGACGGAAGAACGTACTTTTCGGGATTTCTCTGTCTTTTCGTGTCCCGAAATATGCTTCGCGCATGTCTATCAAAACGAGATATGTATAAATATAAGGTCTATGGTTACAGTTTTTGTCAAAAGCAGAAGAATCCCAACTCTTTGAATATCCAACTATCCGTGCCACCTTGGCGCATCAGCACCAACGTGATTCGAATTGAAACGACGCTTAAATTTCCTAAACTAACTCTCATTTACATCTGCACGTGCGACAGTCACGTTGAAAGATAAAACTTCACTATAAATAATGCAAAATGCCAAATAGAAGTGGGACTTTGTAAGCGAATATTATGGAAAGTACGGACGAAGGAGCTAAAAGTCGGCAAAAAGTTCTTCGGAATATCTGTTAACTCGAGGGCGCATATTGAACGAGTATCGACATTGTTGAACAGAACCCAGACGATTGGGCGCATTCGAGGACGAGAAGATCCGACGAGTGGAGAGTGTCGAAGCTTGTCGAGTGGAGGAGGTAGGTGGAGTATGGAAGGAGAAGTTTGACGAGGTCGAGAGGTCCAGTCTACATATTCATTGACAGTGCGCGCCACTTGCTTCCGCCCGCTCGGTTCCGTCGCGCATTCAGACTTCTTACTTTCAAATCGGGCCCCTTTTAATGGCACGCACAACCGATTCCTTTCCCACTGGCATAACGATTAACGTAGGCGGCTTGCGATGTGCGCGAGAGGTGACGCGAGGTGAGCAGTTCCTCTCGAGGGCGAGCACCCCGTCTATCGATCGATCGTACGACTTCCTGTGCCCGTTGTCGTCGTGAGCTCACACGATCGCGGACGATGCGCGAACCCGGAATTCCAAGGAAGAGGGCAAAAATGATTTTGAATTTGGCGCGCGATCGTGGAGAGACTTTACTGTGAGTTCGAGAGAGTGGAGGAGGAGAGACCGTCGTTACGCCGGGCGCTGCTGGTGTAATCTCTGGCGAACGTTTATCGTCGTAACCCATTATTATCTCGGCGAGCGGCGTATAAATACATCGAGAAAGGCAGAGAGAGAGAGAGAGAGAGAGAGAGAGAGAGAGAGAGAGAGAGAGAGAGAGAGAAGGAGAGGACAGAAACTGTGGAGCGCGGGACGGAAAGCGGGGCTGCGAAAGATTTCCAGGGGTTATCGCATCCTCGCCTTGCCGAAGAGAGGCCTCGAAGCTTCACCGAGGGTGTCACGGTTCATCGCCGAAAACCACGTAAACAGACTATCTCGCTGCTTCGCGAGTTGCTAGAGGGAGAGTGGGTCCTCGAAGCACATGCTTCTACTCCCCGCACCCTTCTCCCTGTGATAACACGTGGAGTCTTTGCGTAAGCGTCTGCCGTCGAGGCTTCACCTCCGGTTGGAGGATCGTACCGAAGGATAATGTTGAGAGAAGACGCGGAAGATATGTAGAGAAGGACGAAGAACGAGTCCAAGAGGAAGAAGATAAAAGATCGAACACCCGAGAAGACCCTAGGATTCGAAGAAGAAAAATTTCGGAATAGAAGCTTCCGAGATTCTACTTTCTGGCTACACTGGCGCGTCCACTTTCTGAGATAGACTTTGAGAAAACCGGTCGGAGAGACAATAAAGTTGAGAACGGATTACGAAAGGCGTCTAAATCCGTTTTTACATTCGGACGACTATTCTAGAACGGCCCGGGTCAATCGTCTCCAGAAGACGTTCGGAAGATTTGCATTAAGAACCTCACATTGTATAATATTCTCTGGTTCCATCGTGACCGGTGCGGTGCTCGTTTAAACGCGCAGGCAATAATAATCTCCGCGACGTCTTTGCACTTTTTCACTCGCTCGTCGACCTTTGCAATGGTTCAATCGATCAGCTGCGATCGAAACGTACTTCTTCCGTGTATAGAGCAATAAACTGTTTTTGTTCGAACGATCACAAGTCGCTTGGATTTAGTTGTCACCGGTGCTCATGCGCCAAGTTTAAACGATTTCAAATCGATCTACTCGATCGTTCGAGCAAAGTTGGCAAATGTAAGCGGACCATGGGTCCTAGGACGATGATCTTTCGCGAGCGAGGAAACGTTTCTTGCAGTCGTGAAGAATATTTCTTGATGTTGAAAGGTGCAAACCTTTTTTTTCCAACGGATTACAACGCGTGAGAAGAATCGATGAGCGCGACGAGTCTCGAATTTGTGACGTCAATTGTGAAGCGTCCTGTAACATTGGGTAGACCGGCAAGGCTTCTACCTACCTACCTACCTACCTACGCGAGAAGGTTCCGAGGGTGGGACGGACCGGTCTGGCCATATTAGTCCACGGAGGCCATGAGGAGGCTGACGTCAGCAGGGGTCGCTATCTACCGAGAGGCAGATTGGAGTTCCGCGCTATAAGCCTCTCGATCCTTGCCCCTCGACCCAATCAGAGCCCCGCTGCTGATCCTGCTCCCATTTCTAGCTCTAATCTCCGTCCGTGTCCCCTGCCTCGTATTATTAGTCTTGCTCCTCGTTCTTTCCCTCATCTCTCCAAAATCCAGCCTAAGTTGAGCAAACGTGCAAGCGTCTCGCTTCCTCGACGAGTCTTCAAGTCTACTTAACACGTTCCCTGCCGCGTGGGGCGTATGCGCCCCACGCTGAACTTTCCGTTCAAGCCATTTGGTATTATCATTGTAAAATGAAGAATTTTTAAAAAATTCAATATGCAGTCGATTACGGGCATCTTAGTACTACTGCTGATGCATGTTAAACTATACAACCTTTCCTTGATAATTATGATTTTTGCGGCATTTTATTTATTGTAAGGCATTCGCCAGAAACAAAATAATACAAGTGTAAAGCGTGGGGCGCATACGCCCCACGCGGCCTGAACGGAAAGTCTGCAAAAAACGGTCCGGCAGGGAACGTGTTAATAGCAAAACCCACCTCCTCGAACTCGGAAGATTTTCCAGACGCGTGGAAATAAAGCTTTCCAAGCTAATTATACGGATAGATTGGACGTTTAAGGGATACGAAAGTATGAATATTTTCGAATGTCGTTATGTGTCCGGTCTGAAACTTTGGATGAAAGTAATTTAAGGGGTGTTTAAGAAACTGTATCGGGTACAGCTGTTACTTTGCTACTTTCTGAATTATAATATAACTTCATGATGAATAAGTATATGCGTCGATATAGTTCGAAATGTCCTTGCATGTCCTTTTCAAAATCTTGCACAAAGGTAATTTAAGGCTCGATAAGAATAGGCAAAGGAAAAGGAATAGGCTGGAAAATCAGCAAAAAGTAGCGACTGTAACTTTTACAGCTTCTTAACCCCTTAACCTACAACAACGGGCATAGCCCGTGTACGTTGATCGAGCCAAACGTAAATATTACGGGCATAGCCCGTGTACGATGATCGAGCCAAACGTAGGCTGCGCGAACTTGTTTACGTTTCCGGCCCAAAATTCTCGAACGTAAATCGTAGGTTAAGGGGTTAAACGCAGCTTGAATTACCATTTGGCACAATTTCGAAGCAACGTGTGAACGCATTCTGAAGTATTCATATTTACATCCCGCTTAGAAGCAAAAATCTGCTGCCACCGACCGACTCACTTTTCCGCGACTTTCTCACAATCGGGATTATCGTGCGTTGCGTCCCTGATACAATAGCCTTTTAATCGCAGGACTTTTCGAACTCGCCTCCCAAGGGAAACGTGGCTTAACACTTTAGGGCACGGGATTTTAGAAAATCAAATAGACCTATGTTGCACAGAAATAGAAATGTTCACATAAAACCAGAAAAAAAGATTGTCGCAATAAAAACTTCCACTTGATGAATCTGTACTGGTATGTTGAAACTTGCCAACGCAAGCACATTTATAACATTTATCGATGGTATTACCAAGTGCTTTACATAAGTAAAACTAAATATAAACCTATGCGGACGTAACTATTGTGATATTTCGAGGTGGGTCAAAAAATGTTCCACCATCAAAAAGGTGGGAGACTTTATTACAAAGAGTTAAGAAGCACGGAGAGTTCAACAGCGAACATCCTAGATGGTCCACCATTTTCCTCGTGGCCGGAGGGTTGGTCCAGGGACGGATGCTGCGCAGTGCGCGTGCGGGGTGCGATCTCCCCACCGCGCCGGAAAATCGCCTTTCGATTGGAGGCACGCGATTCGTGCGGCAGAAAGGGAAAATGTCTCCTCTCCGCCATATCACTGCTTCTCGCGAGATCACTAAACTCGAGCAACCTGGTCCACGGTTAGCAGTTGGACCAACAAACCCGGAACCGGTACCTTGAGAAAGCGCCGTGTACCATTGCTCTTGACAAGCCAAAGGCCAATGTCGAAGCAGCCAAAATTGCCGCAAAATAACAAACGAAAGTCAACCCTTAAACATATAAATTTCTATTTAAAAATAAAAAGAAACACTATAGAGCCAAAGCAAAAAGAAAGATAGGTAGGTCCTTTGCAACGACCTTTAATATGATTGGTGTCAAAATTGATACTTTATGCATTTGAAGATTAACGCGTCAAGCACAGAGATTCATATAGTATGGAAGGTTACTAGTCGAGAATCCTTCATCCGAAGGATAGTCCTCGTTCTCCAATCGTCGTCTCTCCCTATCATGGAACATCTTCTCGAGTATCAGAAATGCTCGAAAGTATGTTGCAGGTCGAGAAGATTTGTCCGGAAAATATTCCAAGCTTGAGCCACGCATGCGATTTATGGTTTGCCAAAAAACCCCAGGATGAACATACAAATTCGACGATGCTTCCATATCTTCAATAGGACTAAATGAGAATCGGCCTGACAACTAACTAGGTGTAAATCGCATGTACATCTCCGGTCTAAAGGGATGAATTTTGTGGCTCGTGGAAAGAGAAGAAGAAGAAGAAAGGAGGAGAAAAAAAGCGCGTGTCGCGGTCGGCTGGTTAAAAGGACGGCGTTGGCCGGCTGCAGGGTCGAGGGTGGAGAAATGGCTCGTGGGTGGCGGAGGGTGCGGCCTTCCTTTGGAATCAATACCGCACCCCGGTGCCCGTGCTCCACCGTCCTTTCCGTTGGTCTCCGCAGCGTCAATTTTTCCTCGCACCCCTGCCAGGGCCCGTGAAATTCTTCCGACCCCACCCAGAGGGCGCGTGCCTTTTTTATCCATAAAAACGAGCAGAAGGGTCCATCGAACCCACTTTAGTATACTAAATAGTATACCGTCATCGTTCTGGTCGTTTCACACTTTGACTGCCACGCTGATTTTCCATGGATGGGGCCCGTGGCGCCACACTTTACATTTTTCTTGAGCTTCTTTTCTTTTGTTAACATATGATCTTTTAAACTGCTGTAAATTGCGATAGCTGCGTCCTTTTTACACGAGATCTCAGATAATTTCAGCTCACTTCAGTTGGCAGTCGTTCTTTTTGATTGACTCACTTTACAACTGTTGTGAAACTAACAATAAGTGAAATTTTATCCTCCCCCCTTACCGCAGCTGGCTTACCCTTCAAATTGTCTCAAAATGAGATCTCAGCTCTTTCTACGGTTGTGTAGCGTAAGTATGATTCGGTGGGGATGCGCTGGAATAATCTGAAGTAAACGCCGAGTAATACCTACTCGCTATTGACCGTTCTTTTAGAAAAGTTCTTGGATCACATAATCTCACCAAATCTCAGCTCAGTTCGGCTCAGTTAATCTCAAGCTGACAAGGGGAGGCTCACAATGTGTTGTTTCCAATTTTGCTGAATTTGAAATATATCATAGTTCAGCACCCCTAGATGCTCATGGTACCCGGTTTTATATGAAGATGGCCCGTAGTTTTCGAGAAAATTGCAGTTAAATATTGCGATTTTTCGGTCTAAATTGAGGATGTGGCAGCGCAGCGCCCGAGAACGAGAGACAGGAAAAACCGAGAACGAGAGACAGGAAAAAACAACAGAGAATCAAATGTCTTTGTCTCGTCGATACGCGTGTCTCGCTGCGCTGCCACATCCTCAATTTAGGCCGAAAAATCGCAATATTTAACTGCCATTTTCTCGAAAACTACGGGCCATCTTCATATAAAACCGGGTACCATGAGCATCTAGGGGTGCTGAACTATGACATATTTCAAATTCAGCAAAATTGGAAACAACACATTGTGAGCCTCCCCTTGTGAGATGTAAAAAGAATGCACCTAATATAATCATTTTTTTCATGATTTTTTTGGAGGTCACCGTGGCGCCACGTGGAAAAACAAGTTGCGGTCACGTATGACCAATATGGCAGTCAAAGTGTTAAAAGTTCGTGTGCCACGGGTTTTTCTTGTTTTTCAATCCAAAAGTGCCAAGCGACGATATTTCTCTTTTTCTGTTCTGTGTTGAAAAATGCCAAGAAGCTCGATCGCGCTGTTTTAGGTTAACATATATTCGGTAAATTTTACTTCTTTCGATTCTGTAGTATTCTAATATCTCATTGAGCGGCAGTAGGGACAAGGGGGTTGATCAATCATTTATTGTGATTGCAATAAATCTCATCGTAATGTCTATGCCCATAATACGCTGGCACTTTTCGGCGTAGGACAGAAGAAGTGCAATATTGGCGCTTGGCATTCAGACAGTTAAGGGTCGAAAATGTCGATAAGGCAAAGTACTGGGTCGTCCGGAAAGTTCGTGCCGATTTTAAAGGCTATTGAAACACAGCACATTTAAATTTTGGTATACATTTATTAAATTATATAGGTGCCATTCTGTTCTACCTTTCTTCATCTTTCAGGCAACTTGAAGATTCCGTCTTTTCAGAACCTCTCAGATTTTTCGCCGAAGAACTTTTCTAAATGATTTCGGAAATCCGCACGAACTTTCCGGACGATACAATACTTTTGATCTTGCATCGATTCGTGACTTGAATTCTTGCGAGCGGTTAATCATTGCCTCGATTTTCAAAAAGATCTTTCAATTTAAAGATTTTCGAGAAAAGGCTTCAAGCCACGAAGCTGAAGGGTTTCTATGGAACAGACCAATGGAGAAATTAAGCAATGACACGCGTGTCGCGGAAGAGGCATGCAAAAAAATGTACCATGGCATTACGTACCCAAATGGAATATCATTTTAAATTCTCCAATTCTCACCAACTCACCCTGTCAACAAAATTTCTTAAGCTACTCTCGATTCAAGTGACATGACGATTCATTTTCCATTAATCTTCTTCCCAAATTCAAAACTAACTGGCAAACGTCAGCGACTCGGTAAATATTATTCATAAGTTTTTGGTATACGTAGAAAGGAAAGGTTCACTACTACGAGATAGGTGAAAGGAAAAAGTAAAACTGAGACTCACGGAGGATTCTAATTGGGCGGGGTGTGCGCTTGGGTTAGTAGGAGCACGCGATGTGCTAACCAACAGGAGCGTAGACACTACTGTGTATCGGGTGTATCAATCCTAAACTTCGGTCACTGGTAAATTTAAAGCGAACTTTAGCAAATATTCTTAAAGCAGGCTCCGTTTGGCACGTGCAATTTAATTATTTTAATAACACATTATTATTACGATACGATCTTTCTACCACTTATGCACACCTTTTTATCCCTTATGATTAAGATTTTCTTGTTAGAGGAAACCCACTCGACTATACTTGACCCAGGGCCTACTTAACTGCCCCCTACGCACCTACCAACGGATTTTCGCGCGCTCGATACACTCGGATCGATGCGACGCGTCACGCTCTCTCCCTCCTCCTGTTTGTCACCAATTTACGTATTTCGACAGAGACAGAGTGGAAGGAGTGTTTCGCATCTTGGGTGGTTAGCCCTTTCTCCAAACTGGCCAAGGTACGCGAGTAGATCGATTGAGAGGACAGGAGAATTTCGTCTTTTCTTGCGGTTGGTACACGACACCACCTTTTTCGCCTATAACGACGCATCCTACATATCCTAACCACAAACGCGAAATCGGACTATTCATCGAATACCAAAACGATGACTATGCATGTGATCTTAGCCTGTCCACTCGTCGAGGAATTAATATGCAAGAATTTTGTCTCGTCTTTGTGTTCTCGGATTTACCCATTGTGCCAATACATTTCCGAACCTTTTGTAGTCTATGTTATCAACGATGCAGCAGAAGCGATGATTAACTTCAATGGGTCACGGATAGCTGGTTTACTGTAGAACGAGATTGCGTGTGTAAAACGTGGAAAGAATTACAGTGGAGCGGATAAAGTACAGTATTTCTACCGGCATATCATTCGCGCGCGAATCGATTATTCTTTAATAGCGGATGTGGTCCATTTTGATAACACCTTTGTCCAGAGCTGCTTGCAAGATGTGTCTCTTGCATACTATATGAGCTACGGAATATCTAATGTGTATGACTTTAGATTGAAGTACTTAGTATTCCCTTGTAACGTCGTGCATAAAATTCGTACGATTGATTTTGAATTCAAAGTAACGTGGTTACGTAATCATGTAAGAACGTTCTTATCGTATATCGGCAATGTATCCTAATTTCGTTAAGGTGTCCTGGGACCTGTGAGAAATAATTATTAACCATTCACGTAGCAAAGCTTCACAGATGAGAACGATGCTACAGACATGTGTACAGAGAAGAGATTGTTAACGAGGGTCAATGCACGTGTAATTTGAGAAATCGTTTAAGCGAGTCCTGGAGATAATTGCAGTGGTCTATTTGATCAACGGTACTTGTGTAGCTTCAATGTAAAGTACATTGATTTGCTGTATAGTTATGCCAAAGTGGCGCTCGTCACAGCGAAATTTTTCGGCTCCTCTAGAAGCGATGATCCTCTTTGGAAATGTCTCCTTACAATTAGCAAATTAATATGCACTATGAAAATTGTATACCTCTAAAGCTTCATGTAAAATCCAACTTTACCGATGGTAGGGAACTTTCACCTACCTCCATTTTACAGGAAGCTCAAAAATGAAGAATGTTCTCTATGAAAACATCACCGATGATAGATTTTCCTTCTTTTCTTGAGATATGTCTCCTTTCTTTCCATTTTTCAAATCCTTTTATAACTGTCACGGTACAAGAGTGGATCTTTTGTTGTTAGTGGCGCGACGTTTAATTTCTATGTTATATCGATAACATCGAATGCGGTACGGGAACTACGAAGTCTGTAGAGTTCCCAAATTTCCAATCTGAAATGTATCGTTGACTGAGTATAATAAGACTCCCCATCCATATGGGATTTATTGTCCCCCCTGTCTCGCACGGGAAAACGCGCCATCTGCAATGGCTGGCTCCTCGCCATGGAACTAAGAGAGCAAAAAGGTACATAGTCGGTAATTTGGCGAAACACATTTTGACGTTACCGTCAATTTTAGATGAGCGAAAGATGCGGTGTTGCCGTGATCCTCTGAACAGGATGGAACAGGAATAGCCGCGGAAGAATGCCCCACGATTTAACTTACGTATCATCTCCATCGGTAATGCACACGTAACTTGTAGGATTTTAAATGATATTTGAATTAAGTAGACTTTGGTTTTCAATAATCTGCATCCCTAAATGTATTATAAAGAAATAACAGATCCCAAAAAGACGGTTCTTGGAATTAATTCGTAAGAATTAAATTAATTGCAAAATTATGGGGACCGTTCAATTGTGTAATTTGTACATAATATATGTATACATAAGACTGTAAGTTTACTATATGAAGGTTAGGGAACAAAATCGACTCCCCTGGCCATAGTACAGTAAAACCTGCCACACTCTCACCTAACTCGGAATCGAAAGGTGACAGTATGGCAATAGGAGAATCGAAATCTGATCCTCTTTGTAGTCCGCCGAACGAAGAAAAGGACAGCGAATACAAGATAAGAATGAAAGGAGGCATTTAAATGGTAGCGCGCCGAATGCTATAATAATAACAACGCTTAAACTTTTTTATTTTCAATTTTTTTTGTTGAAAAATGTGTATATTAATGAGATTCTTCCGATCAAAACGAGACCAAACGTGATATATTTTGGACTATATTTATGTAGTAAATTGGACCATTAAGTATTAAGCAGTTAAATACAGGGTGGTCCGTTATAAGTTGGCACTAGCAAACATGCTTATAGAGCGGCTTAAAACAAACACAAAAGTCCTGGACCATTATTCAAAATTCGCAATATTAATCGAGTTATTAACTGTTAAAGATCAAAGGAAAGGGCGTCCGCCAAAACGGCAGCGGGGGGAGCGCTGGTGCCTCTGCGAGCTGTAGGACGGCCCAGTTTACCTACAAACAAACGCGGGACGCGGTAAGGGGAAGGCTGAGACACCGCTGCACGGCCGGCTTCGTTTTCGTTATTCTTCCCCTTTCCGCACCCCGCATTTGTTTGTAACCAAACTGGGCCGTCCTACAGCTCGCAGAGGCTCTAGCGCTCCTCCCGCTGCCGTTTTGGCGGACGCCCTTTCCTTTGATCTTTAACAGTTAATAACTCGATTAATATTGCGAATTTTGAATAATGGTCCAGGACTTTTGTGTTTGTTTTAAGCCGCTCTATAAGCATGTTTGCTAGTGCCAACTTATAACGGACCACCCTGTATAAATATGGTCCGAATTATATCATGTTTGGTGTCATTTTGCTCGGAATAATGTCACCAATATGTTAAAAAATGTGTAGGTACCAAAAAGTAAAATTATAAAGGATATATGAATAATTCATAAACTATGAGCTCGTAAACTTGCATCAAAGGGACCGTGTCGGGGTCGGATTCTATAGACATTGTACACTTGACCGACTCCGCTGGAGATAACATAGGCCAGGCCTGGGCAAATGCTGCTGTCTACGGCGATTGGTTTCTTGCGTATGAATTCGTTATTTTTTGTGGTTTCCAAGATGAATAATTTAGGGTGCTGTGTGCGAAGAAGAGTGTGTCCGCAAAGATATTCTTCGGATGACTTAGAAGGAGAGGACTCGGGAGGGTCCCGACCAATTGCACTGAACTTAAAACATATCTTATTGTTAGTTCAGTACCCCCATATGTTCGTAGTAACGAATTATGATTAGATGGACCCTAGTTTTCGAGAAAATTGCAGTTTAATATTGCGATATTTTGGCATAAATTAAGGATGCGGCAACGGCACAATGCCGGACTCGAGGCTCGAGAACGAGAAGCTTGGAGAAGCTGAAAAGACCGACAGAGAATCGAATGTCTTTGTCTCGTCGATGCGCGTCTCTCTATCCCGCTGGATCAGTGCGTCTCCTTCTTGGCTCTTTCTCGTGCCTCCCTGAGCGGGAAAGAGAGGCACGTATCGCCGAGAAGGAGACGCACAGATTCGACGGGACAGAGAGATGCGTATCGGCGAGAGAAAGACACTCGATTCTTTCTCCCTTCGTAGTCGAAGTTTCCAAGCGCTCGACAGCGAAAAGCAAGGAGAGCTTAGAGAGAATCGACTGTCTTTCTCTCGTCCATACGTGCTTCTCTCTCCCGTCGGACCAGTGCGTCTCTTTCTCAGCGATACGTTCCTCTCTTTCTCGCGCCTCTCTCGACGGGAAAGAAAGCCACGTATCGCCGAGAAGGAGACGCACTGATCCGACGGGACAGAGAAACGCGTATTGACGAGACAAAGACATTCGATTCTCTCTTGTTCTTTCCTGCCTTTCGTTCTCGAGCGCTGGCGGGCCTCGAGCAGTGCTGCGATTTCGAGCCCCACAGCACGCTCGCGCATACAGACGCAGCGCTCATCGGTGAGCTCGGAAGCGCTCGGGTCGCCGAGTGAGAGGGAGAGTAATCTCCCGCCCTTCTCACTCCTCACTAAAGCAAGCCACGCTTGTTTCGTTTCGGTCGTCTCGCCTCTCGCGCGAACAGGCGTGAATTTTCCAAGTCCCGCGATTCGGCCGTCTGTAAATTTCCTAAGTCCCAGACGCGCAGGCTATACACAGAAAAAAAAATATCGTAATTATTAAGAAATATTTTTTCAAATGTGTACAATGCATCTATTCTTTTAAAATAAGTATTTTTATTTATTTAAATAAATACTTAATTTAAATAAATAATTGCATTGCATACATTTAAAACATATTTTTCTAATATTACGATATTTTTTCAGTGTAGGCATGTCAAGTATATGAAAGAATCAAATATACAGGGTGTCCCGCAATAGGTGTAATCCCCACGAAGGGCTGATTCTAAACCACATTTTCCTTAGTTAAAAAGTTCGATGAGGCTTCATTTTTGAATTATTAAGGAAAAACATAGGCAAATGAGCGCGCCCGTAGAGCCCGCGCTCAGGGCCGTGATGCTCGCCACTCACAATCAGCGCGTTGTGGACGGGCGCATCGCGATGGTACGGCATGAAGCGTCGGACGGAAATTATGGGTGCTTCCGATAACCTATAGTTGAGCTGATTTTTCTAGGAATAAAATATACGATAGGTACAACCGTCTAGTATGACAACCGTACTTCATGACAACTCAATGCTGTCTTGTTGTCTGGATCTGTTCTAGATCTGATCTGATCTGGATCTGATCTGATCTGATCTGATCTGATCTGATCTGTTCCGGATCTGTTCCGGATCTGATCTGGATCTGTTCCGGATCTGTTCCGGATCTGTTCCGGATCTGTTCCGGATCTGTTCCGGATCTGTTCCGGATCTGTTCCGGATCTGTTCCGGATCTGATCTGGATCTGTTCCGGATCTGTTCCGAATCTGTTCCGGATCTGTTCCGGATCTGTTCCGGATCTGTTCTGGATCTGTTCTGGATCTGATCTGGATCTGTTCCGGATCTGATCTGGATCTGTTCCGGATCTGTTCCGGATCTGTTCCGGATCTGTTCCGGATCTATTCCGGATCTGTTCTGGATCTGTTCTGGATCTGTTCTGGATCTGTTCTGGATCTGTTCTGGACCTGTTCCGGATCTGATCTGGACCTGTTCCGGATCTGATCTGATCTGTTCCGGATCTGTTCCGGATCTGTTCCGGATCTGTTCCGGATCTGTTCCGGATCTGTTCCGAATCTGTTCCGGATCTGTTCCGGATCTGTTCTGGATCTGTTCTGGATCTGATCTGGATCTGTTCCGGATCTGTTCTGGATCTGTTCTGGATCTGATCTGGATCTGTTCCGGATCTGTTCCGGATCTGTTCCGGATCTGTTCCGGATCTGTTCCGGATCTGTTCTGGATCTGTTCCGGATCTGTTCTGGATCTGTTCTGGATCTGATCTGGATCTGTTCCGGATCTGTTCCGGATCTGTTCCGGATCTGTTCTGGATCTGTTCTGGATCTGATCTGGATCTGTTCCGGATCTGATCTGGATCTGTTCCGGATCTGTTCCGGATCTGTTCCGGATCTATTCCGGATCTGTTCTGGATCTGATCTGGACCTGTTCCGGATCTGATCTGGATCTGTTCCGGATCTGTTCCGGATCTGTTCCGGATCTGATCTGGATCTGTTCCGGATCTGTTCCGGATCTGTTCCGGATCTGTTCCGGATCTGTTCTGGATCTGTTCTGGATCTGATCTGGATCTGATCTGGACCTGTTCCGGATCTGATCTGATCTGATCTGATCTGTTCTGGATCTGATCTGGATCTGTTCCGGATCTGTTCTGGATCTGATCTGGATCTGTTCCGGATCTGTTCCGGATCTGTTCCGGATCTGTTCCGGATCTGTTCCGGATCTGTTCCGGATCTGTTCTGGATCTGTTCTGGATCTGTTCCGGATCTGTTCCGGATCTGTTCTGGATCTGTTCTGGATCTGAACAATACTCGAACTATCGAGCCCGGTAGAAAATTTTCGAGGTTTAAGAGGCATGCTGTGCCTGAGAGCGCGACTCTCGTCGACGAAAACTTTCGGAAAATTCGCGAGCTTTTCATTCCTCGAAATGTCGGCGTTCGACTTCCACGATTAAGTATTTATTTAAATAAATAAAAATACTTATTTTATATGCCACGCATATATGTTGTTGCATTGTACACATTTGAAAAAATATTTCTTAATAATTACGATATTTTATTGTTTTTTATTTTTTTTTTCTGTGTATAGCCTGCGCGTCTGGAACTTAGAAAATTTACAGACGACCGAATCGCGGGACTTGGAAAATTCATGCCTGTTCGCGCGAGAGGCGAGACGGCCGAAACGAAACAAGCGTGGGTTGCTTTAGTGAGGAGTGAGAAGGGCGGGAGATACTCTCCCTCTCACTCGGCGACCCGAGCGCTTCCGAGCTCACCGACGAGCGCTGGGTCTGTATGCGTGAGCGTGCTGTCGGGCTCGAAATCGCAGCACTGGCCTCGAGTCCGCCAGTACGTTTGTTTCCATATCCTGAATTTGAGCCGAAAACTTGCAATATTCAACTGCAATTTTCTCGAAAGCTAGGGCCCAATTAATCACAATTCGTTACCACAAGCAACTATGATGTTTCACATTCAGTGCAAATGGTCGGGAACCTCCCGTGTCCCCTCCTTGTAAATACGCATGGGGATATCCGACTTATTGCTATCATATCTATATTTCTCTTTCCCTTGAAGATTATACATAATAAAACGTGTTTAAATCCGTTTCAACGACCGCTTTCAATAATATGTAAAAAAACATAGCATTCCACTTAAAAAGTCGAAGGTCACCGTCGTTTCTCGAACAAATTTGCGAAAATAGAAAAATTCGCGCATGCAGCATTTTCGTAATAAAAAACAGTAAAACTTTTGCCCGTAACATTTTTATTACAGATTTCGCGTTTGGCAGAAAAACACTAGTCCAATATACAGCGATCATCGTGTATAGATTTGTTTAAACCATATGTGTGCTTAAAGAACATTAATAAATGTGCATATCTATCATTTACTACTATGTAATCATTATATACTTTTTTTCATTGTCATATGATACCGTATCGCCATATTCTTAACTCCTACTTAATTCTTAATTCCCTGTAAAGTAAAGAATGATTCGGACAGTCGCTTCCTTAGCCAAATATGAAGTGTGTGCGCATGCACATTGTATGCACACACATTCAGCCAGGCTGTCGATTAATAGACGGCAACGCTGTACAGTACATGTATCGATAATACAGTGACTACTCGGACGGAGTCTGCTTCATGGGTCGCTAAAGATAATGCAGCGACAGAAAATGGATAAAACAGCGCACTGCATTGGCCGGTAATGGGGTACCCGTAACCCAAATGGGGGGTCAGCCCAAATACACGGGGATGGGGAGTCTTATTATACTCAGTCAACGAATGTATATTGCATGAGGTCTATCTTGCAGCTGGTCTATGGCATAACGATTCTTTGTATTTCGGGATCGTATCAGTGGAAGGGTCTGTAAATGTCAGAATTTGTATATTGTAAGAATAGGACGTGCAATGTCAATGATAAGTGACGCTTCTGTGCTTTTGATAGCGCGGTGTTTTTACGACACGATGTCAAGCGGATAAATTATGCCTCGAAAGGAAAACACGTAAGTACATCGGTCGGTATTATTTTAACCTCTTTCGTTATACCCGTAATCTCGATTTTCTTTCATTTGCAATTTCTCTACTTAATTGTAACATACTCAAACAATACTCTGTTGACATTATATACACTAAAGCACGAAGGCAACAAACTGCCGTAATTACGTGTTCTTTTATTTCTTTAGCAAAGCAAAAACATGGGAGAGAGACAGAAGAAAGCGTATGAACGCATATTTCAAAACCCTTGCCGATCTTTTACCGCCCCATCAAGAAGGTCGAAAACGAAACAAAGTCGATATATTGATTCATGCTTCGAAATACATAAAAGACCTCCATAGTAGAACGGAAGAATTATTTTTTGCACACGCTTCAGAAGCGCACAGTAAGACTTTTGAATAAATTGCGCGTATACATCATAAAGAACCCGAATCTCATCGTTTTATCTTTTCCAGAGGAAGAACTGATACGTTTGAAGAAACTTGTAACTCAATTGTTTTCTCGCACTCAACTTCTTTCCACTCTCCTTAAGGAAGCTGGAATATCCGTACCTGCTGAGCCAGCACTTGAAAAAATATCACCCTTAAAATGGTCCAACAAGATTAACGTGGACGACGCGGAAAAATATTTGAACAAAATTGAAGAAAGTATGGATTAAACTAATGATTATGCTATAAACACCGATCGAAACCTTTTTACTCTATACGCTATGGTGAGTATTCTTCCTTGTTGCAGAAAAACATTTGGACAAAAAAAGAGAAAAATCAACGGAATATAAAGTGCCTTCTAAAAAAAAAAATATCCTTATTCAACCCGCATCGAAAAGTTTGTCCGCGGAGAATAATGTTTCAAAAGATGCAAGCAGATTGATCGAAGATCAAGAAAATCAGTTGTGCGTTAGTGGTAAAATTGATAAAACTGAGAATGCAGGTATCATTTCAAAAACGAGTTCAAAAAATCCGGATACTCGCCAAACATGCGCAAGTAAGTTGATAGATGTTTATTAATCTTAAATAAAATATTAAATTCAATTTGTTCTGTAGACGTTTCTCACGGTGAAGCATCAGCAGTTGTAAATACAAAATGTAAGACAGGTAAATTTCAAAATTTCATATAATACGTGTATGTACTATTAGTCCTATTTGATAAGTGAATTATCTTTTTAGTGCTACGGAAGACTGTATCTCAAAAAAAAATTAAGAGAAAAGGATCAAAAAGAAGAGAAAAAAAGTGCTTCTCCACATGCTTGAATAATTCTGTGACTAATTTAACGCCAAACACTCTCATTTTATCCGGAGCAAAGTTAATGCCTATTATGACTCCAATGACATCAAACATTATTGTAAACACTCAACATCAGTCAGCAAATCCTATAATTCTCAGCAATGCTCAACAGAACCAGATGATTGTAATGCAATCGTTGTCAAATCGTGTACAAACTCCTGTGGTTTCTATATGCAATCAGGCACTGATTAATACTGTACAGAAAGTAACTTTGAATACAGTACCTAGTATTAGGGCAAATATGGTAGTGGATTCCCAAAATTGGGCATCTAATGTAAAAAATATAATTAATGCAACCAAAATTGGTGGACATAAAGGAATTTTGCCCAAAGGCAAGGAAGTGACGAAAACGACAATGACATATAAAGTTCCTATACCTGCAGTCCATAAAGAAAAGGTCGAAAAAGTAAAGGAAAGTAACACTCGAAAAGAGACAGAAACAAAAACCAAAGTAAGTAAAAATAATCTTAAAAATGCTAAGAGTCAACAACCTGACGCCGACGCACTAAGTGAGAAAAAAAGTATTAAAGATAAAGACACGCGATGTCGTGATACAAATAGCGTTGTAGATAAAGCAACTCAAAAAAGAAACTTGAGTGTAGAGGAACCATGCATAGATGGACCTGATGATAAAAAGCGGAAAATAAATGAAATAAACGCGTTGGCAACCGACACTCAACCTGTTGCTACTGTATCAGATTTTACTGCAACTTGTAAATCCATTGAAAGTTTAAGGCATGTAATAGAAAAAATAGGTGAAAATACGAACGATGAAGAAGAGAAGCAAACTTCTTTATCTTCGTCGGATAATGGTGAAAATATTGCCGATGCCAATGTTGAAATTGCAGTGTTATCACCCTCGGATGGAGCAGGCCAAAAGCTTAATTTTACTGATACTAGTACACAGGCGGTGAATCGAGAAAATCGGCCGATCTCTGATAAAAACATTGAAGATGCCGAAATGATAATGTCATCAGCAACTACTCTTACCCAAGCAGAAAAGTCATTCGATATGTCCGATATTACTGCTTCTGCTGCTTCTTCGGAAGGATATAAAATTAACGAGAATAACACCATAACAAAAGCGGTGGAAATTGGAGTATGCGGCGAACATAAATCACCAGTGACCGATTCGGATGATATAGTTGGAGATACTATAAACTCTGGAAGACCAAAGAACGTATGCAACCTGGGTACACGTTTTGATAGTCTTTTACGGGTAACCGCGAAGCAAACCGAAATTGTGGACGGTGTAGCCTCCTTAGATAGTAATAAAATTATCTTAAATCTTGACACAAATACTACAACAACTATGAAACCAGAAACTGACAGGAATAACGACCAAGTGTGTCATGAATCAACATCGACATCGTCGTTAGTTCCCAACAACTCTCTTACCGAAGAGTCTAAAAAAGACAAAAGTTCAAAGGACGAAATACCTAAATCCTCGTCATATACTAGTGAAAACACTTTTGTCCCCATCAATAATAGAGCAGACGCACTTCATTCTGATTTATCAAATGACATATTTGCTTCTCTACAAGTGCCGTCCAATTCGCATAATCCAGAATCGATATCACCGACTGCTGCATTTTTGATGTCATTTCCATTAGTTTCATCCTTAAATGGAAAAACTGAGGTCTTAGATGAAGATATGAAAGACGATTTTAAATACCATAGTCAAACTCCACCGATGCTTTTGCAGATAGGAGCTATCGAACCAAATAGCTTCAAAATGAAATCGGTGTCGTCAGATAATGCTGTGACAGAGAAGCGAGTAAAGGCTTCTTGCGAGGATAAAAAAGGAAACACAGTAACAAGTACAATTGTCAATACAGAGAGTTCAGCTGGTTTAGGGTGTACAACCATGAGTAAATCATTGCCAAAGATTGTAACCGAGCAAACACTTAAGGAACCATACAAAATTATACATGGAAGCTTAGGCCCGACTTTTGAAAGATCCGCAGCTTCTAATGCTTTCTCACATGTAGTATCGAATTATACAAACACGAACGTAACACCCGCTGTTACTTGTATAATTACAAACACTGTAAGAAACAACGACTGTATCAGTCGATCAACGACTACTGCGACATCCGTCCCATCGAACACACGAAATGAGAGTATCACAACACCTCAGCCATGTATTGTTTCCAACAATACAAGCTGCGTGACAAATAGCGCTACGTCAACTTTAAATTGCTCCAACAACGTACGATATTCTGAGATACAAGATTTCCTTCCAAATTACACAAATGTTACCAATACCACTGGAAGTTTACAGCATGCAGCAACGAATTTTACGAATTCAAATGTGAACCTAGAAAATACGACAGCTGCTAATATTCCTCGAACATTAGGAGTTGACGTGAGTCATGCGGCACTTCCTTCTCATCTGGACAATATTATTACCACAACGAACACTTCGTCGCCCACTCTAAAAGCGCTACAAGATTATTCAGCTGAAATCAAGGATAAGAATACACAGATGCCCGAGCAACTAGAATACATTTCTCGAAACAAAGATTCTACTGTCGAGTCCACTATTATTTCTGATCAGAGGCATAATTATGGCGTTCAATTGGACGGATCGCATAGTTCTACTTCCCGTAATATAGAACAAGATTATCCCTCGCAAAACAAGGACACATCACTCGCCATTCTTTCTTCTCAAAGTGTACAGGCTATCTACGATGCGCCATCGAAGGATACGCAACATATGTTTGATGTACATGAAAAAACACATTCCACTGGCAATTCCCATCATGAATATTCTCTTGATAGGAATAAGGCCCAAAAGGACACAACGCGATACTCAACGGCGAATAATAATAGTAACACCGTTACCCACAGCGAAAACTATTCTTCCAAAAATATGTCCTCCGATCCAACGGACAATCACTTTCAACAAACGTATTCGAAACTTGGAAAAGAGTCTAATTCGAATGGCATTCATAGTATGGACCGAGGTACAAAAAGCACTGATATATTAGGATCGAAGTCACAGGATCAGCAAGAGGCTCGTAAACAAAATGCAAATTATACTTATACGAAGAAAGTAGATACCGATCCATTTAACCAAACTTTTGCGTATTCTCTCAAGGATACAATGTCCACTCAACCTCGACAGAACCTATTGCATTCCGGAGTGGACATGTTCCAAGGAAAGCGCGACGAACTCCAGGAATACACTTCGTATCCTAATAAAGAAGGAAAGAAAATCGACGCGAATTCCTCGAACTCGATGGTCAGTAAACTTGTTCTACACGAACCCAGTGGCCCACGTTATTCGCACCATACTTCATCATTCGTTGCAACGTCGAATTACGAGCAGAGTACCGTCACAGAAAATCATACAAAGTCCACGACAACGGTGGCTCATAACTCGTCTAATTTCAGTATTCTATCGTGGACTACGTTTTCTCCGGTCAATGGCAATGGTAACAATAATTTAGTGCACTTCGAGCAAGGTCCAAACAATAATGAGACCGCAGAGGCAAAGACGATCTGTGAAAATTACAACTACGTTCCTTTGCACAAGGAAAGTGCACATTTCCCAAGCGTATTGGCCAATGAACCGTACCCAGCTAATTCAATTTTACCTAACGTCGATAAGACGAGAATAAAACAGTCCATTGAACCGCAAAAGAATCCCTTCGTTGACCCTACGAAGAGCAGAAACGCCATAACTCATCTTTCTTCCGGGGCGAAACAAAGTCGTATGCAAACGCACAATTCAAATGTGCCTGGCAATGAGTACAAATTTCCCCCAGATGGAAAAAGTAAAGCAAAGTATATCATAGACACATCGTATATTCAGACTGATTATCCAAACATTGATCAACATGCGCAACAAATTACTCAACAACATGGGTCGAAAGGACATCAAACGTTACCGGATAAACAGGACAAAACGGACTACTCAATGTCCAATTACGACTCTCAAGTGAACTTTGATTTGTCGGAAAATAGCACGCAAATGAAATATCCCGTGGATGTTTATGCCGGTACAAACTTCAAATACACAGATAAGACGCAACAACATCAACACAAATATCAAGTTCCTCCGCAGAGTCAAGTCTCGGTGTTACAACATGACATTGCTACGTATAATGCGAGTAATAACAAGCAGGCTCAGCAACAGCAACAGCAACATCATAACTCCAATAATAAGCCTAAAGCTAATCAACAACATCATACGATCCGTGCACCTGTGAACTGGATGATGACACCGGAGATAAAGCATAATACAAATATCGCTGACATCATTTTACCACCGATCGGTAAAGAACTTGAATTCTGTCAAAATAATTTATTCGCCCAAACACCGTCCTACAGTCAGGGAACCCCGAATCAATTTTACAACAATTGTTATGACGTCACAACGCATGGATTTCCAAATCTTCCTGTGTTACAAACCGAGTCGAAAAGAAGCGCGGATATGTTTTACTCGGAAGAGCAACAATTTCCATGGTCACCGACCAAGAATACGATACACAATATTGAACAAAATCAGTCGGTGAAAATCATCGACCAACAAATCATTCCATCGTCTCTTCCAACTTTGGTTGGCGACTTAGATTTCGGTACAAGTCTCACGGAGAAACAGAATTTCTTATTTGGACAAGTAAGACCAAGAATCTCGGTAGACGTTCAGAATAAAGATATTGTAAAGGAAAAAGAAGGAAACCTGTCTGGACGCGATTATCAATCTGGATTGAACACACCGAACGTGCAACATGCCGTACAAGGATCTTCCTTCCTGTCTGTGAGTCAATTGGTCGAACAGGAAAAAGCTGAAAAGTCTCAGCATCATCATAATCAACATCATCACCAGCAACATCATCAACAACACCCACAACATCCAAACTTACATCAGCAACAGCAGGTTAAAAAGCACCAAAGGAAGGCTAATGCGAGTCCTAGAGGAAGTAGCAAAAGACAAATTGACATTCGTAAACAAACATCATCGGCCGAGCAGTTGCATCAAAGGCACGAAGATCAAAAGTCGTCCGCTCATCCTTTTCCAGAGCATACTTATCAGCAGCAACAAGCACAGCACCAGCATCATCATCATCATCAACAGCAACAACAACAACAACAAAAGTACCATCAAAATAATGTTCATTGGAGAAATAGAAATTGTAAGAGCAGTTACACGGCCGAAGCATTGATTGGCACGAATACAGGTATTCATGACAACAATCATCAAGAGAAGCACGCTTCGATAAAATTCACTACAAATTATCCACAAAATAAGTACCAGACAGGCTTACCTACTGCAGACACAGTTGTGCCGATTAATTATTTTTCAAATGCGGATGACGGAAGTGGTTATGGACAAGTAGTCAATCAGAATTTCAATTCGTACACATATCCATCGAATACAAACATATATCCTACCTCGAACTTTATAACTAGTATATCTAATACTCCAAGCAATTATATGATGCCACTACACGATAGCAATGAATACATGGAAACAAATTCATTTCTATTACCTAACGTTACACTACCATCGTCAACTGCTACCACGAGAACACCCACCACCACAATCTCCGTCTCGAATATATCTGTGAATTCAAATGTGAAAAATCATTATGGAAAGCACCACAGTTGTGAAAAGAGACAGTATTCGGCAGCAACTAAGAAAGGCAAGAGGAAAGGACTCGATAATACGATACAAAGCCTAGAATTTCCTTTACCAGGCATAAACTCACCTCTAGAGGATTACCATCACTCGGCAACTCTTTTACCACCACCGCCACCTCCTCCTCATGGAAGTCCCCTTTATCAAAATCATACACAATCAAGCATATATGGAAAGACTGTTAACGGTTTACCGCCTCCTCCACCAACGGCATCGATAGTGTCATCAGTGGCACCTCCACCTGTGTCATCATTAGCACCGCCATTACCAACTCTACCTCCAGCACCACCACCGCCACCACCACCACCACTACCACCATCATCCACCTCCTCATCGGCATCATCGTCATCATCGTCACTGCCAACAGCAGCAGCAGTAACAGCAGCAGTACCTTCACCTGCACCATCAGCACCACTTCCACTGCCTCCGCCACCTCCAGCGATACCATTACCTTCTGTACCACCACCAGCACCACCACCGCTGCCACCACCAACAGCGTCATCAGCACCACCGCCACCACCTCCACCTCCACCTCCTTTGCTACCACCTCCACCTCCACCACCACCACCATTACCGTTACCTCCACCTCCACCTCCACCACCACCTGCAACGGTTCCCGTAGGTCAAACTGTGGTAGCAAGTGCCAGTTTTGCAGTGAATCCAAATATGACTAGAGGTGGGATTATCTCCGGCAATCCTGTGGTTATGACTCATCATCCATCCGGCACATCGCTTACCAATTTTAATTTGAGTACCATATTTCCGGAGATAAATGATAAGGTGCGCATACAACTATCTTATTTATATTGCAAATGTGCTTGTGACAATATATGAACTGTTTACTTTGAAAGTGGCGTAAATCCATTTTTTTTAAAAAAATGAGATCACAAGTTTTGATTAATTTAGTATAAACTTTTTATGCATAAATAGTTATTTTTTTTCAAAAAATGGGCTTATACCACTTTCCAAATAAACGGTCCATATATTGAGAGGCTTGCTTTATATTTAGAGTAATTTCTCTCTGTTTATACCATAGGTTGCAGGGTATAAACCATCACATGGTATATCGTCTGCTTTGGGATTGTCTTCAACCACTGGACCTACAACTTACACACAGCGAACAAGTTACACCACAAGTTCATTGTGCCACTTGCCACAGGTTTGCAGCAAATTGAAAATAAGTACAGTTAAGGAAAGAATAATAATACTCTTTGTTTGTAGGTATCGGAAACAATCCAATTTACTAATAATGCAGCACCTCCTGTACCAGCTGATGTTATACAATACAAAAATGTATGATACATTTAATACCCTACCACAGGACAAATGGATACTGTTGTTGTCATTAATGTATAATGTATATATGTAAATAATTATATTGGTGATCCAGTTAAGAAATCTTGATACAAAGTAGTTTACTTGTAACCTTTCTTGATTTACCACTTTACTGGACAGCAGAGATATCAATTTATTATATTTCTATTTTAGATAAAAAGCAAATATCACAGAATAACCGTACTTCTATGTTAATAAGAGTTCATAGGCACATTGCATCGATCACCTTATGTCTTTGGTAGGTGGTTTAAGTGGTATTTTACCCAATGAGAATTGTTTTGCTAAGTACATACTCTTTTCATCATCCGTTAATTGCCCGTCCATAGTATAAACAGTATCGTCCACAGCAGTTGCTAATGTAGTACTGAATGGTGATTTTCCAAATGGCAAACTGCTCATAGTAACCTGATATGAAGGAGTAACGCCAAATGGGGAGTTGGTTTGTTGAGTTCTTGGTGCAAATGGATTAGTTGTTGTTGTTGTAACAGTAGTACTGGTTGGAGCAAAAGGTGAAGCACTTGATCCATTGAATGTTGACGTTGGAAATGGGAGAACTGTAGTACCAACATTAGTAAATGCCGTTCCTGTAATCGCAGAACCGAAAGGTGCAGCACCAGATGTAACTGTGGCTCCAAATGTACTGTTGGTACCCGTCACAGGTAATCCAAATGTTGGTCTAGAGAAAAGTGTTGAAGTCGTACTCGTCGAATCAGGTTGAGGACTGTTTATACCAAAGGGTGCACTAGTCGTAGGTGTCACAGAACTGAATGCTATTGATCCTGCTCCGGAAATTACTGGACCAGTGCTTTGTGCACCGCCAAAGACGCTTGGACTTGATACCGACGTTGTTGTACTTCCAAATGTGTTTGGAGTTTGATTAATAGAACCAAAAGTGGATGTTGCCGTGTTACATCCACCAAATGTATTACCAGTGGACAGTGCAGAGTTTGCAAACGTTCCTGGCCCACCGAATATCGATCCAGTAGGGTTATTATTGAAATTTGATACACCTCCAAATATTGGTGCTCCTCCAAATGCACCTGCAGTTTTCGACTGACCGAATATACTTGGAGAAGCATTTGATAAAGGTCCAGCAGCAGACGTGGTACCACCGAAAACTGTGCCTGTGCTTGTTATGTTTGGCGATCCGCCAAATATGTTAGTTGTGGATGTTTTATTGCCAAATAAAGCTGTGTTTGTTTGAGACGTCAAAGAATTACCAAACAGAGAATTAGGCGTGCTTCCAGGGTCAAATACCGATGTCGATTGAGTAGTTTGGGGTCTTGCAAATACATTTGCAACTGGATTAGTTGTCCCAAATGTACTTGGCTGACCAAACACGGATTGAGTGGTATTTCCACCAAAAACAGAGTTATTCGGTAGCGGAATTGTGCCAAATGGTTGCGTATTTGGTGCACTATTAAATATAGAAGCATTTTTTGTGTCACCAAATGCCGTTGTTGCGTTGGAGGCATTGCCAAAGCCTAAACCATTGCCAAAAGTAGCGGTACCACCAAATACTGGTGCTGCATTACTCTGCGCTCTTCCAAATATCGGCGCGCTACTTGTGGCATTAAAACCACTCGAGAATATGTTACTTTGGTTAGAAAATGTTTTATTACCAAATACATTGGAAGCCGATGTACTAGTAGGCAAATTTAACTGCGGAGCAGCAAAGGAAAAGTTAGATTTTCCAATAACATTACTGCCTTTTGAAGCAGGCCCCACAACTTTTTTCTGCAAATAGTATACACAATGCACAATATAATACATTACACGACTATGTGAAAAATATCGAGACAAGATTACATTGTTTGGTAATAGACAAACATTGCTTATGCTTACCAACATTGCTATCGTTTCGTGCGTGGGATTTTTTAAAGCGTCTCTCTTCACTTTCATATCCTGACATAATTGTTGATAACGCAATTTCTGAGAAAAGATATTCTATTAGGAGATCGAACGATCGATGTAAATGTTTTCTATGGCTAATGTCATTACCGCCTCTTCGACCATTCCATTCTTTTGCGCTTGGTACATTTCCCATCGTGCCTCCTCTGGAGACAGATCTTCCATGCCAGGAATACAAGGTCGTTCTGGAAAGGGGCCGAAACATGATAGTAGCCACTGATGACCTCTTTCGGCTATTAGCACATCCGTCGCTACCAGGATCCTAATGTCACATTATAATATAGATCTCCATTTTACACTACTACAATTTTAATCTCTACTTACACCGTTGCTTCTTCTTCGTTATAAGATTCTGTTTTACTAGGAACTAGGAACAATATAAAACTGATAATATGAAAACATTTCAATGCAGAATAGGATGTGTTTAGCGATTGATTAATCTTTTACTTACCGAAGTTATTAATATGTTCATATTGACAATATTGTCCGTAACGGCAGTTACCTTGCCGATAATACTTGCACACCACTACCATTGTTCACGTCACTTTACACTCCATTAACCATATTAACAGATGTCGTAAATTCTTTTACAGACGTATGCATGTCACAATAAAACTACAATGTCGCTTCATGTTTTCAATAAATAACGTGAGGTGAAAACTACTAATTTTAGTTTAGACGTAAAAATCCGGTAGAGCAACTTAAATAGTTGTATCAGATCTGCCTTTATTGTATCCTTTTTGGTTGTTGCTTATGATCAACAAATTAAACAGTATTGTTCGTCTTGTTGATACCTCTTGATACCTCTGTGTGCTTTGCGCAAAACTATTTCCGTATTTGTGATCCG
Source organism: Tiphia femorata (assembly GCA_944319695.1). Classification (NCBI taxonomy): domain Eukaryota; kingdom Metazoa; phylum Arthropoda; class Insecta; order Hymenoptera; family Tiphiidae; genus Tiphia; species Tiphia femorata. The sequence goes on from OX090903.1 coordinate 4,843,162, forward strand.
CGTCGAGGTGACACCTTACGGAAGGAAGTAAACTAGACGGATAAGGAAAGGATACTGGGTACTAAAGAGTACTCTATAAGTACCGTTGATCGAACAGATCACTGCAATTAACTACAGAACCCGACAAAACGATCCTTGCGAATGCATGGCCACTAATTCTTAAACATTTCTCCTTTCCTGTTCTGTGTTGTCCGTCACCGGTAATTTAGCGGGTATACGTACGGTCTAAGGTTTGTTTGGACCTTTGAGTACCTTTCCTCGGTGCTCATAGGATCTGTAGTTACCGATGGGAACTTTACGTCCCTTGCGCATACTTGTATCACCGAGGAGAGATGTGTAAAGAGGGTCAGCGCATGCCGATCTAGGGACGTCAAAAAACTTTTAGTAAATTTTGGGTGGTCAGCGCCACTTTGGCATAACTACATAGCCAATCAACATAGTTCGTTGATCGAACAGGGTACTGCAATTATCCCCGCGCCCGCATCGTCCAGAGGCCGACGTCCCTAGATGCTAAGCGCTGACCCTCGTTAATAACATCTCTTTGGTGTTACTACAATTAGGTCCGCGTTCGGTCCAAGTGCAAAAAGTAAAATTTTGCTTATAAAATATATGGGTGTCCGGTCGCTCAAACAGAACACTGCAATTATCCCCGCGCCCGCCTCGCCCGCAAACCGGAGTCCCTAGATCGGCATGCGCTGACCCTCTTTACACATCTCTCCTCGGTGCTTGTATGTGCTTGTATGTAACGATGACGATCGATAAAGTAGTTTAAATGGAGAATTTTCTTTGCTATGGTTGAAAAACACCAAGTGGATCGAAATGGCAAATAGAATTTTGGTTCGATCCCACCGTATCAATGGGTTAATTCGATTTCGTTCTACAGTACGTATTCTTAAAATCAGTATATTACTAAAGTATATTAGAGAAATTAGTACAATCGGCACATACGTAACAGTTGTCTATTTCAGAAATCAGATCCTCCACCAAAACCCGAGTTGTTTTTGGATAGAATAGGACCTCCTGACATAGAGTCAAATTTGCGACCAATCAATTTTGCAAAGCCCAAAAATGAAACTTATTGGCAGAAGCGATATAGACTGGCAAGAGAAGATACACAACGTTGGAATCAAGCATTTTGGAGAGAGCAAAACATCTTATATAGGAAGGTATGATTAAAATTTTTGTGTTTCTCTGTTAATCTTGCATAGTACTGTATCAACTTTTTCAATGATATTCCTTCATATATATCTCAGGAACGCGATGAATTTGTGTCAGAAATATTAGCACAAGGAAAACCGCAAGTGACAAACGTAGACATGGCGAAATTTCATACACAGTTCGCAGATGCGCATTGGCAAATGCAAATGATTTACAATCAAAATTGGTACCGCAGGAATATCAAAATACTGTTGCTTAATGTGGCAGCGAATATATCAAAATATATACCAAAACGATTTATGAAAAGTTGAATGTTACTGAATATAAAATTCCAAGAAACTGCAGAATGTTAGCATGTGGTACTGTACAAATTATAACGTAGCTATAACATATAAGTAATGGATAAACATTTATTTAATTCCATCACCCTACATCAGATTTATATGTTATAAATTTCTACAGGTATGTTCAGTTAATCATCCATATAATGTGTTGCAACTAATAGATCTTCCATTTCAATTTCGTTGCATTGGCTATTTCGTTCATTTAAACAGATTCATAAAGCTTCAAGGTTTAAAATATATCTGAGATATAGAATATAACCAAACTTTTTTATGCGGTGCAAGCATAGGATTCGTATGAAATTTTCTGCTATTAAACATTATTTCTTTTATTTACATTGCACACATGAATGTACTCTTCTTTTAAGCATTTTATTTCCACTTCTTTTTTTTGAAGCAGTAATATTAAAAATTTGTGATGTTTCTTTGCACCTTGTAATTGCTGTTGAAGACTTTTAGTTGACTTGTATAGCTTTTGTATTGCAAACTTTGTTGTTATTATTACTTTTTGCTTTGTTTTTTCCAGACATTTAACTTCCGTTTGCAAAGTTTTACAATTTGAGCATTCCCCGGTATATTTATTTTCTATTTCTTCTTTAACTACATTTAAGGCAGTTTGTAGGGAACAACGTGTGCGTTTCTCACAGTATAATTCATCTCTAAGCTGTTGAAATTCACGAGCCGCTTGTTGAGCAAGTTTTTCACTGTCCAGCAATAACTAGAACATTATTTTATTCAAAGTATTTATATAATACTTATAATATAGTAATTTTATATTAACAAGGTAAAAAAAGTATGATTCGTTCTTTGAATGTATAATCATATTAATACACAATTTATTTATGAAACTCAACATTCAATGATGATAAGTTATCATGGATTATGATCATTATAACAAAAAAGGAAAATTATAGTTACTATTTAGTATTCAAATTATACATTTCACTCATAGTGCTGATTCCTACTACTTTTCTGTAGATATAGACTACATAAAGTAAAATACAAGTGGGAATTTCAAAAGCAAGAATTAACTACCAGGACCTCACCATTTTTTGCTTTTTAATTATCTCATCGCGATCTTCTATTATCTTTTCTTTAATCTTCACTTCACAAGAGTATTTCTGCTTCAAATTTTCCAACTCCTTTTTATAATAATTGCTTACCTTGCTTTCCTCTTCTAAACAACATTTTAAACATTTTATCTCACCTCCTGCTTCTGCACATTTGCAATCATTGGACTTTAATAAAGACTGCATAGTGCATAATTGTGCATCCTAAAAGATGACACAAAGTAAATTATGAGAATAGTCATTTCCCACTAATATTGATGTAGGCAAAGGTGGTGTCCCTGTATACATACTTTTTCAACTACTACACGTCTTTGCTGATCAATAATATTTTGTCTGTCATTACATATACAAGTTAATTCTATTATTCTTCTTTTCTGTATTTTCAGAACATTTGTAAGTTCCACTATCATTTGTTTTAATTCCTTTCTCTCAACATCCATAACGCACTCTTTTTGTTTAACAGCAGACTTTATTCGATTTACTTCCTGTTTTACTTCTGCGCATCTGGAACCAAAAAAGAATAATATCGCGCTATCTATAATCATTCTTACCCAAAGTAGCATGATTCTTGAATACTATTTTACTTTTTGACTTCCATGTTTAAGGTATCTTGTAATCGACAATGTAAATTTGCACACTCAAAAGTCAGTATTGTATTTTTAGATTTTATTTCCAGATTTTGTTTCTGAAATTAAAATGATAATAGTGGAGTGTTGATAAAAATATCTCAGTAAATAAAAAATATTGAGTGTTGAATACTTTTAAAGCTGTCATTTCCAGCAGGATCTTATCTCGCTCTGTATTTATGCAAACATTTTTGGTTTGTACAAATGTATATGCTGCTTTATCTCTTGTCCTTTGTTTATCTTCTTTCTTCGCTCTAGTTGCATTATCTTCAGTATCTGTTTTCTCTGCATTATTCAATTTGCTTCTGTCTACTCTATCCAATCTGCCTCCTTCTACTTTATCCCATCTGTCTGTATCTGCACCATCGAATCTACCTCTATCTGCGTTATCCAATCTACCTCTATCTGTGTTATCCAATTTACCTGTATTTACGTCCATTCTGCCTCTATCTGCATCATCCAATCTGCCTATATCTATGTTATCCAATCTGCTTGTGTTTACATTATCCAGTCTGTCTCTATCTATGTCATCCAATCTGTGCCTATCTACGTCATCCAGTCTGCCTCTATCTACTTTATCCAATCTGCCTCTATCTGTATCAGCCATTCTGTCTCTGTCTACATTATCCAATCTGCCTCTATCTACGTTATCCAATCTACCTCGTTCTATGTTATCCAGTCTGCCTCTATCTACTTTATCCAATCTGCCTCTATCTGTATCAGCCATTCTGTCTCTGTCTACATTATCCAATCTGCCTCTATCTACGTTATCCAATCTACCTCGTTCTATGTTATCCAGTCTGCCTCTATCTGTATCAGCCATTCTGTCTCTGTCTACATTATCCAATCTGCCTCTATCTACGTTATCCAATCTACCTCGTTCTATGTTATCCAGTCTGCCTCTATCTATCTTATCCAATCTGCTTCTATCTATATCAGCCATTCTGCTTCTGTCTACGTTATCCAATTTGCCCTTGTCTACGTTATCCAATCTGCCTTTATCTACGTTATCCAATCTGCCTCCATCTACGTCATCCAATCTGCCCCTACCTGCATCAGCCAATCTGCCTCTGTCTACGTTATCCACTCTGCCTCTGTCTACGTTATCCACTCTGCCTCTGTCTACGTTATCCATTCTGCCTCTGTCTACGTTGTCCACTCTGCCTCTGTCTACGTTATCCAATTTGCCTTTATCTATGTTATCCAATCTGCCTCTGTCTATTTTATCCAATCTCGCTCGTTCTACATCGTCGAATCTGCCTTTATCTGCGTCATACATTTTGCCCCTACCTACATCACCCATTGTACCTCTATCTACATCATCTAATTTATGTCTATCTACGTCATCTAGTCTGCCTCCATCTACATTAGCGAATTTGTCTCCTTGTACTTTATCTTCTCCATCTTTGTTATCTTCATTATTTACCATCATCTTCTTTAACATAGGTTGTTGATTGTTACCATGAACAGCTAGTAATGGTTTTTTGAACTCCTTTGTTAGTGGTCCATTATTTGAAGAACCCTGAAGTATGTTAAAGCTTACATATTATCCACGTTTATTTTATTCAGTTATGTTTTGCATTTCATCTAAACTTGCTTCATCCCACACAGCTTCATTTTCTTTTTGAATCTGCAATTCTTTCACAGCTTCGCCTGACCAATTAATTTACTTTGTAAAGTATTTAGTAGTATTGCGAAGTACTATCTAGCATTATATGATATAATCCTACACCTCTATTTGCAATTCGCATATCATACCTTTACGTATTGAAATATCCTTAGTAGGTATATTTTCTGCATCGTTTAATTGTTGAAATTGTGGCGTGTTTGGTGTAACAACATCACGAAATTCTTTCTCTGGGACCCTTGCTGCGCTCTTTTTTGTTGGTAGAAATTTTTCATTTTCAAAATATTGCTTTCTTTCACCACTATTAACTTCTGCGTATTCTTCATATTACAGTTTATTATAGTATATTTTATTCTAAACATTTGCATATGTAAAACATGTATAAATGTTTTACTTGTTTTGTGCTGCTTAAATGTTGCTTACTTTGTTTTGTCTTACAAATCTCATCGTAACATGCTCTTCTTGCTCTACATGTCTCTGAATGACATGGTACTTTTTTCATATGTCTGCTAAATGGAATGACAGCTTCTTTATCTTTACATTTACTGCATTGGCCCATTGATGGCATACCATGATGTGCACAACGACACTATTCACAATAATCAATGCAAAAAATATGTGTTAACTGTATTCGAGAAATATGCATCAGTAAACTCTTTATACAGAAGTGTTCACCTTCTTAGACACTGTCAAAGAATTTGATTTGTATTCTTCCTCTATTCTTTGCATCTTGGATATAATTACAAGCTGTTGATTTAGATCTGTAAGACGAGATAAAAGTACACTACACATTACAATTTTCGCTTTCGTATATTAAAACTTTTCATACGAAAAAGTCATCTGTCACTTGAATACCAAAGTGTATGGCAAAATATGCATGAAGTTATATCTGAACAACATTTACTCTTGTGGTCATTATACAGTTTTGTTTTTTATTTTTCTTTAGTCGTTTAATTCTTATACCTTTCTTACACTTTTCTAAGCAAAAATACCCTTTACATACTGTCAAATTTGTTTTGAGTGACCATAAGTGTATGAGAAATGTTCAAATGTAACGAAACATAATGACAGATCTTAGATACTTTTAAGTTAACAAAAAAGAAAAAAAAAAAACTAAATTTGATATAAATGCAAAATACAAGTTTATCTATGAATGCAAAGATATAGAAAATTGTCATGATACCGCAATCACATTATATACATTGGATTAATTTATTTTGTTGGGGAATTGGATTGTGGGCTGCATTATGTGCAAGCAATGTACATCGCACGGATATACCTGTACAACCAGAAGGTAAGTCATGAATAAGTTGTGAATGATTTCAATACATTCAGTAACCTTACGACTGAATCATGCAAAGTGAGTACAAGTCGATATAACTACATTTAATATTTTTTCAAAGTGGAAAAGATAACAGACACAGCATACACAACTATTCATCCTTTAATCAATCCTATGGGTTACCCATGGACATTAACTGTGTTAATTAAAATTGGTGAACTTTGTACACTTTCATCATTTATAATAATTATTATATATGGTCAATATTATGTAATGAACGTGTGGGCTCAGTGCAATATGTAAGTATAAACTTTATGTTGCTGACAACAGTGTATTTTATATTTTATATGAATTAATACAGTACTAGTAACGGGAAAGATTCTGATAACTCACTTACCATTGAGTCTCACATTTCCAAACCTGTCCCATTTGAATACTGTGAGAAAAAAGATATTTTGCATTATAAATCTGCAATACAGTTTAGAAAGGAAAATTTATTACAAGGAAGATTTTTATCGCAGCAAATATTTAACTGTTTTTTTATGCTACAACCAATCTCAGGAGCCATGATATATAATTTAATACAAAGCAAATATAATTGTAAAACAATTTTTCAACAAGCAACCTCAATGTTGCTTACATGTCAAGCCGCATCTCGCATTTCGGATAAACGTGTTTTTAACGATAAATTACCAAATCATTTTTATAACAAAGAGGAAAAACATAAAGAAAGGCACAAGATTGGTCACATAAAACATAGTAAGAGAATTAATTTTACTAGTAGAGTATGTTACATATCAAACAAGTTTGCTACAGATCAAGATACAAAATGGTATAATGAATCAGAATGTACCAATTATCCTGATGTAAAAGATGTAAACATACATTTACACTTACCTAAATACAATACTGTCTGTACCAATGGCGAGCGCAAAACAGACTGTACTTTGCCTTATATAAATACAAGAAGTGGTATGATTAGTTCTTCACCAGCATTTAAAAACTTTTTATTAATGTATAATTGGAAATGAATAATAGTTATCAATACAAATAATTAATACAGGGTCATTCATCTCAATTAGACTTGTGAACGTTATTATTCGATTCTAGTAAGAATGCTTAACCAGAAGAAAAATATAGTAAACATTGCGTACTCAAATTTTTCTTGACATACTAAATTTTCTTGTTACAAAATGTGATTATTGTACAAATAAATGACGTAATGCAATAATATGTTTTAAGCAATTGCATTTACATAGCAAACCAATTAACATAGCATCAATTGCACTTGCAGGAACGACTCAGTGTAAATGTGCAAAGTAACATCAAGAACTTACTATATTATTAGAAATTTAAATTTTACATAAAAAATAATTCACATTTAAAGGTAGATATACAAAGGATTATCCTACATTTTTTTAGAAATTTGTTGTTCTCTCACTTAAGGATTAAAAAAAAACCAACTGTTAGAATTAACTATTTAAAGCATAGAAACTCAGGCATGTTTCAATGTAAACATTACAAGAATAAAGATGTCATGTTTTAAAAGATTTGGTAATGTGCTTTTATAGTCATGTGTTTGATATAACTGCACGTGTCCTTTTAATGGTTCCAGTTTTGCAGTTGTTTACACTACTAGCAAATCGAAGAGAATTTAATGTTTCACTGTAACAATCGGCAATAGGTGATACATTTAACAACATTAATGTTTTCGAGTTGCCACCTAATGAAGGCATTAGTAGATGAGTTAGTTTTGAATTCCTGTAGGGTACATGCTCTTGTTTCTTTAAAAGAGCAAGTATGACATTACCAAGATTCGCCAGCGATTTATTAATATTTTTTGTTTCTATGGTTCTAGCTAGTTCATCTGCTTTTAACCTTTCAGAGCCTGCTAAATCAACTAAGTTAAGATTGCCAATTGACATTTCCCCTTTCCTGAGATGTCTACCTATTAATTGTATTCTAGCTACGGAATGAGATCTCGATGACCTAGAAAAAAAATTCTGTTGGAGTATCATTGCAATGAAAAAATTTAGCATGTTAATGTAAATACTCCATGTATAAAGTAATCATTTACCGTTCATTTGCCTGAGTAGCAGCAACAGCTCTATTTTGTTGTGCAATTGTAAGACAATCGTGTAATTTCTCAGGACTGTCTATGTCTTCAATATGAAGATTGGTAACATATAAATCCTGTCCTTTTGAATCAACCATTCGTATATCAAGGCTTTTTGGTTGAGAGTCAAGTAGATCGATAATATGTTCATTATAAATTTCTAAGAAGCTTGCTTTAATCTCATATTTCCAACCAAGAAGTTCAAATTGTTTCATTTCCTTAAATATATGTCGAACCTATATAAATAAAAATGTGTTAATCAACTCTTAAGAGTTAGCAGTCTACTATAACTTAAGTTATCAATATATACCATTAACTAGAATCTAGATAATTTAGTATACTCACTGTTCTCGGTATCATGCCTTCTGTATCAATACCTGGTTCTCCTTCCATTGTATATGTCTTACCAGATCCAGTTTGACCATATGCAAATACACAGACATTATAGCCTTCAAGCGCCGATTGCACAAGTAACGATAATTCTTCAAAAATATCAGCTTGAGAAGCATTCGGTGGGAATACTTTATCAAAAGAGAATTCATGCTTTACTTCTCTCGTTTTTCCATTACAGCTTAGTAAATCAGATCCCTCTGCTTTACCTACTTCGATAGTACATTCATCTGCAAAACTCATGGCACACATCCTAAAATGAACATCGACGATATTAGCAGTACACATGAAAATAATGAAAGTAGTCAGTACTATTGTGGTATTACGACAATAGATGCATTCTTTTTACACTGTATCTCAGATAATCTCAGTTCACGTCAGTTTCAAATGAAGCAAGCGCAAGTAATATTGTCTCTTGCATTCTTACCGCTTCTACGGTATCTGTGAAGCCACTTCAAAATGAGGCAGAACTACATGCATCCTTGTGTATGCCCTGTGTGTTGCTTAATGTGGCTAGTAATGGCAAAATAGTACCGGTTACCACATGTTGGTGATTATTCAGTTGCTAAACAGCCAAACCATTCTTTCAGAAAAGTTCTTGGATCAGATAATCTTACCATATCTCAGTTTCCCTCATTTAAAAATGAAATGAGGCTTGTAAGTGTACAAAAGAATGCAGCTAATATTATCGCAAACCATTGTGACATTGTAACATATCAGCATGTTAGAACAAGCATGTAGTAACAAAAAATTAGAGTGTACTAACAATTTTGTAGTTTCCTTTACAGTCCTTGGGCGTACTCGGCAAAACACTCTGATATTTCCCTTCATTTCTTGTATAGTATTATGCAACACTCTACGATCAATGTCCATCTTATGAGCTAAAGATTGTAATTCTTCTTTAACGATTTCCAAATTTTCACACTTTCTTTTATGATGTTCTAAATTTGTCTGCAAGTCTTGGATCTTAATGTTTTGATCAGCCAATAACACTTCTTGAGAAGCACATTTTTCTTTATAATCCTTAAGCGATGTTAAAGTACTTTTTAAGGATTCTTCTGATTCCTTCAAATTATTCTTTAAGATCTGTTCTTTGTCGATCATTTTACTCATCTCCTCCTTTAACACTTTTACCTCGTCCGATAAATTTCCATTTGAAATTTCTAACTTCTCTGCTTTTATTTTGTACAAATGTTCACTGCCTTTCATTGTACCCATCAATTCTTCAAGTTCCCTATATTTTGTGGTAATATCTTTATATTTTTCACGTACAGTGCTTAACTCCTCACTTTTATGCTGCAAGCGTCCTTTTAAATCCCACTTATTAGGTTTTGCAGATTTATCCGTTACGCTTTGCACTGCCTTATTGTTGGAATTAAGAGTTGTCACTGTGTTCTTTCCTGTTCGTTGAGGACCTACAGGCCCTTGGAACGTTTTAATATTTGGCTTTTTCGCTTGTACAGTACTAACTGCAACAGGTGCACCTGGTCGTTTTGTAGCTTTCGCTGTAGTATTAGATCTTGTAATTGTTGACATAGTTTTTGCACGGACTAGAGTACTTTTTGGCGCTTTATTTTCTTTTGACTTTGTAGCAATCCTTTGAGGATTGTCCGCTACCTTACTGCCAAGGAGACTCATAGTACTTGTACTCTGTGGTAGACAATTCCGATTATTTGTAGCCTTTTCTTTTTGGCTCTCTATATTTATATCGATAGTACTAACTGCTTTTTGTAGAAAAATCTTTGGCTTTGGCAAGCGAGATTCCATCTATAAGACAACGGCCATTAAATTTAATTAAATTATTACCAATTCAGTAACTGAGTAACTTAATGGAACAAGTAGTACGCTCAGCCAAGGTAAAAATTACTTTTCTTTATGCAATGGTATAAGCATTTTTGATGTGCTTCTTATGTCAAATCAAATTACATGGTACATTGCATGCATTTATTACGAGACATAAACTATCAATAAATTAAAAATACTATATCCTATATCCTACTCCATATCCTTCTTAGTACAACATAACATTCTATTAGGTAGCATGCATCCTACGGAGTAATATAAGAAATATAGTTTACAAACATACAGTAAATATGCAATGTGTAATGCTACACAAATACATAAATATGTAATTAAAATGTAACATGCTATTATGAAGAGAATATTGATTCATTCCCAGGTGAATGCAAAATTCAGTTAATTCTTCATCTAATTTTCTAAATTTATGAGTACTTTTGGATGTAGAAGAGTGTTTCTCACATAACGAAACTATAGAATGTTCGAATCAATCTCCGTACATGCAGTCTTCATACACATTTTACAAAGTCTTTTTTTACTTTTACAATTTGACATATCACAAATGATGTTTATTGAATATCTTATATCCCAGCGAAAACGCAATACACACTACGTAATTATAGACATGCAAAAATGAGTATCTATCCTTACACCGTTACTGTTTATAATAGCATTGAAAATAGATTGTAGCTTTACATCATTATAAATGAGAAACTATGTAGAATACAGTTAAGAACAAAGAAATTTTACATCCAACGGTATAAGAACACTACTTACGTCTAAGAAAGTCACGTAAAATCAACCTCGCATCAAACAACAAGAGGTAAACCTTTCCGTTGTCACACGTAAAAATGGTACTATCGTCTAGTATGTATTATTGAATTACCTAAATCAGAGTGTTATACAAGGGCATATCTGCAGAATGCAAAATAATAGACTTGAATGTTTATAAATGACAAATTGCACGTAATGCGATACGGAAGCAAATCCTCGAACTGGGCAACCGACGGTTAACAAGCTTAAACTCGACATTTAAACTTGAATCCTACGGTGTACCGTCCAATAGTATAAACGTATAGTTCCGTACAGCCAATCAGGTGGTCCGTACAAGAAACACGACCCAGGACTCATTCAAAGTAGAAGCGCGACAACTTTTGATACCAGTGAGGAGAAATCTGTAGAAAATCAGCGCCCATGTATGTATTTAGAGGAACCGTTTTACCGGATTTAGGGATAATTGCAGTGGCCTGCTCGATCAACGGTACTTATGGATTTCTGATGTAAGCTGTGTTGATTTGCTATGTAGTTATGCCAAAGTGGCGCTCGTTTTGGTGAAACTTTTCGGCTTTCTAAACGCATAAGTGACCCTTTTTGAGAATTTTCGTCGGTGTAAATGTTAAATAGATAATTAAAATTCAAACAAAAACAAATATCATACTATACTATACTAAACGGATAAATACATTATCTCATGTCAGGGTGAAAGACAATCCCTTATATCGACGAACCGAATATTTTTGAATTTTTGTCATCATGTTGATCGCATAAGGTGTGTAGATGGCAGTACATCGTACCTAAAAAAGGGATCTGAATATAAACTGGGTGATAGCAAAAATGTGCATATACTTTTTTTACAAACATCATAAATGAAAAGAATATTATTTAGTAACATAATGCTACGAATTGTTACTACGTTACCATACGTTACTATACAACTATTTGCAACTCTACATTAGAAAAAATATTCCGAAATATGATTTTTTGTTTCGGAAATACTTGGATAGATGGCAGAAGTATTCTTCGCGTTGAAATAATGACGTTTTGTTGGACACGTTGCCGTACACGCTGCGCACTGGTGACGCATGCGCAACGTAATGTCTGGAGTAGGTTCAACTTGTGTTTGAACACCGTGGTAATATTTTTATCTTACTGTCGCGCACGGAATTGATTTATTAGAAATGTCGGGAAAGTCGAAAGCGTTTACGAAAGAAGAAGAATTGTTACTTCAAGACTTCTCTAGAAATGTATCTACAAAATCCTCGGCCTTATTTTATGGAAATGCATTCATTGTTTCGGCGATACCTATCTGTAAGTATACAGCATTTTTCATTCCTAGCGAAATGTCTTCTATTTCTTGTACAAATTATATTCATCATATGAATGAAAGTTATTGATTCTCGAAGCACATATACATATCGCATTGTTCATTGAAATATATTCTATGCATCGGATATTTGTATTATCCAATAACCTTACTTCTCACAAGATTATTATACGAATGATGTTTTACCAGCTCATATTGTATCTTATTCTTTCTTTTGCGCACGTTACACGTCGCATATTTTGTAACTTACTTGTAACATACGCGTACATATTTTTATCTTATGCGCAGGGCTCTTCTGGAGGATTCACTTCATCGACTTATACGCCAACTTAATTTCTTTCGTCTTGATTACGTTAATGAGCACATACGCTCTTGCCTTAGCATACAAGAATACTAAGTTCGTCCTTAAGCACAAGGTACGTTTTATAATTTATTTATAGTATTCCCATTGATCCTTCGTGTTTCTCATAATAATGCGTTATGATGCAGATTGCTGTAAAACGTGAAGATGCAGTGACAAAAGAGATGAGTCGTAAACTTTCAGAAGACAAAAAAATGAGCAAGAAGGAGAAAGACGAGAGGTAATGTTCCATAATATTCATTGTATTCCTAACCGACATAATCGATTATAATGCATTAATAATTTATTTATGTAGGATCCTGTGGAAGAAAAATGAGGTGGCTGATTACGAAGCAACCACATTTGCAATCTTCTACAACAATGCTCTATTCCTTGCATTTGTTGTAGTATGTTCATTTTATGTTCTAAAGACTTTTACACCTGCATTGAACTACATTCTGTCAGTAGGTGCAACCAGTGCTCTTTTAGCATTATTCTCTACGGGATATCAGTAAACCAAGTCCCATCATTTCAAACATTATCCATTTTGGTACACAATTTTGATTTTATCATCTTTAAATATAGCATGTTTCACACAAATGAATAAAATTTCTATTTACAATAACAACGTTTATTGGATCCCCTGTCTTCGAATCATCGATCTTATAATTACTTTGGTGAATAAATTTGCATTTTCAACAGATGTATTAAAATTCTTGGGAAATTTATACACACCTCTAGTCAGCTATGCTTTTAATAAATTTTATTACTTAACATCGAGGTTGCAAATTTGACCGCTTATAAACAGAAGACGGTAACTGCTTCTACTGTTTACCTGTACTTTGAACAGAATCATTGACAGTAAGAAGGTGGTACTGTGATACATTTACTCTGCAAGAATACGTTTTAATTTAACTCCACTTTATAATAATAAAGATTTTCTCATGCGCCACATTCAAGAATATATGTGGTTCTATTTGAAAATGTATGGTCACCTTAATATCTTAGAAAATTGAGGCAAAAAAAAATCATTATGCATCCATTCGATCGGCCCCGTCGACTGCAACGTATCTTGTATGGAATATTTGTTGATAATATCAACAAATGACGAGATATTTTGAATAGTATACGTTAAATAGTATACAGGGTGGTCCGTTATAAGTTTGCCATAGCAAACATGCTTATAGAGCGGCTTAAAACAAACACAAAAGTCCTGGACCATTATGCAAAATTCGCAATGTTGATCGAGTTATTAACTGTTAAAGACCAAAGGAAAGGGCGTCCGCCAAAACGGCAGCGGGTGGAGCGCTGGAGCCTCTGCGAGTTGTAGGCGGAGGGACACCGACTTTGCTCGGATAGCGAAATTGGCCTCGCATAAGACTGTCCTTCTCGCACCTACGGGGACAGCCGCGAGCGAGCATCCTTGTCTTTCTGAAAGGACGAAGATTTCTCTAAACCGAGAACCATTCGAACCGTATATATGCATAAAGTAGAGAATACTTAAGCGATTCGACAATTAACTAGCGTTTACCGCAATACGTATTTAATGTTTCTTACCCAAGCTAATCTTCATACCTGTTTAAATTTTAATATTTACCAGGGTACTGGACAGTCAATAATTAATTTTCTATCTCGATATTTGTGTGTGAGAATATTATTCTTTTGAAATAATTTGTGAAATTATTACATTTAAACTAAAAATATGATCATCCAGTTGCCTTGTTAATACAAATCCCACTCTTTGTCAGAAACGTGGACGGAATAAAATTTTGCAAGTAGTAAACACTCGTTAATTAATATCACAACTGAAATTATACGAAAAACATTCTCAGGTATATTGTAAAGTGTAACAAGTGCAATGCAATAAAACTGTTGTGCATATTTTCTATAGAGTTTTGCTACCGAAGAAAAAAATATTGCAATCCACATTACTGCTCGATGGAAACCGCGAGAAGGTGGTGGTTTCTTCCATCAGGCGGAAATGTTGAAAATTGTCTAATAACTCACTTACAAAATAGAGCTCTTATTGAAAATTTTCTACATTTCCTAGGGAATGGGGGAATGGCGGGAATAAAGGAAATGCGAAGCAGAAATAAAAAAAATATAGGTACTTTACGCAGCAAAAGAAAAAGCTACAGTATCTGCCATTGCGCATGCATTTGCAAAAAAGAAAAAGAAAGAATCCCAAGAAGTATGTACGTCACTACTAAAGCAACATTACAGCCACCAAGCAAGTAAAGCAGTAAATGAACATTTGATAAGTTAAACATATTAACTCGGTTTATTGCAACTTTCTTCATTTTAATGTCACAGCAATAAGCATATACTGTAAAATTAAAGTGTAGAGAGTAACGAAACGTTGATTTAATCATTTTAACTTATGAGATACTCAGTTACAAGTCTGAGGACGTACAGGGAATATCTTCGTCATCGTTAGCAAATAAATGTAAAAACTTGGTATCATGCGCGACTCTAATTTTATGTAAATTTTCGGATGACATAAGAGCTAAATGTCGTGCATCAACTCTCATGGTCCGAGCCGTTTCTCCTCTCGCCCTTAGACATGATTTGAACACGCACAGAGCTTGAACATGAATCGCAGAAAGTGAGTTGCGTTTCTTTGTTTTAATGTCTGTCAACATGGAAAACAATCTTTCGGCATCGGCATTAGAATTCGGAAGTGATCGCACTGAATTAACTAATTTAGCACATGTAGCATATTTAAATTTTCCATTCGCGTCTTTAACCGCCATTATGGTTTTCCATGCATCGTCAAATTTTAAAGTAGTAATTTTTGCTTTTTGCTCTAATGAGAAATCCAGAGTTAAGGATTGCCATTCTTTCGTTAAAATCTCCTCATCGAATCCGCCGAATCGTTTGGCAACTATTAAAACATCCTGAACCGATGTATTCGGTTCATTTTGTTGAAATTGCTGCAGAGCAATGGTTGGTTCAAAAACCGCCAATTTCCTCAGAAATTCCTCTTTGACAAAAAGTCTCTGACGAATTTCTTTTGCAGCGATGTCGTAAAAGGCCAAACAATTAGCGTAAACTGATTTGACAATTTCCCTCTGACCATCTTCATCTAATTGATCAAGAAGTTCTTGGCAAGATTGTCCAACCATTACACGATCAGGAGATAGCCGATTTGATTCTAATAATGGATTAATCATATCGTCCTCAACAAAATTTAACAATGGAGATTTAACGACGTTACTTAGGACGGTTCTCAACAAATTTACCGCGGCCGATTGCAATTCATACACTTTTGTTTCACGAGTTTGAAAAGATGCATTAAATTTGTTAAATATGTTTAAAATATATTCAAGAAATAAAAGATATGCTTGAATCTCTGGATTTTGCATCATTGAAAACAAAGTCGCCACAGTCTTTGATTTCTCGCACAATTGCTCTTGTTGCAAAAATTTCAGCAGTGCCTCCCAATTTTCGTTTAGTCTTGCCACGCAAGAATGGCGCGAGAGCCATCGCGTGTCAGACAATTTTAAAATTTTTCTACGTTTGTCCTCACAATTAAAAGAAATCTGAAATTGCCGAAAAATACTTTCGCGTTTGGGACTGCTTGAGACAAAAGATGCCACTTTCCGCATAAGTTCCTCGCATGCAACAGGAATTGCACTGCATGCAGCTGTTACGTCCCGAACGAAGCGTGCGAGACGTCGACAGCACGATTCCCGAAGAATCGTTCGCTCGACCTGGAGGCCAGATGGGCGGTCAGTCGAAACTTTACTCGCGTTTATCCGACGGTCGAACGGCACCCTTTTTTGAGTCAACACGATACGCGCTATAACTCGGGATAGGGCAGAAAGTCAATGATCGTCGATCGTTAAGAGGGAGGTTGTCGATGTCTTATGAGGATAGGGTACGTGGTTAGGGAGGTGGAACGTATAGCAACCAGTATCACAAAGGAAGAGAAAGAGAGAAAGTGAGAAAGTGAGCGAGGGACAGAGAGTAGACAAGAGGATTTAATTCAACTGTGGTCTTACCTTTCGGCTGATATATATATCTATATATATACGAGTGTAGAGGTAGGCGTAGCCTGAAAGTCGCTGGGTGAGGATTGGTAGAAAAAAAACACACTGAACGTTGATGATGAAAATAAATCGACGGCACGTATATTATAAGAAGAAAAACTGGTGTACACAAAATGGTAATATATGAGAAATGCTAATAACTGTTGAACACAAGAGGATACGTCTGAGTCTATGGTCACTGATCGAATGAGCTGGTGACCAGAGTGTGGCTGAATCCAAGACGGAAAAATAAAGCTGGTAAGGAAAAACTTAAGGGGTGCAGGGTCGTAAAGTGATTTGAAGCGAGTTTCGAATTTTAGTCAATGGGAAGGTTCTCGGTACGGTCGAGTGGTCGACTCAAGAGGTATGGTGACAAGATGTTTAGGTACTGCGATAAAAGGGAATAGGAGAGTCGGATTACGGAGGTATGTTGGCGTCAATGCTGTCAAATAAGAGAGGCGTCTGCGAAAAACGCCTCACGTTGCTTGAAAGTAAGAACAGGAGGGTAAGGATAAAATGGGTGAAAGAGCATGTTACCTGAATGGTAATTAACGGAAAGACATGGAGGGTAAATGTGAGAGGAGTAGGATCGGAAATAATTAAATATGGAAGAAAAGGGATGAGATATCAAATGGTGTCCAAGCACAAAACATATTATATAGAATTGAAAACTCTGACAAAAATCTGGTCGGATTTCAAGACGGTTTAAATTGGATACTTACTTTTGAACTGCAAATATTGGACCCAAGTAGGAGACCCTTATAGTTTGGTCGCGATTAGTTAATTTATATAATTGAAATTGAAATAAACTCTGATTGTAGATTTATAATTCTGAAGTGAAAAAGACTAACTCAAGTAGACGTTGGATATTATTGCTCTAATACGGCTCGACGAAGTGAACTGAAGAAATGATGAAACTCGAATGATCGGCAAAGTGAACTGAAGAAAGACTGAGACTAGAATGATCGAAAATCAGTGCTGGTAGTGCCATTTATAATCCCTTAACAGGATGTACGTGGGCGTAGGGTGACCGTTGCTATATGGGAAAAAATAGGGGGAATAGATTCGTCTTCGATTTCGCCATATCTTGCGGACCAATTAAATTAAGCCACGTAAGGGCTTTCGGTCCCCTAGTTGTGCTCGTGCAGGTCATTTTCCCATCGTTGCCATCGTTGCCCTTGGTCTCGATAAGTTATTTTTCTTTTCATTTTTACTGTTAGGCGTGAGGTTGACATAGTAGTGGAGATGGGTAATACATGTTTCACTGTGTTTGTGGCATTTGGAGTCTTGATGAGTAATGTGTTACGTAATTTGTACGGCTTGTGGATTATGGGCGTTTCCCATGCGGGAAAGCTAATAGTATATGTGCCCCGTTAAACTATATTACCTTTACACAAAATTATTAATAATTGATTCGATGTCGAAGGGAACATGGTGATAGAACCCCAAGTTACGCTTCAGGTGCGTAAGAGAATTATCTTATCCGGTGTTACCATTCGTAGTGGTCGTACCGGTGACCGGATTGTCATAGCGTCTCTTTGACATCGAGTTACGTTACGTCGCGGACGTAACACAGCATTAGCTACTAATGCTGATGTGTGGCACGGACAGGGCATAGTTATCAACTTTTTGCAATAGTTTTCCAATTTTGTTTTAAAAGATTTATACTTTCCTGTCATAACGGAGGCGTTATCACAAGAAAGAGCGAGAATATTTTGGAACGGAATTTCTTTTTTCCACATTATGTCTCTAAAAGTTGTAAACAGTTTATCGGCAGAACAATCACTCGCGTCTAATTGAATTAATTCAAATAATTCCGTTCGAACATCCAAAGTCTGAGGGTCGACATATCGAACAAGAAACGTCATCCATTTTTGATTCGTTATATCCGCGGTTTCATCTACAAAAATCGAAAATTTCGTGTGTCGTAACACTTGAACCAAACGTTCTTGCTCGCGAGCATGCAAAACATTAACTAATACCTGCGATGTCTTTTTGCGATTCATATTCATGTTTTTCAAGACAACGCTATCTTCAGCGAGATCTTGAAACAATGTCAAAATCTTCCCTGCCGTTTGAAACGGAATATTATGTTCGGCAATGAAAGCAGCATACTTAATTTCCGCGATTTTTTTCCTATCTTCAAAAGACAGAGACGATTTTTCAGCTGACATGTTCAAATCTGAATCGAGGTTTCTTATCTGACACTCAGAAATATGTTTCTTTGTGTCAGAATGCCGCTTAATTTCATGAAGACCGCACCAAAGCTTTACATTGCAAAAGGAACAAAAAAAACTGCTTGCATCGCCCGGGATTTCCTCCAGCTATGGCTTGAATTCTTCACATTCAAGCTATGGTTGGAGAAATTTCCTCTGGGGTGATCCATTTGCATTTGATGTTGTTTCTACAAGGCAATTGTTAAGCATATTTCGATGAGTCATCGTTTCGGCATGCCTCGAAACTCGTGATGAGCAAGAAAACGTTTTGTTGCAAATATTACAAAAGTAAGAACAATCGTCATCGAGGACCTCTTTAATCCAAAATTTATAATTTTCGTTTTCCAGCCAATCACGAGAAAATTTATAGCGTTTCCCAGCAGAAGCCATGCTAAATTATAAAATGGAAAAAATAGCGAGTAACTACTTACACCTTCTCCAAGGCCACCGGAATTTTTACAATACAGCTCACAAAGTTCACCAGAGTAGCAACCACACAATGCGAAAAATAGGCGACGTACACAAGTTTCTAATAATTATTAATCAGTAGAAGACAATGCCTCGTTGAGTTTCGTTCGGTATACTGCACCGTTCGAACACAAAAACAGTTTTTTCAAAGTAGCGAGTGGCTACTTAATATTTTTGAATATTTGCGCAATATAAATCCCGAAGCTCACCAAAGTAGCAGCAGACAATTTAAAGAATAGGCGACGTGCACAAGCTGGAGACAAGCAGGGGAATAACGGATGTCGATTAAGACCAGCGTGTCTGGCAGAAAACAAGTGAACAGCGCGATCGAGAAAGGCAGTTAGACATGAGAATTCGTTCAAACGGTGCAATATAACGAACGAAATTCAACGAGACATTTTCATAAGTTAAAATGATTAAATCAACGTTTCGTTACTCTCCACACTTTAATTTTACAGTATATGCTTATTGCTGTGACATTAAAATGAAGAAAGTTGCAATAAACCGAGTTAATATGTTTAACTTATCAAATGTTCATTTACTGCTTTACTTGCTTGGTGGCTGTAATATTGCTTTACATACATACTTCTTGGGATTCTTTCTTTTTCTTTTTTGTAAATGCATCGCAATGGCAGATACTGTAGCTTTTTCTTTTGCTGCGTAACGTACGTATATTTTTTTTATTTCTGCTTCGCATTTCCTTTATTCCCGCCATTCCCCCATTCCCTAGGAAATGTAGAAAATTTTCAATAAGAGCTCTATTTTGTAAGCGAGTTATTAGACAATTTTCAACATTTCCGCCTGATGGAAGAAACCACCACCTTCTCGCGGTTTCCATCGAGCAGTAATGTGGATTGCAATATTTTTTTCTTCGGTAGCAAAACTCTATAGAAAATATGCACAACAGTTTTATTGCATTGCACTTGTTACACTTTACAATATACCTGAGAATGTTTTTTCGTATAATTTCAGTTGTGATATTAATTAACGAGTGTTTACTACTTGCAAAATTTTATTCCGTCCACGTTTCTGACAAAGAGTGGGATTTGTATTAACAAGGCAACTGGATGATCATATTTTTAGTTTAAATGTAATAATTTCACAAATTATTTCAAAAGAATAATATTCTCACACACAAATATCGAGATAGAAAATCAATTATTGACTGTCCAGTACCCTTTGACTTCAGCTTATTCCGAGTATTGATAGAAAGTAGAGGTTAATTGCTAAATGATATAAATTAAAGTTCCTAATTTAATATGACATTGTGAGAAAATTTTATCATCGAGAATTTTAATGTGGATATATATTTGATTCTTTCATATACTTGACATGCGTACACTGAAAAAATATCGTAATATTAGAAAAATATGTTTTAAATGTATGCAATGCAATTATTTATTTAAATTAAGTATTTATTTAAATAAATAAAAATACTTATTTTAAAAGAATAGATGCATTGTACACATTTGAAAAAATATTTCTTAATAATTACGATTTTTTTTTCTGTGTATAGCCTGCGCGTATGGGACTTAGAAAATTTACAGACGGCCGAATCGCGGGACTTGGAAAATTCACGCATGTCGCGCGAGAGGAGAGACGGCCGAAACGAAACAAGCGTGGCTTGCTTTAGTGAGGAGTGAGAAGGGCGAGAGATACTCTCCCTCTCACTCGGCGACCCGAGCGCTTCCGAGCTCACCGACGAGCGCTGCGTCTGTGTGCGTGAGCGTGCTGCCGCTGCTGAAATCGCAGCACTGCTGGAGATACCACTATAAAAAAAACGCACCCTGTTATCTACCGCTAGGCCGTGAGAAACGGATAGCGTACGTAATAATTTTCGCGAAGGATACACGTAGCGAGAACACGCGTTTATTTTTACGTGCAGAATGTCTCGCGTCCTGAGACAGAGAGGGAGAGAGAGAGAGAGAGACCAGCGTTCGAGCGAGTGAGAGAGAGAGAGAGAGCAGCGTTCGAGCGTGCATGCGTAACAAAGACGCACCTTCGAAAAATTGTCTGCGCGTATACCTACCTCTGCCTGTCGAGTGTCGCTACTCGGAAGCGATAGTGATCGCCCCCACCACAGAATAACGCCCGCTTGGCCGCGTGCAGTGACGTATGATCCTTCCCCTTACCGCACCCCGCATTTCCTTGTGGGCATACTGGGCCGTCCTACATCTCGCAGAGGCTCTAGCTGGCTCTAGCGCTCCTCCCGTTGCCGTTTTGGCGGACGCCCTTTCCTTTGATCTTTAACAGTTAATAACTCGATCAATATTGCGAATTTTGCATAATGGTCCAGGACTTTTGTGTTTGTTTTAAGCCGCTCTATAAGCATGTTTGCTATGGCAAAC
Organism: Tiphia femorata; assembly: GCA_944319695.1. Classification (NCBI taxonomy): domain Eukaryota; kingdom Metazoa; phylum Arthropoda; class Insecta; order Hymenoptera; family Tiphiidae; genus Tiphia; species Tiphia femorata. The sequence goes on from OX090903.1 coordinate 4,865,076, forward strand.
TTATAACGGACCACCCTGTATAGTTCTTATTGACTCATCCGGTGTATTACAATGAATTACTTTAATTTCCAAGTACAAGAATTCAACGTGCATTTGCGTTTAAAATAAATTTTCTTTTAACACGTTATCGTAAATGACGGCTATAGCCGTTGAGAGTTTTCATGGGAAAGCTGTAACAAAATGTGATAATTTTCACTTCCAAACATACCACTGATGCTTAATTTCACCTGGCAATCATAAACAATTGAAAAATAAAATGTGTTTCTGAACGCGATCGTTAAATTAAAAAAATGTGCGGCAACGTGTTCATTTCACGTGGCAATCATAAACGATTGAAAAAAAATGTGTTTTGTAAGATAGAAAAAGAAACGAGAACGAAGACATTGGACCAGGAATATGAAATAAAGTCGCACCGTTGACTGAGGTCGCACTCAGCTGATATTTTAAAATATCCTTATATTCTGTAGTATAGCCGTACTGCTTGATCGACTGTCTACGCAGGACCACATGCGCCACGTGTGGGGAAGAGTGATGCGACGGACGATTTACAGGCAACGGCGCGAAGACTATAGCAAGAATTGAACTACGTTCGCATGAGACCGGTGCACGATGAATTGTCTATACCAGGGCTTCCCAATTAGTTTAGTTGGCGGGCCAAATTTGATTTTTAAGAAAAGCTCGCGGGGCGCAGTTAAGTTTGCACCTGTGTTTAGACGTTATTTGCCTACTTAGCATTACCCAGGGGCCACCACGTGGAGGTGAGACAAATTTTGGCTCCCTTTTTGGTTTTTTATTTAATTTTTTTTTGTTTTTTTTATATTTTTTAATTTCTTTTTTGCATTACAATTTTTTAAAATGACTGAATCGCGACATGCTAACATCTAATGAGAAAAGTGTGCTTTATAAAAAAATACAAAAATAGTTTAATTAGCATAAAGTACAGCTATGTCCCTATCAGGAAAACGATATTTAAAAAACATTTTGTAAAATATTTTAACACGTTCACGCCGGGGCGAATTTCTACGTTTCCCCGCGTGAGGCGGGACTGCCTTATCTCGTTACGCTTCCTGGGGCGGGGCAAGGCGGGGTGACACTGTTGCGAGTTCGAACGCGCTTGCGAGATCACAACAGTTCGAGGCTTCGAACACGCTAAATGCGAGATTGCAACAGTTCTGACATAGTGTTTTTTTGAGCGCACATTTCTTGCATCAAGTGTAAAGGTAGGTAAAATTATCTTTTCTTCTACAGAGGCGGTTAGCATTTTTTTGAAGTTTTGCCCATATAAATAATAGATAAAATAGATATGGAAGAAAGTGATGTCCATGAAGTCAGCTTGCAAACTTTCGAAATTCGAAATTTCGAAAGTTGTGCTGAATTGTGCTAGATTTGTGCTGATTTGTGCCGCAAACCGGAGTTCGATATCTCAAAAAACGGCGGAGATAATCCAAAAAAACGATATTTTTGCTGGCTTGCCACTTTTCGAATTTTGAATTCGTTTTGGTCTCATTCGATAGTACTCAATTTGTGCTGGTTTGTGCCGCAAACCGGAGTTCGATCGGACAATCCGTTCGTTCGCAAATTACAGTCAAAGATGAAAAAAACAATGACGTATAAAATCTGTAAAAATCAAGATAATCGAATTCCGTAAAATGCATCGGATTCGTTTACCGGTTGCGCAACCGCCAGTGAAAGAAGAATTCGAATATCTCAAAAAATGCAAAAGTTATGGCAAAAAAAAGCAAAAAAAAATTCAAAAATTTCGGAAATTCAAAATTCCAAAAGTTGTGCTGAGTTGTGCTAGCCGAGCTCTACAACTTTCTTCCTAACGAAAATTCTGTCAAACGAACTTTTCCCGGTGTTAACGAGTATTCCATGTCTGAGAAACATATGCGCAGAATTTTCAAAGTTAAATAACTAATAAACGGATCGAGATACCGCGATTCGGAAAGTTGTGCTGATTTGTGCTAGGCGAGTCAAACACACTGCAAAAGGAACCATTTCGATACCTATGCAAATGGAAAAGTTATGGAATTTTTTAATAATAAATTTATAACAAATTTTCGAATTTCGAAATTCCGAAACTTGTGCTGACTTGTGCTAGCCGAGTCCGACAACTTTCTCCTCCACGAAAACTCCGTCAAGTGAACCCTTCTCTACCTTAACGAATATTGGAAAATTGATTAATACGCACAGAATCTTCAAAGTTAAATAACTAATAAACGGATCGAGATACCGCGATTCGGAAAGCTGTGCCGATTTGTGCTAGACGAGTCAAACACACTGCAAAAAGAACCATTTCGGTACCTATGAAAATGGAAAAGTTATGGAATTTTTTAATAATAATTTTATAACAAATTTTCGAATTTCGAAATTCCGAAACTTGTACTGACTTGTGCTAGCCGAGTCCGACAACTTTCTCCTCCACGAAAACTCCGTCAAGTGAACCCTTCTCACCTTAACGAATATTCGAAAATTGATTAATATGCGCAGAATCTTCAAAGTTAAATAACTAATAAACGGATCGAGATACCGCGATTCGGAAAGTTGTGCTGACTTGTGCTAGGCGAGTCAAACACACTGCAAAAAGAACCATTTCGGTACCTATGAAAATGGAAAAGTTATGGAATTTTTTAATAATAATTTTATAACAAATTTTCGAATTTCGAAATTCCGAAACTTGTGCTGACTTGTGCTAGCCGAGTCCGACAACTTTCTCCTCCACGAAAACTCCGTGAAGGGAACCCTTCTCACCTTAACGAATATTCGAATTCTACGCAACATATGTACAGGGTGTTGCGAATATATACGCGGCAGTACGACGGGTTGCCTATCCAAAAATCTGCAGGCGCTCGTTCTTCTGACCGTCAAGAGAGCGTGGAGGGGAGCAGCCTGCCGATCTACTCGCGCTAGGTGGCACTGGACGAGGCTGGGAGGTTGACGCTCTCGATTCGTGGCTCGTCCTTATATTAACCGCACTTCAATTATATTGAATGCACATTACCGACCGGTACCCTATTAATCGGCTTTTTGTCCCCAACGCTTACCAACCGGTAGTCTTTTAATCTGCTTAACAACAAAGCAGTAGAACCCTTTTATTTGCAAATTGTGCAATGTTCCATTACATAAAAGTAACTTCCGATTTCTGGCAAAAATGAGGTATTGCGTGAAAACTGCAAGCGCTAGAGAGTTCGGTGTAATCGTGAACTGGAGAGGAGAAATTTTTAAATAAGGCAGCGTCCATAAGTATAATTGTTTACAATTCTGAAAGGTCGTAAATTAGCATCAAAGTTTGAAAACTGGTCGATACGCGTAGCTTTCTCGTGCTGTTCTTATAATTTTACAAAAAGTGTGTTAACTGACGTGAATTTGCTCTATTAGCAATGTTTACTGATTAATATTTATATAAGATTCCATAGTTCATAGAATAATCTTAAAATAAGCTGTAATTTAATATCTTTTTAAACAGTAATATCGCTCAAAACAGTTACTTTTATGTAATGGAACATTGCATAATTTGTAAATAAAAGGGTTCTACAGCTTTTTTGTTAAGCAGATTAAAAGACTACCGGTCGATAAGCGTTGGGGACAAAAAGCCGATTAATAGGGTACCGGTCGGTAATGTGCATTCAATATAATTGAAGTGCGGTTAATATAAGGACGAGCCACGAATCGAGAGCGTCAACCTCCTAGCCTCGTCCAGTGCCACCTAGCGCGAGTAGATCGGCAGGCTGCTCCCCTCCACGCTCTCTTGTCGGTCAGAAGAACGAGCGCCTGCAGATTTTTGGATAGGCAACCCGTCGTACTGCCGCGTATGTATTCGCAACACCCTGTATGTCCAGCATCTTTAAAGTTAAATAACTAATAAACGAATTGAGATGCCGTGAATCAAAAAGTTGTGCGAACTTGTGGTAGGCGAGCGAATGTTATCTCCAGCGGAGTCGGTCAGGCGTACAATGTATGGAGGACACGATTCCCGACGCGGTCCCTTTGATGCAAGTTACAACTTGCATCAACGGGGCACTTGGATCAAGATTATTAAAAAATTCCATAACATCTGCATTTTCAGAGATATTGGAATGGTTCCTTTTGCAGTGTGTTTGTCTTGCCTAGCACAAATCAGCACAACTTTCCGAATCGCGGTATCTCTGTCCGTTTATTAGTTATTTAACTTTGAAAATACTGCGCATATGTTTCTTAGATTGTGCATGATATGGAATTCGGAAAGCGTTCACTTGACGGAGTTTTCGCAGAGGAGAAAGTTGTCGGACTCGGCTAGCACAAGTGAGCACAAGTTTCGGAATTTCGAAATTCGAAAATTTGTTATATTATTATTATTAAAAAATTCCGTAACTTTTCCATTTTCATAGATATCGAAATGGTTCTTTTTGCAGTGTGTTCGACTCGCCTAGCACAAATCAGCACAACTGTCCGAATCGCGGTATCTCGATCCGTTTATTAGTTATTTAACTTTGAAGATTCTGCGCATATTAATCAATTTTCGAATATTCGTTAAGGTGAGAAGGGTTCACTTGACGGAGTTTTCGTGGAGGAAAAAGTTGTCGGACTCGGCTAGCACAAGTCAGCACAAGTTTCGGAATTTCGAAATTCGAAAATTTGTTATAAATTTATTATTAAAAAATTCCATAACTTTTCCATTTTCATAGATATCGAAATGGTTCTTTTTGCAGTGTGTTCGACTCGCCTAGCACAAATCAGCACAACTTTCCGAATCGCGGTATCTCGATCCGTTTATTAGTTATTTAACTTTGAAGATTCTGCGCATATTAATCAATTTTCGAATATTCGTTAAGGTGAGAAGGGTTCACTTGACGGAGTTTTCGTGGAGGAAAAAGTTGTCGGACTCGGCTAGCACAAGTCAGCACAAGTTTCGGAATTTCGAAATTCGAAAATTTGTTATAAATTTATTATTAAAAAATTCCATAACTTTTCCATTTTCATAGATATCGAAATGGTTCTTTTTGCAGTGTGTTCGACTCGCCTAGCACAAATCAGCACAACTTTCCGAATCGCGGTATCTCGATCCGTTTATTAGTTATGTAACTTTGAAGATTATGCGCATATGTTTCTCAAACATGGAATACTCGTTAACACCGGGAAAAGTTCATTTGACAGAATTTTCGTCAGGAAGAAAGTTGTAGAGCTCGGCTAGCACAACTCAGCACAACTTTCCGAATCGCGGTATCTCGATCCGTTTATTAGTTATTTAACTTTGAAAATTCTGCGCATATGTTTCTCAGACATGGAATACTCGTTAACACCGGGAAAAGTTCGTTTGAAAGAATTTTCGTTAGGAAGAAAGTTGTAGAGCTCGGCTAGCACAACTCAGCACAACTTTTGGAATTTTGAATTTCCGAAATTTTTGAATTTTTTTTTGCTTTTTTTTGCCATAACTTTTGCATTTTTTGAGATATTCGAATTCTTCTTTCACTGGCGGTTGCGCAGCCGGTAAGCGAATCCGATGCATTTTGCGGAATTCGATTATCTTCATTTTTACAGATTTTATACGTCATTGTTTTTTTCATCTTTGACTGTAATTTGCGAACGAACGGATTGTCCGATCGAACTCCGGTTTGCGGCACAAACCAGCACAAATTGAGTACTATCGAATGAGACCAAAACGAATTCAAAATTCGAAAAGTGGCAAGCCAGCAAAAATATCGTTTTTTTGGATTATCTCCGCCGTTTTTTGAGATATCGAACTCCGGTTTGCGGCACAAATTAGCACAAACCTAGCACAATTCAGCACAACTTTCGAAATTTCGAATTTCGAAAGTTGGCAAGCTAACTTCATGGACATAAGAAAGTGGTTCGTCTGAAGAGTCTATTATTGGAATCAGAAAAAATATGCGAAGATTTAGAATAGTAAACACACTCACTCTCACTATTGCTCTCTCGTTTTGATGTAGTCTTCAGCGCTTCTCACAGAACGCGCAGTCTATGAGTATAAGTCTATGTGTGATGCACGCCGCCCACGCAATAGTCAACTGTGACCCACCTGTGATGCACGCCACCCCACGGAACAGTCAAGTGTGACCCACCGGTGGGTCACCCCGGCGTGAACGTGTTAAGATCATTTGCAAAAATGATCATTAATGATCTTATAAGAGTACAGATGATCATTTTTGCAAATGATCTTAAAATATTTTACAAAATGTTTTTTAAATATTGTTTTCCTGATTGGGGTGATGTGGTGCCATCTCTTAAGTCAACTGCAAAGTTTTGCAAAATTATGGAAAATTGTGATTATTTCTTAAAAAGGAATTATTTACGTATTTTCCAAAATCATCAGCGGGCCGCCATTTGGGAAGGGCTGGTCTATACCCATCTTTGATCCCGCGCGTGACCGGGCAGACATTAAACAATGGGTGGAGGATGTCGATCGCCTTGCGCGACGATACGTGTGGGATGATGAATATGCCATGCGGGTTATCACGCGTAGTTTGAGAGGACACACCCGTAAGCTATATGACGATGAGCAGCGCAACGATCATTCGTGGACGACGCTGAAGGAACTCATGATCTTTTAAGAAACCAGTACCTTTTGCGCGCTTACTGCTCGACGCCGCTCAGTACAGAACTCGACCCGGTCAGACACTTGGCGACTATTGCTTCTCAAAGCTAAGGAAACTATGAGCGCTAAAACTCGACATTCCGGATGCATACCTCGAGGATGCCATCATAGGAGGAATCGGTGATGAAAATATCGAGCGAACAGTGTGCGCTCGTCGTTAAAAAACGGTGCACGACCTGTACACCGCTATGAACGAGCTGGGGGTGATGCCGTCGTCAACGGCGTTGAGGGGTGCAACTACAACCCGACCACTAACACGACGTCGGGAGACGAGAGAGGGAAAACGCGGGCTACTTAAGCCTCCAGCCACGGGACTATCTACAGCCGTCGAGTGGGATCATCAACCACCGTCGTACACGTGCTACAACTGTGGGTTTTGGTGAACGATCGGTACGAGGTCGAGGATCTATGAGAAGGCGGCCGTGGGGCGAAGACGGTCGTCGCAGCTGAACGGATGAAACCATGGATTGCCGCAATAGAATAGTGAGCGTTGGTGAGAACAGAAGGATTTTTTTTGGGACAAAACCGACAGCGACCAACACAACAACAAAGGACTGTTATATCCGAGTAGCGGCAATTACCAAAGGTTTCAGCATATGGTGAAGGTTTTAACCACTTGAGGCAATGTGTCGGCGCCGCCATGGGCCATCATTGTAGGGGTGTGAGCAGTGTTCTAAAAAAGCAGGAAAAATACATTTCGTAAAAAAAACCATGGAAAAAACCGAAAAAAACCGGTTTCTTTCCCGAAAAGAACGAAAAATATGTATTGCATATGTACTTGTTTGTATTTTGTAACAAATATTGTTTGTTATTTAATTTAACATTTTTTTATTATAAAAATAAACAGTTGAAGTCAACTTCTAAGTTTGTTCTGTTTTATTACACATGTTATAACTACATATTTTCACCTTTAACTAATTATTCTCAGAATAATGATAGTAATAAAGCTGGGAATATACACTCTTGCATAAAGGCATAATGCACAACGCATAAGAAAATAAACCAATCAGAGATCTCATTCATTTCTATTGCCACGATGAAAATGAAGGACTCTGATTGTTTTATTTCCTTTTACGTTCTGTATTATGCCTTTATGCATGAGTATGTACTTCCCGCTAAAATCTTGATAAAACAGAAAACATTAAACTAAAAATCTACAGAAAATATTTCTTTGCATATTTTTCCTGCCGGGAAAGTTGGCAAGAAAAAAAGCCGAAAAAAACCGGTTTTTTCCAAATTTTTTATGTTTTTTTCCCGCCCTTTAGAACACTGGGTGTGAGATACTTTGGTCACTCGAGGCAATGGGTGCATCCAGAAGCATGATCGCTCACTGAGCGGCTCACTGAACACCCTAGATTTGTTTCTGATACAAACGCTCTGTGAGGTGCTCACAGTGAGCGGTCGCCGTTTTTGTGAGCGTAGTTTTCAGTCGCTCACACCGCTCACTGTGAGCAGCTCACAGAACGTTTGTATCAGAAACAAATCTAGGGTGTTCAGTGAGCGCTCAGTGAGCGATCGTGCTTCTGGATGCACCCAATGTGTCGGCGGAGCCGTTACGACACGGTATGCTATAACGCTCGAGCGTAGGGCGCAACATTTGGAGGGGCGCAAAATTTTAAAACGTTAATAATGTTTTAAATGTCTAAAAACACGAAAATTGACAACTCGATTTGTAACGACCCGCCTCTACTTGTCTCGATGCCACCTATTTGTGGATCAGTAGGGGAGGGTGGGGCATGATGGGGTTGAGGGCAAGACAAGGTTTTTGTAATATCTTCCTCGATAAGTGCCGCAATGGAGCGGGAAAACGTTGAATTGTTTGCTCTTGCTATGCCAATCTGTGACAGTGACGGCAGCTGTCCTTTGTGGCCTTATCGCATCAGGCCATAGCTCGCAATTGGTTGATCTGCGATTAGGCCTCCAAAAAGGAAGGGATAACCAGGCGCCGAATATTTCGTGATCCCTACGCCTTACAGTTTCTGCGCACGATCGTCAAATTAAAAACGTGCGGCAACGTGTTAATAAGTTTGGTCTTTTATCGGAAACTACATTCTCATAACTATTTCTTCACTTACAGTGTACGTACTGTAATGTTCTACGATATTTTTTAAATCGATTTTGCAAGCTATGCTATGATGTTTAAAATATCGTTAAGATAAATCGGGCCTTTGACACTAACAAGCAAATTTATCTGAGCGATTTGTTGTAACAAATTTATCGGTCAGTTAAGTTGGTACATGTGTGCTGGACAAACGATTTATCTTTTAAATTAGAAAGATATTTATACGATCGCTGATCTTTCGGATTTCCATAAAATTTGACCGATATCAGTTGGGTATAAACTAAAGCTCCCGGTCAGAACCGTGTTTTAAAATACACGGGTACACGTGACACGTGTGTCGTGCTACACGTTATATTTAACACGGATATCCGTAGATACACGTGTACACCGGTCACTATAAGAAATTTTTATCACAGCATCTTACATCTTGTGGCAAATTGTATGTATTTGCATACATAGATATTTTTTGTATCTCTACGACACTTTTTTATATTTCTTAGAAAAAAAATTTTCTCATAATTTTTGAAGTGTTCGTGAAATAAATACACGTGCACACATGTACTCGTGTACGCGTGTAATAGAGGGCACTAGTATAAACAATTGGTACGATTTATCTGCCACCGTCGCCACCTATCGATCTTCTTGTGTGTATTGCACCACAAATAAATTGGACCAATTTATCTGTCACTATTCATGACCAATTTATCGTTGATCTTTCAGTTTTTATAGACAACACTAACATGCAGATTTATTTCTAAGATTTGACAAATCAGAGATAAATTGTCCTAATTGTACAGAGAAATCTTTACGTGTGTTTCCAGCTAATCGTATGTACTTTGGTTGCCTGTGCTTACGTATATACTTCTAACGTAGTACAGTCAAAATATCACGTTTTAGTGGACCAATAGTGTAATTAGTTCTGAATTTAAAATATCATCTTCATTTTATCCTGGCATTGAAACGATGTCTCATCCCAATGGGTCTAACACTTCACGAACACCACATGCTCGACGGAGTGGACAAGGTAAACACGCTCGACAATGTTAAGCTCATTTTCTAATACAAAATATATTTTGCACCATTCAAACATTATTTATTATGACAGACATTATACAGTGGAGGAAATTCATATAAGCGCACTTAAATTTTCAACTTGTTGAAAGAGCAGATAATATATTAAGATAAGATAACGTTAAGATAAAATAAGATTAATATGGGATTGCAATGAGATAAAACTCAGGTAAGATTAAGCAGGATATCGGATAATATATGTATTAACAAAAAATAGGGACATACAAATAAAAGTACATCACCACCATTTAAAAAAAGGTGTCATAAAGAGGAAATTCATTTAAACGCACAACTAAAATTACCATAATTCACAAAGTTCATTTCAAAAAACGTTAAGTTAGATGATCCTAATACTTGGTGTGGGCTCCCTTCTCTTGAATCGTTGCAAAAATCCTACTTGGCATGGATTGCAAGAGACCTTGAATGGTATCCATTCCAATTCCTTCCCAGCAGTCTTTTATTTCCGCTTTTAAGCATTTTATGCTTGCGTATTGTCGCCCATTTCGATAAATTTCTCTAGCCATTATACCCCACAGATTTTCTATGGGGTTAAGGTCGGGGCTACATGCGGGCCACTTCATAACAGGGATGTCTCGAGCCTGAAACCACTCCAGAGTTTCTTTAGAGACATGCACAGATGCGTTGTCTTGCTGAAAGATAAAATCCCTGTCGGTGACCACGTCTTCCAAATACGAAATGAGAACATCGTCTAACATTTCGCAATACTTTTGCGAGTTAATCTTCGAAGTAATGAAGCATAATTTCAATTTTCCGTATGACGAAAAAGCTCCCCATATCATTACGCTACCTCCTCCATAGTTCCTACTCAATCTCGGCGGATTATTGCGACGTAGGTCATGCCAATAATAGCTCAGCCCATTCGGACCATCCAAATTAAACTTTTTCTCGTCGGAGAAAATAACTGTTTGCCATTTGTTTGTCCAATCCATATGTGTTTTTGCAAAGTCCAAACGAGCAATTTTATGATGAACTCTAAGCGCTGGCTTCTTCACTGGTTTTTTGAAAATTAGGTGAGGATTACTGGACAAAATTTGCCTAACGCGACGTTTAGCCACTGGTAAGTCCAGTTTTGCCACAATTGCAGATGCTGTTAGCCGATTTTTAGGCACGACCGTAAAGGGAGTGACTTATGCAATCGCCATCGCGAAAACCGTTCGTGTGTGTGTGTGTGTGTGTGTCCGTGTAGATCCTCGATTTCGGAAAAACGGCTGAACCGATCGGGACGAAATTTGGCACAAAAATCAAGTACAGTACCACAGTATAGAGAGAACCAGTAGGGACACTCTGTGTCGGCACCTTTGATGTTGGGATATTGCGCGTTCGTGACCTTCGGCCATTTTGGAATTAGTGCACTGCGGGCCATTCGAATTATGATGCAGATAGTCTAATACTTGATAATGCTACAAACAAGTTATTTTGCAGATTTATACTTTTCAATCTAAATGCCAAAATGTTATTCACATGTTAATAGTTTCAATTAACTAAATCAATACTAAAACATGTGTATAAACGATAAATATCACAATGCATAAATTGTCAAATACAGGGTGGTCCGTTATAAGTTGGCACTAGCAAACATGCTTATAGAGCGGCTTAAAACAAACACAAATGTCCTGGACCATTATTCAAAATTCACAATATTAATCGAGTTATTAACTGTTAAAGATCAAAGGAAAGGGCGTCCGCCAAAACGGCAGCGGGAGGAGCGCTAGAGCCTCTGCGAGCTGTAGGACGGCCCAGTTTGGCTACAAACAAATGCGGGGTGCGGTAAGGGGAAAAATAACGAAAACGAAGCCGGCCGTGCAGCGGTGTCTCAGCCTTCCCCTTACCGCGTCCCGCGTTTGTTTGTAGGTAAACTGGGCCGTCCTACAGCTCGCAGAGGCACCAGCGCTCCCCCCGCTGCCGTTTTGGCGGACGCCCTTTCCTTTGATCTTTAACAGTTAATAACTCGATTAATATTGCGAATTTTGAATAATGGTCCAGGACTTTTGTGTTTGTTTTAAGCCGCTCTATAAGCATGTTTGCTAGTGCCAACTTATAACGGACCACCCTGTATAAGCTGAATCTGTAGTCTGAACAGAATAAGCTGTACTCTGTTGGGTACATAAATTCATTTGTAATAACTTTATTTTATAATATAATTACAAATTTGAATACATGAACATTATAAAGAATGTGTAAGATCTTATCAAACAATTTTGTATACCATGCATCGCATCATTACTTTCGTACAATTTGTTTTTATGTATTCGGCAAAAAGAAATATTGGTATATAGAGAATGTAGTCCTTCAAATCCTATTCACAATAATGTCCCCAAAATTACAAAAGTGTTATACATATACGTATTATTATTTTAAGAGGCAGAAAATGAAAATTATGTCTTACACACCACTGTATAGGTTACATCTTATAGGTTAGACTGATGCATAGGATAACAATTTTAAGCAGGCAAGTGAAATCTTTCCAGTAGTCGTCCTGTTTCACATTGTTTAAATCATTATGTTTGACCGTGTCATGTGGCAATGCCAGTATTTCTGAAACAATGATAAATTATGAATAAATCTTGATGTCTAACTTTGAAATTAACAAAATTATAGAAATCTTGTATATACTTATCTTGTATATTAAGTGACGGGGGAACATCATAAGTGGTCTTTATTATAATCTGCAAAATATCCCAGTTGTTATCTACCTGAAAAAATATGTTTATTTAAGTTACATGATAAACGTGTTTATTTCAATAGGAGCATAATATAAATAACTCTACTTCTGGTAGGTCCAATTACCAGTATATTATCAAAAATGTTTACTTACTGACCAATTTTGCCTGCTTGTACCATCTTGTATCAACGCTCCTCTTTCCAAATAAGCCGGGTCAGGTATACGCCGCGCAGGCGCAGGTAGATTTACGCAGGGATGCGTGACGTCACGTTTCACTGACACAAATATCTGACGTGCTCTATTATCACTCATACGCATGGAGAAGCGCGCGTGAATCCTTGGCCGCCATTTTGAGATTAGTGCATTTCGCACATGCGCACAAAAGATAATACTTCGAAAAACGTCGGAGTGTCCCTACTGGTTCTCTCTATACTGTGACAGTACTGTGAGTTGACAATAAGGTTTGTGAGCCGCCATGTTGAAGCAACACAAAATGGCGGGAGATTCAAAATTTGAAAAAAATGTAATTTAAATTTAATATTGCTGCCATTTCTAAACGGTTGAAGATAGCGATACATAAAGTTTGCTGGTACCAAATGGATATACATACTTTCCTTTGGCCATTATGTTATTCCTAACCTAAAATGATCACACTTAACCTCTATAAACAATTTCAATAAGCGTATTTCTTAACAAACGAATTATATTAATACACAAAATAGCACAAAGCACTAATTTCTCCCCATATTTTATTCTAAAAGGCAATGTTATTACCTGCGCTTAAATGAATTTCACTTTAAAAAGGATCGTGTTAAACAATTGCGGCTTCAAACGGAAAATGCACCGATTGTGGACAAATAATTATAAGCGCGATGAATCACACACAGAGGAGTAAAATGTTTAACAGTTAGACGATGATGTCATAAAGCCTTTATTGAGTGGTTTTTGTATATAATTCTTAAAAACTGAGTTGCGCTTAAATGAATTTCCTCCACTGTAATACATGTGAGTACATATTATGCCCATAAAGCAATTCATACTTTTTAAATAAATTATAAATCACCCAAGCAAATCTACACGTTCCTTATTATCCACGATTAATATTTCCTTAGAAGAATATAAAAAGTTTAACTCTGCGCCGTCAAGAGAAGCCACGGATAATTATGCATTCTTCAGAAGCAAAGGACGAGGCAGAGGAAGAGGTGGTGGCAGTGGAAGAGGTGGTGGCAGTGGAAGAGGTGGTGGCAGTGGAAGAGGTAGTGGCAGTGGAAGACGTGGTGGCAGTGGTGATGGAGGACATCCTTCGTTGTTGAAATACAAACACATTGCCCTTTATTATCAGGATAAAGCTAAAGAAAAATCAAAAAAGAATGAAACTTCTGTTATTACATTGGATGAAGATGTAGCACGGCAAATGCAAGATACTCTAAACAGTTCAATGACTACCGATGATGATGAAGTACGGAATGATACAATAAGCAATGAAGCCAGAAGTGAATATGATGATAAATACACACATATGAACGATTCTGAATTTAAAAGAAAATTTTTAAATATTATATCTGGTGATATAATGGCAAATATTGAACAAAGTCTGAAAAGTAACATAGGGCTGAAACGTAATACGTGTCTGGATAGTAGTTTACTGGAATCATGGCAAATGAAACAAACAACACCGGAGTATAAGAAAATGTTAGATGTTCGGAAAAAGTTACCAGCAACCGAAAAAAGAGCAGAAATATTAAAAGTTATCAATGAAAATCAGGTTGTTGTGATCAGCGGTGAAACAGGTATATAGTCTAAGTATCTTTTCTATTACATGCATTTTGAAATATCATGTAACGTCATTTAATATGACCAGTTTTTATTTTCATTGATAATTTTTGATAATTTTATAGGCTGTGGTAAAACTACTCAAGTTCCACAATTTGTACTGAATGATCAAATAGAAGCAGGTAACGGTAGTATTACAAAAGTAATTTGTACCCAACCTCGAAGGATATCTGCAATATCAATTGCTGAAAGAGTTGCAGCTGAAAGAGCAGAAAGACTTGGTGAATCAGTTGGTTTTCATATAAGACTTGAAAAGTGTGTACACATTTTTTACCATTGCCAAAAGAATAGAAGCTTGTAATACACAATGCCCTTTCTCAATACAGGAAACTAGCTAGAGAGCAAGGCAGTATTGTGTATTGTACTACTGGCATTTTATTAAAATTTATGCAAAGAAATCCAGCATTAACGAATTTTTCACATTTAATCCTTGATGAGATTCATGAACGAAACATTGAAAGCGATCTTATCATTACCCTATTAAAGTTGGTTATAACCAAAGTATGTAAAAAAATGTTTGCTACTTCAATAATTGTTCATCCCTTGTTGTATAGAAAGTTGAGAATGTATGATTACATTTTGTAGAGGCCAGACCTGAAAGTTGTATTAATGAGTGCTACACTTAATTCTGAAAAATTTTCTGAATATTACAATAATTGCCCCATGATACATATACCTGGCTTTACGTATCCAGTGAAAGAATATTATTTAGAGGATGCATTACTGTTTACAAAGTGAGGATGCAATTCATTCACATATGTACACTTGTATTAAATATTGAATATAGTACATACATATTCTTATTTCAGGTTTGAGTTTCGCGCAAACCTTTCACAGCCTGCCAGGTACAAGAATGATCTAAAGAAATATATGTCCATTCTAGAAAAGGAAACTGAGTTCTCCGAATTTATAGAACCTTATATCAGAGAACTAATGATATCAGAGGTATAATCAAATGTGTATTTCGTTATATAAATGTATAAGCAATCGTAAGGGAACATTGTTATACTTGGTTATTTATTATACTTTCTACCAATTACTAGAATGATATGAGAATATTCCTCTTTTATAACAGATGAAATACCCAAGCTACGTGTTTGACCAACTACGAAACCCAAATAGTGAAAAGCTCTCTCTGGATCTAATAGAACAATTAATTAGATATATCTGTGAAACAAATGTACCTGGGGCAATATTAGTCTTCTTACCAGGCATATTAGATATAGTGAAGTTACATCGACTAATGTTGGATAGTAAACAGTACCCAAAAAGTAAGTTCTACAAGAACTGTGTATAGAAGATAATATAAAAAGATTCTATGGAAATACTCATATTATATTTATTTTAGGTGAGTACGTTATTTATCCTCTACATTCCTATATGCCAATGGTTGATCAGAAGGCTATATTTAAGCAACCTCCACTTGGTATGCGCAAAATCGTAATTGCTACTTCAATTGCTGAAACATCTATTACAATAGAAGATGTAGTACATGTAATTGATTGTGGAAAAATGAAACTGTCAAGATTTGATGTTAACAACAACATAGAAACATTACAAGCCGAATGGGTAACAATAGCGAATGCTAAGCAACGACGAGGACGAGCAGGCAGGTCGGGCACGTATAATTATTAAATATTATTTTTGTGTTTTCAAATATTATATGCAGTAATTTCTAATTTACAGGGTCGGACCTGGATACTGCTATCATTTATATACCAAAGTTAAAGAATCAGTATTTGATCAGTATCCAGTGGCAGAAATGTTACGAACTCGTTTGGATACTCTGATTTTACAAATTAAGATCTTGCAAGTTGGTAATGTCGATCGATTTCTTGCAACTGTGATGGATCCACCTGACAAGAAGGCAGTATCGCTGTCTCTTGATTTACTTAAAACATTAAATGCGATTGACAATGACGATCGCTTGACCCCTTTAGGCTACCATTTGGCAAACTTACCACTACACCCTCGGACAGGTAAATATTTTTAAAACATAAAATTCATGTATATGTCAATACTAATAATGTTTCGTTAATAGGAAAGATGATCATATGGGCATCACTCTTTTCTTGCGTGGAGCCAGTATTTGCAATTGCAGCAAGTTTAGGATTCAAGGATGCTTTTTATTGTCCACTGGGACAGGAAGAAGAAGCATGGAGAAAAAAATTGGAACTTAATCTGAATGTATATAGTGATCATATGGCTCTTGTCGAGGCTTTAAGAAAATTTGAGTGGGCCTACCAAAGAGGAAAGGCTCATTACTTTTGTAGAGACTATTTTCTATCTTTCAGTACATTGAAATTACTTTCCATGATGAGAGTTCAATTCGCTCAATATTTATGTGAAATGAAGTTTCTTAGCACTACCGACATTCACGATTACAATGCTAACAGGAATTCCCACAATATAGCTCTTATAAAAGCTGTTGTCTGTGCTGGATTATATCCTAATGTCGCCACTGTGAAGTATGTTTTTTATTATAAAATTCTTTGTTTTAAATATCATATTAAAATACTGAATTTTTCATACTTCAGATATGCCTCAAAATGTGTAGATTATATCTGTACACCAGAAGATGGTGTTGTAAAAATACACCCATCCAGTGTCAATGCTAAAGCAACTGCTTTTCCTAGCCCATTTCTAATATATTATACTAAACAACGCTCTAGTGCAATATATTTGCATGACACTAGCTGTGTCACAGCTGTGATGTTATTATTTGCAAACCCACATAATTATAGAAGTACGACATTAGACATAATTTATTCTTATGCTATGGTTCACTATTTACAATACTTTAAACTTTAACATATTTTCCAGAGTACGAAGAGGGAAGGTGTACAATCACTCTAAATAAATCACGAAAATTGGTTTGTGATCTTCAAACTACAGAAATTATTGAGGTATGTGACTTTGTGTATCGTAGCAGCAATCATGTACTGCTTTCATAAAAGCTGGCCTAAACATCAGTGTACAATATTATATTAATTGCAATACATATAATTACAATCGTAGAAACTTCAAGAAGACTTAAGTAACTTGTTAGAGTACAAGATGACAAATCCTGAAACAATAAACTGGAATACACACGAAGGACGTACACTAAAGTAAGTATTCATTATTTTAATATCAAATCAAAGTAAATTTAAATAACTTGTATAATGTACACAAAATACATTATTTTTATAGTGCTATCGTGGAGTTGGTGTCACTGAAGAATCGAGAAATTGGTTTTCTTGATTTTGTTTGTGAGTAAATTTAACAATTTAACAATATGTTAAAGAGCAAGTTTTAAAATTGTACTAATTGCATTACACTTTATTTGGTTATCTTTAAAAACAACTAGAACGTGTATCAAGTGATGCAATAGAAACACAGTAAGACAGAACATTAGCGAACTAGGACAAGAGATGTAAATATACTCGAAAGAAATGCTTATTCGCAATGATTATTGTAATGTAGAATTTGGTACATTATAGTGGATTCATTTTAAGTACATTAATAATATTCTTTTTTGCATGGTACTATTTTTTAAAATAATAACAATTAGTATAAATATATTATGTACATTAAATATATAAAAAGATATATAAAAAGATTTCATAACATTTTATTATCTCCAAGTATGTGTAACATAAATGTATCTATTACAATAAATCATACGTGTGGTTTTACAGCTTTCTGTTTACTGCTGTTTGCATATTTAAAATTTATGTACACCCAAGTGCAAAGTCGGTGTCTCTCTGAAAGAATGTGACCCAGCGTTTCACTGATCTGAGCAGTTTGTGTTATTATGTTTAATTAATTTATGATGTTGTTCTATTCATATCGAAATACAATTTAAATTAAATCGTTGTCGTCTGCTTAATGCATCACGTGGTAAAATCCGAAGTACCGTAGCCGTAAAATTGTAGCAGACGGCCTTCTCATCAATTATGTTAAAAATTGCCCTTCTTGTTAATTTCGAGGCGTAGAATTAGAATTTGCAAATCAAAAGTGTCGCTCTTTAGCCGTCTAAGACCGACGTGAGGAAGACACCGTCTATGAAGTGATCAATCTCGTAGGTGATAAATACGGGGAGTCGCCATGAAAAGGTGGATGGTGGCGTTGCGAAAAAGCTTCGTGTTTGTGCATTGGTGTTTCGCTACATTTGCGCATGCGTAGTATGGTTCTGCGAATACGCGGCTGCCATTTAAAGCATCGGAAGTAAGAAATTCGAAAGTGTGTTTATTCTTCTTGCCCTGTGTGATTGATCTATTTATGCGGATGAACAAATATGTTATATTATGTTATACGATTTTATATATTATTTACACAGTGTGTCAGAAGGGTTTGCGACTGCGTGGAGTTAGATTTTTTTTTACACAAAGAAATAGTGGTATCCTAATAATAATCTGGCCTGTTGCATATCCCAATACATTGAGGTAACATGTCGGTTACGTATAAAGTCAACTCGTCGAAATTATCCACCGTACTGTGTGGAATACGTAGTGTACCATAGACGAGTTGACTTTATATCTAACGTATACGTTACCTTAATGCATGGGGACAAATAGTAGACCTGATTAGGTTCATTTCTAAGTCCTGCCTACCCATTTTCATCAAATACAACCGAAACCAGACTCGGGACAAAATTAATGCCGATTGGTGTACATGGAAAAACTATCGGATGCAAGTGATTTATGAACTGGGCAATATATTTCAGGCGTATATATACAAATGTGTTTAGCAATATTTCAGACCTTTCAACGTCTAATTATCCCTGAGATTTGAATTCTTAATGCAGCATATTAATGATAAACAATGCAACCCAAATTCCATATGTCAGGATGTTTCAGTCAATGTTTTTCTAAAGCTAACGTTAATAATTCATTCATCGTCGTTAACAATACTCTTGAATCTTGAATCAGGCCTGCGCCAATCATTGCACTGGTAAATAGCTACAATTGAACAGAAACATCAAAACAGTAATTAATAAAGTATAAGTTTCTGCTATTAATAAAATGGTTTTATTTAACTAACCTGTTCTATGAGTAAATCAGCCAACTTTGAATTTGTTGATGTTAAATGGCAAAGCTTCTTAATGATAGGATGTTTTGGATTTATCTCCAAACACGGTTGCAAAAGAGTGTATCGCATATCCTCGCTCACTTGATGACTTTGCATCCGTATAAAATTTCGTGCACTAGCCATATCCTGAACAGTTATTACACATGGGTGCGATTCCAAGCGATTGGTCATTTTAACATTGTGTGCCTTCTTTCCAAGCACATTCTTCATGTAACTAAGAAGCTTATCTAATTCGTCCTTATTTATTATACCTAAATATAAAATTGGGTACACAAAAAGTTATATAATGATCAAGATAGGGTGGGAAATTACTATAATAAAAATCAAATACCTAGGTTATCGGTTTTTTCTGAGTCTTTGTCGTTGCGCATTTCTTTCTCCACAGAAGTCAGAGTGTATGACTTATATGTGTGTAAGTGCTCTAATACTAGTTCATCTACTGGTTCGTAACAAAATATAACTTCGACATTACGTTTTTTAAGAGATTCATAATATGGAGACTGTTCAGCAATTGTTCGACTAAAAAGTAAATGCATTTTAAACATATCTTACCAAGTTTCGAACATATAGTATTAAACCTCATCTTACCTCGGTGCTGATAAATAATATATATCTTTTTGATCGCTGGCTAAACGGCTACAATATTGTTCCAAACTAATTATTTCACCAACTGCTGAGCTTGAAGATTCAAATCTTAAAAGTTTGCCGATTTGTTCCTATTAAGAGGTATAATTAACAAGATTAATCCACATTGAATTGAGATAAAATATAAAAGAGTTAGCAATTAAAAAAAATAGTACCTTCTCCGACGCATCTGTGCTGATGACAACACCTTCTTTCAGGAATGTACGGAAGTCCTTATAAAATTTATTATACTCTTCTGTCTGTTTCAACGCACGTTCATTCAAAAATTTCAATATACGACCGGTTAATACATTTCGCAATTTGCTATAATTGAAAAGTGGAAGTGACTACCTCTATCTATTACAAGCATATGTTACAACAAAATATTTGACTTATATTTCCTCACCCAATTAGTGCACTGTTTTGTAACAATTCTCGACTCAAATTAAGAGGAATGTCTTCAGAATCTACTACACCTTTCACAAATCGCAACCATCGTGGCAACAAGTTCTCTGCCTTACTTTTGATTAGAATCTTTCGACTGTAGAGTGCCACGCCCCCAGGTGAGTCTCTCATATCAAAGAAATCTGGTTTCTCTTCTGGGATATATAATAGTGCCCTGATACTGATAGGTACGTCTGCGGTATAATGTAAAGTGAACCTTGGACTGTCATAACAATTTCCTATATATCTATAAAATTCAGTATGTTGTTCGGCTGTAATGTCCTTTGAGTCGAGCATCCATAGTGGCTGAAATTTTAAAATGAAGGATTGTGATAATGGAAATACATATTCCACCTTATAAATGAATTACCTCTATTGTGTTGGCTCGATTGCCATTTACAAAAATTGGACTGCCTACAAAGTTGCTGTATTTATTGATAATGCCTAAGAAAAAAAATGAACATTATGCAATACACATATTAAAAAGAAAGCTTATCGACATTAGAATAAATTTATCACAATTAAATATGCAATCTTGTAAAATACATACTACAAATTGTAGTGTCATCGCTGAATTCTCTACATTCAGGTTTTAGATGCATAATAATTTTTGTGCCTGGCTGCACATCCTCAGCACTTGATATATTGAAAGTACCAGACCTATGTTAAAGTTTTAATATTATATTAATATAAATTTGAAATGCTGTAAATTGTACATACTCCTATGTTATTTACCCGTCTGATGACCAACAAAACGCTTCTGCATCAGGTGCATAAGATTTAGTATAAACTTCTACTTTATCGGCAACCATAAAAGCACTGTAGAAGCCAACACCAAACTGACCAATGATATTTGAAGAATCAGCTTTAGAACCTTTGTTCACTAATTCTTGTAAGAATGCCTATACATATCATACAAAATATCATGTACTTCTCGATAATGACAAAATTGGACAAAATACTGTATACATGTAACCAGTTGTAAAATCCATCCATACACATACCTTGGATCCAGACCGTGCTATCGTTCCCAGATTAGAAATTAATTCCTGATGAGTCATACCTATACCACTGTCTTGAATCGCGAGGATACGATTTTGTTTATCGGTGCTAATATGAATTTCTAATGCTCTGTCACCTACACTGTCCGCTATTGTGCTATCACTTAGTCGCAAATACCTTAATTTTTCAAGTGCATCGCTCGCATTAGAAATCAACTCGCGTACAAATACCTAAAACAAACATTGTGTAACTGGACAAGATAACAATAATGGAACAATGTAAAGAAGTTATGTTTATTCCTAATTATACTAGTCGTAAATACGGTATGCATTACCTCTTTATCCGAGTACAAAGATTTAGCTACCATGTCCAATAGTGCTCTAGTTTCTGCTTGGAACTCATGCTTAGTACTTTCGCCTAATACAATAATTATGTATAAGTTAATTAAAACATAATTATGCGCGCACAAACGAACTGTGAAGATTCTTAAATAGTTTCTCCGTATATTAAGAGCATTGATAGTGGATTAGACTAATTAGAGCTACTTAAAAAATTACCTATAATTTTTTCTGCATCTTTCCCGGCATTTGGGTGCTCGGTTGAGGATTTAGGCGCAGTTTCCGATGACAAATAACGCGCACGGGCGACATACACCCCTATGAAATAAAGTAGTTGGATTTGTATATTTGTCGTTTATCCAGTACATTCTACTATAAGAATCTCATATAAACAGAAGATAATGTAAATTATGTGTGGACGATCAGTGATGAGGGAAGGCACATAACCTTAAAACTAAATATTAGTGAATTAACACTGAATTACTGATAGACAGTGTTAAAATATCTTTTAACCTGAAATCTTATACGCTCTTTCGAATAGTTCCTTCTCATTATGCTGATTTAATAATCTTGACAAAGATCTTCCCAATTGTATCGCGTGCCTCAATCGCGATACTGTCGCCATTTTTTAACGCACTAAAAATACTCGTGCACTGATGAGAACAGAGACTTTAAAGAAGATTACTCAGGATTACCGTTTATGGAAGATCTTGAATGATCTTGAATGACCAGATCTAGCAGGTCTAAAGATAATTAAAATGCTCCGTTGGATCGTCTAAATGTTGAAGCAGTTAGTGCATACATGATAATTATAATATGCCCTTTGATTGCTATTGTTCTGCATTTTTAAGCACGTGCATCATCTTACCGTATGAATATCCAAGAAAACTTGTCGACTTTACGTACTTCTTTTTTGTCACCAATAATATATTACATGAGTAAATGTAGTAATAAATGACAATATAGCAACAGTATTTTTCCAACGTTATAAAAACTAATTTTAGTAGAAATCTTTTGTATGTATACACTGCACTGCTTTAAAAAAAAAATAAAAACTAACCCAATTTCCATCGAATAAATATTTCAAAGAGTTTCATCGAGAAGTTGAATAATTACATTCCACAGGATCTGAATCTTTTGAATATAATACGCGAGAGAAATGTATGAAATGTATTGCGCTTTATGATTCATAAGGAGACAGTTTGAGCATGCGTTTTTTATTCGGAGCAATAATAAGTAGAACATGTGGCATATAAATTTGTTTATTATTATTATCTGTATAATATATTTGAAACAATATCATTCTACAACATTGCATAAAAATATACAAAGACATGAAAAAATGTCTTGACTCTCATCCAATAAAACATGTTCATGAATAATTTATCAGCGTTGTACCGCTATCAATTGTAAACTCAATGTAATTAGTCCGACAACTGTATTGACTTGCAGTGATCCGGCAAGTGTCATTTTTAAATCAAAAGTTAAATAACTAAAGTAGATCGTATGTTCGAGAATTGGAGTTTTTTTCTTTGGAACGCAGCGAAGAACGCGAAGAGAGCGAAATTTGAAAATTGAATTGTATCGCTTGAAATTCTGTGGAATAACGAAGGGACATTAGGATCACAACGACTTTATGATTTTCTATTCGGCTCGCGAATGCAAAACAAATTCCTTTCCGTTGAATTGTAACATTATCGAATAGTCGTTCTCGTTTCAAATGACACGAGAGATGAATAGCAGGTCGAACTGCTCGATGCCCGTCTTATGCAATGAAAGAATGCATAGTCCCGGTACTGTAAAGGAACATCATTCTTTTAACACTATTTCTACCAATCGTGTCAAAAGACACCTTCTCAAATTGTATTTTAAAATTACTTTCCAAGTTGAATCATCTTTTCTTAATTACTTCTTTCACTATTCGTATATTAGTCGTTACAATTAATTTAGCGGTATCATTTTCCTGCAGCTCATCCTGGACCCAAAGAGACACCACCTGGTCAAATTGGGTATACACAAAATCCCGGTAGAAATAGTGTTAATATAGTATTACGAGTGAGTAGCATGCGCGATTCGGAATAAACCTTCAATAAAACGTGACAGTGTTTTTGGAATGCGTTACATGAGAAGCGCGTATGGATCAAAATAACGTGGATTGACATGTACGCGGTGTTTCACGATTTAAGATTGCGTCATAAACATGTTTAGAGAGTACACATGGGCCAAAAATAAAAATCGTGTCTAACGTCAACGGAAGAAGCTTTCTCGAGTGGCCCTTTCGACAGAATTGAAGTCGGCTTAGATTTTTTTTTAACACCGCTCTCATCCGAACGCAATTATTATTTTCGTTTGAGATCATGAGCCGAAGGATAACAATGATAATCATAATATTAATAATGACAATAATAATAATAAAGATAATCAGTATTAATATAATAATAGTAATAATAATAATAATAATAATAATAATAATAGGTACTTAAGAGTAATAGTAATAAAAATAACTATCCGAAAACTACCCTTTACCAGGGAAGATATACCCATAACTTATTTACATACTTTGCGTTTATGATTCTCTCATTTTCTTCTCACCGCTTTAAATTACGAATTATTACAATAGTTCCATTGTTACCCACTTCATTGGCAACATAAATAATAACGCGTCACTTGTTATTTACACACTTTCTTCACCCACGCATAATTCAACGTTCCGTTATTGCTGCCTTTGTCGCGACCGTCTCTATTATTAATTTAAAATGTACTCGTAGAATTCCAGTGGGAGCGGACAGAGACGAAGAGGAAATACGGCGATGAGAATGGAGTGGGATGGAAGAGAAACGAGGAGAAGCGAAAAAAGAATGGACGAGACAGGAGGAGACGAGGAAAAAGAAAAGAAGCACGTCGTCGAATTGTGCGAAAAATCCGAATGGGCACTGCGCATCTTCCGCCCAGCTCTTCTCTTACGCGCGTCTTTAATGCTATATCACAATGGTCGAAAACGATAACGAAAATCATGGATCTCGCCTAGAACAAGCGACGTAGGATGAAAAGTCCGAGAGGAATGAGGATGGTCAGAGTACACCGGTCGGAGAGAATCGCACTATGGGCATAAAGTCGTTTTTTACTGTCAAAACTCGTTCGGCGTCAGAATTTTGAATTGATTATGATGAAATTAGTCTTAACGCTTAGTCGACCACGCGAATTGTACGCAAGAGTAAGCCAAACTACGCTGTCCATCACGCATGATGCGGACTGATATTCAGTATTTGAAATCAAATAAGTTGTTAATTATTTGAGGCAACTATGTAGATAAATAAAAGAAAGAAAGAAAGAAATGTGTTGCTAAGGTCAACATCGGAGATCTCCCCGATCGGTTGGCCAAGTGTTAAGATGCGCATTGTTTATTGTACTACAGCAGAGACCTGCACTTTTTTTGATATTGCAATTTGTTAATTAACACTATTTCTACCGGGATTTTGTATATACCGATTTCGATCAAGAGGTGTCTTGTTGGGTCCAGGATGAACTGCAGGAAAATGACACCTTTAAATTAATTTAACAACTAATATAGGAATAGTGATAAGTAATTAAGGAAGAGTGATTCAACTTGGAAAATAATTTTAAAATACAATTTGAGAAGGTGGCTTTTGACACTTTTGCTAGAAATAGTGTTAATACAAAATCGAAATTGTTCTAAACTTTTGGCAATCATTTTTTGGTCAGTGTGTTCATAATTCCTTCGATCTTGATACACAAGGGTTTTCGGGTTCGCTGATTACGAAACGGTACCAAAAATTTCAAAATTCAAAATGGCAATAGCGCGTCTTTGCCACTTTAGAAGCGGATAACAAGCTTAGAAGAGGTTAACCAATTGCAATATGAAAAAAAGTGCAGGTCTCCGTCATAATACAATAAACAACGCGCATTTTAAGACTAATTTCATCCTAATCGGTTCAGAATTCAACCGTCCAACTACTTTTGGTACTAAAAAACGACTTTGTGCTCACAGTGCGGCGCTTCGAAATTCTGCGACGTCGTCCTTGCTCTCGGATAAATCGCAAGGATAATTTTAAGAGCGATCTTTTTGTATGCTTCGTGAATGGGATTGTCGGTGCGGCGTACGTCTCGCGTCACCCGGCGAATCGACGAATTTTGGTCCAGCATTGCGCATCACACGGGCACGCCAATTTGACGAAAGGGAAACTCAGCGTCCCTCTCTCTCTCTCTCTCTCTCTCTCTTTTTCCTCTTTTAATCTCCTTCTGATCTCTCCTACCGTCCATCCGAACTCTCGTCTTCCTACTTTTCCTTGCATCCTGGCTTTCGTGTTACCCTAGTACGACAGATACGAAAGGAAGGATCGGACATTGTCACTTATCCTTCACGTCCTCGATTATCTTAACTATGGAAATTTCATCGAAATAGAAATACAGATGTCGAGAGTATCCTCGTGTTATTATAAAAAGAAAACCAGCTTCGTATTGTCGGTCACCCGTAGACGGTGTCCAGGTGGAATCAGAAACGAACTCCGAGTGGCTAAAATTCTCTTTCTCACGTCTCTTCCTTATTTCTCCTCTTTGTCTCTCTCTCTCTCTCTCTCTCTCTCTCTCTCTCTCTTTTTAAGAACTACGACGGAAAGATCGACGGACGAGGGTACTACTCGGAGGTGCTTTGCTCTCTGCGCCACGCGAAGACCACGCGGAAGATGTGCCGCGCTCGATGGGTCACCCTCGAAGCTGCGAGAGACGATTGAAAATGCGGATAAAATAATGAAACGAAAAGGTTCGCACGAAGAGAGGGAAGAAGTGGAAGATGGATAAGCAATCGATAGTTTAAGTTTCGTTATCGTTGGATGAGATGAAGAAGAAGGAAGGGGATGAAGAAGAAGAATCGCTCGCGCATGCACGTAATCGTTGGCGGGAGAATTGCGATTTAATTGCATTTGTATCTCGGTGAATATCGAGGGGGGGTGGTCGATGATTCGAACTCTTATCACGATCGTAATTTCACGAGGAGCTTAGACAGCGAATTGACATTTTCGGTGATACGCTCGTTCGCCTCGCTCTTTTTTCTTCCACTTCTTTCCTTCTCTCTCTCTCTCTCTCTCTCTGTCTGTCTGTCTCTCCCTTCTGCTTTCTCTTCTTCGCCTCTCCGTTTCTTCTCCACCCTTTCTCTCTCTCTCTCTCTCTATCTCCCTGTTTCTTTCTCTTTTTCGTCTTTCTCTCTCTTTCTTTTTCTTCTTCGCCTCTCCGTTTCTTCTCCACTCTTTCTCTCTCTGCTTGTAATCCTTATCCCCCATCGCCACCTCCTACTCTCACTCCAATTTTCAGTCTGCTCTCTCCCTCACCGTGATATTGATCCTCTTCCCTTAGTCTCCCCTCCCACCTCGCCATCCTCTCGTTCACCCCCGCCCTTTCTCTCCTTCCCCTACGGACAACCTTAGGCTGCCATTCGACCCAGTGTCGAGACGGGCACACGGACGAAAATGCATGGAAATGCTTCGGAAAAACGATGGATTCCAATCGTCTCGATGCGGATGCTGCGAGAGTATCGGAGTTATTGTCGGTGGACCAGAAAGAGGAAGAGTGGAGGAGGTCGAGATGAGAAGGATACCGGACGAGCGTGCTAATCGTTTGCCACGCTTGCGGAGAAGAGCCCAAATCGATGGGAATAACGACACTGGATTCTCGCGCGCGCGCGCGCGCGCGCGATAAGAATCGTTATGCGCCCTTGGGCACGCCACCGTCACGCGTCGAGATGGCTCTCGCATGCGCGTGGCATGGCAACAACCACCCCTAGAAATAAATCCTCACGTTCGTTTCTCTCGTAGACGTGCGACCAACGGCCCCGCCGATCAGGAAGGTAAGCCGTGAATTTTTATAATTATCTTTAGGACGAAGAGAGTTGACGCTTCCGGGCTCAGGGGGTAAATTGAAATTGACGGGTGTGGTGATATGTGATATTTGACGAATCTCTTTCGGGCGAAGGGAGACAGAAAGAAGAGAGAGAGAGAGAGAGAGGGGGAGAGAAGAAAGAGAGAAAGAAAAGACAAATGTGTGAGGGAGTGAGTAACAGAGAGAAAGAGAAAGAGAGAGTGAGAGAAACTGTGAGACAAAGAGACAGGAGCACGGCGGCGGCAAGCGAATGAATTTTAGTAAATGCATAGATAAACGTACGTGTGCTTTGTTTGTAGGAACTCGACGCTTTTATTAACAACAGTCAGAAATTCAACATGAAGTCCTATCCTATGCGAATGCCCGTTTTATAAAATTATAAATATTATAAATAATTAGGTGTACGCGTTCCGTATCAAGACTCCTCCGAGAATTAAACACGCCGGAGCCCCGTTCTTCTTTTCTCGATCACACTCGCATGCCAATCGATCGTGCGGATGAAAGTGTCTTTATAGATCTCATAGCCTTGCGCTTATCCGGCTTCCTCGCGGCTAATTCCATTAATTCGTCGATCGCAAGGATACTCGAGGCACTACGATTACTTTCTCAATGTCTTCTTAATCTGGAGAAAAATGAGAGAGAAGGATGGCGACCAAAAGAAAGAAAGAAACGAGCAAACGGTTGATTACCGTCGATCATCTCCGCGCACCCGCTCCTTATGTTGGTCCCTGATACTCTCCGAAGAACGATGCGCTCTCGTCTAGATCACTCATCCGATCGACTCGCTGATTGCCCGCGTAAAATCACACGTGGACGAAAGGAAGAAAAGAAAGAAGAAGAAGAAGAAAAAAAAACAAACAAAACAAACAACGAAACGTGAAACAACCTGGGCCGGACTTTATTAAAACGCGCTGACATCCTCGTTTCTCCGTCGTCGAATTATACACGCTTATATTGACGCGAGAGTCACAGCATTCCCTTCTTTCGTTCCCTCTTTTTTTCATCGTCATCTTCTTTAGATTATGTTTCGTGGCCCCAATATTTTACAAGACAAGTAGCGTCACTTCAGCCGGTGGAAATTTTTCTTTAAAAACGATTACTCTCTAATAAATATGCCCGACACGAGACGCGACCTATAATTCCCTCGATTGAATCCACGTCGGTCGACACGGTCCTTTTTTCCTTTTTTTGTTTTTTTGTTTCTTCTACTTACGAGAAATCCTCGTGCACACTTTCGGCGAACAGTTAATTATTTATCATTCACGCGTAGGATGTTCACGCTGCTCTCTGAATGCATTTTACACAAGATTTTTATCGATGTTCACTACATCCTTCGTTCGAGTTGCCTTTCTTCCTACTTCTCCTACTTCCACCGTCGTTTTTTTCTTTTCTCTTTGTTAAGAAACAATAGTTTTGATTAGATAAACCATGAATTTCTACTCTCTTCATCTATGGAATGTATCACTATTCGGAAGATTAGCCGTGGATCCGTTTTGCTGGGACGTTGAATTCTAGCCCTTCGTCGAAGGGTCTCTGTTTACACACGTGGAAAACTCAAAGAGGCTTTTCTATTGTCGAATTCGTGCAAAGTTAGTCGCGAGACGCTTGTAAAAAGCGTGGAAATTTCACGAGAGACTATCGGTGCCATTAATGGCGAACAAACGTAACGATCGTTCTTATGATAAATTTCGGCCCACCGAAAACGGCATCCACTCCATTGCAACGAATCGTTTGCAATCTCGACGTAGCGACACAGCGCACTCGAAACTAAACTCAATAAATACATTCGCGGAGGGCGAATGTGTCTCGTCCCCGATCACACATGCGCCTTCACGCGTCAATCTTACTCTTCCACACTCTCGCGGTCATCCTTTCACGCACCATATCTCTCTCTCTCTCTCTCTCTCTCTCTCTCTCGCATCATTAATTACCGTATAATTACTATAATATATATATTTATGTATATATATATATTTATATATTTATATATACCTATACGGTAGGGGGCTTCTTAAATTTACTCACCTAAACTTGCTGAACTCGGTACCGAATTTTGTCTAAGTTGCATACCTATATGTACAGTTTCCGTTTCGTGAGTATGTCTCGGTGACTCTACGGTGTGTATCTGTGTGTGTGTGAGTGTGCGTGTAGAGTGTGTGTAGGGTTCAAGTGTTTGCGCGTGTCGAGGGTGGGCTCCAATTGATCTCCGTGTACTACGGAAACGCGATGCGTTTTAAGAGGAACCAACCCGCCCGCTTCGCCTTAGTCGACGCATGGGTAAAGAGGGCTGGGCGGTGGTGAATGGGTTAGGGAATAGGAGAGGCTTGCGACGCGATCGACCGGCTCGGCTCGGTGCAGTCGAAACTTTCGCGACCTGCAGCCGCGGAGTCGAATCGAGGGTCCGATAATTGACTTTCTGTTAATTGTAGATAAACGTCCGTCGCGCAATTAAATATCCTACGTCTCTAAAACCGTGAACGATATTATCATCATTATCATTAATATTATCATTACGTTGTCCGGTCCTGGGCCGAGAGTCGGCGCGCCGCGAGAGTAAGGCCGGAAGTGCCGGTTAGAAAGCGGCAGAGCTCGATCGCGTGGATGCGGCTAAGCGTCCGCGTGGCAAAATCTCGCGACGCGACGATGCACCCCGGCCCATTCGGCACGGCTAAGTAACTTCGATCGTTTTCGTTTCGAGCCTTGTCCTCCGTACGCACGGGCCGTTCGATTGCGGGAGGATCGAGAGAGGAGGTGGCCCGCCTCGTGGTGAGTGCCCGTCGAAGTCACGCGCTGTATCGTCGAACTGAGCACTCGAGAACTTATCGATCGTTCTCGGAACGGTACGCAGAGGGTGGAGGCATCGTCGAGAGGAGCGAACGACCCCACGAACGGTCCTCCGTACCTCTCTACGAAAGCTCGCTTACAAACGAGAACCGTGTTTCTCTTTGGAAAACGAACGATAGCCACGGCGCCGTCCACTCTCGTCTCTCGATCTTCCACTACCGCTCTCGCGACTCTCCTCGCACCTCACGATCGAGTATCAAAGGAGAAATAGAATTTCACTAGGGCACGGTATCACGCCTAGAAGAACGATCGTGCGTGTCCTACGCGAGCCGGTCGTCGATTGGGACCACGCCGATTCCTCGGTAGACTCCTCCGCGGTTCCACGAGCCCACGAGAGAAGCGAGAATCGGACGGCCGGCGAACGAATTCGGACAGCGGCCCACTGGACGAATTCCAATCCCGTTCTGCTTCGAACGATCGATCCGCGTCGATCGGGCACTCCCGTTGGGAGACACGTCGGGCGGTCACGGGCCTCTCTAGTCGTCGAAAGGTGCGTTACGCCCGCGCTCGATTCTCCCGATCGTCACTTAAATCTGAGTCTATGGGAAGGTGACGACACAGATCGCTCACCAAAACTGGAGGAAACTCACTTCTCACAGCCTCGCACACCTGCGAATTTTCCTACGAATCATTTCCTTCCGTGGAAACGGGCGCGACCGTCGCGGCCACTCGGCCGACGTATTCGCTAATTAATTCCTTCGTTACCTGCTCTATCTAAGACAGTGGTAGACGTCTCGCGTCTCCTGCGTACCGTGCACGCGACACTTGAGACTAACGTGGATCACGTAGTAACGTAGTCCTCGTAGAGCCTTCACCACGAGCACGAGAGCGATCGTGCTCGTGGTAGAAGAGGGGTGGGTCGATCTCGCTCGCGCCATCTCGAACCGGTGCGTTTTTACCTCGACCGCCGGAGCGGATCGCGAGGAGGCCGACCTTACAGAATATCGAGGTTGAAACCCGCCGTGGAGTCGAGAGAATTGAGGAGCTCCTGAGCGCTGAAGTTCGAGGTGTCTCCCGTCGGGAGATTCTCCAGAAATTCGAGGCTAAAGTCCGCCGCCCCCGCCACCGAGGGATCCGTGGTCGCGGACGGTGGTGGTGGTGGTGGTGGTTGCGTGTGTTGCTGGGGGAGGCTGCGGACTCCTGGACTGCCAGCGCCATATTGCTGATGCGGATGCAACGGAGAGCCTAAAAAATCGATGGACGCGTGACACACACAGACGTTAGGAGGTTCCATCTGAGGTATTTCACGGTAGGAAGGTAGAACCTTGCCTTCTTTATCCACGGAGTTAGGTACGCATCGGCGCTTATTATCTTTTCTATAACCCATTAAGTACCAATGTTCCCACTTGGGACTACTGAAATTTTATCGATTTTTTATGTGTTTATTATTGCGTGTATCTTGCAAAAAATATATTTTACTCTATAGAAAAAAGTTGGTACTTAATGGGTTAACCTCTTAGGCACGGCATGCTTGTCCGCAATTCTGTCTCTCTGGGACGGGGCGCGCTTGGCCACGGATGGCACAAAGACCGTTCGTGACGATTTCCACTACAATCTTGCATCTCAAAATCATGATATACACGAAAGATACTATAGTAGTGCACCGTTTAGATTGATGGTATCCGCGGAAAGCCACTATAATGGCGCACCGTTCAAATTGATGGTATCCACGGAAAGCTACCATAGTGGTGCGTCGTAATATAAGATGATATCCGCAAAAAACACTATATTGGCGCATCGTGCCTAAGAGGTTAATAGGACGTGTACTCTACGAGGTGACTTCGACAAAGCAAATCTCGCTTTCTTCGAACTTACAAGAGATTTATGCGAAAGGGATCGAGTAACGATTGGATCGCCTCGAAGACTCACCTGTGCCGGTGCTAGTTACGGAATTGACGGATGAGGACTGTGACATTTGCATCTGCAACGACATCTGATTATTGCTCTGCTGCATCGCTAGGGTCTGCTGTTGATGCTGCTGCGTGAGTAGTTGCTGCATCTGCGTGCTGTTCGCCATCCCCGAGCCGGTTAGCCCGGTGCTCTGTGTGCGAATCAACTGTTGATGTTGCATCTGCGCCGCGTTCATTTGCATTCCACCCGCGCCGCCCATGCCGTAACCGCCTGAAATGAAAGTTATCACACGGTTGTAGAAGTTCTACCTTTGCGCGGCCCGCGATCCTCCACTCGCTCAACATTGTGCGCCACCGTGGGCTACACGATTCCTCGCTTAGCCTCGAGAGCACGAGGAGGAACCGTCCGATGAGTTTTCTACGTCGCGGCCGGTTTTACCATAGGCGCTAAACACACTTCCGCGGTTCCAGGTTAACCCGCGTACTTCCGATTCGAGAGGAATGCCTTTCGTCGAGGACCACGGAGGAGAACCAACGCTCGATGATCGATTTGGTTACACTCGAGGATTCTCCATCGGCGACGAGAGATCTCGTTTCGCTTTGCCGTGAGAAATCTCAAGGGCGCCCGTCTACGAGATTCGAGATGTGCGAATTATTCGAATTCGAATCGAATATTGTCAAATTCGATTCGGATCCGAATCGACGTAGTTCGAATTGGAAAGATTCGATGAGATCGAATCAATGCTATTCGTATTCGAATCTGCAAAACCGCGTGAGAAGACTTAAACCCGGTTGAATTCTATCGTGCATCCAGCGTGGGTCGCGTGGAGATGTGCGAAATATTCCAATTCGAGATGTAAGTGATTCGATTCGATTTTTTTGTTTACAAATTCCATTCAACTTAAATTAGAAAACCTTGATTCTCACGTCTCTATACGAGATCCGACGACTGCTTAACAACGGCGCGCGCGCGCGAGCTTGGACGGACGAGAGAAGATTAGAAGGTAGGCGAGTGAAGAGTAGTTTCGTGGTACGCGGTAGTCCGTACTAGGGCAACAGCAGTAATTCGCGCCCTATCGACGTTAACGTCATCGACTACGACAGATTCGACGTGACGAGGGGCGAGCGCTTACCTTGATGACCTTGCTGGTTGAATTGTGATCGCATCTGCGCCTGAAAGCCCTGCTGCTGCTGCATCAGAACGTGTCGCCACTCCTGCTGAGCGCCACGTCCGGCGATGCTATTCCCAAGGCCGTCCGGAGGGCCGACACTGACGTTCGGCGGCCGTTGATTGTTGGTCCTCGGATATCCGAGCCGTTGATGCATCTGATGCATTCCACCGATGGCGGCCATACTGCCACCACCCATGTACATATTTCCACCAGCGGCGTGCAAGGCCTGCTGCTGCTGCTGCGCCATTTGTGGCCTCATCATCGGACCTGGAGGGGATAAAAAGAAATTAGCGGCTGACGATGGCGCTGTGGGTACTTATTGGCAGTGTTGGGTAGTATCTAGATATATGTATCTAGATACCTTTTGTGTATCTAAGCCTGTATCTGAGGTACATCCGAATTTGAATATTTGTATCTGTATCTAGTTACAAAACATAGTATCTTAACTGGTTCTCAGGTACATTTTCAGATACGTTTTCAGATATTTTTTGTCTGTAGGTTAGAAAAGATATGTTATCCTTTGATAATATATCAATAAATAAATAATCTTATTATTGGCACAAACTAACATGTTTGTTAATTTGTTCTAAATTCTTACTTTTTGAGTTTTAAGTTCGAAGCGTCACTACCGAGGCATTTACCTTATTACGACAAAATATAATTTAAAAGTATCTGATATGTATCTGAGACACTTTTGAAGTATTCGAGTATCTGTGTCTATATACATTTTAAATTGTGTATCTGTAGCTATATCTAAATACATTTATTCACGTGTATCTCCATCTGTATGGAGATAAATTTTAAATGTATTTTACGCAGACACTGCTTATGGGGTATGCGATAACCGAGGGTGAGTAGCCTATTCCACCTACGATCGATTGAAAACGGACGGTACGAGAGCTGCTTCGGTTACCATTTAATTCTCTCGAAATCGATTCGCCCCAGCCCCGGTTGAATATTCGCCAACGACGAAAGCTAAATCTCCGGGATACTGCGAAAGGGTTCTTTGTTCACCTTTCCCGTAAAAACTTTCAAAGAGAAGACGGGGAGCGCTTTCGCGCGAGCACCGCGCGTTTTTACTACCCCAGGCGTAAAATGTAAATGCGAGCGTACAAGGGTAAGGGAAAAAGTTTGGGTGGGAGCGGTGTTCGTGGATTTACGTTCGAAAGGCGTTCTCTACGGAGAGAGGTGACTACGACGAAATCGATCGGCTCACACCGCGGGAGCTTCTACCACCCAAGCGTGGAGATTCCATCTCAGCATGGAGCTAGAGCTCTGTTCTCTAACGAGTTCACCGACTTCGTTTTGCTTCTCCAGACGCACGAGCGCGAGGAAACCTCGGTGGATACTATAATTCAGAAAATCTATCGGCAATCGAAACACTCGAGGAGAACGTAAGATAGGAGCTTCTTCGGTTGGAAATCAATTTCTAAGTAGACCACTTGCTTCTCGATCGTGGTAGTAGTCTTTGCGCCGTTGCAACCGACGCAACGTCTAGATCAACGATCAAACGCGATGAAGAAAGAAACCTTTGCCATTGCGAAAGAGGAAGGCGGAGAGAGCACGGAGGAAGAGTGTGGCCAGGTCGACGAGAGCTTCGACTAGCAGAGTTCGGTCGAAATGGCGGCGGCCGGCACGTCCTGGACGAGCAGCGCCACCGAAAGGGGAATTTGCAGGTTGCGAGAGGCGAAAGATGAAAGAATCGATAGGGGAAACGTGGGTTCTCATTACCCTGAGTGCCTAGCTAACTCTGGCCAGACGCCAATGTACATGAAAGTGACGTACACCGTCGGCTGGCCACTTGCAGGGCAAAAGCGAAAAGCTTAGGGATCCGCGCCGGACTACCCGAGCAAAGAGGCGTCCCTTACCAGCCTGCACTTCGATTTTACCGCACTCGCGTCTCAGGACGAGGTGAGCTAGCGCGAGAGAACGAAAGCTGAAAGACTCGTGAGATTTTCCGTGACACTTTTGAAAGGAACGTATCGTCGAGTTCGAAATATCTTTGCTCCTTCTCCATTTTTCTAAGCACACTTTCTTCTGGAATGACGTCTTCATCCGGTTGTCTCGCGGTTCTACGAGCTTCTCCAAGCGCGTTTCCTTCGTGAGAATAAGCGAGATCGAGCCACGCGATGGTAGGTTCTACGCAACAGGTGATCGAACCGAAGGACGAGGAAGAGACGGAGGACGCGAGATGTCGGAAGAAAGGGCTGCCTTGCGGCACACGCCACGATTATCGAAGGAAAAACTCACCGGAGGGTGGCATCGGTTGCTGCGTGACCCGTCGCATGGGTCCTGCGTTTGGAAATCTCGCCTGCTGGCCCATGCCGATCCCCGCGTGCATCATTTGCGCCTGGGCCGCCGCTTTGTATTCCGGTGGCGGTGGACGCACCCCACCCATTCCACCCGCCATATGTTGCTGTTGTTGCATCACCTGTGAACACCAAAGCGAGGGGAAACATTAGCAGAGGGGCTCTTCCATTTTCGTGGATCTACGATACGAACCGATTCGAGGTAGCTCTCGCTTCCTCTCTCTCTCTCTATTCGCGAGTCGGCCTCAATATATAGTTTTAAGTCCAGACTATTTGTACATCTTAACCCTTTGACTGCTAAAGACGTATACAGGGTGAGTTTTAATGGCTGTCCCAACCTTTTACCATCGGAGTTGCAGTCTGTTAGTATTCGTGAGTATTAACTCACTCCGATGGTAAAAGGTTGGGACAGACATTAAAACTCACTCAGTATATACGCCTTCACAAGTCCATCAATATATACGAAAGGCGTATATGTACGCCCTCACAAATCCATCAATATACACCAAAGGCGTATATGTACGCCCTCACAAATCCATCAATATACACGAAAGGCGTAAATATACGCCCTCTGCTTTTTTAATTTATTTGCCATTATTATGTTTTAAACCCTAAGAATGGTATCAAATTTCTGAGTACTGTTTTGGTCACTAGTCAGTGGACAACCAGTCGCAGCTACTGACATTCGAAAATCCGTCCATATTGATGGATTCGTCCTGAAGCGCGCCGCAGTCAAAAGGGTTAAGGATAAGTGTGAATAGTTTCTGTTGCGTGCCCTATCACCATTACCATTATTATTATTGTTTAGTATTATTATTAATTTCGTTGTTGTTGCTTCTTTATTTCTTTAAAGTTTCTTTCTTTTGTTTTTGATTGTTCGGGGCCTGAAGGATCTTCGGTCCAGGCCTGATAATAAATTCTAATTCTAATTCTAATTTTCTCTCTCTCTCTCTCTTCCTCCCTCCCTCTGTAAAACGTCACTTTAGTTTCCTACGTCCCACTATAGGCATAAAGTCGGTTTGTAGTGCCAAAAGTCGTTCGACGGCTGAATTCTGAACCGATTACGATGAAATTAGTCTTATAATACGCGTTATTTATTGTACTATAGCAGAGACCAGCATTTTTTTTGATATTGCAATTTGTTAATTAATGCAAAACCGAAATTGTTCTAAACTTTTGGCAATCATTCTTTGCTTAGGGTGTTCACAATTCCTTCAATCTTGATATACAAGGATTTTCGGGTTCGCAGATTACGAAACCATGACACAACTTACAAAATTCAAAATGGCGTAGCACGTCTTTGCCACTTTAGAAGCGGATAACAAGCGACGTGCGTAGCACATCTTTCCAGCTGAAGAGGTTAACAAATTGTAATATAAAAAAAAGTGCAAGTCTCCGCTATAGTACAATAAACAACGCGCATTTCAAGACTAATTGCATCGCAATGCGTTCAGAATTCAGCCGTCGAGCAACTTTCGGCACTAAAAAAACGAGTTTATGCCCACAGTGCGTCGGCCGTGCCGAAGCGAATGGAAACGTCGAGAATGGTTGAAGGAGAGGAAAAAAAAAATCTGCAGAGCGAAGATAGATGCGAAGCCTTTCAGCGAACGAAGACTCCGGGCGAGACGTGCTACGCGACAGGCACCGTGGACGGAAACGTCGCGGAGCCAGGATGGGAGAGACGTTCGCGCAACTTTTCAATACGTCCCAACCTCTCGACGGAGGCGGCTGGAACGAACAACGGCGGTACGCATCGATGATTCGTTACGTAGCTCATTGTCATCGAGGCGGTATGGAAACATTCGAGGCCCCCGGTGCCGTTGCACGCGCTCCACTCGGATTGCATTTCCACTTCCTGATGTTACGCGGGCGCAACGAAAGCCCACGAGGGAGAGACGGTGGCGACAATGGAGCCGAGGAACGGGCCGACGCGGACCCACCGCCGCCACAGGAAGGCAACCAGAGACAGGCGGCTGCTTTTCGCCAGACACGCTCGACCTTTCTCTCTCGTTCTCGCCTCTTCCTCATATCTCGTGCTACCCGCACGCACGCACCTTCTCTTTCTCCTTCTCTTTCCAAGCTTCGTCGTCCTCTCTCCATTCCGCAGCTCGTGTCCATCCGCTCCTTTCCATTCCCATGCCCGATACGCGTACCTTCCCCACCTTTCTCCTTATCGTCCCTCACCCTCCTTCTCTCGCGCGCCTTCGACATCGGCGACGTCGAGCAACCGCGTCGTCTTCCTCCACTCTCCACCGTGCAACAACCTGTGATTAGGCGAGCAACGCCCTTTAGCTCTCCCGTGAGGTACCTACGCGCCGTGCGCTCCCGCACGGGACCAGAACGGAGGAAGCAGTCCTGAAAATGGACACGTAGCAATTTCGCGCGTGCTTTCCAATTGATTCGAAGCGCAAGGAGCATCGTAGTCGTCGTCTGCCAGGCGCCACTCGACCCGCGGGTCACGTACGCACCGAGCCTGAATCGTCCTCGGTACTCGATTCACAATCGCGCGAGAGGAAGTCGCGGCTGTCTCGAACTTCACGGCACGACTACTACTCGTCAGGATAATCTTGAGCGGTTCTATTCGATTGCGTCTATGGATCGTTCTGTTACACCAGGGTTGGTTTTAGATTACTACTGTTGAGAATATTTCGCGGATAGAGTAGATAAGTCCTACCTGTTCCACTTTGAATATAGTTATAACCTGTTGTCTCTCTTTTTTCATTTTCGTACATCTGCTATTTTGGAGTCCTCCTCTTATTGGAGGATTGCGAGGACCACTAAAGTCCTTAACCCTTTCACTCCGGTGCATTTTCGTAGCAAATCATCAATACAGACGGCGCGATATTTACAAGTTAGCTGTGACTGATTCTCCACTGACTAATGACCAAAACAGTACCCGAAGAATTGATACTATTCTTAAGGTTTGAGAAAATAATAATTGTAAATAAATTGAATCAATTGACAAAACAGGAAAGGTATAGTAAACAATTGCAGAGGGTGTGTATTTACGCCTTTCGTATGTATCGATGGATTTGCGAAGGTTCAGTAGTGAAAGGGTTGGTTAAACGAGGGTCCTCTAAGGATCTGAAAATTCGATGTGCCTCGACAACAGAATAAATAACTCGC
Source organism: Tiphia femorata (assembly GCA_944319695.1). Classification (NCBI taxonomy): domain Eukaryota; kingdom Metazoa; phylum Arthropoda; class Insecta; order Hymenoptera; family Tiphiidae; genus Tiphia; species Tiphia femorata. The sequence continues at coordinate 4,903,991 of OX090903.1, forward strand.
GCATAGAACTTCGGACACTAATCTCGTAATGAACATACTTCACTTCGCAAATCTGTCTTTTGAATCTGTTATTATAGCTGCGTTCTTTTTACATGAGATCTTAGATAATCTCAGCTCACTTCAGTTGGCGGTTGTTCTTTTTGATTGACTCACTTGACAACTGAAGTGAAACTAACAATAAGTGAGATTTTATCCTCCCCCCTTACCGCAACTGCCTTACCCCTCAAATTGTCTCAAAATGAGATCTCAGCTCTTTCTACGGTTGTGTAGCGTAAGTGTGATTCGGTGGGGATGCGCTGCAATAATCTGAAGTAAATGCCCAGTAACACCTACTCGCTATTGACCGTTCTTTTAGAAAAGTTCTTTGATCACATAATCTCACCAAATCTCAGCTGAGTTCGGCTCAGTTAATCTCAAGCTGAGATGTAAAAAGAATGCACCTTATCAACTCGTGTCCAGCTCGATCAGTCACTTGTTACTTTTGGCAGACTTAAGATGGAAATGTCAGGGTTCTAGGGACACGATGTAAAAAAATAATCGGACGACGGTACAAGCGACGCGTGCGTAATTCAATCCGTGGTAAGACTCATCCACGATCGGTTTTCGATAATAACGACGCCTTTAGATTTCGCCGCCGAGACCGGAGGTGCTGGGTCCCGCCAAATCCGCAGGACAATGCGAAACCGTCTAATAACTTCAGCTTCCCTGTTACATTACGTTTGGATTACGTTGTCCTTCGTATCCATCGTCTTCTCCTTCTACCTCTGACCCTACAACCGAGAGTAATGCTCGCGACACGTAAAAGGGCCTAGTAAGTTTCGTGGAACCCTTCTCTTCTGCTGCCGGATAAGAAGAACTTATTTCCTTGTTATAAGTATGCACGACGTTCTACAGCACCCGTGACATAAATTGACATTAGCTGGATCCGGTATTAACGATTTTACATCTGATAAAAATGCGACGTACCGAAGCTTACGCTCTACATTGATTACCAAACGGTATCATTGAGTAGCACTGAAAAGTGTAGGGACAAAGTGTCCTATCGTTCGTATATCGTAAGTACCTGTTCCCTCGTTATACCAGTGTCGTAATATTGCTACCACGAGGCTCCGTCAACCGGTAAAATAAATTCCGTGCCCCCTGTGCAATTCGAACGACCGTAATCAACGTAAACAGTCCGAGTAGATGGTCCAGTCGTGAAAGACATTATCACAGGAGCTTCAGGAGAGTTCCTAGAATCCTTATGGATCGTTGGTGCCGAGAGAACTCGAGGTTTCGAGCTCCAAGCGGATGTCGACTATTCGTAATAGGACGAAATGAATACGGGCCTCTCGTATGTTGGACTCGATCAATTTCGATATATCGCATGGCTATGAATAAACCTCCAGGGGGCCTCTGTCTGAGCAAGTACATGTGCACGCGCGAATCCAACGAAGGGAAACGAGAGAGAAGAAGAGCGACACAGACTCGATTATCTCGATTGGGGATGACTAACCGTCTGCGTGAAACGTACAATTAGTAACTGGAGCACGACTCGGCCTGGCTTCGGTACCTTAACATTATCGAGATAATGATCGCATTACAACTGAGTCATCTGCTAATAAACTGCATCGCGAGCGCAAGCGGGACGTGGCGCGACTTCGTGTGCTCGTCCGAGAGTTCGCGCGCGATAATCTCGCGTCGTCTAATCGATTTTGAGAAGAGGCAGGAGACGCGAGCTGTCGTAGAAAAGATCGTTGCGCATAATGATTTCGAAGTATAATAGCGCGGTGTAAAGTGAGTGTAATTATTTTTACGAACGAGGGGTCAACGACCTCGAGAATTTAAGCGTCAAACTTAAGGACCTCACGATCGAGTTTTTTGGAATCAGCGTTAAGGCGAGTTCTGACGAGTCAACTTTAGTTGACCGATTTTAGTCGATCGATAAAAGTGGATTAAGAGTTGAATCAGTTGTTGTTCACGCGTTTCGATAGAAACTGATCAACTGTTTCAGTTTTAAACTGACGTCGAAAGCAGTTGTCGACGAACTAGTACAGGTCTGGACACGTGGAGTGATCAGTTGAAATCGAGGGTGACAGTGAACCGAGGCTCACACGTTTCAAGACATTATTTCAACTGGACAACGATTCGTGATGATTTATCACTGAAACGACAAAAGTTTGACTGGATCAAACTTTTCTTGATCAAATACAAACTTGATCGACTCTATCGAAAGACAGGTTCTCATTACAGTTTTCATTCAACTTTTGTTGATGAACTACAATCCATCAACTAAAATTGACTCGTCAGAGCGCGCCTTTACCCGTAATCGAGAGACTCCTGTAGTATGTGAGAGACAGAAAAGCGAGTACACGAAGGGATGTTTCCGGAAGAGAGCGCGATAGAATGGCATTGATATCGAAATGCTCCGCGGGAAGGAAGTTCGCGCGGTTCGCAGGTTGCTCGTTTAGCAAAAAGTTTCCATTCATTGTTCCGCGGCCACTGCTACCCAACCTCTTCTTCTCCCTCCGGTGCTCGTCGCGCCACGACGACCACCCGACCCACTCCCTCGTCCTACCACGCGCGGCACCTAAGAAGCTCGTCGCTCCTATTTGCGTCTCTTCTTTCAGTAGGGGAAGGGGAACAGAAATCGCGAAGGACTTACTTCGCGAAGGTACCTGTTGCGCGCGAGTATCGCCGGAACGATTCGACCACCGGATACGGGCTTAATGTATTCGATAGCACAGGTCCAACCAAGAAAGCAGATTTTGGAATCGAGATCTGTTATTTACCAATCCGAGGCTGCTGATTCCAAAAATCAGATCAGCTTGTTCGAATTGGCTCTAATTTTTAAGATACTCTCAATGTTGTTTTTTTACTGGTAAGTAAAACACGCTAGATTGCATTCAGTGTTGCCAGTAAAACAATTTTGTTCGTCCTATACAAGGCCGTCAATTCATACTAAGTTTTAAGATTTCGTACTAAAAAGCAAAACATTGTTTTACTTAAATCCAATTGCCCAAGTGATCGCGATTCTGTTTCTAAACAGAAGGCTAGACGGAATATTACATTTGATTAATATCGTTAATTCCTTGTTCAATATTTTTGAAATTTAAACATACTCCGTGGCACGTTTAGCGTGTCACAAAGACACAAATGGCACTCCAAGCTGTATAATACCCCATGTCGGCTCGACACTGATTCTCTTTGATAAAAACGCGCTAGATTTTCAAGCGGTGTACTAATGTACTCAAAAATATTGGGTCCATGCATAATTCCGTAGCGAAATTCCGATAAGAATGTATTCAATTTTCGCTACGGAATTATGTATAGACCCAATACAATTTAATACTAGATCTAGGACGAATGTACTGACCCTGGCAATGCTGATTGCATCTAAAACGAATTCGCGACTGTACAGCCTTCTGGCGAACGCCTTCGACCCCAAAAGGGGCGGTACAAACGTTGCTTTCCTTAACGAAGTCGGAAGACCGAAGGAGCAAGCAAAACGGTCTATCGCGTGGAAAACTTGCCTGCTGAGCTCGCATTAGCTGCTGCTGCTGAAGAATCTTGACGTGCTGGTGCTGCTCCACCTGACTGGGAGGAACCTGCTGAGGATGACCACGCGCGCCGGTTCCACCGCCAGGCTGAGGAACGCCGCTCGCGGCCGCGGCCGCGGCCGCCCTTTGCCTCAGGCTCTGCTGAGTGAAGTTTATCGTCTGGGACTGCGAGACCGAGCAGTACGTCTCGGTTTGGCCTCCCGGGCCGGACTGGTTCTGGCTCTGCTGTTGGTTGAAGTACATGCCCTGCTGGGCCGCCACGGATACACCGGGCTTCAGATCCCCCGTCAGCTGCATGTGCTGACCCGCTGACACCTGCAATTGAAATTAAAGGTCGACTCGTTAAAAGGTGAACTCGAGAATTCCTCTTGGGCTGATCTTGTGCTCGATACGAAGCCAGAGCAGAATGCGAGCGCACCCGGAAATGAATTTCTACTTGATGCAGGAATTTCTACTTGAAAATAAAGCCGTAGAAACCGAAGCACAAAGAAGATAGGTTCTTTGTAAAGATCTTTAAACCTTTGACAGCGGCGCGCTTCAGGACGACTCCGTCAATATGGGCGGCGCGATTTTTGCATGTCAGTTGCTGCGACTGGTTGTCTACCAAAACAGTACCCGGAAATTTGATACCATTCTTAGGGTTTAAAACATAATAATGGCAAATGAATTAAAAATACAGAGGGCGTATATTTACGCCTTTCGCGTATATTTATGGACTTGTGTTAGCAGTCAAAGGGTTAATAAGATTGGTATCAGAATTGATACCATTTAGGAGTTAACTGGGCGTCGAAAAGCAGCAGGTTTTCGCGACCAACGAAATCAAAGGAGTCCGTCCCATAAGCAGGAAAGTACTCTCCTACATCCTTCGTACAAGGATTCCCAAAGTGGCTCGCCACGAGTGAGTACGATATCGATCCTTAAACCTATTCAACCCACTTCCGACGAGTCGTCCTACGTAAAGAGACACTCCGTGAAACGATTCGCCGAGAGGATCTTTGCCGACGCGGTGGGATATTCTCTGAATCGGCCCATTCACCTGCCGTCACTCTCTTCACCAGCGTCGTCGTCGTCCTCGTTCTCGTAGCATCGACCCTCTGTTATTATTACCGCGAAGATCCTCGAGGATCTCCACCCTCGGGCGATGTCGCGCGATCGGTGGAACGCGCCCGCTCGCCTGCTTCCAACCGGCGACATTTCCACGCTCGCCGTAGGTTCGCCGCGGGCGGGCTGGAATTTCGTTTCCGTAAAAAAAGCAACCGACAAGTGGCGACTATTGTCCTGTCGTTGGGGTAGAGAGGAGAGAAGGAGGAAAGGAGAAGTAGGAGGAACGATATCGTAGGCAATGATACAAAATGACTACCGTTCTCCTCTATTTCATTCCGCACTCGTGAGAAGGGTGGCCGCGCGTGGGGTATAAGGGAAGGAGAGGAGAAGGATAGGCCACGACGCAGTCCGTGTCCTGCGGACGACCCTTGACCCTCCGCAATCGAACCGTCGTAATCTAGTGCGAGCTCGAGGAGTTCTCCTACCGCACGCGAGAGTAGTCGTCGTCCTCGTCGTGGACGATACGTTGGTACACGTGACGCGGGGTTTGGTGTAGGTATCGATTAGGCATTTTTAAGGTCAAAGATCGCACGGGGTGCAAGTCGGACGGGAACTTTATCAGTGTAGAGACTTTTACGTGGCCCGCAAAAGGAGAAGCATTCGCTTCGGTGACTCTGAGGTAACTGGAGGTGCGCTCGATGGAATGTATCACGGATGCCAGGAGACCGGAAGAATGTAGAAGACTGGGAAGGAGCGTCGGAGTTGCGCCTTGGAAAAATCATTCTCAAGACGCTTTGCGCGCATTTTTCGCGTCGATGTTTTGCCGATTGTGTTGCTCGCGCGAACCGTAGCGCGACGAGCGCGTAGATAATATCGCAGCGACGAAATTGAATAATAGGGGCGTGCGACTGATTTCTGATCGGCCTCGAGCCACTTATCGCGCCTGCTCCCACCTTCGGCCTTTTGTTCGCGAACACGTCGTATGGAGATCGCGCGAGTTGTCTGCTCGCGAGGACCGACTTTATTACGGCTCGCGACGACTTATGGCCGTCGGTGGGTACCCGCCAAAGTGTCACAAGGTCCCTCCTCACCCAGAGCTGCATCGAGGTCTCCGTGCAAGCGAGCCGCGCCTCGGGTGACACCCTGCTACGTGATGATCCTGCGAAGATTTTTACTTCGAACACGTGGGTCTTCCAGATCGATCTTTAATTGTTTATTATTATCTAGGAATCTTCGTCAATCTCGTTCGAAGCCACGTGTGATAATCTAGGTTTGTCTACCGAGTAGAGGATTTTCGAGAGAGTTAATCGACTTTTGAAGGATGCGTGGATAATGGAAATCTGGTGTTAGATAGTGGAGGATGCTCCTTTCGGAGTGCTGTCTTGATCAGTGCCTTGACATTTCATCTCCTTTCTTGGACTTTGATTTTTTTGCATCGGGATCACTGACGCAAGTTGCGATCGGAGAGAAGGTAGGAGAAGGCCTTTTTACCAGCGCGTACCTGAATTCACAGTGATCGGCACACGGTGAGCTCGACGATCGGAAAACCTAGTGGAAATTACGGAATTGATGCGTTATGTAAAAACTGTAATAACGTGCATTTTGCAGGCACGGTTCGTGCTACGCAATGGATAACGCAGGTACTCGCAAATTGTAAATTTTGCAGCAATATTGCGAGAAAGGTTACGAAGCAGCGCAACATACTAAATACGCGCGTTGGTACGACGCATCGGATTTTATTTCATAAACTAAAAACCGTCCATTAATGCGCGAACTTTGGAATTATGCACGGAAAACGAATCCTTCCCCTTGCAATTTTTCTACGATGTTTAAATTTTCTAATTTCCGCGCTTACTTTCCTACTAACGAAAAGTTACTCCGCATTTAGCAGATGCTACATTCACAAATCCATTAATCACATTTCCATCCCCGAACACGATCTCCTCAACGATACTTCACGAACTTTCCGCAAGCGTGAGAAATTTCATACGAGACCTTGCACCGTGCACAAGTGCGGGCGCGCGTCCACGGAACCTTTGCGAACCAGCGTCCAAGAATAATCTTCATTGCGGTAATTAGAGAATGCTCGGAGAAGGCAAGCGCTTACGGAACTTACATTTTCCCGAGCGTAACTCGCGGAACCCTCGGCGCGCGCGCATACATAAGGCGTTATCCGGCGTGGCCGGTCACGAAGTGACGGTACGTAATCCCACGTACGTGAGAAGTAACTTTCGCCCTTCTCTCCACGCGTGTCTCTTCCTCACTCGGTCTATCCTCCTCGTCCACCATCGGTGTTCGGCAATATGAATGAGTTATGTGTCGGTAAGGTAAAATAGCTTGTGGCAAAGTAATCGTCGGTGGATGGCCGAATATCAGCCGATTTTGAGCGTCTTAACCCTTTGCACTCGAGAGGTAACCATCGCTCACCACTCACTTTCTTACGACAATCCGAACTATGCCACCGACCACCATTTGGGTTGACGCGATACGTAGGGGACAGCGATATTTATTTGCATTTAATTTCTTTTGAAACTGAAAGCATTGTACGATATATATAACCTTCCGAAGTATAAAATGATACAGTTTATACATTTTATATTCAGGGTGTCCCATTTTAAATAATACATTCAAATATCGTGATAACGGTGCGTTAATTAAAAAAATGTTTCAAACAAAAGTTGTACGACTTGAAAGGGGCTATCGGCCGGTGGCAATGATTTGACCCTGCAAAGTCATTTGAAGGTCACATGAAGGTCACCGTCAATTTCTTAAATAGAACTCCGCATTTTGTATAGCACATTCTTGTAGCTTATCTCGAGAGCTTTCCAAAACACTATAATAAAATATTTTTCCTCCACAGTGCATTGTGAAATCAAAAGGATTTTTCGAAAAAGGCCTCGAGCGCAAAGGGTTAATTTTGAGCGACCTCGCATTTTCGTTAGCACACCGTCCTCGTGCTTTGTTTTTTCTTTTGTTTCTTTTGTACGCGTTCGAGACATGATCGAACGAGTTAGTCGCAATCAAGCTTTAGAAGGAGTCGCAGTTAAAGTTGCTATTATAATAAAGTATCAGTTTGTTAAGAGGATCCAATGTTACTAGACTTTCTCCTAGGGACTACCCCGAGAGCCAATAGAAATCGTGGGAATGACCGAAGATTTGGACCAAACTTCACGTCTACATTTTGCGTTATTTCCTAACGACAAGGGTACATGTCGAAGGCTTAAAGTTTATTTATTGCACATGATTCTTATATCGAGGGATAGAAAAACGTTAAATGAGTAATTGTACTCACAACTACCATTGGTCTCCGTAGCTGTCAAGAACATTCCAATATGACTGCTCTCGCGACTGTATTTTTTCAAATTTCTCCGATTCACGCGCACTACGCACACATATCGCTGTCATGTGTAAGAGAATAAACTTTAAGTTTTCGATATATACCGTTATCGTTAGGAAATAATGTAAAATGCAGACGTGAAGTTTGGTCCAAATCTTCGATCATTTCCGCGATTTCTATTCACTCTCGGGGTAGTGTTTAAAAGAAAGCCTAGCGCCAACGGATCTCCTTAAGAGGGAGCCGTACCGGCTAGAACCCAACATTTTAGTCAGCTAAAACCCTAGATGACCCTAGAATTCAAGCAGTATTTACTTTCCAAGTTAACTTGCCTTAGAAATCACGTTTTCTAGAAACGGAGGTGACTAAACGAAAGCTTAAGTAACTTTCATATGTAGCTACTTACGTATCAGTTCTTGCAGAAATTATGTTTAAAGCAGAGGTGGGCAATTGAGGCTTTTTCACCAAAACAAACACGGCTGTCATAAGAAAGGATTTATTTAATATTTCAACTTATTTAACCGTTTGACGATCAAAAGGCCAGTCCGAGGACTTGTACACTATTATCACAATTAACCGGAAAAATAATTTTGTTCGCATTGGATGGAACAATAAAGAGAAAACTTGGAAAGTAAATACTGCTTGATTTCTAAGGTCATCTAGGGTTTTAGTTAACTAAAATGTTGGGTTCTAGCCGGTACGGCTCCCTCTTAAGTTATCAGAAGGCGCGTTCATTTAAGCACCACCCTAAGCGAGACAATGTATGCGGACACAACGTGTATCGCACACAACAATCGGTGCGATTCCTAATTCTTACAATCAGGTACCATCGTAGGCTTCCATCATCCCTATCCTAGCACCGTTCTCGTTCCATTATCTCTCGCCACGAGAATACCACACGTCCCAATTGTGCACCCCTGGCGCGAGCGCGCGCACGCGTTTCGCATCGAACTGTAGCCACACCACAGGGTGTCAGGGTGGTAGTGGCAAGGTTCGTAAGCGACGTTACCCGGCCAAGACAAGGTGGACGGGGACGTACGAGGCACATGTTTCCGAGGGCCGTACCATCCACTCCCCTTTCCACTTCACCCCTCGTAGGTCGTATAGTTATGACGACGTAGGAGAAATCCTACTCGGCCGGTCGCGCATAATTAGCCTAAATCACAGTGGCGTCCCGTCGGGAACTCCTGGAGGCGACATCTGCATAGCGCGTGTCTCGTTAGCTTCTCTTCCTCGCGAGAGTCGGAGGGAGGCCGAGTGCGACGATTGTATCCGCCGAAAGGGTACGAGAGGTGGAAGAGAACGGAGCGCGGGGGTAGGTCGGAAGAGGCGAGCGAATTCAGCGAAGGAAGATCGCCGGTTTTCCTTTTTTTTTTTTTTTTTTCTTTGGAAGGACCGGAGGTAAATGGAATCGTTCGTGGCTTAATAAAGGGTACCTCGCTCGAGATTCGTTAATTTGGCCAATCTCGAAAGCGCGAGGGAGCTGGGACGTAGCGCGGGAAGGGAGATTCTCTCTCGTGCGAATTTATTCGCAGCGTCGGCGCCGATCGAAGCGCGCTTTATTGTTTTCGCGGTCGCTTCCCCCCGTCCTTTAATCAATATCCGGTATTCGTTAATATCGTCGAAAGACAAGCGAGCTTTGGTTTTCGTCCGAGTTTAACCCATTTGCACCCAAGCGCGGAATATTCCGCTAGCTGTGACTGTCTTCTGTTACCAAGCACGGAATATTCCGCCATCCTGCGATTGTTTTCTATCGGGCGGTGATCATAGAGTTATACTCATAGACTGCGCCTCCTTTTGGGCGCGTCGAAGACAACATTGAAGGACAGAGATATAGCAAAAGTGGACAGAGGCACAGTCACTTTGACTATTGCTCTCTCGTTTCAGCCCATTAAGTACCATTGTTCCTATTTGAGACCACTCAAATTTGATCGATTATCTATGTGTTTATTATTGCGTATATTTTGTAAAAAATGTATGTAACCCTATAGAAAAAAGTTGGTAATTAACAGGTTAATGTAGTCTTCAGCGCCTCTCACAGAACGCTCGGTCTATGACTATAAGTCTATGAGTGATAAGTGCCAGTCGTCAGTTGAACGTGGCTGATGCCTGAACACGGCACCTTAAGTAGACTCATGATGCAAATGGGTTAAATCTCACGGTCCACGATTTTCCCTCGTCATCAGAACCTGGTCGCAAACCGCGCGAAGGGTACGCTGCAAAATCGTAGGCGCCTGCAACGAGAAGTGCGTTTGACTCTCGCGATGTTTCTCGCCACCCTTCGTCTCGTTTCTACGAGCGATGAAATTTCTTTCTCGCGCCCTCGTTAAACGGCGCACCGAGGGTCCCGTGACCCGGGTTCCGCTTAATTAATAGCTCGCCGAAGAAGTGGAAAACCGTCCAGGTGACGCGCCGTGCCCGCGGTGGAACGTGAGAAGAAGCGGCAGCGGCGAGCCCTGCGCAAAGGGGGCTTTAAGAATCCACGCTGGTGGAGCTTTCGATCGTGCCGGGGCAACGCCGCCGTAATTAACCGCCGTTAATGACGGCACTAGCATCGGTGATTACCGGCTTCTTCGAACGATCTTATCCTGTTTTCCCGAACGACCCTATCGATCGATGGCTTTCGAAGGCTACCACAAACACGGACGGCCACTAACCAGGCGGTGTGTGCGTGCTCGTACATTCGCGTGGTTCAGAGGTCGATGTATTCCCCCGTATAACCACCACTAGGCACTACTGTGTTACCGCGCGCATCGTATCCGCGCTGTGCCTCGAACCGGTTCAACCATTTCTTCCTACGAAACGAAGAAGCTACCGCGGGATGAATTCTATCGCGAAACGTTCTCTGATATCTTCCGCTAAAATTCGGAAGATCGACGGGTCTGCCTTCGATTTCAGACGATCGTATGCCTTTGGTACCGCGAAGATTGGTGTCCTTTAGGATTACGCGCCTGTCCCTCGAGCGTGTCTATGTTTCGATGGATGAACAACGGATGTGTGGATCATGGATGAAGATGGAGGATAACCGAAAACTAGGCACTAGGTACTGTGTTACCGCGCGCATCGTATCCGCACTGCGCCTCGAACCGGTTCAACCATTTCTTCCTACGAAACGAAGAAGCTACCGCGGGATGAATTCTATCGCGAAACGTTCTCTGATATCTTCCGCTAAAATTCGGAAGATCAACTGGTCTGCCTTCGATTTCAGACGATCGTATGCCTTTGGTACCGCGAGGACTGGTGTCCTTTACGATTACGCGCATGTCCCTCGTATCTATGTTTCCATGGATGAACAACGGATGTGTGGATCATGGATGAAGATGGAGGATGACCCGACCTCCACCGAAAACTAGGCACTATTGTGTTACCGCGCGTATCGTATCCGCGCTGCGTCTCGAACCGGTTCAACCATTTCTTTCTACGAAACGAAGAAGCTACCGCGGGATGAATTCTATCGCGAAACGTTCTCTGATATCTTCCGCTAAAATTCGGAAGATCAACTGGTCTGCCTTCGATTTCAGACGATCGTATGCCTTTGGTACCGCGAAGACTGGTGTCCTTTACGATTACGCGCGTGTCCCTCGTATCTATGTTTCCATGGATGAACAACGGATGTGTGGATTGTGGATGGAGATGGAGGATGACCGAAAACTAGGCACTAGGTACTGTGTTACCGCGCGCATCGTATCCGCACTGCGCCTCGAACCGGTTCAACCATTTCTTCCTACGAAACGAAGAAGCTACCGCGGGATGAATTCTATCGCGAAACGTTCTCTGATATCTTCCGCTAAAATTCGGAAGATCGACTGGTCTGCCTTCGATTTCAGACGATCGTATACTTTTGGTACCGCGAGAACTGGTGTCCTTTAGGATTACGCGCCTGTCCTTCGAGCGTGTCTATGTTTCGATGGATGAACAACGGATGTGTGGATCATGGATGAAGATGGAGGACGACCCGACCTCCGCCGAAAACTAGGCACTACTGTGTTACCATCGCATCGAAATGGTTCAACAATTTCTTTCTACGAAACGAAGAAGCTACCGCGGGATGAATTCTATCGCGAAACGTTCTCTGATATCTTCCGCTAAAATTCGGAAGATCAACTGGTCTGCCTTCGATTTCAGACGATCGTATGCCTTTGGTACCGCGAAGACTGGTGTCCTTTACGATTACGCGCGTGTCCCTCGTATCTATGTTTCCATGGATGAACAACGGATGTGTGGATTGTGGATGGAGATGGAGGATGACCGAAAACTAGGCACTAGGTACTGTGTTACCGCGCGCATCGTATCCGCACTGCGCCTCGAACCGGTTCAACCATTTCTTCCTACGAAACGAAGAAGCTACCGCGGGATGAATTCTATCGCGAAACGTTCTCTGATATCTTCCGCTAAAATTCGGAAGATCGACTGGTCTGCCTTCGATTTCAGACGATCGTATACTTTTGGTACCGCGAGAACTGGTGTCCTTTAGGATTACGCGCCTGTCCTTCGAGCGTGTCTATGTTTCGATGGATGAACAACGGATGTGTGGATCATGGATGAAGATGGAGGACGACCCGACCTCCGCCGAAAACTAGGCACTACTGTGTTACCATCGCATCGAAATGGTTCAACAATTTCTTTCTACGAAACGAAGAAGCTACCGCGGGATGAATTCTATCGCGAAACGTTCTCTGATATCTTCCGCTAAAATTCGGAAGATCAACTGGTCTGCCTTCGATTTCAGACGATCGTATGCCTTTGGTACCGCGAAGACTGGTGTCCTTTACGATTACGCGCGTGTCCCTCGTATCTATGTTTCCATGGATGAACAACGGATGTGTGGATTGTGGATGGAGATGGAGGATGACCGAAAACTAGGCACTAGGTACTGTGTTACCGCGCGCATCGTATCCGCACTGCGCCTCGAACCGGTTCAACCATTTCTTCCTACGAAACGAAGAAGCTACCGCGGGATGAATTCTATCGCGAAACGTTCTCTGATATCTTCCGCTAAAATTCGGAAGATCGACTGGTCTGCCTTCGATTTCAGACGATCGTATGCTTTTGGTACCGCGAGGACTGGTGTCCTTTAGGATTACGCGCCTGTCCTTCGAGCGTGTCTATGTTTCGATGGATGAACAACGGATGTGTGGATCATGGATGAAGATGGAGGATGACCCGACCTCCACCGAAAACTAGGCACTACTGTGTTACCATCGCATCGAAATGGTTCAACCATTTCTTCCTACGAAACGAAGAAGCTACCGCGGGATGAATTCTATCGCGAAACGTTCTCTGATATCTTCCGCTAAAATTCGGAAGATCGACGGGTCGGCCTTCGATTTCAGATGATCGTCTTCCTTTGGAACCGCGAGGACTGGTGTCCTTTACGATTACGCGCCTATTCCTCGAGCCTGTCTATGTTTCGATAGATGAATAACGGATCGTGAATGGAGACGAAGGGTGACCGACCTCTACCGAAAACTCTCGAACCACGGAGAGTGGGGCACCCGCGAGAGAAAGCAGCTCGACGTAATCCACGCGGAATTTCAATGAGAGAACTAAAATCGTCGGAGGTCCGCGGAGTGGAGTCGAGAGGAGGTTCGGGGAGAATCGATTCGATTCGCTCCCGAATTTCGACGATTACTCCGTTGTTCCTTCGCTCATACCCACGAGAGGATCCGCGATTTATGATCCTCGATGCGAGCCTGCCCCAAGAAGAAGAGGTGCCTTCTTATTCTGGGGTGCGCGCGCTCGGATTTCGAAACTTTCGTGGCACGTACTTCGTTATTAGCATACCGCACAGAAGCACCGGCAAAGTGTAACGCGCGAGAGCAGTCAGACGTACGTGCTTATTCGCGAGACGCAAATGCGCGCACACACGCTCGAGCCGCGCTCGAGGAATCGCATTGTAGCTAATATCGCGATGTGGTAATCGCTAATCATAGCGCTCGCCGTGCAGCGGTGCTCAGCTTCCATTGGCTCGCGTGCGGCTACTAGTCTTCCTTCTCTCGTTCGCTTTCGACGAGAGAACGGTGGGAGAGTCCCAATTGAAACACGCTGGAAAGTTCGACCGATTGATTTGCATCTCGCGGCTGATTCGTCGCTCTAGAGTTGCCTCTCGGCTTTAAACTACTCCGAAGATCGTGGAATGATAAAGAAAAGAAGCAGGATTTTGAAAAATTTTCCTCTCTTCCTCCCCAAGCGGGGTGCAAGCCACAGACAGGATCAAATTCGCGAAATGGAAATTCGAGAAAAAAATTCAAGGTTGCAGAATAATGGAAATTCACCCGAGGGATCTCTAGAATCGATGCAAGATTCTATGCAAATCTCTAGAATCTAGTATCTGGAATTCTATGCAATCGATACAAAATCTTTAGAATCTACGAGCTTTGAAGATCAAGAAAGATCTACGATGATCCATCCAGTCCGCATGCACCTTGTCGATAGTGTCCCTCGATCAGCCTTCTCTCGACCTTCCCTCATCGTCGAACTCGACCGGCACGCGGTGACGCAATCGGAGTCGTGCCGAGAGGGACGACAAAAAAGCGAGAAAGTGGAGCGTACCGCCTTTCGCGAACGCACCTTCGTCGATCTCGGACCTGATCACGCGGAGGTTCGTCCACCACGAAGCTGCTACAAAAGCTACTAACCCTAGATTCACCGAAACCAGTCAATTTGACTGGTCCAAGTGAGAAATCGTGTTTATAAAAAATGTTAATTAAATCTAATACTAAGAAGGAACGAGGTAAGGGAGTATCGCGTGCCAGGAGAACCTCTGAGAACCTCTGAAAACCTCGTCGATCTCGGACCTGACCACGCGGAGGTTCGTCCACCACGAAGCTGCTACAAAAACCACTAACCCTAGATTTACCGAAACCAGTCAATTTGACTGGTCCGAGTGGAAAATCGTGTTTATAAAAAATGTTCATTAAATCTAATGCTAAGGAGCATCGAGTCAATTTGACTTGTCCAAATGAGAAATCTTGTTTATAAAAAATGGTCATTAAATCTAATACTAAGAAGGAACGAGGTAAGGGAGTATCGCGTGCCAGGAGAACCTCTGAGAACCTCTGAAAACCTCGTCGATCTCGGACCTGACCACGCGGAGGTTCGTCCACCACGAAGCTGCTACAAAAGCTACTAACCCTAGATTCACCGAAACCAGTCAATTTGACTGGTCCAAGTGGAAAATCGTGTTTATAAAAAATGTTCATTAAATCTAATGCTAAGAAGGAACGAGGTAAGGGAGTATCGCGTGCCAGGAGAACCTCTGAGAACCTCTGAAAACCTCGTCGATCTCGGACCTGACCACGCGGAGGTTCGTCCACCACGAACCTGCTACAAAAGCTACTAACCCTAGATTCACCGAAACCAGTCAATTTGACTGGTCCAAGTGGAAAATCGTGTTTATAAAAAATGTTCATTAAATCTAATGCTAAGGAGCAATGAGTCAATTTGACTGGTCCAAATGAGAAATCGTGTTTATAAAAAATGGTCATTAAATCTAATACTAAGAAGGAACGAGGTAAGGGAGTATCGCGTGCCAGGAGAACCTCTGAGAACCTCTGAAAACCTCGTCGATCTCGGACCTGACCACGCGGAGGTTCGTCCACCACGAAGCTGCTACAAAAGCTACTAACCCTAGATTCACCGAAACCAGTCAATTTGACTGGTCCAAGTGGAAAATCGTGTTTATAAAAAATGTTCATTAAATCTAATGCTAAGGAGCAACGAGTCAATTTGACTTGTCCAAATAAGAAATCGTGTTTATAAAAAATGTTCATTAAATCTAATACTAAGAAGGAACGAGGTAAGGGAGTATCGCGTGCCAGGAGAACCTCTGAAAACCTCTACTCCCCTTGGCAGGGTGCAACGTACCCGCGTGCAAGTTCGCGCGCGATCTCCCGAGGAATGGCATTCCGACGGGTGACCTTGAGATGGACACCTCGTGACGGAGGAGGCGCGTTGGAAAACGAGTGGGAGGAGAAATCCGGCATGTATATCTGCGAAACGCGTGCTCCAAGCCCGTAGAGGAGTCCGATCGCGCTCGGTCTACCCACCTACCTGGTCCGTCTAACTACCTCCTGACCGCCTACCTCTCGTTCGCGGAGAAGCCGCGCATCGTGCGCGAGGTAGCGGCAGAGTGTGGCAGGAGGAAGAAGCGGCCGCGAGAGCGAGCGTTACTGGTTGAGAAGAGAAGGGGCACGGTGGTGAAGGTGATGGAAGAAGAAGGAGAGAGGGTTAGGAGAAGAGGGAGGATTTGAGAGGAAGGAGGAAGAGGAAACGAAAGCGCAGAGCTAGAGGTGGAGAACTATCGATAGTCGCAGCCATCGATAATTATCGATTGTTGAACCCTAATATAATAGTTGATTATTATCGATAGTTTTCGATAGTTTTGATTCTAGTGAGTTCTTTATATAAAATAATAATTATTCGGGTTTTTAGTGTAAATTCAGTTCAAAGATCACATTATTTAAATATGAATTATTCATGAAGATAAACATAACATTAAGAGTGAATAAATCGAGTAATAACCTTAAATTTGGTTACAAATACGAGTTTTTTTAAATTTTCGCAATTCGTTTTTGGTTTTAGAAAGAATAATAATTTCTCCGTTATCCGTCAAAGTGAATCTTCTGTTTAAATTTTTAAATATTTAGTTTATATAGACAAAAACACTAATTTAAGATTTCAAGTATTGATGGTTTGTATTACTACATATACACTATATGCGGTAATGCAATCAGTGTTGGAAAACGCGCAATAATATACTTACCCAATAACAACAAAAATTAAATTTTTGAAATATACCCTTTCGTCGCTACAAAAAAAAATGTACTATTTAACCTATTTCTTTAAAATTTGAAATGAAAGCATCGAAGTTCAAATCGTCTTGTGAGGAAACCAATGGCGAATGGGAAATCGGACTGGAAAATCGAGAACTATCCATAGTTGATTGTAAACTATCGATTGTTCTCTATAGTACTATCGATATTTCTCCACCACTACACAGAGGTATGGAAAGAAAAGGAAAGGGAGCAGGAACGAAGGAAGGAGTGGAAGAAGAGGGATGAGAGAGAAAGAAAGAGAGAGAGAAAAGGCGAGGGAGCAGGCGAGGACGACTATTTGCCGGCAAGTCGTACGAGTCTCCGCGGCTGTTGACCTCCGTCCCCACCCCCACGTGTTCGCCGTACACATCAAGTGGATACCGCCGCCGATGCCGCTGCTGCTGCTGGTGGTACGACCACCGCCACAGCGCCACCGCCTGGCGGCAGCACCAGCAGGAACACCACCACCGCCACCCCCACCCCCACCATCGTCACCACCGACACCACCACTGGATCGTCGCTGCTACTACGACCACCACTAGTGCTAAATCACCGCCACCAGGTACACTCCCACTACTTTGCCTTCTCCATTCTCTCCGATCCCACCACCACGACCACCTCCACCCTCCTACTAGAGTATCTGATGATCCGGCTCTCTGCGCTAACTCGCCCGCCTCTCGTCCTTCGTCCTTCCGCGCGTTGACCTCGGTCTCCTTCCGCACGTTTCGTCAAGGTATATCCTTTCAATCAATCGCGAGTCAGCGCGATCCTCTGCGCCCTCCTCGTTCGATCTAGGCGACGTGCACGCGCTTGGTTCGAGATGTTCGGCAGCACGACGCGTTACCGCGACGATCGAGTCCACGGATTGCTCGTTCGGTAAGATGAACTTTGGAAATGCTCGATCATTCTTTCGGACACGGTTCAGTAAAGAGTAACCCCCAAAATTAGTCTGTTTCGTGGACCTCGAATTTAGGGTCAGAATGAATGGGAAATGAAAGTTTGTGATGATAGATTTGCCGTGCAAAAATTTTAGATTGAGACATATGTCTCAATCTTGAGATATGGGGGGTCAAAGTGGGGATATTGCTATAATGAAATAGTAGCTATTTATGATGTTCCACGTATATTGAGACAAAGTAAAATAAGGAATATTATGACATTGATTTTAAAAAGACGTATTCTTTGGAATGTGAAATTATTGGAGTGGGTGTGCAGTGAACATAGGGGGAGAGGGGAGCTGGACGGAGTTGGGAACCTCACATAGTGCAGTAGGCCGAGTGGGGACTCCTATGAAAGGGCTTTACTACATTCATTTACTACATTCATTTGTTCACTGCACTCCAATCATTGTATATTACAACGAATACATCTTTTCAAAATCAATATTATAATATTCCTTATTTTACTTTGTCTCGATATACGTGGAACATCATAAATACCTACTATTTCATTATGGCAATATCCTTTGACCCCCCATATCTCAAGATTGAGACATATGCTCAATCTAAAATTTTTACACGGCAAATCTATCATCATAAACTTTCATTTCCCATTCATTCTGACCCCAAATTCGAGGTCCACGAAACAGCCTAATTTTGGCCCATTTTTGGGGTTACTCTTTCTTTCCGCGATTCTGTTTTACTTGCGAATTAAATATGCATCGTGGAGGATATTATAGTACTGGTTGAATTCCGGTTAATCTCCTTCCCGCGGTCATTGTCCGGCACGATAAGCACGGTTGTGAGGAACGTTTCTGCAATGCGGCTGAAATCAATTTTGCAGGCATCAATTTTACGTTGCTTTCACGTGCTGGGTAAATGTGCCTCCGGATACTGCGCCTGGTACAAGGGAGGACGGACGTGGAGCACGGTAGGCACTCGCGCCCTCGTAGAGGAGAATAATCCGGTTGAAAAGTTAGCACCGCGGGACAATGGCCCTCTCTCCGTGCCATTGCTTCTACGCGGTAATCTCTTCCTAGGAAGAACAAACGGGAAAGGAAGCTCGCGCGCGCGAGTAGAGAAAAGAAGGAGGAAGGAGAGGCAAGAAAAAGGAGGATAGAAGAGAGAGAAGGACGAGAAAGAGAAGGGAGAGATTCGGAGAATGAGAAAACGAGGCGAGGAGAGAAGACAATGATAGAAGAAGAGAATAACAACCCTGACGCTTCGCCGCTAAGAGCGGTCTACGCTCGAACGGCATAGAGGAAGGTATATATTCCGGTTCGCCGGGCCTCTCGACTTCTCTTATTTTCGCATTACGTATTCGCACGCCGCCGTCCAAGCAAATACGAGGTTTACGAATTTACGAACACCCCGCCCACGAGGCAGATACGGAATTAGGTATCGGTGAAAGTTACGCGCCTGGCACGACTCCTCGTGTAAATTTCAACGCGTCCTTGTACGTTTAATCAACGATTAAATTCCTTGGAAAGAGGACTTGTTCCTCCGTATCGCGCGTTGTCTTCCTTCGGTGCATCAGGTCCTTTCTATTCGTCACGCACCTGCGAGATATTTCGACGAGGATAATCATTTTAGGGGGAAAAAATTAGAGATAGCACGGCTCAGCTGGGGCAACAGGACACGAACAACTGGAAGCGGCAAAAGAGCACGTGTATGCTTCTGTCGTACATGCGCGTATTCTTCTCTTTAGTCTTCGTTCCGTGGCGCGCTCTTTAATTGAAGATTTCAAGGGGATTAAAGAGTAACCGGATTTGAGGATTCGAGCACAATGCACCTACCTCCGGTTCCACGATACGCTTTATAGTCGGTGTGCCGAATTTTCAGTATGGCGCGTACTCTTCTTTGGTTTCCCCCACCTAGCTCTTATCTCTTTGACTATTCTACCAGCCTACCCTCGCGTCCATCCACGGCATCTCGCGTTTTGTCTTTTCATCGATGTGGGCTCGTGCCGACGGGAGACGTGGGCGGGCCCTTGACGCGCGTGAACCTCCGCAGTGGAAGAGCCAACGCAGCAGGAGGAAACCGACAGTAGTAGAGCCGCGACTGTTGTCAGACGCGATAGCCTTTCTCCGTCCGCGAATGGAAACCACTCGAGAAACGATTCAATCGAGAGGTTCGTTGGCGTCTCGCGGAGAAGTCGATGCTGGTCGAGGATCGTTCTTATTTTCGGAACCTACCTCGTCTTACCGACCATCGCCAAATTACGAACACGAGTTTAGATGATGGATTTGTTACGGTAAGAAGAGATGAGTAGTACGAGCTCCAGGCGAAAAATCCAAAAACTTTCGTTAAGTCTAAATACAGATTGTCCGCTTTTAACCGTGTAACAGCAGTTCTGTTTTTGTAGATTTCAAGTGGATCGAGGAATGATCGATTCCTCGATGAGAAACCAATCGCTGAAAAAACGTAGGTACGAAATTAAATGTTCGTTAGAAAATCGTTCTCGTCCGGTTTGCTGAAAAAAGGAAGAATTCACGATGCAAATAAAGGAGAGACGCATTCGATCACCTGGACGATCGGCGGTTTCGGTGACGCTCGGTCGGTGTGCAATTTAACGCGCGCTTAATGACTCGTGGAAAGGGATGGACAAGAAAGTAGCGAACCGGAGAGGTCGAGTAACACCGTGGAAGGGAAACACTTGAATACGGTTTAAACGAGGGTGTGGTGTCCAGTAGGCTGTACGCGGGACGCTCAGAGAGAACGAGAGAGAGACAGACAGAGAGAGAGAGACAGAGAGACAGAGAGAGAAAGAGAGAGTGAAGGAGGGAGAGACATGAGAGCGGGTGACAGGCGTAATATTCTCATAGCACTGGAATACGAGGGTGGGTGCAAGGGGCTTCCTGATCGATATTACCGTAGTGCAGCCGACTATAGGCGCCTGCTCATGTGTGTTGGGATATTGCTCTAAACGCACGGGAGTGGTGGAGAACGTGCGCGGATATCGTGTAACTGGGATGATTAGCAGCGCAGACAAACTAGTGACCCCTACGCGTCTTCCTTCTCCTCGTTTCACTGGCCAGAAACCACCCTCGCGATATGCCAAAAGAAAGGCAACTTTAGAAGCTGTCTCGAAGCAATTGTTCAGTCTTTAACACGTTCGTCGCCCAATCACCTTGAATTTTGGTGACTGTTTAGTTAACTATCTAAAGCGTTAATTATACTTCCTATAAATACCTATTTTGATCATTTAAAAACAGGCACTGAACCCGTCACCCACGTATGGGTGACGTGGCGACGAACGTGTTAAAGATAACCTTAAAGCTACGAATAAAGAGTAGAGTTTACTATTTCGAAAGAATGCTCTGCTACTCTCTAACCTCTCCTATACATTGCCCCAACTTCGTAACTACCAAAGAGACAATTATCACTCGCAAGTAGGAGGTCAGTGGCCTCGACTGATTATCCATACAATCGATCATAAAGAGGCATCCCGCCAGGCTCCGAGATGTCATTGAGCGACAAAATCGAATTTCACGTATATGTAATCAGACCGAAGAGTAAGAGACCGCTCGACCACATTCGAGGACACACGAGCGTTCTCTAGCTTACGCAAGTAGTTCGGCTACAGACAAAAATTCGAGAAAAGTCCCAGTTTGTAGAAAACACACGACAACGAGCCAAGCAGAAGAAGAAGAACCGAAAGACAGATCGTCGAAGTGGTTGGCGAAATGACGTTCGCGCAAAAGATTCTCCACGGTGCGCACCGTTATCGAAAAGCGATCGATAAGAGAGACGAAACTCTCGGGGCTTCTCGAGCGATGCGGATATCGAAGGTAGGGCGGGAGGAGCGGAGGATATGTGGGCTAACCGAGGCGAAAGAAAAAATTCTCCCCAGTCACGGTGGTAGGTGGACCTTTAAAAAATTCTTGCCGTGAGCGCCAACCGGAGAAGACGGCTCGTGCGGGGTAGGGAAAAGGGCGGAAGGAAAGAGTGGAAGCCGGAGAGGGTGGGTAGGTGGGATGTGGAAGTGAACGTGGAGGAATGGAAAGAGATGGAAGCATCCGAGGGAGTGTATGCGCATATGTAAGCGAAACGGAGAGAAAGATACGCGGGAGGGGTATCCGAGTGAGTGTATGGAAGGAAAAAGGATGAACGGAATGGGAGAGCTTGGAGAACGAGAGAAATGGGAGAGAGGTAGAAGGAGAGAGGCATGAGTAATAGAGAGAGAAATAGAGAGAGAAAGAGAGAGAGAGAGAGAGGAGAGGGATGTGAAGAGTAGCTGCTGGCTGCGGCTCCCCGATATCGATTTCCGATAGCGGCATTTAGTGCTCTGTATATTCTGCCTGCCCCCATACGTGTCTGATACGGGGAACCTATACGTATCCGTGATAGGTACGGCACTCCGATACCAGGGTGAGAGGCTTCAGCGAGAGGCGCAGGGAACATGGGGACGGGGACGGAGGCACGAACGTTGGGGGTCAGGAGGGGCGAGCGGATGAGGGGTACCCGCCAGCGGCCTCGAGGTACTGCAAATTGCAGTCAAGCGATGTACAAGGTGTCGCAAAGAGAATTCAGCGGCGCTGAGTTAAACGGTGACAGGATCTGGGCACCTTCGATCTTGGATCTACTCGTTTCTCGTGCCAACTTTGCTCGAAAGAGGCACGGACGTGCGACTAATCGCGCAGTCTTCCGATCTACTCCAAGTGCCTTCATCCTTACAAGCGTCATTACCTTCGTAGATGGAGGGTAAGATCGGACAAGGGTGTGCGCGTGAAGGACGCGTCTCCAAAGATTGGAATCCAAGAGGTGCGTTGGTAGGTTCACCCCCACCGATGCGTCTCTCTCCGTGCTACGTGCACCGGTATCCAGGGTCGGAACCTGCGTCGAGGTGGACCAAAGTGCGCGTGGCCCCGTCCGTCATCCACGACAGGGCCACGAAGCGAGAGAAACGGTTGCCTTCGCGCCCGTAATCAAAGCGACGGATAGGCGAGAGCAAAAAGCCTTCTGGGGCGCGTCGACCTCCATTGCCGATGCCGAACGTTCATCCCCTAAGCTCGCGCAATTAGCGAGGCTCGAGGCGAAGCTGAGAGCGAACGGGCTATTGATACGCCGGTGTACGCTCGTCCTGAAAACGTTCGAGCTCTCGTGAACTCACAAGGTGACGTACCTTGACGTAGGGTACGCACGTAGCTCAAACGAATCGCGTGTGCCGGTAACACGGGGTTCTCGATACTTGGGCTCAGGGGCTTTAGGTGCCGCGAGACAACCAAAGTCCGTTGACTTCGTGGCCCGCATCACTCTCGAAGTTTGACGTCTTGGAGCCACGATGAATCTTCTCCTCTTTTCCTTTTCAAACCTCTCGCTCCGTCGTCGTATCTGGAGACTCATCACGGCCGTGGACGCTCTCGACGTCCACGATGGAGGCAAGCAAGCGGGGTGCAATTAGTCGGCACAATGGCGGCCAGTAAACTTCTCATTAATCAAATCCGGCGTCGTTCCAGGTGAGGGCCTAACCCGTCCATGGATTTTCCTCCTCGAGCTGCGTATTAATTATTGCTAGCGGTGGCCTTTGTTTACCCGGGGAGCTGTTGGTGCACGACGCTCAGCCTGCCTCCCTCACTATGCATCATCCCTCTTCCATCGTCCTCTTGCTTCGACATACGCCGAGGTATGTTGGAGAGGGAGGAGGGAAGTGGAAGTATGGGGCCAAGATGAAGCGAGGGAAGAAAAAGTGGAAACTCACGTTTGTTAGATCATGAGACAAGCTTAGGGCGCCCGACCAAGGATCAAAAATAATTCAGGTTACGTCGAATACATTCAAAGATAATTCGTCTATATGTTGGTTGTTCCACAACCTTTCTCCATCTTTCAGGCAAAGGTTGTGGAACAGAATGACACCTATATAATATAATAAATGTATAGGTACCAAAATTTAAATGTGCTGCGTTTCAGTAACCTTTATAAAACGGCACGAACTTTCCGAACGACCCAATAATATAACCATCCATAAATATAAAGTGGAGTAAACAGTTGGTGACGATAAATAACCAACGAACATGATGCCAATGGACAAATGCATCACGAGAACTGAGAAAAAGAAGAGAAACCGACGCACCGTATTAACACCTGATCGAAAAAGGCAAAGGCCGCGGGCAGAAAGTGCGCATGACGCGAGAGTTGCCAGCCAGGAAATGGGCATAGACGCCTTCCTTGTAGTCACAAAGCGCTTCGGTGCGTCTCCTGGAAGCGAATTCCAGAACACCGGTGCCCTACGGCGGAAAGATCTCGCCAAAATTTCGGCTCGACGATCAGGCAAAATAAGAAGATCGCGATGCTGGTGAGTCATGCTGGAGCTAACAGAGCCCACGAGTATAAAAAGTTTCGCAAGATAGCTTGGAATATCGGTGTTCAGGAACGTCGCCACGTACGCGAGTGTTCAGGATGCTGAAAGTCAGACTATGAGGTAATCGAAGCACAAGTAAAACCTAGGCCAACCAAGTTTCTCGTAATGAGAAATGATTTGTCGATCTTTCCTGATCCCAAAGATGTAGGACACGCAGCATACCAAC
The DNA here is from genome assembly GCA_944319695.1 of Tiphia femorata. NCBI lineage: Eukaryota > Metazoa > Arthropoda > Insecta > Hymenoptera > Tiphiidae > Tiphia > Tiphia femorata. The sequence goes on from OX090903.1 coordinate 4,928,189, forward strand.
GATACGGTTAATCTGTACCTCAGATCGGACGACAGATCACCCAGAACCACCCTATGATAGTCTACAACCGGAAAGGTGAGAGAGTTTTTTTGGCGCCAAGATCACTAACCCTAACCTTTGGAAGGCTGTCAACGTCCAACGGATTTAACTCTCTGGCACTTTCGCAAATCAATGCTCCAGTCTTGAACTGATTTATGATTAGTCGATTACCGGTTGTTCATTTTAGAATGCGGTTTATTTCATCTTCAAACACTATTTAGGCCCTCGCACAGACTCGACGAACTGCAAGAGAAATATATTGCCATATATGGTCCAAATGTATGGTCCTTAATTTCGGTATGTAGAGAGCAATGACGTTTGAGGAACAGCACGAACAACCGATGCCGAGTTTAGACGTATCATTGAATGAGACCATAGCCTGTCTACGATCAGTTAACTATTCCCAGGACCATCGTCAGACATCGGATATACAGATTTAGGGTACATAATTTTCAGAGAAGTAAAGCACACTCTATTCTGTCGAATGCTTTAGAGGGGTTAAATATTACAAGGACCGAAACCATACGCCCGTTAGCCGCTAACTTAATATCATCGACGACCCTCAACAGCTGCGAAAGAGAAGAAAGAAAGAAAGAAAGAAGAACTAGTGGTGGTTAGTGGTCGGCACGATCGCCGGGTGCTCGCGCTTCGCGCTCGCTTTACCGGGTGCAGAAAAGCTTCGCTTCCTGCCATAGGCACGACCGCGTAACTCACGTTTCCATACTTGAATTTCCCATAATTTTGAAACGGTTGAAGATGGCGGTACATACAATTTCGTGGCACCAAATGGGTATACATTCGATGTACATGCCAAATTTTGTACGGATTCGTTCAGTCGTTTCGCCGGAATATTGGACTAAAGATTTGAATTAGCCGCCATTTTTGATTCGGCCAATCAAAAAATTTGAAAAATTCCAGAAATTGTCATTGTATACGTGTACATGTATGTGTAAAATTTTATCGGGATCCAATGAATAGTACCAAAGATATGAATTTTTCGATATTTGAATTTGCCGCCATTTTGTACCGGTTCAAGATGGCGGCTCACAAACCTTATTGTGAACTCTCAGTAATGTACTTGATTTTTGTGCCAAATTTCGTCCCGATCGGTTCAGCCGTTTTTCCGAAATCGAGGATATACACGGACACACACACGCACACGCACGCACGAACGCACGCACGAACGGTTTTCAGGATGGCGATTGCATAAGTCACTCCCTTAACGGTCGTGCCTAAAAATATATTTATTAACCCAAGACAAAGGGTCCACACAACAACCAAAAAAGTCAAACAAAACAAATTATATAGAGTAAACAGTAGAACGTAACAAAAATATTACTAATTGGTAAGAAAAAGTGAAAAATAAAACCGAATAAAATCGGTTCCCTTCCAAACAAGAAAATAGAATAGAATAGAAGTTTATTTAGAAGAGAGAAACAGAGAGAGAGAAGAGAAGATCGCAAGTAAGAGTTGTTTTCTAAACAGCCATCGGCTTGCTCACGAGGGCGACGAGAGTCTCGGTCCTCCTTAGGTCCTCTTCTCTACCTCCTTCCTCTTCCCTTTCCCACGTCTCTTTAAGAGACGCTCATGATTATGAATACGGAACTATCGACTCACTTGCCTTCCATCTACCCTTCCCAGCCGTTCTCTTTCTTCTCTTTACCATCACGAACCACCCACCCTCTCTCTTCTTCGAGCTTACTCTATCTTTCGACTCGATGGATAGGCAAACTCGGCCCAGTTTCGAGTTTCGTGAAAAACCACTGCGACACAATGCCACGATAGTGTGGTAGTACCGGATGCATCGTTAAGCCTAGACGCTCGAGCCTGTACGATGCTACCAGAAATATAGGCAGGACGAATATATTTCTGCGAATCCTTTTATGGTACACGCTTGTAGCAAAAGCTCGCTCCAGCTGGCGTTTCTAATTCCGCATAATTCTATCCGCAGATCCGAAGAATCTTATCGTAGCATCTGCCTCGAGGACGACCGCTCGATGCATGAATAATCAATTCTTTTGTAAGGTGACGCGCATAGAAACGAGCGAGATGATCGGCTGAATTCGCGAATAATTTCTGCGCGACGAGAAGGGTTGTGCCGGCTGGAGAGAGGCGAGAAGCGACGAAGGAGGGACCGAAGGGGGAATGCGGTGCATCGAGGGCGGTCGGTAATCGATGCTCGGTACCAATTAGTAAAACCACCCTTCGCCGTACCGGCCCATGGAACAATGCATGGTAGAACGAGGCGATCGATCGCGCGGAGGAGCTCCTTTCGCGCGCTCCTCTGCGGGGCTGTACGGCGGCGTACAATATGCATTAGACTCCCCAGAGGAGAAAATCGCGAGAGACCGTTCAAGTTTTGTGACTTAATCATTTTCACAATTAATGAGAGAGGAATGGATCGATGCGGAGTGGCGAGAAATGCGAGAGAGCGAGTAGAACGAGCGGATTTGTGCAATTGAGAAATAAAGGACGAATTTATTTCTGCGAATCCTTTTACACGCTTGTAGCAAAAGGCATCGTAGCTCAGCTGGTGTTTCTAATTCCGTATGATTCTATCCGCCGATCCGAAGAATCTTATGGGAGCATCTACGTATTTGTGAGATTTTCGCGCTCTTTAGATTTTGTGTCGAAAAAACCAAGCGCATTTCGTTGGTAGAGACAACTGACGGTGCGCTCACGGATTGCTGAAATGCGTTCAACCTTTCAGACGCATGTACATCGCATCGTTGCTATTATCAGTAATTCAAGTAATACATTTCGTATTTCGTTGTTAGTTATTTTAAATTAATAGGCGTTTTTTGATACATAATGGACGCATGATCGCGCTCCTCGGCTTTTGTCGACACATAATCGAAGGAGGGCAATGACGCTCCTTGGTGTTTTTCAACCATGTTTTGTGAAAATTCTCTGGTACGCAAACGGTTAACCTTTTCACTCCGGTGCATTTTCGAAGCAAATCATCAATATTTCACATGTTAGTCGCTATGACTGATTTACCACTGACTACTGACCAAAACAGTACCCGAAGAAGCGATACTATTCTTAAGGTTTAAAAAAATAGCAATTGCAAATAAATTTAATCAATTGGTAAGAAACAGGAAAGGTTATAGTAAACAATTGCAGAGGGCGTATATTTACACCTTTCGTACACTGAAAAAATTGTATTCTTATCTTAAGAATTTACCACTTAAGTTTAGAATATTTTCTACTAAAATAAGCAACAAGAGGATCTTCTTAATTTAAGAGTAGAATGAACAGATTCCTCTAATCAAATATTCTTAACAGATATTCTTATCAGATATTCTTAACACAGCCTGGTAAAAAATTTGTATATTTCGTATATGATTGTTGGAAACAAAACTCTTAATGAAATGCTTCACTCCTTATATTGTCAAAAATTACACGATCCATATCTTGAAATCAGAATTGGTTGAGAAATGTAGTCACGAGAGAAGGTTACAATTCATATATACACGTTTTTCTATCACTTGTAAATATCTCCATTAAATCGCCCAAATCCTCTTCTTCTAGCCACTTCGTCAATTCCTCATCCATACTTTTTGCACAACACAAAATAATAGTGCTCAAAATTACGCAGAATTGCAAGACGAAGAAGATACAGACATTGACATGTGCCGCACGCGATATGTAACCTAACTTAACCGAATACTGACCAAAAGAGTGACGGTAAAGGCAGGCGTCCACATTTTATCGCATCGTAAGTATCGGACGCATCGCATCAAACGGATCGTAGTATTCTTTGTATAGAAAACAATACAAGTGCGTCCTCTGATCCGCATCGTACGGATCGCACGAATCTACCCGTATTACGCACACGCATACGCACTTGTATTGTTTTCTATACAAAGAATACTACGATCCGTTTGATGCGATGCGTCCGATACTTACGATGCGAAAATGTGGACGCCTGCCTTAAACGTATGCTTTTCTCCTCTTTTCCTTATTCCCCCCACCAACGCTCCAGTTAGACAGAGACAGGCTCACTCCCAGTATTGCTCTCTCGTATCATGTTGTCTTCAACGCTTCTCACAGAATGCGCGGTCTATGAGTATAAGTCTATGATACTGACACGCATTGTGTCGCGACATTCAGATCGATTATTAAGAATATATTCCAAAAACCGTCATATCGATAAGAAAATATTCTTATCTATTAACCCATTGCCGCAAACGACGTCTATTGCCGTCCATTTTTTTGACGATATGTACACTGAGAAAAGAAAAGTGTTGATTCAATGATATCCGTATGATTGGAATTAATTTCGTTGATTCAATTATAATGCGATTGAAACAAATATGGTACACCGTTGTGTCAATTACAGAAGTACTTGGTTCAATAATATAGCATAATTGAAGAAATTTGATTGAACCAATCATATACTTAATTACTTCAATTAAATAAATATTTGTTTCAATTATATTTATTATTTATTTGAATAATACCGCACTGATTACAAACTTCATTGATTCAGTTGCATATGTAATTATTTCAATCATATAACGAGGATTGTCCCAATTACATAATATGAAATAATATTGTTTCAATTCAATATGCTTTTGATACAACATTATGTATTATTGAATTAATGATGGCCTCATCATTGTTTCACACTATACTTTATTAGAATCAATGACATACAATGTTGAATCAATTACAAATGTTTATGGCAGCCCGTGACACACACGTATGATTGAATCAACGCATTTTTTTATTGATTCAACAGCTTTTTTTTTTTAGTGTAGGCAAACCACGGCTATAAAAAGTTGTGGCTACGAAAAGTGTGCGGCAATAGGTTAAGAATATCTATTAAGATGAATTATTAAGTGTGTATTTTAAGAATACAATTTTTTCAGTGTATGTATCGATGGATTTGTGAGAGCGCTATATATACGCTTTGAGTATTGAAAGGGTTAATAGACAACGTGCGCGGGATCATTTCGTTCGAATGAACCTTTAATTTGTTTAGATTGAAGCTCGAAGAGGACGTCTCCTTTTCCATTCTGCTTTGACAAATGTCGCGTGGTAGAACTCGCGAAGGAATACCCTTTCGCATACGCGCACGATCATTGATTTAATAACACGTGACCGTGGAAATCGAGCGTGCGAGAGCGAAGGTTTCCGTATGTCGCAGCATACGCAGGTAAGCGTAGGGTGATAGTCGAGATAAATTGATCTATGACATAAAACTTGCAGGGTTGTAGCAACTGCATAGTGCATCGTGATGCATTATCGTACAGTAATGTACGCCTTCAGCCGATTGTAACGGTGGGTTAAATATATTAACGGGACGCGAGATACGTAAGAACAAAAGTAAGATTTGAATATTTTATCACATCACAACTACTTCGAATAGCACCATGTTAAAAATCGATTTGAAACCTCGACCTCGACTACTAGCACAGTATTTGTACTTGTAGAAGCTCTTCGTGCAATAATTTAAGACTCGCGTACATTGTATCGAAGTGAGTAATAGCGTACTGCACTGAAAAAATATCCATCCGATGAAATTCATTAACTTTATTTTCAGCCTACTTCACATTGTGCAGTTCAAAGCAAGTCGGATTCGCACGCGGAAAAGGACGAGTCAAATTTAGTGGACCGAGTTCAAACGAACAATTTTTTTTTAATTTCTCGAAGATAATAACTTGCAATAAATCCTGTTAATAGAATAAAAGTAACATCAGACGCTGTATATGTCTTTACATCGAAGAAGATATACAAAAAAGAACCAGTAGAAATGAAAAAAAATTGCCGACAAAAAGATTTTATTTGACTTTTGTTTTAACAAATATATCTAAATCAGCGAAATTCGACATTAGCTCTTTAAGCCCGCAAGAGTATCGAGTGACAATACCAGCTCGAACGTTCTTCCAGAACGTTAAACGACCCGCAGATAATAGATGCGTCATAATTGAAAAGGCGGTGTTGCCACAATTGAGAAGTGAGCGTTGCCACAAGCGAAAAGGCAGTATTACCATAATTCAAAAACTACTTCACGTTCGATCGACGATAGAGCGACCGACTCTACCTCAAACTCAAACGTACAGCCAGCCGACGATTTGCTCAAGTGCTAATAAAAAAGTTCGTCGATCTTTCCAGTGATTTCGCGATAAGGAACTACCCCGTCGTATAACGTGTCGTAATATTCATTAACCTTCGACCTAAAGAGAACGAAACGAGACACGCCTTCGCGACATGCCTAACCCTTCACTCTTATTGGACTAATCGTTTCGTGAGTAGGTCGTACCTAACATACCTCTACTGTGTGCTTTTCGCGACAATACTGTTCGTGGTCCGCTCTTCTCTGTCGCTACTACGCGCGCGTCTATCGTGTCCTGCTCAAACGTCCGTCAAGCGAACTCCACCCTGGTCAACCTGCGTCCATTGGTAGCAGGGTTGGATATCGACCGAGCGGCGGATGAGACGCGATTTAATTCTCCTGGCGTAAAGAGAGAAGGACGACGAGGTGGAGGTAGGAAGACTGCGAGAACGGAAGTGAGAAATGGGAAGGAGAGGACAGGAGGGTGAGAAGAAGGAAGTGGAGTGGAGAGAGGAGAGAGGAGGAGGTATAAAGTACGGGAAGAAGCTCGAGGGACGGTGAAATGGAAGGTATTGGGAGAAGCAAGAGGCCGCTGCTATCGGTCCGTGCGAAAAAGGATTGCCCCGTAAAATAGTTCGAAAGGACGTGAGGCTGTGGAGAGGTCGGGGTGAGAGGGCGATGGACGCTACGCCGCAAGCAAATAGCGAACAGATCGATTTCCAAAACCGGTCGCGTATATGGAAAGCCATAGATGATGGGTTTCCGGGAGGAGCGATCCACTTTCAAGGGACGAATGGCATTGTTCTCGATGCTTTTAGATCGATTACGCGCTTGGACGTTACAGGACGGAATTGAATTTAACGATCGAGTCGCCGTCCGAAATCTCTCAGCTTGTTACATCCACGGATAAAGGATGACGATTTCACGGAGATGGCTCGAGATTTTAAGGAATTTTCAAAGCCCACGAAACGAGTCGTTGACGAGCCAGCTAGGTGAAAGTGGGGCACATTGGGACTGTTAAGGATTTTGAGCCTGTATTTTCCATAATTTTCATCCAATTTAAAATTTGTAAGAAACATAAGATATGTTGAGGTTTTTGTTAAAGGACGATACCGGTTAATAGGCAAAAAAACAGTCTGTATTGTTAATAAAGTAATTTGTTAATAAGTGCAAAATGTTCGAATCTGCCCCACGGTGGGGTAGTTTGGGACTGCGATGGAATTCCTTAGAAATTACAGTTAGAAAAGACAAGAATCTATTTATTGGAAAAAACTACCGTCCACAATTTAATCCTTTGCATTCGGTTATCCCCTCTGAGGGGACAATATGAAAGGCGCCGGGCAAATGCCGAGTGCGAATTGTTAATAAACAAATAATCTACCTTTTACAGATTAGGAATGTTAAAAATGTTACTGTACGTTATAATAATACTTCTGAATTTCTTCTAATTCAAAATTACTCTCGATGTCTGAATCCATTGCTTCATCCTTTTGCATTTTTTAAATAATTTCCTCTGTTTCAGTATCCTCATCTGTTGAATCTAACTCTGCTCTTTTTCTATGACGTTTTTTTATTTGTATTTTCACGGGTGCTATTTTCTTCGAACTTTTTTATTAGATCTGTGTGATCATCGGGATTGAGAGGACAAGCCCAATCTGCCCCACTTAGGTTGTCCCAATCTACCCCACAGGTACTTCGAGTGGAAAACGCATCTATTCAACAATTCCTTCTATGCATTTCATAAACATAACTTGACTGTATAAAATCAATACAAGATGGAATATGTTGAACATCAAACGAAAGCTTCATTATTTATTTCACTCAACTTATAACCTTAAGAACAGACACAAGAAATGCTTATGTGGATACCCGAAAACACTAAAACTGTAATATCTTCTACAGTTTTTTTATCTGTGATTGTGAAAGCGACTGACATTGAAGGAATTAGTGTCTAACTGATTCCGACAAGACAGCCAACTGCTAAATCACAATAATTGCCGCAAAAATCTAAATGTCCCAATGTGCCCCATGTCTCAAACTACCCCACTCTCCCCTACTCTTCTCTTCGTTCTCTCATCTTCTTAGCTGCCCACCGGATGCAAACGGAAACTCGAACTCGCTTCGCGTGGGGTGGACCAACGTAAGACCCGCAGCAGCCACCGTTCGAACTGTAGCTCTAGAGGGAAAAGTTCAGGCCGGACGCGGAATAATCCTCTCAGGAATATTCCTGACGGCCTCGACCTGCCCATTTTGCGCGCCGTCCTTCCCTCGTTCCTACGCGGGCGAGCCGCGACGAGGTAACGATCGTCGTCGGAGTTAAAGTCGCGGGAGAAAGCGAGACCGGTGGAAGAGGAGAAATTAAAAGAAGGACGAGGGACAAAGGACGGGGCCCTCGCCCCGTGGGAGAACAAAGAAACAGTGGTGCGCGTACACCGCGAGTGTACTCGTAAATCTGCACGAGCGACAAAGGTATCCCACGAGAAGACCAGCCTCGCCCTACTAATTAATAATATCGATTCCACCAAGGAAAATAATGCAAATTTAGATCGTCGTCCTGCGAGAGAGTGATGGTTCAGAACTGCGCCTTCTCACTATGGGCATAAAGTCGTTTTTTAGTGACAAAAGTCATTCGACGGCTGAATTCTGAACCAGTTGCTATATGAAATTAGTCTTGAAATACGCGTTGTTTATTGTACTATAGTGGAGACCTGCACTTTTTTAGGCACGACCGTAAAGGAAGTGACTTATGCGCTCGCCATCCTGAAAACCGTTCGTGTTGAGTGTGTGTGTATCTGTGTATATCGTCGATTTCGGAAAAACGGCTCAACCGAACAGGATCAATTTCTGCACAAAAATCAATTGTACCACTGTGAGTTGACATTAACATTTGTGAGCCGCTATCTTGAATCGGTACAAAATGGCGGCAAATTCAATTATGATCGTGCCTAAAGATTCATATCTTTGGACGTACTATTTAATATTGCAATGTGTTAATTAATACAAAATCGAAATCGCGTAGCACGTCTTTGCCACTTTAGAAGCAAATAACAACCAACGTGCACAGCACGTCTTTCCAGCTGAAGAGGTTAACAAATTGTAATATCAAAAAAAGTGCAGGTCTTTGTCAGATTAATTTCATCGCAATCGGTTTCGAATTCAGCCGTTGAACGACTTTTGGCACTAAAAATCGACTTTATGCCCACAGTATGGCCCCACGAAAACGTGAGTTTTTGAGCCGATCGCTTGAACGCCGGGCCCACAATGATGTTGAATTTTTTTGCTTGTATAGGTGTCTTACACGTGAATGGTTATGTTTGGGAAATATGTAATCGGAATATACTAAAGTGTACAAGTTTCAAATATTTTCTTTAACTACTCATTCTTCGGAAACAAGCGAATGAGACTGGTGCTTGGGCTTTAACCCTTTGAGTGCTGAATACTCGTGACGGTGACGATCGCTGCGGACGGAATACTATTTCGCTAGACTGAACTCTGTTGATTAAATATTCAAGAAGCAAATAGTAATAAGTTATAGTAATCCTTTTGCACGAGATTAAATAATTAAAGAGCGTTATTCTTGAGTATTAATTATTTATTATAAACATTAAAACTTACAACAAACCAGAATTTGGCCAGTAAACTAGAAAATTAAATTTAAAAGGAATGCACCTGTATTCATCTCACCCAAAAGTAACTGTAACACTGCTATATAGGTCATCGAAAAATTTGACAGACGCATATATGCGTCCTTAGTCCACACGGATGGCCTTCACCAGATGCATATATGCGTCCATAGCACTCAAAGGGTTAACTCTTTGCGGCACAGGAATTCAGGTCATAAAATAGACCCATGTTGCACAGAAAATTTCACATAAAACCAAGAGAAAAAGATTGTGCAGAAAAGAGTGCAGGTCTCCGCTATAGTACAATAAACAACGCGTATTTCAAGACTAATTTCATCGCAATCGGTTCAGAATTCAGCCGTCGAAGGAGTTTTAGCATTAAAAAACCACTCTGTGCCCACATTACGTTCGGTCGTTCTGCCAACGCCGGAAGAGAACGCGAAAAGGAGACCAGAGAGCGCGCGAACGCCTAGTAGCGGAGGAAAAGAGGAGCAGGTGGAGCAGGGGATGGCCCTCACCTCCCTTTCCAAGTATAGGCGGGTCTGTCGAGACCTCCTCTTGCAAGGGAATGTTAATTAATTAGCGTTGCGGCATTGATCACGCCGTTACTTTGCGCCGCTGCGCCCTACCCCGACGCTCTCATCATCCCCCGGCACCCTCGGCTACCAGCGCGACGACGACAAGGACGAGGACGGCACTGCCGGCACCGCCACCACCTCCATTACCCGACAGGTAACGCCGGTAATGGTAGGGTATGTAACCACCACTACCGGCATCTCCACCTACTCGCAAACCACTTATCCCAAAGGGCCACGAGCAGCCATTGACTACTTCTCTCCTCGCGAAGGATGCGACTTCGTCGTATCGACGAAGCACGGGGTAAGCGACGAACGGAGTAGTCTTCGAAAGAGAAGAAAAAAAACCGAGGTCGATCCGTTATCGAAGGAATCACTGTGTTTCGACTTCGTCGGTTCTCTTGCAAATTTACTTTTCGACTCGAGCCGCGCCGTATTACCGGTGAGAGGAAAATCGATTCGTGGGTTCTCGGACGGTGAGAAACCATCGGATTTTACGATCCTGAGTAGCGGCAAGGCCGGCACCCATCCTCCGCGCGGTAATGGTCGACTGTACCATAGTAATCCCAAGGATCCTCTTCTCGGATGAGAGGAAAAGGAAGAGAAACGCGCGGAATGGTGGAAAGAGTGGGAGAGAGAAAGAGAAAAGTGAGGATCTCGCGCGGCGACCTCTTCGCGTTGGTTCGTGACCGAAGCCAAGAGACAGTGGATAGCGGACGTGTCGTCGCTTATACGTCAAACGTGGCGTAATAAAAGGAAGACTACATCCCGGAGTGGGCTACTCCACGAAAAATCAAATTCACCGGGCGTTGCCTCGCGAGAAATCGCATCGTTATTTGTTCCTTGGCATTTGCCTTCCACCGGTGGAGCAAGGTTCTACGATAGGCGCAAGAGAAACGTGATAATAATCCTTTGAGCGCTACTGAATTACGCGAGGCCGAGGCTGCGGGTGGAGAGACCGAGAGAAGACGTCCGGATGAGAGAGTCGGAGGAACGGAGGATCGTTTTTTGCGGAGATTTGTGTCAGCGAGCAGCCAGTAGCAGGGTTCCACGGAGTAGTATCTGGGGCTTGGCATGGTACCACCCGTGCCACTGCCTATATCGCATCTACACCTATACGTGGAAGCTCTCTCCGCTCTGGCACATCATGGAATCCTGCACACTTTTGCTCAACCTTTACACCCACAGCTTCACCACCACCTACGCGAAGACGAAGCTCCTCCGGTGGTGGTGACGTCAGAGGCGGTTGGAGAGAGGAAGAAGATAGGAGAGAGGGCTGATACCGGCGTGGTGCCCGCCGGTGGTAGTGCTGGCAGGCGAAGCGAGGGATGGTGACGTGGTAGAGGAGTAGGTAGAGTCCTCTCCCCAAGAGATCTCATCACCACGCTAGCCGCGAGCACGAGGACCGACCCTCTGGAAAGTCAATACCTTCGGCCAAGATCGCACCATCCGTCGAAAGTACCTACTTTCTCCTGCCCTACCTGCTCCGTGCCGTATCCTCCTGCGACAGGGTAGAATTCGAGGGAGACGCGAGAAGGCACCACGCGCGCGCGCTCCGACTCTCGCGAATAAAAATTCAGATTAGAAACCCCCGCGGTGACACGACGACTGTGCGAAAGTCACTTTGGATCTTCAATCCGTCCGCCTCTGGATGTATTATTCATTGGGCGCGAGCGCGGTAGTGTTTAACGAGAGATGTTTATTCAAGGATTATCCTTCCACCCGCTTCCACCCACTCTCCTCTCCTCGTCCACCGACTCCTTCGATTTCGCGTGTGTAACCGTGCACCCCGAGATTCGCCAGACATATGCTTTCGCCTGAGCGCGAATCGTAAAGTCAAATTTCCCGCGGCGCGTCCGTCGTTTTGATAACCGGCTCTAACGAGAGTCGACGGGGGATGACGAGTATCAAGGATCGCGAGGAAATTTCATTTCATTTCTCTTAGAAAGCGAATATCTCGTGTCTGTTCTCTTAGATACTAAATGCGTTTGTTGTTTGATAATCTGGATCAGTGTTTCCCAATGTGTCGTACGCGTACCCCCTGGAGAACGCGAAAAGTTTGAATGGATAATATGTCCCTTAAATATTAATTCAACATCCATGCGAGAAGGTTTACCGCATGCGAAAGAAGAGCAATTTTTGGAACAAGTTTCAGACGAATTCTTAAAAAAGGAACATAAGGAAGGAGTGTACTTTAACAGCATTCTGGTTGCAAGTGCAACATGTCTATCTAGTTTTAACAAAGTCTTGAAATACATATCGCCTTTCCAACTTCATATCTGTGTGAAGTTGCTTCTTCAGCATTTGTAGACATTAAGTCAAGAAAAAAGAATAGGCTTTTGGACGTTAAACCGCATCCCAGGTTGAAATTGACAATCAGATGACCAAATTACGATGATCTGCCGTCTCAAACATAAACGATTTCATTGTTCTTATTGATTATAATGAATTTTATTTTTCGTTTATCATTATTTTGTTTATGTGCTAAGAAAAGAAAAGATAAATATATTTTAATTATTATGAAAGTATATGCAATTTCTTTCTTTTCTTGACGAGGAGTTCCCCTCCAGTGTTATGAAAATTACAGAAGGGGTACACGGATGTGGAAAGTTTGGGAAACACTGATCTAGATCAACGAGCTAGTACTTTCGTGAACGCACCGAGGTATATCGTGCTTTACCAATATCCAAGAGGATGTCGACTGGCGTTCGATTACAGCTATGGAAAGTTACCTCCGACCTAGGTTATAGGATTTAACCGTAGAGGCACCCCTTCGCGCCAAATTATCCGCACGCGTGCTTCCGTTCCAACAAAAGAGGGGCGGACGAACGATCGAGCAAGGAGGAGAAGGATGCGCGAAGAGGTACTCGGTTGTTTCTCTCGAAGCTTTCTTCTTCTATTGTATTTCGCGAAGTAGCTAGGGTACGAGGTTACCGGCTTGCTAACCCATCGCGTTGCATTAGCGAGCCGTTGAGAGGCTCTACTCTCTTCCTTCTACCATCCTCTCTTGCCTCTCGTTATATTTCTCTTTGATATAACCACCCGTCCGACCCCTGCTGTTTCTCTTTCGCTCCTTAACCGTTGTCTCACTCGCACTTCTTTTGTTCCTTTTGTTTCGCTTCTCCTTTCTCTGCTTCGTTTCATCCATCGCATCCACTATTCCTCGACTATATTTCTTTCTACGATCCTAGCTCTCTTTTTCCTTCGTCGAAAGAACCACGGTGGATTCCCACGAATGAAAATGCGAACGTGTTCGCTCGAGACACGATTTTTCGTCCTCGACGGATCGAATCGCGTAGAGTTCACGCTGGTCGGACGAACCCAGTTGAAATTGATCTACTTACGGCAACGTAATCTACGGATTCGTTCACGCCGCGCAAGAGAGACGAAGCTTGCACGCAATCCTCACCTGCAACAGAAAATAAGAGGCAAAATTAAGTTAGGCAGGTGTGCCAGGGAAGTATCGTTTCGAATCACAAGTTTCATTCTCCAGAAGACGTTTTCCCGAATCCACCAACGGGCCCACGGGACCTTCGTGGACTTTATCCTACGCGACACGCCCCCTCTTCTTTCATTCTCTAGAATTCAAATTCTCGTAAACTCGAGACGAGCAACCCCCTCAGGAGCAATGCCGCGAGCCACCGGATTCCATTGCGATTTAATCTTCTGCCGGCACGTCGTAGCACGTGCTCCCGGGATGATATTGAAACCCGGTTAGGGTTCAGGATGAAACATTAATTCGAAATCGTGGATAAATGTTTGTCTTCTTGCTGTGCTAGGGTTAGGCCACGAAGCAAAAGGGATGTGGAAGGTTGGAGGAGAGCCTTAATGCCTGAGAATGTATGGGATGGAGTGGATGGTGGTGGTGACGCAGGGTAGTGGTGAAATGGACGGTGTTGGCTCGTGGTGGTTGTGCCGGTGGCATCATGGCGATGGAGTCGCGCGAGGCCAACGACGACGCTTGTGTCGGAGATCGTGGTTATACTCGAGAGTGGAGAATCGTGCATTCTCGCGGAGAAACGAAAGACTAGGGTCCGGGTTGGTTGCTCGGAACGAAGGGTAGGTAGGGTAAGGGATGCGGCAGGGTGGAAAAGCAAAGAATTATACTACGTGCCCCGGGTGCCAAGTTCTGGGGGTGGTTTATGGAACAACCGTGGAGGTGAGCCCGTGTGCTGTATTACGGGGGTTATGCGCGCGGCCTGCCGAGTTTGGGGAGCAGCTCTCGAGGAACCTGTTAATAGTTACGGACTTTAGGCTCCGCCGCCACTGGCGCGCCACTCTTCGAAGAACTTTCGTGATCCATCGTCAGCAGAACTACTTGTCAAGATCACTGGTCAAGAAGAGAAATTTCCAAATGAAAAAACATATTCTAGGTCGAGATTTACCGAGTGGAAGGGATCGAGCGCATAGCGCGGTGAGTCAGATACGTGAAATTTCGCGATGCTTGCTTTCCTTAAATTCTGACTCTTTGGGTTAGACGGTAAGATGGATCGCGTGCTTTCAAAAATTCTACATCCGAGTTCGTCTCTTGAGGAAAGAATGCCGGGCAACAAAGCAGAAGAAGGAAAACGTTCTTCACGAGAATCTTTTCTAAAGAGAAAATGAAACGGTACCCCGGAGGGCCACACCGAAACTTTCTTTGAAGGTGGAACTCGAGGATTCGAGGACTCGAATGTAGTGTTGATGCTAGACAATCGCCATCATTCGACGCTCCACTGCTTGGCGGGTCCCTTCGTCCAACGCTCGCTGCCTCGTCGAAACTGGACCGCGCAAAATAGCGAGAGTCGAGAGAGAAAGAGAGAGGGAAAGAGAGAAAGAGAGGCGTAAAATTCACGAGAATCGGGAAAGACGGGCGGGCGGCGCAGCCTCGCGCTACACCCGCGCACGTCCTCCGCGGTGACCGAATATTTCGAGCAAATAGGTCGTAAGAAGTCTTAATTAAAGCTCTGGAAATAAGCGGCGTGGCGTGTATTTTTGGGCCGCATGCGTGAATGGTCGAAGGAGGGCGCCGCTGCTGGTGGCAGTGGGCGAGGAGAAGGACAGGGGCCGAGTGGAGTACGGGAGAACCGGATAGAAGGAGCAAGAGAGAGAGAGAGAGAGAGAGAGGCGAGAAGGGAAAGAGAGAGCTGACGACGACGCATGGAGACGCTTCAGCGGTGGTAGCACTATTTGCCGATATTTTAGTAATCAGGTGAAGCGGAGTATCAGCCATTCCTGATGAATGGATCGCAGGACGCTGGACGGCGCTAATATAATTACCTCTGACGAAGCCGAGGATAGGACCGGCCGCTCGATTTTCCACCTATCAAAAAGCCTCGTGGTCCTTCGTCGAGCTTTTGCGCGAACGCGATAGAATCGCGAAAGTAGAGCGCGCGGAGTTCGAGTTTAAAATTATACTTTGTCTCATGCGATAAGAGGGCGCGAGTGATTTCATCGGAAGTAGGCGATCGACGACAGTATCGTGGTATTACGAGCAAATGGAATAGAACCCAAGGGAGTACGAGGGTTCCAACTGTGCGGCAGATTATCGCTGGAGGTAGGAAGACAACGATGCAATTCTTCTCGCGCGTAATTGGAGCGTCGCGATCCGCGCGATCGATACGCTACGTTCGAGCAACAGTCTTGCCCGTTCGTCTAGATCTCAGATAGCCAGAACCGCGAGTCCTAGCGACCGTATGTATCGCACGTGTTCGCAAAATGCTACAAATGAAGTTTCTCCACTCGCATATTTGAATCGTCGCCAAGCAAAACCCGTTCGCACAATGTGCTTCGCTATTTCCGACCCTTCCGCCGGATCACCGGCACCCGTGGGCGTGGCCCTGTCAAAATTCCGTACAAACGCGTCAACTTTACGTCAGGCTTGCGAGGATCGTCGAATCCTTGGAAATTCGCACACGCCGATAATCCACTGCCTTAAAGAAAAAAATATCTAGGGACGTTTCTCCTGTTTTCATATCCGTTAGCGATCTTCACTTTTAGGGTGAGATACTTTCTCTCGGGGCTGTGGAATTTTTCTTCGTTGATCTACCGTCACGCGAAAATCGGAGGAATTGGAAAAATAGAAGAATCTAAACAGTTGCGATCGAGCTGTTCTGCTTTCACGCGGATCTTTGAATGGGATGGAAGTGGGTCGTAACCGCGGCCTAACTTAGAGATCGTCCCGAAGCCGTGATTCTAAGGTTCTTTCTCGTCTGCATTCCGATATCCAAGATTTCGCGCGCTCTATTCTGAAATATCATCGATCTTGAAATATCTTTTTGCTCTCCGCGTTTTTTTCGTAGAGCTTCATCGATATTCTACAGACCGCTCTAATAATTTTAGTCTCTCTTGAATGAATGTATTTTGTATGCATTTCGTAATTTTATCATAATCTGCGACGCGCGCGCAACATTCATTCAGAAAGTATCCAACGGTAGATCGACCAGGTGACATTTCTCTGCATTAATTCATCGCTCACGTAACCCAGAAAGAAAAGTTCACGGTGAATCAACTCGCGCGTTCGTTGCCATCTTTCGGGTACCTCTCTTTCAACTCTTTCGTCTCCAATACTCGAAGAACCTCGAATATTTCTTTTCTATCGAATTACACGAGCACAGTGTCGGTGTTGACGAGGAGACGGGTGCGAGGGCGGAGATACTGGCACGCAAATTCCAATCGAGGGAGTAAACAAAGGAGCACCCGCATTCTCCGGGTGGGTAGTAGATCGAGTGAGCTGCTCGCACACGCTCTCGATTGGTAGATGGACCCACGAGCGAGCGAAGTCGTAGAAGAAATCGGTAACTTAATAAGGCGGCCGTAGGATCGAATTCACGTTTTTCGAGTAAAGGCGCGTTCTCACGAGTTGATCAACAGAAGTTGACCGAAAACTGCAGTGAGAACCTTTCTTTCAATTTGTAGTCGATCAAGAAAAGTTTGATCCAGTCAAACTTTTGTTGTTCAAGTGATGAGTCATTACGAATTTTTTTCAAGTTGAAACATGCATTGAAATGTGTGAACCTCGGTCGACTGTCACCCTCGCTCTCAACTGGTCACCATACCTGTACGACTTTGCACACACTTGCCTTCGATGTCAGTTTAAAACTGAAACATTCGATCAATTTATATTGAAACGTGTAAACAAAAACTGATTCAAGTGGTATTCAACTTTTGTTGCTCAACTAAAATGGGTCAATTAAATTGGACTCGTGAGGACGCGCCTTTACCCGTAACTGTAGTGAGAACTTTTTTTTCAATAGAGTTCATCAACTTTGTAGTTGATCAAGAAAAGTTTGATCCAGTCAAACTTTTGTCGTTCAAGTGACGAGTATTACGAATTGCTTTCAAGTTGAAACATGCCTTGAAACGTGTGAACCTCGGTTGACCGTCGCCCTCGCTTTCAACTGGTCACCATACCTGTACAACTTCGCACACACTTGCCTTCGATGTCAGTTTAAAACTGAAACATTCGATCAGTTTCTACTGCAACGTGTAAACAAAAACTGATTCAAGTGGTATTCAACTTTCATTGATCAACTAAAATAGGACAATTAAATTGGACTCGTGAGGAAGCGCTTTTACCCGTAACTGTAGTGAGAATTTTTTTTTCAATAGAGTTCATCAACTTTGTAGTTGATCAAGAAAAGTTTGATCCAGTCAAACTTTTGTCGTTCAAGTGACGAGTCATCACAAATTGTTTTCAAATTGAAACATGCCTTGAAACGTGTGAACCTCGGTTGACCGTCACCCTCGCTTTCAACTGGTCACCATACCTGTACAACTTCGCACACACTTGCCTTCGATGTCAGTTTAAAACTGAAACATTCGATCAGTTTCTACTGCAACGTGTAAACAAAAACTGATTCAAGTGGTATTCAACTTTCATTGATCAACTAAAGTAGGTCAATTAAATTGGACTCGTGAGGAAACGCTTTTACCCGTAACTGTAGTGAGAACTTTTTTTTCAATAGAGTTCATCAACTTTGTAGTTGATCAAGAAAAGTTTGATCCAGTCAAATTTTTGTCGTTCAAGTGACGAGTATCACGAATTGCTTTCAAGTTGAAACATGCCTTGAAACGTGTGAACCTCGGTTGACTGTCACCCTCGCTTTCAACTGGTCACCATACCTGTACAACTTCGCACACACTTGCCTTCGATGTCAGTTTACAACTGAAACATTCGATCAGTTTCTATTGAAACGTGTGAACAAAAACTGATTCAAGTGGTATTCAACTAAAATCAGTCAACTAAACTTAACTCGTGAGAACGCGCCTTAACGAACGACAGGGCAAGAGCCAAGAAGGGTGAAGCCGGATGCGAGCGTTCGCTGGAGTTGCTCTCGTACTTGCGGGTCGTGCCACGCACAAGAGAGTAGCGGTGAAATTTTCAAATTCCGACAAGTTCGGGCTGGCCCGAGCATCCGCGAAGGTACATCGATCCAAGGTCGTTGTAGGAGGAAGAGAAGGAGGAGAAGAGCGAAAACCTGAAGGATGAGGACACGGGTACCGTGCAAGAGATTTGTCGACGTTTCGCTCCACCCGGTGGGTTCAAACTGAATTTTTAAGCGCGCCAACGTCGCTTTACATCCACCATTTTTACGCCACGCCTCGGATTACGGATACTTCTCCGAGAATAGACATGAGAAACCCTTGATACATTTGTGCTAGGGCCACCGAACCTACCCGGAAACATATTATACTCGTAAAAGCCTTCCGTTCCCTCGACACCGAACGAATCCACGAAATATCATGTGGAATGATCGTTCGCGTCGACCTCCTTTTCTTCTCGCTTTCCTCCTGCATCGCCCGAGGAGCGCGCAGGGTGAGAGAAAAAATGAGGTCGGCCGTAGGAGAAAATGGGTTAGGGGAATGCCGGGGACTGAACTACCACTACTCTTGCCAGCACCACCACCACCACCCTTCGAAGCATCCCTGATACCGCGCCCCAGACTCTTCGGTAACAGGGGCCGCGACGACGAAGGCGACCACCACCATCTCGATTCCCTCGAGAGATCGAGTTAAGCAGCGTTCACACGTGTTCTCGAGCATGGTTTACCCTCTCATTCCGCGCATCTTCGTATCGATCGATGAAAAGAACGAGAAAGACTCGGTGCCCTTTCTTTTTCTCTCCTCCTCGAGCTCTCCCCTTCACGAAAGAATCCTTCGATCTCGAGAAGCACGCCCGAGCGTAGAATCGACGGCACACGGCAATAAAGGATAATAATGCGCCTATCAAAAGTCACGACAGTCGCGGTTGAACTTAAACTTACCCGGTGATTACGAGCGATTCCGTTTTTCCTTCCAACGGAGAATTGCGCGCTCGCGGAATCATTAATTCCGAGGTAAAAATCAGTAGGCGCGAGCCACACGAGTGATTTAGTGCACTTTCGTCCTCCGACTTTCACCGGCTTTACGAGCGAGGGAGAAGTCCGCTTGTTGATAGTTAAACCGCGAGGTTTACGACGGTGAGGACGACGTCGGCACTCCAAAGTAACCTTTTAGAAAATCTTCGAAGTTCACGGATAAACGTTAGGTGTCCACGCGTGGTAGTTTCGATGATTTTACGCGCGTTTTCCATCGCTCGGGCTTTCCATCGATGGACTGTAATGCCGCACGCGCAATGCTCGTGCCATCTTCAATCTCGACGCATCCTCTTCTCGCGAGGACTCCGTCGAACTTTACCGAGTGCTTGGCGGCGATTTCGAATTACGCGAATGAGCGCGCAACGTGTAATCAAGGGAGATCCATTAAATTAATTGCGATATTAGCTCGTGTGTTGCTCGGCGTATGGAGAAGCCGGAGAGCGCGTGAGATTAATTTCGATTAATTTTCGACGTGCGCGCGCACGATCGCGCGAGAAGAAGGCGAGTCCGTTGTGAACGGATCCAGATTGACCTTTCGGGAGGAGAGCGCGCGACCCACAGCCACGGCCATCCGGTGGCCCTTCGGAACGGTTGTAAACCTTTCGCCAAGTACTCCCCGTGACCTCGGCCGGGAGCGTTACGTAAGTAGAGAGGGTGAGGAGAGAAGAGAGACCACTGAGAAAGGAGTCCTCCGAGCGAGATTAATTAATCGGTTTACGCAACCGCGAGGATGAAAGGGGAGAGGGAGAGAGCTGGTACGCGCTTTTGCCTCGATGTGGACGTCGAAGCTCGAACCCGAGGGTGGACTCGATTTTTTGTCTTCTTCGAATTTTCCTAATGGTCGATGCATAGACATAAATTTTTGAGATATGCTGCTCGTAAACTTGGCAAACCCATGGCTATCACTGACCATCATTATGTACAAATTATGTCTTTACTCAATATTAAAACCTTAGAGCATAGGCGGGCTGTCCTGGATCTAACTTATTTTCACAAGGTATTAAATGGGCAAATTTACTGTCCTAGTATCCTTGAGAGCATTAAGATCTGTGCTCCTGTGAGAAGCACCAGGCAACCGCCATTGTTTGTGCCCTCTCTTTACGCATCTCGATATGCTTGCAACAATGTAATGTCGAGGATATCGAAATTAGCCAACGGATTGCCTAACCATATTGACTTTTTTGGCAGCCCGCTATCGTCATTTAAATTAGCCTTATCTAAAATGCAATTGCAGGGCCTGTAACAATTATATTAATACTTCGGAATCTATGCTATAGTTCAATGCGTCTCCTCCAATATGTATATAAATTTTGTAATTCTAAGGGGCCACCCGTATAAATGAATAAATAAATAAATAAATAAATAATAGGGGTGTGCGAGTACTCGATTTATTCGGGTACTCGAATTTCGAGTCAAGTAATAATCAACAAGTCGAGCCGAGTCGAGCGCTCGAATTTTTCAAGTTACTCGAATCGTCGAACTGCTTAAAAAAAATTCAAACTACTCGAAAACTTCGAACTACCCGAATATTCATCTCACACAATAACTGTAATACTTTTATGTAGGCTGTGTTCCGAAATTCACTGCCAGTACTGAAAATCTATAGTACACGTGACATAAACTATACATTTCCAGTACTGGCAGTGAATATCGGAACACAGCCGTAGGTGATCGAAAAAATCGACAGACGCATATATGCGCCTTCAGCCCATGCCGATAACAGAGTAAACGCATATATGCGTCCTTAGTCCACACCGATGGCTTTCGCCAGATGCATATATGCGTCCATTCAATTCAAATGGTTAAAAGTTCTGCTCTCTTTGGTATTGCTAAGACTCTTCTTCCTCGTCTACACACCTTCAAATTTTTCCATTACCCCAATGACAAGAATATCCCCGTACAAGACTCGTCATAACGACCACGAAATAATGCCCAATAATAATACCTGGTGTATACCCAAATAAAGGTTTACTTCTAGGGTAACGAACAGTAAAGGACACGAAAATGCCGCTCCATGAAACGTTGGCACACATCACCTCCGTAAATTGGAAAAAGGGGCGGGGTGAGAAGAAATGGGTGAATACGCGCGCGACGCGCGAAAGAGGACGGAAATGAGAGGAAAGGGTAGGAAAGAGGATCGATAATAGGAAATAAGCGAGAGAGAAAATACGTAGTGGTAGCGCATAAGCGTCTGGTCGTTCGGCGTGCCTGAGAAGGAGAAGGCGGAGGAAGAGGACGACGACTGGTGCAATGCGGCGATCCCGGCATTTTAATTGAAAACGTTACCCTACGACGCACGGCAGCCGCAATGGACACTTCTTGCTGCCTCCCCCGCGTCCATTCGCAGTTTATTAACCAACCGCGAGCGTGTCGTGTAAACATATCGCGACGTCTCGCCGCGACGTTTAATTATGCCTCTTTTTCTTCGGCCACGCGAGCGCGCGTCCACCCACGCCGGAATCGCTGTCAGCTCGCGCGTCTCTTTTGCGAGATCCTCGTAATGCGCGTTATGAATTTAATGAAACGCATCACCTAGGACAACGAAGTGGAGAGAACGAGAGAAAGAGAGGAGGTTGAAAGAAGGAGGACAAAAATGACGAGACTGTGATTGCATTCTCGATGTAACGCGGCTTGCACGCCTGGAAGTACCCGCGTAAAAGGAATAAGTCGTGTGAATATTGAATTCTTCGTTGTTGTTAACAAGAAGGTTTGTAGTAGCATCCATAAAGGTAAATGAAAATGTCTCGTTGTCCCTTCGATTGCAAATGTCCTCGTGAGAAAATTTTGGAAAGTTCCAAGCAAGAGGTAGAGGAACCAATAGGACAGCGCGAGAAAAAATGTTAGTTGGTGATGACAAAAGTGCAACACACTGAATGAACAATTTGTGGAATTGAGGAAAGTGTGCGGCCCTTGGACCAAAGGAAGAACGAGAAGTAAGCAAGAGAGAATAGCAACCGAAGGGGTGAAGACGTGAAGGATGATTAATAGGTAAAAGACCGCGAGTGTGAAAGGACGAGCTCGAAATATATCAACGTTTTTTTGTAATAATAAAATGTGGTATGCTAACGCCAAGTCTCGACAAATTTTTACCCGCGATTTTTAGTATTGGAGGTTGTTTATGCATGAGTGTTGATGTGTCGAGTAGAGCGTGTGTGGAATGTGTGTATCGCCTCGCGTAGCAAGGAGTTCGAGAACGTCCTTGAAAGAGCGCTCGATGCTAAGTAATATGAATTTGTTATTGATAATATCCTTCACTGGACTTTGTTCGGCAAATATTCTCGGTCGAGACTTTATCCACTCAGCATCACAGCATCCAAACTGCATATTACAGATCCATGACCAGTGCACCCTCTAGCACATCTTTTGATTTTGCACTTTATTCAGTTCTAGTTAACCCTTTGAGTGCTATGGACGCATATATGCGTTTGACGAAAGCCATCGGTGTGGACTAAGGACGCATATATGCGTCTCTCGATTTTTTCGGTCACCTACATAGAAGTATTACAGTTACTTTTGTGTGAGATGAATACAGGTGCATTCCTTAGTAACAGCATGGTTATAACGCTCTTTAATTATTTAATCTCGTGCAAACGGAGTACTATGCCTTATTACACTGAGAAAAGAAAAGTGTTGATTCAATGATATCCGTATGATTGGAATTAATTTCGTTGATTCAATTATAATGCGATTGAAACAAATATGGTACACCGTTGTGTCAATTACAGAAGTACTTGGTTCAATAATATAGCATAATTGAAGAAATTTGATTGAACCAATTATATGTTTAATTACTTCAATGAAATAAATATTTATTTCAATTATATTTATTATTTATTTGAATAATACCGCACTGATTACAAACTTCATTGATTCAATTGCATATGTAGTTATTTCAATCATATAACGAGGATTGTCCCAATTACATAATATGAAATAATATTGTTTCAATTCAATATGCTTTTGATACAACATTATGTATTATTGAATTAATGATGGCCTCATCATTGTTTCACACTATACTTTATTAGAATCAATGACATACAATGTTGAATCAATTACAAATGTTTATGGCAGCCCGTGACACACACGTATGATTGAATCAACGCATTTTTTTATTGAATCAACAGCTTTTTTTTCAGTGTACTATTTGCTCCTTGAATAGTTAATCAAGAGAGTTTAGTCTAGCGAAAAAGTATTCCGTCCACGGCGATCATCACCGTCCCCGAGTATTCAGCACTCAAAGGGTTAAGAAACAGTTGTCAATTAAAATTGAAATATCCGTGTTTGCCTTAAGTTGTGCGCGGAGGTTGCAGCTTATGTACCACGTAGCAAGGGTGATAAAAAAAACAGTCGCTGTGACAGCCCTTTAAAATACATCTGGGAGATGGTACTTTCGGAAGGAGAACGGTTCTTCTGCTTGCGTTGGAAGCGCTCGCGGTGAATGACTGGAGAATGAACGAGGCAACGAGACTGAGTCGCGAACGGATGGACGAACGGATAGGTGCTGTGGACGAGAAACAACGCGACCAAGATAAATAGAGACAGAGATAGAGAGAGGGAGAGAGAAAGCAGAGGTGAAAAAGAAAAGGAGTAAAGCGATGAATGAGGAAGCGATTCTACTCTGAGAATTGGAGAGAAATGGAGGGATGCGGGGAAGAAGAGTGAGAGAGATAGAGAATTTAACGAACCGGACGAGCAAGAAAGGGCGTTTCGAGGCAACGGAGAGGAGACAGGGTGGACGTAAAGGGGATCGCATTGTTTACAGTAATGAAGGCGTAAATAAGTGATGAGTCGAGCGACACCATCGATCTCGAGCGGGCCTCCGGTTCCGCTTGGTACGGCACTGCTCTCGGAAACTTCGCCCTCCCTGCACCCTTCGCTCGTCCTCGCCTACCGCATGCTCGACCGACAGAGACGTCCTCCCACCTCCGCCTACTCTCGGATTAATAACCTTTTACCCGGCGCTGGCGTCGCGTGGCGCGCCACTTCCGAGCCGCAGGAGTCGCGCGAACGTCGGAGAGTCTCGCTTGGTAATTTTACGAATTTACTCGTCTCACTTTCGGATTAGAATCGCGATAACGAGCGCTCGTGGCTTTGCGCCTGAGCTTTTCGCCAATCGGTAGGAGGAGATTGTTTCGTGCGAAGTGTAATGATGGAGAGACATCCGATGGAGAAAATCGATCACCGGATCTTATTGCCCAAAGAGCTTCTCGACTAATTGAAAATTCGATTTTTTTTTTTTCATCGAATCTTCTCGTGTCGAATAGACGCGGTTAATGCGTTGTTTGAAGGTTCTAGCACCGTCGTGTGTAAAAATACGTTACCGAACTATCATACGCACATACGAGAGACAGGTTACAAATATACTAGGCTCGTTTCTCCAAAAGCCGAAACACACAGTGGTACTCTCGAATAATACGATTTACGAGTTTTTAGCGAGTGCGTTAACCAGTCGACAAGCGCTCGCGGCTTTGCGTCTGAACTTTTCGCCAATCGGTAGGAGGAAATTGTTTGATGCGAAGTATAGTGATGGAGAGTCATTCGATCGTGAAAATCGATCATCGGATCTTTTTGTTCAAAGAGCTTCTCGACTAATTGAAAATTCGATCTTTTTTTTTTTTCATCGAATCTTCTCGCGTGGAGTAGACGCGCTTAATGCGTTGTTTGAAGGTTCTAGCACCGTTGTCTGTAAAAATGCATTACCATTGCATGATCATACGCACGCACGAGAGACAGGTTACAAATATTCTAGGCTCCTTTCTCCAAAAGTAGAAACACACAGTGGTACTCTCGAATAATACGATTTACGAGTTTTTAGCGAGTGCGTAAACCAGTCGACGAGTGTTCACGTGCTATCGATGAAGCGGCAAAGTCCGCGCTCCTCTGGAATCACGAAAAACGTTTCGAACGCTCTGAATCCTTTTACGCGCTGACAAAATCCATTACGTTTCGCTTCGACGCTCGATTGTTCTTCCTAACGTCGCGTCCACTTCTTCGTTACACGTCCCTCCACCGTGGATGTTTATGCAGGCGTGACTCGCAAAACGGTAGACAGTCGCGCGTAAACACAAGAGGAGCCGATGTCTCTAGACGACGGTGGACGATCGTAAACACGCGACGTTAATCGTCGAGAACAATAATAAAGTGGCTACTGCTCTTCCGCCTTTCTTCTACGCGCTACCACGTATACATATGTCTAGGTTAACAAAATAAAAAACAGTCGGTCGCTTTCGCAAAGCTCTCCATCTTCTTGTAAACAACGACAAGCGGAATAACGTTTAACTTTTCCATCGAGGTGCATCGATTCACCGGATTGTCAATTCGAAGGGACAAACTACAGAGAAAAGGTACGGATTCTCGATAAACGTGCGTCTTGCATCAATGTAAACAGCGGACGGCTCGCCAGCGCTGACCTTTTCCACTGGCGGTGGTCGCTGCAAGTAGTGAAGTCAGAGTTCGGTCGGACCAACGGGAAATATTAGCTGTCGGTATTTTCACGAGTCTGAAGGTGCTCAAATAGAGTACTCGTTTTCATGCTGCACGAATATTCGTTCTCTTTCGGCTTTATAAGTATGTACGAATTATGGTCCGTTTATACGCGATCGTTCCGTGGACGATTCCGTGTTCGAACGCTTCCTAGCTCATGGTCCACGATTATTTTCATATACTATATTTATATTCCATGTACCATTAGGTATAATATGGTAATGCGTCTTTGCGTCAACTGTTCCTCGCTGCAGAAATTTATAGTACGAGGAGACTCGTTCCGACTGTTTATACAATTTTATACGTTCTGCGAGCAATGCTTCGTGGTCGATCCGCAAACCAGGAAAAATATCGAAGATAACCAAATTTGATAGAACCACGAATGACGACGAACCCAGCACGAACGTGTATAAATTCTTACGTAAGGAAGGACGAGAACTTCAATTCTAGCCCACAGTTGGAATCCTGAACGAGCACAGGATAAATGGACCTTCACTCGTAGATTCGAAGAAAACGATAAAAAAATTTAATACGTGAAAATATCGCCGTAATCGGTTTCAGGACTTATTCGATAACTAGGGAACTGTATACGTTCAACAGAAGCCAATCGCTTTAAAGCCGACGACGGAGATTAGAAGGACTTTATAAGGATTTAATCCGTTCCTTAGTGAGGTAATTAACGACGAAGCGAGACGTGCTAAAGTATCTGGTGTCGAGTCTTCGATCAAGGGTGACGAAGGTAAAGAAGCGCTCCGCCCTGAGACGAGAAAGTAACGAGGCTTTCGGTTCCGTTTTTAAAAAGTTGAGTGCTGAATACTCGCGGCCAGTGTTGTGCAAGGTACTTTATTTTCAGTACCTAGGTACAGGTACAGGTACTCTGGAAAAAATGTACCTAGGTACAGGTACAGGTACTTCAAATGTACCTTAAGTACCTAGGTACAGGAACAGGTACTTTTATTTATTAACGTAACACTTCAGAATAAATAGACAATAGACATTTATGTTTTCATACATCTACATATAATATTTACACATTATTAATAGGATAATTTTTCCAGAGTACCTGTACCTGTACCTAGGTACTGAAAATAAAGTACCTTGCACAACACTGCTCGCGGCCTATGCGGTCTGTACGCACGGCGACGATCGCTGTGGATGGAATACTTTTTCGTTAGACCGAACTCTATTGATTAACTATTCAAGGAGCAAATAGTAATAAGTTATAGTAATCCTTTTGCACAAGATTAAATAATTAAAGAGCGTTATTATCATGTTGTTACTAAGGAATGTACTTATATTCATCTCATACAAAAGTAATTGTAATACTTTTATGTGGGTGATCGAAAAAAACGACAAGCTCATATATGCGTCCTTAGTCCACACCGATAGCTTTCGCCAGATGCATATATGCATCCATAGCGCTCAAAGGGTTAAAAAGGTTTAGTGGAAGTACGAAGAAAATTTCTGTAGAAAAAATTCAAACTTGCAGACACATTTGAATAAAAGGAATTTCAATGTTACTGTGGTTTTTCAGCGATCTTTTTTGTTCTCTCCTGTCTTTAACCATCTGCCTGCAGGCTCCACCGACAGTTTCAGTATTGGATCCCAATACATTCGAATTTGCTAACCATTCGACGGTCAACGAAATCTAAAACTATTCCTCGGGTCTCACGATTCCAACTCGCCCCATGTTCTCCATACTTTTCCATTGAAGGTATCCCTGCACGCGACTCTTTTCACGTCGAATCCATCGCATCCACCTCCCATTCACTCTCCAAGAATTCAACGCGCGCGACGTCGGTGGCCGCGACAAAAATAAATGAAGCCGACAAATGATACTCCATCGTGAAACAAATGAAATTGACATCGAATGAGAAACGTAGTCGCGCCTATCTACACCAACCGTAAACTTTTCAGCTCACCGACGTCGAATCGTAAGTCGTTATTGGACAGAGCCTCGGTGAACGAACGTCATCGTTCTCATAAAAATGCGTCGTTACAATGTAAATCGAATCTAAAATTAGAACCGTGCATGCGATTATCTGTTTTGCAACTATTTTGCGTATGAGGTTGGTCTTCGTTAAGACCGACCCTGGCGACGATGTTAAAAGAATTTCTAAATTTAACCGTTTAGCTGACATCGAGCTTGAGTTGAGCATCGATTCATCGCCATAAGATACCTGTAACAGTTGGCGTAGGTGTTCGTAAAGAAAACGAGCGTTCGCTTTGTCGAGTGCGTACCGAGAGTGTAGTAATAGGATGGATTTAAATGATTATCGATGTTTCTAACAAACAACGCTTTATTGGCGCTTCATACTGTGTCGAGGACATTTCTTTTAAAGAGAACATGTTCTCTTTTTCATTTCGATCTATCTTTATCTTCTTTTATGCAGATGGGTACACATTTGTTCTCTTTTGCTATTATTTGAAAAGAGAATTATTAGTAAATTTCATTTAATATTCAAACTTAAAAATGCATACATTTGCTGTCGAATATTTCTGAGTGGAGAAACGTATAAAATTTAATCATTTGTATCAACCAGAATACTAATTCAAAATTTAATCATTATATTGATGACAAAATGTTTTGATTAATTTTGTAACTTAAAACAGCTTTGCGACAGAAATGTCGAAAATCCAGGCTTTCAAATAATGTTTGAAGTGGCAAAAATATTTTAAAAATTCAAGTGGTACTGATTTCCATTCAGAATTGTTAAAATTGTACTAATATATTTTTACGCTTACGGCTCACAATGCCAATGTTAAAAGAATTTTTTCAATGGTCCCTGCACGATGGACGAGAGAGCGGAATAGGCTGGACGTATCACACTCAAATCAGTTGTAACTGTGGTATATAATTACAAGAATATTTCTTGTAATAATTTTTATAATGGGATTAAAACTAACACAGACTTTCTAACGAAAGTTCCAAACTGCAACAAATATTAAACATCTAGTAATTAAAATACTTTTCTGCTACTTATATTATCTTTATGTGCATCTAGAAAAATATATAATAACAATTTAGTTTTTCTGTAAATGTGCAATTTTTTTCTTCACAAATGTATTTGAGCCGTTTATTTTGAAAGTGGCCCAAGTCCATTTTCTAAAGAATATTCGTGTATAATTTCTTGTAATAATTCAGTGTTAAGTGGTATCTAATTTTTTTAAAAAAACTGACTTAGGCCACTTTCAAAATAAACGGCTCATTTATATCGATTAATTCCGCAATGTTCTTTTTTTCTTCTTTTTCCTTATTTGAATTGTTCTCTTTATACATCGATGATATCTGGCAACTGTACGCGCGTGAGGTGCCACCGATAATACTGTTATTCTCGCCACATGAGACTCATCTTCAGGATTGACACCTCAAGTTAGGTTACGTGGGATTAGGTACATACACTTTACAAGAGAAAGAAGTGTTTCTCGAGTCTCTTGAATTTCGTGAAGCATGTGCGGAAATGGAAGACCTTCGGCATCGGTCGTTCCCGTGTCGATTGCAACTTACGAATTCTGTTTGCAACTCGCGAGTAACGGGGACGCTCGGAGATCGTCGGTGATCGGCGCGAGAAAGCCAGGCGAGCGACGCGATGTGGCGCGCACGCGCTACTCACGACGTGGAAGTAGAGCGGAAGTGGCTATCGCGCGGATCCACCGAGCGTGCCTAATGCAGGCGTAAACGAATTTTATTGTCGCGTGATTGCGCAAATGCAAACCTACAGGCCCTCGAATTCACTCGAGAGGATAAGTCGATCGCGAGACTCTTATCGATTCGCGCAACGAAACGGAATCATATTACTCGTGACAAAAATATTTGCGTACACTTTCTTGCCTGCTCCGTTTTGCTCTTGTCGAGTGCACAAACCGGGATTGTGAGTGTGCGCGCGCATGTACGAAAATTAGCGCGAAAATTCGATCCTACGATTTGGACATAATAATGTGAGTCGTTTATTTTGAAAGTGGCCTAAGTTCATTTTTTTTTTTAAAAATGAGATGTCATATAATTCGTGAATAATTTAGTGCATTAATTTAATGTTATGCGATATCTCATTTTTTTAAAAAAATGGACTTGGTCCACTTTCAAAATAAACGGCTTATGTAATTAAGAGGATATCTCAGGTAGCCAACAAATTATCAAACAGTGTTAATTTCTTTAGCGCCTCAACGTTATCTTTTAGGTCGACTTTATTACAAGCCTAATTGGCTCAATAACCCAGATGGCTTATGAAAATTTATATTTTCCTTTATCATTTCTTTCTTTCGTAAATGTATTTCATTATTTAGTTCAATAATCACAGTACTTTAATTACTCATTATTTAGCTTCATATTCACCGGCTTTATTAGTACGTCAATTTATTCTTCCTTTTACCTTTCTCTTTGCAAACTTATTACATTTATTTTCATGCGCTAAAATTACTATACTTTCACGCGTCTCCTTTACATTGATCAGATTCTTCGTAACCAAAGGAGCTACCCGTTTAACTAAATAAATAATAAATCAATAAATTATATCTCACTACTCGATCGTCCAACTACGAAACATTTGTCCCTCGATCTCGCTCCGGCGGGTGTTTACATCTTAGCCCGTCCTACGTAGACTAACGCCCGAGTTATTTACAGGCGCGCGCCATCGGCCGCCTGTTTTTGCGCCAAAGACGAGAAGAGGCCAGAAGCGTCCTCGCTCGTAATCGAAAGCTTCGAGAACGAGACACTCGCGCTACGCGTCGATCACTGGAGTCCGTCGATTTTGTCATTCGAGTAGTAAGACGCTCCGATTACAATAGAACGGAAAGAAAACTCCAGTAATGGAGCCAGGATCAAGAGACACCTAGCATCGATGTAAGAATCTATGGAAAATTTAGCAGTAAATCGCTTATTGGCACGGTGCATCGAATGCCAAGTACGGGTGGTGGGGTCGCGTCTTCGGGATCGATCCGTCAGGCGAAGCTTCTCGAGAGTGGCGCCCGATGCCTTTTCGGTTCCGAAAATATCTCCGCGCGCGCGCGCGCGCCTTTATCGATAATAGCGGCATAATACGGGTGGCGCGTGCGGTACGCGAGTCCTATCTTTAGAGGCGAGCTATCCCGAGGCTGAGGAAAGAAACAGACGAGGAGATCGAACGAGCGGATGAGAGATCTCGCGCGCATGAGCGCATCCGCGGTCGAGAGACGCGGGAAATGCTCGGGATGGATGCAAAAAAGGAATAGAGAGAGAGAGAGAGAGAATGAATGAATGAATCTTTTATTAAGCTACAGGACCTACGGTCCCATATAAGCTTCCGAAAATTACAAAAGGAAAACAAATAACAGAAGTGTGAGAGAACAATAGAAACGAAAGGAAAAAGACAAATAATTCAATTGTTTCTCAACAAGAAAGAAAAAGCAGCATTTTTATGCCCACCAATGGTGGAAGCCTTGCGTGCAGTTGGCGGGAACGAGTTTTAAATACGACAAGCAGTAGCAATAAATTAACAGTAAAAGGTACGTGTCCTGCAAAGAGGAGCAACAAGTTCATCTTCCTGTTGACGCGTGACATTATCACGACGTGTACCCTTAAATATAAATTTTTCAAATAAATGTGGCGGAGTTTTGGTAAACAAAATTAAAAATGATCGTACAGCAATAAAGTAATTGCGTCTATCCGAAATATGGGGGAGAGAGAGAGAGAGAGAGAGAGAGAGAGAGAGAAAGAGAGAATGAATGAATGAATGAATGAATCTTTTATTAAACTACAGGACCTACGGTCCCATATAAGCTTCCGAAAATTACAAAAAACCAATAAAAGTGTGAGAGAACAATAGAAACGAAAGGAAAAAGACAAATAATTCAATTGTTTCTCAACAAGAAAGAAAAAGCAGCATTTTTATGCCCACCAATGGTGGAAGCCTTCCGTGCAGTTGGCGGGAACGAGTTTTAAATACGACAAGCAGTAGCAATAAATTAACAGTAAAAGGTATGTGTCCTGCAAAGAGGAGCAACAAGTTCATCTTCCTGTTGACGCGTGACATGATCATGACGTGTACCCTTAAATATAAATTTTTCAAATAAATGTGGCGGAGTTTTGGTAAACAAAATTAAAAATGATCGTACAGCAATAAAGTAATTGCGTCTATCCGAAATATGGGGGGGGAGAGAGAGAGAGAGAGAGAGAGAGAGAGAGAGAGAGAGAGAGAGAATGAATGAATGAATGAATCTTTTATTAAGCTACAGGACCTAAGGTCCCATATAAGCTTCCGAAAATTACAAAAAGAAAACAAATAACAGAAGTGTGAGAGAACAATAGAAACGAAAGGAAAAAGAGAAATAATTCAATTGTTTTTCAACAAGAAAGAAAAAGCAATATTTTTAAGCCCATCAATGGTGGAAGCCTTGCGTGCAGTTGGCGGGAATGAGTTCCAAACACGACAAGCAGTAGCAATAAATGAACAGTAAAAGGTATGTGTCCTGCAAAAAGGAGCAACAAGTTCATCTTCCTGTTGACGCGTGACATGATCATGACGTGTACCCTTAAATATAAATTTTTCAAATAAATGTGGCGGAGTTTTGGTAAATAAAATTAAAAATGATCGTATAGCAATAAAGTAATTGCGTCTATCCGAAATATGGGGGAGAGAGAGAGAGAGAGAGAGAGAGAGAGAGAGAGAGAGAGAGAGAGAGAGAGAGAGAGAGAGAGGATGAATGAATGAATGAATGAATCTTTTATTAAGCTACAGGACCTAAGGTCCCATATAAGCTTCCGAAAATTACAAAAAGAAAACAAATAACAGAAGTGTGAGAGAACAATAGAAACGAAAGGAAAAAGACAAATAATTCAATTGTTTCTCAACAAGAAAGAAAAAGCAGCACTTTTAAGCCCACCAATGGTGGAAGCCTTGCGTGCAGTTGGCGGAAACGAGTTCCAAACACGACAAGCAGTAGAAATAAAAGAGCAGCAAAAGGTACGTGTCCTGCAAAGAGGAGGGACAAATTCGTCTCCCTGTTGACACGTGACATGATCGTGACGTGTATCCTTAAACATCAATTTTTCGAACAAATGTGGCGGAGTTTTGGTAAACAAAATTAACACTAGAACTACCAAACCAGTCAAAATGACTGGCCAACAAAAGAAGTTTCCATATGAAAACAAAAGCAAATGGCAGCTTAGTGATAAAATAAACGCTCTCTCTGTTAACACGTTCGTCGCCCAATCACCTTGAATTTTGGTGACTGTTTAGTTAACTATCTAAAGCGTTAATTATACTTCCAAATACCTATTTTGATTATTTAAAAACAGGCACTGAACCCGTCACCCACATATGGGTGACGTGGCGACGAACGTGTTAAAACGAGTGGTCAACAAAAGAAGTTTCCATACGAAAACCAAAATTGGTAGTTCTAATGTTAAAGAGACATTCTTGTGAAAAATTGACGCACCCGGTCATTTTGACTGGTCGGTACTTCCAGTGTTAAAAATGGCTGTACAGCAATAAAGCAGTTGCGTCTATCCGAGATATTCAAGCCGCCTAATTTGGATCTATATGGAGTCATAAGCTGGAAGCGACTAACACCAAAGATAAAACGGATACATTTGTTAATAGTCTACCTCTAATATTTTTTCAATCTCCATGCTCGCGTCAGTAAGCAACTCACATCGGTATTCTACACGAGGCAGCACAAGAGTTTGAATTAACTTACGACTCAACTCAAAAGAGAGAAAGTCTCTGTTGAGTTTTAGGAGGTACAATTGCTCGTTCATTTTTCTCGCCACATTATTCGCACGCTCGCGCCAACACAGAGTAGAAGAAATCTGAACACCCAGGATTCTAATACTCACCAACGAAACATTCGCATCCCCCACACGGGTAGAAGGCAAATGATAATAATTAATGCGGTTAATATAAGTACCACTGCCAAAAATAATAGCCCGTGTCTTAGAGAGAAAGAGAGCAAGAAAGAGGAACATTGGCGTCGGTACGTCGACGAGACGGATCGGAAGCGAGGAGAGCTGCTGAAGAGAATGAAGAAGGGCGAGAGTAAGAGCACGAGAGATTGAACGAAGACGAATAACGTGGCGCGAGCGCCCTACTATTTTTGAGGGATGTTTATCTGGCCTGGATCAAATATATAGTTATGAGTTCCAGAAGGCGGCCGATAGGTTCTCCGAAGGAGTTACTATTAGCCGGCCGGCCGATCCGCGGTACATCCGACCAAAAATACGCGAGTTGTTGCGCCGGGGGTAGGCTACTTGTCGACGCGTTCGGAATTCGCGCATTTCGGCAGTCTGCCAGAGAGGAGACGAAGAGAGATAGAGAAAGATGGAGAGAGAGTGGAAGGAGAATGCGAAGGAGGCGATACCAATCTCGTTGAGAGTAATTGACATTATATCGTGCCTCGCGGTTAGAGGACGCGAGACTTCTACGAGGATAATTAAGATGAAAGAGGATCATCGGTGGGACGGTTGAGTGTCACGAGGCAGGCTCTAGCTCGTCGAGATACTGAACTCACGTCGTCTATTTCGGCCCTTTGATTTCACGTGTTAAACGTGCGATCGGTTCATGGTACCCAAGTCGGAGCAACGAGAAATTGTAATAACCGAGGAGTTACGTTCATCCTGTCCTCCAGCATTTCGCATAGGACGACGTCGAAGAAATTTACGAGACCTGCGTGCGCGTTTCTATGAGAGGGCCAAGTGAGAGGGTAGGTCTCGAGGAGAATCCGTAACTTCTTGGATTCAGTGTTAGCCGGTAACGAACGATCAATGAATAAGCTCAGGGACGAATGAACCGTGCTCCAGGGTCGAGCAATAAGATCCTAAGCTAACGATTCTGCAAATTAATAGAGAAAATCGAGGACTCTCGTCTCTCCTCGCAGTAAATACCCCCCCGAGATTATCTCGCTTCTATCAATCTCTGGGTTTGACGATCCATGGTACCGTCGTACCTGTGATAAACTTGCGATTCGACGATCACCGTCGTCCCTGACATCGAATTCGATTCTCATTCCACGACGTCGGTGGAAGGCAGAGTCGAAGCGAGACAATTGTGCGAAAGCAAGCGCGGTGTGCTGCACTTGTGCCGTGTCATGGTCGAGTTAAAATTAGCAAGTCAACCGGATTCAAACGGCCGACCGAGGTGCTGGAGGCGCCTCGACGACGAATTCAGACGAGCTCGCGCGCGCGCGCGCGCTCGCGCACGCCACCAATGATGGCCGAAGAGCAGCTCGTCGAACGAGCTCACGAGTGTTCGGCCTCTTCTTCGACGTCGCGACACCACGTGTAGGTCCTTAGGCGGGTGTACCCTCCTGCTTTCAGTATCGAGAACGTCCACGCGATTCTCGAGGAGCCCAGTGACGTTCGCATCGCGCTATTAAAAGATCACGTGCGCAACGACGTTCGCGGGTGTCCGTCGAGCGCACGCGCATGCCCGATATGCAAATGCGAAACGATAATTTATCCCGTGGCGACTGTCACCGTGCACCGAGCACCACGGTGAACTTGAAAGACGCGAAGGATTCTACGCGGCACGAGAATTTCAACGGGATTGGCAAAATTGGTTTGCTTGAATATGTACACTGAGAAAAGAAAAGTGTTGATTCAATGATATCCGTATGATTGGAATTAATTTCGTTGATTCAATTATAATGCGATTGAAACAAATATGATACACCGTTGTGTCAATTACAGAAGTACTTGGTTCAATAATATAGCATAATTGAAGAAATTACTTCAATGAAATAAACATTTGTTTCAATTATATTTATTATTTATTTGAATAATACAGCACTGATTACAAACTTCATTGATTCAATTGCATATGTAGTTATTTCAATCATATAACGAGGATTGTCCCAATTACATAATATGAAATAATATTGTTTCAATTCAATATGCTTTTGATACAACATTATGTATTATTGAATTAATGATGGCCTCATCATTGTTTCACACTATACTTTATTAGAATCAATGACATACAATGTTGAATCAATTACAAATGTTTATGGCAGCCCGTGAGACACACGTATGATTGAATCAACGCATTTTTTTATTGAATCAACAGTTTTTTTTTTCAGTGTAGGAAAGATTGAGTCGAATGCGAAGATGTATAGGATGGAGTAGGTTAGGGTTAGGGTAAGGGTTTTTTTTTTTTATTAGTCGCATTCGATTGCTTCGTTCTACTGTTTGATGATTTTTACTGATTTTCGTCTGTGGATGTAACCAATGGACGTAAGAGAGTAGACGAGTATTTGTTTACGGCATTCGACAAACTTTGCTACCATTTTATATATAAAGTAATTTAAATTTAACCGCGCGAAAATGCATTGTCCGTAGATCCGTGGAATTTACGATACGCCTCATAGAACAAAATTGAATGCACGAGGAGCTTAAAGGATCGGTTGGATTCTCAGATGCTCATTGGTCATTTACAACTGCTTTCTTATACTCGATCGCTCCGTTCCACTGTCCGACGATTTTTCCTGATCTTCGTCTGTGGACGAATGTAGACGTAACCGATGGACGTGTAAAGGCCCGTGTACAATAGAAGTCGTTGAAATCGTCAGGCAAGTCGTAGTCTTTGAGTCGCTAGACGGAGCGCAATCGCAATATAAGCATTGTCTACATACAGTTGTAAAGTCGCAAAATCACAACTCCTGTATACATAGCCTATAATTTTGTTCTAACCTATAACCTATAATATGAATTGTCGAACAGTAATTTGTTCATTGTATGTGTGAATACTTTTCGTATTCATCTCCAATTAATGTATTTCTATATGAAAAGGAAATGTCATGCAAAGCAACATAGATGGTGGGTGCGGGCCATAAATCGGAGTAGAACAGAGCAAGGATTTTACAATAATCTGTTTCGTGAAATGTATGTGACAGATCATGAGGAATTTTATAGCATGACAAGAATACTTCCAAAACAAATCAATTGTGCGACAGAGTAAGGTTATACCTTACAAAGAGAAGTTATCGAACACCAATAACTTCATTATTTAGAATGTAAAAATAGAATGATCACTTCCCTAATATTGCACAGCGTGACATTGAGTTTGTCGCGCTTGCGGATCGTTACTTTTGCTCTGTCTGATCAGCTAGTTGTAATAGTCGTAGTCGTTCGAATAGGAATTGGACCGACTTGAACGACTGCATCTACGATTGCCTTCAGATCGAAAATAATCCTTACACCGACCACCGTTACGACTCAACGACTTGCCTTACGCTTCAACGACTTCTATTGTAGACGGGCCTTAAGTGAGTAAATGACTACTTGCTTACGTCATTCGACAAACTTCGCTACCATTTTATACATAAGGTAATTTTAATTGAACCGCGCGAAAATTCCAGACCCGTGGAATTTACAATACGACTCATAGAACAAAATTGAATGCACGAGGAGTTTAAAGGATCGATTAGATTCTCGATCGATCATTGGCCATCTGCAGGTGCTTTCTTATACTCGATCGCTCCGTTCCACTGTCCGACGATTTTTCCAGATCTTCGTCTGTGGACGAATGTAGACGTAACCGATGAACGTGTAAGTGGGTAAACGACTACTTGTTTACGTCATTCGACAAACTTCGCTATCATTTTATACATAAGGTAATTTTAATTGAACCGCGCGAAAATTTCAGACCCGTGGAATTTACGATACGACGCATAGAACAAAATTGAATGCACGAGGAGCTTAAAGGATCGATTAGATTCTCGGTCGATCATTGGCCATCTACAGCTGCTTTCTTATACTCGATCCGTTCCACTGTCCGACGATTTTTCTTAATCTTCGTTTCTAGACGTAACCAATGGACATAAGTGAGTAGACGAGTACTTATTTACGTCATTTACCCTAATCCTAACTCTAACCGTGCGAAAATTCGTTATACGTAGACCCATGGAATTTACCATACGATTCATAGAACAAAAATGAATGCACAAGGAGCTTGAAAAATCGGTTGGATTCTCCGTAGCTCATTGATCATCTACAGTTGCTTTCTTATACTCGGTAGAACCGAGCCCTTTCACTCAATCTTTCTACACCATTTAATGCTACCGTCTCTTCACTTTTCGTAGAGACGTCACCGCAAACCGAGAACGAGGCTCACGCGTGCAAGTGAACGGTGTTTCCCGCGTGGATTTTGAGGACGACTGTACGCGCGGTATACGAGCCTACGGTACGTAGGTTACAAACAGAGGGACATGGGTATCGATTTCAGCGCGGTATGCACAAGCATTGTGGAATGTGCCTTCTACATTATGCCGGATGAACTCGTGTGTACACACGAGGGCTACGGCCGCATGCGCGTGTCAGTAGACATCGGTGCGCGTCCGTTTTCTTCACGTGTGTGCGTGACGACGAGCGTGCGAAGAGCGCAAGCGTGCGCGTGGGTTGGCACGATCCACGATCGCGACTGTACCTGCTCCATACGGCGTTACGAGAGAGGATGGAGGAGGAGAGGAAGTGAGAAAGGGAGAATCGGCTGGAAAAGCGTGAGAGGAGAGGAGAGAATGAGTGAGTGAGTGAGAAGGAGAGAGAAAGAGAGCGAGAAAGAGAGAGAATGAGTGTGTGTGAGAGAGAAAGAGAGAGAAAGAGGGGGAGATAAGGAGACCGCAGAAGCGCGCGTGCGCGTGTGTACGTGTAAAAGAGGGAGGTGGAACAGAGGGTGATGGAGAGAAAGACGGTGGAACAGTATAGAGCGCCGCTTACGCAAAACGAGCGTCGATGCGTTCCTGTAACTTACAGAACGATCACGTCCACCTCGAAGACGTCAACGAAACACGAAGAGATTTTTTCCACGTTCGTTGTAGGTATTTATTTTCCAGTTATGCGCACGGACATTTTTTTAGGCCAAGGGTGCATCCCTTCGGAGTACTCACATTCACCCCGAGATTTCATTAAATTAAGGTAAAAGTGGGGACGAATGGATTTATTTGTTTCTTATCGACTATCATCGGTTTAGTATTGTATTAGATATTAGTTATAAGTGAGATGACACAGAAATGTAATTCAAGCGGATTTTTTATTGATAAAAATAAGTAGACGATGGATTTGAGAGCCCTACTTTTCCGAGGTTTAAGATGGACTGGAAATATCAGATTTTATGAAGAGAGATCCTGTAGAAATGTTGTGGTTCGTTTGTACGACTACGAATTATTTTCTCCAAGTTCTGCAACTGCTAGTTCGAGTTTGGTAAAAGGCGATCGCGTTACAGATTCTCCATTAGAAGAAGCTCTATTTCATTCGCTTCACGTACTTTTCACTCTTATTATTATTTCGGACGGATGCGAGGTAAATTGAATCGAAGTTTGCATGGTAGGCCAATTTTTTTAAATTCACTTCTGAGAGTATATGGGTGCTCGTGAGCGCTGCTGACCATATGCTTGGATTCTCGTGTCGATAGTTTCCTGGTTCCACGATTTTTATAAAGACACCAAGTATGAAGAGAAATGTGCACTCGGTAAAATAATTCAGGAGCCACTAGCTACCGCATAGTGGAACAAACTACTCATTTTTGTGTAAAAATAAAAAATTTCTTGATAAAAATAAGATAGAGACATGAATCTTTTTTGAGGATACAGTTAAGATGTTGCGAAATAAGGGAAAAACGAAAAGAAAGGGTCAGAAACAAAGTTTAACCTCGAAAATTGATCTCAAAAATGACATTTCCCTAAAAAATCGCGGTTGATTCATCACAATATCTACCTGGAATCATTTCTTTAACTTTCTACAACTGACATTAGATCCGCTTATAGATTTTGACCCACTGAAATCAAACCAACAATTTTTCTACACACTTGGTTCAATATTTTCGTACAGAAAATGTTAGGACTTTAACACAAAAATGAGCAGGTTGTTCCACTGTGTGCCGAGACGATAAATATACAGGGTGTCCCAGACCACCCGTACACCCCTTTTAAAATCAAGGGGAATGGATTTGATGAAAAATCCAAAAAATTTTGATGACTAAATCGGGTATGCTCTATCCGATGATGGTATTTTCAACATCCGGTTCGAACCGGAAATGGGTTATTCAGACCGGAAGTTAATTTTTTTAAATGGAACATGATATTTTTTATTACCGATTCGGATTCTACGTAAAAAAACACGAAACTTTTATACCAAACATTTCTTCAAAAAACGTCAACTGTGACCTTGAAATGGCCTTACTCATAACCAAACTCATGACAATGTATGATGAATCATCTCATTAGTTATTCAATATCTGAAGATGAATTTAAGACGGTCTTGATAACATCTGACTATGAATGTCGTTCTAAGACTCTTAACCCTTTCAAATAATTTTGCGAAAAGAACACTGGCTTGCATTGAAGCAAACGGTGCACATTTCGAACACCAGACCTAATCGTATCTAGCCATACATCGATCCGTACATCTACGCACCGTAGAAAGGGTTTAGAGTAGAGCTCCCGGTCAGAACCGTGTTTTAAAATACACGGGTACACGTGACACGTGTTTTCGTGCTACACGTTATATCTAACACGGATATCCGTAGATACACGTGTACACGGGTAACTATAAGAAATTTATATCACAGCATCCTGCATCTTGTACCAAATTGTATGTCTTTGCATATATAGACATTTCTTGTATCTCTACGACATTTTTTTTATATTTCTTAGAAAAAAAATTTTCTCATAATTTTTCAAGTGCTCGTGAAATAAATACACGTGTAGTACGTGTATTCGTGTATTACACGCGGGTACCCGATACACGTGTTTAAAAAAAAAATAATTAAATACACGCGTACA
Organism: Tiphia femorata; assembly: GCA_944319695.1. Classification (NCBI taxonomy): domain Eukaryota; kingdom Metazoa; phylum Arthropoda; class Insecta; order Hymenoptera; family Tiphiidae; genus Tiphia; species Tiphia femorata. The sequence goes on from OX090903.1 coordinate 4,969,062, forward strand.
CGTGTACTCGTGTACACGTGTAATAGAGGGCACTAGTTTAGAGTCTTAGGACAACATTTATAGTCAGATGTTATCAAGACCGTCTTAAATTCATCTTCAGATATTGAATAACTAATGAGATTACATTATCATGAGTTTGGTCATGAGTAAGGCCATTTCAAGGTCACAGTTGACGGTTTTTTGAAGAAATGTTTGGTACAAAAGTTTCGTGTTTTTTTACGTAGAATCCGAATCGGCAGTAAAAAATATCATGTTCCATTTAAAAAAATTAACTTCCGGTCTGAATAACCCATTTCCGGTTCGAACCGGAAGTTGAAAATACCATCATCGGATAGAGCATATCCGATTTAGTCATCAAAAATTTTTGGATTTTTCATCAAATCCATTCCCCTTGATTTTAAAAGGGGTGTACGGGTGGTCTGGGACATCCTGTATAATCCAAGAGCTAGGTACATCCATCGTAAAATCGCTCTCCGGTACCCTCGGAATTGCGTCACGTAAAAAGCAAGCTGTGCGAAACGGCAAACGCTAATTAATAGAAAATCGAGGTGAGGTGCGCACCCCGTCACAGGTGCGTTAAACTGTCACCCCAGCTTGCTCATTACCACTACCCCCTCTCTCTCTCTCTCTTTCTCTTTCTCTCTCTCTCTCTCTCTCTCTCTCTCTCTCTCTCTCTCTCTCTCTCTGCCCTCTTTCCCATTCCCTCTTTTGTGCTACTTTGTTCAAATAATACCAGACACTTGCGCGTGTATGTACGCGAAAGTCGGTCCGCCGACTGCGCACGAGTACCGTTTCATTATCGAATCACGTTTCAAGCGGTAATACATGCGGTTGTACATGAACAAATTGAGAGCGTGTTGAGTATCGCGAGCGTTGCACGATGGGCAGGGTGGGACGCGCATGCACGGGCACCCGCGACTATACTCGTACGGGTGGACTGTCCGAGGAAGAGGGGTGCTCTGTGAACGTGAGAGAGAGAGAAAGAAAGAGAGAAAAAGAGAGAGAAAAAGAGTAAACCTTCGTATTCGTGTACGTGCGTGCAAAAGCGCGCGCCCTCGCGCATATAGCCACGTTACAGGGTGCGGGCTGCTCGAAAGCACCGGAGGCTAAAACATATTCGTATGTGCCTATGCCTGAAAGTACGCGCCGATATTCATACACGAGGATATGCGTAAAGTGCCGCAAAAAACGCCCGCCATTTTCACCCCCGCTCCCTTCTCTTCCATCAAGTTCGCACGCTCGTCGTCGCGTAATATCGCGAGCGGTGAAATCGAGCAGGCAGTGGCGGTTACACGAACAGTTTGTAAACGCGAGATGGGTCGAGTGAGAAGCGCGTCGAGGGGCATTGCGTAATCTCGAATTTCCCAGTACGCCCGAGTCCATCTCGGAATTACGTCCTCCTTCGAAATACCAGCGCATCCTTCCACGTTGACGTTTCACGCGCAACTCGCATGGAACTTTGTACCTCGTCGGCCTCCTTCGAGCGAATAACGCGCAATTATGCAATCATTCGCAGATAAGCTGTAAGAAAGCAATGCCAAGGCGTGCACGCGCACGACACACTATCGGACTCGAACGATTGATGAAAACTATTGGAGCCATTTTGTCTTTGGATTCGTGAGAGGAAAAGCTGATCTATAGTAAAGCTAAAATCGAACTTCGCTCGGTAAGTTCGTTTGATTTTATAATTATAAACTTTCGTAAGAGTTCCGTCACCGTCGATGTTCGCAGGTAACGTAGTTGATTCTCATAGATATATGTATACAGTTACTTAGTATCAACAACGGTTAACTACGTTACCTGCGAACGACAATGGTGACGAAACGGTGGCGAAAATTTATAAATCCAGCTTAATTCGGAAGAGTCGACCGACCCTGGCTCATCGTTTACCAGTTTATTTCAATGCGACACCACGAAACAAACAGAAGAAGAAACGAAAGTCTCGAGATCTCGCCCCTAGACGATCAATATTTTCGTCAATATATTGCACAATAATTGATATTGTACAATTGTCTGTAGATCATATTGAAAGTTTGTGCAATATATTGAGTCGATTAAAAACAGTTTGATATTTATTGTGCAATCTGGTAAATATTGCGTCATCTGTAGGCAATATTGTGCAATATCGATTTAGTTTGAATGTCGCAGTCGTACAGTGCACACCACCACACAACTTGTTTTCTTTTTATTTCACATGTTGACGGCAAAAGTGTCGGCTGTAAACTAACTTATTGGGTAATAATATTGCACCGTGTGGGTCCTCCTAAGTAAAATATCATGCAATACATTGTGCAATATATTGACGAAAATATAGATCGTCTAGGGCAGGCATTATGTATGAAGGGTTATGTTGTCCAATGTAACCAGAAATGTATACAAATATGTATATGTATATCATCAAACAATTGGATAATATGTATTGTTTAATATATCACACAAAAAAAAAACGTAAAACCGTAGCTCGAGATATTGCAAATAAAATTCAGGGTATTGTTGACATCTCCAACTCACAAGCTATTCTGATATGGAGAATTTTCACCTTAAAAACAGTGGTGACGCTGGCTTCACCCTAGATGGAACACTCTGTACGTACATTATAAACAATGGAAGAATATTTTATCGGACCGAAAGCGGACCGTGTGCGAACCGATAGTGTGTATCCGGCCTTACTCTCCAGTTATATCCTTCTTCTTTTCTTATCTTCGACACCTCTTCCGAAGGAGAGAACACATTGGAATTTCGATCGGCGCGAAGAACAAAGGCTACGATTTTATGCGGATTATAAGACAGATAAACCGGATGGTCGTCCACTCTAGAGATGCACCGATCACGTCCGACGTCGTCCTTCGAGCATCTGCGACGCCTTTTGTTTACGTCTCACGGTGCCGACGTCGCAAAACCGCGAGGACCAATCGGCGTCTTGCTTTCCAAACCACCTTCACCCGTCGAGCGCGTGCACGCGCTCGGTTACGCAATGATAAGAGCAGACGAACGATCGTCGCGTCCTTAGCGCGGGAGTGAGGATGAAAATCTGCGGAGGTGCGTCCAACGTGATTTGCTCGCGCAGTTTTCCCCTTGCTCGAAGCTCCGAAAATAGAAGATAGGCTTCCATCGTGGCTCTCCGTGTCCTCCACTTGCGTCGTGAAACGAAGAAATCCGATGTCGTCACGACCAATGGCGTACCTTCCGAAGGAAGTGGAGAAGGAGGGTGACGTGGAGGACGGTGGGTCAAGATGAAGGTCACGGTTGGAGGAAGCACGTCCTTTTTTAAGCTCGGCGCGATATTATGCAGATCGACGTCGGTAGATCGATAACCCTTTGCCCGGGAAGTTGTAGCTTACAAACGACGTCGTTCGAATCGGCTGCTATCTACTCAAGATCTAACGGTGGTGAACGAGAGAACGACAATGGAGGCGGGCGGAGGTGGAGCAGCACCCTTGGGAAGGGAGATTTAAAAAGAAGCAGGAAGCCAAGCGTGCGCTCATTATCATTTCAATGTCGTCTCTACCGCGCTCCTTCTTCGTGAACGTTTAATCAATTCACCGGTCGAGCTCGCTCTCGTCTTTTCAGCTTCTCAGCTGGGAGGAAGGATAATTCGCGTGCTTATCGATTTCGGGCGTCTTCCGTCGCCTTCAAGGACGCGACATATAAACCGTCCATCATCGGGTCAATCGGTGCGCGCAGCTTCTACGACGTGTTCACGGTTTCGTCCTCTAGCTCGATTCCTTTTTAATCTTGCATCGTGCCGACTGTTGCCTAGTTATGCTCGGAAAATCAGAAGTGTCTGGATAAGAGAAGCGGAGTTTTTCTTTTCTCCTCTCTTTTGGAGTTTTCTTCGAGACCGTTTCCGAGCGTCGCATACCTCGGTCTACTTCTCTCCTTCCCTACTCGTGCAACGTCGCTGCGAAGCATTTGAATATTTCGTCAATTAAGTCAAGGCTACTTTGCATAGGTGAGACAGGGTTACCAACCGACTGGATAGCGAGGCGGCTCGCTTTCAAGCGAAGCGCGATCGCTTCGACTCGATACCCGATTGAAGATAAAATCTCAAGCTTCCACGAAACTTTGAAGAAATTTAAATCGCTCGGGTGAAAACGAGGTGGAAAACGGGACAGTCGGTGGTGGAGACGAAAAAGAAAAGAGAAGAGAAGGAGAGGCTCGGACTTCGTGGACTGACAATGAGTCCGGTTGTAACTCTGGCTCATGGACGAGTTAGCAAGCTCCCAAAATTCGTACCTCCTTTTCAAACTTTATATTTTTGTCCAATTGGAGATCGACGTGGAGAGTCAAGTTGCATAACTCGGTATAAGTTTTTCTTATACAACGAGTAGAATATCCCTAGACTCATACCAATTGTTTAGTCGTTTCTACGCCGCAGTTAAGGTTTTCAATGGGCATTTTGATTGCAACTTTTCTTTCTGAAACTACACCTAATTTCTTTTATCTTCTTCTAAGCCACATTTTCCTTTTTGAATTTGCTTGCCTGTTTTAGGATTAGTTACTGCTGCCTCACGTGTACATTACATTGCTTATCAAAAGATCCTTGGTCCGTGAATGAATTAATAAATAAATAACCCTTTGCCCGACGTTATGTAAATTTAAGTTTAAATAACGGACGACGTCGGCATGGCATTTTCGCATGATCGCGAGAAACGTTTAAAAAGAAAAATGCGATAGTAATTAAATACATACCGCATTGGTTAGTATTTACTGTCCCAGAAAGGTATTCACCGAATATATCTGCGATATTCGAACCCACGTGAAATTATTGTTCCCCGAGTTCCAAGCGATCGAAGGTGATACTCGAAAAATGTTCAATTTGCGGGTGGACGTTCGATGCGCTTGTGAAAGAGGGAAGGAAGGTACGTTAATGCTCGTTATTAGCGACAAATTAATATTCGTTTACGAGTACACGAGCACCGTGGACCGTTTGGAAAACGGGCTTAAGGGCAATAAACAAGCTCTTTCACGGTGAGATGAATCCAAACACGATATTTCCGTCCCTTCCACCCTCCGCTCTCTTTCCTCATTTGACATTTCACGTAGTCCGTGCCACATTTATCCCACGAATTTCGAAAATTTATCTATCGGAAGCGTCGATATTGCCACCGCCGTGCTCTCGATTTGCGTTTCGAGCATCGCGTGGCTGCGCGCGCTCTCTCTCCTTCCTTTTTCCAATTTTTCGGATAGCTCCGGCCAATCGGCGCGGCGCACTCGTTACATTTGCTGATTAAATTCCCCTCGTTCTACCTACCTTACTCCGAAACAATGCGAGAAGGAACAAGGGGATGGAGAGTGAATTCCATAGGTCGTCGACGTCGAATCGGACGGTTGTCCATTATTTAATGCGGAAAAAAAATCGAGCGACAAAATATTTCGAACATCGAACGCTCGATCGAGAGGTCGCTTCTTGCGAATGTTTTTACGCGGTGCAAAGTGAATACGATCGATGGACATGCTAGCACGGAGGGGTTCGGAGCCACCGAGAGTCCCTCGGCCTTACAATGGAATTAAAAAGAAACTACGAAGATAGCGCGACGATGACTCCGGTCCGTGCATGTGCCGGTCGTTACTTACACCCGACGCACGATCACGTGCGCTCACATTGGCGAGCCACGACGGGGTACGTACCGGTGTGCGTAACCCCTTGAACCTAAGGTGCGTGTGCTCGCGCGCCAACTCCATTTCCGGTGTCCGTGAGAGACGTACGTGGCAGTTGAAAAGCTGTTCGAACGCCCGTGGCGCGTCTGCGCGGCACCTACGACGTTCGATTTACATGAAATTGTAAATACAAAGAGTCCCCACCACCGACCACGGACGAGCGACGATAATCCCGCTAGATTTGCATTCGAGACGGCCCTTGATCACTCACGAGTCCACCGACGATTCCTTATTATGCGATCGGATCCTACGATACGCAAGAGGAAGAGATAATTTTTCCATATTCCTCCCTGTTCCTCGAAAGCACAGAGGTAATCGGATTCGGCATGGCGTGGTTTAATGCTCCACGTGATCCTCGTCGAACGCGAGATCGTCGCGGAGCAGCTTAGCTACTCCGATAGTGATTTTCATCGGTGGCCGTCCATTGGCCGAGAACCGGATATTCCACGAATTTAATACCTACGCCTGAAACAGCCGTGCTCACGGCTCGGTGAGTGACCATTACCGTTCCGGATATTTTTCTCGCTCGCATAATCGTGCAAATATTGAATTTGACGAGACAGGGGGTTGGTTCGCGCGTCACTCGTCGCTCGATGAACGTTGTGAGAATCGAATGAGCCTCGCTATCGTCCCGAGTGTATTTTCAACTTCCGGCCCAGTCGATAGCGGAAGCTTTAATCTATGCCCACGGTCGCGGACTATTTGCATTCGGAACGACTCTCGCTCGTCCGACGAACTCATTGCGTTACGAAACCCCGAAATCAAGCGAAGGAGACTGATAAAGGCACCCGCGCATGGTAGGTAACTCGACAATCTGTGGAAGCGGAGGGCTCGTACCTTGTTTAGACGGTGTGGTCTCTTTTCGGACTTCCTCTCGATAACGACGCGAGGTAAATGACAAGAGGAATGTTAAGTGGAGTCCAAAGACAAAAGAGGAAATAGCAAGTGGGCCGGCCAAAAATCGTGAGAAAGTCCTACGGTTAGGATACCTCGGTCTCGAGTAAAGCGCGACGTACAATTTAATGAGAAGATTAAAAGCTACGCGAGTAAGAGTGACGCGGAAGGTACCGACGCAAGCAGGATTTCCGTTTTTGCCGTCTCGGACGGTGATCTCCGTGGAGTCTTCCGTTTTTCGATTTACCGAGAATAAGAAGCATGACCGGGGTGCGTGAAAAGCCACCGTTAGACGGCTTATTACTAAATCAGAGCGTAGGATTTAAATATATTATATCAGAACTCTCACCGAGTAATTAATTGGTAGGTCGAGAGAGTAGAAGATTTTAATAACATCTACCGAGCGGTATCCTAATGTAGACCTTCTTTCTTTCGACTCAGATCGGAGATTTCTCCTTCTTGTTACCCAGAATTTTCATTTGACCAGCGATAGCTCGCAAGAAGAACCCTCTAATATGCTAGTGTTAATAATTAAGCCCGTTATCGCATTTGGCCCAGTCGTGAATAAAACTCGCGATGTCCCACGAATCTATCGGATGCGTCGTCGTGACCCAAGGCCAATTGAAATACTCGCTGAATGAAAGAGGGGGTGGTAAAAGGTGAAGGGGTGAAATTGATCTCGCGAGCCTGGAGAATAAGAAGACGAAAGGGAGAAAAAGGGAAGGTTGCGACTTACGGAAAGAGCGAGGAAAAGCTAGGCTGAAAAGAGAAAGGTATGAGAAGGGACGAGGATGAGAATGACGAGGATGACGAAGAAGGAGAGAATTGGAGAAGGAGGCGAAGGTGGACGAGTCGTCATTCGGCTTCGCGCATTGAGATGCAAATACGCGCCTAGGTAGCGTGATTTAAGAGGGACAGACGTGTCCATACGCACGGGCGAAGAAGGGACCTAGGAGAAAAATTTCCTTTTGCTCTCAAAGACGATCGGGGGACGGACAGATAAGATCTGCTCGGGACCGGTCACAATAGACCAGAGGATTTTATACTGGATTCTAACGTCCATGGAGGACCGAACCTTCCATTTCCTCGGTCAGAGGGTTCCCGAAGTCGATCGTTCGGACGGAAACGAAAAACTTGGCCCTTCGAGTTTTAAGGCCTTAGGAGAAAAATTTGGAGAAACGTTGGAGAACGTAAATTTGAGAAGAAACGGAAGAATCGCCTTGAAAGAGTTTTCGGAGAAGTTGGTCCACCATGTGCGTGATACAACGCTTCTCGTGATGATTCGATAACAGGATCAGCTGGGAGGCCTGAGCCTGCGTAGCATAAGTTCTTCGCGGTTTACTCGCCACAGACGTGTTTCCATTACAGTTTTATATTAAATATTTCCATAAGCATCGACGAGAAAGCCGAAACCCACGTTTATTTTTTTGGCCCTAGAATCATCTCTAAAAACCTCATTAAAATCCTCGGGTCCCGCACCGCATGCCTCTCTTCTTTACAGTTGGAAAGCGCCGGTGAGAGCACCGTGCTCTTGTCTATGCTAAACCCAAGAATCCATTTAGCGGTAAGAACGCTGAACTAATTAGCGGTGGCATTAACAGCGGTAGAAGTAAAAACGAATCCGGAATTACGCATGAGAGCCCGAGTTCGCAGGACCGAGTGGAGGGCTGAAGGTACAAATGAAATATATTCACGTATGAATCTATCGAGTTGAAATCAGTTCGAGAAGTAAAGAGTGATCGAGATTTTTGCTTCAAGGAAATTCGATTATCTTTCCGTGTCCTGAGAACAAACGAACCGGCCTCGCGCCCTCTAATTCCTTAATGTATCATTCTCCCTCCCCCTTTCTCGATAAAATTCGCTCTTTGGCACGTGCTCCCTATCACTCTCGAATACGGAACCTACTTATTGTTAGATTCATCGACCTTGAATTTCGAATGACATTGAGCTATTTTTGAGATAGCACCGCGCGTGATCTACGCGCCATAGGCAACCCAAAACACGAGATACTCAAGGTACATTGAAGGAGTGACGGAAATTGATTTACTCGGACAGCTCTACCTGGGCATCGACATTTCCAAGGCATCGTTCGCCCGTCTTGTTGGATTTTCTCGAGCAAAGTCGCAACGAATTTAAGTAAACTCTTAAGTATTCTCCTCCCCCTCACGTTCCTCCTCGCCACCCACCGATGACGCGCGGATTCTCTCGCGCGCCGTAGTGCCGAGTAGATTGTCGCGAGTGCAACTTCGCGACTACCAGAGTCGGAGCGTATTGACGCGGATTGCAGGCGCAGGTTAAATCGAGCAGACGGTGGCGTCGCGACGCCGGCTGCGCGCGGCCGTCTATATTCCTCCCCTCCTCGGTTCCTCGCACCACCAGGCTTCCATCTCCACCTACATCCCTCCAACCCTCGTCACGCGTGCCTCACCCTCGGTACAGTCCCCTCCTTCTCCGCTTTCTCCCTCCGAAGAGTCGCGTGGGTGAGAATGAACGGTGGAGGGGCGTGAAGAACGGTGGGGGTGGTGGACAGAGGAGAGGGGAAGCGAATAGTGAGAGGGAAAATTTAGAAAGAGAACGCGATGGAGGGGCGAAACTACTTGTTGCGCGTCGCGGCGCCTCCGTGACGCCAACTAACCGATCGTTCCCTCCTATCGTAGTGGGCGCACGCAGGGTGCGGGTCGCACTACCACCACCTATGACGACGTGGCCACCACCGCTGCCACCATCACCACCGTCACCACTACCAATTCCGTTTCCGCCCCTATGTCGCCGACGTCGCCGAGCTACCCACCGCGTCTCGATGCAGTCGACAAAAATAGATACGTCGTCGCGACGCAACAGATAGGGTAACTATGGGTTGAATAGGGTACGCGCGCAGAGAGTGTCCGGGTGTACTTCGCCGGAAGAGTAGTAGAATTAGAAAGGGAGAGAGAAACACGGTGTTCCTTTCTGCGAGAATGAAGCTACGAGGTCTATAGGAAGAGGTTGAAACGTCAGTAGGTACGGAAGAAACGCACATCTTTCACCGAGTAAAGAGAAACGTCAAGAATAAGGTAACGAGGGAACTTGTAGGTTCCTTGGAAAAAGCATCTAGGTCTCAGGAAAAGCATCTAGTGATACGAATTTATGTGTACGCGTGCGGTAAGTTTCTTGTAAAATTGATAATTGGCCGCAAAATCTTTGATAAATTGAGGACACAGTCACTTACCTGAATCTGATGTCCCGGATTGTTGATGTGGAGTTGCTGCGCCTGGTTGATCTGAAGGGTGGATGTTCCGGGGCCCGAGGGTGGCCTTGGAGGCGTTGAACTGGTGAAGGGTCCTTGGGAGCCGGTCTGATTGGGTCCACCCGTTGGAGCGCCTCTTGGTGGCAACGGATAACCCGGGCTCCCATGGTTGGGCATAGAGCCTGGGCTACCATAAGGCGAATACTGTTGCTTGTAACCACCGCTTGGACCAAGCATGCTGGGCTTGCCACCGGCGTTCGGCTGAGGCCTCTTCATGTCCGCGAGGCCAGTGGCAAATTGCGTCTGCGAGCCTACAAACATGTCACTAGTCTGCTGACTCTGGAATCCCTGGGTTCCATTGTTCTTGTGATAAGAGGCGGTCCCGGTGGGGGTTTGCGTCTGTCCACCTGGTGGACCAGTGCTACCTGGACTGCCGAGGTAATCGGAGGCGCCGGCGAATTGAGGGAACTCGGCGTAGGGTGACCTGGCGGTAGGACCCCTCGCAGCCGCCGCCGCGGCCGCGGCACTCGGATTGAAACCACCCAATCCGAGCTGCTGACTCTTGTGCTGATGTTGCTCGGCCATCTGCTTCAGCGTCTGCGCGGCCGGACTCATCTCCGACTTGAAGTCGAGGCCGGAGTAAGGCAGTCGCGCGGGCGAATACTGGGATGAGCCAAGAGCACCTGGACTAGAGTTCGCGGGCACCGCGTTACCGTTGTTGGTAGGGGTGCCGTTGTTCACGCCGTTGTTCGTGCCGTTGGTATGCTGCTGATGTATCGAGTCCTTGTCGTCCTCGATCTTGATCTGTCCGTTGTTCGTGGGCATGCCGTTGTTGTTACCATTGCCCGCAGCAGCGGCGGCCGCTGCGGCTGCGGCCGCGGCTGCGTTATTCGCCAGAGCGTCCACGCTCTTGTCCTCGAAGTCGAAGTCCTTCATGAACTCCGGATGGAAGTCCGAGATCTCGGAGATGAGATCCTTGAACGCGTCCGACGTGATGATCTCGTCTCCGGTGTCGTCGCCCATGAAGTCGGAAAAGCCGGGGAACCCGGCACCGTTTGCCGCCACGTCTTTCTCGAGAGCGGCCGCGCATTGTTCAAGGTCGACGAACTCGTTGTCCGGTTCTTGCTTGCACTCGACCAGATTACCGATGTCGACGCAGCCTATGCCGCCAGGTGGACCGGGACCACCCGCGCCTGGGCCCGTCCCGGAACCAGGTACTTGGCCTCCTCCGTTTCCAGGTTGAGATCTCGAGGTGGCGGATGCTGGAGTGTCCGGACCCGACTTCGGCGACGCGGACGCGTTCAGAAGGTCGCTCTTCACCGACGCGTTCGTCAGCGCCTTCACGGTCACGTTCGTGGAGATTTGCTGGGCCTGAGAGTTCGCCGCGGACGTCGTGAACTCGAGCTGCTGGACTATCTCCACGGAGAATTTCGTCAAGCCCTCGTTTCCACCACCGCCACCTCCACCTCCACCGCCTCCGCCACCCGGCGTCGAGTTCGCACCGTTGCCGGGTTGATGCTGGCCGTGACCATGGTGAGGCCCGCCGCCTCCACCGGCTCCCGGGCCCTGCTGGTGCTGATGCTGTGGTTGCGTGCATTGCAATTTCACCGGTGGCTCGCCGAAGCCACCGTCACCGCTCCCGCCTCCGGCTGGCTCCAACTCCTCGGCCGTCCTCTTCAAGAATTTCTGTTGCTGAAACAGAAACGGTGCCAGATCAGTTCGAGGATCGTTGAGCACAACTGACTTATTACTGAGTTTATATCTGATTGTGAGAATGTTCGGAACAGGGTTCCGAGTACGCAACGGGCTCGATAGCAGTTTGGAAAAGTGTTCGAAGAGTCGTACGATGCTATACGTTCGGTCGGAGATTGAATACGGCATTATTATCATCTAGTACTCGATTGTTCTTAAAATGAAGTACTAACAAACGAGATTGTCTTAATGTCTGTTCTTGTTATTGAGAATCTAGGTAACTCATCACTGGTCCAACCTGATATCTATTCCCACGTCCTTCTTACGTCCACACGTCCGCGTTTTACGCGCATAAAATTGCACGTTGACTTTTCATCGAAAGTTCAACCAAACACCAGCGTCCGTGAAGGACGCAGGAGGAATGCGCGACATTCCGCGGGTCAAGGCAAAGCACGGCTGCTCTCCCGCCCAGCAGCGTCTTCCACTTTTTCGGTGCTCCCCAACCGGTAGGAAGCAGCTCTTAACTGGCCACAAGGAGGGTCACCCAGCAGGCTTTCTCGCAATTAACCGGACGATTTCTCACCACCCCTGTCAATAGCCGCGTCGCTTTTTCCACCGGTGTCTTTGTACGACCCAGCGATTCACGGCGATGTCCGCGCAATGGGGGAGGGACCGAGGTTTTGTGCTCTCGCGTCTGACTCGTGCCCTCGAGTTTGTCAGCGCATAAATCGTCGAGGTAGACGAATCGCCGCATAGTCGAACGATTCGCTCGGCAAGCCAGCCTATGCGGGAGATTCTTGGCATGGACCACCGTCGCGCAGAGTGCACAGGAATATTTTCAGACGAAGGAAACTTTTAACCCTTTGGATACTGATTTACTTGAAAATAATTGTTTGCACCTGGAATAGTTTCAATTTGCTCGAATTATACTTGTGACTCGGAACTCAGGTAAAACAACCGTCTACGACGCTTCCAGTGAACTTCTCTCGAAACTCTTACGAGTTTCCAAGATTTTTCAGAATTTTCACATCCAACGCGATGATGGTCAACGAGAACGTACCGATTAATCCGTTCCAACCGGCGCACGTCGGTCTATTCTTAATACCGGTGTATTAAACTTCACCCCGTTAATGAAAGGATCATCCGTAGCGCGGCATTAGCGAGGTTGAAACTTCCTTCTGCCGTCCTGGAGTTCGTAGTGCCCGCGAGCGGGCAAACGAGAGACCCGTGCAAGCGCCACGAAGGAAGAAGCTCTGCTGGCCGGGAGAATGGAAACGACTGAAAGAGAGGTTGGGTGGATAAGGGGTCGGAGAGTGGAAGAGGTTGCTTGTCTAGAGGGGCACGAGGTAGGAGAGATTGGAAAAAGTTTTTGGGATGCGGTCGAGGAGGTCGCGCGCCACTCTCGCACACACTTTGTGCGATCATTTGCGAGCGAACCTGGGTTTACCCTGGGTTCTCACAAATGCGGTCGGCATATATCTGTACATTTGTCATGATTTCAACCAGGATAACCTGCCTCCCACGCAGCCACCCCTCTCGTCTCCTAAATCGATACCACGTATTACCCTCTAATAGCGAATCGGCCGTTCAACGATTCTCCTACCCTCTGGAACCTCCCATCCCTTCTCTCAACCGCGTTCACTCCCCACTCACTCTTCTCTAGTCTCCTCGCCCCGCGCCATCAATCGCTCCTCTCATCCATATTCGAATAATCTCGTGTTTCCCGCAGATGTAATACGATATTCCATCAACCCTCCAACCCTCGCTCCCTTCACCGGCCTCTACTTCAACCGTCGTCATCCTTCGCAACGGCCTTCGTTCCGTCGATAACTTGGCGCGTGTCCTTCGGAACGAGAAGGGCGAAGGACGCTTCTCTCGTAGGCACGACAGTACCATCGTGAAGTCGAAAGGACAACCGATCAAACATACCGTTCCATCGACGCTTTCGAAATTCTAAGGGCCGTAAGACTCACTCGTACTTTAGCAGCGCTTGGAAAATAAAACGCATCTAAAATCCAAACGCTGCTAAAGTACAGATGAGAGTACGGGCCTAAGATTTAAAATATCGTTAGATACTTCGTTTCTTTCTCCGCGTCAGGTTCACCCCTCTTTGCCTGACAATATAGGTCTCCACGATTGCACAACGGACGCACGCAAATTCGCTCTTTCTTTCTCTATCAATCGTTCTCTTCAGTCCTCGCCAAAGTGAGCCGCGTGAAAAGCATCGAGACGATGGAGATATTTTGGTCCGCGTTTCGAAGAGCATCGGTGCGGAGGAGAACAGAAGCGGATGGCGCCCGGTGGTCGGCAATTTCTGCCGGTCCGAAAAGAGCGGAGAAGAGGACTGGGCAGTGGTAGAGAGGCTAAAAGATAGAGGGAGAGACAACGGACTGGGGTGCTTTACTGGATGTACCAGGAGAGGGTATGGCTTAAATGCGAAAGCGCGAGCGCGTAAGTCGAAAGAGAGTTGCAAAGGCCGAAAAAGGGTTTTAGCGCTGGGGAAAAGCTTCGTCGGCCTTTTCCGCGAAGCAATTTCACAGGACGAAAGGTGTGTGCCTGGCCCGGAGGCCGCTAGATAACGGTGCACCGTAGAGCCTCTGTTCGCGTCAATATTGCTCTCCCTTCGCGTACCATCACCGCCCCTCGGCCAACCCCCTGTCCTAGCTGCTACCACCCTCTTCACTCTTCCACGCCTCGCTTCGTAGCTCGTGCTCGCATACAGGACGAAAAAAGGACCAAGAGGAGCAGAGCCGGGGAGAATAAAAAGCGAAAGAGCGAAGAGAACGGCAGAAGCACCGAGAGAACTTTTAACGGCTCGGCTAGTCCGTCGAACTAATCGCTTTCATCGAGTTCTATCTACAATATTTTGAACAACGCGCATAAGGTACTTACTAGCCTTTTGGGATTCATCCGTGAGGCGAATTTTTTCAATGGACGTCTTCGTGAGGGGATATTTGTACGATAAAGTTCTAAGTTTTGCGAAATGGGAGGAGTTTGCGACGGAGAGCGCCCTGCATTTTAGGAAAAGATTCGAGATAGCGGATAATGTAACTCTGTGGATTTATCGAGTCCAGCCTACGTTCTCGTTCGCGAAACAAAGGCGCCGAGAGGGTGGATTTTGAGTGGCGTAAAGTGTCGTGGATTGCAGAAAGGCGAGCAGGGATGAGGTTGCAAGGGTGAAGGTACCGAACACTCGTGGAAAGTGCATATTCACCAGGACTGTTTCTTGTTCCCACAACTCGTTTCTCCGTTCATCTCACCTCATTGAAATCGTTTAACGAGTACAACGGCTTTGTCTCACGAAAGGGATGGGTCGATGGAATTTCGTTTGCGAATTACGCTAGACATCTCGTGTGGGATTAATATTCCGTTGGTTTTCAGTAAATGCCCAACGACTGGTACACACAATGGCGCAGGCCGATATTCTGCTCTTCGAATACCTAGTGGGAAAAAATGGAAAGCATTCTTTTCGCAAAAAATTTCAATGGAAAAAGCGAAAATTCCGAGCAACGTTAGGCTTCGATATGCGAGGGATCACGAATGCAAATGCCGCAATAGCGGAAATGCGATTTAATTTTTCAACGAGTGCATCGACCATACTAGAATGCAATAAAGGACACTCGGACAATCCGCATTCTCGTCTCACCCTTAACCTCTTTCTCATATTCCTCTGCATTTCTAGTAAAATTTATTCTTTCAATTTTCTTTCATTTCTATTTAATGGAGAAATTCCGGGACGGAAGTGCGCTATGTTTGCCAAAGAGAATAAAAGCTCATAAAGTACGGCCTCTATGTTATAAAATAAACCAAAGTAACTCCTTTGACAAGTCGTTCGGCACTCGTTCATGAGAGAGGAAGAGTGTTACGCTAGACGTCCATGTGTGAGAAAAATGATCGCGAGGTGCACTCGAATTTGTTCTCGAGCGTGTTCCTAACAAGTGGACTCTCGAGAGAGAGCATTTCATGATAGTTTTACTTTTAACCCTTTCGGTCACGCATTCATTTTTAAAACATGGGGAATCATTGTATTGTCGTTGGATTCGTCTGGACCTCAGTTATTACCCTAGTACAATGATAGAAATATTCTACTATAATGTCTGTCTTATTTCCTGTTTTACCAATTGATTCAATTTCTTTGCAATTATTATTTTTTGAAACCTTAAGAATAGTATCAATTCTTCGTGTACTGTTTTGATCAGTAATCAATGGAGAATCAATCACAGCGACCAACATGTGAATATCACGCCGTATGTATTGATTTGCTTTCAAAATGCAACGGAGTGAAAAAGTTAAACTAAGTTCCGAAGATCTACTGAGGAACAAGATTCCAAGCAGCTCGTCCAGCGCGTGCGTCTACCAGGTAGAAGCGGTCAGGAGAGCTCGTGCGACCGTACGTGCACGCGTACTACGGTGGCACGTAGGGACAGTAATGAACTCGTCGAGAGTGAACGAACGAGCTTGGTGCCTTTGGATCCGCACCGTCCAATTATTCGTCGCTGAGGTGAGAAGTATATCTGTCAAGTCGCGCGGCAGAACGTGGGCAGGCGCTCTCTCGTTAGCAGCGACAAATCGAGAGTAGCAGAGCTCGCGTCTGGTCACTCGCGATTCGCGGCTGGATAAGAAGCGTGCGGCCTGCCGCTGCGAGTTGACGGCTCGTCTGACATCCGCGAGAATTCTGGAAGCGAGCGTCCGTCCCGAGTTCGCTCGTGTCACTTTGCACAGTCGTCGTGGACGACTCGTTCTCGTCTAAAACGAAAAATTGTAAATTCTCAACTTAATAGTATGCTGTCCACACACGTGAGTAGGATTCTTCCGTTTGGCACCAGCAGGACTGGTTCAGATCTTTTCGCCTGTCGAGATTTCTCAAGATTTTCGGGAGATCATAAATAGTCACATTTTACTGATCTCGATAATTCTCAACCCTGTCCCCTCCATTTTCACGATATTTCGAGGATACACGTAAGTAAAGTAAGATTTTTTGTATTATGTATAATACAACCTGTAACTTATTGCTACTTGACCAGAATAGAAACAATACCAGTATGTGTGCGATCGCTTCGCACGTGAGACCAGTATCACGGCATTTGTCCGACAGTTTTCGTGGGACATCAACGTGGTGTCATCGAGCGCAATAGTGTCAAACATTGACATTTTCTAGCGTGGAAGAAGTTCAGGAAGAAACAACGACCGCGACACAATACACTTCCGAATCTTCTCGGTGGCTCGTCCAGCTCGAATCGAATGCTTGCGATAAAAGTGTGTTTTCGAAACAGCCGTCAGTTGCGACACGCGTCCCACGCTCAGCCGAAATTCGCAGCGTCACGAGCCCTCCGAACGGCACGTGTCAGCCCGCATCGCATTACCCGACGATGAAAAGCAACGCCATCACGGACATTAGTCGCTAGTCCAAGGAAGAACCGGAGTCTCACGCGTGTTTGCTCTGAAACAATATCACCGATCTCGCAACTTCCTTCTTCCTCTCTCATCGGTTCTCTCGCTCTCTTGACAAGCTTACTTCAAGAGGCGCAGCCTGGTCGATCGAAAATTCGCATCGTCACGAGCGCACGACTAATTCTCCGCATCTGCCCGCATCCACTCGTGCTCCTCTCTCGTTCTTTCACCGTTCTCCAAACCCTCGGATAAGAGCCTGCTAACACGGACGAGACTAAACGCGCGAGGCGCGTGGGCGGACCCGCTGATCTATCGAGCGTTACATTTCGTTAGCGACGGCGTTGCTTATTAGTGTGGCGCGACTGTTAATGTGACCTAAATAAGAAACGTTCCGCCGTATCGCGCTGCTCCATGAGTCGCTCCACGCGACATTTTTGCAAACGGATCGCGGATGGTTCGTCACCGAGGGATTCAGGGTCGTTGGCTCGTTGGTGTTGTGCCGGCAGGTATGAGATTACGGTGTTCGGGGGGATGCAGACTTGTGAACGAATTTTGAGTGTGTTGAACCTATGGTTAATCTTACCATTATGGTTGAACCTTTCTGCTACGCGAGAGTAGTGCAATTGCTTGAGCCCAAACGAACAACAAAGTGCAAAATCGGGGTTCTTCTGAGTAAGTACTCAGGGCACCTGCCTTCACTGCTCTGAACAAGGTGTTGCAATATGATAGATTTTTGCAATCTTCAGATCAGGAATTATCATTTCGATGTATTTTAGTAATAAAAATATTCGTGGACAGAAATATGAGATTTCTTCGAGAAAACAGATGGGCCTTGGTTAATGTTGATTACTGGGCCTTCTATTGGCTGTCGGGAGGGGACACCGACTTTGCTAAAACAGCGAGTTGTCTTGTATAAAGTTGTCCTTCTCGTATTCATGGGAATCAACGGAGACAGCGGCATACGGACCATTCCACTATTTTTAACGATATATAGCCATAGTAAATAAGAAACGTCTCGCCGTATCGCGCTGCTCCACGAGTCGCTCCACGCGACATTTTTGCAAACGGATCGCGGATGGTTCGTCACCGAGGGATTCAGGGTCGTTGGCTCGTTGGTGTTGTGCCGGCAGGTATGAGATTACGGTGTTCGGGGGGATGCAGACTTGTGAACGAATTTTGAGTGTGTTGAACCTATGGTTAATCCTTTCTGCTACGCGAGAGTAGTGCAATTGCTTGAGTCCAAACGAACAACAAAGTGCAAAATCGGAGTTCTTCTGAGTAAGTACTCAGGAAACCTGCCTTCACTGCTCTGAACAAGGTGTTGTAATATGATAGATTTTTGCAATCTTCAGATCAGGAATTATCATTTCGATGTATTTTAGTAATAAAAATATTCGTGGATAAAAATATGAGATTTCTTCGCGAAAACAGATGGGCCTTGGTTAACACGTTGAGCGCCACGTCAGTCATCGGTGGCTGACACTGGACTTTCCGTTTAGGCCACGTCAGCCACCGGTGGCTGACAGCGTACAACATGATATAGAACTAAAAAATTTACATTGTTTTTAGGAACGACTGAAAATTTATTTAAAATTAACAAAACAGACTTGGCGCGTAACGTGTTGAATGAATGCCTATAGGCATCTCATTCTAAACGTAAATATCTTCTACTGCGATAAGAAACATTGGCCCTACAATACGAGCGCTTTTAAGCGGCGCGCGTGGCCAGGCGGGGTCTTCCTTAAGAATCGGCGTGGCGCTCAACGTGTTAATGTTGATTACTGGGCCTTCTATTGGCTGTCGGGAGGGGACACCGACTTTGCTAAAACAGCGAACAGTCTTATATAAAGTTGTCCTTCTCGTATTCATAGGAATCAACGGAGACAGCGGCACACGGACCATTCCACTATTGTTAACGATATATAGCCATAGTAAATAAGAAATGTCTCGCCGTATCGCGCTGCTCCACCAGTCGCTCCACGCGACATTTTTGCAAACGGATCGCGGATGGTTCGTCACCGAGGGATTCAGGGTCGTTGGCTCGTTGGTGTTGTGCCGGTAGGTATGAGAATACGGCGTTTGAGGTCACGTCGACTCGTGAATGAATTTTTCTCGCATTGACTCACGGGTGAGGAACCTGTGGTTAACCCTTCCGCTACGCGAGAGTAATGCAACTGCTTAGGCCCAAACGAACAATGAAGTGCAAAATTCGGAGTCCATCTGAGCAAACACGTCACTCAGAGAACAATATGATAAATGTTTGCAATCTTATGATTAGAAATTATCATTTCGATATGTTTTATTACGAATAAAAGCATTCGTGGGTAAACATATGAGATTTCTTCGAGAATATAGATGGGCCCTGGTTAATGATGATTACTGGACCTCACATTCCACTATTGGTAACGATATATAGTCATGGTCAGATCTCCAGCTTCATAATTGTTTCTTAATTTTCTCTCGATCGGCCAAAAAATCATATTTCCATGAGAAATTACGTATTTCATTGCGAATAAAAAGAACACTAGGCAGTAACGTGAAACTTCGTACCATGACGACTGGTGACCAGAACCCGTCTATTTTTTCGATGAAATCTCATATTTTTGTCAACGAATACTCTTATTCGTAGCAGAACACATAGAAATGAAATTTTCTGATCACAAGATTTCAAAGATCTCTCATATTACAACGTCAAAATCAGTCAAACTGCTCTCTGCTCAGAGCAGCGGAAGGTTGGTTCCCTGAGTGACGTATTTGCTCAGAGGGACACCGTCTTTGCACTTCATTGTACAACACAATGTCTCGCGATTCAAGTTGAAACTATCAGCGCGTTCACTCATGAAACTTGCCGCTTCGATATGTAACAACCACGGAAGGAAGAACCTAACCTCGTAATATGTATCACAAATTAAACTCGTTCCTATTAATAGCAAAAACTTTGTACAACCAGCTAGACTCGTATTCACGTTTCTCACATAAACGAGTCAAACTCGTCCTAATAGTAGAAATGATTAATACAAACTCGCACGTTTATAGGATTTCGGTCGATATTGATGTTCCATTAACTATACAATAATCACGGACCAATTCAACAGACAGTGAATGGAATGGATTGCAACGCGGTCAAGCGCCTGGATGCAATTTGTCGATCGTCATAGAAATAAAACTTCTTTAAATATTTACCCACGATACGTTTTATTAATGCATCCACGTGGCACAAGGGACGGTGAAGGAATCTCCTTTCCCTTACAAACTCGTCGACTCCGGTAATCGACTCCATCATGATTCTCCCACTTACCTTTAGCTTCACCGACAAATCCTATTCATCTCGTTCGAGAACCGAGGCAACGTTTCGTCCAGCTCGAATCTCCGGAATGTCATTAGAAGCGAGGGACGCTTCTCTCGCGCACGTGACAACTCCGTCGACCGTTCCGTCCAGATGGAATTAGCGTACGACTACGATGACGACGATCGGCCAAGTCTGCTGGCGACGCTTACGTAACGTTTATGTAATCGTCGTTTTCAGGATAATCTATCGACGACGCCAGTTTATTCAAACCCCGTTCCTATTGTCCGAAGACCCGTCCCTCTTCGTTTTTCTCGCAGAAGAAGGCTTCGGTTCGTCCTGCGGCAATCGATGTAAGTGGACAGGTTCTTGAATCGGAAGGAACCATTCAAATCCACCTGGACCTCTGCCCTCTCGAGACACTTAAATCTCGTACGATTCCACGTTACGCGACAAATATGCGCGAAAAGACGAGCGACAGTTTTGCAACTCATTCCGTCGGTTCTTCTCATAGACTTATACTCGTAGACCGAGTGTCTTGTGAGAGACGCTGAAGATTACATTAAAACGTAAGAGCAATCGTCAAAATGAGTGTGTCTCTGTTTAATAGAAGCGTTGATGGGGGTATAAGGAGAAAAGAAGAAGGGCGTTTACGGTGCCGTCTGCGTTATCCTTCCCTCTCTTACCACGGAGCGAGAGAGAAGGCCTCACTTTTGCTATATCTCTGTCCTTCAATGCAGTCTTCGACGCGGTCTATGAGTATAAGTCTATGATTTTTCGACCATAGACTTATACTCATAGACCGAGTGTCTTGTGAGAGGCGTTGAAGAATACATTAAAACGAGAGAGCAATCGTCAAAGTGAGTGTGTCTCTGTTTAATAGAAGCGTTAGTGGAGGAATAAGGAGAAAAGAAGAAGAGTGTTTACGGTGCCGTTTGCGATATCCTTCCCTCTCTTACCACGGAGCGAGACAGAAAGGTCTCACTTTTGCTATATCTCTATCCTTCAATGCAGTGTTCGACGCGGTCATAAGAAGGCGCAGTCTATGAGTATAAGTCTATGATTTTTCAACCATAGACTTATGCACATAGACCGAGTGTCTTGTGAGAGGCGTTGAAGAATACATTAAAACGTGAGAGCAATAGTCAAAGTGAGTATGGTCTGTCTAATAGAAGCGTTAGTGGAGGAATAAGGAGAAAAGGAGAAGAGCGTTTACGGTGCCGTTTGCGTTATCCTTCCCTCTCTTACCACGGAGCGAGAAACAAGGCCTCAATTTTGCTATATCTCTGTCCTTCAATGCAGTCTTCGACACGGTCATAAGTAGGCGCAGTCTATGAGTATAAGTCTATGATTTTTCGACCATAGACTTATACTCGTAGACCGAGCGTCCTGTGAGAGGCATTGAAGACTACATTGAAACGTGAGAGCAATCGTCAAAGTGAGTGTGTCTCTGTTTAATAGAAGCGTTAGTGGAGGAATAAGGAGAAAAGGAGAAGAGCGTTTGCGTTATCCTTCCCCTTCTTGTTTTCTCCTTCTCTTACCACGGAGCGAGAGAGAGGGCCTCACTTTTGCTATATCTCTGTCCTTCAATGCAATCTTCGACGCGGCCATAAGGAGACGCAGTCTATGAGTATAAGTCTATGCTTTTTCGACCATAGACTTATACTCATAGACCGAGCGTCCTGTGAGAGGCGCTGAAGATTACATTAAAACGTGAGAGCAATCGTCAAAGTGAGTATGCTCTGTCTAATAGAAGCGTTAGTGGAGGAATAAGGAGAAAAGGAGAACAGCGTTTACGATGCCGTTTGCGTTATCCTTCCCCTTCTTGTGCTCCTCTCTTACTACGGAGCGAGAGAGAAGGCTTGACTTTTGCTATATCTCTATCTTTCAATGCAATCTCCAACGCGTCCATAAGGAGGTGCAGTCTATGGTTCTTCTCCTTTCCGTTCACCGTCGTCCACGTAGCTCCTTTTTTTCCGCCATTTTTCCGTTGCTCCAAGTACACGCGGAAGTTCTCGCGCGACTAGCTTTTTGCGCTCACCCCGAGTTAGTGGCGAGGCGATGGGGATCCGATAAAAAAAATCGGTGAAAAATTAATGTCTCCCGCGTGCGTTCGTTTTCTTCTTTTTCTTCTTTGTTTCCATCGGTTCGAACGAGCACGAGGAAACCACGGTGAACAGGTGGATAGAGAAGGAAGCGATACTCGCAGCGTGTCGCAGTTACAGATGCAATTACGATATTCATTCGTGCAAATGTAAATCGCAAGGCGGGCGCTCGTACGCCGAACGCGATTCGACACATGGTCCGTGGAAAGAAAAATGGATTGTCCGTCGTTCGCCTCGCCGCGGGTTATCCGCCCCGCGATAACGGGGGCGGATAACGCCCGATGGAAGGTGGGGTTTGCCATTCTATCCATAGTAGAACTCGTCGTGCGTTGCGTACCAGACTTCTCTTGGAAAATCCTTTTGTGCGACGAGAAGGGGCCCCGGAGAAAAAGAAGAATTACTCGCGTGCTCGTTCTCTTGGATCACCAGGTCGAAACGAAATTCTCGTGTCACCTCCGTCAAAAGGTCAAACGGTTAAAAATGATGGGATCGATGTAACGCATAAAGGTAAATCAAATTATTCGCGCGAGTTAGTTAGATTTTGCCTTGATTTATACAGTTCACTGGGTATTTGAACGATGATATTTTCAGATTCGGATCATCATTCTTCAAAAAAACATATGCGAGTGATCCTGGACGTCGCACCGGATAGAGAGAAGGTAAGAGGAAATTAGCGCGAGTGCAAAACGGCCGAGAAAGAGGAAGAAGGTAGAGCTTCTTCTTATCTCGCGTCCGTTATGTAACGGAGTGGCGCGTCCCGAACGTCAAACCGCACCCAGGAAACGAAGCGACACGAGCGTGAATCCTCGTGGAAAACGATACTTCTCTCGTTTGGATTTCTCGAGGACGAGAACGGCCTGCACGAAGTATCGATAAAATCCAAATGCAGCTTCCGAGTGCACGATCCTTCGGAAGAAGTTCTTGGTGAGATCGTCGAGTAAGGTTCGAGACTATCGAAACTGGGGTGACTATACGTAGACGCGCGATGAGAGAAGGTAAGACGCACTGAGAGAAAAGTATATGATATATCTACCTTGGTAACAAAATTATAGTTGGAAATATTATATTTATGGTAAATGTTACTATAATGTCGGTAATAATTACGATAGAGGCATAGTATATTGTGTTTTTACCCAAAATTATGGTTATTTCAATTAAAAATATAGTATGGTTGAAAAGATATAATGATGAGACAAGTAACTATTTTATATGGTCAATATCACCGGAATATTTCATACATGGTGATAGAACTAACTATATTCACATAGCACATTTTACTATACATATGGTAACATGAACAAAGGTAATAGTTAATAATATAACAATTTGCATAAATCGTTCCTTTTACTATATTTTGTATGGTTAAGTGAGCTATAAAAATATGTTTGATGCCAAATGTAACCATAAAATATAGTGAGATTATAATAAACCCAACCATTTTTTTCTCTCAGTACACTGAGAGAAAAGTATGTGGTATATCTAACTATAATGGCATAGTAACAAAATTATAGTTGGAAATATCGTATTTATCAGAAATATTACCATAATGTTGGTAATAACAACAAAGGTAATAAAGGTAACAAGAAGAAAGGTAATAGTTAATAATATAACAATTTGCATAAATCGTTCCTTTTACTATATTTTGTATGGTTAAGTGAATTACAAAAATATGTTTGACGCCAAATGTAACCATAAAATATAGTGAGATTATAGTAAATTCAACCATTTTTTTCTCCCAGTGCACTGAGAGAAAAGTATGTGGTATATCTAACTATAATGGCATAGTAACAAAATTATAGTTGGAAATATCGTATTTATCAGAAATATTACCATAATGTTGGTAATAACAACAAAGGTAATAAAGGTAACAAGAAGAAAGGTAATAGTTAATAATATAACCATTTGCATAAATCGCTCCTTTTACTATATTTTGTATGGTTAAGTGAATTACAAAAATATGTTTGACGCCAAATGTAACCATAAAATATAGTAAGATTATAATAAACCCAACCATTTTTTTCTCTCACAATCAGTGCAGGTAAGAAGCGTGATAACAGGTGTGTCTCGCAATAAACGCGACGAATTACACAATATCGAGACGCGACCGCTCGCGGTAAGTACGTGCCGTTTGCGGTATTCTTACATAGTCTCCGCGAAACAGAGGGGCACGGTCGAGTAGAGTCACTCTCGTGGCAGTCGAGGCGAGGATTGCGCGACGGGCCGACCCACAGTCATAGTCGTGGACTTTGTCCTGGAAATGTTTGTCGAGAAGAAAGTGCGACTCGAGAGAGTACATTCGAAAGAAACAAAATGTGGTTCGATCTTGGGACTCGAAGTATCATTATTCTTTTTCTCTTCTGCGGCTAATCGGCTCCCGAGCGGCTCCCTAGCGTTTCATTTACGTTCGTTATCTTTTTTATGTAGCTTCTTTGGAAAGTTTCAATTGCGTTGTCCGTATAACATTTCATTAAATAGTTTCATTAAAAGGTTTACTCGTCGATCTCGATATTCTTCTTTACAGAGACATCCTGCGATAAATTTGTACGTAATTCCTACCACGATATCTTCGTCCCATTCCGGTCGTCATGCTTTCTGTATTTCCATTTGTATTTGCTTCGAATGAAAAGAAGAGGAAGTCGACGCACAGAGAGATTCAGTACCGACACTTTTTTCTTGTCACGCGCACTCGCGATGAAAGTTATAATAGAAGTGGGTCTCCTTTCCACGAACAAAACAGAAATCCGTAAGATTCTCCACCGGAAGAACGAGGAGGGGACGGTATTCGAGTGGGCCTTGACCAATTATCTTCGACAATAATTTCTTTTTCCTTTTTCCTTCTTCCTTTCACACGCACCGTGCCACCGTGTACCATCGATGGTATACTACGCATATACGTGTACCACGCGTGGCACAGAACGTGTTAATTTCTTCCGGGATGGAAAACTATAGGCACGCCATATCACTTCAACATTTTGTTTACCATTAGTATCCTTTTTATTTTGCACACATTTCGATCTAACGAACAAGCCATGGATGATATCAATTGCTATAACCTGTTCAATATTAAAAAAAAAAAGAATTCACGTTAATATCAAATTACAAGGCTCACGCGTGCTCCCAACGAACAGAGATGCAAATCGATTTCAACTCCGAAATCGTCTACAAACCCCTTAAATTTCTCTCCTTTTTACTTCTCGATTACTCCTCTCGTGACAAAAGTCAAAGAATTCGTCGAATTTCACTTCTCGTCCAGGACTCGCGTACCTACCTGGCGGCCTGTTCAAACGAGCGAAACGTTACGAGGACGACGACACCGTTCCGCGGAAAGGTCGTTCCGGCAGAAATCCGCGGGCGCGCGGTGCCTTGGGGTTTACTTTTAATCTTTGCCGATTCGATGACGCCCGCATCGCCTCGGCCTTCGTCGGTGGTGGGCGAGGTAGAGAGGACGATCGGCTCGCGCGGTTTAATATCATCGGTGCCGGGACGAATCGAATCGAATCGAATCGCCAGCGGTGCGAGCACGGCCGTGTGCCCACGGGGTCATCCCCCTCCGTACGTCGTCCTACTCACCCCTCCGCGAAAGCCTGCTGTAATTGCCGTGGAAACGACGCGGTTAATAGGGCGTGGCAGGCCCCTGGCCCCCAAGTTATTACGCGTCTATATTATTGATACAACTCCATTACGAGGGTCCGCCTGAGAGTATCGTGAGGACGAGGACGAGGTCCAGGCGTCGAGCCTCTCTTCCACCTTTTTAGGCACGAACGTAAAGGGAGTGACTTATGCAATCGCCATCCTGAAAACCGTTCGTATGTATGTGTGTGTGTTTGTGTTCGTGTATATCCTCGATTTTGGAAAAACTGCTGAACCGATCGGGACGAAATTTCGCACAAAAAGCAAGTACACTACTGTGAGTTGGCAATAAGGTTTGTGAGCCGTCATCTTGAACCAATACAAAATGGCGGGAGATTTAAAATTTGAAAAAAATGTAATTTAAATTTAATATTGCTGCCATTTCTAAACGGCTGAAGATAGCGATACATAAAGTGTGTGTGTGTGTGTGTGTGTGTGTGTGTGTGTCCGTGTATATCCTCGATTTTGGAAAAACGGTTGAACCGATCGGGACGAAATTTCGCACAAATATCAAGTACACTACTGTGAGTTGACGATAAGGTTTGCGAGCCGCCATCTTGAACCGGTACAAAATGGCGGGAAATTCAAATTTCGAATAAAATATAATTTTGCCGCCATTTCTAAACGGCTGAAGATAGCGATATATAAAGTGTGTGTGTGTGTGTCCGTGTATATCTTCGATTTTGGAAAAGCTGCTGAACCGATCGGGACGAAATTTGGCAGAAAAATCAAGTACACTACTGTGAGATAATAATAAGGTTTGCGAGCCTCCATCTTGAACCGGTACAAAATGGCGGCAAATTCAAATTTCGAATAGAATTTAATTTTGCCGCCATTTCTAAACACCTGAAGATAGCGATACATAAAGTGTGTGTGTGTGTGCGCGCGCGCGCGCGTGTGTGTGTGTCCGTGTATATCCTCGATTTTGGAAAAGCTGCTGAACCGATCGGGACGAAATTTGGCAAAAAAATCAAGTACACTACTGTGAGTTGATAATAAGGTTTGCGAGCCTCCATCTTGAACCGGTACAAAATGGCGGCAAATTCAAATTTCGAATAGAATTTAATTTTGCCGCCATTTCTAAACGGCTGAAGATAACGATACATAAAGTTTCCCGGCACCAAATAGATATATACTAAAAGTAGATGGCAAATTTCGTTGCGATCCGTTCAGCCGTTTGGCCGGAATACTGGACTAATGGATTAATGAAATTTCACTATTTCCATTAGTCCAGATTTCCGGCCAAACTGCTGAACGGATTCAGACAAAATTTTGCATGCACATCAAGTACATACCCATGTGGTGCCACGGAACTTTATGCATGGTCATCTTGAACCGTTTCGAAATGGC
This sequence comes from Tiphia femorata, assembly GCA_944319695.1. Classification (NCBI taxonomy): domain Eukaryota; kingdom Metazoa; phylum Arthropoda; class Insecta; order Hymenoptera; family Tiphiidae; genus Tiphia; species Tiphia femorata. Next base: position 4,996,297 of record OX090903.1, read on the forward strand.
AGCAAATTCAAATTTTGAGGCAAATTCAGACCTTTAGTCCAGTATCACGGCAAAACGACTGAACGGATTCGAACAAAATTTGGCATGCACATCAAGTACATACCCATTTGGTGCCACGAAACTTTATGTACCGCCATCTTCAACCGTTTCGAAATTGTGGGAAATGCAAGTATAGAAACGTGAGTTACGTGGTCGTGCCTATTGCAGAAAGCGAAGCTTTTCTACACCCAGTAAGGCGAGAGCGAAACGCGAGCACCTGGCGATCGTGCCGACCACTAACCACCACTAGTTTTCTTCTTCACCGTTCTACCTTACCAGTGAGGATCCTTTGACGACGAGCTGACCTACCTTCGTCGATCCTTTCGAGACTGCTAAAAGTCAGAATGAAACTTCCAAGTAGAATCGATCGATTAATTAATCAGTGGACCACACACTTTAGCGTGGAGGTATATACGGTAGATTAGTCGAAGGGGTGTGGAGGATCGAAGTAACGGATGGGATCGTGAGAGAACGGGTGGTCGTTCGCGAGAACCAGGAAGAATCGCGGAAGTAGGCCTCGAACTTCTTGACCTCATTTTTTCAGGTCGCCCCTCAGGCGCTAGTGAGAAGTTCACGGTGGTCCTAGGGTGACTGAAAAGTTTCCGCGAATATCAACGGTGAGACTAACGTCTTATCGATTGCCGACTTACGCGACGCCTCACGGGGTGCTTGCCCTGCATTTTATTCTTCTCACTTATTTATTCTACCGCGTTTTTGTCAGCTAAGATCGCGCTAAGGTTACGCTTCTCTGAGAGGAGAAGGTGATACAAGAATAATTGTAGCTTTTATCGAATTACAGTTTTCTCTGCACTGAGAAAAAAAAGCTGTTAACTCGACAAAATGCGATTAGTCGGTTAGGGTTAGGGTTAATTAGTTCAAATATTAAATACATTTGAGTGAAAGACACGGTAGGTATTACAAAATTATTTTACTTGCCTTAACACGACATTTCTTTGCTTGATGGCACGTGACCGCCGCATTTAGTTGAATGAACTAATATTCGTTTAAATCAACAGTTTTTTTTTCTCAGTGTGTAATGTTTAAATATTCGCAGTCTACATTAACCCTTCCGCTTCGAAATGCGGGATGCTTGCCCTGCATTTTATTCCTCTCATTTTTTTTTCTACCTTAACTCTAAGGTTACGCTGCTCTGAGAGAAGAATGTGATACAAGAATAATTGTAGCCTTAGTCGAATTACGGTTTTGTCTGTAATATTTAAAACTGCGTAGTCTAGATTAACCCTTTCATTTGTAACTGTTCCATCAGGATACTTTGGTGACAGTCTCTCAAATTTTCTTATTTAACACGTTCCATACCATCGTGTACCACCTAAAAGTTTATCCTGAACGATGAGAGTTAGTTTCTCGTTCCTTCACTAAACAAAAGATAATCCAAAAAATTGTACATTCCTTTGTTTCTTTGAACGGAATAACCTGGTAGTAATTGTATAAAACAGAATAAGAAAGAGATGCCTGTTAAACGTGAGTTCCTAATATAGGGCTAAAATGGACCTATACAGACGCTCGTTGATAGGTTGACAAGACGCGAGTCGAAACTCTCTCCGGATGAATCGAGAAGATCGTTCCACGGAAGCAGGTTGTGAAAGCTCGACAGATCTTTCAATGTCTCACTTATCTCTCCGCACCGCGCGAGTAAACGATACTATCGACATATTCGAAGATCGTCGACATAAACGACAACACCGGTGAATTAAAAAAAAATCGCCCAACAGAATTAGCGTCGTACCTGGATGCCGGTAAGCCAATATTCTCCACCCCTGTCGCAAAAGTTTCAGTGAATTGACGATAAGAGGCTTCGAGAACTACGGCACTCTATCCGAGGTTTACACGAACGAAAACTTGCTTGAAGTTGAGGGTAGGTGAACTGACCGGTGAACTGGTCAAGCTATTCTTTACAACTATCAATACCCTATCGGCTATCACGGTGAAGTACATTGATCAGGATTTACTCGATAGATGTCATACCCAAGCGAGGCAAGCTCGGGGCTCGAGATATCAGCAGAAAGTCTGGTTTCCGTGAAGACCTGTGAATCGAGCTCGGGTAGCATACGAGCAAATTGACCGAGGCAAGATAGTTACACGCGCAAGTCGCGAACGTTTCGATTTAACACAGCAGAGTATCTTGGGTTTTTTCACCAAAACGTTCGACTCCAAAGCTCCTCGTGACTAATCAGATTACAAGAACGGAATCAGATTTCTGTAGTAACATCTTCCTCGAAAGTGACGGAAGACGACCGACCACGCTCATAACGATGTTCTAAACTCTTGCTCTTGTTACCAATATCGTGGACAGATGCAGCAAGATCCTGCGATCGTGTAACGAACACATTGGTCATTTCATCGAGAAATTTATCCAATTCGACTCTCGGAACTTCACGAAAAGCCTCGACGAATTCATTATCCCTGACAACGTTCTGATTACTAATTTTACCAATACTAGCTACCTAATAGGTAAGCCATCCGGATGCCACGAGGTACTATGCACTCGTGGCGGTTAAATTCGCCGCGTGGAATTACGCAGTAGTGCTACGTCAAGACGTGTCGTTGCGTTAACTTATGGGTCACGGAAGCCGTGCTCGATCGTCGCTGAGAATAAATTAGCAGCTCCGTGTAATAAAGTCGTGAACAACAATTAACCCGCGATCTTCCGGCGTCGAATTGCCTGCTCGATGAAAAAAGAAAGAAGCAGAAATGAGAGAAGCCAAGGCGTCACTAACAGTTGCACACTTCTCTCACGTGTTTTCCTCCTTTCCACTCGAAACTGATGGACGAGCCGAGCGTGCGACTGAACTACTCGAGCTATCGTGAAGCTATCGCCGCGGTAACGGACTTTCTCAGTTATCAGAAGAGACTCTCGTGCTCGCGTGGAAAAAGGAAAAAAAGAAGCACCTTGCACTTCGAGACATTGATAACGAGTGACCGGTGACGCTCCTCGCTCTCGTATACGGCTATTTTTGCTCATTGTAATCGACATTAACCGTGGACGAACGCGGAAGGGACGTTTAGGTGCGTGATAATTCGCTTGTAGAGCAAAGTGCCTATTTCGCGTGGCTCACATTCGACGATTCGTGGTCGTGTCGTTTCGAATAGAAAGAAAGGAGGAAGTATTAACGAGAAATGGAATAAAGGAAGGAAGAGGCGGAGGATGAATGTGGACTCTATCCCAAAGGGACGAGGAGCCCCTCGAATGCAATTTACGTCGTAATATTCTATCACGCTAAATAGAATTTCCACGACGGTGGCTGCGAGCAAGTTGCAGTTTTCTCCGAAGGAAAAAGTAGTTGCATTAAAAATTATGTCTAGTGACGGCCAGCGGAATTACCCTCGTTACCTCCATTACGCCCTACGCGCACCGTGTTCGTCGCTTTAACCGTGTAATGCGCGAGTGCCTAATTATCGATGTGCCATCTGACACGAAAAAGAAGAGAAAATGAAAAAAAGTCGCCTGCTATCGGTGACAAGTGCACCGAGAGAAAAGTATATGATATATGTAACTATAATGGCATAGTAACAATATTATACTTGAGAATATCATATTTATGGTAAATGTTACCATAATGACGGTAATAATTACGATAGAGGTATAGTGTAAGCAACTATATTATGTTTTTACCCAAAATTATGGTTATTGTAACTAAAAATATATAATGGTAAGAAAAGTAACTATTTTATATAGTTAGTATTACCAGAATACATAGCGATAGAACTAACTATATTCACATAGCACATTTCACTATACATATGGTAACAAGAAGAAAGGTAATAGTTAATAATATAACCATTTGTACAAATCGTTCATTCTACTATATTTTCTATGGTTAAGTGAACTATAAAAATATGTTTAACGATAAAATATGGTACGATTATAGTAAACCAAACCATCTTTTTCTCTCAGTGTAGTCTGGGATAGAAAAGACGATGCGAAGGTGAGAAATGGCGAGTGAAATAAAAAGAAGAAATTCCGAAGAAGCAGGGGTGAAAATTTGAAGATAAGAGAGAAAAACGAAGCGGTGGAGAAGGAAGAAGAAGAAGAAGAAGAGAAAGAGAAAGGAAAATCCATCGACGTTTAGACCGAACGAAGGGCACGCGCGCTCACGAATCCGTATATGGTCCTCCGCAAGGGTACCCGTTGGTCACTTTCGGACGACTGGGATGACTTTTAAGGAGTGGGCGTGATCCGAGGAGGCCACGATGCGCAGCTTTCTCGGAGATAAATTTATTCCGCGGGTCCGCAGCACGCGGCAGCTCCTGGATCAACACGTCCTCTCGCGAATTTGTTTTCCACCACGACATCTCTTTTCATACTTTTTATTTCTACTAGATAATTGACACCTTTGTATTTAACACTTTACCGACCGGCCCACAGTGTGTTGAAACCCCAGAATCGTGGCCAAAATAGGAAAAAATGAATGTTGTAATTTTCAATTTTCTGTTCTAATTTTGTTTTTAAATAGTTCAAATTAATATGTTTTAGTAGTATTTTGACGAAATTTTGTTGCATTACGAATGTAAATAGATTCAAACTTACAGTTATTGCGGGATCAACAGTATCGTGCGCGCTACACTCAGAATAAAGCTACAGATTATTTTTGAAATAGACTTTTAATCATGAAATGCAGTTGTTCTACCTAATATTCCATCTTTCCTGTTTTATTTTACACAATTGTTGTATTGAGAAATTTCAAAAATATAGTGTGTAACTGAAATTTATATGATACGTATTTTCTTCATACTTAATTGTGTATTTCGTGTAATATAACAAAAACACCGCCGAACACCGCCGCGAAAATTTAAGATATAGTATCGATTAAGCCATGTACAAAACAAGAAAGAACGGTTTGCAGCGGTTTAGAAGATATAAAAGCTTTTATGACCATCTGTATGGCAACGGATGCATGGTATGGATAAATACTGACTGTGGGACCACTCATAAGTAACACTACCTAACTGTCACTCACCGATTTGAATGAAACTTAACATACTTATTAAACACCGAAAAATATTGAATACGTGTTTTTTTGTTTCGGCTAAATACGCTTTTTAGGGGTAGAAAGCACCCCTCAACCCCTGAAGGTGGAAACAGTTATGGCTAATTATTTCTGAAACGATACATTTTCTGAAAAAAGTACTTAAGACCAAAGTTGTAGAGTTCAAAGTGATGCACTTGATGGCGACCTTGAAGTTGACCTTGAGGTGGATTATCAAGGTCATTGGAAAATCATTTCATATTTTTCATAGGGAGTAGTTTACTTTTCATCCCGAGAATAAAGAAAATTTAAAAACTGAAAAAAGTAAAAAAAAAGTCTAGAAATAATATTAAATATATTAAAATTAAACAAAAATGATAAATTTATTATTTATGGCCACTTTTTTGAAGTTTCGACACACTGTGCGGCCGCTCGACTCCCGAAACAGAAAAGTGAAAAAATTATTGATTCATTCGTTAATCACGTACTGTTTTCAATATTATACAGGGTGTCCCAGACCACCCATACAATTTCTCGTGGGGACATACAGCGGCTTGCGCTGAACATAAAAGTCCTGTACCGTTTTGCGATAATCGCAATATTTATTGAGTTATTAATTGTTAAAGATCAAAGGAAAGGGCGTCCGCCAAAATAGCAGTGGGAGAAGCGATGGAGCCTCTGCAGGCTGTAGGACGGTCCAGTTTACCTACAAACAAATGCGGGGTGCGGTAAGGGGAAGAATAACGAAAAAGAAGCCGGCCGTGCAGCGGTGTCTCAGCCTTCCCCTTACCGCGTCCCGCGTTTGTTTGTAGGTAAACTGGGCCGTCCTACAGCTCGCAGAGGCACCAGCGCTCCCGCCGCTGCTATTTTGGCGGACGCCCTTTCCTTTGATCTTTAACAATTAATAACTCGATAAATATTGCGAATATTGAATAATGGTCCAGGACTTTTATGTTCAGCGCAAGCCGCTCTACGTCCCCACGAGAGATTGTATGGGTGGTCTGAGACACCCTATATATCAATGTGGTGTTTACAGTACAGTCTAAGAATTCTATCTCCCTAATTGATAACAAAGTATCGGTTTCCATGGCAAATGATTAGTAAAGTATCGGTCGATGAGCGTCGGTGACAAAAAGCCGATTAATCGGCTACCGGTCGGTAACATGTTAACATACCTGGATATACGTCGCACCCATAGACTTTAGACTGGTCAAACACGTCCGCAGGAGATTAGACCCAGAAACATACTTTTCGAGACTTCTCTTTGGTCTTTTTCTATCCCAAAACGTGCTTTGCGCATGTTCCTTGGAATACAGGTTAGAGTGAGATAAATATATTTCCTACCTCACTCCAATCCATAAATAGTTGAGCGTATATAGATAACTTATATGCCAACGAACATGCCCAAAGCATATTTCCGAATACAAAAAGACGGAGAAACCACTTATACCAAGAAACTATAGTCAATGTCAGTCCATGTACGTATATAAGGTCTATCATCGCAACGATTACGCCGTTGGAATAGGATCAGTCACCGACTGATCTGCTGTTTAACCCTACTGGTCTGTTCGGGTCTATTTGACCCGACAGAAAATTTAAATCGGAATTGTGCTTTTGTTTCAAATTTTGCTTTATCAGGCATTGGTGACTTTATTTCTCAATATTGGGGTACTGTTACTTCATATTTAATTCTTACATATTATATATTTTTTTAATTATATTTCCAATTGTTACTCATGTACCGTTACCCGAACGATACAACTGTATAGCAATTGCGAACAGACCAGCAGGGTTAAAAGTGATTTTACATTCTCCGTTGTACTCCACGAGGTTTACTCACTTTAGAAACGAAATAAAAATTCATCCACCCGGAGAAATGATAGGAGATTTCTCGAAAATGGAAAAATCCTCTCTACGGAGTAAAACGAATATATCTTTAGGATACAAGTACCTTGGAATCCTGATTGGTCGAGGGTACGTATCGCACGCGCAACAGTAGGTACTCGCAAATCGTTCCGTGCTATTCTTAAACGTCGACCCCGATGGACAACGCGAGATATGGCATCTTCTTTCGCGTACATACTCGTCGGTCTCTCGCTCACGCAGACAAGAGAGATCGATCCTCGACTCCGAGCGTATTGCGTTCGTAGGGCGAGTATCCATTAAGATGCGTGCTAGAGAACGGCGCGTCACGGTGGTGCTTCTATCGTAGACGTTAGTCCCTTGACATGCAAATTCCCATCCGGAGGACTCGTTGGAGAATCGGTGAACGAATCTGAGAGGAAGAAGAGAAGACCAGAGGTCGGCGTCACGTGATCGTAATGCGTGTACCTGCAATAAGCGAGAGACGCCAAACGATCGGAGTCTCGGCCGATCTTATCGTCGGCAGTCCGTTCGTTCCATCGTAGGGATATCCTCGAAGACGAGGGAGTCACGAAGGAAACGAAGGCAGAAGGTAAGTTCGATTGGAAGGCGAGGTCGATCGAGACAAGCGCTTGTTAGAAAATTTGCGTCTCGAGAAATGGAGAAGCGGCAGTGTGCTCACGAGGTATTATCGAATTATGGAGAATACAGTCGACGCTCGAGTAACTTACCACGGAAATTGCATAATTGTTTTCCACGGTCGTGATCGTCACCGTGGTCTTTATTGATAGTTGCACTCGTTCGATATCGCTTGTTTATATTAAACAGTGAGATTCGGATGCCTGAGTGATTCGACGATCGATGATACTTCTTTCTGGACAATAACTCGCCCCGAGTAATTGTAAGATTTTCGCTGCGAATGGTACGACACGGACATGCGGCATGGGTACGGAGGGTAAGGGCGAGTCTGTCTTTTTCAAAGTACAAACGAAAATGAGGAACAGTAAGTTTCTTAGTTTTGTTATCTTTACGCGATGCATCGAGTGAGTGTATTCGAAATATCCGATTGAATTGCATTTGCGACGAAATCATCTGGAAAAGTCGCAACAGCGACTTAAAGACGCGTTTTCACGAGCCAAGTTTAGTTGATCAACAAAAGTTGAAAGAAAAATGTAGTGAGAATCTTTCTTCCGGTAGAATTGATCAACTTTGTAGTTGATCAAGAAAAGTTTGATCCAGTCAAACCTTTCTCGTTCAGATGACGAGTCATCATTGCTTTCAAGTTGAAACATGCCTTGAAACGTGTGAACCTCGATTGACTGTTACCCTCGCTTTCAACTGGTCACCATACCTGTACAACTTCGGACATAATTGCTTTCAATCTCATTTTAAAACTGAAACGGTCGATCAGTTTCTATTGAAACGTGTGAACAAAAACTGATTCAAGTGGTATTCAATTTTTGTTGATCGACTAAAATCGGTCAACTAAATTTGACTCGTGAGAACGCGTGTCAACACACTGCGGACCAGACATTTTATTGCTAACCGTACTCAGTGGCCAAGTACTTTTTGCGTGAAATTATCAAAATCTCCTAACTGTTACCACTTGTCATTGCGATTATAATATCGCTATTGGCTGAAAATTTGGAAATGCGAAATATCTTGTCAACGGCTCCTAGCGACGCAATATGAAAAAAAACGAGGTATCTCGTGAGCCGTTTGCAATGTGTTAAAATCGACGTGTTGTCAATGTTCGTTCAGGTTCTCGTCTCGTCTCGTTCTTCCTAACAAATGAGAAACGACTACGATCGCTTGCAATTAGTTCGATCATTTCAATTGGCAGAATTAATGCAATTAGTGGAATCGCTTTGCGATTGAGAAACGTACGACACTACGCAGTCCACAAAGTGTCTCACGAAATAAATATACGACAAGAGGATCACCTGGAATGAGAATCGCGAGAAAAGATAATTTTTCACTTCTCGGCTTGTTCGCTTACAATTAGAGCATTCTCACCAAGCGGCTCGATTGAAAACAATACGAAAGTCTGTTTCTAATCGTAGAGATGGAAAATTTTCCGTGGCTTTTGGAGTCTACGGAACATTTTTTATAAGCACTATTTCTCATGTGAAGGAGTCAAATTGACTCGTTTCCATAAATATTGACTTAAAGTCTGCGTAAGGCCTGCGACAGCTCGTGCGTTGCTACACTGAGAGAAAAGTATATGATATATCTAACTATAATGGCATAGTAACAAAACTATAGTTGGAAATATCATATTTATGGTAAATGTTACCATAATATCGGTAATAATGCAAACGTAATAACAACAAAGGTAATAAAAGTAACAAGAAGAAAGGTAATAGTTAATAATATAACCATTTGTATAAATCGTTCATTCTACTATATTTTGTATGCTTAAGTGAACTATAAAAATATGTTTGACGCCAAATTTAACTAAAAAATATAGCGAGATTATAGTAAACCTAACAATTTTTTCTCTCACTGTACGTTCACGGGTGTGAGTTGAGCCTGTCGGACGAGAGGACAGAGAAAAAGGGAAGCGAAGACAGAGATTGAGGAAGACTGTGAAGCACAGAAAGAAAGAGAGAGACAGAGAGGAGAATCCTCGTTGTGCAATCCTCGTCGCCACAGTTGTCAGTAATTGCATATTTATTACGTCGTAGTTTCTTCTCCATTCTCGGACTCCGTCCAAACTAGTGCCCTCTATTACACGTGTACACGAGTATTTAATTCTTTTGTTTTTAAACACATGTATAGGGTACCTCGCGTGTAATACACGAATACACGTACTACACGTGTATTTATTTCACGAACACTTGAAAAATTATGAGAAAATTTTTTTTCTAAGAAATATAAAAAAGTGTCGTAGAGATACAAGAAATATCTATGTATGCAAATACATACAATTTGCCACAAGATGTAAGATGCTGTGATAAAAATTTCTTATAGTTACCGGTGTACACATGTATCTACGGATATCCGTGTTAGATATAACGTGTAGCACGACAACACGTGTCACGTGTACCCGTGTATTTTAAAACACGGTTCTGACCGGGAGCTCTAGTCCAGACGCGTGGTTGCTTCTTCGAGTTGAATTTTCGAAGCTAAATGCGCGCGAAATTTGAATCGAAACGAGAGAAACCTTTCAGAGGAATTGTCCAGATCGCACGCATATTCTTAGCCACCGATGAAGAAAATGTTGCACACAACATAGACACGATTCACACTAACTTTTCTCGAATTAAATTGTCCACGATAAAGCGCACGACTCGATCGAGTTTCTTAAGACGAGACGTGGGAGGTACCGTTCGTGGAACGCAACTGTAGGTCCTCGTCCGCTTATTGCAGAGACGCGCCTACCTAATGATCGTGCGCGTATTTTCGAGTACCGATGAAGAAAATGTTGCACGCAACATAGACTTACGATTCACACTAACTTTTTTTAAATTAAATTGTCCACGATAAAGCGCACGACTCGATCGGGTTTCTTAAAACTGCTCGCTCTAGGCGTGGGAGGTACTGCTTATGGAACGCAACTCTAGGTCCTCGTCCGCGTATTGCAGAGACGCGTCTACCTAATGATCGTGCGCGTATTTTCGAATACCGATGAAGAAAATGTTGCACACAACATAGATTTGCGATTCACACCGACTTTTAAATTAAATTGTTCACGATAAAGCGCACGTCTCGACCGAGTTTCTTAAAACTGTTCGCTCGAGGCGTGGGAGGTACCGCTCGTGGAACGCAACCGCAGGCCTTCGTCCGCGTATTGCAGAGGCGCGCCTGTTTAATGATCGTGCGTAACGCTCGTCTCTCTCACCCTCTTCTTCGTATTGCGTGAGAGCGAACCTTTCCATCGTTCAATGGTTTTGAATTTCCCAAATGTCACGATACAACAGCGAATGAAAATAGCGGACGAGAGTGAAATGTCTCCTCGAATCGATCGAGTGAGCCTCCAATTTCGCTACGTCCACCGAGTAATTCGCTTTTCCATCTCCCTCCTCTCTCACATTTTCCTCTTCTTCTCTCGATATTAGAGAATCTCGAACGAGACTCATAGTAGCTACGATGTTATGAACTACGCCTTGACCTCCCGGGAGGGTCCGCGTTACAACATTCATGCAAATCTCCTCGTTCTGTATCGACCTCAAAGTCAACAAGGAAGTTACGAGCAGCAAAACGGAAGACAAGCCAACGTAACAGCAAGGTACTTGCAGAAGGGGACGAACGACTTAAAGTAAACTTCCTGGATCACGAGGAAGTACCTATCGCGCCGTTTCGATGCATCTCGATAAAGCTAAACAATATCGGTTCTTCCCTCAACAACTGATTTCGCGACACGCGAAGCCGGTAGGTGCCTGTGCGAAGCGCGCGCACGGTACGTGCCGTGCCGCGAGAATCGATCGTTCTGCACCGATCGCGCGCGAGCTTTTCCTCTCGTCCCTTTGAAATATTAAATCAAATTTGCTCGCGGCGAAAGGCGACCGTGAACGTGCCCAGAAGAGGAAAAGAAGTACGATACAGCCTCGTTAACGGTGGCAAGCGATTTGCACGGTGCCGTCCCCTCGAAGAGACTTCCTCGTTGAAACGCGCGAATTTATATGGAGCGGAACACGCTCGGCTCGGAGGCATTCCAAAGAGATTTTTCTGGCGCGATATTTTCGCGAATTTTTCAGCGACTCGGAAACGAGAAAGATAAGCGTGGCAATGTGTTATCCGTGAATGGGCAACAACGCGCCGATAGAGGGCGACGATTTTTTAATGTCTCCCACCTGTCCACTGCTACGAGATCGCGGATAATTTGAAACATTGAACATTCTTCGGTAAGACTTCCGTCTGATCTTAATAAAATTTTGCTGGTACGTAGCATTTACTAAATGCAGTCGAACGCCATAAGTGCGAATTTAAGGAAACGCCTGCTTTCCGAGATATTAAATTTTAAAATTACACAATTAGATCAACAATTTTTGAAAGTTTTACGTAAGAGAAATTAACACATAATTAATACGTAACTGAAATTTCACAAAATGTCAGGTTAGACAGGTGCAATGGTTAGGCGCGTAATAAAAAAATAATTTAAACTTGAGAGCGTGGTAGACCTTTCTGGTTAGATCAATCTCCATTTATCACATTTATATTTCAACTTTAACATTGAATATCGTTTATTGGAGAGAAAACCGCCAATTTTGTCAGAGGAGAAAGTTATTTCTGGAAAAACTTTTTCTGTTAATAACTGTTTAATAAATGACGAGCTGAGCTTAAAACCTTCACAACATTATTCAGGGTGATGATTTTGATAAAATATGTGAAGGACATTGAAATCCGAGGTGGCTCCCCATAAGTTAATAATTACAAAAAAAAAAACAAAATTGTTTTCTATATTTCTTGTTTTTAATATGTATTCTAATGATATTTGGATAAATTAGTATATATAATCTTGCAAGATATTAATAAAATAAAACATGTTTGAATTTTTGTCTTTTCTTACGTAAAAATCTAAAAAATTGAACGTGATTAAAAATTCAATATCTCGGAAACCAGGCGTTTCCTTAATACTAGATTTACCGAAACCAGTCAATTTGACTGGCTCAAATGAGAAATCGTGTTTATAAAAAATGTTCGGTAAATCTAGGTTAAATTCACACTTATGGCCTTCGACTAGATTTACTAAATGCTACTTACCTGTAAAATTTTATTATGATCGAACAAGGGTTGGATACGGTAGTCTTACCGATTCTTCTTTCAAAACTCTCGAAAAATGTGCTCGATTCTCGCGTGGAGCTGTATTCTCGACGAATGAAAAGCGAGAAGCAGGAGACCAGCGGAATTTTTCGACGAGCCGCTCGAAGGGAAGTCCACGAGGAGGTAGTGCCGATCGATCGGATGGCAACCGTTCGCCCGCCTGCTGCACCAGGGGCGCTTTTCACCGTGGCGATAAATTCTGGAAACTCGCGAGAGCACGAGGGAGGAGCGCTCCTGGCATGCACCGGCCCCAACAAGCGCGTGTTGCCATCGCCGCCGTGAACCTTTCGCGCAAAATATTTCACCACCTTGCCTTGGCACAACTCCCATCTGGGCGTCGAATCGATTATTGAACAAACAGCGCGATACCCGACTTAGAGACTCGAGTCGCGAGTCTACGGAGTAGGGGAAAGGGCCTTAATTTGGATCATGTATTTTTCTACGGCTTGATAGTATCTAGCGCATCTTATCAGCAAGCATTTGTGTCAAAATGTGATTATAGCACATCCTACAAACGTGTAACTTACAAGGTGAAGCCTAATTTGACAAACGACAAATGTTTCGTCAGTATGCACGTAGATCTATTAAGGAATGCGGGTTATTTAAAGTATAAAATATGTGCGGTAAATACAATTTAGTTGTATCTTGATACAGATATTAAGAAATTTGTAGAATTGTACGTGGTATCAATCGTTTAGAGCTATGTGTAGTATTTGTTATCTTTACTATTGAGAAGTGAATCTTGGGTTAGTTTCCTAATTTGGATTACCGCAAAATCCGTAATTCGGACCGGTCTGATTTCAAAACAATTGTGCTTTTTTTTTATAAGAAAAATGTGAAAACGTGGTAAATATAGTCAGTGCGAAGAAGAAAGTAGCTATTTAGATCATTTATAATTAGGTACTGAAATCATCATCAGAATTCGGGTGACATGGCAATCAAAGTTAATGTGCTGATAGAGGATCATCACTACTTTGAGTGTGTGAATTGTTTATCCGATTGATTTAATTTTTTGTGTTTCACATAACTTTCTGTTTTATTAAACATTAATTTTTATAATTAGTTTCATTCAAGAACGAGATAAAACAGATGGTCCAATTTAGAAGATACGTGGCTCAAATGAAGAAACCGGTCTTCTAAATTGGACTTTCTAGACTACTTTCAAAATTTGAAAATGATTTCAATAAGATCAAGTGTTTACTACATCTTCATACCACTTACAATTTTCTTTTCAGTTAATACTTAAGTAGAATTATTGTTTTATACTTCCGCTTTCTTAGATGGTCCAATGCACGATCCCTTCCTTTACAACGCGCTTGGTATCCATTGACGAATTCTTGAAATTCGACTGCCACCCTACCTAACGCTAATATCAAAGAGTTATTTCGTCGAGATTCTTTTTCGCACGTTCGCAGCCTCCCCACCCCGCGTTCTTCATTTACGAGTAAAATATGGATCACTCGTTGCACCCGAGAACCGAGCGTGAAAATATTCTCCGCCCCTATTAAGCTCCGTTCGTCGGCCCCGACGATCGTTTCGCAGCGAACGCGGGAGCCAATGAAAATTCTCCCAGCCCCGTTTGTTTATGGTACATACGAGCATGGAGGTGCAGGACGGGTAACAACACGGAGTAGCAGGGCTATACAAAAATACTTCTCGCATTATATTAATTACGTCCCGTAAATATCCTCCGATCGAACAAGCTCGCGGTCCACCTCTTCTCTCGCTTTTCTCTCGGTAATGGATGCATTTCAAACCCTCGTAGAGCCCTCCACGTCTCCACCCTTCTGTAAATCGGTCTCCCATTTACTGCGTGCGCGCGCGAGACCGCAAGGGTGTACTTTTTCCGTTGCCGGAATAAATATTCATCTCGATACGCGCGAAGACGGTCCACGACGGCGATCATTTATTCATCCGTGTCATCTTGCGGTGAACATACCGACGACGAGCGAACGAACGAGCGGTGAGGAAGGTACGAAGGGTACGGAGAACGCGAGGGGCTTCGACGGAGCGAAGAGAAAAGACCACTGGTGGGTGCGTGTATGTGAGTGTGCGAGAGAGGCAGAGAGAGAATGAGAGAGAGAATGTGTGTGTGTGAGAGAGAGAGGCTCTGAAAAAGGGAGAGAGAGAAAGAAAGAAAGAAAGAAAGAAAAATTGCATTTATTGCACCCTGAGGTGAACCCGTAGGGCGCCCGACCAACAATTGCAAAAAGTACGCTGTACAAATAGTTAAAAGAGAGCTTGAGCCGAAGCCCATACAAAAAATGAAGCATATACATACATTAAAATATAAACGAAACAACAAACAAAACATAACAAACAAAAACATCCGCAAAAGTCAAATCTCGTTGGCAGCAAGAAGATGCTCATACAACCTACTTCTATAAATCAGGAGGTCCTGACTGTGCCTAATGCGTACAGAGAGAGAGAGAATGTGAGAGAGAGAGGCTCGAAAGAAGGGAGAGAGAGAGAGAGAATGAGAGAATGTGTGTGTGTGTGTGTGAGAGAGAGAGGGGCTCGGAAGAAGGGAGAGAGAGAGAGAAAGATAGAGACAGAGAGACAGAGAGAGAGAGAGAGTTCACGTTTAATTAAAAAAGATACTGTGCGCTGCCGGCACACCGGGGACTAGCCGGCGTAAATTTCTTCACTCGCGTGGGACGCGAGCCGCGGTGAGTATAATTTAATGTCTAACCCAGCCTAACTCGGTGCGTGCGCCCGAGAGCGCGGGGGCATTATTATTTCAGCGGCGTGGCGCCAAACTACGGCCTTAATCCTCCGGCAAGGAGAAGAAGAAGAGGAGGTGAACGACGGAGAGAAGTAACGAGGAGTCTTACGCGCTCGAAAGATCTTCGCAGCATCTACGAGAAATTTCGAGCTCGACGTTAAACCGTTCTACGAACATGTTTTTCTTTTTTATAATTTAGCAAAGACCTGGAAATATCTGCCAAACGTCGTCGGTCGTCGATCGAAGTACCTGCGAAAATCCACGAACACGAAAGAAAAGTACTCCGCTTCTTCTTATTCTTTCTACGAGCACGACAGTGAGAAAGGGTTAAGCGAGCGGTGGTACGCGAGCACGAGTCTACGCGACTAGTTCACCCACCAGATATCGATTCTCACCGACCTCTTTCACCCTCCTCTCTAACCTTCTCCCCATCGGCCGTATCGAAAGCGTTTACACTCGCGCGTCGACTCTTCGGAAGGGTTGCTACGCGTGAAATCATCGTCGGAAGGCTCAAAGGCGAGAGAAAACTCGTGGAAGGTGAAACGAAGGGAGGACAAGGGATGTAGAGAATCGAGAAAGAAACGGTCTCGTAGGAGTTGGTCCGAGACAGTCGACTTCCGGCTCGCGAATTCCTTTAAAGTTGTGGAAACTTTCTCCGCGGGAAATATCGGAGATCGAGGACGAGGGTGGAAGTTGGGGTAGAGCAGGAGAGAATCGATAGAAGGAGGTACATGCGCGTACTCCGGCCCGATTTGAAAATGTCAATCCGGCGTCGGCTTCCGCTCGACTAATAGTCCGGTGTCCTTCGTTTCTCACGCTCGCCCACCGCACGTCGGTGTATTCTCTCCCGAGCAGTCACGCGATTTTTGTATTTTTGACATTTCACGTGAGTCGCGGGATACGCGAAAGGCGTACGGTAATGTTCGTCCAGTAATATTCTCGTGGACGTTTTTCTTTTTTTTTTTAAGGTGGAACAAGGGGACGGGAGAACGTGTTTACTCACGCGCCGTCGTACGACCATCCGAAGTCGAAGGAGGGGTGGTTTTGCATAGGAATCGTTGGGCACGCGAATAAGAAGGCGACGGGTGGTAGAAGAGAGGGTAAGAGGGAGGAAATGCGGAAGAGAACAGAGTGTGCGTGTGTGTGTGTGTGTGTGTGTGTGTGTGTGTGTGTGTGTGTGTGTGTGTGTGTGTGAGAGAGAGAGAGAGAGAGAGAGAGAGAGAGAGAGAGAGAGAGAGAGAGAGAGAGAGAGAGAGAGAGAGAGAGAGAAAGAAGAGTGGAATACTCGGCACGGTCTCGCGAACTTCGTTCACAAGGGGCAACTTCCTGCTCGCGAATTGCCTTTAAGTCCTCGTCGGGGCATGAAAACTTTCACGACGAGAAATCGAAGAACCATTCATGCAGCGCGCCGACGACGCGCGACGGTACGGCAGAGGCAGACGAGTAACCTGGTCGTGCCTGCTTCGTCTCATTGAATATTTTCTGAAATAAAAAATCCACCGACAGTCGTGAAATCGAAGCGTGGATACGAGCTATGAATTATTTTTTGGTCGATGTAAAGCACGAATTAAAAACTCACCGATATCACGGAAAGTTTACGATTTTTTGCGCGTACTAAAAGCATTCTGAGATTCGTTTATCGTGGATCGAAGTTAAATATCCGTGCTCTTAACGCACGTGTAATCGTCTCTTCTTCGTATAAACGGATGTAGTCGTATTCGAGTAATTTTAAATCTAAATTCGTTCGACGGGTCGCGTCTAGGCTACCGATGCCGGTATCGATAATCGTGAATATTTCACGTACCCTGCCGATAATGTTATTTATCGATATTATTGGTAATATTAATAAGAGGGAAATTCGAGTTTACCAGAACGCGGGTAGGATGTTCGTATGTATAAGGATATACGTGAAATTGAAATATAAACGTTTACTTAACATTACGCGATTGATACGTTTATTACTCGTGTAGGTGCAGGTGTACTTACATACACGCGAAACAGTGACTTATAATTTCACGTAACGTCGAAGATTCTCAACGAGGTATTCATCATCCCCGAATTGTTCGAAAAAGAAAATGAAATCGAACGATTCACCGCCCCGGAAGCTTTTCTCGAGCTTTACTAATTTCTCGTAATTTATTTATTTATTTATTTATTCACGGAACAAGGTCTGTAGTATGATAAATATTAATAACAGTGCCAAAAAGAAAAATACACACACAGAAGAGAAAAACGAAGATACCATTACCGGGTACGGATGTAAAATTACGCATCCGTGCTCGATGATGCGCTCTCGAGGAACTAACACACGAACGAATATGCGCGGACCTAGTGATTTAATTTCGAAAAAACAAAATTACTCGATTTATAATAATTTCGATGCGCGTGGTGTTGATTCACCTTCTACGCACAGCCAGATATCACTAACGTATCTATCGTAAGACTCCACTGATCAAAAGAGCGGAGCTTTCGAAGCTCCTTCGAAATTTCGTTGAAATAAATTCTACTCGTGCACACAATTTTCCAGCGTGGATCAGAATAATCGTAGACACGTACGTGGCGCCGCAGCTGCTTCAACTGAGTTACGCATCGATACGGCTTCGGTAATGCTCTTGATCAATAATATCCTATCGTCAACCGGTCGGGAATAATGCGCGGGTAACGTGAATTCTCCTCACAATTGTCTTCTTACCAAGTTAGTCAAGCACGGATATAATAAATTGTAAAACTATCCAGTGAAAAGAGTATTTCTACGTCTGTTCGAAAACGTGGGTGAAGATGAAAACGAATTTTAATCCGCTCATTTCCTGAGTATTGTAGGGTTGATAGTACCCATAGACTTATACTCATAGACCGCGCATTCTGTGAGAAGCGTTGAAGACAACATGATACGAGAAAGCAATACTGGGAGTGAGCCTGTCTCTGTCTAACTGGAGCGTTGGTGGGGGGAATAAAGAAAAGAGGAGAAGAGCATACGTTTACGCGTCTAAACATTTCAACGTATACTCGCGTTTAAACGTTGCTCTTCTCCTTTTTTCCTTATTCCCCCCACCAACGCTCCAGTTAGACAGAGACAGGCTCACTCCCAGTATTGCTCTCTCGTATCATGTTGTCTTCAACGCTTCTCACAGAATGCGCGGTCTATGAGTATAAGTCTATGATAGTACCATGAGGCACCTGAACTCGGATTTGTCTGCACGAAGTTCGTGAGACGTCTTTGCGATGGAGCCCGATCGCCACGCGATGCGTCGATGTCCGGATCAGGACACGTGCTTGGTAACAGAAATCCTTAAAAGGACTTGCTACCCTCCTTTCACCCGAGGCCACCGTGGACGCGCGGTCATGGTGGCTCGGTCACATAAACACACAATGTTAGGCCTTTCAGCGTGGTGGTGTCCGCGATTGCTGCAGAGCAAAGGTTTAAGGTTCGTTTATATCTGCAGATATTAAGCCGTGGCAGACGAAATAATAATCTTTAATACACTGAGTATGAACGTATTTATATGTGTTGTTACGTGGTCGCGCAGACGCCGACAGACACAGGTTGTATTTGGCCAGCATTTGCGGCAAAAATTTTTGCTGCACCTATCTGATTTCGTATGTACCTATCTGGACAGGTCGAAGCTGTGCAGACATCTTTGGACAAGGTCCAATATTCTCCTTCCAATTATCTTTTTTCGAGCATAGTATGTACGGCCATACGATTGGCTCTTTTTTTTATTTAGACACAGGCTCGTGCACGGCCAGCATACGCGGTAAAAATTGTTTGTCCGCGTGGTTCATGTCTGTACCTGCGTGGACAGGGCGATTAGAGCATCAAAGCTGTCCAGACATCTTTTGACAAGGTCCAATATTCTTCTTCCAATTTTCTTTTATCGAGCATAGTATGTACGGCTATACGATTGGCTCTTTTTTTATTTTTATCCAGGTCTTCCTCTTCTAATAACAAGATTATGAATAAATCTTCAACTGAGAAGTGTCTGAACATTTTCAACAAAAATATGAAACAAATTCGCGCGCGTTTTACCAAGCT
The DNA here is from genome assembly GCA_944319695.1 of Tiphia femorata. NCBI lineage: Eukaryota > Metazoa > Arthropoda > Insecta > Hymenoptera > Tiphiidae > Tiphia > Tiphia femorata. Next base: position 5,015,711 of record OX090903.1, read on the forward strand.
ATTCAGCGACTGCCCATGGAGGTAGATGGTGTCGGGTATGCCACGCGGTTTTTACAGGTTTACTGTCTTTAAATGTGAATAACGTGTCTGTCAGTATCTGACACGCTCTACGTCTGCAAATATAAATGAACCTTTACGTTGTGCCACCATGGCCGCGCGTCCACCGGTGGCTTCGGGTGAAAGCCACATTACGGTAACGCCGAGGCGTCGATCGCGTCACAACTGCTAATAAAAAGTATCTGCGCGTCTTTTTCATTACAACGAAGACAAAGTAATTTTTCTCGCCAGATCCTTTCCACAGTATCGGAAGATCGAAAGATTATCTCGTACAAGACAACCGTAAAACGTAAGAAAATCCAACGGAAGTTCATCCACCTTACACGCAGGAGTACGCAACGGCTAAAAGGTCAATGCACACTATAAACTTCGGACAGTGTTTTCTTATTATTCCGTTTTAGTCTTTTTAAAATGCGCGCGCCTCGTGTATGCCGATAAGATTGCCAAAAATATTGTATAAAACAACGCCTTTCGGTAATATTCTCCGAAAAATACATATTTAACCGGGACTCGACCGAAATAGTAGTGAAACAGTAACGAATTTATTATCGAATGTTCCCAAATACGATGACACCCGTCGAAGAAATTTTCACAAGTTCGAAACTTAACACAGACGGAACTACTATCAAGAGCTCTTAACCGTTTGAGTCCCAAGCAGCGCGATTGCGCTGTTCAGATTTTATGTCGAGAAAACCCAGCACATTTCAAGCGTTGTGGACAACTGACGATCCGTCACCGACTGTCGAAGTAGCGCGCTCAGGTTTACTAACGCAAGTACAACACACAACTCCTTCTTTTAATGTGAATAAGACATTTTACAATAGCTACAATACTATAATAATGGCTCAATGATACATTACAAAAGAAAACATTTTCTATTTCATTGTTATCTTCTCAATAATTTTGATCGAACAAAGCTTAAAATATTTATAAACTTACAGTACGCATATGTAATAATACGTATGTATTTCATAAAATAACGAATTTCGAATTAAACGTATTCTTGTGTTATGAACGAACAATTTAAATGGAGAGTAACAGTTATAATTTGTAACATCGGTGTTTATCAAAACATATTGGATGAATTCCTCTTTTACATAGTACACAAATTAAATGTGATCTTTTTATTGCATCTTTGGTGTTGCAGACTACGCATTGTCGTAAGTTACGCTTGGGATTTATCGACATAAAATAAAAGAAGCGCTATCGCGTTGCTTGGGTCTTCTCGTACTTATTTAGAGAGCGCGCGGTTGCGCTGTACGGGATTCTTCGATAGTGTTTTTTCTATACCTCCTGGGACTCAAACGGTTAAATACGACAAAATCCGTATAAGAAATTTTCGCAAGACCAAAGCGTAACATAAACTAAACGTAACCTTAATGCTCGTACGCATCGACCTTAAACCGCACCAGTCTCAGCACGCGACCCTCCTTTACCCTCCCACCGACCTCAGCTCCCCGAAAAGGGACACGAGATCTCGCCGGTATAATACGGAAATAAAGCAGGCCAGGTACGCAACCACGACTTGAGGCCAAAGTCTAACAGACACGACACACCTCCAACCTTTCTATCGATCTGCGGCCGGAGGTTTTACGCGTCCTCCACCCCTCGCAAGCACACCGACTCTCCTCTTCCTCCTACTCTCATCCACCCTGCGTCTCCACCCCCGGCTTCGTTCTCTCGCTCACGCTCTCTCACCACCACCGCCTTCTCATCCCCTGAGCAGCACCAACCCCAGCAGCAACTCACGTCCTCTCACTAGTCCTCTGTCTATCCCTACCTTCCTGTCTGTGCTTCACGGTAAAGTCCTCGTGAGAAGGAAAGGCAAGCGGCAGGCCTCGGTGCGAGAATGCTTCTCCTCATCTACTTCGTCTTCTCTCTTTCTCTCTTTCGTACACTTACACACCCACGTACACATACTTTCTCACCCTTTACGCCTTCTGCTCTCTTCTCTTCCTCTTTCCTTCAACCCCTCACCCAACCACCCCGGCGTTAGACGCTTCGAGGAAGCGTGGAGGACTGGAACGCGACGATGAGGGGCCAAAGGAGAGAGTCGTGGTGGAGGATGGGGAAGTAATGCCGAGGGGGCGAGGAAAGAACGATAGGCAACTGGAGAGGGTGGAAAGCAGGAGAGAGTGCCAATAACGTGTCTTTACGCTACGATGCTTTCGCACCTGCGCAGGAAAGACGTGTTTTCTCCTTCGATTTTCGAACTCTTCTCACCAATGTTGATTTTTAACCCTTTGAGCCCTATGGACGTATATTTGCGTCCTTAGATCACACCGATGCCTTTCGCCGGACGCATATACGCGTCCATAGGGCTCAAAGGATTAAAAATCGAAAAAATCGACAGACGCATATATGCGTCCTTAGATCACACCGATGCCTTTCGCCGGACGCATATATGCGTCTGTCGATTTTTTCGATCACCTACATAGAAGTAATTACAGTAACTTTTGCGTGAGATGAATACAGGTGCATTCCTTAGTAACAGCATGGTGATAACGCTCATTAATTATTTAATCTTCTTCTTGAATAGTTAATCAATAGAGTTCAGTCTTGCGAAAAAGTATTCCGTCTACAGCAATCGTCACCGTCCGTATAGGCCGTGAGTATTCAGGACTCACGGAGCCGTTACGACACGGTATGCTGTAACGCTCCAGCGTAGGGCGCAACATTTGGAAGGGCGCAAAATTTTAATACGTTAATAATTTTTTAAATGTCTAAAAACATGAAGATTGACAACTCGATTTGTAACGACCCGCCTCCACTTGTCTCGATGCGGTCTATTTGTGGATCAGTATCATAATCAAATCTTAAGACCGTCTTAAATTCATCTTTAGATGCTCTTTAGATAATAAAATAATGCATATAGTATCTAAGATAAAGATAAGACGATCTTAAATACAAGATCCAATTATGAATACTGATGTAGGACCTCTCTTAACCGCGTGCCCGTACAGTAGTGGTTCGGTAGAACCGATTATGCCGGCACGGTACATGCCGCCATAATTTTTAAATTACCCACTCTACAAGCTTTTCATTTTTGTCAAATATATGATTAAGAATTAGTATCAAATATTCTGTTTAGTAAGTTTAATATCTTAACAATGTCAAAACAAATATAAAATAAAAAGAACAAAATAAAACACACATACATTCGAACGGTTTTCAGGATGGCGATTGCATAAGTCACTCCCTTTACGGTCGTGCCTAAAAAAAATATAAAAATATAAAGAACATATGAAAAAGCTAAAAAACGAAACTATTATCCTGCTATGTCTTCGTCGTGGTTCTGGGTAACGATAAATGCAGGAATTTTTTAAACTGTCTTTGTCTTTGCATCTTTGTGCTGGGGCGCACAAACGAACTCCAGAGTAGGGCGTCATAACGGCTCCGAGGACTCAAAGGGTTAAGTAAAACATTAGTAGGGTATGATGCGACAGACGTGAAGCAAGATGGATACGATTCTACGACGAACAAGAGATCTCACGTCGGTAGGGGTCTAATTAACGATCGATGGTAAATTTACCTCCGATCGAGCAGAATTAGATACGTAGGCGGTGACTCTGTGGCGAACCGTACGCAGTCGGCCAGGCTCACTGTCAGCAGACGAGTGGATACAGTCATCCGCGAATCGAGAGTCCGGGCCATCTCCGCGAGGGTTTGCAATGAGAGAAGAGGAAGGGGCAAGGGAGTCAGTCACCTATTTTAAGTGTTACAAATATAGCTACTACCCTATAACTTCGTTACCGAGTATTTAAAGAAACCGAAGACCCCCGCCTACCTCCTCCTTCCTCGTCGACTCATCGGGTGGGACTTGCTCGCTCGCGCGAACCTCTCGACGACAACAAAGCGCGGAATAAGAAAATTATTCGCGATTCTCTCTCTCTCTTTCTGTCTTTCTTTCTCTGTCTGTTCCTCTCCCTCTCATCTTCCACCGCGTGATTCGCGCGCACGACCCTCGGGCCAAACGAGTAAGATGCGTGGAAATTGGTAGAGCCTCATGATACGATTACGAATTTACTTGACTACGTTAATATAATTCACTGCCATAAAATGGAAAAAAAATAATAAAAAAGTCAGGAGAGAATGACCTGCTAATTAAGCGATCCTATAGTAATTTACCTGCTTTGCTAGTTTAGTCGAAGTTTGTGGTGGGGCACAGTGAGCAAACGCGCCAATCTAGCTGGGCAAAAATCGAATGTCGATCCTTAATGTGTCTACAAATTTGATTTATAATTATGCTTAGAGATGCTTGGAGTCTTAAGTACTGGTAATGAAACGTCTCTAAAAGCACATTTACATGATTAATACACGATAATCTGTATTACGTGAGTTCGTGTACATGTAATGTTTTTTCAAAACTGTTCGGTGAGGGAATAAGTTGGCTGTAAATATTTAGACCGTCCTGCTGCATATTTTACTTGTGGAAATTTAAAATATTACGAATTACAGCTTAAATGCAGTTCCGTTGGGTAGTTTGTTTTGGCGATTAAATATTATTAAATATTGCACTACTTTACACCCCAAGAATTTTACGTTAATAGAGAGAGAAAATATCAACCTTTCACGTATATCGTGATTCATGCCCGACAAGACCAATCTCAGAAGTCATTGCAATTTTCACGAAACTGTGTCGCGTACGTCATATGATGTTACGTGAATTTCCACATAAAAGTCGCAAATTTCAATCAGCTCGACCCAGATTAAAGATTTGTCTTTAAGGGTTAATATTTTAAATCTACAATGTTTTATTTACTATCGATATGCTATACCTAATATTAATGTATAGTAAAACCTGTTTTTGTGCGGGGGATAGGGACCGCATAAAAGAAATCGCATACAAAAAAAATATCGCGTAAATTCATAAGGTTTTCATTTGCAACACATTTTAAAAAAACTTTTTTTATGCGGTAAATGGAAAAATCGCACATAAAAAATCGCATAAAAAAACCGCACAAAAAAGGACCGCATAAAAACAGGTCTTACTGTACACTATACATTAATTGGAAATGTTTAAATTTTCTCTTTTGCTTTTTTCCTGCGAAAAATACTTTTTTCCAGCTAGACTCGCGTTTTGGCCCACTGTGTGGGGGCTACCTCTTGACGTCGAGGCGAAAAACGGTAAAGCGAACGAAAATCGAGAACAGTGAATACACAGAGATTAACTGCTAGTAGTTAAATGCTTTTGGAGCATGAAATTCTGAATGTTGTTGTCGCAATCATTATTCTCTAAACAACCTCGTCCCAATATACGCAAGAGAGAAGTATCTTAAACAACGAAGCTGGCGCACTTTGATAAACAGAGAAATACCTCTCGATTTACCTGCTCTTAAGGTACGTAGTCTCCGATTTTGTCGCTGCAATACTTTGTCTAGTTCATTTCGAATTTAATACAAACAACATTATCCACCGCGATCGACAGAATCGAACGGGCGAGGATGAGATATATTATCCCGTGGTTGCGAATAGCCAGGCGATTATTTCTGGTACAAGCGCGAGAAATTCACGGCCGGAACAACTTTTCGTCACGAAGGAAATTAGTTGGGAAACGCGGAGGTTTATCGCGTCGTAAACCGTTCGCGGTTTGCGACGACGTTCTCCTCTTTACTCTTCGCTTGCACCGGCTCCTCCTGCGCCTCAACGACGACACTTTGGCGCGACAACGAGAGAAGAGAGGCTGAGCGCGGGAGAGAGAGAGTGTGTGTGAGTGAGTGAGTGAGAGAAAGAGAGAGTCACAGAGAGAGCAGAGAGAGAGAGAGAGAGAAAGAGTCAGAGAAAGAGAGCGACAGAGAGAGAGGAAAAGAGGTGCGAACGAAAGAGAGAAAAATGAAGATGAGGATGCAGGCCGATAGCGACGCATTACACCGCCTATGCGCGAGCCGCCGCTTTACACCCAAGAATATGGACAACGTTAATATGCCAGAGTCACGAATCATGATTATTTCGGACGGTTTCTCCGTACTGGCTATCGCTTCCACCCCGCCGCAAAGCTAAATATATCTTCGTCGAGAGTGAGTGAGAACGGGAGAGAAAGAGAGTGGCGCGAAGGAGGAGAAAAACGATAAAGAGGGACGGAGAAAGACGGCGAAGGCCAAGAGGAGGACGGAGGACTATCGACGATACCACGAAGAGGCGAACTTTCGAAGAGGCACGCGCCCGTCTAACGATTGCATCCTGAGGAGCCACTTGGTCACCGTCAATTTCGACGGTTCGATTTTAAAAACGGCGCCGACAATGGACTATGCTTCCGGAATAAGATTGGCAAATGAGAAGATAATCGTACGAAGCACGGTGGACTTATATTTTAATTTTCTCACCTGAAAGCGCGGTAGATTTGTATTTTAACTTTCTCGAATGGTAGCGAGTACACTGAGAGAAAAGTATATGATATATCTAAGTATAATGGTACAGTAACAAAATTATAGTTGGAAATATCATATTTATCGTAAATGTAACCATAATCTCGAAAATAATTACGATAGAGGCATAGTATAACCAACTATATTAATTATAAAATATAGTGAGATGATAGTAAACCCAAAGTTTTTTTTCTCTGAGTGAAGCACCGATTAGCCAATTAGTGGCGAGGATTCCCCTCTGGCCGATTCGAAGACGGGTGAACGTATGGACCACTTAACCTTCGATCAAATTACATATTGGAAAATATATTTTACGCAAGTGTGTTCGATTCGAAACCTATCAGAACACCACGCCGAAGGAATGATGGAAGCGTAGATGCAACAGCTGCATCAGGTGCACGAACTTAGGATCTCCGGAAATAGTTGGGACCTTCGAATATCGCTGGATTAGCAGACGATCCTGAATCTTTCATTTTCGAAGCACCGGACACTTCAATCGCCAAGTTGCTCAGACTCTATAAGCCAACGTTTTCGCGCACAGACCCATTGGGTACACGATAAACGAAGAAATCTCGATCTCACATTGATAATGCAGGATCCACGAGCAAGACTCGGCACTCCGGCAATCAGAATCTCGTTTTCTTAAACATCACAAGGCTAAATCTATCCCTATTATTTCAAAATTCATGCTTCTCAAATCATCATTACACAATACAATCGTCTGTTCCAGCCTATACGTGGATTTTCCTCTCTCTCTCTCTCTCTCTTTTGATATTATTTTTCATAGGCGTCCTACCTTTCTCTTTAAAAGGTTTCTTTTTGTGCCTGAGGTACGTGCGCATGCGACGCGTTCTCGTGCTGGAGATATTGTGCTGCCTTCTTGTAGGACGGATGCTATGCTACATTGTTTTTTAGCTACCGCGGCAAATCGGTGGAACTTGCTTCCGGATGGTGTGCGTGGTGCTCGGTCGCCTGGGGAGTTCTCTGCTAAATTATATATTTTTCTTTTGGGAGCTGAGTTTGATTGTTTTTAGTGTATTTTGTGTATCTTAGTTTTAGTTTAGGTTAGATTACCTTGGTTTGTGCGTTTGTGCACAATTTTTGTATGTTGCGTTGCTTATGTTTGTATTTTGGTGTGTGATGCCTTATAGGACCCAACAAATATATTAACAAATATATTTCTTTCTTTCTTTCTTTCTCTCTCTCACCGAATCTTCGTCGCAAAGGACTCCACCCGACGACGTTCAACCCAGGGGGCGCGCTTAGCCCTAACCACGTCGCTGAGCAAGGACGCGTCGACTTACCCCCTGACACTCCGCGATTTCTTCCACAAAACTGTTTCGCACGACAAGAGGAAAGACGGCCCTTTTCCACTTTACCTCTTCCCTCGTCCGTGGCGACGCTGCTAATCACGAGATCTCGACTACTCCGTAACACTCCCCTTCGTCTTCTCTCCCTCTCTCTCTCTCTCTCTCTCTCCTAACTTCTGCCTTTTTATCGATCGATTACACACCCCACAAAGGAAAAAAAAACCTCTTGGCCGAGGCTGACTGGGTTGGCTTAGCCGACGCGCGCGGGCGTCGACAACGACGACGAGGAGGACGAGCAAAATCCGCGCAAAGCGCAACGCTTCGTGAAGAGAGCAGGAGAGGAGTGAGAGAGAGAGAGAGAAGGAAGAGAAATAGGAAGGGAAACGGGACGATAATGAGAGGCCGTACCGAATCACACGGGACGATTTCGAGGCGATCGATACGGCGACGCACGGCTTGTTAGCGCGCGCGCCTCGCCTACCGTTCTGGGACGCGTTCGCTCGCAAGAGTAGGAAGAGAGCAGCGCGGACGGAAAGACGAAGAGGATCGCGCGAATCGGACGACGGCTCGTGTGTCGGCCCCTACGCGTTTAGCTTCGTTCCCTCATTAATATCGCCTATCGTCCCGTCGCGCGTCTCAGCTCGCATGGCCCGATAACGATGGAGCGCGGAGAGTGGCGAAGATCGTTTGCCACGTCGCGGGAGCATAGGTGAACGAAGCTAATTCCACAGCGGCATCGAGAGCAAGAAGTCGAAGTATCGTGTCGAGAGACGGTAGGAGAGAAAGAGAGATGGAAATTTCGTGGACATCACCGATATCTTGTAGCTAGCTTGATTTATACGCGCCATACTAACTTCTCGGATACTTCGGATACTGTTTTATTTTAATCACTTTATTTCTCAGCACTCTCGGAGAAACCAAACGAAGGAGAAACGACGGACGGTTCACCGATAACGACCCGCGATCGGAGCAACGTACTGGCTTGCCTATAATTCTACTCTATTCGCGAGAGTACTCCACAGGTTCTTTTTGATTTCTGTATTTCTTTTTTTAAGAGTCGATGCGAACCGTACCCCACGGGGTAATTGAAAATGTAAGAAATTCAAGACCACCGTCGACGTCGCTCGTCCCGCTTCGACGATTAAGACGCCCCACCGAGACGAAAATAATTAAGATAGGGAAAAATGAAGTGGCAGACCCGTTTACTCCGTGTAGCTACTATCGAGCGAACGATACGGCGATTCCGTTACAATGGGACTCGAAGCAGCAAACAAACCGTAACAAACACGGTGTCTCGAGTTTTCTCGTGGTGAGAGATAATGAAGATGAGGGTGACCGATGCGCGATATCGATCGTTTCTCTGGAAACGGAAACATTCGGACCACAACCGCGCGAAGTTCTCCTGGTACCACCGGTGGTATTCACCCTCGTGGTACGCAGCCCCTTAAACGCACTTGCGAAATGTTCCACGACAATTTCGTGAGATCGATCGACGACAGGGCTAAGGTTTTCCTCGAGGCGTACGAACGAGAGAAGCAGAAACGTACGTGCGACGGACGCGCGGTAGCACCACCTCACCAGTCGAGTAGACCTTCGTCACGGAACGCTCGGCTCGGTCGTTTCCGTCGGCCTGCCTCGGCGATGCTCGGCGCAACGCGTGTAATCAAGTGGTATAAATAATTCCGACACGCAGCCACGAGCCGGCCTGCCCGACGAAGCTCATTCCCCTGTTATGACACGGAGGAGAAGGAACGGGAGCGAGAGAGCGGCGCGCGCCAGGAGGCCGCCACCGACAGCCTCCCCCTTTCTGCTCCGAAGAGGGAGAGAGATCTAGCCGCGCGGCTAATTGTAATGCGAATAATCGCAATGTCCCTTTCTCGAGTTTGGTGGCTGAATAGTTGTTCGAATGAACGGTGAAATACGTGAGGGAGAATAAAAACTGCGCGAAGCAAATGAAAGAAGGAACGAAAGACATATGTTTTTCTTGTCTTACACTGAGAGAAAAGTATATGATATATGTAACTGTAATGGCATAGTAAGAAAATTATAGTTGGAAATATCATATTTATGGTAAATGTCGGTAATAATTACGATAGAGGCATAGTATAACCAACTATATTATGCTTTTACCCAAAATTATGGTTATTTCAACTAAAAATATAGTACGGTTGAAAATATATAATGGTAAGAGAAATAACTATTTTGTATAGTTAATATTACCAGAATATTTTATACGTAGGGATAGAACTAACTATATTCACATAGCACATTTTGCTATACATATGGTAACAAGAAGAAAGGTAATAGTTAATAATATAACCATTTGTATAAATCGTTCCTTTCACTATATTTTCTATGGTTAAGTGAACTATAAAAATAGTCAGTATAAACTATAGTAAGATTATAGTAAACCCAACTATTTTTCTCTCTCAGTGTAAGATCATGGCACCTCTAAGAACAAGTCCAATCGACTAGACGGTGATATTACCATAGTACGTGCATAAAAAACCTAGGACACCTATAAACACTCATCTTTCATGCAACTCATAACCCATTTGCCTGCTTTCATTTGTCCCAAGTCGAATTTTGCTCCTAAACACGCGCCACCCAAATGGAGAGAAAGAAGAGGAACAAGAGGAACAAGAGGAATAGAGCAAGGATCGAGGACATCGCGGTTCTTCTCTTCTCTGGTCACCTTTGCCTCGCCCGAGGACCAGGAAACTTACGAATGCTCGTGAAGAAGCCTGGATCGAAGCGCATGCTACGGTTCGACGAACCGTCCACTCCGAAAACGATGTGTACGTAGGTACGGCGGTCGCGCTCGTTGATCCCAAAGTGGCGTACGGTAGAGTTCGAAGCGGTACGTCCCACCGCGGTGCACGTACATAGCCAGGACGTAGAGACGTAGGCCGCTATGATTGGCCGATTCTCGACTAACGCCCCGGATCGCCGAACCGGTCATTAGTGCAACGGAACCGGTGCAGCAACGGCAGCACCCCACCGTCGGCACGGAGCATCAGAGACGACGGGGGAGCGCGGAATGTCCGCGAGTAGCTCCGCAACGTCGTGGATGCCCCTATTATCGGCCGTACCGACCGCCAGAATGCCGTTAGACCACGGTCAATCTATTGTCTTACGTGCGCGCGTGCGCTCCAAGGCGAAGAGGAAGAAGCGACTCTTCGAGCTCCGGAAGCGCAGAAAAGGAAGCGTGAAAGAGAAGAAATGTTGCGTATAGTTTCCATTTTTTTGGATTTTTTCTCTTTCTTTTTGACGAACGAATGCCCAGCTCGGTTGGAAGTTCGAACTGGGCAACGTTGCGCCGAGTGCTCGTTACCAAGGATAATACCGTATCGAAGCCGTGCTCGTCTCGACGAATCACGAACGAGGATGCTGCGAGAAAGGGGATTTTTGTTTCTCGTTTTCCGTTTCGTACGCATTTTTTTACGCTTTCCACCGACGAGGAACCGCTAACGAGCGGAACAAGTTGAGACGAGCCGCACGATGTTACCGACGATCGGATCCACGAGGTTCCGCGGAAATGGACAATTCCAGGGGAACAGCACGTACGATCGCCGGGAGACAAGCCGTTTGCCGTACAAAGTTACGGCATAAACGCGCTCGTGTTATGCTCGAAAGGACGCGACGCGTTACTTCGATCCGAGGGTGGCGGACGGCCGGGGGTACGGTGCAATACAGTTACGTCGGTGCGCGGTCGCTTCCGGTTTCTTTGCATCTTCGAGACCGGCCAGCGTTTCTACTCGACCGCACCGCTGGCTTTGCTTCTACTCCAGAGTTTCCATTGAATTCTTTATTCTCCGCGATTTCTGTTCCAATTGCGGATATCGTAAGTACGACTGATTTTTTTCTTTTCTTTCATCGTGTTTTTCGAGAATAAACGCGAGACAACGCCCACTGCGGATACCAAGAATTTCCCACGTACCACAATATCACGAACAAAAGAAAAATACGTGTATTTTGAAAAATGGAGAAACGGATAAGAACGGTGCCGTTCCGTGGCATTCGATAATAACAAACGACTCCTTCGATTACAAGCTCCGAGACTCCTGACGATTTTCCCTTGGTACCTGGTGACCGAATTGGGTAATTGACGGGACGAATGGTTAAGTTTTCGTCGAAAGTCGCTTGAAAGGTACAAGGATAAATACGACATTCGTTATGCTCTTGAACGATAACGAACGAGCGACTTCTACTTGCACCTGAGAGGTAGGTCCCTAGACTCGGTATCTGGGTCGACGCGAAGTTTCGTCGTCGATCGATAAACATAATAAACGTAATAGACCGTTAAACGGGCGAACGAGGAATGGTTCGAAAGAGCGACGTACCATCATTCCAGGCAGTCTAGTGGTGCACGAGCGCCGGGGTAGAGAGACCGTTTCGCTTCAGAAGGGAGCAAGCAGCCGGGCCAGGAGCCCTGGTTGGGGGGGCCACATCACGCCCCTCTCTCCTTCCTTCGTCCTCGTTCTCCTTCACCGGAACAATATCCGCACTCGCGACACCAAAAATATCCACCACTGTTCTTCTCACTCCGGTCTCTCCCGATGGGAGATCTCAGCGGAACTTGAATGTCATCCCTGCGCGCTTTGGAAATCCTTCTCGAAGATTCGCTCCGATCGACTTCACGCGAATATCCGGAGAAAGGAAGACGAACTTTCGACGATCGGTCGAATATCAATCACCCTTCACTACCCCCGTTAAACGTCCGACGAGCAGGATTCCTTTCCACTGAAGATCCACAGGGAGTTTCTCCAATGTCACGTGGGCACTTGCACTGGGTTCTTTCCGCGTGTCCAGTTCGCTCTCGCTCGTCGCCGCTTGTCCGCACTGTCCGCTTCTTAGTATATATCGGCGAATACACGTAGGAAATAATCTTCGTCCACCTCGTCCTCGATGCCCGATGATAGAAATAATGCCCTTCTAATTACTATTTTGACTAGTTATCACCGTTTGGGAGGCATCGTGCCTGACTCGAGATGGTCTCGTGGCGGACGACTCGGTTCGCGTACACTTTCGCGTCACGCCTCGCGAACGTTTGAAATCCTCCCGCTCTCCCACCTTCGCGCGACAAACACGGCAACGACCGAGACGCGGGGAGGTTTATCGAGGACGGTACCACGGGGGCACTCTCTCCACTCGACCTCGTCGGGTCGTCGGACACCGATCGATCTCGTCGATCGAAAACCACTCGGCGACGAGTTCGCGCCCGCGACCTACGAGCGGAACCCTCGAAGTATCGATCCAAAAGAAACCGATCGTTCCTCCTTCGTTCCTGGATCCTGGTCCTCTTCCTTGCCTGCAATGTTTTATTCTCTCATTCGAGAACTCTCTCTTCTTCGTCCGATTCTCGTCACGGCACTTCGATCTCCTCGCACGAGGCAATCCTCTCTCCGGTCACGGAACTTCTCTCTCTCTCCGCAGGTCTCGGAGATCAGGAGCACCCGCGCGCGCCCTTCCGGTCCGGATCGAGAGGAAGGGGGACCTTCGACCGCCCCACCGAGCAACCACCCCTTGGGAGGTTTCCGCACGCGCCAAAGAGGAGCACCGCCGACGCTCGGTCCACGAGTCGATTTTCTCTCGTAAATCGCCAACAGGTGGTTTTGCGAACGTTTAGACTTTGGCACGAATTGCTACCGCGCTTGCTCCTCCACTCTCGTCGGATCCGTTCTCCTTCGATCGTCTCTCCTCGAGGGCACGAGAGAAAGAGAGAGAGAGAGGGAGAACCCACGTGGTCCTGTTCTCTTCACTTCGTTCGCTCCCTCGCCACCTAAGGACGTACGCTCGCGTCACTGAACTCGACCGGCATCCGTGAAATAATCCACGAGTACGCGGCTGAAGGATCGAAGAGGATGTAGCTCGGTCGCACGTGTCGGCGTCCTCCGGGCGAACAGCTGATCGAACGCGTCGTATCACTCGCGAGCGGGTGAAGGGAGCCTGCCTCACTGTGCCGGCGGCGTCGAAGGTGGTGGTGGGAGGGGTAGGGGTAGTGGTACCAGTGATGGTGGTGGTGGTAGTAGTGATGGTAGTGGGGGGCTGGGGTGGCCGAAGCCTCACTCCGCTCCCTCTTCTTTCAAATTTTCCCTCCTTCCTTCCTTCCTCTCGTAGTCGCGCGCTTTCCACCGCGACTGTCGCGAGAAACGTCAAACTCCGGGCCGAGAGGATTGACGCGCGCTCGAGAGGATCCACGCGGCAATTGTGCGCGCGATTGGCCCGCTCTCTCTCCGTCGATTCGGTGGCGCGGGCGTAAATGCGTGGAGGCCTGTCGGTTGGCGGGCGCGGACGCGGACGCGGGCGCGGACGCGAACGCGGACGCGGACACGAGGCGAGGCGCGATGCACGCTCGTACGTACTAAACGACGCGACGTCGCGGCCCGCGCGTGACCTCTTCCCGCCGGTACCCCACGAACGCGCTCACGCGGAGGGACGTCTCGGCCGTATTACGACTTCACTCTCTCCCTCTTTTTTTCTTCGCCCCGCTCCTTCGATCCTCGACCCTCTCCTCCTCTCCTCGCTTCTTCTCTCTCCTTCTTTCTTTCTCTCTCTCTCGATCCCGCTTTCCTCCTCTCCTTCCTCCGCGAGGAGATTATTTTCGTCTCGACGACGGTGGAGAAGTAACGGCAACAGCACGCGTCGCCTCCCCCACTTTTCCTCGCTCTGTCTCCTTCCACCGTTCGCGCTCTCCCACCTCTCTTTTTTTTCTCTCTCTCTCTCTCGATCTTTCCTCGCCGTTGCTATCTCTCCCCCGGTCGAGTTCGCTCGCTCTCCCTCCGCGGTGGTCTTCTTCTTCCTCCTCCTCGCGATGGCGCGGGTGGCTGTCGTCGTCGTCGCCGTCGGCGTCGGCCTCGTCCTCCTCGTCCTCCCCGTAGCCTCTTTGTTCCCTCTGTTTACAATACCCCAATCGGCCACGTTGACCCGCTCGCGGCGAACGCCCCGCGGACGAAGGAGACGGAGGAAGAGGTGGAGGACGAGCGGGTTCTTTCATACGCGAACATCCGCGAGTTCGAGCTCTCTCCGGGTCTTTTCACGTTTCCAACGATTTCCTCCGTCTCCCGATCGAAATCGAAAAGATCTCTTCGACGAGCCACGAGCGCACCCTGCTCGAGAGAGCCTTATCTCGTCTGCCTACTCCTCTCTCCACCTGACGGATCTTCGGGGCAAAGCAGAGATCGTTTCTCGGCAAAAGAATCCACCGATCCTCGTGATGCGTTTCCTCTCCGAATCGACCGATCCTTCTTCCTTCTTTCACTCTCTCTTTCTCTCCGCGTTTCTCTCGAATCCTTGCACCGAGCCGCGACGCTCGGAAGCGAAGAAGAGGGACGACGATCGTGGGCGCGAGGGTGGAAATGGGGTGCGATGGACCATCCGAGGGAGGAGAGAGAAAGAAGTAAGAGAACGATCTAAATTAGCTGGCGCAGAGAGGGTGAGAGGGGTGATTGGACGAAGAGAGAAACAGGGACTCGGTGAGAGGTCCGAGAGAGTCCGTGGCGAGTCGGAGAAGAGGAAGAGGAGCTGGGAGGGACGTGGGTGCCCTCTCGAAGTCCGCGAGCGATTGACTCCCGCGCGCGCGCGCGTCCCGGTCTCGGCGGTCGCGGCACGCGTGAGGGGTCTGGAGGAGGGGGTTCCCACGGGAGGAGAGCGGGAGGAGGGAAGGAGGACGGACGGAGGGGTGATCCTCTGGGGAGGATGCGAGAGGGAGGGTGGAAGGGTGAGTGAGGAGGACGGCGTCGACCGCGGTAGGGCCAGGAGGGCACGGGCGAAGGTGAGGGCCCGTGAGGGCCGAGGAGAGCGGGCGCCGGCGTCCTAGGGAGGTAGGGTGGAGGTGGAGGAGGAAGAGGAGGAGGGACGACGGGACCAGGGGAGGGCTGGAGGAGAGGGAGGATGGGTAGACGGCGCGTGCCAGTACACGCTAGCAGGTGGAGTGCGCGTGCCCAGAAATCTTCTCCCCTTTCTCTCTCGCTCGCTCCCTCCTCTCGCAGTCCCTCTCGCGGCCACCTCCTCTCGTCGTCCCCTCGCGATCGTTTCTCCCTCCTTGCTTCTCACTCTCTCTCTTTCTCTCTCTGTCCCTCTCGCTTTTGCTTTTGCTCGCCCGCTCTCTCTCTCTCTCTCTACACCTCCGCCTTTTCGCTCTTCTCCTTTCGCCTCCGCCGCCAATGTCTTTCGTCCACTTCGCGGATACGTGCACGGACTTCCGAGTGTTCCTCTCCCCTCCTTCTTCTTATCTCCCTCTCTCTTTCTCTCTCTCTCGTTTCCCTCTTTTCCCCCCAGTTGCTTTCCGTCCAACGCGCTCGTTACTATTCCGTTTCTTGTCCGAGGCGCGCACCACTCGTTCCGCGAGTAATCCCACCGCGCGTTACGTTCTCTCTCACTTCCGCGCGCGTCGCTTCCGAGGAACAAGCCGGTAAAAAGGGGCGACTACCCCACTCCCCTGGCTCTTCGATTTACCGCTAACACCGGCAAGTCTGCCGGCTACCGAGCGTCCAGAAGGATCTTCCTCGACTTTGCCTCGTGCGGAGCATCAGTTCTCTCCCTGGGCGCCTCTCCTCGCGTCTCGTTCTCTCTTCCGTTATTCTTCTTCTTATTCTCGGTTCTCTCCACGACGTCCCGGGCGAGGCTTGGGCCACGCGCGATCAGGCTTGCCGATAATTTTAACTCGTAGCGCGATTCAGAGAGATTCCTGCATTCATAATATTTACGCTGCGCGGTCAGGTTATTCTGGTAGTCCGATAAGAGTTGCTAACGAAAGTCTCGAGACGGCGATAACCGGTCGAGGGCACGCAGCCGAGCGGTGACGACCAATTTACAGAAGTTACCAACATCCGAGCATTTCGTCGGTGGGACTCCCGCCTCTGGCTCTCCTCCGGATCTGGATCCAACCGATCCGATCTTCGAGAGTACGATCCACGCCTTTCGACGAGTAAACACTTGGGTCGACTCGCCGATTTCCAATCGACCTATCGAGAACTAACGATCCTCTCGATCCGGTCTTCGAGGAAGCCGCGAAACGATGAACCGTGAGGAAAAATCGGCCGGTCCTTCGTCGGCCCACCGATGCCAGCAGGTCGTTAAACTCGCGTATCTCAACGAACCTCCGCCTCTTCCTCCTGCTCCACCTCCTCCACCTCCTTCTCCTCCTCCTCCTCCTCCCACGGTGACTCCGAGGAGCAAAGGCTCGAGATCGTTCGTGGGCATCGGCGCCGACGACGGTCTCGGCCCCGTGAATAATCCCTCTCGTCGCTTCGGAGCAAACCAGGAGGCGCTTTATCTCTCGAGAATTATCGACACCCCCTCGCGGATACTCGTTAACCGCGACTGATCGCCCCGACGCGACTCATCCTCGCGACGCGGGATCCTCGACGTCACGTTCCGACGCGCGGGCTGCGCGAACCTTCGCCGTGGTGCTCGGAGCTGTCACGCGGCGCACGTGGGTCGAAGGTAGCGCGAAGCGACAACATTCTCCACACGACGAACCTGACGCCCCGAGGAGTCGTCAGCCACTGAGTTCGTCTCCGCCTCGCTCCTAGGGGTCTCGACTCTCGTCGACGCGCCGTCCTCGGCCACCTTCGGCTAAGCTCGACTAAGCTCGACCGAGCTCGTTCTCCGGCCCGACTCGACCCGACAGCGACTGGCCGCGCGCGGACTGCGGACGGCTCCCGCGTCTCACTCGTCTCGCGATCGCTCCTGCTCGCTTCGACGCTCCTCCACCGCCTCCACCGCCTCCACCCGCTTCTGTCTACGAGCATCTCTTCCTCCTGCCTCTTGCACCCGCGGTCTGCCGTCCCAATCCGCCTCCTGTGTACGTAGGTCCGATAGGTGCCACCTATAGTTCGCTTCCTGCCGGACGGACCGATCCCGAGAACGCGCCGCGGTCTGGGGACGAGGTGAGGGCACCGAGCGTAAGGTATTCCGATTACCTCCTACAGGTACGTAATGGTAAAGTTAGTTGTTCTTTCGTTCAGCGTGTACGCGGAATGATACGCGAAAGATTGTTAGATTTCTTTTTTTTATCGGTTTTTAAAGGGTATATACCTGTTGGATTTGATGGACTGATTTGTTTGTTTTTGAATAATTCGAAAGTGCAACGTGTCAAGATTATTTTCTTGAAATATTATATTCATTCGAGCAAAATTGATAAAGTTATGTAAATTTAGAGAGTACCGCTTCCAGTAGGAATTATTATAATTTCGATGTTTAAATGCATTTTTCTGTAAATGACAATTTCTTGGGGTCCGTTCAACCAAATTTGTTCGCACTTTACACGTACCTTCTACCCTGAAATACCTTCTTCCTGATCGCTCGGTTTCTTTTCGAAAATTATTTGTCGAGTTATAACCGAAAAACCGGACTAAAAAGTCGAACTTTGGGTTTGAACGTCGCCATTTTCTTCAGAATAAATTTATTTCCATTCTAAACGATCGGGAAGTGCTTTGTATAATGAAGAAAAGAAGAAAAAAAATTCCGCATGATTTTAGATAAACGGGGTACAACTGGCAATGGTCACCGCAACGCACCTCTACAAGAACAGACGTTAGTATCCTGTATCATAAATGGATTTAGTTTTCATTTTTTTGTAATACAAAAATCTATACAGACTGCTGAAAATATCCATTAAAGGCAGTCTACTTAAAGTATGCCCTCGCGAGTTGTCCTGAAAAAACTGTAGTAAGATTTGACAGGTTCGACTTCCAAACATATTATTGATGTTCAATTCCCTATTGTAGTGAGAAACAAATAAAAAAAAAAATATACTTCTGAGAGGGATCTTCAAAAAAAAGTGTACACCAATAGTTCAAAAGCACTTGTGCAGCATCAAAAAGATATGTTTTTGATGGTACAATTTGAATACCACCGTGCTGAATAAAATACAACAAGCTTGTGAGAATTAAGGAATGAAAATAGAACTGCTTGAAATCCTTCGATATCCTTTCTCCGGAAGAAATTATTTTATCGGGACTCACGAGGATCCCATCTTTATCATTCGAACTGACAAGTGGATCCATGGATCAACGGCTCTTTCGAGGGATCGGTGAACGAAGATGGTCAAAAATGCGAGGAACGGAGCGTGACCGATAGTACGAGAAGGCAGCGATAAAGGAGAGAAAAAAAGAAAAGAAAACAAAAAGATCGAACGGATTCGATGATATCGGTGGGAGCACGTCGCGCGGTAATCTCGGACGCGCGTCAGGAAATGGAGTCGCGAGAGCGCGACTTAAAGGCCTCCCGCGCAGCTGTTCGCGCTGAGCTTCTACGCGGGCGCACATTCGCGACACGTCCGCGCTCGCCCTCCGCCAACTTCCACCGACACTTTGCAGTTGCGTCATCGCGACGATTTCACGGTGCGCCGGGATTCGTCGGGGCGCTCGCTTGCTCCGTTCGCTCTCGTCGCGGGTGCGCGAGGGCGCATCTGTCCCGCTCCGCTTACACTTACTACAAATCCGTCAGTGACGCCCAACTCGCGGCTCCCGTGTGGTTCGCGCGAGAAGCTTACCGCGTCCGCTCGAAACGGTCGACGACCTGCAGGATACGTTCACGTAGGTAGGTCTTGCAAATTCGCTCGTTCGCTTCTCCGATTCTGTATCGCGAACTAGCGGATTAGCCGGACCGCTCGCGAACTCAACCGCGCGACGCGATAAGTTCGCGGCGGGCGAACGCGATATCGCGCATGGATTTTCTCTTGGAATTCTTCCTCAGCGGTTCTCAGATCTGTGTCAATTAAGCCAGGAATTCCGCCGATGCTGGCGATTTTCATAACCCCAGGCCGGTGAAGCGTCCGCGAGTAAAGGTCAATGCCCGCCACGCGTTTCGGGCAGGTTCCTTTAACTGGTATCACATGATTCAGGTGTTAAAGAAGAATACACGTAAAGAAAGACAGTGTGCTTCATTGCTTATTAGCAAAATTACGTAACTTAATATTCTTATGGCCCAATATGATCCTGTCGATACTAGGTAAAGGTTAAGAGTCGGTACTTCGAAACGCCAGAGCACAAAGCTTCTCTCGAGAATCTTTTTACGCGCGGGTGATAAGAAGATTAGAAATATTCGTGGACTCGTGGTAGGTAAAGAGCGGCGAAATATTGAAAATTTACTCGTTCTGGAATTTGAATTGAGAGTGGATTGAGAGAAAGCGTCCTTCGGACAAGTTCGTCGGGATTCCGTTCTGGCTCGATTTCTCCAAACGAAATCGAGGCACTTCCAAATTTCGATTTTCCTTCCAAGAAAAAGACACTCGTGGGTCGGGTCTCAATTCGTGACCGCAATGCAAGTCAACGGAATGGAAACAACCATTTGCTACATTCTCGTAAAGGTCCCTGGAGAAGTAAGCAAATTAAAAAAAGTAAAGCCGAACAAAGAAAAGATCGTTTAACGCGCCGATTATTTTCTTTGACTATCGACCAACGCTCACGCGGAAGGAGTGACGCGTCCCAGGAACGGTTCCTGAGAAATCGTCGGTGCTCGTGGACCGAACAACCCTTCACGGAACACGAGTTATTCCGTGTGACGAGAGCGTGCGTGAAGAAGGAGGCGTCGGGGCAGGGTTCCTTCTCTCCGTTCTGGCTCGATTTTTCCAAAAAGAGATAGGTCGAACGAAGGAAAGATCGTTTAACGCGCCGATTATTTTCTTTGACTATCGACCGACGCTCATACGGAAAGAGTGACGCGTCCCAGGAACGGTTCCTGAGAAATCGTCGGTGCTCGTGGACCGAACAACCCTTCACGGAACACGAGTTATTCCGTGTGACGAGAGCGTGCGTCGAGAAGGAGGCGTCGGAGCAGGGGTCCTTCTCTCCGTGCATTCTCGGCGATCGATGCAGGCGCGCGCGTAACGTTAAGCGATAACGAGGCGAACGTCGCACGCAGTTTCGAGAGTGCGAGCCCTGCGTTTCGCTAATAAGACGAGAGCGAGGATGCGACGTGAGTGGGAGGAGGTATTAGCGGATGACAAGCGAATACGGCATACGAATGTGACGTTAATACCGGGAGATAGGCGAGAATGAGGAGGCTTTTAATTAAAAGTCCGACGCGGCGCCGTAAAGGCGACCTCGACGAGCGACGCCACCTACCCACGCCACTGACCGTTCCACGTACGTCTGTCCCCTCGTCTTCGCAGCTTCTGCAACCTCCCTTCGGAGCGCAACCCCGCAGCAACCAGGGCTGGCCATAGGAGAGATGTAACAGGGTGCCAAGCTCCTCGACGACCAAGTGTCGAGGTCTTGGACAACAAGAAGGAAGGAGAAAGTAAAAAAGGGAAGGGATGGAAGTGCGAAATTAATGATTTATTTTTCATTGTTTTGGGGGCACTGAAATATTTCTGGTAATGAAGACCGATTCCGTTTGCAGTTGTAAAGAAATGGAATACGAAAGAAGTCGAGAAGGTGAATGAAGCGCAAAGTCCATGTCCCTCCGAGGAAATACGTCACTCAGGGAACCAGATTTCCCACGCTCTGAGGATGGAGTATTTTGACTGATTTTGAGGTTGTTATATGAGAGATATTATATCTTGTGATTAGAAATTATTATTTCCATGTATTTTATTACGAATAAGCGCACTCGTAGGCAAAAATGTGAGATTGCTTCGAGAAAATAGGGCGACCATGCTCAATGATGATTATTGGGCCTTTTATTAGCTGTCGAGAGGGGACACTGACTTTGCTAAAACAGCAAACAGCCTCGAATATGGCTGTCTTTCTCGCATTTCCAGAAACCAACAGAGACACTCGCGCATAGAGCATTCCATTATTACTAACGATATATGGACCGTTTATTTTGGAAGTGATATAAGTCCACTTAAAAAAAAAATTGTCTAATTATAAAATAAAAAGTTTACACTGAATTAATCACAAATTATATGATATGTCAGTCTTCTAAAAAATGGACTTACACCACTTTCAAAATAAACGGTCCATATAGTCATGCTCGGATCTCCAACCTTATAATTGCTTCTTTATTTTCCCTCGATCGGCAAAAAAATCATATTCTCATAAAAAATTACATACATTATTGTGAATAAAAGGAATAATAAGCAGTAACGTGAGACTTCGTACCATGATCACTGGTGACCAAGGCGCCCGAATGCTTTTATTTGTAATAAAATAAAATACATGGAAGTGATAGTTTCTGATCGCAAGATACAATATCTCTCGTATTACAACTGCCAGAGCGGCGGAAAGGCCGGTTTCCTGAGTAACGTATTTGCTCGGAGGGACACCGACTTTGCACTTCATTGTATCACCGCGTCGGTGACGTGCCTATCCTTCGACGCGCGATCGTAAATCGTCCTCGAAATAATCCCCGTCGAACTCGTATTTGGAGCTGACGTTGCTTAGAATTCACGGAAAGTTTCTACGCGTCGCGATAACACCGTCGAGGACTCGGGAAAGGCGACGCGAAACGAGAGACGACGAAGGACAACGCACCTGCGATACTCTCCGATGACGCAATGGTCTTCATTGTGTAACTTGTAACTTTCGTCGTCGCTGTTGAACGATAATATCGTACGGGGGATTCACCGTCGCGTAATAAACGTATCGTTCCCTATTCACCGAGGTGTTCGAAGACGCCTCTTAGTCCGCGCCATTAGAGTCCGCCGCGCATGCGTTTTCACCGAGCTTCCAATTCCTCGTGCTATTTCTCAAATTGCAAGTAGATCCCGAGTATCGCACGATGTAAAAAGAATCGGCTGAACTTCCGTATCCGACCCTTGTCCGATCTTAATAAAATTTTACAGATAAGTAGCATTTACTAAATCTAGTCGAACGCCGTAAGTGCGAATTTAAGGACACGCCTGGTTTCCGAGATACTGAATTTTTAATTACGTTTAATTTTTTAGATTTTAACGTAAAAAAAAGAGACTGAAATTCAAAAATGTTTTGCTGAAATGTTTTATTTTATTAATATCTTGCAAGATAAATATAAATGCTAATTCATCAAAATATCATCAGAATACATGTTAAAAACAAGAAATATAGAAAACAATTTTGTTTTTTTTGGTAATTATTCACTTATGGGTAGCCACCTTCGATTTTAATGTCCTTCACATATGTTATCAAGGTCACCCTGAGTAATGTTCTGAAGGTTAGCTCCGCTCGTCATTTATTGAAAAGTTATTAACAGAAAAAGTTTTTCCAGAAATAACTTTTTCCTCCGACAAAATTGGCGGTCTCCACTCCAAACAATGTTAAAGTTGAAATATAAATGTGACAAATGGAGATTGATCTAACCAGAAAGGCCTACCATGCTCTCAAGTTTAAATTATTTTTTTATTGCGCGCCTAACCATTGCACCTGCCTAACCTGACAATTTCTGCAATTTCAGTCTTCCTTTTACGTAAAAATTTCAAAAATTCTTGATTTAATCGTGTAACTTTAAAATTCTATATCTCGGAAACCAGAGGTTTCTTTAAATTCGCACTTATGACGTTCGACTGCATTTAGTAAGTGCTACGTACCAGTAAAATTTTATTAAGTTCGGACGAGGGTCGGATACGGAAGTCTTACCAAAGAATTTCCACGAAAATTGAATACGAGGTTTTCACCGAGCTTCGAGTCTTCCGCGGTTCGTACGTGACGATCGACCTACAACGTACCGAGGCGACGAGAAGACGTGGATCGATCGAAGGTCGATGATAAACATTCGCGACTGTGATGCGGCCGTATCGATGCTGCGTCGCTTACTCGCGCGCACCTCGTCCTCTCCAATTGTAACAACAACGCGTGATTATGCGGGATCGTAATAAAGATAAGGAGAGACGTTGGCGAGAGGAAGCTCAGGAGCTCGAGAAAGAGAGAGAGAATTTTCTCGATGAAAATCAAAGCCGAACGTGCGCGATAAAAATTTGTTCCCTCGGTATGGCCCAGTCGGTCGAACCTGTCGGTATGCGATTAAAAAGTTTGCTGATTTTTTTCCCTCGTCGTATCGCACGACTCGTCCCACCGCACCGGCTCGGCGTCCGTTGAACCGAGCAAACACCCACGGGACGAGAATGCAATTTTTGGATCGGACGAACTTTCCTCCGCCAGCGTGGCGAACGCGAGACCGGTACGTGGTCCGCCCATATTTTTAGGGTAGACTATTTTCGAAATGCACGGACGAGAGAGACTGAGAGAACGGGAGGAGAGAGACCGCTTCGCTGCATTTCTTTCCCTTCCGTTCTCAGTCCTCGGTATTAGTCGTTCTATTATGCGAACGATATACGCGACGTGGAATAAAGATTTTGGGAGAGTTGGTCCGCGGGGAAAATAGAAGAAACGAGACGATCGAAGCAAGAGTAGAAAGGAGCGAGAGAACGTGGAGGAAGGTAGGGAAGAAGAAGGAGGATGCGAGACGAGGTCGATGCCGTCTTCCAGTGATTTGCGAGGTGCCCCTCTTCGTCCACCCCACCCGTCTCTGGCCACCCTGCCTTCCCTATTCCACCTTTTCCACCGTACTTTTTCTCCCGCGCAACTTGTCACCCTGCCAGTTCCTCGCGTTTCCGCGCCCGCCACGCATCGGAATGCACAACTCCCCATTTGCCGATTTTTCTCGATAATACACTCCGGAGGATGCGCCACGCGATTCCACGCGGTTCCGGACGAATTCCTCGTCCCGTGCTATTTCTCAAATTGCAAGTAGGTCTGGAGTATCGCGAGATGGAGAAAGAATTTGCACGAAAATCGAATATTCGTCCGATCGAATGTAATCTTTCTCCTTGGATAATAGTAAAGATATAAGGGATCGTAGGAGAGACGTGGAGAATTTAATATCGCTGGTCCGTTGGATTCCGTTTAGCGCGGAAGTCAAGGCGGAAAACTCGATATCTAGCGAAGTAGGCGTCGTCGTAACGCTCTCGTCGCATCGTGCGGTGTCCTGGCGACGCCGACGATGGGTGACGCGCGCGCGCGCACACACACACACGACAAGATCGTTCCATCTTCTTACGTATCCTCCACCGGTAACTTTCACCCCACCTCCCTCTTCTACCTCCCACGACAACACGAAGGGAAACGCAACACCACGCCTGCGCGACGCGCGATGAAAATCTCGGTCCGTTGACAATATATTTTCCTCGAGGTACACCGAGTGAAAAGTATATGATATATGTAACTATAATGGTATAGTGACCAAATTATGGTTGAAAATATCATATTTATGGTAAATGTTACCATAATGTTGGTAATAATTACGACAGATGCATAGTATAAGCAACTATACAGCTGCTGACAATATATTTTTCTCGAGGTACACTGAGAAAAAAGTATATGATATATCTAGCTATGATGGCATAGTAACAAAATTATGGTTGGAAGTATCATATTTATGGTAAATGTTACCATAATGTCGGTAATAATTACGACAGATGCATAGTATAAGCAACTATACTGCTGCTGAAAATATATTTTCCTCGAGGTACACTGAGAAAAAAGTATATGATATATCTAACTATAATGGAGTAGTAACAAAATTATGGTTGGAAATATCATATTTATGATAAATGTTACCATAATGACGGTAATAATTACGATAGAGACATAGTATAAGCAACTATACTGCTGCTGCCAATATATTTTTCTCGAGGTACACTGAGAAAAAAGTATATGATATATCTAACTATAATGGAGTAGTAACAAAATTATGGTTGGAAATATCATATTTATGATAAATGTTACCATAATGACGGTAATAATTACGATAGAGACATAGTATAAGCAACTATACTGCTGCTGACAATGTATTTTCCTCGTGGTACACTGAGAGAAAAGTGTATGATATATGTAAGTATAATGGTATAGTGACCAAATTAGGGTTGGAAATATCATATTTATGGTAAATGTTACCATAATGATGGTAATAATTACGACAGATGCATAGTATAAGCAACTATACTGCTGCTGAAAATATATTTTCCTCGAGGTACACTGAGAAAAAAGTATATGATATATCTAACTATAATGGAGTAGTAACAAAATTATGGTTGGAAATATCATATTTATGATAAATGTTACCATAATGACGGTAATAATTACGACAGAAGCATAGTATAAGCAACTATACTGCTGCTGATAATATATTTTCCTCGAGGTACACTGAGAAAAAAGTATATGATATATCTAGCTATGATGGCATAGCAACAAAATTATGGTTGGAAATATC
This sequence comes from Tiphia femorata, assembly GCA_944319695.1. Classification (NCBI taxonomy): domain Eukaryota; kingdom Metazoa; phylum Arthropoda; class Insecta; order Hymenoptera; family Tiphiidae; genus Tiphia; species Tiphia femorata. Next base: position 5,041,581 of record OX090903.1, read on the forward strand.
GTATTTATAGTAAATGTTACCATAATGTTGGTAGTAATTACGACAGAAGCATAGTATAAGCAACTATACTGCTGCTGATAATATATTTTCCTCAAGATACACCGCGAGAAAAGTATATGATATACGTAACTATAATGGTATAGTGACCAAATTATGGTTGGTAATATCATATTTATGGTAAATGTTAACACAATGCCGGTAATAATTACGATAGAGGCATAGTATAACCAACTATATTATTTTTATACCCAAAATTATGGTTATTTCAAATAAAAATATAGTATGGTTGAAAATTTATAATTTTCGTAATATAATAAGTATGGAGAAAATGTATAAATCATTCACTCTACTATATTTCGTATGGTTAAGTGAACTATAAAAGTATGTTTCGCGCCAAATTTAACTATAAAATATAGTGCGATTATAGTAAACCCAACAAATTTTTTTTTCTCAGTGTAGACACGAGCCTCGAAACGGAAATTTCTCGGAAGCGCATCTGCTCGTTATTTTTTTTTTTTTTTAAAGAGCTTCTACGAAAAATGAAGCGAATGGAGTTTTCATTTCCTCGGTGTGACCTCGTCGGTCGATCCGAGACGAGATGGTCACCCGTGTAATCTCGCTGTAGGTGGTTGACGAAGCTTCGACTTATCTCGAGAGACAGGACGACTAATCGTGCGCTTCCAGCGAAGTCTGCCGTCAGCAAATTCCTTCGTTGAACAAAGAGCGTAGGTAACGCGACCAGGCAACGTGGACGACGAATGGCGCACGCGCGCCGACGAGCGCAAAGAAGGAGAGAGATCTTCGCGATGAGCGCCGGGCGCGTTAATGCGCGACGATGGGATCAGGAAACCCGAGAAGAAGAAACGAAGTAAGGGAGAAGACGCGTCGTGATAGTGGAGCAAAGACCTTGGAGAGTTGGCGCGCATCGAGTTGGTCTCAAAGTCGACCTGACGAAACGAATAGGGTCAGTAGTTTCGATTTTGGAACGTGGTACATCGGAGCAGTCGATTACGCGGTGAACGTTTATAAGTACAAAGAAGAATGTGAAATTAAAATAGACGTGGAATATTAATTGGTGCACGGAAAAGATACTCCCGAAGGGTCTAGGAATATTGTTAAAGCGCGATATCTTCGTTATCGGGACTTTTAAAGAGTACTAAACAATACTTTTGACGATACCTTTAAAACACGTTACTTCACAGCTACGATCCTTAAAGGGGTGTTCCAGGGTGACTCTTGATTTTTTTTTCGCTTTTGAGGAACGTAGGTTGAAAAGTATGCTGTGGGATATACTTCTAATTTATGCAGTTCATGCGTGGTGCAACGTATAAATATTTTGTCTTCCGCTGCACGTGGAACGGAATATACCTGAGTTCCAAACATTAATGGAGAAGGATGCCAGAATTAATTATTATTATTGATACACGGAATGTATGCGTTATACAACGATAACACTGTGCATCGAATTAATATTTCTCAGCTGCATCGAATGACGGGATTCGCATGATTTACAAATAAATAATTTACATCTGTGTATTAACAACATTTCAGAATTGCAGAAAAGTTGATAAGAGGAAAAAAGCCTCTAAAAGCAAGTGGTGAACTTATGCGCTGCACGGTCGGAACATTGAACCTTTCGGGAGGCGTTCGAGTAGTCGAGATTGTTTGATTATAATGATTATTAGGCGCGAAGTAACGTACACGATCAAGGGTTACCCTGATATATCTATCTGTAATTATCCGGATGATTGTTATACGGTTTAAAATCTAATGGAAAGAATACATGTAATCTCGACGCAAAACGATAAATGCACTTTTCTAAATTCCATGTTTCTTAGATATCAAAATTGTGAGATATCGTCGATCAAGGTATTTCAAAACTTCACCGGTCGGAATAAAATTTGCGGTGCCCCTTCTGTAAACACGTCACTATGATCGCTTCGAAAACGAATTAAGAATCTTCCATTCGTTTATTTTTTTTTTAAGCCACCAGAACTTGAATACAAAATAAGTCACTCCCTTTACTGTTGTGCCTAAAACTGGATAAGCAAATATCAAGATATCTTTGGTCATCGTCTTCTTTTATTCAGTTCGCGCAGACTCGTGCTAATTAAGAATCATCGAATTCGATTTAAATGCCTCGAATCGCGGTCACCATTTTTTAAAACTAATTGCAAATATCGATTTCTATTCGGTATACGAAATTAGAAATGCGTTGAAACATGTATAAATTGGGTATACCCTGAAAGTTTGACTGCACGGGATGTTGACTCTCGGAAAACTAATTTTTCAAATTCTAAAACGACAAAATAAACGTCTATTGTGCTAGAATACCCTCTTGAGACAGTACCCCATTTTTCTCGAAATTTCACGTGATACAATTTTTTCTGGGGTCCACCACCGTCTCCAGCACAAATTCTGGACCACCAAAAAATGACAAAACGCGAAAAGACAAGTCGAGCACTCGGTGGAAGCTCGAAACGTCGTTGAAAGTGGAGAAATCTTGAGCTACCGCATCGGTACTCGTGTGGGCCGTCGCGACGCCCCGCGACGCTGCCTCGGCGACTCATCCACTGTGAATAAAGAAGTCACGGAAGACCGGAGGGTGGATTACTTCGCTACGTCTGACGCACCGTTCCTTAGGCACGTATTTCCCCTCATCCTTTCGTGGCACGACCCGCTTCACCGCTTTCCTCCTCTCTTTATCCTTCAAAAGCAGACAGTCGTGACACGGAGATTCGTCTTTCTGAATGCGCCCTTTTCTGTTCAAGAAAACCCGATATGCAAGAGACGAAAAATCAGTTCGTTTAACTCTTTGCGGCACGGTGGTATTAAAAGTGTCCCACCTTTTTGATGCACGACTATGCATGATGGAACATTTTTTGACCCACTTCGAAATATTGCAATAGTCACGTGTGTATAGGTCTTACTTATGTAAAGCACTTGGTAATACCATCGATAAATGTTATAAATGCGTTCACTTGTCTTGGCAAATTTCAACATACCAGTACAGGTTCATCAAATGGAACTTTTTACTGCGACAATCTTTTTCTCCTGGTTTTATGTGAAAATTTCTGTGCAACATGGGTCTATTTTATTTTCTAAAATTCTGTGCCCCAAAAAGTTAAACCGACTGGTCGGTGCGCGCGATTGGAATTGTCAGTGATCTCCGGAGAATATTTGTTTGTCCATTTTTCAGTCTCTGTACATTCGAATCCACGACGAAGCGTCGAGATTCTCCGGTAATTTGAACAAAAGCAACTCACAATGCGCGCTTGATAATAATTAATTGGAACGACGTTGTTCGTGGACGGAAACCGGGGAAGTTCCCGATGCGATAAAAGTGGCAAACCTCGCGTAGAGAACGAAATTACTGGGGATCGAGCGGAAAGTTCGAAACGCTACATGTTTCGAGAAAGCCGGCCTCGGGTTTACGGAGAACTCGGCGAAACTCGATCTTGATTTAAATGAATTCGCTGCCGTGTATAACGAAGATTTGGGAAAGTTCGGTAGGCGAGGCCGCAAGCATGCACCAATTTCGTTGACAAAACTCGAGTAATCGAGAAATTTTCCGAACGTTACACTGAGAGAAAAGTATATGATATATCTAACTATAATGGCATAGTAACAAAATTATAGTTGGAAATATCACATTTATGTTAAGTGTTACCATAATGTTGACAATAATTACGATAGAGGCATAGTATAACCAAGTATATTATGTTTTTACCCAAAATTATGGTTACTTCAACTAAAAATATAGTATGGTTGAAAATATATAATGGTAAGAAAAATAACTATTTTATATAGTTAATATTACCAGAATATTTCATACATAGGCATAGAACTAACTATATTCACATAGCACATTTTACTATGCATATGGTAACAAGAATAAAGGTAACAGTTAATGATATAACCATTTGTACAAATCGTTCATTCTACTATATTTTGTATGTTTAAGTGAACTAGAAAAATATGTTTGACGCCAAATTTAACTACAAAATATAGTGAGATTATAGTAAACCGAGCCATTTTTTTTTCTCAGTGTACGATGTAAGTGCAGAGCGATTAAAACGCTGGAGAATGACATTAAAAAACGTTACCTTAAAGGTCGAACCGTTAAGGCACGCCTAAGATCGCACGATCAAATATCAAACGGCGTCATAATTGAATTCCAAGAGCATGATATTAACGAGGTACCCTGCTTAAGGAATGGCATCTACGACTTGTTTTCATCGCCTGTCTAGGTAACGTGAGCACGACGTGCTGTTTACATTGCAACGTCGACAGGCGTCGCGTAGCATCGGTAAATCTACGTAACCGAAGCACCCGGTTTTGTTCGTCAATCGTAAGATTTGTGTCGACCGAAAGGCAAGGTCGCACAAATTAAATACGATCTTCGACGATCGTAATACGACCAAGCTTGAAAGGTAAAAATAATAAATATTATAATTACACGCGAGTACTTACTCCACGTATCCATAGTCGGAAATTTGGAATTCGCCAACTTACCTGCAACAAGAAAAAGAAATACTTCGTTAGTGAACTGCGATACTTCATTAGAAAGTTGTAATTTTGCAAATAAGCGTTTGTCGCAAGGCGACGGATTAATTGTAAGTCGACAGCACACTTTTCCGCAGCGCGACGTCCGACGTCGCAACGCCACGTGTTTTTCCATTGTCTTTCGATCGAAACGCGCGCTCTCTCGCATATTTATTCCACAGTGCGCATAGTGAAAAAATGACGACAAATCATTGAAAAACAATGCTTCGGATGTATTCCATCCGTTGGGTTGCAGTATTGGTTGACATGGTACGGAAGAATTGTGTTCCTGACCTTAGTCACTTATCCAAACGTATCTTATCGTGAGAGAAAAATTTACACGTGTGTCGTCCAGCGTGGTTGCCTTTCGTGCTGCCAGCGACAGAATCACCGCGTCAGTAATAGAATCGTCCAGAACAAAAAATAATTTCGCGCGAAGAGCAACACCTTTGTCGCTTTTGTACACCATTACCCTAACCCATTAAGCACCAATGTTCCCATTTAGGACTACTCAAATTTCATCGATTTTTTATGTGGGTATTATTGTGTATATTTTGTAAAAAATATATTTAATCCTATAGAAAAAGTTAGTACTTAACGGGATAAATTCCAGCGATTGAAACGAACGTGAATAATAATCTTATTACTCACTTCACATCGAGGTGAGCCCACTTTCGTAATGAATTATCGATCAGAAATCGCGCGAGGTAGGGTGGAATAATTTTGCAGGTTCTCATTGAAAAACAATGCTTCGGATGTATTTCATGCGTTGGGTTACGGTATTGGTCGACACGGTACGGAAGAATTGTGTTCCTGACCTTAGTCACTTATCCAAACTTATCTTATCATGAGAGAAAAATTTACACGTGTCTCGTCCAGCGTGGTTACGTTTCGTGCTGTCAGCGACAGGATACAGTAATACAGTCGTCCGAAACAAAAAATAATTTCGCGCGAAGAGCAACACCTTTGTCGCTTTTGTACACCATTACCTTAAATTCCAGCGACTGAAACGAACGCGAATAATAATCTTATTACTGACTCCACATCGAGGTGAGCCCACTTTCGTAATGAATCAACGATCAAAAATATACTCGTTGCACGCATTGACGGCGGTAAAAACAAGAAAAAATAGTCGCTGTAAAAAAGGACCGTTATCGCAGAGTAAATCCAATCTTGAAATGCGTCGAAATAAACGATCGTACATCGTGAAGTGTTACTTCGAGTGGTGAAAAGTAAAACGAGCAAGCAGAGACGGGGTATAACTCTAGATGGTTAAAAGCAACAAAGCAAAAGAAACGAACGAGAGAATACGAGGCAAACCCTCGGCAAGTAGGACAACTGTAAACGAGGAGGGTTAGGGCGAGCAACGGTGTTTACACTCCGCGGTTGGTGAAAGTCATCCATGATTCCAAACCAGACCGCCAAGAGGGCCGCTTCGTATACACACAGGGAGTCCCAAGTGATTTTCAAAGGAATGCCTCGACACGCGTGATACTTTTTCCTCCGTATGTTATTACGTCATTCTTTCATATCAATAGTTTCAGTATCGGTTCTTCACAACTTGATTTCGCAGAAGTTACTTTTGTAAAGTTTCTATTCCTCTAAATCGTCCTGGAAAAATAACATGTACACGTACGCCAACCCTAACAGTAGATTTACCGAACATTTTTTATAAACACGATTTTCTATTTGAACCAGTCAAATTGACTGGTTTCGATAAATCTAGTGTTAACGAGAACAAAACATACTTTTCTTAATTAACACCCTGTCCGAATTTAAAAAAAAATACAAAATTGCACTCGTGAATCCTCTAATTGAAAAATCCCGAATACTCGCGCGACTTCGTAGACCTTTCTCAGTTATTCTCACCCTCTTCTTCACGCCCACCGTATCACCGCTCCACCGTTTCTCTCTCCCCGTCTAATCGTTCTCGGTTAACCACCCAAACAGTGTTTCCCCGTAAGCATCGTCGAGGTTCCTTCGCCGCGATAGAAAAATATCGATCGTCGAAAATTCGAGACGGACGGTCGTGCTTAAGCGGTCGAAAGGTACAGAACTATAAATCGGTCATCGACCCTTTCTTTCTCCCCTAGCACGAGCTCTGCATTGGTAACTCGAGAAGAATCAAGGGCTGAAAATGTTGGACTATCGCGTCGAAAGGATTGGCGGGCGTGGGTTAAAAAACTAAAAGCAGAGCGCAGGGCACTGTCCGTAGGACGATGGCGCGTCCTCGCGGGGTTGCGCGCGGAGGCCGGTTCGATTTATCGGCAAAGGGATGAATCCGGGTGCGGGGAAGCGTAAACGGCCAGGAGGGCGATGCTTGCATAAAGTGGTGGAAAATTCGGGTTGAAACCTGTGAAAGCGGGGAAAGAAGAGATCAATAAAGTGGTATGCCATACTGTCGGTGCCGCTGGTGTGCCGTTGTAGAAGCGGGTTGGCTGGCTGGGGTGTATTATTAAGCGGAGGTGTGGAGATGGGGAGGTAGCGAGGGAACGAGGGAGGAATGGAGAAAGCGAGAGAAGAGACGTAGACGGAGACACGAGAGAGAGAGAGAAGAGAGAGAGAGAGAGAGAGAGAGAGAGAGAGAGAGAGAGAGAGACGAGAACGGAGGGAAAACCGAAGACCTCGCGGGACGAGGAGGACAGGAGCGAAGAGGAACGAGCGAAGAATGGTAGGGAAAGAGAGGAGAAGAGCAGGACGAAGAGGAAACGAGAGAGGGAAATCGAGTGGAGTGGAGCCGAGGCGAGCCGAGGGAGCCGGGCCAAGCGGAGCTGAGAATCGGAAGTGAGAAGAGCGCCAGAGCCGAACTGAAAATCGGAAGCAAGATCAGAGCGGAAGAATCGAACGTGGCGCCTGGAAGAGGACCAGAATGGCAGGACGGAATAGAAGCGATCTTTCGTCCTTCGACTATCGAACCTCCTTCCGGCTCTTTGCACGCGATTCCTCAATCGACGTTCTAAAATACCGAAAAGAGAACGAGAAGAAAAGAAATCGAGAAATTTACAAGTGCCATCGAATTATCGTGATCCGAGAAAATTATCGCTCGCGTGCCGTTGATCAACTTAATTAAAACTTGTCTATTGTTCACGAAAATTTGTTTCTCGAAGGAAGGTGTATCGGCGGAAAATGAGCGTCTCTCGTAAAAACGTGGTCTTCAGAGCCACGATCCTCTTTCGTTCATCCTCGACGACGACAGCGCGCGTGGCGCTCCGCTCACGGACTACTGCACCGCGCGTAGATCGTGCAGACTGCACGAAAGAGAACCGTGTAAAACGAAAATGGAGATGGGGGTGGGAGCTGAGAGCCACTGGCAGAGCCGAACTGAAAATCGAAAGCAAGATCAGAGCGGAAGAACCGAACGTGGCGCCTGGAAGAGGACCAGAATGGAAGGACGGAATAGAAGCGATCTTTCGTTCTTCGACTATCGAACCTCCTTCCGGCTCTTTGCGCGCGATTCCTCAATCGACGCACAGTGGGGCAAAAGGCATTAAAACTTGGCATAAATTGTAAATATTATTACATTTACCATAAAAATTGGTATTTAGGGGTTTTGGGAATTGTTGATTACGATACTGAAATAAAAATTCCAAAATTCAAAATGGCGGATGAAAATTAGTTTTATAGAGGAGAAGTGTTAAACAATTCTTTCAATTTGATTCTTAATACAATAGTATTTTACCAATTAGCATGATCGTCATCATCATCGTCATCATCCTTGCCGTTGTTCTAATCATCGTCATTATCACCACTAAGGAAGAAGTGACAGAGTTGGAAATTTCATCGCTTCTTCCTAATGTTGACAATGGCATCAATAACAATGAGGACAATGACGACGACGACGATACCGAAGCCGCCGACCACGATAACGATGACGACGATGATGATTGTTGAAAGACCATTAAAAATCGTATTTTAAGAATCATTAACGCGTTTCCCATTAAAAAATCCATTTTACACATCCCATTTTTCATCCGCCATTTTGAATTTTGAGTCTTCGATTTCAGAATCTTGGTCAGCGACCCAAAAAAACCCCAAATACCAATTTTCGTGGAGAACGCGAGAAATTTTCCACGTGCCGTCGAGGCATCGAAATCCTACAAAATTATCGCTCGCGTGCCATTAACAAGACCGAGGAGAACAACGAAGGAAAAAAATTCCTGTCTATCGTTCACTCTCTCTATCGAAAATTTGTTTCGCGAAGAAAGGCGTATCGGCGGAAAATGAGCGTCTCGTAAGAACGGGGTCTTCGGGGCCACGATCCTCTTTCGTCCGTTCTCGACGACGACGGCGCGCGTGACGCTTCACTCACGGCTACTGCACCGCGCGTAGATCGTACCGACTGCACGAGTGAAGATCGTGTAAAACGAAAATGGAAGTGGGGGTGGGAGCTGAGAGCCACTGGCAGAGCCGTGTTTCCCCTTTACGTGGCCAGTGGCGTAGCCGTATTTCCTTTCGGGGGAGTTCGTCGCCACGGGTGAGAGAAGAAAATCGTAAGAACGAGAGACGAAGGGTATTGGAAGACCGACGGCCGAGAAGAGGAAGAAGAGGACGAAGAGGACGGAAAAGAAGCGGTGGAAAAGAGAGGAGAAGGTCCCCGATGAATTTTGCAAAGTCGACGCCAACTTCCTCTCCTTTCGACGTTCTCCTCTCTTCGACAATATTTTTCCGTTCGTCTTCTCCCTCGCTTTCTTCTCCATCCCTCTCGTCCCTTCCTTCTTTCTTGCAGAAACTTCACTTTACGTCTTCTACCCGCGAGCGTCCTCCACCTTTACGCACGTCTCTCACTTCTCTCTCCATTTTTCGATACCTACGCGTATATATTTCTCCTAAGTCTTCCCGCCAACCGTGACGTCCTCCACGTCGCCCTCGTAAACCAACTTGGAGCAGCGCCGCCGCACGCAATCGACTTTCGCATCTCGCTTTGCCCTCTGGAAGAGGCTCGGGCGTTCAAGCTGCTCGGCTTACCTTACCTCCGTGTCCTCCATCCGGGTGCCACCCGCCCTTTTCTCTCCTTCCTTCTCGCTCTCGCGTCTCCGTACCTTCCTTCGAAAACTTCAACCTCCACCGACCAGCTTCGAGCGCACCCTCCTCATCCCTCGTCCCTCTTCCTCTCGCTCATCCTCTCTCTTTCTTCCGTCCGCTCCTTTCTCCCAACACCCAAGAATCTTCCCTTCGCCGCGGACGCAGACTCCTTCGATCCGCGCTTCGATCCACCCTCTACCCCACATTAATGGACTCCCCTCGTGACCCAAAGAACTTTCCTTCCGCGCAAGGAAGTCGCACTTTTTCTTTACTCCGCGAGAGATCGAGTAGCGATATAGTAATTTGCGGATAAAGGTTTTTTAATTCGAGTCGAATCGAATTTGCAAGAAAAAATTCGCCTCGAAGACTAATCGGATTGATAATAAAAATATCGATAAATCGAATTACACTCATTTCGAATACTTTGCAGAACTTTACGCGGCTTGTGCTGGATGCATCGTAGAATTCGACGAGTTTTAAGTCTTCTTACTCGATTTTTTGAATTTGAGTTGCAGTCATTGGATCTTATCGAGTCTTTCGAATTCGAATTACTTCGATTCGGATTTGAATAATTCGCATATTTCTAGAAGGACAGAGGAGAAAAGGACGCTCGGTTCCTTCGAACGTGACGAGCCTTTCTCGGTATTGTTCTCACGAATTTTACAAAGTGCAGATTGTCCACGAGATTCTTACGGGTCGTTCATCATCGATTTCCAAGCTGTCCAAAAACTTTGTCGACGTAGGATACGCGGTAGATGCATTCGACAAAGTGCAACGCAAAATCGTGAGATCTTCAGGAATCAGTCGTTCGATACGTCGACGAACTCACGCAGACGAGGGGAAGTCGAGCTTGGCCTGGCAAACCCTCCCCAAAAAATTCTTCGACGAGGTCGTCGGAGCCACTCCGCTCGATTCCCTTTTCTCGCGTGGGAAGATCGAGCGCCCTCGGTAACCCTTGGCAGTTACCACTCGACGGCGAAATCCCGACCCTCTGTCAACCTGTTTCGTTCTTCCCTTCCGCGCGAGAAGGCGGAGGTCTGGAAGGAGGAGATTGGAGAAGGAGAATATATTTCGTGCGGAGCCATTCGGTTTCTCTCCTTCGTCTCCGTCGATTTCGTCTCCGTCGATTTCGTTTCAGCCCTTGGAAAGGGCGCTACGCCTACGCGCGCGCGCGCGCGCAACCGTTTTCGTGGACGATCCATGCGGCCCTCCAGTTCTCCGCGCGCTTCTCCCAAGGGATGCGTTTCCCCAATTCGGCTAATAGCCACGTCCGATTTATCGGTATCGTTTCTGCTAAGAATAAAGCATCCGTTCCGGGTCGGATAGTCGTGCCGGTGGAGGGAAAAGGAATGGATGCGCGTAACTTAAGACGCGTTCTCACGAGTCAAGTTTAGTCGATCGACGAAAGTTGATGAACGAAAAGTGTAGCGAGAACCTTTCTTTCGATAGAGTCGATCGATTTTGTAGTTGATGAAGAAAAGTTTGGTCCAGTCAAACTTTTGTCGTTCAAGAGATGAGTCATCACGAATTGCTTTCAAGTTGAAACATGTCTTGAAATGTGTGAACTGAGGTTGAGTGTCACACTCGCTTTTAACTGGTCACCATACCTGTACAATTTCGCATACAACTGCTTTCAACGCCATTTTAAAACTGAAACGGTCGATCAGTTTCTATTGAAACGTGTGAACAAAGACTGATTCAAGTGGCATTCGACTTTTGTTGATCAACTAAAATCAGTCGACTAAACTTGGCTCGTGAGAACGTACGTTTGACCCTTTGAACGCATAAGAACCCTATCAATGTGGACTAAGGACGCATATATGAGTTTAGTCCAAGTTCCCAGTATGGACTAAAGGCGCATATATGCGTTTATCGATTTTTTCGATCACCTACATAGAAGTATTACAATTACTTTTGCGTGAGATGTATACAAGTGCATTCCTTAGTAACAACATGACAATAACGCTCTTTAATTATTTAATCTCGCGCAAAAAGATTATTATAACTTATTACTATTTGCTCCTTGAATAGTTAATCAACAGAGTTCAGTCTAGCGAAAAAGTATTCCGTCCACAGCGATCGTCACCGTCCGTACGGAGTATTCAGCACTCAAACGGTTAAGGAGAGCCGTAGGTGTCTGGTCCTACGGCAAAAATAATTGCATTCCCTCGTATCGGCGACAAAACAACGCCTCTTATACACTGAGAGAAAAGTATATGATATATCTAACTATAATGGCATAGTAATAAAATTATGGTTGGAAATATCATATTTATGGTAAATGTTACCATAATGTCGGTATTAATTACGATAGAGGCATAGTATAACCAGCTATATTATGTTTTTACCAAAAATTATGGTTATTTCAACTAAAAATATAGTATGGTTGAAAATATAAAATGGCAAGAAAAGTAACTATTTTATATAGTCAATATTACCAGAATATTTCATACATAGTGATAGAACTAACTATATTCACATAGAACATTTTACTATACATATGGTAACAAGAACAAAAGTAATAATTAAATATTATAATATAATTATTTGTATAAATCGTTCATTCTACTATATTTTCTATGGTTAAGTGAACTATAAAAATATGTTTGACGCCAAATTTAACTATAAAATATAGTGCGATTATAGTAAACCCAACCATTTTTTTCTCTCAGTGTATCCACTTCGTCTCTGTTTACGAAGATTAGAAAATTGGCGGGTCGCGAATTTAAAGGGAAATTTACTTTCGCCCGTCGCGGCAAGCGCGAGGTTTCCCTTCACCGCGGCGGCATCGACCGTCCACGCTCCATTCTTCCATTCTCGGCTACCGGACGGCACCGTTTCCCGCGTCGAAGACTATCCTCGCGTAATACGCGCTCGCGCTTCCGCAAGGAGCGCACGCGTTCTCCCGGCAAGGTTCGAAAAAGAGTCGGAGAGATGAAGTACGGCGAGTCGAAGGAGGAGGCTGGATGTCGTTTCGGGGCCGTGGCACGCGCAATTTTCCGCGTTTCTAACCGCGCCGCTTCCTCCACTCCTCTCGTCTCGCGCACTTCCGCCTTCGCCCCACCCTACGAGAAATTAGAATATCATTGAGAGAGGCGATTGCACGGCAAGCACTATCCTCTCGAATCGCGCGATTTTAACGACGATAGTCGGCCGCGGCGACGATTAATACTTTCTTTCCTACTTTCCTCGCCCCGAGCATCGAGCGCATTTTTAGGCGAGCATTCGCTTCTCCCGGGGGTCTCTGGCAAGCGTCTCCAAGGAACGACCAGTTTTCCGACAGTTCCTCGAACAACGCGTTGTTCTCCCTCCTCATCGTCAATTCGATCTCCTTGCAAAAAGACAATATTCTCCAATCTCGTTCGAACTTTTCGAACACCGCGGTTCTACCCCCATTTCGTCGATTTAAAATTTCACTGTTGTCTCTTTACAAGGAAAGAAGGAAACAAAAATCCCATCGACTCCCTTTCAATTCGTCCTTTAACTCAGACGCTCTTCGCGTACTTTCTACAACCCCGTATCCGGAATATTCACCCCAGCATGCCACGCAGTCCCTAATTTTCTTCGCGGCGGAGCGATCATCGTCGCGTCTCACGAGCAATCCCTCGGATCCCTCCGCCGACGAAGCCTTCTTAACGGTTCGTCGTAAAGTTCTCTCTGTCTCCCTTTCTCACACACGCGCGCGCGCGTGCACACACACACACACACACACACACACAGCAGACCAGCAGAGGAATGAACGAAGAGAAAAGGAAAGAAGGGAGAATGCTGAGAACCCTGAGCGAAGAGAGGAACGTCCTCGGCGCGTGGATAGGGCTACCGTTCGTTAATCGCAAAGGATCGCGTCTACTTTGAGGGAAGGTTACCCTTCTTCTTCCGGTGGTGAGGGCGACGGCATCGGTCGTTCGACCCACGGGGTCGGTGACGGAGAGTCGGAGGGGGTGTGGTGAAACGAGAGAGAGAGCGAGGATCGGAGGGTGACGCGCTAGATCGGTAGGTAAGTAGAGGCAGCGCGACGGTGGAGGTGTAGGCGGCGGACGACGAAGGTAGAGCGGTGGTAGTAGGTGCTTCCATGTTATGCAGCCCCACCACCGACTCCATTCTGACCAACCGGCTGTTTACTGTTTGGCCTCCCGGGATATCGATCCCAGTGGCGTAAGAACAGTCAGCGGTCCTAGGGGGTTGAACGCGAGCGGCGTGCTGGGGGTTTTGGCCGCGGGCGGTTGGCAACCGAGCTTATTGATACGGCATGAATCCGACACAACTCGCAATCCACCGACGGCATCGCCACTCCAGCAAATTGACTTCGACGGAGTGGCACCTGCGTTTAATTGGATATAGCCGCTAGGCGCTACGCTCGTGGAACTGGCACTGGTGACGGCGCTACCAACGGTGGTGCTGGGCAACTGGCTCTACGCGTTCGCGCCGGAACGTCCACGCTGGGAGCGTCTCTTGTTCTCTCTCTCTCTCTGTGTTTCCTTGTCTCTTTTCTTATTCGACGTGGCGCCTTCGTCCTCGCGTAGAAGCCGATGCTCAACGCCGGATGAGTTTCTTTTCCATTGCGCTTTCCCCAGCCTGCGCTTACGCCGATGAGGATGCCACTCGGAGCGCCAACGAAGAATTTTAAAGTTTCTCCTGGTCGTGGAGAAAGATGCGAAGTCGAGGGGGGGAATTAATGCGCCGTTCGATGGTGATCCGTGGTAATTTTGGGAGTAAGCTCGAGGATTTCGTGGGGTACGACGGATGACGAGAGTACGGAGTCATTGGAATAAATTATGTCGCCGTTAATAGAGGCAGAACGACGGCACGGCCACCACCTCTCCTAAAATTCGCTTCGCTCTCGTATCTCACCATCCCTCTCTCCCTTCGTCCATCTTCTCTCGCGCCTCGTCGCTCGGCCATTTACCGGGACGATCGGCCAACCAAGTGGACGATGTTCGGCGAGGCTCGGAAACGGAACCACCAGCGGCCATTGTTGTGCCGAGACGGGTTGAAGAATGAACACCGCCGCGAATGGATTTTGGGTGGGATTAAGCCGTCCCAGTTTCGATTCCATTGCCGCGATTTATTGCGCCGCAAAGCATCGGATGACCCTCGCGCGCCCCTTTGCAATTTCCAGGCGCGGGCGAGTACGAAAAGTTGCACGGAGGAGAACAGTAACGCGAGCCTGGAACCATCTTTCACCGACCGAGACGAGCTGAGAAGAGGAGCAAATCAGAAATCGGTGGAAGGATGCTTTACCGTAGGACGGTCGAGCGTTAGGCTCATTCCGTAATTTGTCTCGTGAGCCGAGTTACGAGACAAGGGAAGTAAATTCTGTAACGACGCACGAGCGTCGATCCCGTCGGAGGTTTACGAGCTGGTGGTCCCCGGCGGCTCCTTTCGAGCGTCCGGCGCGTACAAGCCGTGCGCATACACGGATATATGCCCTACCTTGCACGCGAACACGTGTCCAGCGGCATGTCGAACACGCGATATCGGCGATCCAATCTTTTGACCCTCATTCCGCGGCAATCGCGGTGCTCTACCTGCTCGGCGACGCGCCATCGGGGACCTGGGTAAGACACCGGACAACCCCCGGTCCCCTAATCTCGCTATTAGTTCACTAGACTCCGAGTGACTCCGAGCTATGCTAAATCTAGTCACGAGATCCACCTTCTAGGCGCAATCGGAATCCTGTACAGGGTGTTGGGAAATGATACAGGGCAGTTGATTGGGTTGCCTATCCATTGGCCTGCAGGCGCTCGCTCTGTTGATCGGCAAAAGTGCTTGGAGAAGGAAGGTATGCCGTTTTACTAGCGCTAGGTGGCACTGGACGATGGTTCTGAGGGAATCCTGAACCCTGAAGACCGCCCAGAAAAGAATAAGCATACCTAAGTGGGACATTCAAAACTCACATAGATGAAGACCTACTCGAGATGGAAAAGTAAAGTAAACTCTAACAAAAGTGAAATGTATGGTGGTCGAGGCAAATTGCTGTAGTCCAAGCTAGAAACCCAACAACAACTAGACTCGTCCTTCGTCCTTATATTAACTGCACTTCAGTTGTTTTAAATGCACTTTAGCGACCGGTAGCCTGTTAATCGGCTCTTTCCAATGCCAGCTAACACCAGTAGATCAGCAGCCTATCCTCCACACTTTCTTGCCGGTTGTCAGAGCAAGCGCCTGCAGACTTTCGATTAAGGCAACCCAACCCTGTATCATTTCCCAACACCCTGTACATCGGAGTCGAGATGAACTATCGAAGAAGAAGTTCGTCGAGGATGCTAACTCGCGAGTACGTTCAACCAGGTTGACCGACAGGAACGAGAAGGAAGGAAAGCCGTCGCATGGCAAGTAATGGTGAAAGAACGTTGTTGCACCGAGGCAAATGGAGGGGAAAACAAAAGGTAGAGCTGGCAAAAGGTACGCGCCCGATAAAGTTACAACTGTGTGCGCGTGCGCGTGCGCGAGATCACGTGACGTTCCGGTGACTTCGTCGCCACCTCCAGCACGACCCAGTGAGAGTCGCGCAACGACGATAGTTCGCTCGCTCGGTGTAGCCACGGGCCGCAGCATTTATTATGCATATACACCCGCGCGTATATCAGTGGCACACATTAATGGTACGTGCGAGCACGTTCCTCGTCCTGCTCCTCCTCGGCTGCTCGAGCCCTCGCACCGGAGTCTCGTCCGGTAATGAGAACGCAGGAGGGTGAGGGCGCGGACGCGCGTGTGTGTGGCATCACGAGGTAGACGCGCGCGCGCGCGCGAGCGCACGCTTTTGCACTTACACGAGAGAGAGAGAAAGAGAGAGCGACGAGACGGCGTAAACGAGAGAAAACGCGTCGTTGGTCGACGGAGGTGGTGGAGAGATGGAAGCGACGAAGCGAAACGCAGGAAAGACGAGAGGGTGGGAAAGACGGACCATGGAGAAAGACCACGAGCCGAGAAGAGAAAGAGAATACTGTGGGTAGTGGGTGGGCTTTCTGAATTTTTTGCGGGCGTTGCTGGACCCAGGGTTTCGAGAACGAGGAGGTGCGGAAAGTTTATTATGCACTGTGGAATCCACATCCTCTGAGAGCATTAATCCCTAGAAATTTGCGTGCATACGTAATGACGAATTACGCGGTCGCTGTAAGCTACCCACGACGCATTCGCTCCAAAGAAACATATTCGGTGGAGAATCGATGAGATTGGAGATCTTAGACACAAGTATCCAAAGGAGAAAAAGTTACTGGCAAAATCAACTCCGGCTCGACGTTCCACAGGGATAAGAACGAGGCACGGTAGCGAACGTGTCTGTACTCTACCTCGGCCCGCAAAAGAGGGCGTCGACTGCGTGCCAGCGTACGCGGCTTAGAGACGCGAGGATCGAGAGAAGCCTTCTCTCCTGGGTTATCGATCGCGACGAGAGTCGAAATTATTCGGTCCGCCTCCTCTCCCAAGGGTGGCGCGTTCCAATATATTTTACCAAGGTGTCTACCTGTAGGAAGAATCAGACGGATATCGAACCTCGAGCCAGATGCTCGTCACCTACGCTCTCGAATGCATCTCGAAATTAACACGAGAGGCCGGTCACCTGGCAGAGTGCGATTCGACGGTTGGCAATAAGGACGAGGGTAATTCTGGTTATACGAACCAAAGGCCGGATGGTTCTTCGAAGGAGGGGCCGAAGGATAGGGAGGAAGGAAGGAAACAGGGGCGAGTTGGGTAAGAGGCGAGAGGACGCGCGGTGGGTCGAAGGGAGGGGCCATCCTCGTATCTCTCGCGGGAGAGATAGGGAGCCGAAGGTGGCCGTGGCCTGGGTTAGGAAAAGGAGCCTCTATTACACGGGCGGAGGGATGAGGAGGCAATCTGTCGGCTAAGCCGGCTCTTATTACCTTCGCCACCATCGCCACTACTGGCGCGCTGAATCCGCGTGAAAATATATACCGACTTACACCAAGCCCTTCCTCTCTTTCTCCTCTCTCTCTCACACACAGACACACAGACACACACACACAGAGAGAGAGAGAGACTCTCTGTCTCTGTCTCTGTCTCCCTGCGTGCCTGCCTCCGCCCAACCCGTCCTACCGTGCGTGGCCGTCGTCCTGCCTTTCCGCTGCGCTCAACCTGTTCACCGCATCGGAGAATCTCACGGACTTTATGCCACTCGCATTAGCGGTGGCCCCGCGTATACACCGCATACTCCACCAGGCCGTACACCCACGAGCACTTACCTACTCGGGGTGGCACTTGCGTATGACCGGCTCCTCCGCATACCGGATCCTCTCGGCTCACCCACCCTGCTTCTCTTCTTCGTCCTTCCTCCTTCATCGACCTTTTCTTTTATCGAACCCATCCTGCTTCTAGCTACTCTCTAAATTTCGTAACGAGGTAAATTTCGTTCTACGCGGCTCGCCACCTTTTCCTCTTCTTCCGGCCTATTCGTATGCGTCGCAGGTGTTTGAACGCTCGAGAAATCCGTGTTGTTGAGTTTGGTTTAAAACGCAGAATCGATCGCTTCATAATTGCTTCGTCTGGGCTTCCACAGGGATGAGTCTTTGGATAAAGGTGAGAAGGTTCGTGTGGGTTGGAAGAGAGTATTCATGTGTGTTTCTATGATGGTATGTCGATCGATTCTCGTTCGTCGAAGAAAAATTGCGATTTATCAATGGACACGGTTTCTCTTTCTTGCACCGATTTGAAAATGTCCTCGATCGTTATTTATGCTACCGTCGAGGGACATAAGCTGTCGCGACGTCGACCTCTTACAACTTTTATTCGAATCTTATATTTTAGCACGTAAAGCTACGATGTGCGCGCTTCCCACTGATTATTAAGTTAGATCCAGCCTGGAGGCGAACGAACACAAATTGGATCTAGATTTAAGGATGTTTGTCGTCCTTTCGAAGGATCGGAGAAAGTATCGTTGGAAAATGTTTTTTCCTCTCTCAACTAAAGCGCGCATTCGATGTAATTATCGATAACGAGGCAACGGTGGGTGCCGCCTTTTTCTACCACAAATATATATTTCGCAACTTCTACGTGTCGCGTCTGCTTTGCGTCGTCCGTTCGTACATTACACTCAAGCGTGCGACTGTCTTCGTGAGCGTAATATTTTTGCGGTTTCGTACGGATGAAATGGGAAGTCTTTCTTGGAGGAGCGAAGTCGTGCGAAGGAACCGCAAGACGCGCCCGATACCTATGATGGTCGGCTTAACCGCGCTATAAAAGTGTTGTGTATGCAAATCGGCATCCGGTGCAAAGTACGATGCGAAAGGTTGGACGCGTCGCTTTCACAACGTCTCGCGAAATATTTCCATTGTGTCGGAGCGAGGCACCAACGAACGGGGCATGGCCGATCGTACCCATACCCGAGAACGTTTAAGACGACTTCCGTTCTCGTGCAAAAGTGCCATCGTTCCTCTCACGGTGACCGCCTGGCGCCCTCGGTCGCGCACTTTCTTCCTTCCTTATCGAATTAGACGAGAACGAGGAAAGTTTCACGATGACCCACGAAGAGACAGCACGTCCATAAAGCGAGACACAAGTACGAAAGAAGAAATGCGATTTTTAATCGACGTACAATAAGGAATCGTGTGTTAGAGAGGTTCATGACACTTTTATTTCGATTGCACGGGAAGTACGAACCGCTATCCGTCTTCTCCTCGCAAATACCGCATTATGGGCATGAAGTCGTTTTTTAGTGCCAAAAGTCGTTCGACGGCTGAATTGTAAACAGATTGCGATGAAATTAGTCTTGAAATACGCGTTATTTGTTATACTATAGCAGAGACTTGCACTTTTCTTGATATTGCAATTTGTTAATTAATATAAAATTAAAATTGGTCGAAACTTTTGGCAATCATTTTTTGCTTAGGGTGTTCATAAGTCCTTCAATCTTGATATACAAGGGTTTTCGGGTTCGCTGATTACGAAACCGTGACACAAATTTCAAAATTCAAAATGGCGTAGCACGTTTCTGCCACTTTAGAAGCGAATAACAAGCGACGTGCATAACACATCTTTCCAGCTGAAGAGGTTAGGAAACTGTAATATCAAAAAAATTCAGTCGTGGAACGACTTTTGGCATTAAAAAACCACTTTGTGCCCACAGTGCGTCCGCTCGTTCTGCCAACGCAGAGACCTGCACTTTTTTTGATATTGCACTTTATTAATTAATACAAAACCGAAATCGTTCTAAACTTTAGGCAATCATTTTTTCCTTAGGGTGTTCATAATTCATTCGATCTTGATATACAAGGGTTTTCGGGTTCGCTGATTACGAAACCGTGACACAACTTTCAAAATTCAAAATGACGTAGCACGTTTTTGCCACTTTACAAGCGGATAACAAGCGACGTGCATAGCACGTCTTTCCAGCTGAAGAGGTTAACAAATTATAATATCAAAAGTAGCACGTATTTTAAGACTAATTTCATCGCAATCGGTTCAGAATTCAGTTGTCCAACGACTATTTGCACTAAAAAACGACTCTATGCACATAGTGCGCCGGTGCGTCAATTAGGCGCGAATTAGGCGCGACCGGATGGAGACCCGCGACCAAATTCTCGTAGTTCAACGAGGGTGAAAAAATATTTTCTAATTGCACACGCGACGGCCCCGCAGGAATGCTCGCGCGAGCATAACCGCGTAACTCTCGTCGCTCGAGCGTCTCATATCCCCCAATATGAGTCACGTTAGTGACGGTCTCGTTAACTGGAGCAACACCTACGCGCACCGACGAGGGACAGCGTCTATCGTGCTCGCGACGACGCACGTACTCTCCAACTGGTTGTCTTTCGACTAGTTTCCCGCCACGTCTGGGGACGAGGATCGTCGACAATTGTGCCGATAATCACGAAAATGGTGTAAATTAAAAAACTTTAATTATTTATTAAATAAATTATTAAACTGTGAGCTCGTACTCTTGCAGAGAATGGAGAATCCGTAGAAAAAACTGAACCTTCGAGACTCGACCCAGGGTCTTTTATTTTCCGAACGACTTATCTGTCCATTAACTCGTGCCCTAACACCAGACTTTCCGCAAGATCCATGGGCAATGGAAAAGTCCCAATCGACTCGAGACTAGGGATGGCAAAAAATCTCAAAACATCGATACATCGTATCATATGATCTATCGAAATAATATATCGATATCTTCGATATATCTAATGTAAAACATCGATATATCAAATATATCGACTATCGATATTTTTCATTGAAAATGCAATAAGTAATTTGGTATTATTTATTTCTTTCAAAAATAACAAAACAAGATTTCGCGTTTTTTTTTTACATTATATGAAGATCTTTCATAAAAAAGAACTTAGAAATAAAAGTTTTGATAATCTTTTGCCACTTAAACAGAAAAAAATATGTGCAACAGTATGTACACAATGAAAAATTGTCTAAAATATAGGTTCTGTTTTGTGGTGTCTTCTTATCTAATGACCAATAATAACCAAAAAACATACGAAGATAATACAGACTACCTAAATAATAAGGTTTACGATATATCGAAAAATATATCGATATATTTTCGCTAGCAATATATCGATTATAAAATATCGATATAATTTCCTATTTATATCGATATATCAAAAACATCGATATATTATTGCCATCCCTACTCGAGACGATTGGACGTAAATGAAACTAGTGGTGGTTAGTGGTCGGCACGATCGTCGGGTGCTCGCGCTTGGCGCTCGCCTTACCGGGTGCAGAAGAGCTTCGCTTCCTGCCATAGGCACGACCGCGTAACTCACGTTTCCATACTTGAATTTCCCATAATTTTGAAACGATTGAAGATGGCGGTACATAAAATTTCGTGGCAGCAAATGGGTATATACTCGATGTACATGCCAAATTTAGTTCGGATCCGTTCAGTCGTTTTGCCGGAATATTGGACTAAAGATTTGAATTAGCCGCCATTTTTGATTCGGCTAATCAAAAAATTTGAAAAATTCCAGAAATTGTCATTGTATACGTGTACATGTATGTGTAAAATTTTATCGGGATCCAATGAATAGTACCAAAGATATGAATTTTTCGATATTTGAATTTGCCGCCATTTTGTACCGGTTCAAGATGGCGGCTCACAAACCTTATTGTGAACTCACAGTAATGTACTTGATTTTTGTGCCGAATTTCGTCCCGATCGGTTCAGCCGTTTTTCCGAAATCGAGGATATACACGGACGGTTTTCAGGATGGCGATTGCATAAGTCACTCCGTTAACGGTCGTGCCTAAAAATCGAGTTTTCGTTACAATCATGGACACCAATTGTCTTCTCTCGAGGGTCGGTACATGGTCGTGCAAAAGTTACGATAGGTCGAGAAAAACCAGCGATTTGTTTGGCACGTACGTAAAAGAAACTGTTCTGGGAACGAAGAAGACGCAAAAGCGAACGGTCGAAAGAAACGTAGGAATCAGGAAGGGTAATAAATCGCACCTAACAGCTTCAAAGCGCAGCTCTCGATGGTATCGTATCGCTTATCGACCTACCTGCTGGATTAATAAGGATGGATAGGCCGACGACTAACGTATAAAACGTAAGGATTCTCAATCGATCGAGCGCACCTCCTCTCGGCTTACGAGCCGCTTCGGTACCTCACGCGGGATCGTCACGGCCAACCGAGTGACGTTTGACAAACGAGAATTCCTCGGAAAGATCGTCGATATCACCACGGCTCGCTTCTTCCTCCGCTTCTTCTTTGGGCTCGTCCTTCTCGTCATCGTCCTCGTCCATGTCGCTGCACCGTGCGATCTACCACGACCGGTTTCCGGGTGCAGCATTCAAAGGAATCGTCCCGTGCGTCGTTTCTTCTTCGAAACACCTTCTCCGAGTTCACGCGGGTAGACGAAGGAGCACGTGTACCCTTCGCGAAATTGATCACGAGCACGACTCTCCATTAATTTCACAGTTGTCTTAATCTTAAGAGGAATTCGCGTGCTAGGGATCGCCGTTGGTCGGTAGGCAGAGCCCGAAGATCGTCGATCTTGCATAATGCAAATTTTAAGAGTGGCTTCCCGATGGCGCCGCTGGCACGTTCTACGAAGTTAGTTCTGGCTCGGAGGGGACGCTCGCAATTTCCTCGTGGAAATTGACCCGATGGACGACGACCTATGCATTTTCAGAACGATACCAACCTGCAATATTGATGCGTCTCGGATATCTCCTATCCAAGAGGCTAGCTAGAAGCGACGTTAAACGAAGGTGACGATCCAGGACGATCTCGAAAGGGCGTAACGAAGGGCCGTTGCGATCGAGAAGATAAGAGAACAGAGAGCATCGTCCGCATCTATCGCATACGACGGTATCTCTTTGGAGCAGAAGGAAGGACGAGCGAGCGCGCTAATCGATTCCGCGAGTGAGGTATCAACTTCGTGGCAATCGCTCCGGTATCGTCGAGCTTCGAGTGAAACTTCCATTTTTCGGCACGGGATCGCGAGATCTTAAACGGAAGCGGATACTGTTTGGTAATGTCGGTACGGTGGAATAGCGTGGGGCAAAGTAGTTGTTGTAATTGTAGTTGCACAAGTACTAAATTAAAATTACTACTTGTTTAATTTAGTACTTGCAATTTTCGTTAAATAATTCATTGTCTTCTAATGTTTCACATTTAACAAAATTCTATTACCTGCTAATTGTTGATTCTCGTACGCACTTTATTCACTGTAACTCTACTCGACTTACCGGACAGAATTCGGTTGTCATGAATCACGAAGACAGTAGATGGTTGTGCCTATCGTATTTTTCAACCCTAGTGGAACTAACTCGAAACCGAATTATTGTAAACACCCTTAAGCACCACCCTAATCGGAACCACCTAATCGGAACTCTGCTGGAACTATTGATATCCATAGAAAAAAGCTCGAGAAATGGTCAGCACGGCACTTTTCCTCGAATGCCGTACCGAGTATCGTAATATAGTTTATGAAAAATGCTGAAATGTTGACATTTTTTTTTCAATTGCTCTCAGTAATGAAACTCGATGAGAACTAACGGGAATTCTTGCTAAAAGTAGTTTTATTTACGGATTTCTTATACTTTAGAGGGGAAGTGTCGTGCTAGATTTGCGAAGTTAGTACGGCAATTTTTCATTTGCCGTTTATCAATATTAAAAGTGCGGAACTCTTTCTATTTTCTATCAGGAACTCTAGAACTATGAAAAGTGCTACTATAACTATTATCGTTTTTATGTCATTTGCAAAATATCGTGCCAGCTTCACAGACACCTAATTGAGACAATATATGTGGAGATCCATTCTTGCGCATGTCTGCGTGCAGTGTAGCCAGGTGTGGCGACTTATCGCCAATTGGGCGACATGAAGGAGATTGTTGGCGACACTATTTTCAAAATTGGCGACTGGCGGTGAATTGGGCGACTTTAAAATGTTTTGAAGTTTATAGCTTGCAGTAATAATTACTAGATGACGCTGTCAATTTTTATTTTAGTTAAGTTTCGTTTAATTGCAAATTATCGTTTTTATAATCTCTTTAGGATGGTTGGTAAAAGAAAAAAATTCGAACATTTTGACGCAAGCTTATTGCAAAGTGTGTCGAGCCCATTTGAGAGTACATAAAACCGACCTAATGAAATGTGACTACAAAAGTTCATATTAATCCTAACCACAAGATGACGCCACCTAACAGCTTATTCCTTTTTTTTAAATTGGAGATTTTGGGCATCTTCTGACAGTAAATACGGCGACTTTAGGTTAAAAAATACTGGCAACATTGTCTGCGTGTATCGTACACAACAGATACCTCTCGCGGGAAAGAAAATTCTATAACACCGAGATCCGTGAAGATCGAAACCTCGGGTGACCGAGGATGTAGGAAATCACGGGCGAGAGGTGAGGTGGAGGACGAATGGAAAGCGCGCGAGGAGTGACAGGTTCGTTAAAAGGACGCAGTCGGGATGCGTGGACTCGCGCGGAGTACTTGCAACGAAATCGATAGTCGATTTTACCAACGAGTACATCGGTTCTCGCGCATGCGCCCATCCGAGCGCGCGAACTCCGCCACGAACCATCGAGCTAGATAATGCGCATTTCGGATAACTATCCGCTCGGTTCGGAGCACCCCGAACTATTATCTACGGCGCTGAGACGCATCGATATCCCATCTCGGCTCTCTCACCGAGGCCAATAATTATACCGAAGGTAACGCTCTGTTTCCTTCCGTCGCGCGAATTTATAACCCAATTTCTGAAGCTCGTACGAGAAGCTCTCCCTACCGGTCCCGTTACCGCCTTAAGGAGTCAGGGCTACTCGTAACGCCGAAAAAAACGCTTCTTTCGGGATTTTTGTTTTCAAGCATGTTTTGTTATTCAGTGGAAAATGTTTTCCCATATGAATAATCAATATTTCTAGTAGCTACAGTAAAATTTTCATTGAAAAATAATGATAAATAAGCGAGATGCAGTCAGTCTGCGAGGGGTTAAAAAAAAAAAAAGGTGTTTCGCGGTGATCACCGCTGCTCATCACTGGATCATTTAAAACCAACAAAATTAACGGGGATCATTAGTAAATCACACTGGGCCCAGGATGGACGAAGGGTTAATGAAAATTTCGAATTTTTACAAAATGGCAAATGTTCAAGGTCAAAACTTGTTTTTCGCCTAAAATTTCACTCATATTTTCAGTTATAAAAAAAAAACTATTCACCGCCGATAAAAATCCTTCGTCCATCCAGGGGACAATTACGCACAGAATAAGTGATACATATTTCAAAATGATCGGTCAAGCCGTTCTGGAGTTACAGTGATCACCGACTTTAAAAACGTGCTTTCGAGAAAAACGCATTTAAAGTTTTAAGTACAATTTGCATGCAAATAAAAAAATTATTTTTGGACTGACATTGAATCATCTATTCCGGCACCATAAAGTAACCCTTTTGAAATGCTGTACTTTGAGAAAATGCAGAAAAAAAAGAAACACGATTTTTTGAAAATGCTGACTAGCCCTTAAGAGGGTATCATACTCTGGAGGCCCGAAAATGGGGGTCTTTTTCAAGATTTTTTTGTGACGAAGTGGTAGGCCAATCAGGTCCATGGCATATACGATATTTAAGTACATGTTTAGGTGCATTCACTGTATTTTTTACATAAGGAAATATTGAAAAATATAGAAGTTATATGTAATCCTACGGAAGCCGTTCGCGCGCGCGCTCAATTACGGTGTACATAGTGCCACCTGTACGGCGTGCTTGAAAGCAAAAATGCAGAAAGAATCTTAAACTAGAATGTATTCCCCACAAGTTGGCGAAGGGAAATTGTAAAAAAGTTAAAAATTGCGAAAGTTATAGCACTTCGAAGAAAAGGTTCATTTTTCACCGAAAAAAACCACGTTTTTTTATTGTTATTAACACATGGTTCACCGAGGACGAAAAAACTCTACGTCCACTTGAGCATTGTGGTGTTATATTGATGTAAACGAAAAGGTAAGACAGCCGGAATAAAAATACGTTCGGAATCGTGTACACCGTTTCCGAAAAAGTCGTTTCGAGATAAACGCGTTTCAAGTTTCCGTGACTGTTTTCTACTAGACACAGTGATCATTATTTCACGTTACCATTATTCTGCTATTCCTGCACCATATTGCAGCCAAAAACTTTACTTCGCCTCCACAAGTTGAACACTTCGCATGGCTACTAACTGCAGAGAAGACTGCTGCAAAATTTACAATTTTATAACCGAATTTCGCGTCAACTTCGACATCGATCGTCCGATCTTGTAATTCTTTCGCTTCAACGGCTATAACCTCGTCCATTTTTGGAATTTTGCGATCAGCTAGGGCTTAAAATACGCGGAAAGGATAGTATTTTCAAAATATGCGATAAAAAAGAAATTTATTTTTTCAAGTTTCCAGAGTACGATGCCCCTTTAACGACCGTCCACGTCCAATCCACGATGAAAAACCTCGAAAGAGATGCTATCTCGAAAACTTTGACACTCGTGCGTTTTTCCTTCATCGAAGAGGTATACGCGCGAAAAAGCATCGAAAGCTTCCAGGATAGAAAGCAAAGCCGAAGCGTCGGTAGTGGGCTATGAGGTGGGATGTGGCGTGGAGGGTGGATGCGAACGGGTGGGGCGACAAAAGCGAGCGCAAAAAAATACGACGTATCGATGAAAGGTCGATGCACCTGTACTCTCCTCGTCCACGCGCGTCTGGCTAACCCGCGGCTGCAGTGGACTCTCCTCCTGATGCGCCTGTCGATAAATCACGGCTGCCGTTATTAAAAGACCTCGAAATCTGCGATAGACAGAGAAGGCCGCTGACTCGAGGGTGGTCCACGGATGGGAGGAAACGCGGTCGGCACAACGGGGGTGAGTGAACGTAACGATGAGAGATCGAGAGGACCGGAGCCGTGGAGCGATAGAGTAGGAACGAGGCAACGAGAGAGAAGAGATGCAGGGCTAGAAGCATGGAGAATCGATGCCGGTGGCGATCGCTTCGACATGTTGATTTGATTTGAAATAAAATGTTTCTCGGGCTAGATGGCGCCCGGCATGGAAGAGAGATAGAAGAAGAAAGAGAGAGAGAAAGAGATGTTTCCATGAGATCCAAAAGGATTTCGTCGGTTCAGTAGCCTCAGCAGTGGCGCAGTCGATCGAGCTCGATCGTGTTGTATCGCGTAGTCGAGGGAAGGAGAGATAGAGAGGAAGCTTCTTGGAAAAGAGGAAAAAAAAGGAGGAAGAAGGGTAGTCGAAATTGAAACGATGCCTTTACCCACCGAGAGGTAATTGCATCCGTGTAATTTGGATGGAGCAGGGCCATAGTATCCAGCCTTGGTATCGGCCCTGGCCACACGCGCTTTCAGCCCGTGGGAAACGGATCTTTCCGAATGCCACGGGGCTTTCGAACGCGGCTTTAAAGCTGTAGGCGGACCAAAGCGTATCCGCCGCATCTCGCTTTGACGGACGGCAAAGCGAAGGATTGCCTCGGAACGCAAACGGACCAAAGGAAGGAGCCCAGCACGGCCCACGTTTCCTCGAGTCGTTGCTACTCCGACTGCTACTACCTTCGGCGGAAACTACCAGGAAGAGAAAGGATCGCGCTTTGTTAACTTCGCGCAGAAATCGAGGGCCGATTCGGGCTTTGTTAATTTTACGCCCTTGCTACGAGAAATCGTATCATTCCACTCAAGTTAGTCTCCTCAACAAGGGTTCGCACGATCGTTAGCTAACGTCGATTCTCTCCATGATATGACCTTCGTGTCTTTTTTTGCGACTATTGTAATTAAATTTCATTGTAGATACTGTTATCGTTATTGTCGTTACTATTGTTACTTTATTCTTATGGTTGGATTAGTAATAGAATCGATGTTGAGATGGGTTTATATTGTATTCTCCAATAACTCGGCGTCCAGAATGTCATCTTTCCGACAGCA
This sequence comes from Tiphia femorata, assembly GCA_944319695.1. Taxonomy (NCBI): domain Eukaryota; kingdom Metazoa; phylum Arthropoda; class Insecta; order Hymenoptera; family Tiphiidae; genus Tiphia; species Tiphia femorata. The sequence continues at coordinate 5,069,512 of OX090903.1, forward strand.
CTGAATTTAGAATACTCTCGTGTAAATATGTGTATTTTATTTTTTTTTGTCAATGTACTCTCTGTTCTTCTCGTTTGCTGTATGCGTACCAAAGGGTTTTGCTCCTTGATCGATAAATAAATAAATCTTCCTGCTCCGTTACGTATGGTCGACCTACAGGCCGTGAAATTTTCAAGTCGAAAAATCGTGGCGATCGATATCGAGGCCGTTCGAAAGCGTAGATATTCTCGATAGGAATTGTTCCGAGATTTTCGATCCGCGCCGGTGAAATCGCGGTCAGAGACGGCGTGGGACGCGTCATCGGCGGGCCCCTGACAAGACAAAGAGGTCGTTTGCGAAGTGAGGAGACGTGGAGGAGAATCGTCGGCGGTGCACGCGTGATTCACCGAATTTCGCGCTTGTCTCTTTCGGCAGTGATCGCCGATCGGCTCTTTAGTCGCACGTGGAAAACGGTAAACGACGCACGCCCGACGAATACGTAAAGCCTGGGTGACTCGACGTCTTAGGACGCCTCCGTTACCCTATGTATCTAAAAGTTGAATCGATATAGACGTGTGACAATTCAGTGTATTTCGTCCAATTGTAAGTAGATCATCGGCGATATCATTTCAAGTACTTGTCCCTTTTATCCATTAGGCACGTCTACGCGCACAATTAGATGATAATTGTAATGATACTTCGTATCGTCTGCATACGGACACATTGATATACCACAGATCTAGATTGTTTTTATACAAGATTGTCTATAATATTATTACTTATTAATAAATATTAATTTCAAGAATGATTAAACTTGAAAGGTTTAATAATTATTAATTTATATTATTAATCAAGTTGAGTTGTTTGCGTCAGTGACGTAAGTTTCAAGTTAATAATCGGTCGCTTCCACATCGACCCTTTGTTATGTAATACTAAGAAGGCACATAATTATTTTGCCTTGTTACTTGTACAATATTTGTCAACACTTAAAAATTCCACAAACTCGAAGGAGCGTCTATTCACTGAAAGTTTAATGCCTAGAGTTCTCTTGGGTCTTACCACGATGGTAAAGGGTAATATGCCCATCTATGAGCTCAGAAAATAATTTTTAAGTCGATCTTTTACGCATCGATCACATGACACATCCAAACACCGAGCCATTCAATCTCTAACGTAATTTGAACTTCTGCTAATCATTTCCCCGACAATTTTCATGAAAAGCAGCTATAACTAACCCTAACCTCACACCTAGCACGCTATCATCCGACTTAAAATGATTTTCGACATCGACAATTCCATTGCACAAACTCGCAAACTTTTTTTCGTACAAAAAGAAATTTCTTCCCCATTAAACGACCAAACAAATAAATAAAAAATCCTCGCTCGTGTTTTAGACTCGTAAAACGGCTTGACAAAACCTCGCCCATAGTGCTCTCGCGAGGAGAAAGCACCAAAGGCAAAAATATGTCACCGGACGGTTGCAAGAATCGCTGCCGAGGCGTTCGTCGGTGATCGCAAATGAGGGCCTCGTGAGTAGGACTTACGGGCCCAAAATAAACCGTGCTTTCCCTTTCGGGTCGAGAGGCTGCAGCGTACGAAACGCAATGCTCGGTTCACTGATTCTCTTTCACCGATAATTGTCCCTCCGGTGGGACGCCCTGCGTCGCGGCGCCAGCATCGCGTCACGCCAACAATCGCGTGGATCATCCCCTTCGCGAAATTACACGTCGCGATCGTTTCGTTCGATTAAGCGACGATGATGCGGCTTCGAGGACCGTGGGTAGAGCAATTATTACTTACCTCAGCGGATTAATACGGAATGCTGGACAATGAAAACGATTCGTCGAGTAGGCGGTTAATACAGGGTGGAGGCTCGTCCACGGCTCGTTTCGATTTATCAGGAGGAACTCGACGTATTCTTCGTCGTCGCTTTCGGTGCGTAAAACACCGTGGGCGGAAGATCGATCGATCGCGAGGAGAAAGACCACTCAAGGATACATTCTTCGGCCTCCGCGCAAGCTCCACAGATCTCTTTCGATGGAGATGAATTTTACGACCCTGTTTCCGTGAATCGTCGACCGATTATTATCGACAGATCCATCGATCCGCTCGATCGGACGTCCTCGTGACGACCGACGGCGACGCGGAAGACGCCGAGACGTCGATTCGATCCGTCTACGCGTTAATCGTCCGACGCATGCTCACAATTGTGGGACCATACACTGAGAGAAAAAAATATGTAGTTCACTTAACCATAGAAAATATGGTAGAATGAACGATTTATACAAATGGTTACATTATTAACTATTACCTTTGTTCTTGTTACCATATGTATAATATTAGGTGTATAAATTAATTCTCGGCCCCTCACTTCATTTAAAGAGAGTATCTATTTAAATTTGCATATCTTTACCGCCGTATATTTATTTTGAAGCGCCATCCTTTGGCTTCAAAACGAGCTATCATACTTAATGTTGTTGATAATATAACCTCAAAAACCAAATAGTAAACGCTATGTCGTTCGAAAAGTAGCACCTGAGGCATTGCCTTATTTTCTCCTTTCAATTGAAAAAAGTGCTGCTGAAGCTAAAGAATTGATTTGTTTCGCCTTAGGCGAAAATGCTGTGTCCTACAGTACGTGTAAAAAATGATTCCAAAATGTTCAGAATGGAAATTTTGATCTGCGGGATAAAAAAACGCCCTGGACAAACCACCATCATTTTTCCGACACGGAATACGAAAGTTGCCTGAAAAGTGAGGGAAATTACTTTGAAGATTAAGAGATATCTAATTTTTTTTTATAATAAAGACCAAAGTTTGATCAAAAAGGCCGAGAATTAATTTATACACCTAATAAAATGTGCTATGTGAATATAATTAGTTCTATCACTATGTATGAAATATTCTGGTAATGTTAACTATATAAAATAATTACTTTTCTTACCATTATATATTTTTAACTATACTACAATATAGTAACCAATTTTGGATAATAATTTATCCAATAATAAAAATAATAAAAATTATGGAAATAACCATAATTTTGGGTAAAAAAATAATATAGTTGGTTATACTATGCCTCTATCGTAATTACTACCGACATTATGCTAACATTTACCATAAATATCATATTTGCAACCACAATTTTGTTATTAAACCATTATAGTTACATATATCATATACTTTTCTCTCATTGTCAATACATTAATCGTCCGACGCGTGCTCACAATTGTGGGACCATATCGACGATTATTCCTGACTTTTGCGACTGGAAACGTAGATGGAGAAGCGTGGCCCGAAGGACACGTGGTAGGGACAAATGGAACGCGTACAGGGAAAAAAGAAAAAAGAAACGAGGAGAACAGATACAAACATCGAGAACGTGGCAGGACAGGAGTGGAGCACGTTAAGCGCAATTGTTTGTAAGTTCTTGTTGTTCGCGTGGAGTCGCGCGCGAGCGCCGCTCGCATTATCCAGATCGCGATTCCATTCATATAAACCCCGTGCGCCGTTCGTCCGCCACCCTTGCAGTCCCGTCGGCGTGCCCGACGAGGCTATCAATTCGCCGTGAGAGAGGATAAAAACCCCTTTTTTCTCCATAACTGCGACGTATCATTCGTTTATACGAGAATTATCTCGCGTTACCCGAAGGCGCGCGCGCTTCGCCGCCTCTCGCGTGTCCCCTGGGCGCGAATTTTTCTTTTCCCTCTTCGCTCGCTGCAGCGCGTTGTTGATAGAATATCCTTCCACTGGGATTTATGAAACAATTTCTAGCGCTGAAATAAATTCGCGCCGACACTCGGTGAGTTGCTTATCGCGCACGTATCGCAATAATACGACTGGCAGTATGAGAGGAGCAGATCTTAATGTAATTAGGGGTAGAAGTTCTTTCTGCGGTGCCTCTATGAAATTCGAAAAGCACGCGCGATACTCGATTTTGATTATTTTGCTTCCACTGCAAAGGGCGTCGCGCTCGTTTGTAGTTCGTATTTTTCGAAGCAGAGCTTGCCGTGCATCGGTACAACTCCGCGAAATGAGAGAGTGGCGTGAATATGCGTATTCCACGTGGTATTTGGGCAGGCACGATGGAACGGACGCAGCCGAAATGACTGGTAGCCGGACGGATTCATCACGCGCATACGAAAACGCATATTCCATTTTGTTTCATGAGTAAAAACGAGTGTGAATTTCGACGCAAACGCATCTGGATGCATTGCGCGCGAATCATCGGATTTTGCGACATCGATAAGCACAACTATTGGATAAATGCTCTTCGACTGGACCATTCCAGCGGCTGATCGTTCGTACTGTAGGGCAAATGCTGCTCTCGGTGTTGTTCAAGGCCGCCACTAAACGGAGGAGAAATGTCCTCCTCCATCTACCTAACGCGTTGTCCAGCATCTTTTGTTTATGGGTCCGCACGTGCCACGCCCTAAAGCCACAGCGTAGTATCTATTAATGAACTAGTGTATACGTGTGTACACATATATGCGTTCTGCGTAAATCATCAATGTGGCCGACGAACTCATATATGCGTTCGGCCAAAACAACTGCTAGAGCCGAAACACGCATATACAGGGTGCCTTACGTCGTAGGAAAGCGACAATCGCCGGACGGCGCGATGGGTAGATGGAGGGGGACGTTTCTCCTTCGTTCGGCGGTGGCCTGGAGAGCCGCGAGAGAAAGGGTTTGGGCAGGCCTGGGTTAGACAAGCACGATGCGATACGATAGGTAGAAATGGCTAGCGGTCACCTTGAAGAGCACGCAAAGCAGCATTTGCCCAGGCCCGCTGTAGAACGAACGACACGTTTAACGACATCGGCGGCGCCGATTCTTTGTCTGAAGATTCCGAACGCCTCGACGTAAAATGTCGAGTGTGTGTGTGTGCGTGTGACCACATATATGCTGTGCGTGCTGTGTGTGGAAGAACGATGTGCGAAGTCAGTTCGCTTTTGGCCATCGACGAGCGAAGACCTTTGTTTCAATAAACTACCCTAACCCTTAGTCTTTCATATCAGAAGATATCAGAAGTGGGATTTGACCTAAAGCTTTGATCGACCGAGGCTTTGGATAGTTCGCAAGTTTATACATTCGTTCGCGACTATCAATTTTGTGATGTTCTGAAGTTCCGTGAACATTTGGTAGTTGTGTACGCGTCGAACACGCGAGAGTTGATCTTTCGTTCCGATACGCTCTTTCTTCGTCCTGACGATGGCGAGCGATCCGGTTAATTTGGCCGATTTGACAATTGTCGAGCTTAAGGAATTGTTACGCATACGAGAGTTACCGGTGAGCGGTAACAAAAACGAACTAATTGCGCCGTTGCAAGAAGCTGATCCGAGCACGAATACGTTGTTGCCCACTATTGGGGATAGTGCTACTTCCGCATCGGTCCTCGGACAACCCAGTGAAGGGAGTTCAACTTCGTTAATCCGAAGAGAGATGGATATTCTTAAGCAAGAAAGGGGTTTGCTGCAAAGAGAGCGGCAATTAAACCAGCGCGAGCGCGAATGCCAGTCTACCTCTAGTTCAGACACATCGCAATCAACGGTCAGTGTGAAAGACATTGCCGAATTGTTGGCTGAATTTTCTGATGAGTTGGATGATTTTCGCAATTGGAAGCAAACAATTGAATATTTACGCACTAAATATCATTTGGACGACAACGCTGTCAAATTTATGATCAAATTACGACTACGCGGGAAGGCGCAGAAATGGTTACAGTCTATGCCAAACCACCTGGAAATGACTGCTACCGATCAGCTTGAGGCATTGGGCGGTTTTTTTGACCACCAGCCCAGCAAACTGACGTTACGGCGAGAATGCGAAAATCGAATGTGGCGCAAAGGCGAATCTTTCGACGATTATTATTTTGATAAATTGATCTTGGCAAATAAAATCAACGTCGACCCCGAAGAATTAGTTGATCTAATAATAGACGGTATCCCGAATGTCCGTTTAAGAGATCAAGCGAGAATGCAACGCTATAAAAAGAGCGAAGATGTATTCGAAGCTTTTCGAAAAGTTTCTATTTTGGAAACTTCGAAAGCAGCGTTTAAAGAAGGAATGTCGTCGCGCATCAAAGGCGACCGCTGCTTTAATTGCGATGAGACAGGCCACCTTATGACGAATTGTCCCAAACCACGAAGGGAATGGGGTTCATGTTACCGCTGTGGAAGTTCGGATCATCACATGAAGAACTGCAATCAAGGTATTTCGTCGGAGATGGCAAGACCAGGACCATCGAGACATTTGAATCCAGGGCCGTCGGCGAACCATTCCAGAACAGCGTGGTCAATATTTTTTGATTGGGTTGGAATTTTTAAACAATTATATTTTAAGTGATAGAGGAAGGTTTCCCACACACAAAAAATAGGCGAGACATTTAAAATAATTAATATCTATTACGAGAAGGAACAAAAATGTTATACAAAATATTTTCTCGTTGAAATATAAAAGAAAAATAGCAGAAGTTATTTTCTAAACTAAAAATAGATATTTATCTCGCCTAAAACAATAATGTGGGTAGGTTAGGTTAGGGTAGAGGGAAAAAACCCACAGATAAATATCGGGTTATTAGCCACGATGTTACTTTCCGTTATATTTGACAATTTACTTATAATGTTCAATAGATTTCGTTACCATAATGGATACAATTAGAATAAGTCATAACACTTCCTCTTGTGAGTTGTTTGAATGTAACCAGAAAGTCAAAGATTGTCAAGCTCGTTTCAGTAAAAAGCACACATCTTAAAAACCAAACTAAAAACGTAGAAAAAAATATTAAAACAGATTTCATTTTAACACCGAAATTTAAAGTTACTTTGGGTCGTAAGCGTACAATTGAAGAAATTGACTTACCGTCGTACAACGAGACCGCGAAATTTGTAAGCCAAATCATGCAAGTCAATTATATCGATAAACCGGAGAGCATTACGGAAGATTTAAATTTTAACCCAGAGATCGATTGCGAGACACGTTTTACCGTTCAAAGAATGTAAAGTTGTATACATATGGTAACAAGACCAAAGGTTAATAATATAACCATTTCTATAAATCGTTCATTCTACTATATTTTGTATGCTTAAGTGAACTATAAAAAAATGTTTGACGCTAGATTTAACTATAAAATATAGTGAAATTGTAGTAAGCCCAACCATTTTTTTCCCTCAGTGCGTGATCATTTTCCGCGTGACAAGAATTTACAGGGTGAAAGGAAGAAGCCTGTCGGGTCTTTGACCGCGTCACGTCCACGCTACGGTAAAATAGAATGTCATCCAACTATAGGAACGTTTGACGAGATACTTCAATTTCGATCCAATTAGCATTCGCGTATTCTGGCGAGGGATCGACGAACCGTTCAATCACGCCTCGGTACACGCACTCTTGCGATGCGTCGAACGAAGAAATGGTATTCCGAGGGACGTCCTGTATCATCTTAAACTCGCGTGTGGGACGAAGAAGCCTCCCTCGTTGCGATCAGCCTGAGACAAGACGGGCGCGTGCGTGGGCAGCGCTCGTTCGCGGTTTAATAATCTAGTAATTACCTGTCTCTTATCCCTCCACTTCCACCACTGCTCACAATGTGCGCACGCGCGCGACTTTTTCCTTCCTCGACGCATCATCCACGACGTCGTGATGAGAATGAGACGCGACGACGATGGAAAAGGCATCGAAAGACATGGTTATTATCAAACCTCATCTTAAAATGCGTCGCTCGTTTTATTCACATGATTTTATCGTTCGAAGGATACCTTGAGAAGCATCATAAATATGTATATCCCGAAGATCAAGAAATGATTGACGATCGCGGTTCCTCTCTATGCGATTTTGACCTTCCGAAGAAAATTCTCGTGTCACCATTGTTAAAATGAGCCAGCGTTGAAATTTTCAGAAGAACTCGCAGAAGGACCTGGGATGATAGTCAGAAGCGATGGGCGCATGCGCGTACGCCTCGTCATTATTATCGAGAAAGGAGTATCGAAAACCTCATCTTAACACGTTGAGTGCTACGCCGATTTCGCTATACTTTTCGCTCAGGCGGCAGCGCGTGAGCAATTGATACCGAACGCTCGACTAAAGAGTATACACAAACGATAACTTTGTTACTCTGTATCCATTTCGTTTGGACTGTCGAAATGGTACAAGCAATGTACATTATTTGTCATTAATAATTTAACCCTTTACAATGCTGGTCTCATGCACCGACGTGAACCAAACGAAAAATCGATTGTCAGTCCTTAGGGACCGACGCCGCCTAAACGGAAAGTTCACTGTCAGTCCCTGGGGACTGACGTAGCACTCAACGTGTTAAAGTACGTCGCGCATTTTATTCAAATGGTTTTATCGTTCGAAGCATACACCTTGAGAAGCATCGTAAAAATATTTCGAAGATCGTGAAATGATCGACAATCGCGGATACTCTCTACGCAATTTTGACCTTCCCGAGAAAATTGTCGTGCCACGATCATTAACTCTTTGACTGCTGAAGTACTCCGCCTGGACAGCGATCTTAGCGACTGGAAATCGTAAGAAATGAAATACCACCTTTCGTCTAATCTGAATTCCGTTGATTAAGTATGTAAGACGCAATTGAGATATAATTGTATTTTCTCGCGCTAAATTGAACGACGCAAAAAAGTATTTCTTTAGCATTAATATCATTTTATTAGATTAGCAAACGCACGCATGCTGGTAACAACAAAGAGTTAAAATGAGCGAGCGTTGAAATTTTCAGAAGAACGTGAAGAAGGACCTGGGATGATCGTCACGAGCAATAAACGCGTGCGTGTTCGCCTTGTCATTAGTATCGAGACAGGAGCATCGAAAGACGCGGTTATCAAAACTTCATCTTAACCCTTTGCGGATGGGACGGATCGAAGCGAAGCGTTCCGTATGGCCTAGCCTCTGTCGCGATAATCGTTTGAAATTGGCAGGGCACATTTCTGCTTACACGCGATTATCGTTCTTAGCACACAAACTTATATCTTTCGGTTCTATCAGTTGTGTTCGTCGGATGTATGTACGAGCTTTCGACTTTATTACTTATCTTGGCCGAACGCATGTATGAGTTCGTCGGCTACATTGATGGTTTACGCAGAACACATATACAGGGTGGGCCGGTTTCAACTGTCATTCCGGAAGCAGTGAATAGAGCGGCTTAAAACAAACAGAAAAGTCCTGTGCGGTTATTCGATATTCGCAATAATTATCGAGATGTTAATTGTTGAAGATCAAAGAAAAGGGCGTCCGCCAAAATAGCAGCAGGAGGAACGCTGAAGCCACTGCGAGCTGTAGGAAGGCCCAGTTTGCCAACAAACAAATGCGGGGCGCGGTAAGGAGAAGGCTAAGACACCGCTGCACGGCCGGCTTCTTTTGCGTTAATCTTCCCCTTACCGCGCCCGGCATTTGTTTGAAGGTAAACTGGGCCGGCCTACACCTCGCAGTAGCTCCAGCGTTCCCCCCGCTGCTATTTTGGCCAACACCGTTTCCTTTGATCATCAACAATTAATAACTCGATCAATATTGTGAATATTGAATAATGGCTCAGGACTTTTCTGTTTGTTTTAAGCTGCTCTATCCACTGCTTTCAGGTTGACAGTTGAAACCGACCCATCCATTTGAAATTGGCAGCGCACATTTCTGCTTACACGCGATTATCGTTCTTAGCACACAAACTTATATCTTTCGGTTCTATCAGTTGTGTTCGTCGTATGTATGTACGAGCTTTCGACTTTATTACTTATCTTGGCCGAACGCATGTATGAGTTCGTCGGCCACATTGATGGTTTACGCAGAACACATATATACGGCGTTCGTCCGCAAAGGGTTAAAGTGCGTCACGCGTTTTATTCAAATGATTTTATCGTTCGAAGCATATACCTTGAGAAACATCGTAAAAATATCCCGAAAATCAAGAAAAGATTCACGATCACGGGTCTATGCGACTTCGACCTTCCGGAGAAAATTCTCGTGCCACGATTGTTACAATGAGCGTGCGTTGAAATTTTCAGAAGAACGCGAAGAAGGACCTGGGATGATCGTCACGAGCGATGGACGCGTGCGCGTACGCCTCGTCATTATTATCGAGAGAGGAGCCATCAAATCATTCACGTGGCGGATCTTCAATAATTTCCATTTAAGTCCAATTAAGTCCCGTCCTGAGCTGAGTGCATCTGGGACGGGGCTTTGGGTGGAAGAGGCTTTGCGGAGTGGAGTGGCAGCGGTAGCGAGATCCGCTACAGGCGAACGGTAAAATTACCCGAGAGGTCATGCGCCGCGCGTATATCGGAGTATCGCATACTTTGACGCGGATACGATATGGGCGTGAATATTTCAGGGTTCGGAAAGGATCGATCCTTTTCCAGTGGCTCGTGTCCGTCAAAGGTATGCCGGAATCAGAGAGGTACGTTAAACCGAGCGCGAACAACGCTTCCAAGTCACGCTGCCTTCTATCTCACATCCATCCTCTTCCTTCTAGTGCACACCTGTCACTGGAAAGTGCTCACTGAAACGAAAATCATCCGGAGGAGTAATCTAAAATCAGAACTGAAACCTGGACCAACGATCTTAACCCTTGCGATATTCGTAATTCAACGAGAAATTAGGGTAAGACTTCCGTATCCGACCCTCGTCCGATCTTAATAAAATTTTACTGGCAGATTTCTTAAATTCGCACTTATGGCGTTCGACTAGATTTAGTAAATGCTAGATTTAGTAAAATTTCATTAAGATCGGACAAGGGTCGGATACGGAAGTTCAGCCGAAATTAATACTGCAATGTGTCCCCGGATGATCACAAATCTGTCGTTTTCTGAGCAGAAGTTAAAAGGAAGACGCGTGCGTTAGAAAGATTCGAAACGAGAAGGTTCTACTTTACTAGTCCTCTCTACTTATCGCTCTTAGTTCGAATGTACGTGCCACAGAGTGAGTCGAAGGTAAGTAACATCAGAATATTACAGTAACATAGAATCATTAGGCTAATTCTCCGAAATTCGCTTGCACGCACGTATGTGGCCAACCATAAACCATGATGGATGGATTATATCTGGACCGTGCTGTACACGAACGAACATCGTTAGCATTACATTCCTCCAGCTTTCGACACGTGTTAACCATTGATGGAAAATCACGAGTCTCAACGAAATGTTCGGTGAATGCCGTAGTATCGGATCGTTAGTCGAGAATCTCATCTCGAAGGTCCGTTCCAATCCGAAGGGTACACGCCCAAAGGCTCGTGTACCGTAGGGCGCGAAGATGCAAGCTAAAGCAGGCTTAAGCCGAATAACATGGACTAATCGAACGGAATAACAGTAAAGCCTGGCTTCCGTCGTCAACGAGAGCCTACGTAGATACGTATGGACGCGCATGCCGTCCTCGATGCATACGACCAAGACGGTCAGAGTGAGCGGTGCATCCTGAAATGCACTTGCCAGGTTTCCTTGCTGATCGTCGATTCGCGGTCGATAGCAGGGGGAGCGTTGGCCGCGACCAATCGAGATTCTGGCTTCGAGTAGTTCGTCGCGTGCAAGTGCAATCGAAAATTTTCCACGTGGGTTCGATTTTAAACGAATACAAAATTTCATAGTTCTCGTCCCTTTCGTCCTGCACGCTTTCTTTTCGTCCAATTGGAATTTTTTTGATATTTTTTTCTCCACACCCATTGCGTAGTTCATTTCGTAACCTCAGGTTGGTTATACCACTTTAATTTGAATATCGGACGGTAGGTTAGTTTACGGTTCATAGGGTCGTACAATGAGATTACAGGGTAGAGGTGATAGTTGTTCTTTATTGCCTTCACTCGACTCACTCCTTGTCACGCTTTATATAAAAAAAAGAAAAGCTCGTTTTGTTTTCGTCCGAGCTTCGATGGATTCGTAAGTACGGAATTTTTAATATTCCGCGAAAGAGTAACTTTTTATATTTGTAAGTGATTAAAACATCGCAACAAGGACCGACGAAATTCTTGAAAATCCTACAAAATCAGGCGAATATTGACAATTTTGTGTTTTCGAACCGTTTGAGATGCAATTGGATCTGTACGATAGTGGAATGCAATAAGTAAAATTCTAATTTTTCTCTATTGCATATTGTCGATACGTTCGAAGCATAGGTTCTATCGCTCTTCTCAATCCTATGTTCCATTTACCTAAACCACGATTTCATCTTTCTAACCTGCGCAAGTATTAAGAATAGACATTATAATATATTGTATCATCACTATTCTTCCCTATTTTATACACACGCGTAGACTTATTTTGATCAACGTCTACACTGATGCAAAACAAAATCAGCCCTCTTCACCTTTTTCACTGTTACTTCTATGTATCAAGCTAGACCAAAAGTATCTGGTCAAAAATACAACTCACAGGTGAAAAATAATTCACTTGTCATTGCAATAAGTCTAGAGCTACCGAGATCGTATGTTTCAATCCAACATTTAAATTCTCGAAGAGAATGGTTTTACGATAGAAACTAAGCAATGGTCCGAATTTACGTCTCTCCAGCTTATTTAAACGTCCTGGATAAACTTGACGAATTGTACCGTGAATTAAGTATGGAGGATGTCTCAGATCGCTGTATTTTGTCCAATCACGGATGAGCCAACGGCAGAAAGATGCATCAAAATGACATCGGTCATCGGTCGTTGACCGTTCTTTGCTTTTCGAAGAAAGAGAAAAGAAACGACGTGACCGTGGCACGCGCGCATGCCCTACGTTTTCGCGGTCCGAGGCAATCCGCTTACCGGACTGTCTCTCAGCGCACTCCTCTTCTTTCTTCCTCGAGCGGGCAGCACGCCTGGCACGAGGCGGTACCAAGTCCCCCATTGTCATTGTCGGCATCCTTTACTTGTTTATTTTGTCCCGTGGCAAGTCGGCATTTCACTTTCTCCCGGGCGCTCGAACGAATTCCAGATGGAATTCCAAGCGGAAGGGTGCGGACCGCCGATTGTCCGTAAACGCCCTGAGATGTGGGCCAATCGACGAGCACTCGATAGGATCGGTTTGCAAAGAAGATATGATTTTCACATTACTTCTCCTTTAACCTTTTCACTCCGGTGCATTTTCGGAGCAAATCATTAACACAGACGGCGCGATATTTACATGTTAGTCGCTGTGACTGATTCTCCAGTGACTACTGACCAAAACAGTATCCAAAGAATTGATACTATTCTTAAGGTTTAAAGAAATAATAATTGCAAAGAAATTGAAACAATTGGTAAAACAGGAAAGATTATAGTAAACAACTGCAGAGGGCGTATATTTATTTACGCCTTTCGTATGTATCGATGGATTTGTGAGGGCGTGTATATACGCCTTCCGTAGTGAAAAGGTTAACAAATTGCAATATCAAAAAAACTGGAGGTCTATACTATAGTACAATAAATAACGCGTATTTTAACACTTGACCGACCGATCGGGAAGATCTGCCCACTTTAAAGTAAGTCGGTGTCCGACCGAATCGTGCGGGCCGCCGATTGTCCGTAAACGCACTGAGATGTGGGCCAATCGACGAGCACTCGATAGGATCGGTTTGCAAAGGAGATATGATTTTCACATTACTTCTCCTTTAACCTTTTCACTCCGGTGCATTTTCGGAGCAAATCATTAACACAGACGGCGCGATATTTACATGTTAGTCGCTGTGACTGATTCTCCAGTGACTACTGACCAAAACAGTATCCAAAGAATTGATACTATTCTTAAGGTTTAAAGAAATAATAATTGCAAAGAAATTGAAACAATTGGTAAAACAGGAAAGATTATAGTAAACAACTGCAGAGGGCGTATATTTACGCCTTTCGTATGTATCGATGGATTTGTGAGGGCGTGTATATACGCCTTCCGTAGTGAAAAGGTTAACAAATTGCAATATCAAAAAAACTGGAGGTCTCTGCTATAGTACAATAAATAACGCGTATTTTAACACTTGGCCGACCGATCGGGGAGATCTTCCCACTTTAAAGTAAGTCGGTGTCCGACCGAATCGTGTGGGCCGCCGATTGTCCGTAAACGCCCTGAGATGTGGGCCAATCGACGAGCACTCGATAGGATCGGTTTGCAAAGGAGATATGATTTTCACATTACTTCTCCTTTAACCTTTTCACTCCGGTGCATTTTCGGAGCAAATCATTAACACAGACGGCGCGATATTTACATGTTAGTCGCTGTGACTGATTCTCCAGTGACTACTGACCAAAACAGTATCCAAAGAATTGATACTATTCTTAAGGTTTAACCCTTGGATGCATAAGAAATATTTTTTGCGAATTTACATATGCTACTTGTTTGTAACAGAAATAAATACAACAACAAAATATGAGGCCTGGGGTCTGACAGACCCCGCTTATACATCCAAGGGTTAAAAAAAATAATAATTTAAAATAAATTGAATGAATTGGTAAAACAGGAAATTTTATAGTACTCTACTGCAGAGGATGTGTATTTTCGTATGTATCGATGGATTTGTGTGGGCGTATATATACGCTTTCAGTCGTGAAAGGGTTAGAATTCTCACACGATTCGTTCTCCATCGTCCAGAACAAATTTGGGGGTTTCGATCGAAAAGTTTCGTTTGGAGTGGCACGAGGGGTGTACGGTGGAAACGTGCGATAGATTTTAACTGACGCGATTTGGTCTGCGAGACGAGACGAAAGATAAAACAGTCGTGACGAGTTGAATCGGTCTTAGACCCGGAGGGATCCGCCTCGGATTCTCGGCTCACCGAGAGAGGTCGAGGGATCGCGGAGAAGCACATCAACGTCTTTCGATTTCAATCGCTCTCAACTCATCGAGATCGTGAAGCATATTCAATTTGCCAATCGTCTTGCGATTTATGCGCCTGTTAGCGAGAATGGCCTTCCTCGCGGGACGACTTCTGAAATTCTACGCACGAGCACGATCAACCCCGGGGCGCGGTTTAAGAAGTTGGAAAGTATTCGTCAATTTGGACGTAGATTGTTCCCGAGAAGGCAGGCGTCCGTTACAGTGCTCTGCTAAAAAGATGGCACGGGTGCGGGCAAAGATTATAGAGGCCATGTTTCGAAGTTTACTGCCAGTACTGAAAAATTATAGTATACGTGACATAAACTATACATTTCCAGTACTGGCAGTAAATATCGGAACAGAGCCAAGGAAAGACATGAAAGGCGCGACGCGTCAAAAGAAAGGAGAGTAAAAAGGTTTAGAAATTTAGCAAAGAAATGGAACAATGTCGCAACAACATTATTTTCGCATTTGAGATTCGTCGCTTCTCCTCTACTATGTACTTGAAACAAAAGAAGATATGTTAGTGTAAACCGTTTGAGTGCCAAGCGGTGATATTAAGGTTCTTCTGTTCTGTGTCGAAAAGTGCCAGCGTATTATGGAGATTGACATTACGATGAGATTCATTGGATTCAGAATCAATGATTAATCAACCCCTTTGTCTCTACTACCGCTCAATGAGATATTAGAATACTACTGAATCGAAAGAAGTAAAATTTACCCAGATTTACCCAGTAAGATTTATGTTAACACTACATTTATCGAAATTTAACTGGTTCAAATGAGAAATCGTGTTTATAAAAAATGTTTGCTAAATCTAGTGTTAACCTAAAACAACGCGATCGAGCTTCTCGGCATTTTTCGACATGAAATTAGACAAGCCCTTGACAATTTTCGATTGAGAAACAAAAAAACCCGTGGTACTCAAACGATTAAAGGAGAGAACAAAGAAAAAGTTGAGATATCGAATTTCTGCCAAGTCGAACCAACCGAGAACGGCGATAAAAATTTGTGTATTACAACGAGGGTGTTAACATCGGCCCGAGTCTTTTCACTTTCAAAATACCGTTTTTCGTAGCGCGCCAGTGGTAACGCAGTTGTCCACCAAGAGCGAAGGAGACACGAACGAACGAACGAAGAGAGAGAAAGGGAGAGAAAGGCAGCGCGCGCGAGTCGAGAGAGAGAGAGAGAGAGAGAGAGAGAGAGAGAAAGAGGGATGCCGATGCGGCGAAAGGCTCGGAGACTCTCCCGGCTCATTTGTCCTCGGTTCACTTTGAAACTCTACTCGTCAACGGTCCGTTGCTTTCATTCGTTGCAACCGGAAGTGAAAGAAAAATCGGCAGCGAGGAACGTAGTGCCGCGCCGCGGCGCTGTTGTAAGGCGACGCGATGGAATGCTATTATTCCTTTAGAAATTGCCTCGTGTCACTCTTAATAACGAGTTATTAGCGAAAGTAGAAATCCCTTTTAGAAACGCGTGCGCCAGCTTATTTTCGGGCGAGATGCGAACGCGTGGGGCAGCCTACTCGTGAAACAGGAGAAGGACGCTTCGATATTTCTAAACGACACCTCGGTGCGCGTGCTCATCTTCGTCGATACGTTTCGAGATCTTTCATCGCGTGGAAATCGTTTAAAAGTCCCTCTCTCGATTCTTTACGTCACGGTTGGCGTAACCTTCGGAGAAAGGTTTAAGAGGTCCGGAGTACACGCTCGTGGAACGTTGACTGAAATTATTTACCCAATCTCGTTACGGAGTTTCCCTTTTCGAATAGCGTAAACATTCGAGAGGGTAGAGGGACCGAGTGAGTCGCGTTTTTAAGACGAACCACTTGAACGAGAGGTCTCAATAACGTAGGGTGAGGATCAACAACGCATTCTAGTTTAGAGCTAAGCGAGACCCCACTTAAGAATCCGAGAATCGTCGATGCGATTGACGAGGCGGTGAGAAATTTAACGGAGACGTTGAAAGTACGTTGGAAGGACGAAGGCGGGGTCGACGGGTCGCGATATTGCTCGATACCGTAAGAATGTCGCGGAAACGGGAAGAGAATCTCCAGGAGATAGGATTGGTCATGGGCGAATGGCTCGAAAGGGTGAAAGTGCGGGCGCACGTCCGCGACAACAAGGAGGGAGCGTAATTATTCCGGCAGAACGGTTCTCTCGTGAGATTCCTCGGGATCGACGTAACCTGCGAATATTACGTAAGCAAGGAGAAATAAAAGGATGATTCCTTTTTTTTTCAAAAGATCTACTTTCGAGAGAACAACGCGTTAAGACGTTCCGTGCCGCGTGGGGAGTATACGCTCCACGCTGAATTTTCCAAGTGCAAGCCAAGAACTCGTTTGGAAGAGTAATTGTTCAGTCAGGCATTTGTTAAAGTAATTCCCAGAAAAATATATTTACTGCTTTGTTGTCTTGTGCATCTTAACACATTGACAGCCGTTTCTGAGTCTGTCGCTTGAATAGCGGCCCCACGACGATGTGAAATTTTTAAATATTAAAACTTTTGATTTCTGTTTAGGTTATATATTTGTAATAATTGACCATGAAACGAGAAACTGTATTTTTTTCTGTAATTATAAATTAAAAATTTCGATTTTCTTTCTATTTTTAATTACCGTTAAATTGTATATGACGAATATGCAAATAAAATGTACTATTTTATGAAAATACATAATGTTTTGAATATTTAATTGGCTATTCATTAATCAGAAGCAAGCGAATAAGGCCGGCGTTTGGGATTTAAGTGGCCGATACGTTGCCGGCGCTCAGGCTTTAAATGTCTCTTAGGTCGCCGGCTGCCAATGTGTTAAACTATACATCCTTTTCTTGATAATTATGATTTTTGTACTATTTTATCGTCGCAAGTCCTACAGCCATATACCAGAAATGAAACAATTCAATCGTAAACCGTGGGACATATGAGGCGTTCAGTGCACAAATCGATTAGCTCCATAAATTATATTCAAAATTATGTATACAAATATAACTAGTGGTGGTTAGTGTTCGGCACGATCGTCGGGTGCTCGCGCTTCGCGCTCGCCTTACCGAGTGCAGAAAAGCTTCGCTTTCTGCCATAGGCACGACCGCGTAACTCACGTTTCCATACTTAAATTTCCCACAATTTCGAAACGGTTGAAGATGGCGGTACATAAAGTTTCGTGGCACCAAATGGGTATATACTCGATGTACATGCCAAATTTTGTTCGGATCCGTTCAGTCGTTTTTCCGAAATCGAGGATATACACGAACACACGCACACACACACACACACACATCCGAACGGTTTTCAGGATAGCAATTGCATAAGTCACTCCCTTTACGGTCGTACCTAAAAAGTAGGGACTTAATCAAGTGCTTCGATGCTTAAATTAATGAAAAATGCAAAAAGTTAATCGATTTGTCAACTGAGCGGCTCATATACGCCACATGCGGCCGGAACGGAAAGTCTTCAAAAAACGATCTGCCACGGAACGCGTTAACTCCAAGAACGTAGACGTTGACCATCGACTCGAGGAGCACTATCGGAGCGCTCCTATTTCTAGCAACTTTCTCCGTGGCACGAAATCGCCAATCTACCGCGGCAATCGAACGATCTTCCTCGTCCGCGCCCGTCCGAATAGATTACTCCTGGTCGGATTCGATCACGAGAAGAAAGCATATTTTCCACGCGATTATTATTCCTCGCGCGACTCGGCCCGCCGTCGAGCGGTTCGCGTTGCTCGCGATTTCGATATAGCATCCCTCTCGTTTCGTTAGCGCGCAGCGTGCATCTGGGGACCGGCTTATACACAGGAGAGCTACTTTCGCAATAGTGAGAGGCGTGTGCCGTTGCGCACACCTTCTGAACCCAGCGTACGCCGGATACGGGGCCGGGGCCTCGCTTCGTGTCACCGTTGCGTTACCTGCCGCCATCGTCGACGTCGCTCTTCCACCGAGACGGCAGGAGAGAGAGAGAGAGAGAGAGAGAGAGAGAGAGAGAGAGAGAGAGAGAGAGACCGAAACGAGGCAATCTCGAGCTTATCGATTATTCCTCGACGCTCTACGAGAATGCGTGCTAAACGCCGCGTTACCCACAGAGAGCATCGAATCAACTCGCGATTAAACACAGGTCCGCGCCCTCGCGCATCCTTCGATCCTCTTTTCGCAAGATCGTCCTCGGTCGATCCGCCCGTGGATGGTACCTACTCGACGAAATGTCGAGGAGAAACGCGCTCACTCGCTCGCGCGTCTTCTGGCATTTACTCGGCTACGAACTCAGGGCCCCGATTTCGACGTCGGGGCCCTCCTCGGTTACGACGCAAGCGCAAACCGAGCGACGAGCCTCGAGGATCGTGGACGGTGGTATTGTTTGCTCGTAAAGTAGGTGGGTTTCTCATTTCCATCAGTTTCGTCAGCTTCCTCGTTCGCCTCTACCTACTTACTTAGCATCGATTAAACGATTACATTACCGAAGCCGGCCGCAGGATCGAGCGGCCTGTGTAGCCTTACCCGTAGCAGCCAACTGGCCGGTCCACCACCTCTCTCCTTCTCATCCTCTTCCCTCTTCTTCTTTCGTCTTTCCAAACGATGCTCCACGGCTAACGCGCGCTCCTTTTGTGAAACTTAAACGGCGGCATGGGATCACGAAGGATCGATTAGGCCGAGCTCACACCCGTACCCCGGGTGCCGATGCGCGCGGATTACACGAGCGCTCGAAAATAAAAAGGTGGGACTTTCGTTTCTCCGAAGGTCGTTCACCGGGCGTCGACGAGACGAGGAGTGGTCCACGAGAGAAAATAAAAGCGAGGACTATCCTTCGAGTAAAATATGCGGTTCCAGTCCGATATCCGTGGCACATGACTCGCTACATATTTATCATTGACCCTTTGTAATTATTTGGAAAGCTCGCCGGCTATGAGTCGCGGTCGAGCGTCTCGAGAAGTCTCGAATCTATTTTCTCGCTCGAAATCACAATCTCGACCAATGATGAAGAACCTTTTTGTGAAGTGGGCGAAATTTTGTTCATTTTTAGGCACGACCGTAAAGGGAGTGACTTATGCAATCGCCATCCTGAAAACCGTTCGGATGTATGTGTGTGTGTCCGTGTATATCCTCGATTTCGGAAAAACGGCCGAACCGATCAGGACGAAATTTGGCACAAAAATTAAGTACATTACTGTGAGTTCACAATAAGGTTTGTGAGCCGCCATCTTGAATCGGTACAAAATGGCGGCAAATTCAAATATCGAAAAATTCATATCTTTGGTACTATTCATTGGATCCCGATAAAATTTTACACATACATGTACACGTATGCAATGACAATTACTGAAAATTTTCAAATTTTTTGATTGACCGAATCAAAAATGGCGGCTAATTCAAATCTTTAGTCCAGTATTCCGGCAAAACGACTGAACGGATCCGAACAAAATTTGACATGTACATCGAGTATATACCCATTTGGTGCCACGAAACTT
This sequence comes from Tiphia femorata, assembly GCA_944319695.1. Classification (NCBI taxonomy): domain Eukaryota; kingdom Metazoa; phylum Arthropoda; class Insecta; order Hymenoptera; family Tiphiidae; genus Tiphia; species Tiphia femorata. The sequence goes on from OX090903.1 coordinate 5,089,714, forward strand.
TATGTATCGCCATCTTCAACCGTTTCGAAATTGTGGGAAATTTAAGTATGGAAACGTGAGTTACGCGGTCGTGCCTATGGCAGAAAGCGAAGCTTTTCTGCACTCGGTAAGGCGAGCGCGAAGCGCGAGCACCCGACGATCGTGCCGAACACTAACCACCACTAGTTTTTTTTAGTATTGGGTCGTCCGGAAAGTTCATGCCGATTTACAACGTTATTGAAACGCCGCAGATTTAAATTTTCATATACATTTATTAAATTGTATGGGTGCCATTACATAATTTAATAGATGTATACCAAAATTTAAATGCGCTGCGTTTCAATAACCTTTAAAATCGGCACGAACTTTCCGGACGACCCAATACTAGCTCGCGCGTAACTAAGTCAGTGGCGTCACTTGGAAAGGAAGTGAGGAGGATGGTTAAAAACTACTTTTATAAGTGAAATTAATCATAAGTAAAAAATGATTTTATAAAAATCAACGCGTGGATCATTTAAATATCCGCGGGTTATAGGTTTACCATCACTGATCTAGACGCATACAATGAATAATTTCAGCTTGACCCCTCCAATCCTTCTTCGCTCTCTCGTTTCGACCTATCTCCTCTCTTTTACTCCTTCTTCTCTTGCTTCTTTCCACGGTGAATCACATAGTGCTTGCACCATGCACGTATGCAAGCTTTGGGCGCGCGCGTTTTAGGATGAGGAAGAGGAGGAGGACTACGAAGTCTGGCACAGGCTCCGCGAAGGCAGTTTCCAGGCGACCCGGAGATGCGGAGGCTCGCGCGCGCTGGCTGCGTTTCTAGAATCTATCGATCCTATCGTCGAAGCTTCGACGTCCTCGACTGAATACATTTTCGCGCCGGTCCACCGGCGCCCCGCGTCCGTGTGCGCGCGCGTGCTGTATGAACGTATGCTGACTAAGTGCGCGCGCGCGGGTGCGAGAGAGCAGCCTAGCTTGGATCCGCGAAGCGATTGGATGCGTGTGGCAAAAAAAAGGACGTTCCTCCACAGTCTCCCCGTACGTTAGCGCGTCGCTTTGCATTTCGCTCGATATCGTTCCTGACCATCGAACGGCAAGGATTGACAATGAGAGTCGGTTGACAATGAGGTCGGCTCGGTTTCTTGTCATGCCGTGTAATGCGAAAACAGGTAGCCCAGAAGTTCACCCGTTGCTACGCGCGGAAGGTACCGGAGGAAAAGGTGAAACGTGTCGTTGTAGCGGCACTCGAAGCAATCCGAGAAGTTTCGAGGATCTGTGGCTTGACTTTGATCAACGGTATTTTTTAATCCGCGCCGAAGTGCCGCAAAATCTTCACCGAACAAGAATATCTCAAGCTGAGTACAGACTGGGCGAACAGTTCGCCAATAATTGTTCGCTCAATCTGTCACCACCTTGAGGATCGCCTCGGGAGCGAGCATCGTGCAATAGTTCGCCCAGTGTGACCGCGTTCGCGACCTGTTCGCGAACAATGTTCGTGTCAGTCTGTCTCGGGCTTAAAGAGAAACGCTCACTCGCTTCCAATCGTGTTCCGCTGCTCGTCACAACGAACCGAGATAATTTCGAACCTGACGCAAATGATTTTCACAAGAAAAACAAATTTCAAGGATCAAATCCAATCGCGACGATCGACAGGGTGTTTCCAGCGAATCGGTCGGTCTCTTTTTTTTTCTTATTTTCTACCACCGAGGAATCAATTCTCACAGATTGATTTATCATTTAATGGAAAGACCCGTCGAGCGGACGTGGAAGAGGATGCGACGGAGGAGTGGATCGCGCGAACACGAGGGCGCCCGAGTGGCCAGGATACTTTGCGGCATTCGATCGAGCACGGATGGAACGGCAGATTCCATCTGGAATGCGGAAGCGTTATGCAGCGCGTCCGAATCGTACATTCTCAATCGACTAATTAATTAACGGGCCGGCGAGCGACGTTTACGATTCAATCGGCAATACCGCCGCGTATCGGCCTCCTCCTCCGTCCCTTTCTTCCATCGGCTCCTAGCTCCTACTAGTCCGTTGCATTCCGATGCGTTGCGTCCCTGGACTCTAAGCAGCAGAGTCTAAAGCCAAGAGGCGTAACAGTGGTGCGGCACCAGCACCGAGAATCATTTTTACCAAGTTGTCCATCAACTCGGCGAACCTTTTTCTCCACGAGTGAAGACCGATCCGAGCACGACTACTACGACGTCCACGGCACGGCGACTTTACGTGCCTCCGAACCATTCCATATGGAAGCGATAGAGCACTACATCGTCGGACGGCCTCTCGAGAGTGCCTATTACGCGTCCAAGAGAGAGAAAAAAAGAAGGCGTACTATTATAGGCCAGGGATGATAATGCGTTATTGCACTTAGTCCGTCTCTCCTCCCATCTCGCGTGTACGCCAGGCTCTTTATGCATCTTCGTCCCGTCGTCTCACTCGCGCCTCCTTCCATTTTCCACTCCTTCTCTCTGTCTCTACGAAAATTACGTATCTTCGGAACATCGTGATCCACCGTTCCTTAAAACGAATAACGGGCTCGTCGGAATTCGCGAGAAATTAGCCGTTGCGGGTCCGGTCGAGGCGCAGGAAGGCCCAGTGCCGCAGGATTTGGGACGGTGAAGACGTCCTCGGTCCGAGGTCTTGGTTGCTCTTCTTCATCTCCTTCACGGAGTATGAGACGACGTGGTAGTCGCAGTCGCGTCCGTGGACCCGTTGCATTATTTCGGACCAGCGCGAAATTACCATGACAAAGCCGAAATTGCCTGTGCTTGGGCGAGCACCGCTAAGCAGCGCGGCGCGGTGCCGAAACGCGCGCTTACCGCGCATGCATATGGATACGCACGTAGGTGCACCCTGCGAAAGGAAGAGGATGAGAGAGCAGGAGAGAGACAGAGATAGAGAGAACCAAAGGTGAGTAGACATCCAGAGAGACGGCGTGCAGTGAGAGGTTAAATGGCGCGGGTGGCGGCAGGTTACGGTGCGGCGACGCTCCTAATTGCAGGTGACATACACACCAAATCCGCGTCTCGTGACTGCGGCCTTTCTCTAATAATCGAGGCCTCGAGGCGTAGGATCGATAGGTACCTATGGATAATAAAATCAAGCCTGTCTCCTCGTTAGCAACTATAAACTGAAGGCTACCTGAACTAAACTGGAGGCACCCATGATCCAGACGGAGGGACGTTTTTCTATTCCTATGTTGATAGAACGAAACGATCGTAGAAATTATCCTGGAGAAGCAGAAACTCATCGAAGCAGAATTGGCGCGGAGGATTACGCACGAAGCTTTACCTTAATTCTTCGGATGATTCCAAAAGAGAGACGCGAGTGAGGTCCTTCACGATGCTTGACTCAAGGCAGACCAATTCCAATTGGCACAAATTCGTCAACCGATCCGCCCTATCGCTTGCGTTCTCTCGTCCTTTCTCTCTCCATTTTCTAAATTTTTCGTTCTCATCCATCTCGCCTTCTCTCCCTTGCCCGCACGGTGCACCGAGAGAGCTCCATACTCCTTTCGGCTTTCCTTGCTCACCGGAATAATTTCCACTCTATACTCCCGGCACCGTGAAGGTAGATAGGCGGGTAGGTAGCTAGGTTGGTTGGTTCGTTGGTAGGTACATACACCCACAGACGGAACGCTTGCGTACACCGGTAGACGCGTTTTGCAGCGTACATAGGTAGATAGGTGTGCACCTATGTGCGGCTCGCAACGCAGTAGGTACCTACGAACCGGGGCTTCCACCATTCTCAACTTGGCGGCGCGCCTCGAGGCACCAGGCTACGTGCACGTAACCCGGGAGCCACATAAGCGGGTGCCACATAGGCGCCGAGGAGACCAAGGTGGGAGTCTGTCTCTCTCCCTGGCCCACATTGAAAATTCAGGATCCTTCGGGGAAGCCCGATAATTTTTCTTGCCTCGCGAGGTAGATCGATCCGAGGTCCTTGGCACGGAGAGAAGATAACCCGTGCTAATTAAACCCTCACTAGGGAGCGAGACGGAGGAGAAATTTAGGAAAAGGGCTAGGCACCTCTCTCGACGGTCGTCCTTCGACCCATCGAGTAGCACGTCCATATCGAGAATATCGATATCACGACGATGACGCACCTCCGTCATTGCCAAGCTCGGAAGAACGTAAGTGAAAAAGAAAGTCGTCTCTCTCTCGAGTAGGCTACGCCTCCGGGTGGCACATCTGGAGATTGCGCGGTGCTTCTCTCGATATTCTCAACGTATCTCTAACGTTCCTCGCGCGAATGTCAGCCTTGCGATAGCGCATTCGCTCTCGACTTTCTCGACGAGAGTGGCTCGCAAGGAGGAAAGTCCGAGGAGCAGCATGGAGAACTGGAGCAAGATACCTTCCAAGAGTCTCCGCTTGATTTCCGGACATTCGTCCAATTGTGATTATCGATTGGTTAAATCGAAGATTCACCATAGGTGAGTTAGCGAATGACGAAAGTGATTCGAATTTAGAGAGAACGTGCTTCAATTTTTTTCAACTGGTGACGAAAGGTGCGGTAGTAAGGTGGTGAAGGTTCTCCCGAGAAAGGAGGTACGCGTGGACTTTTGAAGGAGAGTGGTAGGGCTGGGATCGAATCTAACAAATCGTCGTGATGAAAAAGTGAACGGAGACAACCGTGGCTGGCGCGTCCTCGTTCGCTCCCACGCAACGGACGAGCAACGATCCACGAGAACTCGCGCGCTCCTCCCTCTTCGCCTGGTAACGATTCGCGAGCGAAATCGCGCGGCTCTTTCTCCTACCGCACTCATCTTCTCTTTTTTTCGCCACAAGCCACCCCCTCGGTTCTACCACTCCCACCAGCGCTTCGTCGCTCCACCATGGCTTTTTTTTCCAGTCGGTCGACCGATGCCACCTCCACTCTTTCGCATCCTCCGAGCTTTCGCGAGTTTCGAGGGTCTCTCCACCTCTCTCTCTCTCTCTCTCTCTCTCTCTCTTACTCTTTGTCTCTCTTCCTCCTCGTTATCCCGCTTTTTTACGCCCCCTTTGGTGGCCTGGCCGATGCTCCCTTTTTCCCTCTCCTCTCCACCTCATCCCAACCACCACCACCCACAGTCGACAGAGCGCACGCTCGCAGATTTCGGCGGCGCACGTTCACCCGCTTGGATTCTCCCCACGGTGTTCGCGCCCCGCCGACGAAACGGTCCTTGTTCCACGGAGAAAATTCTCCTCGACCCATCGACCCTGGACACTTCACGGTAGCCGATTCTCCTGCTTATCGTAAGAAAACACGAGATGGAATCTGCGTCGTTTAAATGTAAAATCATCGAAGGTGTCGAGCTAATGGAAGAGAATTAAAAGCCGCGCGAGAAGAGCCGTAACTCGAACTGGGCGCCGCTACACGAGTCCGACCTCGCGAGGCATGCGACGACATTACGGCCCGTTGCGAATCCCACGGAAACAAATCAATCGCCGCTTCGACTTAATGTCGCAATTAGCCGCGGCGCGGATCGATAATGAGGAGAATAACGACGATCGGCCGTGACGAGGAGAAATTACTCGAACGAAGATACGCCGCGCTGTTTTGACCCTCGTTGTTGTCGCTGAAGGCTTCGCCGGTGGTGCGAGGTTGCGCGAAAGGATGGAGAAACGATGGTACGAGGGATCGGTCGGTCACGAGAACGGCGAACGAGGCAATTTCGACGGGTTCGCCCGGGTGAAATTATCGGTGGACTCGCAGAAAAGGACGGCAATGGCGACGGCGGCTATCTCGTCGCGCCGCGGGAATCGAACGGCCAAATCGTCGTCCTCAATCGTAAAACACCCGAAGGGGACGTAATCGTTAAGATGTTGGAGCGCCGCGCGGACGGACGTCGAGATGCTAACGAGGACTTCTAATGGCGGCGATTAAGTCGCCACCGTCGCGTCGGCAGGTGGACCATCGACGGGCGCGACCGTTCGCTTGACCTCTGTGTCCTACCGCGAGTGCCCTTGGCGCGCTTTCTAAGGGCGCAGAGGCCGCTCGGCTCGCGACCAGAGGCTCACGACACCGTCTTGGTTTTCCTTCGATCCTTCGACGGTGTTTTAACTAGAGCTCCCGATCAGAGCCGTGTTTTAAAATACACGGGTACGCGTGACACGTGTTGTCGTGCTACACGCACCGAGGACAAAAGTACAGGTAACCCTCCTATAACACGGTATCTCATAACACGGTTTCGCTATAACACGATTCGTAAATTGCGGGTACCCTCCTACAACACGGCATCCTATAACACGGTTTCGCTATAACGTGATGAGAAAACTACAAATCCTTTGTACATACAACACTGTATGTACTTCTACAGCCGCGGCGAGGCTTGCTGTCCTAAAGATACAGCGTTGCGGAAATGTATGTAGGTCCTTAACCGTACGTGTAGCCTGGGCCTCATGCAACACGGTTTCACACAACACGGAACCTAACTACCGTGTTATAGGAGGGTTACCTGTATATGATATATCTAACTGTAATGGCATAGTAACATAATTATAGTTGGAAATATCATATTTATGGTAAATGTTACCATAATGTCGGTAATAATTACGGTAGAGGCATAGTATAACCAGCTATATTATGCTTTTACCCAAAATTATGGTTATTTCAACTAAAAATATAGTACGGTTGAAAATATATAATGGCAAGAAAAGTAACTATTTTATATAGTTAATATTACAAGAATATTTCGTACATAGTGATAGAACTAACTATATTCACATACCACATTTTACTATACATATGATAACAAGAACAAAGGTAATAATATAAGGTAATAGAATATAATAAAGGTAATAGAATAGTTCATAATATAACCATTTCTATAAATCGTTCATTCTACTATATTTTCTATGGTCAAGTGAACTATAAAAATATGTTTGACGTTAAATTTAACTATAAAATATAGTGAGATTATAGTAAACCCAATCATTTTTTTCTCTCAGTGCATTATATCTAACACGGATATCCGCAGATGCGCGTGTAATTGATGTATACACGTGTACACGGCTAATTATAAACAATTTTCAGTTCTTGTTTCCCATCTGAACCCGAATCGCATAATAAATTCTTCATATCTATTCAATAAAAGTCTTTTGATGGATAAACCAAGGAAAAAGCATGCAAAAAATTTCTCAAAATTTTTGAAGTGTTCGTGAAATAAATACACGCGTAGTACGTGTATTCGTGTATTACACGCGAGTACGCGATACACGTGTTTAAGAAAAAATGAATTAAATCCACGCGTACACGTATACACCTGTAATAGAGGGCACTAGTTTTAACCCTTTGCTGTCGACAGATGTCGCTCTTGAGAGTACTGGCAGGTCGGAGCAAGTTTAGCGTTTCGCAGTTCAAATGAACAAACATTGATATCTGTAAGTTTATCGAAACATTTGCATGAGGAAGCATCGGGAGGATACAGTAAATCCTGCCACAGTGATCGGAAGAATCGCATTAATATGATATACACATTTTTCAACAAAAAAAATTGAAAATAAAAGCTGTCACCGTTTTCGATTCCTCTCTATTCACACTGTTACCTTTCGATTCCGAGTTGGGTGACAGTGTGGCAGGTTTTACTGTAGTTTTCTGTCGTTGTTGCGTTAGCATTGTTTGCCTTCCACGACGACTTGCGAATGTACATCGAATTCTACGACGATTTACGAATGTCTCCGCTGCGGTGACATCGACCGCAAAGGGTTAACAACTGAATGGAGGCGCCAATAGTCGATTTCGGCAAAACGCCGATCGTTCCTCTCTAGGCGAGAGTTTCCGACATACAACCAATCATAGAGTAGCATTTTCGGCACAGTCTTATCAACCGAATGGAGGGCGCGACAATCGATTTCGGCAAAACGCCGATCGTTTTTCTCCAGACAAGATTTTCCAACACACAACCAATCAGAGAGCAACATTTTCGCCGAAGAATCCTGATCGTTGCAATCGAGCACTGCGCGTCGAACTCGCGAAGATCATACATCGTACATCACAGAAAATCGTTTAATAAAGCATCATTTTGTTATTTGTCAATTCTGAAAAATCATTGGAAGCCCTTTTCTAATACAGAAAACCTCTGGTACACTGTTGGATCAGACACGAGCAGTCATGAATTAATCTCGAAGGATCACCCAACATAGAATTAAGCACGCGAGAAAAAAAAAGAGTAGGAGAATTGGAAGTTTTTACGCTTTATCCAGCGACTATTAATAAACCGTATTCGTGGCGGTCCACGGTTGCTCCGACCGCGATTCCATTTCATTGGGACGAATTTCCGGGAATTTTAATGCGTTCCGGATTCGTAGGCACCGAGGGCACCGCACTCTCCCGCCCGGCAAACCTTTTCCGCGGCCAAAAAGCCGGTCGTAACCAAATTAATTCCCCCGATGCGGATAAAGGGACGAAAATTCGCGCGTTATCGTTCGATCGATCTCCACCCCCCTTTTCTTTCTCCACGCTCCGGTAGTCAACCCCTTTCTCCTCTCCTCTTTCACCCTCTGCCTTTTTTTTTCTTCTTTCTTTTTGTTTTTTCTTTTTTTTTTTTCGGTCGTACGAACACAAAGAAAATGGAGCGCGGCCGGAGTGCCGCGCCCGGGTTTACAATAATTTCGGGTATATTAGTATCGTCATTGACGTCGTCGGCTCGTTGCACCTGTATTATCGGATTACGCATGCAGCTGCCCCGGGGATGCCCGCGCCACGCTTTACGAGCAGTTTATGCGCAGCACAGCGTGGCAGCGCTTCGAGTAAATTACATCTACGAGGCCCCGGGACCGTCGATCCGCGTTACAGCGGGCTCGCGCAGGAGGGAAAGTGGGCCGTTCCCCCGAGCGAAATGCATTTTGGAAGCTACCACCCCCCTTTCATAGAGATATACGGCCCGTGCAAGTAGCAAACAAATGCCCCCCGCCTCTTGGTCCTGTTACGACCGAGGCGTGGACCCGTCACGCTCTTCGAAAACGAGCACAGGCGTCTACAATTTGAAAATACTCCATTTACAAACGATACGACGAGTGCGTTTCGATGAGCGCGAAATGAGCGATGGTTAATGCGCGATGGGGTGTTAAGTTGGGGATGATTTGGGAAGCGAGGAGAATAGAAATATTTCAGCTCGGCGTTATAATTTTCAGTGACGAAGTAAAGTCGGATATTAACCCTTTTAGTGGCAACAGGCCGATCTATCGGCCCGCGGTCCTTATGCGAAAACTGCCACGGGCCGATGCGTTGTGCACTGAGAGAAAAAAATGGTTGGGTTTACTATAATCTCACTATATTTTATAGTTAAATCTGGCGCCAAACATATTTTTATAGTTCACTTAACCATAGAAAATATAGTAGAATGAACGATTTATGCAAATGGTTATATTATTAACTATTACTTTTGTTCTTGTTACCATATGTATAGTAAAATGTGCTATATGAATATAGTTGGTTCTATCACTATGTATGAAATATTCTGGTAATATTAACTATATAAAATAGTTACTTTTCTTGCCATTTTATATTTTCAACCATACTACATTTTTGGTCGAAATAACCATAATTTTTGGTAAAAACATAATATAGTTGGTTATACTATGCCTCTATCGTAATTATTACCGACATTATGGTAACATTTACCATAAATATGATATTTCCAACCATAATTTTCTTACTATGCCATTATAGTTAGATATATCATATACTTTTCTCTCAGTGTGGCGGGCCGACCGCCCGACGGGCTTACGTGTTGAGAGACTTTTGGTTTAGTCCTTATCTCCAATGCCAATAGTATAGACCACACCATACTTCGGTTCATTTGGTTTAGTCCTTATCACCTATAGTAAAATTTTCCTCTAGAAAATCGGAATTTCGTTCCTTACAAAGCTACTCGTAGAAGCACGCACATCAAATCGGCCCGTGGCATTCTTCGCATGCACTCCGTAAAATGCTTGGCACTAAAAGGGTTAAGCCACTCGGTTCTCGCGAGTGAAATGCATTTTGGAAGCTACCCCCCCTTTCATAGAGATATACGGCCCGTGCAAATAGCAAACAAATGCCCCCCACCTCTTGGTCCTGTTACGACCGAGGCGTAGACCCGTCACGCTCTTAGAAAATGGGCACAGGCGTCTACAATTTGAAAATGTTCGACGGATCTACGAAAATTTACAAACGACACGACGAGTGCGTTTCGATGTGCGCGAAATGAGCGATGGTTAATGCGCGATGGGGTGTTAAGTTGGGGATGATTTGGGAAACGAGGAGAAGAATAGAAATATTTCAGCTCGGCGGTATAATTTTCACTGGCGAAGTAAAGTCGGATATTAACACTATGCCGTCCGCACGTTTCATCAAAATTTGTTCGCTTGGCGCCGGCTTCGGGGATCTGGGAAATATTTCGTTTGCCATTATAAAATGGTACAAGTCTTTATAAAAGCAAAAAACTTGCTAATATGTTTGTAAGTTATTGTTACTTAAACAGAACACACGCAATATTGGCGTTCGTACGATAGCTTTGAACGCGGCAGCACAGTGGTGCGGCGTTTGCCCGATAGTTTTTGCATGGCACCAACCATGATGTAAGAATACAAGGTGAAACAGTTTGAAGGATGCGCAGTGTTGACCAATGAACGATTGCCCCCAAATCCTATAGGTTGGGTCGTTACAGGTTCGGTAATATCATACTTAAATCTTTACACATTTATATTCACCTTATTTTTATACTTATCTTGTATTACTTAATTTTGTGTAATTAATTACACCGCATTTTAGATGGGTATTTATGGCTTAACTTTTATACTATATTTGAATGTCGCGCAATTTTTGGGGGCAAAATTCTATCAGCTGGCCGTCATTATGCGCAATGTTTCACCTTGTCTTCTTACATCATGGCACCAACGTGATGCCACCGGACGGCATAGTGTTAAGCCACTCGGTTCTCGCGAGTGAAATGCATTTTGGAAGCTACCCCCCCTTTCATAGAGATATACGGCCCGTGCAAGTAGCAAACAAATGCCCCCCGCCTCTTGGTCCTGTTACGACCGAGGCGTAGACCCGTCACGCTTGTCGAAAATGGGCACAGGCGTCTACAATTTGAAAATGTTCGACGGATTTGCGAAAATTTACAAACGATACGACGAGTGCGTTTCGATGAGCACGAAATGCGCGATGGGGTGTTAAGTTGGGGATGATTTGGGAAACGAGGAGAAGAATAGAAATATTTCAGCTCGGCGTTATAATTTTCAGTGACAAAGTAAAGTCGGATATTAAGCCACTCGGTTCTCGCGAGAGATATGTAAATAGGCGACTGCTTTGATAAAGTCCAACGAGGGACGAGGGCATCCCTGATATAACGGGAGGGTGAATTAATGCACGTGGATGAATGTCCTGCAGCGCGGTGCAATTAGGCCAGCTTGAGGGAGGGAGAAAGAGATGCGAAGGATCGGAGAAAGGCAGAGAGAGAGAGAGAGAGAGAGAGAGAGGAGAAAAGCGGAAAGATGAGCAAGGGAAAAACGAGCAAATTATTCCTCTCCGAAACCGACGAGGATCAGCTAATGAGGATATCACATTCTTAATGATAGGGTCGTCGTTATGGAGACATCGCGTGCCCGATAGGATCAGTTGATAGTTTATCGATCCGAGTTTTGAGGAATAAGAAAGGACGCCATAAAGATACCGATTCGAAGAATGAAAAGTGAAGAAAATAGATGATGAAGGTCCTCGAGGCGCGATGGCAGACGAGCTTCTTCATTTTTCTCTGAATTATCAAACTGTTCAGGAGGAGCAGTCGGTTGTCTCGTACGCATTGAAGCCGAGGATTCAACCGAAGAAGATAATCTACTTCGTTAAGTAACCATCGAATGATGGTACCTCTGAAGCATACAAAAGGTTGCTCCTTGTCCGAGTGGAATGAATATTGCAAAATTGATTTAAAAAACAACAATTTATTGTAACATTAATAATAACTATACTCAACTTGGAATTAATCCACGTACGCGTAATTGTAGCGTCAGAGATAGTACGGTACTTCGTACTTTCCGGTACGTTGGAATGAATTTATAACTTTACGAGGTCGTAACAATGACGTTGCTGCACGAAGAATTCTATGCAGACTGTCTGCCTGCGTCGACCGAGACGCATGGTAGCGACGAAATTGTCGCTGAACAAATGACAATCGAGTAGCAACCGAGTCACCGTGGAACAAAGGAATCGAACCTTTCAGAAGGTTCTCTTGCCACATGCGACTCGGGAGCATGCATCGTGCCTAACATTGTCGAAACGCTCGAAGAACAAACGACGCTCGCTTACAATTAACGATAGTCGTATCACTGTCGAAGCGTCTCAAACGTTTCGGCGCTGAGACGGTAATGTGACGAACAATGAATTGTGAGGGAACAATCTTTGTCATTCGGCGCAATGCCAAGAAAATGACGCATTGTGAAAATGCGTCCGTCAAATCTGATATTTCACCATGCAAAAGGTTGAGTGAGACACTCGGACAGAGAGAGAAAGAAAAGAAGGAAGAAAGAAAATAAAATAATAGAGGGACAAGGGAGAAGAAGAAAAATATAAGAACGAATCTTCCAAGATCCACTCTATGGTCTACGTTCGAGAAAGCGCATAATTAGTACTCGAAATCTGGCTGCAAAAGGGAAGAAGGACTTTCGATAGGGTTCTTGATTTTTTCAAAATCAACCTGATGGTAAAACTGTGAAGGGGTGACGTCGAGGTTTTCGGAGAATTATAGTGGACAGACGGTTACGTCCCGGTCATCTCTCCCTATCTCTCTCGTTTTCAATCTCCCTCTCTCTCTCCATCGTCGATGGAGCACGATACGCATCGATCGGTCCATTTTATGGGAACTCGTATACCATCGAAATTCGCTGTTCGCGGACCGCAAAATGTTACGTTATGCCTCTCCACCGGAGAGCATTATCATGGAAACCAAAAGCCCTCGGTATTGCAATGGCGCTCGATTCCCAACGAAATTCTCTCGGGGATGAATCCGTCGAGCAAGGTCAGGTATGCGGTGCGAATCGGAAAATCGAATCGAGGAGAAAAAAACAATATGAATGCATTAAAAGTCGGACGATCGGATAACGACAACGCGAAAATGGAATACGTGATTTTACGGGAGCAAAACGAGTCCGCGAGCTTTTCGGAGACTTCGGTCCTTCGGTCGTTCGATTAATTCTGAACTTTTGTCATCTTCGCGCGCGTACCCTACGTCGACGACTGTACCTTACTATTTCCAGACACTTATGGCGACCATCGAGGTCACCCATGATATTGTATTCTCCTTCTGGCCTTCGGGCTCGGTCTCTATCGTTACTCGCGAGCCACACGAGTAGAATGACGAAACGATGTCGCACGAAGCGCAAGACCTAAGGAATACGTCCCTACAAAAATTACCATATAAATTAAGCGATAAACGGCAAATCTCCCTACCGGCTTAAAATTAAATAACACTACTATTTTACTTCGGTCGAGAAGTTCGACGGTTAAAACTTACCACGGCCGGCTTCATTTATTTCCAGACTGCTTAACTCGCGAAGTTCGTTCGATCTAACAATAAGTACCAGACCACTTCGCCCTTTGATCGTAAAACTTCAAATATCCAGGGCAACGGAAACACCGATGTTCCTAGCACCTCGGTAGAACACAGACCTCCTGCAATTTCTTTCTAGCACACGATCCTACCTTTCTAAAATCTCTATCGCGTACCATATTTCCTCTTCAATATTCACGAGGAATCTACTGTTCTCGGTACAGAATAGTCCGCCTGTTAATCTTCCATTTGTCCATAGTCATTAGCTCTGTCTACCAAGGTTGTACCATCGAGAACGTCTCCGTTCAACGGTATCCTTCTTCTCGAATAATCTAGGCCAATCATTACAATAGTAACCACTAATCCCAATTTTAATCCCAAAAGGATACTAATCTTGGAAGTACCTTTGCATCGATCTCCGGGCTAATCCCGCGGATCGGCCGCAACCTTCGCAGTAAGTGGAAAGAGTCAACGCGTAGTCGGCCATTACCGTGCGCTTTCAATTTCCCTCGTTTCTCCGAGGACTTCGCGAACTCTCGTGGGCGAAGGAGAACGATCCGTTTAGCCGGCATCTCTCGTCTTCATCCGCGAAGCTCAAAAATTCGAGGGAGGCTGGCTGCGCGTGATTCTCCGCGTCGAGAGATCGCCCCCACGGCTCCATAACGAAAATAAAATAATTACGGCTCTCGAGGAAGGTTTCAACGAACGGTACGTACGCGCCGCTCCGCTCTCTTTTTCCTCGTTTCACTCGTCATTATATCCTTCGTTCTCTATCCCGTCGGCCAATTCTCTTTCTCGGTCGCAATAAGAGCGACTTGCGCGAGAGAAGCACAACGAAAACCCACAACGCCAGGCTGGAGAAGGACCCGTGGGATAGAGGGAGTACCAGGTGGAGAAGAACGAAGAGAAAGAGGAATAGGGGAGAAACTCAGGAAGCAGAGAAGGTGGAGCAAAAGGTTGTCCCTGTACGTGTGCGCGCCATTTTCAATGCTGCTCCAAACGTTTCTAGGCGTCACCATTACAATACCTTCGAGATGGAAGCTGACGTTACCGAGCGCATCGCGCAAAATGCTCCAGGAGTAAATTTTTTATTTTTTTTATTTTTTTAATAGTAGACACGAAGTATCGGACTGTTCCTACCAACCCGGGCCAGTGTACCAGTCGTGAACGGATGAAATCTAGAACGATGTTACCGACCGAAAGTATTTAGCTAAGCAAGTAATGAGTAGCGCAGGAAAAATTGTAAAAAACCTGCGAGCATGAAAATAACGCGAAGTGACGCGGTTACCGACAGGGATCATCCCCGCAGCGGGCGCTCCAGTAGGAGAGAAGGAGAGAATAAGACAGAAATAGGAAGGAGAAAGATATAGCGCTATTTAGCGAGCAAGGAGTGCGGCAAAATGCTCCAGGAGTAAATCGATCCTTCGAGTCGAATTCGGAGAGAATACGGACCTGGAAGAAAGGACGGATAACTGAAGCGAAGAAGAGTTTGTTCCTTAAATCATCCACAGTTTCAATTGTTTATAATCGGGTAGAAACGCTTGGTTTACTTTTCTTTTTTTGTGTAAGGCTTCGTTTTCGAATTGTTGACGAAAAACGATATCCAGCGAGAATGCGCGCAGGACGGATGGATACAAGTCACGCTCAACTGTGATCATGAGCAAGCACAACGGCACCGTTATTCTTTGGCACGCATGTGTCGATAGTATTCTTAATTTTCTATTCGTTAATCGATGTTATTTTGGCTTAACTTTCGCTTCCTGCGGCATCGTCGAGGTTCTAATACGAGTTGTTCGCGTCTATGTTCGATCGAATGCAGGATATAGCCAACACTACCGTCGTTAAACCCAAGCTCTACCAGGTTGGCCAGGGGTTTCGGTAATAATTCGATATATAGGAAACCACAATAAATATTTTTTGGTAAAGTGAATACTTGTCCGATGTCTCCTTCAATAATTAGCCCTTCTCGGTTAGTATAAAATAAAGGCAAGGGAATTGAGCGAAATTTTTTTTTATTTTGGAATACTTGTCCGATGTCTCCTTCAGCAATTGGCCCTTCCCGGTTAGTATAAAATTAAGGCAAGCGAATTAAACGAGAATTTTTCTTAAATCAAACTCGTTCCTCCGTAAAATTAATAACTGCTGTATCGTCGAGGTTCTAATACAAGTTATTCGCGTCTATGTTCGATCGAATGCAGGTTATAGCCAACACTACCGCCGTTAAACCCAAGTTCTACCAGGTTGGACAGGGATTTCGGTAATAATTCGATATATAGGAAGCCACAATAAATATTTTTTGGTAAAGTGAATACTTGTCCGATGTCTCCTTCAATAATTAGCCCTTCTCGGTTAGTATAAAATAAAGGCAAGGGAATTGAGCGAAAATTTTTTTTATTTTGGAATACTTGTCCGATGTCTCCTTCAGCAATTGGCCCTTCTCGGTTAGTATAAAATAAAGGGAAGCGAATTAAACGAGAATTTTTCTTAAATCAAACTCGTTCCTCCGTAAAATTAATAACTGCTGTATCGTCGAGGTTCTAATACAAGTTGTTCGCGTCTATGTTCGATCGAATGCAGGTTATAGCCAACACTACCGCCGTTAAACCCAAGTTCTACCAGGTTGGACAGGGATTTCGGTAATAATTCGATATACGAAGCCAGAATAAATATTTTTTGGTAAAGTGAATACTTGTCCGATGTCTCCTTCAGCAATTGGCCCTTTTCAGTTAGTATAAAATAATGGCAAGGGAATTAAGAATTTTTTTTTTTTAATCAAGCGTGTCCATTTGTGAAGTTAATAAGAAGCAGAATGCTGTTTCGGAAAATGGCGAATGGACAATTAAAGTCAACGATCAACGATCAATGCGTTCAAACGAGCGCAATACTCGGGACTGATCAGTTTATTCGACGATTGCTTTGTATCAATGAAACCGAATGTTCGTCATCCGACGCTTTCGTCCTGGCATCATCATAACAATATCCTTTTGCGGCTATTACAATCGACGATGCGCGACTCGAATATCGCCGCGTGGAAACTGTGGACGACGTGCACGCGCGCGCGCACGGACGTGCAAGTGACACTTTATAAAATGGGGATAGAATAAATATTCATGGCTCGTGTGCTCGCTTCTAACGAAACAACGTTTGCGAACAGCATTATTGGGCACGCTCCCAATGACCGGCCTCCGGGGTCATAATTAAGCTTCCATTCTTCACGAGAATTAACACGCTTCGAGATTACCCGAACTGTTGCGAGACGACGTAAATTCGCTAGAGGATTTTTCGCGATGCCGAACGTGCCCGCCCTTTTCCCCCTTTAGAACGAAAGCTAAAGGAAAACAATTAAGTAACATTTTTTTTCTTTTTATAAAATACGTTTTTATTTAAAATCCACAAAATTGGTCGACTAAAAAGAGCAACGTAACCTATCGTACAGTTTAATAGAAGTAAGGCATTGAATAAATCATTCTATTTACAAAATTCGTCCGTAATTTTGTATTTCGAATCATAAAAGCGTAGAGCTGCATATTTTTCGAAAATTGTGTAAGTATTGGTAAATATAAATGTAATGAGTAATTATCTGTATACTATTGTTAAGCAAAGTAAAAAATTCTTTCTATATTTGTATCAAGCAACCCTATGTTTTTATTTTTCGTGATATAAAATTATGGACAAATTTTATAAAGAATGATCTACCACATACCTTGTTTCTATTAAACTATACGATACATTATGTTTCCATTTTTAGCACACTAATTTTACGCATCTTAAATAAAAACGTGTCTTACAAACAAAACGTTTTATTCAATTGTTTTCCAAAAAACATTGTCTCGAAGGTTTCACTTTATTTTCACGTCGTTCACTCGTTCTGTTGCTGTTTTCTCTCTTGTATTTCTTAGTCTTGTTTATTTGTCATCATAGCTTTCGTTATTAACTTTTTCTCGTCGTTTCTTCGATCGTTTTCCTATCTTCTGTCTGATGCATTGTGTATTAGTTTCTATCCGGCCCATTTTTTTTTTTAAACGATCTTATTTCTTTTCTCAACAATCCCATTATAAACAGAAACTTATAACAAATTGTAAAGAGAAAAGTGTAAAATATGTTCCAAGCGACGGAAATCGTCACGGATAAAAATAGGTTACACGAACAGGAAAGAAGTTGACCGCTTCAGCGACTGCAGTTATTAGTTGCTATTCAATTCTTGATGTCGTCGAGTCGCCCGGCTAATTATGCGCATCGAAATCTCACCTCCTTCCAACCACAAATTATTCGTTACAGAAATCATTTTAACGGAATATCGTTGCATCACATTACAAAATCGTGCACAAAGAATACGTAGATACAATTCAAGCTCTATAAATTATCAAGAAATAGTTTAAAAAATAAAGGCAAAGTTTCAATCGTAGCAACAAATCCTGCGAGCGAGCTAAATAAAAGCACATCAGAAAAACAGAGCTGAAAAAAATGAACGATATAAATAATGAGCCGTTTATTTTGAAAGTGGCCCAAGTCCACTTTTTAAAAAAAAGTAAGATATCACATAATTCGTGAATAATTTAGTGTTGTGTGATATCTCGTATTTTTTTTTTAAATGGACTTAGGCCACTTTCAAAATAAACGGCTCGATATAACGATAGAAATGATCCGAAACAGATCTGCGGCGTAGATAGTGACGCACGCTCGAATACTCGTTGCGAAATTTTGCTCGTGTTTCATCTCCCTTGTCCGATGATCAGATGCCCGAGATCTTCGCGGTCCAAAGACGCGGAAGGCGCCGACGACGGGACATTTATAAATTCCAAAAAGGCAGAACGTCGCGCTCCCGTGATCCTCCTATCTAATTTTCCCTTTCCATCTCCTTTCGGAGTCAACACTGGCAACTAGGAGAAGACGCATTTGGAATTCTCCGTTGATTAAGACAATTTGGCGCGTTGACGTGTTACGCTGCACAGAAGGCATAACGAAGGATATCGCGTTCTTTGCCCCGGCGACTCCCACCAAACGCGTGCGATACGGTCGTTCGCACGTCGCGGGAATTACAAGTGGCTTGCGTTTTACGCGAGAGTCGGGTGCGCAGACGCGTATCCTGCTGCAACGGTGGAATAACGTCTGCACATCTTCATCGGCACCTTCGACGAAACAACACTTGTGACGATAGGGCAGTTTTCGTTAGCCCTCCTAATTATACTCTCATCATTTGTGAATTGTTTCAGGCTCCGAAAGTCCTACTCTCCGAAGAACATCGTCAAGAACTTCTTTCTTAAGTTAAGTTACTTTAATTGTTAAAGACTGCCACGGATACTTTGGAGATGAACAAGAAAAAAGACACACGCGAAAGGGCTGCTCACCGGGTAGAATCATTGGTCTGATATATTTGCCGCAAACTTTATTATAAAAACGAAGAACAGTTGGACGGTATAGTTACACCTGTGGTCTCGACCGGATGCATCTAACGTTCTCCATCACCGAGGCCTACGGTGAAAGGGGTCCATCTTGGGATAGAACGGTTTCTACTTCAGACTTGTACATTTTCATAATCAAAACGAAACAAGCGTTGTCGCGGCAGCAATATCTGCCTATTGGATATTATCTACAGTAAGACCTGTTTTTATGCGGTTTTTTTTATCCGATTTTTTATGTGCGATTTTTCCATTTACCGCATAAAAAAAGTTTGTTTAAAATGTGTTGCAAACGAAAATCTTATGAATTTACGCGATATTTTTTTTGTATGCGATTTCTTTTATGCGGTCCCTATCCCCCGCACAAAAACAGCTTTTAAGTTGAATAGATCCGAAACGGTTAAATGGAATGTTAATGAAATCCATTTAACCATAGATTTACGGAAACTCGTCAACTTGGCGGATTTAAATAGGAAAATGCGTGCAAAAAAAAATCCGTAAAGCTAGCGTTAATTATGTTTACTACGAACGACCTCAACCTGCATAAGGAGAGCAATCGATTGAATCAAGCATATTCGGCTGACGCGTTTTTAACGGATATTCCTCAACCTAAGGATCTCTTTAACGACAGCTTCTAAGAACCCAAATGCGTTACAGGGTTATCATAAGTTTAAACGTTTATTAAGAAAACGTAATGTCATCATTCCGACCTCTCGATCAACGGTTGCGTCGATCATCTAGGACAGGAGTCGGCAAACCGCGGCTCACGAGCCACGTGCGGCTCTTTGGCCACTTGAGTGTCGCTTTTCCACAAAATACCATGTGCCAGCGCGCACGTATCCCGCGATTCAAACATCGTAGCCCATGCGTAGAATTTCATTCGATATCCATTCTAGACGAGTCTCGTTTTCGAGACGGAAGGTGCTAGATGAACTTGTCAACCTACAGAAAAAACCTACCTATATAGTTTACACTGAGAGAAAAGTATATGATATATCTAACTATAATGACATAGTGACAAAATTATGCTTGGAAATATCATATTTATAGTAAATGTTACCATAATGTCGGTAATAATATTAATATACCCAAAATTATGGTTATTTCAACTGAAAATATAGTAGGATTGAAAATATATAATGGTAAGAAAAGTAACTATTTTATATAGTTAATATTACCAGTATATTTAATATACAGTGATAGAACTAACTATTGTATATTCACATAGCACATTTTACTATACATATGGTAATGAGAACAAAGGTAATAGTTAACAATATAACCATTTGTATAAATCATTCAGTCTACTATATTTTCTATGGTTAAGTGAACTATAAAAATATGTTTCACGCCACATTTAACCCTTTGAGTGCTATGGACGCATATATGCGGCTGGTGAAAGCAATCGGTGTGGACTAAAGACGCATATATGCGTCTGTCGATATTTTTGGATTACCTACATAAAAGTATTACAGTTACTTTTGTGTGAGATGAATACAGGTGCATTCGTTAGTAACTGCATGGTAATAACGCTCTTTAATTATTTAATCTCGTGCAAAAGGATTGCTATAACTTATTACTATTTGCGCCTTGAATAGTGCATCAACAGAGTTCAGTCTAGCAGAAAAGTATTCCGTCCAGAGCGATCGTCACCGTCCGTACGGATCGCACAGGCCACTAGTATTCAGCACTCAAAAGGTTAACCATAAAATATTGGATACAATTTAAGTATAAAATATAGTTGGCTTTACTATAATCGTAAACCCAACCATTTTTTCTCTCAACGTAAGCCTAAAAAATTCGTCTCCCACACTGAGAGAAAAAAATGGTTGGGTTTACTATAATCACACTATATTTTATAGTTGAATTTGGCGTCAAACATATTTTTATAGTTCACGTAACCATAGAGAATATAGTAGAATGAACGATTTATACAAATGGTTACAGCATTAACTATTACCTTTGTTCTTATTACCATATGTATAGTAAAGTGTGCTATGTGAATATAGTTGGTTCTATCACTACGTATGAAATATTCTGGTAATATTAAGTATATAAAATACTTAGTTTTCTTACTATTATATATTTTCAACCATACTATATTTTTAGTTGCAATAACCATAATTTTGGGTAAAAAAATACTATAGTTGGTTATACTATGCCTCACTGAGAGAAAAGTATATGATATATCTGACTATAATGTGGCTTAGTAACAAAATTATAGTTGGAAATATCATACTTATGTTAAATGTTACCAGAATGTCGGTAATGATTACGATAGAGGCATAGTATAAGCAACTATATTATTTTTCTACACAAAATTATGGTTATTTCAAGTAAAAATATAGTATGGTTGAAAATATATAATGGTAAGAAAAGTAACTATTTTATGTAGTTAATATTACCAGAATATTTCATACACAGTGATAGGACTACCTATATTCACATAGCACATTTTACTATACATATGGTAACAAGAACAAAGGTAATGGTTAATGATATAACCATTTGTATAAATCGTTCATTCTACTACATTTTGTATGGTTAAGTGAACTATAAAAATATGTTTGACGCCAAATCTAACTATAAAATATAGTGAGATTATAGTAAACCCAACCATTTTTTTCTCTCAGTGCTCTATCGTAATTATTACTGACATTATAGTAACGTTTACCATAAATATGATATTTCCAACTATAATTTCTCTATTATGCCATTATAGTTAGATATATCATATACTTTTCTCTCAGTGCAAAAGAAATTTCAATCGTCGTACTATTGATACTCGACTCTCTTGAGTAATAAGTTCGCCGACCACCGGTCTGGGGAAATAAAGAGCGTAGAGTGCCGAATGACAAAAATGCTGATATTCACGAAACGGCTCTACTCGCGCGACAGAAAGCTGATTCACTCGCGCGACGGTGTGCGCTCGTCTGGCCTTAAGCTGTTCACGAAGCGGTGGCAGGGTATAGACGCACGCGCGCGCGCACGCGGCGCGACATCGCGCGCGCATTTACACGTTCGCGCATTTCCCTCCCCTCCTCTTCCTGGCGCTCCTTTCCATACCCTTTCCGCACCTCGTGCTCCCCTCTTCCTCACGATCTTCCGCTTCCAGCGATGCAAGGCCCCCTCTCATACCTCGGCAACTTTGCCGCAACCCCCTCTAGCGACAACATCCCCTCCACGTTCTCGCGCGTTCCACCCCTCTCTCGATGGTTCATCTTCTTCTCTGTCTCTCTTCCTCTCTCATTCTTTTCGCATCACACACACACACACACACACACACACACACACACACACACCACACATATTCTTCTATTCCCTTCCTCTTACCACCACTCGGCCTATCGTTCGCGCTCTCTCGAGACTGCCTCACCTGCGGTGAACAGCAGCAGCGTCTCTTGCTCGCCCGTCGTCTACGTAAACTCGTGAATTCACCGAGAGAGAGAAAAGGAGAGGTACTTGGTGAACACCGACGGTGAAACGAGATGGAAGAGAGGGTGTGACGAAGAAAAAGGGAAAAAGGTGGAGGAGAGGCGAGGTGCGCGAGCAAGAGGTAGAGCCATACGCTCGAGCTCACCGGTATCTTTCCGCATATCCTTTCTCCGCGTACCTCTCTCTACCGTACAGTCCACGCGGATTTCGCTTGGCAAGTGACCGGCACGGCCTATCCCCGCGGAGTACTCCTCCGCGCTGGCTTGCTATACTTATCGCGTTGTTACGGTGCTGCTGCCGCCGGTGTGCTGTAGGATCGAGAAAGCAGTACTGTCCTAGGCAAAAGACTCCAGGCATTTCTGGGCATGGCTTCGATCGTTTCTCGCCGCGCACCCGAAGCCTTCCAACGAAGACAGCCTTCGCTCGGCCTGAGAAGGCATTCGCTTATCCCTAACTCCGCGCTCTACCGTAAATTCAAATTCTCTCTTTAATCCATATGCATCGTAAGCGTATATACAGAGTGTTCGGTAACTGGTGGTAGAACCGAAAAGACGGTGATACTACATGAAAAAAATAAGTAAAAAATATATAGAATACACTTTTTTCATATGAGGCTTTGTTTTCGAGAAAATCGACTTTGTATATTCGTCGGGTACGTGTTCCTAATTTTCCGTTACGATAAAAAGAAACTGAAACGGCGATAATATCCATCGAGACAATGATCTACAGTGAGATTCGTTGTAACGAGATATGATCAAGTGCACGCGTACCCGACAAATGTTCAAAGTCGATTTTCTCGTAAACAAAGCCTCGTATGAAAAAATTTTATTCTACATTTTTTATTTATTTTTTCATGTAGAATCATCCCATTTTCGGTTGTACCACCAGTTACCAAAACCCTGTACATACGCTCAAATTTTCTAGTCACTCTAACCGGAACCATATGAACCTGAAACATGAAGTTTCTTTTCAGTTCTAGTGATTGTTTACTTAAATATAAAAGAAAAAAATTCTGGTAATACGGGCCTCTTTCCATATTTCTTCATGATGCAAATGGGTTAAATTACCCAGCTCCAAATACGTCTCTTTATTTATCTCTCGATAACGAAGCCATCGAGGCCAACGACGCATACGGAAAAGTACGTGCGCCTCGATCGTTCGAAGGAACCGGAGATCGATAAATGTACGTGACACGAGCGAGCTTTTCCAATCCTTTCTCTTCTCCTTGGTATCGATAGCTACAGAGAGATGCGTCGGAAGGACGCGAATTAGAACACTCGAGGAAAGGCCGTGATTTAGCACCGACTACGGAAAGGAATGCGCTTCTAGTACAATAGGTGAGAAACGGACGAGTAAGTCGCAGGCGAGGAGGAAAGCAAGCTCGTGCAGTCGATCTCCTTGGTTCTGCGGAATTTTTACGGCAACACCGGCGAGCGGTGGCCCCGCGGAGCTCTTGCATTACGCTATTTACGAGGAAGTTCGCGCAATTGTCGAGAGCGGTGATTAACCGGGATTACGGAAATCGGAGGGAGAAGTGGGTGAAGGGGAGAGAAGAGAGAGAGAGAGAGAGGAAAATATGGAGAATAGGAGACGAGGGAATGAGAACGATGGAGAAAATTAGACAAAGATGGGATCCGAAGAAGGCTCGAAGTGCCCAGCAATTACGTGCCACTTGCGACTCCGTTTTTTTTCCTTTTGACCTGCCTATCGCGCGGAAAGACTTTGCGTGCGTACGCGAGAAACAAGGCACGCTCGCGCCTACTCCGCCTACCGTCCAACTTTAAAACCCATCGATTCACCGGACCCGGACCTCGTCGACGCTTGCCACTCGCGCGCGCGTACCCACGAGCACGCTCGACTTTAGCACGATCGACACTCGAGAGGGGGATAGAGCCGTGAAAAGATCTTAAAGGGATTTCGCTCGAGTGGCACGTAATTCGATAACTACGTTGCACCGAAAGCGAATGGTCACTTGTTTCGCGGAGCCTTTCGACTTGCGCAAGAAGGATTGGAAAAATGGCCAAGCGACACCGATAACGAGAAGGAGGTAGAATGTCACTTCTTATTTTGTCATTTGAGCGTGCGAGAGCGGAAAGAACGAAATGGAATTTCAACGGGATGCTCGTGGAAACGAGTAGCCGAGGAGATTGTAAGAGACGCGCCTGTTAAAGCCTAAGTTCCGCTTGTAAGAGGACGACCACGACGTAACGCTTCTCGGCCATTGCGACGTATTATGCGGACGAGGAGAAACGTTTCAGCTTTCTAGAACGCTACCTACCTGTCTACGGTATCTCGGCCCGCTCCGTCGAAGCTAAGAGAGAAGATGGGTGGTTACGGGCCGCGGGAGAAGGTCGATTCGTCATTATTACGTGACACCGTTACGCAACGGCTCTGCCTCCAGTCGCACCGAGCTCTACGTATGCTCTTCTGCATCCTGACAATCGATTCGACTCGACTAATTGCCGCTGCGCTTTCGAACGCCTCGGGACCGATGGATCCAGACGAACCTACTCGGTCTCCTGGCCCGAGCACAGTGCTCTCACGAGTACATTCGATATCGAGCAAATTTAAAGACTCGTCCCGATTCCACACTGAGAGAAAAAAATGCTTGGGTTTACTATAATCTTACTATATTTTATAGTAAAATCTGCCTTCAAACATATTTTTATAGTTCACTTAACCATACAAAATATATTAGGTGTACAAATGAATAATCCAATTTTTTTTAAGCAGTTAAAAAATTAAATTTAAAATCATTTCATTTTCCCGCTCATATGCAGTTACGTAATGTTGACATATGGCTATTAAAAATGATAATTGGTATAACGGAAAACCTAACATAACTTTCAAAAATATTCAGTTTAATAGCCTCAGAAATGGCAACAAATAATGAGCATATCCGACTCTGCATTCTCTACGAATTCCAACAAGGAAAAACCTCAGCAAAGACATGCAAATCAATTTGTTCTTTCCTCGGAGAAGATATTGTACCGTACGATGTATGTGTATTTTCGTCCAAGCGATTCAAAAGCGGTGATTTCTCTCCGAATGACAAACAACGCCCTGAAGGCGCACGAAAGTACGACAACGATCATTTGGAGAAGCTGCTCGATGAAAATTCGGCACAAACGCAAAAAGAGCTTCCAAAGCAGTTAGGAGTGACTAAAATTATTAATTCCTAATAGTAGAATGAACGATTTATACAAATGGTTATATTATTAACTATTATCTTTGTTCTTGTTACCATATGTATAGTAAAGTGTGCTATGTGAATATAGTTCGTTCTATCACTATGTATGAAATATTCTGGTAATATTAACTATATAAAATAGTTACTTTTCTTACCATTATATATTTTCAACCATATTATATTTTTAGTTGAAATAACCATAATTTTTGGTAAAAACATAATATAATTGGTTGTACTATGCCTCTATCGTAATTATTACTCACATTATGGTAACATTTACCATAAATATGATATTTCCAACTATAATTTTGTTACTATGCCATTATAGTTAGATATATCATATACTTTTCTCTCAGTGCATTGACATTCTTGACACTATTCCTACGGACCGGTCATACGACCATTTTTAAAATTTCGATTAGAATTTCTTATATACAACGTAATTGCATCGCATTTACGTTGATGACACGACTTTTTCTAAAATATACGTATAACACATGTTTCAATATTTTAGGAAAAGTCGTGAAATTTAGAAAGCGATGCAATCACGTTGTATGTAGGAAATTCTAAACGAAATTTTAAAAACGGTCATTTGACCGGTCGTGGTAGGAATAGTGTTAACACTTTGCCATGCTGATTTTCCATGGATGGCCCGTGGCGCCACACTTTGCATTTTTCTTGAGCTTCTTTTTTTTGTTAACATATGATCTTTTAAACTGCTGTAAATTGCGATGAATATAATATTTTTTTCATGATTTTTTTGGCGTTCACTACGAGAAAAACAAGTTACGGTCACATATGACTAACATGCCAGTAAAAGTGTTAACCGTTCGAGTGCCAAGCGGTGATATTAAGGTTCTTCTGTTCTGTGTCGAAAAGAACCAGCTTATTATAGGGGTTTGATATTACGATGAGATTTACTGGAATCATAATCAATCATTAATCTTTTCACTCCGGTGCATTTTCGAAGCAAATCATCAATACAGACGGCGCGATATTTACAAGTTACTCGCTGTGAATGATTCTCCACTGACTACTGACCAAAACAGTACCCGAAGAATTGACACTATTCTTCAGGTTTAAAAAAATAATCATTGCAAATAAATTGAGTCAATTGGTAAAACAGGAAAGGTTATAGTAAACAATTGCAGACAGCGTATATTTACGCCTTTTGTATGTATCGATGAATTTGTGAGGGCGTATATATACGCCTTCAGTAGTGAAAGGGTTAACAACCTCCTACTGTCCCTACTCCTGCACAACGAGATATCACAATAGTAGTGAATCGAAAGAAGTAAGATTTGCCTCATGTATGCATGTTAACCTAAAACAACGTGATCGAGCTTGGCATCTTTTGACACGAAACAGAAGAAGCGAAATATCGTCGCTTGGCATTTTTGGATTGGGAAACAACAAAGTTCCGTGGCATTCAAATGGTTAATATCTCGAGGCTACCCTCTATGAAATACCTCGCGGAAAACACCGGAAAGCAGGGTGATTATCGAGCACCCGAGTGGCATGGGTCCCTTTAATTTCACCGTAATGGAATTGGAAAAGTTTCCCGTAACTCACCGCGAAGGGCACCCTCCGCTACCAGCCTATCGGCTCGTTGCCCTCGGTAGTCGACTGAATCGCTGCAGATCGAGCGGATGCCCTCGAACCTCCATCGAGGCTCCTTAGTCGTTCCACGAGCAAACAAGCGCGACTTACCGAGATTGCCTACAGTCGTCGGCCGTTGGTGCCACGAAAGAGAGACAGGTCTGCGTATAAGCAAAGGACGAAGGGAGAGAAAGGGATACTCATGAAGGTAGCTTACCGATTTTCGAATTTCGAAAATTCGAAAGTTGTACCGACTCGTGCCAGCTGAATCCTACTAGTTTCTCCTTTATGGGAAGGCCGTCGAACGAGCCCTTTCCAAGTTCTGTACTTTGTGGAATGTAAGAAACATATTTTCTACAGATTTTTCAAAATGAAGGAACTAACGAACAAATTGAGATACCGCGATTCGGAAAGTTACGCTGATTTGTACCAGGCGAGCCTAATGTGTAGGAAAAAGAACCATTCCACTGGATGTAAAAATGCAAAATCTATGGTAATTGTTGAGAATTCTTTAAAAAATGTCTCAAAATATCGAAATATCGAAATATTTGCCAAGTTGTGCTCGCCTAGTAAAATCACTTCTTCCTCTACGAAAATTAATGTAAACTATTCCTTCGCTGATTGTCCGACTCCGCTTTAAAGGCATAACGCGGTAGATAACGGCGTGCAACGGAGAGAAACGCTCGAAGAGTTGCGCGTTCGAGCCCGTTCGCTTTGCGCCGCTCGGTCAACGGACACTCGTGAGAATCAGGAGAAAAAATGGACGAAGGAGTTGTTTCTCGCAATTTTGGTACAGGAAAAAGTGCCTGTGCCAGGTGTGAACTGTCGAGAACCACTTTTGAAATTTCGAAATTTGGATATTCATTTGAAAATTTATTGCTAACATTTGCGACAATTTTCGTATTTCTACGGATATTGGAAATGTTCTTCTCCCTGTGCATCAGGGTCGCGCAGCACAAGTCAAAACAACTTCCCGAATAGCGTTTTCTCGATTTGTTTTAGATTTATTTAACTTTGAAGAATCTATCTGTGTTTCTCAGATTTCGAAAAATCGTTCAATTGGGGAAGGCCCCGTTAGACAGATTTTTTATAGAGGAGAAAACTCGCAGCTAACTTCAAAGCTAATTTGTGGAAGATCCGGATCGTCCGATCAGACTCCGGTTTGAAGTAGAAACCAGCACAAACCACACTGAGAGAAAAATATGGTTGGGTTTACTATAATCTCACTATATTTTATAGTTAGATTTGGCTTCAAACATATTTTTATAGTTCACTTAACCATACAAAATATAGTAGAATGAACGATTCATACAAATGGTTATATCATTAACTATTATCTTTGTTCTTGTTACCATGTGTATAGTAAAATGTGCTATGTGAATATAGTTAGTTCTATCACTATGTATGAAATATTCTGGTAACATTAACTATATAAAATAGTTATTTTTCTTATCATTATATATTTTCGACCATACTATATTTTTAGTTGAAATAACCATAATTTTGGGTAAAAACATAATATAGTTGGTTATACTATGCCTCTATCGTAATCATTACCGACATTATGGTAACATTTACCACAAATATGATATTTCCAACCATAATTTTCTTACTATGCCATTATAGTTAGATATATCATATACTTTTCTCTCATTGCAGCACCAACCGAGTACTATCGAACAAGACCAAAACAAATACAAAATTCAAAAAATATCAAGCTACCAGAAAATCATTTTTTCTTTAAATACCCCCGCCATTTTTCGAGCCATCAAACTCCAATTTGCAGAACAAATCAGAGCACAAAGCTAGGACAATCTAGCGTAAGTTTGAAAATTTGGAAATTCGAAAGTTAGCCTTGCTACCTTCGTGAACATTAGGAGGGGTAGTGACGCGCGGTGCGAAGCAAAGAAGGAAGTCGACCTGAGAGTGAGAAACGGGAGGTGAGAGAGAGGGTGAGCGATGCTTCGTGGTGGGGAGAAAGGAGGAGAAGGAGGAGAGGTCGAGAGGATGGAGACCAAGAGGAGAATGAGGAGAAGGAGAGAAGGTGGTGGAGAAAGAGGAGGAGGAGAAGGAGGTGGAGGAGGAGGAAACGATCGGGGTATCCGGCGGGGTACGAAGGGGAATAGGAAATAATAGAAGGAGGGCGCGGCGGTCGGTCACTTGTTGCGATCCTGTTAGTTCACCTCTTCGCCGAGCGTCACCTCTTCGTCTCACCCCGCCTCTCGGCCGCTTACCATCGCTTTCCAATCCTTCTCCTCGCGCCCCGCAAAGGCGACGCGCCGAGACGGAGCTGCCGCATCGTCCTGCCGGAGCCGCGGCCGAGGTCGAGCGAGCCTATCTCGCGTGGTGCACCACCGATCAGCGGATATCTACGATCCTCTTCGCGAAGATGAACGAGCCGGCATCTCGGTGCTTCGCTTTTGCGCGCCCGCACTTGCCTCCAGCGAGCCATGGAAATTCCATATGCGCCTGCCACGATACTCGCGAAGTTCCTCTCCCAGCACGGTGAGCATGGGCGGCGGCAAGGTCGCGTAAATACCCGGAGAATATCTTCTCTCGATTGTTCCCTTAAGTTCTCGGTCGTGCTTAAATACCTCCGTCGAAGGAAATTCTCGTCGGTTGGATTTTTGCGAATTCGTGAAAGATAGACGGTTGACGTGACTTTGACTGCCATGATGGTTATATGTGACCGGCCACGGTGGTCGCCGATGACCTCCGGAAAAATTATTAACCCTTTGCACTCAAGAGGTGACTCTCGATCACCACTTACTTCGTTGGAACAACTCGAACGGTGACACCGGTCACCATTTGAGTTGACGCGAAACGTTCAGTAACGGCGATACTTATCTGCGCTTGATTTCTTTTGAAACTGGAAGTGTTCTACAATATATATAACCTTCTAAATTATAAAATGACGTATTTTATATATCTTATATACAGGGTGTCCCATTTCTAATAATATATTCAAATATCGGCGAAACGGTGCGTTAAATAAAAAAATGTTTTAGATAATAGTTGTATGGATTGAAAGTGGCTGTTAACTGGTGGAAATGATTTGACCTTACAGAGTCATTTAAAGGCAACGCGAAGGTCACTGTTAATTTTTTTAAATAGGACTCCGTATTTTTCATAGCATATTCTTGTAGCTTATCTCGAGAGCTTTCCGAAATACTCTAATAAAATATTTTTCCCTCGCGAGTACACTTTGAAATCGAAAGAAATTTCCGAAAAAGGCCTCGAGTGCAAAGGGTTAAAACAATGATTATACTAATCGCAATTTACAGCACTTTGAAAGATCGTAAGTTGATAAAAAAAAAGACCTCAGAAAATGCAAGTCGTGGCGCCACGGAAAATGAGCGTGGCAGTCAGCGTGTTAAGGTTGGATGAAGAAAATTGTGAAAACGTACCATGCCCCATCGGAGCGAGGAATTGTTGTTTTTGGTACAGAAATGTCTACAGGATAGAGTCTAATTTTGTTTGAAAGTGTGTAAAGCGGGCTCGATGAAAAGGTGAGATGCACACGCGTCTTTCTTCTCCTCCTCGAAATGCACTTGCAGGGTCGAGCGCCTAATTATTGAGTTCGTTTACGCGTGTTTACGGGTTAAATCTTGAGGAAAGTTTACGGACGGCTGGAAGGAGCGAGAGAGAACGCTCGCCATTGTGCAACGAGCTCGACCGCACCGGGTATACTCACGATAATCGACCGCCCAGACAGAAGGTAGCAAAGGGATACCGTTACGTTCGAACTTACCTGAAACAGAAATACGAGTCTACGTTAGAAATACAGTTTAGAACGTGGCGCCGGTGACGCGACGCCGGAGAGAAACGAGAAAAACGGAAGTCGACTTAACGCACGAAAATATCATACTTTCACGCGAACTCTGCAAAATCGAAGAGGATCGATTCTTTTGCGAATTTCTTATAAAGATTTTCTTACGACGTGCTAATTGGCCAGTTGAAATTGCAGCAATCGCAAAGGCCCGAAAAACTGGCCAAAAGTATTTTTCGGTAATTCATTGGTTTGCTTGTACTTGCATTATTTATTTTCTTATCTTGTAACACAGCTTGCAGCGATTAAAATTACCAAAAAGGGTCGAACCGATAACTTTTATATTATAATGGAGAAGTATTTTAACACTAAACGTACCGAAGATTTTTTCCATATGGAAATTTTCGTTGTTAATCGGTGATATGACACACTTTTGGTAGCTTTAATGTTAAATGTTCTCTCCAGAATTTAATTCACTACGAATCTTCGTTCCCAAATAATAATAGTTGCTGTACTATACAAAGCAAAATGTTTTAAAATTAGACCAACCAAGATTTTTCGACAACTTGCCTTACAACGATACGTCAAAGTACAAACTGTGTACCGATAGTAAATAATTCTATTAACCCAGCGACTCGTAGCGAGGTCATTGATGGACAACGGTAGACATTCTCATCTGTCAAAAATACGGCTCTTCTAACATTTAGGCACACGTGCGCTGATCATGGTGACTGACATATCTAGGAATAAATGATTCTTCCAACGGTGGACTGAAAAGCAGGGTCTATTTTTAATTTGCAGATGAGAAAGCAATGCCCAAAGAACATACTAAAAAGAAATGAAAGCTTGGACTCCCTTGAAAATATACTTTGTATCAATTACAATCTATCGATGCATCGATATCGTATTACTTTTGCAAACTTAAGACTATTATAATGTTACGAAAGTAACTATCGAACATTTATTCTTACATATTAAAAGCACATATTCCTAGGAACAAATCCAAACAAAAATATCACCGTTATGTTTATTATTTTACGAAATATGCGACTCTGAATCACTGCAAATCCGACCCACGTAAAAATCGTTAACTTTTACCCAACATTACAACGAAAGAGGAGGAAGAGGGGCAACTCGAGGAATCAAATAACTTGCATACAATATAACGATCCTTGTACAATTCAAAATTCACATTATTGTGGCTCCTAGAAAAAATTTTACATTTGGTTTTTTTCTCAACTTTTCAAGACTTTGACCCTACCGTGAGTCACAAGAATAACACGAATTCATCACGAATGCGCACTTTCGAGTCGGACGAGGTATTAAACGGCACCACCTACCTACATAAAGTAGGC
This sequence comes from Tiphia femorata, assembly GCA_944319695.1. Classification (NCBI taxonomy): domain Eukaryota; kingdom Metazoa; phylum Arthropoda; class Insecta; order Hymenoptera; family Tiphiidae; genus Tiphia; species Tiphia femorata. The sequence continues at coordinate 5,121,956 of OX090903.1, forward strand.
ACGCATGCGAACGGTAGCGACTACGACGTACACTCACGCGCGGTAACACGACGCGTGATTATCGCAAAGCTAAATGAAAACATGCCGACAATCCCCCTCGTTTCACCGAACAGGGTCGCCACTGTATTCAAAGTGGCTGATAATGTTGGCGCACCTGCGGAGGCGAGATTATTGTCCTCGAACTATGAGGACGAGTGAAATACGAGGAACAATGTAGAGTCGAAAGGACTCTCTTCACCTGGCCACGGTTATCTACAGTTATCACCCGGACGTGCTAATTTTCAATAAAAAAAAAATTCATAAAAACTCCGTGACTTTTGTACTTGGCTCGTCGAGCAAACGGATCCGACATTCGAAATGAAACGCGCGAGGCAGAAATCAAGCGTGACGCGAACTTAGCCGCAGACGCGCAATCGGCAAATAACGCGCGAGGGTTTCGAGCGTCAAAGAGCAAAGACATACATGGAAAACCATCAGTGGATCGAGTAGCGTTTAACGAGCGTGGTCGATCGCGCTGGGCGCCGACGCGATGCCCTGTAATTTTAGCAATAATTACCGCCAGGCTCCACGATTCTATCTAGGCTCGCCCCGGTACACTTTGACGCTATAACAAAGTTATTAACGGGCAAGACCTAGATGGCGCATAATGTACCTCTACCTTACGTCAAGATTTGGTTCCTGCAGCCACTCGACGTTCAGTCTATTGCATCGAGTAGCAAGAGTATCTTCGAGACTCTCCAGATTTCTCTCTCTCTCTTTCTCTCTTGGATCCTCCATTTTCTCTCCTACTCTCTCTCTCTCTCTTACACACACACAAACTAACTAGAAAGCACCTCACCCGCCTCGTCCTCGATCGCTGGGCGCGTCTGTTCCTCTCTCCACCTTCCTCGCACCCTCCGTCGCGTTCCACCCTCTCCAACAGGACTCCGGTGAGCACGGCGGAGAAACTTTAGGCCCACCGGAAGCACCCGGTCGTCCCGACCACCACGCATCGCCTCGGTCAATTGAAACTCTACGCGACGAGGCTATGAACTATTGACACGCTTAGGTCGCCCTCCTATTGGCCTACCACGACTGGGAAATCTTGGGCCACCGTGGTCGATAGTTTTCCCGGATCCGGCGGAGCCACCGCCACGGTAGTCGGGGATCTAATGTAGGCGGTATAATTATTGCGTAATTAGCAAATTTGAGCACCGCGGCCGGATCGATAATCGTAAATTATTGGGATTGGTCAACCTAGGCTGATGTATTGCTTACGGCGATGCACGACGTCCGGCAGGCGCGATATTGTTGCCCTCCTCTCTCTGTCCGAGCCTACGAGTTCGCATGCCAGTCCAAGAGCATCCTGGATGTGCCGACTTTATCGGTGAAACGAGGCCCTGCGTGCCTCTCCACGGTCCGTCGAGCAATCGGATTTTCAATGATCGTGATAAGACCGAAGGTGAACTTGTCGTGAACTTAACAGGCGGCTGGGGCACTTCCGTCGGATTTCTCCAAGGAGCGTCAGAAACTAATTCGCGGTCCAAGAACAATACACGAAATCGTTTTGTCCTGGAAAAAGGTTGTCTATCCCAATTCTTTGGGAAATATTCCATAAAGTCGATTCTCCTCTAGATCGCATCCGTATTTTTAACGAGCAAAAAAAAGATGGAGGATCCTTGTTGAAAATTTCCAACAGAAGTTACTTTCTACTTGATAGAAGGGTGACGAGTGAAGTGGCGCGGATCCAGGGTCGAAACGAGATCTATCGAAGCTCGTTGGCTCGAACGGCTAACTCGCACGAGCAACGTTCACCGTTATTGGATAACATACTTTAGCCCGGGCGAGAATTTTTTTGCCATCGAAACGAGCAAATATGGATTTCGCTAGCTCACCGGGTCCGAACGCGCCTCGTTCGCGCTATGAAACGATAATTCCACCGCTCGGTTAATATCCGCGATCGAAAGTCCCGCATTGGTGTTCGCGCGTGGCGGCTGCGCGTCCGCACGTCCTCTCCTACCCCTCGTGGGCGCGTAAGCGAATGTCACCGCGGGTACGTCGCGGATAATAATTATTTTCGTAATTTCCTGGCATTCCGCGCGGCGAACCCATCAATCCGAAAATCGTATAAACCAACTGTCACGTTCACGCCCAAATTCAAAACAGAGGGAGGCAGTCGGGCCGGCAGCACCCTCGTTGCGCATCCTCGTCACTCGTCAAATACCATTTAATCCACCGTGAAATCCGGTTTAATTTCAACCGGCACAATATCCCTCCTCCACCCGCCTCTCTTCTCGTCGATGCTCGTACCGCAGAAGCGGTCCTTCCTCCACCGGGGTAACGGCCCAGAGGGTGACAGGACAGGACTCCGCGCTCGAGAGATCGAAGCGACGTCCTTCGATTCGTCTTAAGCGCGAGAAGGAAGAGGTATAGGGGAGTTCGAGGGTGAGCCTTCGTTTCCGGTTCGGCACGAGAGTCGGAAGTTTACCAATTGCGAATCAGTTTGCCAATGTGCCCGATGAGTTCCGAATGAAATTAAGAATGCTAGGATTATCGTCGGGGCGCGACTAAACGGCTGATTAGTAACGATTTGCGCAAGCATTTCACCTCGTAAGCACGACCTCTTCCTCTGACGCATGTCCGTGAGAAAAATAGCTCGCGCTCGTTCAGGATGGACACTTCATTATTCAGTTTTTTTCCTAACGCCTCTCTTTCCACGCGGCAACGACAAGCTCCATTATTCGTTCTATCGATGATTTGCGACGCGAGCGTCACTATCTCGCGATTCGCGTCAATTTTCAGCGAAACGATTTGTAAAAACGTCGGGGCTCTCTTCGTGGAATTGGAAAGAGGTAATGAAATTCTTGTGTACCGTGGATTTCGGAAGTTTGCAGCCACGAATTCTCTCCTCGTGTCCTCTGCATTGTGTATTCTACTTTTTATTACTCTCCGGGTAGAAACCGATCGTTTCTTTGCGACAAAACGTATATAACTTCAAAGACAAGAATGTCTCCTTGATTCAGCATCGCGGTGGATTCGCGGGTCGGACATCCCGAAGCACAAAAACACGATGAATTTTGTGTTACCAATTTTTCAGCACTGAAACATGTCTGCCGGTCGCACGGTGGTCTAGATCGCAATCGCAGAACGAATAATATAATTGATATAAGACAAGAATTAACTGGCCATAAGTGCCCTTGTCAATTTTATACATATATTATTTTTAATGCCCTTGTCGTTAATTACCCGCTTGGAGTTATTCAAGACGTGATTAAAATTAAAAAATTTACACAGTGTCATGGATTGCAAAAGTCCCTCGTGCGTAGTAGGAATGTGCAGAAACAATATAAAAAGAGAATAGTATTAACATTTATTAAAAACATTGAATTAACATGGAAAGAGACTAATTAGACTCAAAAACAGAGTTTTGTGGGAGACTGACCGAAAAGTTACATACTTTCCAATAGAAGGTATTCCGGTTATGATTTTCTTGCAAAATACGAGCAAGTTACATAAAAATCTATCTTTTACTTATTTTATTACTACTAAAATATACTTTAAAAAATAATTATGATCGATTATAAAAGTGTTACAAGCGCTTATAATTAATTCGACGTCGTTTCGTTAAACCGAATACAAAAATCCAATTTTCCTCGTCGAATTCCGAATACCTAAAAATGTACCACTCCGATAGAAGCTTATCCGCTCTACCTAAATTTGCGCGTTGGCTTTCTACGAAAACTCTCGCTAGAAGAGAAACTCTCTTAAGCGGCCCCTAGACGATCAATATTTTCGTCAATATATTGCACAATAATTGATATTGTACAATAATATTGACCGTCTGTAGATCATATTGAAAGTTTGTATATTGTTTGTGTATTGTACAATATCAATTATTGTGCAATATATTGACGAAAATATTGATCGTCTAGGGCAGGCATTAAGAAAAACGTTTAAACCTCGAGCATGCAACATTCTCGAATATTCGACTCTCGGTGCACGCTACCGAGCAGGAAAGTGACCCATTTCCTCGCAAATTCAGGCATCCCTTCGAAAGGTTCCGTTCCTGACCGGTTCGCGCGTCGCGTCACTCGAAGCAGCCCCCTCTACCGGCTGTCAACCCCGTAGCCACGAAACGACTTCTCAACCCTATGTTTGTTTATGCTAACGTGCTACAGGCCGTAATATCAAGCCGCAGGCTGGGCAGAGCGCAGCCAGTAATGGTCGATACGATGCGCTCGCGATAGGGCCCCGCACCCCGACGACTCCGATATTGGAAATCCGCCATGAGGATCACCCTCCGGAAATAGCGCGTCAATGCGCCGACCGAGCGCATATGGAATTTCGTGGAGTACCGCCCTTTCCAAACTCTCCTCTCTCACGTTCCACCCACATGCACGGACCACACAGACGTTACCTCTCCAGAAATCGTTCCACCCTGAGCCTTCCATTTCGTTTCGTCCCGATCCACCGTCTCTGGGCACCCCACTGTCAAGCCACGTCTCTTTTGTGTGTAACACGCGTTACTCGCTTCGTCTCTTCCGCGTCTACCGTATGGCCGGTGGTGGTGCACGAGGAGAGGAACGAAAAGACGAAGAAAACGTTGATACCAACGCCTGTCGTCGGAAACGAAACGAAGCACCCTCTCGGTAAGGCGCGACTCGCGTCTATCCGTGATGTAAGAAATCTATATTTATCCTTGGTTCCAGCGGCACGCAGGCTCCCGGCTGGCGCGCACATAGACCACCGGTCCACCGATGTATGTAAAATACGTATGCGTCCGACGTGGCTTTACGCGATTCAAATGTTAAAAGATTCTGGACACCTTGACCTAGGTTTCCTCGTATCATCGACGAGGCCGAGGACCATTTCTCGTTCGCGTACACGAGTCCTGCCTATGTAAAGGCACGAGAATCCTATGAACGAGGGATGTCAGAAGAATCGTCCAGAAGGTAGTCCGATCAATGATCGGCAGGAATGAATCGTACGATGTGATAATCCCGATCGGAGACGGTCTGATTTTACTCGCACGGGATTTAGAATGCTTGTGATAATATAAATGCGTGGACTCGTGGTAGAATTGCGGTAATTATAATAATTTAAGATACTGTACGATACGAGGCTTCTTGCGTTGCACTATGAGCATAAAGTCGTTTTTTAGTGCCAAAAGGCGTTGGATGGCTGAATTCTGAACCGATTGCGATGAAATTAGTTTTAAAATACGCGTTATTTATTGTACTATAGCAGAGACTTGCACTTTTCTTGATATTACAATTTGTTAACCTCTTCAGCTGGAAAGACGTGCTACGTCATTTTGAATTTTGAAATTTGTGTCACGGTTTCGTAATCGGCGAACCTGAAAATCCTTGTATATCAAGATTGAAGGAATTATCAACACCCTAACCAAAAAAATGATTGCCAAAAGTTTAGAAGAATTTCGATTTTGTATTAATTAACAAATTGCAATATCAAAAAAAGTGCAGGTCTCCGCTATAGTACAATAAATAACGCGTATTTTAAGACTAATTTTCAGAATTCAGTCGTCAAACGACTTTTGGCACTAAAAAACGACTTTACACCCGCAGTGCGTCGTAGCAATTGCAATTTGTTCGCGTCGGATCGAACGATTCACGGTTAAATTCCAAAAAGATTACCAGGTACGCGAAGATGTAAACATACGTAAGTAAACACTGATCGTGGCGGTCGGTCGGGTCCGTCTAAATAGACACGTTCACCCAGGGATAGTGTTTTGTCTCCAAACACTAGAGTCCGAAGGAGGTGTCAGGGGTCGAGGGTAGCGCCGTCCGTTTTTGGGCGATTAGGACGAGTTAGCAAGCATTGTTTACTAATATGTATCCTACTCTACGAAGAGGCTCTCGACCATGAAACGTTCAATTCTGCGCGCGCACGCGCCGTGAATGCTCGTGGCACCACCGTGGCAATCGCTTTCTAATCGACTTGGCGCGCATCGCACGTGACGTTTGCAAAATGAAAAACATTATCGGGACAATTCCTCTCATTCGAGGCTCGTAAGCTGAGCCGGTTTTCCCTAAGGAGGTAATCGGAGCACGCGAAACGCGCATAGAATCCAATTACGCGATGGGCATTTAGCATTAATTCGAACGAAATTAATAAAGTTAAGCGAATGCTAAGTGCAGTGAATATAAACGTTACAGAAAATTAATCGACTAAATGCCCCGACATTGTAATTATGGCCTCGCGCCGGTATTTGTTTTAATTAAATAATTGTCAACGTGGCAGGGCGTGTATACGCGCGCACCTTCGCGGTTGCGAAGGGAGAACGTATTATTCTCACGGGTACGAGGTACAAAAAGGGATGTTGTCGGGGCTCGTGATATTAACCCTATGAGTGCTGAATAATCTCGATCGAAGTACTCCACGTGAACACGATTATCCGAGACAAAGCACTTTTCCACCAGGGTGAATCCTGTCGCCCAAGTACACAAAATCCAGCTAATTACTGTATTGCAATTCTTTTAGAACAAATTAAATAACGGAGCTTTCCTTCGAGTATCGATTATTTTATTAGATCGAAAGATGCACTTGGATACTTGGAACTTTTATCAAACGTGTATATACGTCCATGATGTACCCTACGAATTTTTGCCAGGCGCATATCCGTGTCCATAGGATGACATAGAGTTAATCGCATCGGTTTACTCTCTTAATTCTTACAAGCTTGGTGGTACAAGTGAAGGACCACTTTTGTTGTATCTTATTCGACGCGGTAGTACTCAAATTATACCACCAAAAACATATCTCCGCGATGCTGCATGAGTATTTCAAAAACGTACCACTTGCTTTAGAATATAACTAATTGTGTTCTTCAAGTTTCATTTTGTGTGCAGGTTGGATCAAAAAGTACCTAAATTTGCTGTGTCTTTAAGAGTAAAATCGACCTCCTGTCTCCAAAAAAGAAACCGTTCTTAGCTCGTGGATATATGAAGCAGAACAAAAAATGGATCGTCCTCCAGAAGGCATCGAAGGGATATTTTAATCTTGTCCAACCCCCTGATGGACGTTAATAAAAAAACAAATTCGCTCAATGCAAAATCACCTCCAGAGATATGTACATGAAAGACATCTTAAAGAAACGTCCTCGCCTCAATCTTCTATTCTACCATTCCTACCATCAAGGACACATTCGCAAACCTTAGCAAAACTCGAAGAATTCTCCTCCCAACCTATTATCATCTCTCGTCCCTTTGTGCGTGGCGCGCTCGCGATTGCTTAAGCGTGACCTCGTATCGCGGACTAATCCGGCGCGCCGGTGCAGCGCGCATCGAGGGAACGAGGCGACAGTATTGCGCGGAACAAACGTCGTCCAGCGTGAGGTATCGCGCGATACAGTCTGCCGACGTTGGAGCCGGGGTAAAAGTGCGGAGGGAGGAGAGTGTGTTCCTTCGTCGCCTCCCGCGCGAGGTGTGTACGCGATAGGTAGGACGAGAGGAAACCAGTGCAGGAGAAAGACGGAGGTAGAAGGTGGAAGGAGAAGGCGAGTGCTCGAGGAGGACCGATAGACGCGAGGGGAAGAGCGCGAGGGAGTAAGAGAGGATTTGCGACGTTGCCGGTATGCGCACGGTGGCGACGACGAGACTGTACCGCGTAATCGTAGTGTCGTATTCGTATTCCTAGAGCAAACAGGAGGCCGCAGGATCTCCTTCGGGCGAGCGAGCAGCAACGGAGGGGAGAGGAGGGGTGGAGACTGAAAGAGACGGAAGAAAGTGGCGGTGGAGGGGTTGGAGTGGTGATGGTGGTGGTGGCAGAGGAGAATCTGGAGGGAGAAGTGGGGAGGTTCGGTGGGAGGGGAGACGGTGGAGAGTAGAGGATAGAGGATAGAGGATAGAGAACATAGGATAGAGGGTAGAGGGTAGAGGGTGGCCGTCGATGACGCGGCGGTACGTTACACCTGCACGGACGCAGTCACCGACGCCGCCGACGTCGACGCCGCATTGGTGGCTCGTCTGGGCGCGGTGGTGTCATCTCTCGGCGATCTCCGGAGTGACCTCCCTTTCCTCCTCCACCCAGTCGAGTTCCGTTCTTCTTCGGAGGCACGTCTAACCTAAACCAACCTAACCTCCACGGCACGCTCGCATTCCCCCACCCGATTGCTGCCGAGCGTGCTGCCGTTGCTTACTGCCGATGTATCGCGAGGCTCTACCCCCTCCATGCCTTCCAATATCCCCACCATCGAGACCCCTTCGGCGAGTGTCCACTTCGCTCTCGCTCAGAGGAGTCGCGGTGGGGATGATATGGGGGATAGGCGGTGGGACCGGGGGTATGCCAGAGGGCGAGGACAGAGATACTGCTCCACAACGCCGTCTTGCTTTCCTGCCTCTTCGTTCACGGTCACACCCGCAGCGGTTGCCAACCTTCGCCGGTTTCTAACAGTGCCTTACCATCCGTGTTTCCACGATTGTTACAGAGAGGGAAGCAAGAGTTTCTCCGTTGGTGAGCAGACTCATCGACCGATCTCGACTACCCTGTTCTCTTTTCTAACGAGATTTTGCGCGTCGTGGAAAATTGAACATTTGAGAGAGTGTTCGCGCATTTTAGGTTCCTAACCTGATATGGAAATTGTGACGAAAATTACGATGGAAATTGGAAATGCGAGAATTTAACTGTACGATGATCCTAAAGACTGTTGTCGAGTATTCACGAAGCTGGATAAATTCGCAAATTCTTGCTCTGGATCCTGGGTGACATCCCACTCAGCGATCTCGGGTGAACATACGAGTACCTTGGAAATCCCTCGAACCAGCAATTCTCACGATATCGAATCGATGAATAAAGAAACTATTGGGAAGGGTACGTTGCCACTCGCTTTAGAACTATGTCACTCCAATTAACGTTACTCGCGCGCCGTGGTCGTCGTACAATTGCACAAGGGACGGACAAATCGACCATCCCGATGCGGGTCACGCTCGAATGAAATAACAGTTAGGATGACCCCCTCTACCCCGTGTCTAGTGTCTAGTGTCTAGTGTCTACGAAAAATCACGGCGTCGTAGGCACCTCTCTCGGTGCAACAACCCGTACCTGAGCGGATAGTTGGAACGGTGGAGATGAGAACCGCTGAGGGTACAGTATCAGACCGGCTCCACCTAGCATAGGGTGAACGGGTCGGAGGCCGTTGGTTCCTCATAGAGTTGCTCTCTTCTTATTATTATTACACGAACGCGCGCGCACCAGCGCACACGGGCGCGCTCGCACGCATGCACGCGGCGCACGCATGCGCGCGCCAAGTGAGGGGAAGAGAAGGATCCGCGCGGGGGTAAAGAGCCTAGAGGGTGGGAAGGGCTTGGAAAGGGGTTGAGGGGAAGGAGAGTCGCGCGGCACGGCGCGTCACGGGGTGGGGTACGAAACAGGTTGACTCGCGCGCAAGGCATCATGCTGACCGTAGACCCGGTGGGGGGCAATAGTCGTGCATCGTGGTAGGGGAAAATCACTGCGTAGAAATGGTGGGGACGTAGGAGAGGAGAGGTGGGAAGAAGAGGGAGAGTCACGGGTGTACGGAAGGGGCAAGAACGGCAGGCGCGCGATGGGTGTCGACGAGGTTGCCGCACTTACTTGCCTTACCACGGATTACCATTATCATTATTCCTACTCGTCCGGCGCCACTGACAGCTCCATGTCAGAGCGACCGTTACGATCGGGACGTATTATGCGCATCTCGCTCGTTGCTCTCCTCTCTTTCTTTTTCTCTCACCATCGTTCATCGATTCCTCGCAATATCGAGAGAGTTCCTTTGTCTCCGCGCGCGAACCGTTCGCATTGCGAACTGTCGCGCGAACACGGACAAGAAGAATAATGGTAATGATGATAGAGATGTTCTACCTTTGAATTTCTTTTAGTATGTTGCGTTTAACGTTAGGTGGTAATTTTTGCGGGGTACTGTTTATTTTATGGATTGGAATGTATATTTGGGGGTTTGTTTATGAATCGTACCAGGCTGATTACTGTATGTTGAAGGTTTATGCAAAATCGCCTCTTCTTCCAACGGGTAATTGTCAACGTGGTCGTTGGTAAGTACCTGTAATTGTTTTTGGAGGTACGTGAAGACTCTCCCTTCCACCAGGGTCTACTATACCCTAAAACCTTATGAAACGTAGACCCGTATACTTGGAAGGGCCACGTACTTATCAGGAAAGTTAGATTCGCAAGATACGAAGATTGGCAACTTCGTTGGAAGAGTGCTATGCCGTTGTGAGGGTGCTATGCAATTTGTCAAAGAACTCTTTCAGACGTTGTGGATAGTTTAAGAATCCGTGGATCAAGATCCCGAAGAATAATCCTCCTTCTATCTAGAACAGGCAATATATCTTTAAAGGGACCGATACCTGGAAGGATCATGTTCCTACTGCAAACAGGTCACTCTCGCGATAGTCCGTGTTCAGGGCTCTATCTTTCATTGAACAAATATCAGGGGCTACCGGACTCGACGATTAATCCCTACATACATAAAGTATCCACTTTAATATCAAACATACGAAACGCCATTATAAACTTCATTTAGCTTGGCTCTATGGTTCTTTTTATTTTAATATCAAAAAATCGTGCATTTAAAGGTTAACGTGACCATGTAATTTTTACTCCTACTCGCCGTCATAACCCGCTTCCTCTGGAGTTAACACAAACTGGAACTACGCTTGCTTAACTTTCGGGATCTGCTCGATCTCGACTTACTAATCTTACAATAGGTACTCAATGCCTCTCGCTTCCTCACGATGTTACTTTCATGGTCGTTGACCGAGTGACTGCTGGGTGCGGAACGACCATGCAGGCCTACAAGAATTGGCAAAGTCATTGGTCTGGAAAGTCCCTAAACTCCGCATAAGAAACCAAACGGATACCACCCGATCTCTCCTCGAATGTGAATATTTTTCCGACGAATCCACGATCACCGAGTAATTCGATCGCCCATAAATCACTACATCCACTTGTTTACGAACCTAACTTATTTTTCTACCCAACGTCGGGAATACCGCGAAGGGCTTCTCTATCGTCAATTAAAATCACCAGGTCGTAGGTACCCCATTTGGTCGTGAAGAGCCTACAAGGTACAGGAGGGCGCTAATTGCGCGCGAGAAATCGGCGAAGGATCGATCGAAGCCATCTCGGGAATTAATGGTATTCCCAAGAACGAGTAAATCAACGTCCGATTTATCCGCCCCGAGCACTTCCTACAACAGTCTACTAACGAGAGATAGCGCGGCACGAGGGAGACTCGGTCTTGATTAAAGTGCTGTAATTTTCCTTTGTCTCTTGTTGTTCGTTTCGTCGGGGCATTATCGTCCGTCGTTGCCTTGCGCTTGTAACCGCTTGTACAAGTAACTGGAGAAGCGCATGATGTCGCGCATTCGGCGGGACATGTTGGATACTGGCCGATTCGATAACGCCACCTCCTCCTCTCTTGTTTACGTCTTCTTCAATTTTGCACGAGCCACTTTGTGTCGGGACGTAGCACAGTGGGCCAGATGCTGCTCGTAGCGTGACAAAAATGAAGAAGTTCGTTTTTATACTTTTTTTTGTAAGTAAAGATTTTAATATAACATATGATACACATTTTTATTCAAATAAAATAATTAAACGGTTTAATTACTATTCGTATATATCACAGTATAAGATCACAGATTTAATATATGACACGAAATAATACTCTTCTTGATATTGATAAAATAAATTGCATTTTTTATGATAAAATAATAACATACTAAAAGAATTATGGAATTTTCTTATAGTTCCTTGCGTAAAACGCATACGTACTTACTTAAAGACGAAAAAAAAAGAATGTTGTACCGGTCTTTACCAATATTATCGTATCATTTTAAAATCGTCATAAATTAAAGAATTAGAAATATAAAAGAAAAACTGTTACTAAGTGTTACTTTTTAATATATGAGTAACTGAAACCTGGGGTTGGAAAACGTATCGACAAAAATACACTTCTACTTGTAACTTAGTTTTCTAGCATTTTTTCATTTAATTTAGAGAAACGAATGGGTACAAAATAAAGTGTATACCTTGAACTAAAGGTTCCATAATAAAAATTTCGTTACTTATGTCATAAATCAGAAGCACGACCGACTGTAACCTAACCAAATTATGCTTCACTTGTCATGATTACCAACTCCAAAATTGACTTCCTTTTGAGTAATGTTTTATGACCGAATGGTACATTTTTGAAAACTTGGAACTATGGCGAATTATACTTTGATCATTTGTGAATATTAATATCTACTTGTGATAGGATTATGTGTTTAATAAAAAATTTATTTTTGTCACCCTACGAAAAGAATCTGGCCCACTGTGCGTAGGCTCGCCGAGTGCAAAGACTATCTGAAAATTGCCTTTCTCCGTCCGGGGCACCTTAAAACTACCGTGGACGATTCTTACGACCGGATTCGAAAGTAAGGAAATCTCGCGAACGGAATGGATCTGGGCCCGTGGCGGATGCCGAGAGTCTACGCGTCGATACAAAGATGGAAACAAAACGAGTCCAGGTACATTGGCGGGATCCTCGTGCCGTCTTACGCCCACGCGAACTCCACCTACCTCCTCCACGGTCCTTCTCCAAGTCTAGCCCGTTTCCTCTTGCTCTCTTTCCCTCTCTACCCTCTCTCTCTCTCTCTCTCTCGAGGACGGCAATCTTATCACTCCCAGTTTTTATATTTCAATACGCTCAGCTGAGAGCTCGTGATGATCGTTATGATTCATATATTCACGATAAGCCGACGTGATGCAATCGTTTGTTCATCGCGTGCCGCTTCTCAGTCGATCGTCGTGGTAAACTGTACGAGCTCGACTTCATAACGCAATAATCTTTCCTCCTACCTAGGGCTCCTTCCACGCATCAACGACCGGACGTGAAATGTACGAGTCTCGTGGTTATCGGGCGAATAACGATAAAAGGTAAAAGGATGCGAGCGTTGGTGAACGATTAAATTTCAATCCTCTCTCTACCTCTTTCTCTATCCTTCCAGCGTATTCTCCTCTACCGAGTCACCGCGGCCTTTTCACATTGGTACTGGTGGATCGTTACGGATATCGCACGACCCCCAACCGATCTTCTCCGGCTCGCATTTTACGCGCACGTGCTTGGTGCACGCCCGCAAAACCGTGCTCTCGCCTCACCGGTGAGACGAGGAATGCCAGGAGAAAATTGTTAAGGACTCGCGCGGGTGCGGGGGCATTAACTCAGCGGCGAGTCGCGTCCGAGTCGTGGCACGCGGGACAAAGTGGATTTACACAGTCGAGACGTATTTATCGACTGGTCCTCAATGGCCGGCCTCGGCCATTAGCATTACCTCGCCGACGATTATATCCCTGGGGAACCTGACGCTCGGACGTTCCTGCTCCGAGGCGAAACGATCCTCGTCGGCGAGAAGATCGCGGCGAGGACGACCGCAAGACGCGAGAACGAAGGGGACCAGACGAGAGTGCGCACGGTCGCCATATTCGTTAAATCATTCCGGATCGCTCATATAGAACGAGCGAGTGCAAAGCGCAATTATCGTCCATTCTGCGCGTGGGCTCTCCTCTTCGTGCTCACCCTCTCGCGTCTCCTTTTCTTCTCCTACACTCGTCCTCTTCCTGCTCCTTGCTCCATCCTCTCTCTCTCTCCACCTTGGACCTCTTCACCCCGCCTCACCAACGTTCGACCTTCGAAGAATTCGACCTTGAGCCTCCGGCCAAGCTACGCACGAAACTCACTTCCACCCTCGTACTTCTACCCGGTATCGTTTCTGCGAATCGGCACGGACTCTCTCTCTCTCTCTCTCCGGCTGTGAAGGCGTCCAAACTACGATGGTTCGTATATCTTCGTTATTAATTCGACGATGCGACCAACGAGATAGGAGAACGACGCACCAGGAGGTACATTTTATTAAGTTAAAAAATGAGATCCTTTCTAGTCTCGCGACCGAGCACGCGAAAAGGAGGCACGCAAAGCGAGCGCGCGCGCGTGGGTAATGAGATTGACGTAAGTCAGGCCACACCGCGAAAGCGGAAGTATTAATAAAGTTAATTGGAGCGGATCGGAGAGAAGTACCGGCGACGAATAACACTTGCTCCGGGTGCTCGCTTGCTGGCGCGCAGCCTCGTCGCCGATGCTCTCGTAACGCCTAGATTGCCCCTTGTATGCGAACTGCGACCTGTCGTGCGCCCGAGTGCATCCGGTATGCGCCTTAATGCCTCGCTTCTGAGCGTCCATCCGTCGTTCCAAAGAATTTTGAGAGAGAACGGAGTCTGGACGATTTCTTTCATTGATGAAACCCCCTACATCGGGGAAATAATCGAGTAGCTTAGGGTGCGTTCGAAAACCCCACCAGGGTGCACCCAATCACCCAGGGTGCTTCCGATAACCTATAGTTGAGTTGATTTTCGTAGGAATAAAATATACGATAGGTACAACCATCTAGTATCACCATACTTCATGACAACTCAATGCTGTCTTGTAGCACCATTGAGTTGAGTTGAGTTGAGTTGAGTTATATTAGCAATTTCTCAAAATTATACAAAATTATAAAGTAAATTGAACTTTAATTAATTGATACTATAGTTACGTTCACTAACATTTATTATTATGCAAAATTACGATGTATCAATTAGTTAAAGTTTAATTTACTTCATAATTCGTATAATTTTGAGAAATTGTTACCTTATATCGTCCTTTGCTGTTACCTAACTCAACTCCACTCAACTCAATGGTGCTACAAGACAGCATTGAGTTGTCATGAAGTACGGTGATAATAGACGGTTGTACCTATCGTATACTTTATGCCTAGAAAAATTAACTCAACTATAGGTTATCGGAAGCACCCCCAGTTTAGTTCGAAAATATCCAAAGGCCACCTGGGTATCGATTCTGTAACTTTTATCGTAGTGAAAATGCGAATTACTTCACATCGCCTGATTCCGTAACTTTCATCACAGTGAAAAAGCGAGCCATCTCACGGGATTTCGTTCGGCAAGAAATTTCTTGTCGAATGATGAAATCTGAGAGGAAAAGAATGAAGGAGCCAGAGGGAGCGAAAGAGAAACCATTACAGCGCTTTCATAAAATTTATAATTGTAAGGTTATAGAAGCTGTCATTGTTTAACACAAGTTCCCGGCGTCTAAGAAAAAGTTGTAAAAAGAAATGGCAATATACATGGCTGCTTTATTATTTGCTGACGATTATTATTTTGATTAGATATTTTGGTGTTTTAATGTATTGTTTTGATGATATATTGATTTTCCTTTTATTTTCGCGGTTATATCGTAACCTGCCTCTTCCAAAATCAGGATGTGACCGCATAAAATTTATAAGTATTTGTTTCTGTTTTTCTGTCACATTCTCCTCGTGTTTCCTCCCTTCTTCTCTGCGAATTGATACTTTTATTTCAAACATTTATGGTTATGATCAGGGTACAGGTTCTGATAAAACGTTTTCCCCCGCACTGGTAAAAATCTAGTAATTTCGTATTTTCACTTTGATGTTACAGAATCAAGCGAAAACATTCACGTGAGATGAAAGTGCGACAAGTGAGTGATCTCGCTTAAATTACAGAATCGATACCCTGGATGTATAGTTCGGGAACACCTTTGCGTACACTCGGTGGAGAGACTTTTGTATCCATGTTTTTGGTAGAATGCTCGGATGCACTCATCCATTTCCACGCGCGAATTCAATTGTTTCAAACTACAAGAAGTATGTATAGGAGATATTGTTCATACATCAGTCACATCAAGAATAAAGAGTAATGTAATAAAGTGAATTAAGTAAATGAGGAGTCTAATAAAGGGATAATATACGCTATGTGCAGATTTAAATGGGTCTTTAATAATACAGAACGAAAAATTGGCAGTGTAACACCAAAAAGTATATGAAAAAATAGATAAGTATTAATCTACAGCGAATAATATTCTAACAATTCGAGCATGATCCGCCATTTTTTGTATATACTATGATACGTTGCACGGCACTCTTTTCCAAAGTCGTTCGAAAACGTCGTCACCCGAGTGCTCCCCCGAGGAGTTTTCCCTATCATCCAACTAGACTCACCCGAGGTAGTTTTCGAACGCACCCTTAGAACGACGATAAACGGATCGACCCAGGTTTCCGTACTTCTTCGTAAGCCGAGCTAGTGGTTGACGATCGACGAAACGGAAAAGGGCGAGGACGAGTGGAAAGGAAAAGGAGAGAAAGAGCGACAAGAACGAAAGAAGAAACGCTCGATATTACGATGTACATTAAGACCTCGGGAAGTAAAGCCCGCATAAATCAAAGATAACAAAAGGGAGAGAGCATAAATCTGCGAGTATGCCTGGAACCGCTGGGCGCGACCCACTCCGCGCGTTCACCGCCTCCCGAAAAACGATTTGAAGATAGGAGAACGATGGAACGGCACGCGACGTCGTCCTCGTAATGCTCTCCAACGAGAACGACGTCCTGCGTGCTCTTTTCCACCTCTGACAATTATTATCGATGCCTTCGCCCAAGGCGCATGGCCGAATCGGCAGTGGCAAGCGCGCGTTATCGCGTGGAATTTATATCGGGTTGCTTTTTTGATAAACCACGGGCCCGACGTAATTGCGCGGACGCCTCGAACGTATTACGACGAATCGTATTAATTTATCGGCTGTCGTTCGATCGTCGAAGAAACGCGAGGCGCGTCGTTGTACCCTGGAACGATCGACGCCCATCCTCGCTTCTCTTCTCTTCCCTCTTCTCTTCCTCACTCTTCTCCTTTTCTAAATGGACGACACGCTCGGAGAGTATTTATTTATTTAAAAATAATTCGATATTGCTAGTGCCTCGAACTCTCTGGAATATGATGTAGTATGTCTAGGACAATACGGAAAATATTTTATTTCAACCGGAACGCCCTAATTTTGCGCAGCATCTCACTTCGCGATGATAAACTATTTTTCTTATAGTTTCTTTGCCTAAACTCTTAACATTTAATGCCCAGGATGTTGAACTCTTCAAAATATGACTCCTGTACGTTGAAAGATTCGAAATTCGGTGAGATGCTGTCAAGCCATACGCGAAGTTCGCATCTCATTTTTTTAAAACATGATTTTTTGCGTAAATCATTTGAACTATTAGCTGCGTTCTTTTTACACGAGACCTCAGATAATCTCAGCTCACTTCAGTTGGCGGTCGTTCTTTTTGATTGACTCACTTCACAACTGAAGTGAAACGAAGTGAGATTTTATCCTCCCCCTTTACCGCAACTGCCTTACCCCTCAACTTTTCTCAAAATGAGATCTCAGCTCTTTTTACGGTTGTGTAGCGTAAGTGTGATTCGGTGGGAATGCGCTGCAATAATCTGAAGTAAACGCCGAATAATACCTACTCGCTATTGACCGTTCTTTTAGAAATGTTCTTACAATTAGATCACATAATCTCAGCAAATCTCAGCTCAGTTCAGCTCAGTTAATCTCAAGCTGAGATGTAAAAAGAATGCATCTATTGTTAAAACTTATAAGAACTCCGTGAACAGTGTTCTCAAGGGCGGGGAAATCATGAAAAATTTGAGAAAAAACCGGTTTTTTTCGGCTTTTTTTCTTGCCAACTTTTCTGGTAGGAAAAATATGCAAAAAAATAGTTTCTGTAGATTTTTAGTTTAATGTTTTCTGTTTTATCAAGATTTTAGCGGGAAGTACACACTCATGCATAAAGGCATAATACAGAACGCAAAAGGAAATAAAACAATCAGAGTCCTTCATTTTCATCGTGGCAATAGAAATGAATGAGGTCTCTGATTGGTTTATTTTCTTATGCGTTGTGCATTATGCCTTTATGCAAGAGTGTATATTCCCCGCTTTATTACTATCATTATTCTGAGAATGATTAGTTAAAGGTGAAAATATGTAGTTATAACATGTGTAATAAAACAGAACAAACTTAGAAGTTGACTTCAACCGTTTATTTTTATAATAAAAAAATTTT
This sequence comes from Tiphia femorata, assembly GCA_944319695.1. Classification (NCBI taxonomy): domain Eukaryota; kingdom Metazoa; phylum Arthropoda; class Insecta; order Hymenoptera; family Tiphiidae; genus Tiphia; species Tiphia femorata. The sequence goes on from OX090903.1 coordinate 5,139,895, forward strand.
AAATTAAATAGCAAACAATATTTGTTACAAACTACAAACAAGTACATATGCAATGCATATTTTTCGTTCTTTTCGGGAAAAAAACCGGTTTTTTTCGTTTTTTTTTTCCATGGTTTTTTTCACGAAATGTATTTTTCCTGCTTTTTTAGAACACTGTCCGTGAACTACGCTGGATGCAAGTAAATTTGAAAACTTTTCACGAGATGCTGACAGTTGAGATGCTAGGTTCACACCGGCGGATTCTCGTCCTCGCGTTTTCTCCAGGCTGAGAGAGCGAGAGAGACGAGCGGATAACGATGCATCCGGATCGGTATGCTTCACGGCCGTGGTCCATCGATGATGCGGGGCAAGAGAGTGTTCGCGCGGTATCCCTCTCGGCCTTTACCTCCCTGCTCGAATTAACCACCATTACCTTTCCTCCGGATCGGCGCTCACGCACCCCTCTTCTGCGATTACCCGGAACGCGGTATTAAGAGCTCGCATGCATGCGTTTGCAGCGCGTACGATGGCCAATTATCGAGGAATCCCTTCCGCGCCTCACGCTCCACCCTCTTACCACCCTACCACGCGATCTTGGCCGTTTTCATCTTCGTCTCGGTTACTCGCGCTCGCCTTTGTCGCGAGAAATAATTACCAATTACGTCGAATCGGGCCAGAAGAGTCGATAAAAGCGTCGCCACCGAACAAAGAGTTTCGCCGACAATCCGCGGTAATTCGATTGGCTCTCTTGACTCGACTCGCAAGAATCGTCCAGACGCGAGTGTTCGTCGCGCCGTCGTCTCCTCGTTCCGCGAGACCATTTCTCAACGTTCCGCGATAAGACGAGATTACATGCGGAAGTTAATAATTCTCGTGGATTCCTCGGCCGGCTTTCCACCGGCTCGTCGGCAGAGGAAATCATTTGGTCGCGAGGGAAACGTAACGCGAAACGGATCGTCTCGAGGAGACGGTGAAAGAAGGTGGACGAGGAGGAAGGTGCAGCTCGCGGTTTACCGTTAGGAAGCGAAGTCGCCTTACCGTTTAATTACGAAAAATCGTTACTCTCGCGGATGGTAACGGACGTGCAATCTAGAAATCTACGAGCATGGCGGAACGAGCGTCGAGAGAGAAGGACGAGAGGGAGACGAGAGGGAGACGAGAGCGCGGAACTCAGACGATCCTCGTAAACTGAAAGCACGGCGCACGTTCGTGTCCGTACTTACTTACCTACCTACGTCCGTCCGTCCGTCCGTTCGTCGGCGAGTGACGTCTCCCGGTAAAGGGGTAATTATCAAAGATAAACGTCTAATTGAAGTCACGTTCTTCCAAACGGCACCGATAGGTGAGAGACGCGATTCCGTGGCAGCCGCGAGTGCGCGTCGATTCGTCGCGGCAACTTTCCTACCGCTTTCCTCCTCTCCACCCCAATCACGCGTTCCTTCGTCTTAAGGGCCATTTGCAAAATAAATTCATCTCCTTCCAACTCTCTCTCTCTCTTTCTCTCTATATCTATCTCTCTCTGACCGTCGTCCCTTTACCCGCATGTGCGATCGGTAGATTTACCACACCCACAGGTTGCGCTTGCCGCGCTATCGTCTGCCTTTTACCTGTCATCCGTGAGTAATAATCTTGTAAAGGTGCGCGCTCCGGCGCGGATGGGTTATAGAAGGAGAGGAGAGAAGAGGAACGTTCACCGTCGCTTCTCGTCGCGAGGAGGATGGAGAGCAAGTGAGAGAGGAAAACGCGTCGCGAGATACGAAGGAAGGAGGACGAGGAAGAAGTGGAAGAGGATGGAGAAGAAAGGGAAGATAGGATCGAGAACCTGTAGGCAGCCACGGCCACCTCTCCACCCCTTGGTTCGCCTCCTCCCATACCCGAGGTGGAATCCTCCTCCTGGCGAAACCAATGAGCTATGCTGACAACGGGAGATCTATCCGCGCGCGCCTACCCTCTCGGACCTGGTACACAGGACCCGTACCCCGTCTCACAACCTACCTACCTTACCCACGTATCACCGAGGCCTCCCATACCTAACGGTCGCAAGAAACTTCAGCCATTATTGCGGTGATTGGGGGGTATCTGTTAACGCGCGTAGAGCCACGCAGATACCGGCCGCGCAAGGTTAATGCCACAGCCGACACGGCTCGAGGATCGAAGCTTCTCAAATCTTAGCTATCGACCACACCCAGCTCGTCCGGCTCGTTACGTCCAGAGATATTCGTCCTTTGTCGGAGAGCACTTTTGCTCCTCGGTGCTCGAGTGCTAGATCTGATCGCGTCGAGAAGAGATTGGAACGAGATTTGGAAGCAGTTGTGCCGTGTCGAGGAGTGGACGAAGTTGTATACGTAGGAAGATTCGTCATCCGAGTGAGAGAATCGATTCGAAGGGTTCCCTTCGTCTAAACCGATTCACAACCCTTCTTCTCCTCCGGCGCTCCCCTCGTCCTCGTGAGCTTGCCGAGTAGGCAGGAGAACCGTGCGAGGTATTATTCATCGGCTAATATTAGAAGCACGATGTCCACCGGCCGTATAGCGCTTCGAATAACGAAGCTTAGGAAGAAGCGGATCTCTTAACGAATAACGACGGCCTCGCAAATGCGGTTCACTTCTGCGGTGGGATAAAAAAACAAATCTTGTGATTGGGCAATACGCGGAGATAGACGGATGCAATTCGTTCTGTAATTATCTTTGCATCCATCGATCGCGAGAAATCGTTAATAAATCCTCGAAATGAATCAGCCGTCGGAATTAACTCTTACAATTTGCAATTGTTTGCAAATCGGTAATCCCTAAATTATTAGACGATTGATTTACATTCTACGAGTCAATATTTGGATGTTTATTAAAATTAGACGATGCCTCGTACGTCGATAATTATATCACGCGCCTCGCGCCATAGTGTATTTACCCGTAGACCAAGCTGATCGATCGAACCGAGCCTTACTATCGTTATCCACTGGAGAGCACCTGGCCACGATAGACGGGGTAATAATTTCGGCGATTAATAATTATCGTATTAATCGTCGAGCATCGAGGACAATGGCCTTTGTTATTGCTCGTATTCGCCGATCGATGATCAGCAATCACCCCATGGGAAGCCTAACCCATGTTGTACCCAGAAGACGCAAACTGCTTTTTCCACGGAAGGAAGCGATACTCGCGAAGCGCAGAAGAAATCGATCAAAAACATTGGTAAAAGAATGTGGAACGATTCTTCCGCCCGACGCTTCTCCCCAACTGTACAAACAAGAAGCGCGTTCACGAGCAAGTCGAATGGAAGGAAGTTTGAGCACCACTGTGGCACGAAGGGTGCATAACTCCGCGCCACCACGGTGTCACAATGCGTATCCCGTATGGGTCGGTGTACCCGGGGACGCGTCTTCGGTGTCCACGGACAGAACCGAAACGCACAGCTGTTTCGTATCTTCCTCCTCGGTCGCTCGGGGCACCCGCCCGTTCGTCGCTCTCAGCCCTTGCATCGGTTCGCCTCCCCATTTGCTTCTCTCTCCAACCTCCTTCTCTCTATCTCTCTCTCTCTCGTTGCTTCGTTTCGCTTACCATCGACCCTTCCTCGTCGGTCGTGGCCGTGATCGTCACCACTGCTGCCGCCTAGAAGTGGAATCTTAGCACGCGCACCCCGCTACTTACAAGGTACCAGGTTCGTTCAACGGGAAAAGGCGAAGGTGGAGAATGAGAAGGAGGATTCGAACTCTCGATGTGAAATGAATATCGAGAGCCGAGCGGAATGCGGATGAGAAGTATCCACGTTTCTCGCGTTTCGTCTCGAGCCTCGAGCCTGCTCGCGCCGGTGACGCGTGCCGAGGGCACGCGCACGTCGGCGTCTTCGAGCGTGCTGGGATGTTAATTGAAGGCGGAGCCGTGATAAGGCTCGTCGTTGAATATTCATTTCGAGCGGTGGATTATTGGGAGGGCCCAAGCCCTTCGACCGTGATCGGGCCCAGGCACGCGTGGCCTTTTTCGCAAGGAGTATTCCACCGAGAGACGATAATCAGATCTCCACTGGATTATAATTATCGACGAGGCTAATAGGTGTCTGGGCCAACTGTTTCGAATGGTCGAGGTTCCTCGATCTCCTCGGAGCCGCGCATGCATCCCTTTTCCTTTCCACTCTCACCCTAGGCGCAGCTGCGCGTCTACTGGGCTAAACGGAGTCTACGGAGAGGAAGGAAGTCGGGTAAGTATCCAGCTTGCCGTGAACGTATAATCGAGAGGGTTGAAAGGGAGTAGAGACGAGTCTTTCGAAAATAATTATTCTAATGCAGTCTACTCGGGTGGAAAGCTCTCGCGCGACACCGACGGATCCTTTTCCCATTGGTTCTTTCCGATGGTAAGCGACAATATCGCGAGTGTAATTGAGACGATTAAAGGCCGCGAAGCGAGGGGCACCGTGGAGGGCTCGTTAGAGGGCGGCACGGACGGGTTTTTATCTTGCAAATATTTTTCTCAGAGTGGCGCCCAATCGGTGTCCGTAAATAAGTCCATGACGGATCGTCATTAGCTTATCGACGGCCGGCCGATACCGCGCGAAAGCATTTGCATGCCTTTGCGAGCGGCCAGCAGGACCGACTCGCGCCTCGTAGAAATAACCAGGCCTACGGCCGATTACATGGCCGAGGAGGCGAGAAAAGTTATTGATAAAATTCGTTGATACCGCTATCTAAGAGCTTGATGAGGCCACTCGCGTATACTCTTTCCCGCTTCGCGATGCGCGTTATCCGTTCTCCCGCGCCACAGCACGGACTAACTATGTTACGGTTCACTTTCAATTTCGATCCACGTCCGATACGAGATTTCGCGCTCTCGATTCGCGCGCGGCCGAATTCCGAGACGGTCGGCGATAAGAGAAAAATTTATAACGAAGGGTCCTATCTCTTGGAGACAACGCGCGCCTGCTCGTCGGCTGGTTCGAGATGACGCGCATAAACGTTATCGATGGAAAAGTATCGTTGCGCGCTCGAGACACTCCTCGATCCAGGCGAAAGAACCTCCTGGGCTATTGGAGGACCAGTGAAACGATTTGCACCAGAGTCCTAAATACTTCAGGCCGATATCGGTCACGTCTCTAACTCGAGCCACGCGTGTCAACGAGAGCTCATTCTCCCGATGTGTGTTTTCAGCGCGTGGTGCGCCTCGTTCGAGATTTTCCGGAAAATTTTGCACGGCTCCACCGTGCCGAGGTGGAGAATTAAGCGCAGATTCGTCCGCGAAATGGTAACGTCGGAGTGGCGAGGAACGCGTGCTCGTCGCGCGCGCACGGCCAGCGTGTAATTCACTTAATAGCACCGACTCTCTCCTTCCTCCTGGCGTATCCAGCCGAGCACCTCGCGCAAGAGTTAATTACCTGTTACACACTTCGCAGAGTAGAAAATGTCAGTTTCTAATCTAGCCGTGTACACGCATTCGCTAGAGAGAAATTCGCGGTGATTCGTTTCCTTCGCGAGATACTCCCTGGGGACCATCGAGCCTCGACGACACGAGGATGAGACATGAAAATTGTAATTATAACGAAGAGTCGGGCTGTGCGAAATGATTTATAATCGTTAAATAGACCGAAAAATGTCGTCGAGGTTGCAGAACGATTCGAGGCTCGTTGAGTACCGAATAATTTTCGGAAGATTTCTTTTTCATTGGTAAGTAAAGGCGACCTTTATTCCTCCCGAGGCGAGAGGATCTTGCATCCTTGTCGTGTCTTTGAACGCGTAACCGTAGGGGGTCCGACCGATGAGAGACCCTGGACGTAAGCGATGTTTGTAGGGCGATTAGTAGCAAGAGGCGTGTACTGCCTGGATCGCGCACATCGGCTGTCAGCTGTCGTTGAAGAGGGTCCAGAGCGCAGACAAGCAACTGGCGACCTTGCCGACCAGTTGTCTTCGCTACAGTCGGCTAATTAATGCCGTAATGTTGGCTCCGGTATGTCACGGTAACGGCGCCGATAACCCGCGTATCCTAACGCGCTTCCCGCCCCGTCTCTCCCTCCTTCGCTCTTTCCTTCTCTCTCTCTCTCTCTCTCTGACTCTCTCTCTTGCTCACTCTCCCTATCGCCTCGTTTCTAAACGTTATCGGAACTTTAAAGAGCGTTCTCCGCTCTACGATCATTTCTAGTCTACGAAAATTTCTCAAAGTTCGTCGAGATTCTCGGTACATGGTAAATGCAACTTTTTGAATACGGAAATGAATTTTTTGAATCGACTTGAAATTCGATGGAAGAGGCTCGAAATTGTTCGACCAATCGATAGGACATCCGACGAGCCCGTAATCGCCTCGACGAAGACTCGAGCCGTGATAGGACGAGCGATCGAACGGTAGCACCCTATCGTTCTCCTCTCAAATCGTCCGAGAATGCCCCACGTTTCCCCTCGATCTCCATTTTTCGAGCGTTTCAGCTCGAAAAGCCTCGAATCGATGACACGAGGGGCCTGTCCTCGATACTCGGCACGGTGGAGATATCGCGCACGATACGCGTACGTTTCGCAACCGAGAAGCGCGTAGGTAAACACACGTTTCGCTGGGGAGAGAGAAAAAAAATCCAAGCCTTTTAGAAGCCATCGTCAAGGATGGATCCCGTGGCGGATGGAAAAATGGAAACTACGCTTGCGAATGGAAAAATGGAAACTAGGATGGAGAGAAAAATCGAAACTTTCTCGAGAGCACCTCGGATCGTCCGCCGAACCGGTCGAGATGCTCTGCTCGTGGAAAACAAGGCGCAAATCCTGCGGTGAGATTAGTCAGGATTTTCGCATTTTTTACTCCACGAACACTTCTTCGACCCATCGATCGTCCTTCTGCTTCCAATTCCACGACCTACATGTCTCTACACCCTCGCACTTCTTCACCATCGCCCTTTTCCGAGGGCGGACGTGAGTCGTGCCGCGAACTTTTACGAGGCCGTGGCCGTGGGCTCACGAAAGCTTCGATTTTCCTTCGCGCGGCCGAGCAAAGCCGCGATTGCGCGCCAGGCGTCGAAGCGAGGCGAAGTCGCAATTTGGCCAAGCGGAAAACTCGACTTAGTCCGCGATAATCTATTATTATGTGTGGCAGCGGCGGAGTTTAGTCGCCGGCTCGCTTATCTGTGCCCGCCGGCCCTAGGCACGCTATCTTCTCGTAACTTTGCCACTCTCTCACGCTCGCGTTCGAGGTATTAGCGCGCAGAGCCACGAGCCTACGGTGTAATAGTCCACTGTGAAATTCCACCCTCCACCCTGTGGAAGAAAGAGGAGGAGGAGAATAAGGGATGGACGAGATACGGTGCACTACGATTATCCGTGGACGCGAGAATGGGAAACCTTCGCAACCGGCGTTTGCCAAGAAGACATTGTCAGGGATAGAGTCACGTGCGAGGTGGTGGTATCGACGGACGCCTAATTTCAGTTGGTCTCAAGGTTAACCCGCGCGCCTCGAACGAGGTTCCGTCCGCTCTGATTTTCCGAGAAGAAAAGGATAGGAAGGAAATTGAGACGGGGGAGGGAGCGTGCATGCGTTTGAAAGGAGAAGGAGGGCTTCGGAAAATGAAGAAAGAAATGAGAAACGAGATCCGGAGGAATCACGATTGCATAGCAATTCGCAAAAATGGATCAACACGTGCGTACAAGTGGAGCGTGCTACGATGTAATACTCCACTGTGAAATTCCATCCTCCACCCTGTGGAAGAAAGAGGAGGAGGAGAATAAGGAATGGACGAGATACGGTGCACTACGATTATCCGTGGACGCGAGAATGGGAAACCTTCGCAACCGGCGTTTGCCAAGAAGACATTCTCAGGGATAGAGTCACGTGCGAGGTGGTGGTATCGACGGACGCCTAATTTCAGTTGGTCTCAAGGTTAACCCGCGCGCCTCGAACGAGGTTCCGTCCGCTCTGATTTTCCGAGAAGAAAAGGACAGGAAGGAAATTGAGACGGGGGAGGGAGCGTGCATGCGTTCGAAAGGAGAAGGAGGGCTTCGGAAAATGAAGAAAGAAATGAGAGACGAGATCCGGAGGAATCACGATTGCATAGCAATTCGCAAAAATGGATCAACACGCGCGTACAAGTGGAGCGTGCTACGATGTAATACTCCACTGTGAAATTCCATCCTCCACCCTGTGGAAGAAAGAGGAGGAGGAGAATAAGGAATGGACGAGATACGGTGCACTACGATTATCCGTGGACGCGAGAATGGGAAACCTTCGCAACCGGCGTTTGCCAAGAAGACATTCTCAGGGATAGAGTCACGTGCGAGGTGGTGGTATCGACGGACGCCTAATTTCAGTTGGTCTCAAGGTTAACCCGCGCGCCTCGAACGAGGTTCCGTCCGCTCTGATTTTCCGAGAAGAAAAGGACAGGAAGGAAATTGAGACGGGGGAGGGAGCAGCATGCGTTCGAAAGGAGAAGGAGGGCTTCGGAAAATGAAGAAAGAAATGAGAAACGAGATCCGGAGGAATCACGATTGCATAGCAATTCGCAAAAATTGATCAATACGTGCGTACAAGTGGAGCGTGCTACGATGTAATACTCCACTGTGAAATTCCACCCTCTACCCTGTGGAGAAACGATGAGGAAGGAGGAGAATAAGGGATGGACGAGATACGGTGCACTACGATTATCCGTGGATGCGAGAATGGGAAACCGTCGCAACCGGCGTTTACCAAGAAGACATTGTCAGGGATAGAGTCACGTGCGAGGTGGTGATATCGACGGACGACTAATTTCAGTTTGTCTCAAGGTTAACCCACGCGCCTTAGTTTACCATCCGCCACCTTGAATTAGTCATCGAGACCCCAATGAGGTTCCGTCCGCTCTCGTTTCTTGAGAAGAAAAGAACAGGAAGGAGGACGGGACAGGGTAGGGAGCGTGCGTGCGTTCAGAAGGAGGAGAGTGGTTTCGGAAAATGAAGAAAGAAGCGAGAGACGAGACCCGGAGGAATCACGATTGCATAGCCTGCAATTCGCAAAAACGGATCAACACGCGCGTACAAGTGGTGCGCGAGATATTAACGCGCAGGGCCGCAGCCTGCGGTGTAATACTCCACTGTGAAAGACTTTCACCCTCCACCCTATGGAGGAAAGAGGAGACACGGTGCACTATGATTATCCGTAGACGCGAGAATGGGAAACATTTGCAGCCGGCGTTTGCCAAGAAGACATTCTCAGGGATGGAGTTCCGAGCGAGGTGGTGGTATCGACGGACGCCTAATTTCTGTTGCTCTCAAGGTTAACCCATGCGCTTTCGTTCACCGTCCGCCACCTTGAATTAGTCACCGAGATTCGAACGAAGTTCCGTCCGCTCTGGTTTCTCGAGAAGAAAAGGACATGAAGGAGGACGGGACGAGGGAGGCAGCGTGTGTGCGTTCGAAAGGAGAAGAGTGGCTTCGGAAAATGAAGAAAGAAACGAGAGACGAGACCCGGAGGAATCACGATTGCATAGCCTACAATTCGCAAAAACGGATCAACACGCGCGTATAAGTGGAGCGCGAGATATTAACGCGCAGGGCCGCAAGCCTGCGGTGTAATACTCCACTGTGAAATTCCACCCTCCACCCTATAGATGAAAGAGGAGGAAGGAGGAGAATAAGGGATGGACGAGATACGATGCACTTGCTCGCCAAGATTATCCGTGAACGCGAGAATGGAAAACCTTCTCCACCGGCGTTTGCCAAGAAGACATTCTCAGGGATGGAGTCGCGAGCGAGGTGGTGGTATCGACGGACGCCTAATTTCAATTGGTCTCAAGGTTAACCCGCGCGCCTTCGTTCACCATGCACCACCTTGAATCAGTCATCGAGACTCGAACGAGGTTCCGTCCGCTCTCATTTCTCGAGAAGAAAAGGACAGGAAGGAGGACGAAACGGAGGAAGGGGCGTGCGTGCGTTCGAAAAATGAAAGAAACGAGAGACGAGACACCCGGAGGAATAACAATCGCATACCCTGCAATTCGCAAAAACGTATCAATTCGCGCGCGTACAAGTGGAGCGCGAGCATAGAAACTGTAGAGACGTCGCGAATCGATCTTACCACGTGTACCTACCCACGTCGCCGGGTCTACCCCCTGGGAGAGCTCGTGGAACGCGAAGCTCGGCACGACGCGTGCACCAGAAATTGGGCCAGCCAGAGACCAACGTCGACTCTACCTAGGACAGTCTCGTCGAGCTATTACATCGGACAGAAAAAATTAATTATCGTGGAGGCTCTCTCCCTCTCTCTTACCGATATCCCGTTGAACGTTCGCGAAGAGAGTCTCCTTCGCCCCAGCCCATGGCGAATTACTCTAGCCAGCTCGATAATGGGGCCTCGGACGTGGAAACTTCTCGTGGTTCGCACGATCGGCCGACGAACCGACGACGAAGAGGGCGTCGTGAGGTCGTGAAAAGGGACCGAGAAAAATCGGAGGGAAAACAAGGCGAGGTGGTCCCGTTCCGCGCGTCGCGCTATGAGAAAGCGGAGCGGGCACGACTCGATCCTTCGCGATAAGGCCGCCCGGGGTCGAAAGTGACCCCGACGAGGCTCACGATCTCCCGGAGAAATTGACGCTTCCGTCCTCCCTTCGCGAGCCGCCCAGGCCCGACACACTTTCTCTCGTTGCGCGAGGAGTAATAGTACGAGAATCGTTATGATCGAGAGGATTACGAACACGAGCGCTGGGAAGTGGCGCCTAAAAAGGATCGTGACTCAGGCGTTTGCTTAGTCGTAGAAAGGACTGGGCTCGAATCGACCCGTTTTCGGTAAAGATCGATTTTTACGCGCTACTCGGAAACTTACAAGGGGAGGATCACAATGTGTTGTTTCCAATTTCGCTGAATTTAGGGGTGAATATGTCATAGTTCAGCACCCCTAGATGCTCATGGTACCCGGTTTTATATGAAGATGGCCCGTAGTTTTCGAGAAAATTGCAGTTAAATATTGCAAATTTTCGGCCTAAATTGAGGATGTGGCAGCGCAGCGCCCGAGAACGAGAGACAGGAAAAAACAACAGAGAATCAAATGTCTTTGTCTCGTCGATACGCGTGTCTAGCTGCGCTGCCACATCCTCAATTTAGGCCGAAAAATCGCAATATTTAACTGCAACTTTCTCGAAAACTACGGGCCATCTTCATATAAAACCGGGTACCATGAGCATCTAGGGGTGCTGAACTATGACATATTTCAAATTCAGCGAAATTGGAAACAACACATTGTGAGCCTACCCTTGTTAGAGTCGATATTTTTTGGTTCGCGGATCGAACTGTCGGAATACTATTTGTACGTGAATTTCCTCGATGCACGCGAGACGCGGAATCGATATAAGAATATTATTTAACGGAGTATAAGCAGTGCTTACTTGTCCTTAATGATATACCAACTTGAAAAAATTGTCTACGAGGCTACTTTCGTCACGTTACGTAACTGTATAATCGTATAAATTAATTTACGTCGATAGAGATTACCTCCTCATTTCTCCATCAACGTTCCGTGTATCGCAGTAAAATTCTTCTATAGCTCGTTGCGCTTTTACCGTCGATTATTGTAGTTAATTTTTTACGCTTAAGGTGAGTACGATCATGCAACGGAATGTACCTGTTTCGTCTCACTAATAATATGTGAATTTTGTCGATAGAAGTAACACTCTCTCCTAAAAAACGTATGAAAGATTTATCGAAGTGGTGACTGCTTCGGCGCACCTGCCTTTTGTTAACCTAGGAACGCCCGCTTTCGCTTACGTTTACTGGCGCGTAGATGGCGATCGATTCGATAATCGATCCATAAATCGCGCATTGTAACTTTGTTACGTAATCACCTTAGATCGTACTCTATAACTACGTACCAGCGTAACTCTGTACCTACGCTTTTTCCTTTTTGCTAAATCAGGCATATACATAGTGCAGCCACAGTAGAGAATAATCACAAACCGATGGAACGGTCTGAATGTCGCGAATAGAATACAGAGTGCCTCGAAAATCTAACCACAGCACAACACGGCGTATCATCTTAATGCAAAATTATTACACGACACAGGTACGTTAAAATGTTTCATTACGCGTCTGTACCCACCTTTACTTTTGCCCAACGCTCACGAGACACTTGAAATAACAATCCTTTCTACAGATCGCATTGCAAGGGGCTCGTTCCTTGTCAAGAAAAAAAAAGAAAAAAAAAAAAATCAGAAGCGCCGAAAATTACGTGCATCCGATAACCCGAAAGAGACGTCGTCCTCCATCCGAAGGCAATCTCCTGAAGTAATTTTACCCGTGACGAGAGAGCGCGTGATCTTAATCGCGGATAACGTAGACGAGGATAAAAAACGATAGCTTTCCCAGAAATTAGCGCGACGATAGGAGGGGATATCCACCGGTGGCATAAATTGAACTTTACAACGCGAACTGTACGGTGGGGAGCTCGCGGCTCGCTTCACGTCCCATTAGCCCGTGCCGCTCGATGACAGTTATGGTGATTACATCGAAATGCCGAATTCGCGAAACGGTCGCTCTCGCGCGGCGACCCTCCGGCATATTAATACGAGGGACTCTGGGGATTACGCAATTTCGCAGGTTACTCGGTTACTTTCAACGCAATCTCGTCGTCGTCGTCTCTCTCTCTCTTTCTCTCTTTCTCTCGTCCTCACCACCTCTCGTAACGCTTCTAGACGCAAGGTTACAGCTGTCCCCCCACCGTGGTTGTGTAGATCCACGGACCAGGCGACTTCTACGACAACGAGGCCGCCGGCAATTATTGCTGCCGTGACTCAATAACGCGCACAGCCACCGAAGAATCCTAGGCCCTGCGAGAGGTATCGGAATTCTCACCTACGCACAATGAGGTATTTGCCGATTCTAGCAGGACAAAATAATTTGTTGAGTTTTTATGTAATTAAACTAATATACAAATAGATTACAGAGATACGTGATGCTTCATTTTTTTCAATAATTATCAGTTTACGGAAAAATTATCTACTAATGGTTATTAAAAAAGATTGCTCATTGCCATAAAAACGATTTAATGTGATATGCGTATGTACACTTAAAGTCTCAAATAACTCTGCACAGGCTTGTTAGCCTGAAAGAGAGAAAAAATAGTAAATTACTGTATTCTGATTAGTAAGTCTTATAATTTACCGGTTTCTTTCACCTACACAAATTTACAAAATCCATTTTTGTCCGGTTAGAGTGAGTAAATACCCCACTGTGCTACGTCGGTATGCCAACCGGGTACTTGTGATCGAATCCATCAAGCGACAGAATTCTTCACCATCCGGAGTGATCGTCTTCCGACGAGCTCGATACATTTGCAAGGACCACTCTAGACTTAGGCGAAATTGGTGCTCCAGCGTGAAGATTCGAGGGTGCATGCTCTATAATGTCAATGACGAGTGGCGTGGAAAGCGTGGGTGGTATAAGGTAGCTTATAGATTTCGGTGGCGCGAGAGAATAGGTTCGGTCGCGGGCGCGGTTGGGAAAAGATGGCAAAAGTCCTTTGGTGAGGACTAGTGGGTGAGGGAGATACATATGAGAGAGAGAAAGGGAGAGAATGAGAAGGAGCAAAGACGAGCTGAGAGACAAGAAGAGGGAGAGAGAGAACTGAGTGGGATGGAGAAAGGTAGAGGAGACTCCACCGGTGTGCCGTCGCTCGAGTCTGCACTTTCGTCCTGCAATAACCGTTCGCTCTTTGTCCGCTCAGCTGCCTCCTGCCCGACAGAGGCTCTCAACCGGATCCACCACGTGCCACCACGTCGGAAGCGCCCTCGAGTAGGTGCCTATCGCTTTAATCGGCTCACAGACTTCGGTAAGCCCAGCCACCACCGCACCGATAAATATAGGCAAGGCGCATCCGCGTGCCGAACCTTGTCTCCTAACCCGGGACTAATCGTCGGACGACGATCAGAATCCGTGGATTGAAAAACCACCCGAACGAGAATAATTTTCAAACCGATCCACTCGAGATAATTGGGCTCTAGGTATCACGATGAGAACTACAGAAGCATCGGTAAGTAGCAAAATTATAGACAAACGAGGATTGCTTCTCGAGTGAAAACCTGGGCTAATGAGGCCGCTTGGATTCTTGGAGGTATCGAGTAACGTCAGGTCCACTGAGAGAAAAAAATGGTTGGGTTTACTATAATCTCACTATATTTTATAGTCAGATTTGGCGTCAAACATATTTTTATAGTTCACTTAACTATACAAAATATAGTAGAATGAACGATTTGTACAAATGGTTAAATGATTAACTATTACCTTTGTTCTTGTTACCATATGTATAGTAAAATGTGCTATGTGAATATAGTTAGTTCTATCACTATGTATGAAATATTCTGGTAATATTAACTATATAAAATAGTTACTTTTCTTACCATTATATATTTTCAACCATACTATTAGGTGTATAAATTAATTCTCGGCCTTTTTGATCAAACTTTGGTCTTTATTATAAAAAAAATTAGATATCTCTTAATCTTCAAAATAATCTCCCTCACTTTCTATACATTTTTGCCACTTTTCAGGCAACTTTCGTATTCCGTGTCGGAAAAATGATGGTGGTTTGTCCAGGGCGTTCTTTATCCCGGAGATCAAAATTTCCATTCTGAAAATTTTGGAACCATTTTTTACACGTACTGTAGGACACAGCATTTTCGCCTAAGGCGGAACAAATCAATTTTTTAGCTTCAGCAGCACTTTTTTTCAATTGAAAGGAGAAAAGAAGGCAATGCCTCAGGTGCTGCTTTTCGAACGACATAGCGTTTACTATTTGGTTTTTGAGGTTATATTATCAACAACATTAAGTATGATAGCTCGTTTTGAAGCCAAAGGATGGCGCTTCAAAATAACTATACGGCGGGAAAGATATGCAAATTTAAATAGATACTCTCTTCAAAAGAAGTGAGGGGCCGAGAATTAATTTATACACCTAATATATTTTTAGTTGAAATAACTATAATTTTGGGTAAAAACATAATATAGTTGGTTATACTATGCCTCTGTCGTAATTATTACCGACATCATGATAACATTTACCATAAATATGATATTTCCAACTATAATTTTGTTACTATGCCATTATAGTTAGATATATCATATACTTTTCTCTCAGTGTCCAGTTGTTCGTTGAAAGAAAAATGACGAGGAGAGAAGATAATTGTAGAAGGAAAGAGATTCGAAGAGTCGACTCACTTGTTTATCGGCAAATGTTCCAAGCCAAAATCCAGTGGCAACCACGCTGTCTGTACTCACCTGGAACAGAAGATTCAAAGGGAAATTACGGGCTTTGCTCGTGGCGAGAAAAGGGAAAGGATTGAAATATTAGTTAACCCCGGTACATTCGATATTATTCAATACGGTCTTTCGGTCGGTCGGCAGTCGCCGCTAACGCTGCGGATCGTGCCGGTTACTTTTTTCGTCGGGGAGCTTGAACGCGCTGAAAAACGTAAAAACGAAGCTGTTGGCCAACTTCGTGGAAAGGTCGGCGGAGAAGGAAAAAGAGCAGGAGGAGGGTACAGCGGAAAAGTGCGGAGGTGAGAGGTTCGGAGAGAGGAATAGGTAGAAAGAAGGGGTAGGAGAGACGTGGAGATAGATAAAGAACGAGAGAGAAAGAGAGAGAAGGAGAGAGAGAGAGTATAGAAGAGAAGAATACTTTGGTAGGTGTGAGGTGGTCAGTATCGAGCGACCCGGTCTCACGTAGCATCCCTTGGCTCTCTCCCTCGCGTTTCTACCTCCTTCCACCTGTCCTCCTTCCTCCCTCTTCGCGAATTCGCAACCACCCTCGCGAGCACCTTCGCACTCGAGCACCACCGTCCTACGTCGCGACCTTCCAATTATTAACCCACCACGGTCTCTTACCTACTTCGTAATAAACTCTCGTTATCGATGTCACTCCAACGTAATTACGCGTACCCTCGCGGATTCGATCGGAAGGACTACGATCTCGAAGTCTCCATTTCCACGAGCCAATGACTCTGGCACCTAATCTCTCTATCTCGCGTTTTCGATCGATCAACCAATGTAAAAGCGTTCATCGGGCCTGTCATCCGCTCCGATTCATCGTTCGTCAATTATTCGCGCGTCCGTTATACCGATGCACATTAATACCGGATCAGCGTTTGATAATCGAATCCGAAAGATCCGGGGACGGGGTGCTCGGCTGGTAGGTTGGCTCGATGCTCGGAGGAGACTGGTTATAGAACGCGATAATAGAATCCCACCGCTGGATTCTTCGTAGCTGCAGCACAGAGCGAAATTACAGATTTGAAGTGAAATTCAGGCAGGCATCGCTGCGAAATCACTTTGCAAGGGTGAAAACTCCGAGGCGTGTTCTCGCACTCTCGCGCCCCGGTGAAATTAAAGGAGCAAATCTCATTTCCCCTCGGTGACACCGGGGCGCATCGCGAAACTATGTTACACTCCCTACTGATTCTCCGGCGCCGATTCTCTTCGCTTCCGCTGATTTTCACGACGGCACGTTGGTCGAAGAGTAGAGGCACGAGTACCGTGAGACGATCGAGTAGTCCTCCGAAGGGTGAGAAAGTCGTCGAAGAGCGCAGACCTGTGATGCATAATTTCCTAGTGTTTCTAGATCGGCCCTAGGTCCTACCTCATTTGGACTAACGTTCTCGAGGAATCGTCGACCGAGGTAACGGAGAAAATTCCTTTTATCTTTGTACCTGAAAACCGATCTGGAAGCTTGCTGTTTGCGAATGACGAATATCGAAAATGGAGTTCGTGAAAATATTTTGGGGCGCGAGCGGATTGGTAAACAGCAACAAGCCACGCGCATTTGTGCCGGTGATTGTGAAAGTGCTCTAAGTCGGAAAAGTTTGGTTCACAAATCATTCCGTATTTCAATCGTATAGGTGACAATAACGCTACGTAAGAAGAAAAATTAATTTTTTGAAATTATTCACTCAGACCACTTTCACAATCACCGGCACATTTGTCACATCGAGACGCGTAAACTTTCTGCGTGGATACGCTCGAGGGATCAAGAGAAAGGAACGGAAATTTAAATTTTTGATAATACACTCGTTTCGGTGTAAGCGTCAGGAGGAAAGATAAGCGCTTCGAAAAAGCACGTTTATAATAATTCTCGGACGAGAACGTGGTTGATGGACACGTGACCAAAAAATGAAATCTCTCCGCGCGATTAATAACGAACGACATCGTTAATCGGTGGCATTAATAGGTCTCGTCGAAATCGAAGCTATCTATCGACGAGCGAGGATAAAGAATTAATGCGACGATCTTTTCATCAAGTCCGGGCGACTGCACGTTCGCGCAATGCTTACCGCACTGAGAGAAAATCAAAATGGTTGGGTTTACTATAATCTCACTATATCTTATGATTAAATCTGGCGTCAAACATATTTTTATAGTTCACTTAACCATACAAAATATAGTAGAATGGACGATTTATACAAATGGTTATATTAATAACTATTACCTTTGTTCTTGTTACCATACGTATAGTAAAATGTGCTATGTGAATATAGTTAGTTCTATCATTATGTATAAAATATTCTGGTAATATTAACTATATAAAACAGTTACTTTTCTTACCATTATATCTTTTCAATCATACTATATTTTTAGTTGAAATAACCATAATTTTGGGTAAAAACATAATATATTATGCCTGTATCGTAATTATTACCGACATTATGTTAACATTTACCATAAATATGACATTTCCAACTATAATTTTCTTAGTATGTCATTATAATTAGTATAATTATTATATACTTTTCTATCCATGCGATGCCTCGACGAAATGTAACCAAATTGATCTCACAACGAAGCACGGTTAATGATCGATCGTTTTATTAATAGTCCCTTTCCAATTCGTTCGATTGGGCGTAAGAACAAGCGCGTTGGTTACATCGTAAATGTGCGAGAAGTAAAAACTTGTGGAGAAAGGGTGCAATTCGATTAGAAAAGCGAGCGTGTTTGGAAACGTGCACGAAGCGGTCCGATACGTATGTGCACGTTGACAATGCGAGCGGCGACCTGCCGTCTACCATGCTCGCCGGCTCGTCCAGTTATAGATAAGCGTTAATTGATTATTTACCAGCTGTCTATCGAGTGCCAAACAATGGTGGGTTACGTTAACACGGTAGCCTCGCCTAAGGCGACATACGAGAGCACCTACGATACGTTGTACGAAGTGAAATGGGACGAATCGTTGACAACGAGGTGGTATTCCCAGCTTTTGTATTACAACCGTCTGGTCGATAATATCTTTTCGATCGAGACACTTGGTAAGAAAGGAAACATCCGTCGCTACGGTTTTCTGTATAATGGAGAAAAATCTATACAAGAATCGCGATAAATTAATGAACTGGTGGAACCTGTATTTTCGCGATGAGTAATATAAAATGGGTCGATCCGTACGAATTGTCGCGAATGAAGTTTCATAGAAATGCTCGTTTCTGGGTCACGAAGATTTCTAGATAGAATTCTTTTCTGCGGTAAGAGGCCCATTTTCCTGTCACCTATTGAGTTACCGCTACTTTAAGTTGTTTGCTTTGAAGTGATCGATAAACGTTGCGAAGTTACATACAAAGAAGGTTTTATATGCTATTTAAAACACAATTCGTCCAGCAGAAAAAGTAGAATTGAGCTTCTCGGTTTCATTTATTCTTTTAAGCGGATGAAAAATTCTCATGCTATTAACAGAACACCGACGACATTTCACTAAAGAAAGAAGAAACTAAATATTTAAAAAATCAGGTCATAGCTACCTATACTACTTTGGAAACATATTTTTAACGCTAATGAATTTCCTACCGACCGACACAGAGTTCAAAAAGTTACAGAACATTCTTGACAAATGAACGAATCAAATCGAGATAAATACACATCGAATCTTACGCTTCTGATCAGGTAATAGAGACCCTCCCTGTCTATAAAATTTATATCAGAGCAGCTTCTTAAAGTGTGAACAATTCGGTCTTTCACCGTAGACCGGACATTATCCGGAAGCGAACGAATCATCCGTCCCACAAACTTTACACCTGTAAAAATAAAAGTCGTATACCTAGGAGAGTCCTCGAAGCGAATTAACAATTTAACGAACTCGACGAATTTCCTCGACGAGTGGTAAAAGGTGGACCAAACTGGTACGAGGGCGAACACAAGCAAGCTGCTATCGTAGCAAAGCGATTCACAAGAGAACCTACCCCCGGCACCCCAACCCCATCATCTCCATCGTCTCTCCCTGGGCGCACCAGTAGCCTGGCCCTCCACTCTGTTCTAGGGTTACATCACACTACCTAACTATAGGCACACCGCTACCATCGAATCAATAAATACCTACCTGGCCATGTCGGAGACACTTGGCGACTGTGCCCGTTTACGAGTTCTCGAAAGCATTCACGAGCCTCGACTGTTCCTGGTACAATGGAGAAAATACAATCGTCCAAACGATTTCCATTGTATCAGATAATTAAGATTATCCAAAGACGTGGCCGAGTAATACGACGCAAATTCTCTGTTAAATTTTCAATCCATCTCGAGATTTTCGAGATACAAAAGAGAACGACGAGGGAGTATAGTAAATTTTTCATCCGATGATTCTGCAGAAGAGAACCGAAAGTATTGAGAGCCCCTGATGGACTAGCAGCCCTCGTGCGTTAAAGTCTTGTCCCCACTCTCCGCGACCATCCCCCTCGTTTACTACCTTATCCTCGAACAGGATGCTATGGGGTCGAGCCAGTGCTTGCTACCATGTGGACCATATACATCACGGTGCAACCCTACCTGAGCGTAAAACATCGCCGCAGACACCATATGGTTATGAGCGCGACTTTCCCCCCGGAATTTAACCTCCTTTCGACGTTACCGGAAGCATTGACGACGACGATCCACGAGGGACTTAGCAATCCCTCTGGCGCATCATTGCCCATGCGACCGACGTTTCCACCCGCGCTAATCCGGCCAATGAAATCTCTCGAATTCATAAACCCACCCGGAGATCTGTGAAATTTCGAGATCGTAAGATAACAGAAAGGAGAAAAACCAGTGGCACCAGACTCCGGATTAAATCTCGCAATCTTCTTTAACTACGATCTTTCTCACAAGAAGGATATCACAATTGGCCGAGATTGCGTAACTCATGACCGAGCACGGTGGAGGTAGGTACGTGACGGCTGACTTTTATGAAACCTCTCATTCCGGGCTAGACAAACTTCGGCGCTATTCACCTACTCGTCACCAGCTTGCGAAGACGATGTTTCTCGGTGGTAAGAAGATCGGTCGATAGTACACACGGAGGAAAATGTGTTCGACGATGTTTCCCTGCGATCTCTTCGGATCGTAGACTTGTACTCATAGATCGAGCGTCCTGTGAGAGGCTCTGAAGAGTATATTAAAACGAGAGAGCAATAGCCAAAGTGAGTATGCTCTGTCTAATAGGAGCGTTGGTGGGGGAATAAGGAGAAAAGGAGAAGAGCGTTTACGGTGCCGTTTGCGATATCCTTCCCTCTCTTACCACGGAGCGACAGAGAAGGCCTCACTTTTGCTTTATCTCTGTCCTTCAATGCAATCTTCAACGCGGCCATAAGAAGGCCCAGTTTTGGTCGAAAAATCATAGACTTATACTCATAGACGTGAGTGTCCTGTGAGAGGCATTAACTACATTAACACTAGAACTATCAAGCCGATCAAAATGAGTGGTCAACAAAAGAAGTTTCCACATGAAAACAAAAATAAATGGCAGCTCGGTGATAAAATAAACGCCCTGTCTGTTAAAATGAATGGCCAACGAAAGAAGTTTCCATACGAAAACCAAAATTGGTAGTTCTAATGTTAAAGAGAAATTCTTGTGAAAAATTGACGCACCCGGTTATTTTGGCTGGTCGGTACTTCTAGTGTTAAAAAAAACGAGAGAGCAATAGTCAAAGTGAGTATGCTCTGTCTAATAGGAGCGTTGGTGGGGGGATAAGGAGAAAAGGAGAAGAGCGTTTACGATACCGTTTGCGTTATCCTTCCCCGTTTTGTTTTCTCCCTCTTTTACCTAGAAGCAAGAGAGAAGGCCTCACTTTTGCTATATCTCTGTCCTTCAATGCAGCCTTCAATGCAGTCTATGAGTATAAGTCTATTATTTTTCGACCATAGACTTATACTCATAGACCGAGTGTCCTGTGAAAGACGCTGAAGACTATATTAAAACGAGAGATCAATAGTCAAAGTGAGTATGTCTCTGTCTAATAGAAGCATTGGTGGGGGAATAAGGAGAAAAGGAGAAGAGCGTTTACAGTGCCGTTTGCGTTCTCCTTCCCTCTTTTACCACGGAGCGAGAGAGAAGGCCTCACTTTTGCTTTATCTCTGTCCTTCAATGCAATCTTTAACGCGGCCATAAGAAGGCGCAGTTTTGGTCGAAAAATCATAGACTTATACTCATAGACTGAGTGTCCTGTGAGAGGCATTAACTACATTAACACTAGAACTATCAAGCCGATCAAAATGAGTGGTCAACAAAAGAAGTTTCCACATGAAAACAAAAATAAATGGCAGCTCAGTGATAAAATAAACGCCCTGTCTGTTAAAATGAATGGCCAACAAAAGAAGTTTCCATACGAAAACCAAAATTGGTAGTTCTAATGTTAAAGAGAAATTCTTGTGAAAAATTGACGCACCCGGTTATTTTGGCTGGTCGGTACTTCTAGTGTTAAAAAAAACGAGAGAGCAATAGTCAAAGTGAGTATGCTCTGTCTAATAAAAGCGTTGGTGGGGGAATAAGGAGAAAAGGAGAAGAGCGTTTGTGTTATCCCTTCTTGTTTTCTTCCTCTCTTACCTAGGAGCAAGAGAGAAGGCCTCACTTTTGCTATACCTCTGTCCTTCGATGCAGCCTTCAATGCAGTCTATGAGTACAAATCTATACTTCGGATCCACTACACCCTGACAGGTCTATCGACCAAAGAAAAATCTCGATACCAAAATGCACGCGCAGCTGGCATGCTCTAGGATCTAGGAAACGCATTGGAGTAATTAAATGCGCAAAAGAGAAAGTCTAGCGACGAGTTGCGCTCCCGAGGAGAGACACGCAACAAGCGACGACTCGACCCACGCCGATCGCTCCTCCTCCGGTGAATCCAAGGCGGACTGACGTAGTCGGGGCGGACTTTTTGTTTTGCAAGCGAAGAGAGATTCTCTCGTTGCTCTTGAGAACCACTGTGGAACACTCAGCTGGAGCTCTGACGCGAGGTATACGTCGAGGAGGAGAGGGACGAGGAGGTGGCAACAGCGCGGCGCTCGACGAACGAGTGGCACTGGTTCGGAGCGTGTACACGCACAACGCGCGCGCGCACGTGCGTGCACGGACGAGTGAGAGGGCAAGCGGGTGCGTAGACGGAAAAAGATGGAAGGAGACGGAAGAAGAGGTGGAATAAGAGGGCTGTGACGAGGAGGACGAGATGGAAAAAGCAATGACTAGGAGGGGAAGGAAGTGGAAGGGAGACGAGGATAGTGCAGAAACGACGAGCCTCGTGCGTACACACGAGCAGACTCGTACAAGTGTGCAACGCGTGAAATGCACGCGCACGCGCCCGTCGTACGCACGTATCCACACGGATGCACGCGCGCACGCCACGGTTCTTCACCACTTCTCCTCCCGCTTAAGGCGCGCACGCAGCAACTCTGTACCAATTGGTAAACCATTCGACGACACCTACGACTCGCATCTGCCTCGAGAGATCGACCTGGCTTCGATGTGTCACTCGGCCCCTCTGAGACTTCGGAAAATAAATTATCGTTAGACCCGAGTTGAGTACTCTGTGGTGCTTTATTAACCCCTTGACTACTGTGGGCGCATATAGGCGCTTAGAAATTTTTCGTTTGTGACACTGAAAGCGCCTATAGGCGCTCGACATAATTTGGCTTTCTGACACGGAGGACGCCTATAGGCGCTCCGAAAATTATATCGATATTTATTCTCATAAATTTTATCTCAGTTAGACAAGAGTTAAAGCTAATTTCGCTGGCACATATTCCGATAGTCACCTGCTACTTAAATATTTAAATATGAGCGAAAAATCAACAAAGACAATAACCGAATTGTGAAGACATCACTTCGTACCGTGGTAATTATTTTTTCCTTAGTGAATCATTCCATAAAATTGAATTTTACAGTTGGTTTTTTGTTTTATCCCTAGAATTAAATATTTTAATAAGAGAATGTTCAACTTTGTTTTTATGTAGTGTAATTCAGTTTCTTAATTATTGAAATATCTTTTCACAAAAATGCATTCCTACCCTAAAGTTCGCCGTTCTGAGTGCACATCGTAACTCAATTCCTGCCGTATGGTATGGCCGGTACGTATCAAAGTCTGCCGTAGTCAAGGGGTTAATGAGTAACCGAGTGAGTAACATTAGGGAACTCGGATAATATTCGGAAAATTTCGAAGCTTGATGAAAACGCGGGGATCGAGTCGTTTCAAAAACGGTTTTATCCTGTGAAATCATCCCTTAAAGAATGGTCGATTGTTTCTTTCGTGTTGGTTATTTTCGAAGTGGGCAGAAATATTGGGAAAATATTCAATGATGGTTAAAGTGGTTTTACGAACCAGATATCGTTACAATGATTTGGCAAATTGATTATACGTATGAAAGCAGATGTATAATTATTTTCAATCGTTAATACTGATATTTGGCATCGTCGAGGATGCGTTTACTTTAGATCATGAAAATCACAGCGTGAGTTGTGCAATAGAGTCTCGTTAAATTGCAGAAATTAATTTTGCGAAGTCATTGTTCAAAAAAGTTTCATTCAAAAATTGTTATTGCAACATATTCGGGTATCGTAAATATTTAGCGACGTTGTTTGTTACCGAATGGTTTAATGGTCTTTAACAATATACGTGTTTGTTTGTAATCAAAAAATAAAAAATAAATATTTATTGCCAAATTCAATCCAGAATAGTGGCTATTGTAGGTTAACATTTGTTATACCAACTTCCGCCATTTCTGACACGTTTAATCGAATGACGAGCTACTTTTCGAAGACATACAATGGATTACATTATGACGCACCAAATCGTATTTGTAAGGCTGTTCGAACATGATACATTCGATAAAATCGAAAAGGGAGATAAAATGTTGTTAGAGTTCATTAGAATTTTATATGACAGATGTACCGACGGAATCTTTTGTAACAAACGTATGTGAGCTGGTAATAATAGCTATAATCGACCGCGAAAGAGCAAGGTGCATCGCGATAAAGACTTTGAACAATTTGAATGCATAAAAATGCTTACATAAGAATGCTTGCGCGTAATCAATAATATCAGTAACAACCGAGCTCGTATATTAAAGTATGCATTTATACCACTTTATAAATACAAGAATGCCGACTTTGTAATTCTAACAAGTAGTCCTCTGGATCTGTAATCCACTGGATTGAATTTAGCACTAAATACGTATTATTGTACACTTGTCTAATCGATCAATGGTATTTTCTATAATCCAAAGGCTGACTTTCCCTCGAAGATAGACGCGTACTACAACAAATTCCTCTTATCTCTTTCGGTTACGTTCGACATGTCAGGCACTCTGGTACAGAAATCCTCTCACTCAGGGTCGTGTACATAGGTTATTGTAACGCGTGGAGAAAATTTCTTGTAGAAGCGAGGCTTAAAAGGAGTCGGTCGAGACAAAGCATGCGCCCGGACGAGGATGCGTGAGTTGCGCAACATCCGTTTCGTCGAGAGCGGCTTACCGAGGAGCGAAAATGAATGGAAAACCGCGATTCTCGAGAACTCGGGCAGTTCTTATCGCTGTTGTTGGGAGTATGGGAGAAGGAGCAAGGGGGTCATCCGATGTACCAGCATTTTTCACCGTTGTGCAATCGCGACAGGGTCGACGCCTCGTTCATGCAACGTCAGGATCTCATCTCGTTGCAGGCTTTCGATCGAATTTAATCTAGAGATCCAGTTGCGAATGAAGGAGAAAAAGTTGTCGCGCACCATTCACCGAGGCTCTCGACTCGCGAGAGGCTGAAGCTATTACCTATAAAGTCTAAGTACTGTGTCAATGTGGCACAGCTCCATATACCAGCACGACATGTAAATGTCGAAATAGTTTTTCTTACTCGCGAATGAATAATTTTCACCGCGGGGGCCACGCGATGAACACGAGACAATCGATAACTACGTTGGCTCGCACTTTTGCAGTAGAGTGCCTTAAATAAGAGTGACGACAAGGGGCTGCCACTTCTGATTGGTCCGCCATTTTCGATCGGTTCCCGCCGGATTTCATGTTCGTGTGAAATACATTTCAGTTTCGTTGATATATCATTGCAAACAATGCACAAATCAATACATATAGTAGCAATAGTCGTTGTTAATCGGCGTATAAATAAATAGAGAGTATGAAGAGTATGAGAGTATGAATTGTTATTTATAAGAACGATGCATCGCCATCGATTTATTGTCGCAATATTTACGATTCGATATTACAATTCTTCGTCTATTTTTAAATTTCAAAGGAACTGTAGCAAATTTACGTAATAATTTTGAACGCATATCGTGACAATATTGAACATGACCTGTGTGAACAGAATCAAACTTGTTAACTAAAAACGTATGTAAGTTAACATTACTCGTATTATTAAAATAAGGACTGCAATCTTTATAAATATTTTCCAACCGTAAAAACATTTCATATGTTGGTTCCATGTAACATCACTTTCAGCTTCCCGTCGCTTTTAGGTTAGAGGTGTGCTTCAATTACACTTTTCACACGTAGAACAGAAAGGAAGCACAGAACAGAGAAAGCATATATCTCTTTCTCTTTCACCCGATTTCGACACAAAAGGGTGGAACGTCACTCTTGTCGTCACTCTTGTCGTCACTCTTATTTAAGGCTCTCTACTTTGCAGTTATAGAACTTTATTCGCATTTGAGAAATGCACGGAGACAAATCAATTGACCGGCAGCAAGCCTCGCGAATGGATGAGCAAGTGAGTTAAATAAACGCCGTAGCATCTCCGAACCGCTACAATATGTGCGGACCGAGGCGAATCTTATCCGTTCGTCCGATTGCAACTTTGTAACCCGCGCTACTTTGTTTGTCTCGCGGTCTCGAAGGCAATATTATTAATACCGCTGACGAATGTATACCGTAAACGTGAGTTGCGAGCTCGCAACGCCCGTTTGTAATTTCCATGCGCGCGGCGTCCAGAAAGGGAAGTCGATCAGACGCTCGACAGATATAACATTGACCAACAAATGTTGACTTCTTTCTTGCACATGAAATGTCTTTTGCTAATTTCGAAAGAGTACCTGTAAACATGTAGTTTAAGACTAATCCCAACTTCAGGTTAGTTCGAGGTTCTTTTGGATTTGTATAATAAGATTTGACTGTATTATCTTCGTTAAGAAGCAATCTTGCGGTAAACATCTTGTTTTTCAATTTTTTATGATTTGTTTGCTGTAGCTGAATATATTAGAAGCATTTGAAACTCAACGCTAATTTCAAATTTCGAAAATTGACGAAGTTATAATTGTTTAAATGGGTCAATGCGCTAGTAAATACTGGTTGTACGTAGGTTCCCCCAGACACGATTTCACTTTACGTATAGCGAGTATTTACTAACGCATTGATGCACTAAAAAAAATTATGATTTTGTACATTTTTAAAGAGCTTCGCGTTGGACTTCAAATGCTAAGATGTTCAACTGCAGGAAACAAATAACAAAACAGTGAAAAACAAGATTTTACCACAGGATTGCTACTTAACGAAGGAAATTCTGTCAGATCTTATTAATCAAATCCAAAAAAAACCTCGAGCTGACTAGAAGTTGGGATTAGTTTTAAAATACATGTTTATAGGTACTCTGTCGAAATTAGCAAGTGTCATTTCATGTGTAAAAACCTTGTTGACCGGTGTAATCCGACGGTGAATTATGTCGTGTAAAAAAGTACATAACGCGCTCGTGTCGGTTGTCTAAGATCGCCTCTTCACGATCCTTCTCACGGTCGATCTGTCTTTCTGTCCATCGTAAGGCCTAGCGCACACACATCGATTTCGATCGTACGGAAAAATATCGTGCGATCAAATTCTTTCAGTGGAACAAAGAAAAGCATAGGAGCGTGCTGTGCTCTTCTTTGTTCCACTAAAAGAATTTGATCGTACGATGTTTTGCCGTACGATAAAAATCGTAGCGTGTGCGCTTAGCCTAAAAGTGGACGCGAACTAACGCGCGGCAAAGATTAATCGTATCGAGCAAATAAGCAAATCCGTTCTACGAGTAAACAAGGTGTTCCAACTTTCGAATACTTTTGGACTTCACCGAGACGATGGTCGTCGGCACGAGGAGACATCGTTCGACGGAATAATGTATTCGGTATTCGGCATGACAATTACATTGTTATTCCGACGGTGACCCTCTCCTCACGATGACGATACTCTTCCTGCCCTTTCTCGATTCTGCAACCATGTAGCACACGCTCGGGCCACAACACGGTTCCCCGAAGCTAATGCAACTTTTGCTTACACCTGGTGTTCAAGATTTTCATTAACACGCGACTCATCCGTTATTGGCAAAAGATAAAAAGATGAGGAGAAAATCCTTGAAATGGCGTGCAATGCTCCTCTTAATTACATCCGTGGAACGAGGTGCTTCGTGCAATTCTTAAAAATGTACTTCCAAATTTTATTCTTCAACCGACATCCACCATATTTCGTTTCCTTCCTTCGTTTCATCGTAAACACAAGGATAATGTTTAGCATTGGATAGGTGCGTAAGAGCTTAATTAACCGTTTAAGTTTCAGACAATGAGCGGCGCGTTACCTACCCAAAAACTGCCAGGTACACGTACACGCCGACTTTTTGCGGATGCGAGTCTTTGCTGGCATCGCTTAATTAAGACGTACCAAATTGAATAAGCTTTTGGCGCTTTTTGACGCGAAACGAAAGGAACGCGTTCCGTTGCGTTTCAAAGCGAAACGAACGAGACGCGATTGCGGCGCTTGGCAAGTTTTTGCTGAATTTTTATAAAGAATCGTGAACACGTTAATGAGACCTCTTGCGATTCGTAGCGCGCACGAAGGCTCGAGGTGTCCAAAAGTAGAGCGAAAAGCTTTGTTACCGTTACGCTTATGTAACAAACGCGCATCAAAAGTTTCTCTTTACTTTGTGTTACAGATTGCGACAAAGGTTTACGATCGCAAAGAATTCGATCTGGCACAACTGAATTTAATCCTTTAACACTTTGAGTGCCACGCTGATTTTCCATGAAAGGCCACACTTTGCATTTTTCTTGAGCATCTTTTTTTTATTAACGTATGATCTTTTAAACTGCTGTAGATTGCGATTAATATAATCATTTTTTTCATGGTTTTTTTCGAGGTCACCTGTACCACCGTGGCGCCACGGGAAAAATAAATTGCGGTCACATATGACCAACGTGACAGTCGAAGTGTTAACTATTTAATTTTGCTTCGAAAAACTTTTTGTTCTTGCTTAATTATTTTTCAGTAAAACCCATTGATTTTTTATTTATCCTTCTTCGAGGAAAAGAATTACAGTTGATTCGTCGAACGATAATGCGAATTTAATTGTTTTTATTTTTATGTCAAACATACTGGATATTATGCTAAATAAAAATGTCGTTTTGTTATGACGAATATACTCGGCATAAACAGTCAAAGGGTTAATCCTTTGCACTCGAGAGGTAACTCTTCTCACTCACCACATGATTTGATGCGGCAACTCGAGAGGTGACTATCGTTCACCAATTGGTTCGATGCGAAAATTCGATGCGCGGCAGCGACTATCTATGTTTAGTACAGTAAAACCTGTTTTTGTGCGGGGGACAGGGACCGCATAAAAGAAATCGCACACAAAAAAAATTTCGCGTAAATTCATAAGGTTTTCGTTTGCAACACATTTTAAAACAACTTTTTTTATGCGGTAAATTGAAAAATCGCACATAAAAAATCGCATAAAAGAAAACCGCACAAAAAAGGACCGCATAAAAACAGGTCTTACTGTATCTTTGAAAAATGATCATTTCAAGTTAGAGGTAAGAAATTCGCCAAATATACTGCGGAACGTTTCGAGTTGCTGGTTCGTCCATGCGAAAAAGGCCTCGAGAGCAAAGGGTTAATACGAAGTTAGATTTCTAGCTTTTTATCCTTTTTAATGATTCCGTGTTAACGAAAATTTGGAAAAACGACGAACACCAGTCACGATGCTTTCGGCCGGCCGAAAACCATCTCGAGAGTATATTCGACGGAACGAGACGACGAAAATGAATTCCACGAGATAACACCGTGGTCGGTGAATGGTTAAGCGGACGATAGTTTAATCGCAAAATTGCCATTACCTACCGCTACCGCGCGCGTTTCTTCTCGCCGACCGACCGTACCGAATGTAACAGTTCGTGAGCTTTTTTCATTAAAACGCTCCTCCTCTTCCTCGACCCTTTCGCAGAGAGTACACCGACGAAAGTCGCAGGGGGGAGGGCGCGAGCGCAACGTAACACACACCTGGCGCAGTAAATTGTGCCGGCAACACCGCGCGATCCTTTATTGCGGGCATCAATTTTCTTTGTACGGTCCTCTCTCGTCGGTTGCACGAGCATGCGCGAGAGCGAGAACCAAAAATCGCGTTGACGCCCGCCGCCGGAAATTTTCAGTGAATTTTTACGACGTCGAGTCCCCGGTGACAAATATCGTGGGGACCGGTAAAGTCTGGAGCGGACGAGCTCGTAGGTATGGCGTGGAGCTCGGCCGGAAGAGGAACGAAGAGGAAAAGGAGGGAGAGAGAGAGAGAGAGCTAGAAAGCAGACGCAGCAGAAAGAGAGAGAGAGAGAGAGAGAGAGAGAGAATGGGAGAGAAGAGGCAGGTCGTTGCGAGCGCACGAACAAGGAAGAAGCACAGAGAGGAAGAGACAGAGAGAGAAAGAGCCAGGAAAGAAAGATAGAGAAGGAGAACACGAGAAAATGAGAAAGAGAAGGATAAGGGCGAGAGAGAGAGCGCGGACGCGACAGGGAGGAGCAACTTTTCCGGAGATACTGTATTCACTGGCGTACGGCCCATCTAAATGGAACGTGACCGGTGACTAAAGTGTCGCTCATTACGTTCGGGCACCGAAACCGAGTCACACGTGCCCATGTGCGGGGAGCGAATGCCACTAGAAAGATCCGTTTCGTGGCGCGCGAGCCTGAAAGGAGACGAATGACCGTACCTACCGCCCCACCGTAAGGGCTGATTGTAATCACGAAAGCTCTTCCGCGGCTGTAATATTCCGGAGTTAGATACGCGGCCTCGCTACACGTCCAACATTCCTTTCCTCGTCTCATCGTAATTTTCCATCGTGCGATTAGCGACGCGAGTACGGTATAATCGAAGGAGAGAAAACACAGTGTTTATTCCGATATTTCGCAAGGAATCCTCTTAACTTGTAATTCTGCGAACTTCTAATTCCGATTACCCCGATATCGCAATCTCCTTTTCATTTACTCAGCCGCCGTCGAGCGGAAAGAAGGTGATCGTGGGTGTTATCGCACGTACCCCCACGAGGGTTGATCATTCGGACGACGCACAGTGGGGAATTCGTACCAAAAAGTTGGCCAAAAGTTCGAATATCGAACTGTGCTTGTAGCTGCCACTATCACTGTTTTTACATAGTATAAAGGCCCTAGAATAATACCGTACTTATTATATTTGTGTGTTTTGCCTTCTCGATAAAAATTAGTTACTGATATCTGATGTTCATCGGAGCTGCGTTTGAAAGCATTACTAATGCTATGTCAGAGTAACCTACAATTTGGTTATACTGACGGATACAGTATCTTACAATAATTTTTATCCGATGGATATTATTCACGAAGGTATATAGTTTATTATTATGTATATCAATTTAACCCACGTTTTGTATCCTATTTTTAAAATGATCGAAAGTATTAGCATAATTCTGATTATATGTAAGATAAAATAAAAAATTCGAAGAATGTTTAGTTACGTTTCTAAATCTTTCTAAGCTAAATTTAAATACCACTAAGTTGAATATAGTGTTCCGTAACGAGGTACAAGAAAAGCAACCGCGAAATCGCGCGAATGCGCTTTTTATGTCTTTTTCAATGTCGAGAGACATTATCTACAAGATATGCAAAATATGTACAACTCGTCTGTAACGTTTGTTATTCTTGTAGAGTATACACATAATAAAGTATTATCTAAAACATCATTAAATTTATTATGATACATAACGTTATAAAAGAGTCTATTTCGGTCTTTTCGGTTATCAAACTTTTTATCTGTAACGTATTAAAATCTTAATCTTAGATAGTAGATTCCAACCAAACATTACCAACAGAGCCTGTGAAAATAAAAAAATAATTTTCCAAACTTTTTCGTACGAACACCCCACCGTGCGACGCGTCCCCTCGTCACGACGACTGGGCGCAATCGAACCGGCGCGAAATCGTGGAGGAAAAGCGTGGCACGCGAGTCTCGAGGCAACTCTCGAGTCCGATCTCGTTGCAAAATCGAGTTTTGCGACACCGGCACCGGTCCCGGCGCGCGTCGAATCCGCGCCTCGACCGCGAGAGCTCGACGCGATAACGTTAAATTATCTCCCGACAGAATTATCGTTCGCGATTATCCGTCGACTGAAGTCGACGAAACGTCGTGGGTTGGAGGCACGGACGCGGACGCGGACGCGGACAGACCGCGCGCGGGCAACGTACCGCGCCGCGTTCCTGTGTCCATCATCGCGGCGAACGTTCCGCATTCCGGGTCCGCGCGGTGCGCCGCGGAGTAAAAATCTCGCCTTTAAGTGGCCAGAACGAGAGGAGGACGCGAGGATAGAGAACTCTCGGTGGTCGCGAGGAAGGAAAGGGATTGCCTCGGGGCGTCCGTTGGCATGCGTCATTCGCTCGGAATGTAACACCCCGAGAGTCTTGTCGGAGTGCAGCCGTAAAGGGGAAAACGCGTCTCGCGGAGAGAGCACGAGGATTTCGAGACGCGAGGACGAAGGAGTACGAGACGAAGGAGTACGAAGAAGAGAGACTACTACGGGCTCGTGCGTGAACCCACGTTTTACAAACTGGCCCCGTCTCTCGAGCGTCGGCAGGCGCGTGTCTCCTCGTGTTTTGCACGTTGTTCGTAGAAACACGTTTAGATGCCCGAGTAGAAATGAATCTAGTACGTCCGATGTGAAACCTCGTAGGTAGATAGTATTGACTAGATTACATTTTCTTGCTAGCAGCTAGGTCAGTACTAGATAAGAATTTATAGACAGTTTTACTGACGTAGCGGTTGTGTAGTAATACATAGAAAATATGATACTAGATGGTGCTGTCTTTCCCAGAAAATATAATCCAATTACTAGTCGCCACTAGCACTTTTAAATTAGTCAGCGAATCTCTCACGAGCTTGACGACACCGGTGTGAACCTAACATCTCAACTGTCAGCATCTCATGAAAAAATTTCAAATTTACTTGCATCCAGCAAAGTTCAAGGAATTCTTACAAGTTTTAACAATAGTTCAAATGATTTACACCAAAAATCTCGTTTTAAAAAACGAGATGCGAACTTCGCGTATGGCTTGATTGCATCTCACCGAATTTCGATCTTTCAACGTACAGGAGTGATATTTCGAAGAGTTCAACGTCCTGGGCATGAAATGTTAAGAGTTCAGGCGAAAAAACTATAACAAAAATAGTTTATCATCGCAAAGTAAGATGCTGCGCAAAATTAGGGAGTTCATGTCGAAATAAAATGTTTTCTGGATAGCTGTAGACATACTACAACATATTCCAAAGAGTTCGAGGCACTAGCAATGTCGAATTGTTTTTAAATAAATAAATACTCTTCGAGTGCCGTACATTTATAAAGAAACTCCGTAGTTTTGTGCATCATCTCACTCTTTTCTCTCTCACACAACAATCCGAGTTGTGGTCTATGTGTAAGGGAACAGGCTCCGTGAGCTAGAGGTCTCAGGTTCGAATCTCCTCACCCAAGAAGGTATATAAAAGTGGATTTTTCAATTCAATAAAAATACAAGTAATCGTTAAGCAAATTGAACACCTACTTACCGGCGTTTCAGGAACAACGATACGTTGGCAAAAAATAAGAATTATCCAGAAGTTTATTTTATTTTGCTATTTCCTGTCCAGCCCGGGCTAGGTTACTACTACATTTACATATCTTAAATTTTCTATCTAAATAGTAGCCAGTTTTTTTGATGCAGCCACTGGTAGAAGTGACCGTTACATTTCAAGCCCACTACTACACACAAAAAATAGACAATTCCGATGTATATCTCGTTTTTTCTATATCTGAACTAGACAGCAACGATGTTCAAATTCTACTCGGGTGGGTTACGAGCTCCTCGCGTTCGTCCCTTTGCTTCGTCTCCTACCTTCGCTCGACCCTTTCTCTCCCTTTTACTCTGTCCCTCTCCCGGCGTCATTGCCACGAAGATTTGCTCCCGAGTTTATTGTACGCGGGGGAGAGAGACCTCACGGCCCACCCAGAGACCGAGGAGAACCCATTCGTCGGCTCGCAGCTCGGGCTCCTTCCACCAACGTGTGCGTGCTTCACGCGCGTACGCACGCTTAGTGGCTCGCGCATACGCGCGCGCTTTTAGGATCTACCGAAGACCGCGGTCAACCGTTCGTTCTCCAAGGTAGCCTCGAGGGGGCCACGACTATGACTGCCGGTGAGACGAAAGATTCCTGGAACGGTAGGTGCATTTCGTTGCCTCCGACGAATGAGAGAGGGTATGAGAAGCGGACGAAGAGATCGAGGAGTTGCTAGATGGAGGAAGAGGGAGAAAGGGATGCTAAAATTCACCGACCATGGCCCCTCGGCGTCGTTCGATCTCGATCGATGGTGGATACACGCGAGGGAAGCCGATTTTTCGCAAACCGACCGCTTCGATCTCGTAGATGCGCAAGGAACTGCAAAATTTACGAAGACTGGACACACCCGCCTACGGCCATGATCCAGAAATAAGGGAAGAAGAAATTCTGCTCGCGAAACTGTGACTTCCTGCGTAGAACGGAGAGCTCCCCGTATACTGAGGTATATAACTATAATTATAAGCGCACTCGAGCATCGCGCCCGTAATTACGTTTACGCGTGCTCTCTCACGATCCAGAAGTAAAGAGGAGTCGCAGGGTCACCGTTTCGCGTGGGGGGGCCTACCTTCCTGAGCCCGAGGATGATTTAAGGAGGACGAGGAATTTAACGAACCGAATGACGATTTACAATGTTTCCACTTTTACGACCTAATAACACTGGCCAACAAATTTTGACTTCTTTTCTACCCACGAAGTAACTTTTGCTAATTTGGAAAAAGTACCTATAAACGTGTATTTTAAGACTAATTCCAACTTCGGGTTAGTTCGAGGTTCTTTTGAATTTGAATAATAAGATTTGACTGTGCTGTCTTCATTAATGAAAATACACCACCTGGTAAAAATCTTATTTTTCAAATGTTTACTATGTTTTGCCTATAACTGAACATCTTAGGAGCATTTAAAACTCAACGCTAACTTAAAATTTCAAAAATTCACGAAGCTATAATTTTTTTTTAACGGATCAATGCGCTAGTAAATACTCGCTATACGTAGGTTCTCCCAGGCACGATTCGATTTTACGCATAGCGAGAATTTACTAACGCATTGATACACTCAAAAAGATTAAAACTTCGTAAATTTTCGAAATTTTAACTTCGCATTGAATTTCAAACGCTTCTAAGATATTCAGCTATAGGAAAAAAACAAATCATAAAAAATTAGAAAACAAGATTTTTACCGTAAGGTTGCTTCTTAACGAAGAAAATACAGTCAAATCTTATTATAAAAACCCAAGAGAACCTCGAGCTGACTCGAAGTCGGGATTAGCCTTCAAATACATGTCTACAGGCACTCTTTGGAAATTAGCAAGAGTCATTTCATGGGCAAAAACCTTGTTGACCAGTGTAATCCTTCGGTTCTAGGGTCAACTCCTTACCTGGCCAGTGGGAGAGCGAGTACTCGAGAGAACGGACTCGTTCGCCGTAAACTAGATAATTACGAATGCGCACGCTGGTAATCGATGCTTGGGCGCATAATCGAGTCAGCGGAGAAGCGCGGACGATTTAAACGGACGCGCGGTTTCCATCGACGAGGGCGCATGCCCGACTGCGTGCGACGATCGTCTGACCGACGCGACGGTTAGTCGGTTGGCTACTTGGGTGGTCTCCTCGGTGCATAGCGAATTCCAACCCTCGGAATTCCACGAAAGACCGTTACATATCTCAGCGCATAATACCGCATCGACATGTCCGGCGTACGGCGCACTTCGGCCTCGCTCAAAGAATGCCGCGTTCTCACCTCTCCATTCGTGGCCAAGCGCGCCACGCTTCTAAAGTCTTCGAAAATCATCCTCCACGAGGTTGCTCGAGGATTTCGATCCAAAGATGCGAGCTCCTCTCGATAGTTTTTATATCAACCCCTAAAACTTGCATCGAAAATGTTCTCTCTCATTTGGGTAGATGTCCAGGCTCATGGAGCGCAAGAATTCCAAATATAAGGTGAGTTGGGGTAAGTGCAGCCTCGGGGTAAGTGCGTCGTCGAGAGAAAATTTTCTAAAGTATGGTTTTTTTTATTATTGATTTTTTTTAATTGACCTTATGCATCTATAAAGTACAGTTTAAATGTCATGTTACCAAAGATTCTATTTTGCATAAAAATTTTGAAGCTCGTGGAAGGAGAGTAAACAGAAATTTCGAATTTTCGTGTGTGCATTTGCCCCAGCTCACCTGACTATACTTAAAGAAAATTAAAAATAAATAACAGAAAAAACCATACTTTAGAAAATTTCCTCTCGATGGCGCGCTCACCCCAACTCACCTTATTTTTCAAGAATGGAACAGGGAGAATGCAATTCGTTCCTCTTACGGATCGAACCGTCGAATGCAATCGTTCCGCGTGCACACGATCGGCGTAGCCTTGAGTTTCTGCGAATCGAACACAAGGTAATCTGCATTTCTCGAAGATAACGTCTTAACGAGTCGCGGGTGGCGTGCGGATTTAACGGATCTCGCGCGAATCGTCGCGCCGGTCCAGTTAATGTAGCGTGCGCGCATCAACACCGTCACGGACCACGCGACAAAGGGCAAGAAGAAGAAAGGACCGACGGACGGTAGACGGCTGGCGACGATTTGGAGTTTTGGCGAGCCAATCCTTTCACGAGATGTCAAGGCCGCGTCAAGGAGACAGCCACATCCTCGTCCTGCGTGTGGAGGAACTCGCACGCTGCACGAAGGATACGCAGTCTGACCGTCGTGGTTTACGCAAGGTGAATCGTAGATGAACGAGTCGGTCGTGGGTGATATCTAACCCAGATAGGGTTCCCATCCGTCAAGGTTCCTCTCGGCTTTTTCCGTAATTTTTAGGGTTAGGAACCAGGAAAGTAAAGAAAAGTAAATCTAAATTCCCAATTAGCATTCTTCGTTAAGAAGTTAACATCCGATTTCTTTAACTTTTTTTCTGAAGAACACGAACATGTTGTAAATAAGATTGGCGGATTGTAGAACAATATTTTCTTCTTATATATTACAGGCTTACAGCCCAGCAGGTATGGATAATTTGATGCCTAAAATATTTTACGTAATCGATGAAAATTTGAGTATGCTCTTTGGGTTTCCTTGTTTTCCAGCATCTGTAGTAGGTTTAATAGTAATTAAATGGACCGTTTATTTCGGAAGTGGAGTATATCTATTTTCAAAATAAAAATTACTTAAATATAAATAAAAGGTTGGTCCTAAATTAATCACAAATTATGTGATATCTCATTTTTCTAAAAAAATGGACTTATCCCGCTTTCAAGATAAAGTTGGTCGCTCTGATAGAGTTCGATTTTTGTCCGATATTCTAATATCGAATCACCGAAATTGTAACGTACCCCACCTTAAGGCTACTAGTCCAAAAGGAAAACAAAGTTATTCTCATTCGTTCTAATTTAATCGTAAGACACAATTAAACTTATTTCCAGTCAAGGAAACTTCAAGCTTTAATCTTCTCCGTCCCAGATACGTTCATCTTGCAATGATCTATGATGGATCAACGTTTTTCTCCTAACTAACTTCGGATCTCCACAGTCTCCAACCAAAAGACAAATGTCCCCTCACCACGAATCCAACCTACTAGGAGCATCAGTGAAACGTCTAAAACAGCTCAAACAGAAATATTCCAATAACCCGGTACAAGGTTAAACAAAGAAGAACGAAGCAATCCCTCGGTAGATCCTATCCCTAACCCTCACCTGCTCAGGGACTCCATAGGACGTCGAATGATCGAGAGAAAGCGATTCCTCCGATCTGCCTCTCCGCCGGTAGCGTCAATAGACTCGCGCGCCTTTCCATTCGAGAGTTATCTCGGCGCGTGAAATGAATTCGGACGGTGAACTTCGAACGAGATTCCATCGGAACGGATCCGTCGATGGTCACCGAGACAAGCTAGCCCAGCAAGATCAATCAGAGGGAGCTGAGAACCTCTGATGCGGCAAGCAACCGGCCAATCGGCGATTCTCGAGTGTGACACGTGATGCAAATCACGCGCATAGAAGGAAGAGACGCGTCCACCCCCTCCAAAACCATCCCCCCTCGATCACCTTCCTCTCTGATCCACAGTTTTTTTCTCTCTCCACCGTTCCGTCAACTTGTCGTCCAAGGTGAGCAGACTTTTTACTCTTTGGTGGAGTAGGCACTTCGCTCAACAGACCGGACACGCGTTCGTAGGTGGAACAGAAACCAGACCTGGCCTCCTTCGTCGGGTCCTCTTCCTCCTGCTCCCTTTGCTTCCTTCATCGTCGCCCCTTTCACGCGCGTCGTCGCGCGCCGCCAAGGGCGTCGCGCGCGACGCGCTCCAAAAGCCGATCGAACGAGATCGTTCCGTGGCAGGAAGATTCGGCACGCTCGGTAGGCGTAACAAAATTGCGAAACGATAAATTACCAAACGCGCCACGGATCCAGCCTCGTGGAGGAGCTTGCGTCTGGCAAGGAGGAGCGGAGAGAGGCTAATTTGATTACGCGGAGCAGGCCAACCGGATAAATAGTAATACAGGTGAGTACAGGTGTCCCGCGAGACTCAACCCGCCTCTTGTCGAGCCGAAGGGGCTGGTACAGAGCGAGCACGAGGATCGAATATCGAGAGGATAAGCCTTGAATATGGTGGGACGAACGGGTCGTTTACTCCGAGCGTTCGCCGATCGAGAATTATCTGGTGAAATTCGGAGCGATAGTCGACGGAGGCCCGTAAAATCGATGTTTGCGGATCGTAGCTCGAGGAGACAAAAGGGAGTGAAGCGAGTGGCCGGGTAGCTTCGGCCGATTCGACATCCTAAATTGCCAGTGGGCGGTTGACTAATGGATTGTAACGAGAATTGTCGGGTCGGCATAATGACAACGGTGGAACGAATGCCCGAGCCAACTCACTTGGGTGCCTTCGCAGGAAGCACGATGCCCGTGCTATCGGTGCCGCTCGAGAGCGAATCGTCGTGAAAGGACGTTTACGTAAGGAGCGCGCTGAAGATTCTTTAATAATTTCTCCGTCCTCGAAAGCGATGGTCCGGGCGTAGCATCGACCGAGCGTAGGAAGCTTTCCGTCCAGTAATTCTCCGTGATTAATCTGTTCGCGTTAATCAGACGCGGTACCGTTAGCGCTGGACCCTACTCCTCCAAGGATCCCTTGGATCCACGTGGATTAATACTCTCCGATACATCTCGAGGGTATCGTCCCGAGAGGGTGGGTCCTGGAAATACGAGATATCGAAGGACTTTTAGAGAGTGGTGGAGAGGCTTAGGGTTAAATTGGTAGTAAGACACTTCCTATATAGTCGTGCCGAAAAAATGGAAGACTCACGACTTTCGTGGTGCAACTTGAGAGTCACTGCGAGTGATCCGGCCAGTCTCGTTGGCCGTTCGGCATTCGGCAAGTGAGTCATTCCCGAGGTGGCGTCGGATAAGAATGAACGCGAACAAATAACCTCGAGTTCTCTCTCCCACCGTCGAGCATCGCTCGTACGCTCGGAGCGGATGTGCAACCGCGACGGACCCGAGCGGGGTCTCTTACGAGCGACGAATGAGCACCACTGTCGTCAATCCAGCCAATCGGCCCGTTCGTGCGACGTAACCCGACGACACGTGTCATCCGCGACCCTAGACGGCTTTGAATAAGAATGGACGCGGACAAATAAAGGCAAAGTGATTCCGGTAAGGGCATTTCGAAGGGATAACGCGCATAGGCTACAGGCGACAGGAGATCGAGCCGCGTCCACCTTGGCCACGAGTTTCCGTGAAGATTATTAAGAAAAAAAATGTCGCATAAATAAGAGAATACCCATAATTTCAGAGAGCCGCAAGCGCCAATGCTCACCGGTCCAAACCAGTTTGGTATGCGCGTAAATAATGCACGACACTTCATACGAATAACGCTTATCTTATAATAATAACAACGAATCCTCTACCGACGACAACGAGACACTTCAAGATTTCTTCCTGCATATCCGCCTCGAGTGTTAATAAACGTTGAAGCCTCGGCTGACCTACGAACCGAAAACATTTTATCTCCCCGTGTTTATCCGTCTACGCGTATACAGGCGCTCGGATGAGTATAAACGAAAGCGACGCTCGTCGTTGCCTCTATTTCGACCCGGAATGGACTATCCACGAAGGCTATCCGAATCTCGTGATGGGGAACTTGCGACCCACGGGAAAAATTTCCCGCCACGTCGAGAATGGAAATGTTCCTTTTTAAACTTGTCCTTCTTATTTGAATTCCGAAACGTAGTTTTCTGTTCGTTTCTAAGCCTACTGAACCCTGTCGAGGACATGGACGAGCTTGTAAATACAATATGTAATTTTCTAGAATAACCACGTATGATTTGTTCACCACTACTGTGTCAATGAACGTACTGGTAAGTTTCCTCGAGGTATGAAGACGAATTTTCCTACGAAGACGCGATCGAGGATTGACCCTCAACTTTAACCGTTTGAGTTCCAAGCGATGATATTGCGCTTCTTCCGTTCTGTGACATTATGATGAGATTTAGTGGAATCAGAATCAATGATTAACAACCCCTAATGGTCCCAATTCCGGCTCAACGAGTGGCCAGAATGGTCCTGAATCGAAAGAAGTAAGATTTACCGCTTGTATGTTAACCTAAAAGAGCGTGGTCCAACTTCTTGGCATTTGCGACACCGAACAGAACAAACGAAATATCGCCGCTTGGCACTTTCGGATTGGATAATAACAAAGACCCGTGGCACTCAAGCGGTTAACGCGAACGCAGAAATAAAAGGCAAAGTGCGAATCGCATCTTTTGCGGACAAATAGACGGACTGACGGGCGCCTGGCACGGACGAGCGTTGCCGAGAAAGAGAAAGACGAGCAAAAAGGAAAAAGGAGAACGTTGGAGAGGCCGGAGGAAGAATCTGGTTCAGCAGCGACTAGCTGCTACCCTAGTGGAAATCACGATTCCCACAGCTTTCCCCCGCTAAGTGGACCGCCGCGTGCACGGCCCGTTCATGCTTTTCATTGTTCCGCGGAGTGAACGCCGTCGCCACGATTATGAATGAGCGAAAGAGTATGCAGGCGTTAGTCGCACGTGTGCGTGCCATGCGGGTGCGTGCACGACGCGTTTACGCGCGGCACGTAACCGCGAACGACCAACGTTTAACCCTTTGGACTTTGAGCAATTTTTAACAAGATTTTTCAGCAACTTCGAGTCATTTTGACTATGGGCTACTCCAGCAACTTCGAGTCACTTTGACTATGGGCTACCCCAGCAACTTCGAGTCACTTTGACTATGGGCTACCCCAGCAACTTCGAGTCATTTTGACATGGGCTATCAGCAAATCCGAGTTATTTTGACCGAACTACTCAGGACTATATGTATACAATATAGCGAGCGAAGAAACGGACAAAGCTCCGTGACCAGACTGACTACACTAAACTTGTGCACCAAAAGAACTCTTTCTATATGTATAAAGATACAAAGTATCTTTGAGATGATGACATGCTTTGTCGCCGCAGCAGTGACAACGGAGTCCAAAGGGTTAAATCTAAACTTGTAAGACAGGAGAAAGAGATGAGTCTGTGCACGATGTCGAATTTAAATTTTTCGTAATGACTTATCGCCATTGAGCAAGCTTCATCGCTTGAACTTGTACCACCTCGTTCCAAACGTGTCCTAGAAACAATGCGACCTGGACTCCATAATATCCTAAACTCGGACTTCTATTTTAACCCTTTGGACACCGAGCAATTTTTGCCAAGATCTGTCAGCAATTCCGAGTCATTTTGACTATGGGCTACCAATTGCTCCAGGAGTATATACAATATAGCGCGCGAAGAAACGGACCAAGCTCTGTTGTGACCACATTGACTACACTAAGCTTGGACCAAAAGACTTCTTCCTACATGTATAAAGATACAAAGTATCTTCGAGATACTGACATGCCTTGTCGTTGCAGCGGCGACAACCGAGTCCAAAGGGTTAAAGGACGAAGGATTTCGTGTGGCCGCAATTGTATTCACTGCCGCGTTACGTTTATCTTCTCTTCCGATCCTTCGACTACGTTTCGCCTCGCCAAAGTCGACGCTGTCTCCCGCAGATAAGGCGCTATCAATTAATTCCTTATCACAGATGCGCGTCGCACTTGTAATACGCGCGCTCGCCGCGCTCCATTCACTCGTCCCGTACTTTAGCCACTCGCAATTGAGAATTTTGGGACGAAAAAGAATTTGATGCGATCTGTATGACTGTGAAGCTGGCACGACGTTTTGAAGATAAAAAAGAAACGATAATAGTTC
The DNA here is from genome assembly GCA_944319695.1 of Tiphia femorata. Lineage (NCBI taxonomy): Eukaryota > Metazoa > Arthropoda > Insecta > Hymenoptera > Tiphiidae > Tiphia > Tiphia femorata. The sequence continues at coordinate 5,181,639 of OX090903.1, forward strand.
CACTAGCACTCCTCATAATTCTGCAGTTCTTGATAGAAAATAGGGTAATTATGCAGAATAGGTACTTATAACTGTTAAAAAATCTTTAACTCCGGACATTTACGGGTTGCGAAATTTTGAAAAATTCGCTGCGAGAAACTCGGTGCTTGGCACAGTCTCGTTTAATAGACGAATCTGTCGTAGATGGGATTAGTTTTTCGTTCAATTGTCGCACGGTGCTTTTTACCATAAGATAAATATACATAGGTACTTGGACAAGGCGAAGAGACTCGTTTCATTCCAATGCTACGAACATCTCGTAGAAAGAAATCTCAACTATGCGTATAGAGTGGAAGGTCTAAATTTCTCACTGGCCCTCCGATTCGCGACAATAGCCGTGGGCCGATAAATTAATCGTATCCATAGGAGCAAAGGGTGCTCGTGACGCGCGAATATCTCACCTTTCCTTGGGCACGACGCGTCAGAAGGGAGGTCTTACGTCGGATATGCACTGGACGACCACGCGTTATTTAACCCCAGAACTTATCCGTGGTTTCAACGTCACGACGAGTACATGATCACTGACGTCAGGATATGCGCCCGTCGGACAACCTGACGAACCGTACATCGGATCTTATAATACCATAAGAATACCATAGGGTGGCGCGCAAAAATATCTCGAGACTGAAATATATCAACGGCCTTGTGCAAATACATCGACTACCGGTCAATCAGTTTCCTCCATCGAAAGACACGTCCCTGTGGCTCTTCTTCGCGATCTTTGCCGAGTCATTGGCGTGTCAAGAAGTCATCCACGGTGGATGACGCGAACGAAAAGAAAAAAAGAAAAACACGGTAGGAAGAAGGATAAGAGCGGATCACGGAAAATTGACGGACTCTGTCCCTCTCTCTCTCTCTCTCTCTCTCTCTCTCTCTCTCTCTCTCTCTCTCTCTCTCTCTCTCTCTCTCTCTCTCTCTCTCTAGACATATACATATGGACCGTTTATTTTGAGAATGTAAGTCCAAATTAAAAAAAAACAACAAATTAACTAGTTGTAAATATAAAGTTTACACTAAATTAATCACAGATTTACATCACATTCAAAATAAACGATCCATATATGTGCCGGTGATTGTGAAAGTGGTCTAAGCCGATAATTTCGAAAAATTGATTTTTCTATTTACGTACCACTATTGTCAACTATACGATTGAAATGCGGAATGATTTGTTAACCAAACTTCTCTGACTTAGACCACTTCCACAATCACCGGGGCACATATCTCCTGCGAAATCGAAGAATGAATTCGTCGGTGGGTTGGAGACCTCCGACATTTGTTACTAATAAAGAAGTCGCGGATCCTCAAGGTCGTCTGGATGCTCCTTTTCTTTCGGCATGCAAATGGTTCACTGGGACGGAGGTGAGGAGAGAGAGCGGAAATATGGAGACAATGACGGTATATGCGTACCCGAGAGGGTGGAGAGGAGAAGAGGTGGTAGGAAGACGGAGGTGGGAGAACGTAAGAACGCCCCTGCATTGACGTAAAGCCAAGGTTAATATGGGATGTCTCGAATCGAACGCCTACGTACAATCGACGTACGTAGGTGTAACCTGGCCGAGTCGCGAGTGTACTCCGTTATATCCATTCCGTACACCCGTTTTCCCAGTCGATATCGAAACTTTATTAATACACGCGGCGATAAAAAAAAAGTAGGAGGATGGCCTTTCGTTCGCGAGCCGCTTCGAAGGCGCGAAAACCCATTTCTCCTCTTTCGTCCGCGTAGCCGGCATACTTTCGTATTTTTTCTTTTGATTTTTTTGTATTTTTTTTCTTTTAATTTACAAGGAAACCGCGCGAACTGACCTAGCAACGATTTTAATACGATATGGAACAATCGATAGATCTTGGATAGTAAGAGAATGCCCTAAAGGGTTTTGTCTTTGAGATGTCTCGTTTCGGAGATATGAAATATATACAGGGTAGACCATTGTAGAGTATTCACTGAAATATCTCATAAAGTGACTCTTCAAGATCAAATCAATGGTACAACCAATGGTGGAAATCTTATGGCTCCCTCGATACAATATAAATTGTGTGTGGAACTTTATGTTTGAAATTTATGGAATCTGAGATACTTCAGTGAACAGATTATAATGGCCTAACCCTAATGCGTTCTGCATATATTCCATATCTCCGAAATGAGACATCTTTGAAACAAAACCCATTAAGGTATTTTCTTATTGGTCAGGACCTATCGATTGCACCATATAACATCAAAATCGGTGCTAGGTCAATTCGTGCGGTCCCCCTTGTTAGAAGACCGAGTGGAGAAAAAAATTTCAGCACGATTACACGAAAGGGTAGAAACGATAAGCCCAGAGATAAGAGCGAGCATTTAACAGGTTCTAAGAGATCCGATAATATTGGTCTCCCTGTTATCGAACCGCGATACCTGCCCATGGGAATCGAATCGAACGCTTTCACAGTAGAATCCGACGAGCTCAAAATGAAAATCTATTGTACGGAAGGTCCATGGTTCATCGCGGTAACTCGAGAACGGTCGATTAGACGTAAACGCATGCTGGGAGAATTTCCACAAAGAGAGGAAGAACGGTCGGTCCTTTGAGCGCGGACAACCGTTTAATTCGAGCGGACAGCTGTCCGGGTATCCTATACTCGAGTAACCCAGCACAGTCTTCGAGTAGAACCAACGATCTGGCATTATCATTCGGAAAACTAAAACACTAAACGTTTACTTAAATATTCTTACGACCCATATCCATCGGTGATGCGCCGTAAACAAAGGTTAAAGTGAGGTGCGCTTGGCGTCGACGTAATTAAACGAAATAAGAGAATCCTTGGTCACTCGGTGAATCTACGCGCGTAAACCTCTTATTGAATTTCGATCTTAATATTCGCGTCGTACGCGAATACGATGGCCCTACCGGAACGAGCGACTCGAGAACGATTTAATAATTCTCAAAGCGGCACTGGGAGGAAGCGTGCGATCGTAAACAGGGAGTAACCCACTCGAGAAATCCCATTATGCGCTTTAATCTCACGACGATAAAGCAGCACGAGAATGGGCGACTCGTCACGCAGGATCCTCTCATTGCACGACCCACGGATATATCCGCGACGGTTTACGCGCGGGCCATTTACATACGCGTTAACCGAAGCAAAGAAACTTACTGGAGCGCGCATGCGCGAGTTCGACGGCACGTGGGACATAATCGAGCACATTTATTAACTTGCGTACCTGGCACCCAACTTTATGATATCGAAATTTGTTTTTTCTCGGTCGAAAGAGCTTCGTGTGTACTTCGTTTTCGTTTGTACCTCAAACAGTTCAAAGATATAGAATTTTCCAAATTTTACAAGAGTAGACTTTTTTGTTTTTTTGAGATATCTGAAATCTGCCAACGCCATTCGAAAGAGAATCGTTTGTACCCGTTTGTACTCATTTTCTTTTGGTTTGTACCTCAAAGGATTCGGGGATATAGAAACGTCGAAATTTTACAAGAGACTCATTGTCAGTCTGTCCATGGAGATTGATCTATCTAGAAAGCCTCACTACGCTCTCGAGTTTCAATTACTGTTTTTTTCCGTTTATGCAGTAAATAAAGCAAATAAAGAAAATAAGGTAAATAGATCAACATCCATGTACCTACAGACTGAGCCTCTTGTTGAGTTTGGAAGTTTCTATATCTCCGAACCGTTTAAGGTACAAAGGATGCTCTTTCGGTTGCAAAAAAAATTGGATATCTTAAAATCAGGTACCAGGAAAATTTTAAAAATTCTGTGCCCCTGAACCCTTTGAGGTACAAACAAAAACAAAGGAGGTACAAATGGATACAAACGAACCTCTTTCGACTGAGACAACAAAAATGTCGATATCTTAAAGTTGAATATCAGCTCTTTTATCTCACATTCGCCGTTCCTCTCTCGGTCCATTTTATCAATCGACCCGCCCGTTACTTACGCGCTTATAATTATACCGTATGAACCTTCACGAGGTACTCCTCGATTCTATCTCCACGTTCATCAACTCTAACCGAGAAGCGAAGACACGAGGAAAACACTTTCCACTCTACTAAAAAAAAAAAAAGAGAATCACTTCTACTCTCGGTCGGACCTGAAGATTGACGGACCCTTCGCGAAAACGTTTGTTACAAATAGCAAATCGACAATGCTCGATTGGTCGCGAGGTGGAAACGGAGCGAAACTTTTACCGGTCCACGAAGATACGCACGTAGAGGAATTAAGTTGAAACGATCGACGAGAGAGATCGTAACGAGAAATCGCGGAGTTAACGACGCGACACGCGCGCGCTCCGCTTGGAAAGTATTCGCGCGAGAATATGTACATTGCACGCGAACAATATTGCGCTCGCAGCGTCGCGCGGTGGCTCGGGTCGAGAAAGTAGGACGGATTCCATAATCTTGCTTTAAATCGGATACACGCCGGTGGCGGTATAGGCGAGCCGGGATCTCCGATGCCCGTGAGTTTCTTGGTAAGGCGGATAAGCGCGAAAACAATTCGGCACGCGAGTAGTCGCGTCCTAAAGATCTGTTTACATTTCGAGGAAGCGCGTTCGTTTCCTCCGGAGGAATTTCAAGGGGAAGAAATTGACTTTGTTCTTAACGACTCGAGAAATTGTCCATTGGACGGACGAGGGACTCAGGACTGACTAATATTTCGTTGGTGGTTCAACGATGAGGAGTTACTACCTGTTAAACCCTAGTTGTAGTATTTTAGAAGTCATTCCTTTCTTTATCGCACAGACTTTGGAACGACTTGTCAGACAATATACGTGTGCTTCGTCCTTGTCTAGTTTTACACCGAAAAAATTGTATTCTTATCTTAAGAATTTACCACTTAAGTTTAGAATATTTCCCACTAAAATAAGCAACAAGAGGATCTTTTTAATTTAAGAGTAGAATGTTCTAAACAGATTCGTGTAATCAAATATTCTTAACAGATAAATTTATCAGATATTCTTAACATGACCTGGTGAAAAATTTGTATGGATATATTTCGTATATGATTATTGGAAACAAAACTCTTAATGAAATGCTTTACTCTTTACATTGTCGAAAATTACATTATCCATATCTTGAAATCAGAATTGATTGAGAAATGTAGTCACGAGAGAAGGTTACAATTCATATATACATGCATTTCTATCACTTGTAAATATCTCCATTAAATCGCCCAAATCCTCTTCTTCTAGCCACTTCGTCATTTGCTTATCCATACTTTTTGCATGACACAGCACACAAAATAATATAGTACTTAAAATTAAGCAGAATTGCAAGAGGAACGAGATACAGGCATTGACATGTGCCGCACGCGATGTGTAACCTAACTTAACCGAATACTGACACGCATTGTGTCGCGACATTCAGATAGATTATTAAGAATATATTCTTAATTTAATATCTGTTAAGAATATCTATTAAGATGAATTATTAAGTTTGTATTTTAAGAATACAATTTTTTCAGTGTAGAAATAAGTTGTAATTATACTGTCAATCCTGCGAATGTTACCGTTAGTGTTTAGAAAAGTTTGGGTTTAGATTGGATTTAGTTCAGTTCGGTTTAATTTAATGTAAGGAATAACCTTCTTGATTCTTTTTTGTTTTTTGTTTATTTTCCACGTGGTTGTTGCGAGTTAAGTTAAGTTTAGTTTAGTTATTATCTAATGTTTTCATTCTGGTGCGCATTTTCTGCCAGGTTCATATAGGACATTGTCCCTGAATATCTAATAAATTTATCTATTAGATCTCTGAATATCTGTAAGTTTATCTATCTACTTTGACGAGTCTCAATTTTGGACCAAGCGTGAATATTACGAGTCCGACCTCGCGGAATGATGATCAAATCAAATACGAACATCGCGGGGTCAGTCCGGATTTCGATAAATAGGTTCGCTAGAGGTTAATCCTAGATGGTCATGTCGATGGATTTAAATAGAACACTGTACCTATAAGAAAAAAGAAAAGTATTCCATAAACCCAGGATTAATTTCGCGTCCATGAAAAATTTCTACGACAAAAGTCACCGCCCCTCGTCTTCCTCAATAAAAGCTCCTTCGAACGTTCGCCTACTTCCGGCAAATATCTACAAATTATTCTACAAAACGTATCTACGTTCGTAGCGACATTCGTGCAAAGATACCTCTCTCTAGCGATTGATTCAACACACTTCGAAGAATAAACCAAGAACAACAACTGCACGCCGATGTTCCAAAGTTTTCGCGCCACCGGAAGTACGCTTAACCGTGCTTTCGACATTCCGCGCGTTCTGGCGCGCGCTTGCTGCACCCTCTCTCTTCACCACCCTTCTTCCTGCCCTAGGAGTCACCGCGCAGAAGCACACGAGGTCCAGCTCCAAGCAAGTCGGATTTACTCTCACTCGTCGAACCTTTCTTTCTTCCCCCACCAATGATCAACCTTTTGTCCTGAATGTTATTTTAACCTCGTATTTCCTACCCCAATCCCAAGTTTGAAAAATATTAGATCTACTGGAAACTTTTATCCGTTCTGGTTACAACAAGGACAAATCAAAAACGGACAGAACTTGTAGACCTAATAATATAAAATGCTGAAAAATTTGATGGAGAAGGTTAAAGAGTCACAACCAGACTCCTCAGGCAGCTCCACTTATTCACCATGACTCCCTCTCCCAAATTCCACACCCCATAAAAAAACAACATCCAAAAAAACCCCGAAAAAAAACTAACTCACCACGTGAACACTGGACAATCCAACAGGCTCGCTCTGCTTCTTATCCGTCTTCTTGGCCTGCCGCTTGGCCTTGCTCTCCAGAAAGCGTTGCTTCAGCACCAGAGTGTCCTGGATGTTCTGCTCGCAGAGACCGTTGAAGCTCTGATCGAATCTTGGAATACAATCGGTCTGTCTTCTCCGATAACTCTCGATCCTCCTTCTCAGACGATCGACAACCGCCTGCCTCTTGGGGGTGAGGACCTCCCCCATTCCAGGTGCTTGACCCATTTGTTGCTGTAGTTGAAGCTGCTGACCGGTAACGCTCAACTGTCCAACCGCGGCTAAATCACGAATAACCGATGCCGATTGCCCGATAACACCACCGTTGTTTCCTTGATTGTGATGAGCGTTGTTGGTGGTACCGTTTGGTCCCTGGCCCACGCAAACCACCGAGATGGGCCCAGGGGCGGTGCCAGGGGGGCCTTGCTGGGGCTGGCGGGGCAGAAGCCCCCCGGCCTCCATACAGCCCCCTAAATCCACCGCAGGGTAAGCCAGCTCAGTGAGAACCACTGCTGTCCTGGTCCACGAATCGTCGCCTCGCCTTTCTCGCGGGGGATGCTGCGACCACGTCGTCCTCTACGACCAACACTCTCCTCCACCCGAGCATCCTCCGCCACCCTGCGGCCGACACGCTGCCGATATCGGTGCTGCTACTCCTGCTCGTCCACTTGCGTTCAACGCACATTTGGAACGGAACGACGCGCCCGTCCCCTAAGCCAGTCTCCTTCAAATCCTAATACCAATTCGAAACGATGGAAAATCGTTGGAGATAATGGATGATCCAATGTCAATAAATATATCTATCCACGAGGTGTTTCTTCCGTAGAATTAAATATTAAAAGGATCCGAGTCTACGGTGACCCAAGACTCAAGATAGACCAGACCAACTCGTTCCATAGTTCTCGTTGCAGCAGTGTCACGTGATATTTTACAGGGGACTCCCTGGACCGTCCTTCGCTCACTCACAAGCCACGTGACCGTGAGCAACCGATCTATTGGTCGAGCGCTCGTTTCCTCGATACTAACTGTGTAATCCAACTTAACCTCTTTCACGGAAACGATTATTACCGACTCGTCACGATCATTCTTCTTCCTTTCTTCCTCTCTCTCTCTCGAGGACACACCTTCCCGTATAAACAATCACGAGGAATCCTCGTATAAACCGTTTGTTTATCTTCGGTACTTCCCCACTGTCACTCTCGACGATGCGCGCGCGCGACGTGCGCGAGATTCGAATGGTACTGGTGGCTCCTCCGTGATACGAGGTGGGCACGCGCGAGTCCACTCTCCGTAAGAAAAGAGGCACGCGTCGTAGCGCGATGTGTCTCTTGGTCGATCGTTCGTAGAGAGGGGAGAAAGCGAACCTTTCGATTTGTATTTGACGCTCGACGAACGTCTCTCGATTGGAAAAGTTCATCGGTGTGTGGTAACGCGCGCGAGAGTTCACTCTCCGTAAGAAAAGAAGCACGTTGAAGCACGATGTGTCTCCGAACGTTCGATCGTAGAGAGAGAGAGACAGAGAACCTTTCGACTTGTGTTTCAGCGGTGGACGAACGTCTCGATTGGAAAAGTTTATCGGTGAGTGTGTAACGCACGCGACGGAACCGACACGATCGAGCCGCACCGTGCCGACGTACGACCGGCTGTGATACAGGGGGGTACGCAAAACTGACGAAGAACCGGGGACGGCGGCACCCGAGACGCGCCGAGCTCGATCCCCCGATTGTGTCCCGGTGCGTCGAGTCCGCTGGACGTCACAACAGGTAGTTGAGGCGAGGGCAGCGTGCTCCCGCTCGTTCGGAGTGAGAGAGGAATGGGGAGAGAGGGAGCGAGAGGTCGAGAAACGGGAGGAACGCGTGGGAGAGAGAAAGCTCGAACTCGTGGGAGCGAGATGGTAGAGACGAGAGAGCGGTTGTGAGTCGAGTCGAGTGAGAGGGAGAAAGAGACGTGGACGCGAGGAGGGAGGGATGAAGGAAGGAAAGAGCCTGCTCTCGGTGTTCCCTCGAGTCTCTCCGCAGCAGCATGCCTCCGCGCAACTGTCCGAGCTGCTGCAGCCTCAACTCCGACCCGCACGGAACGACGACGACTGCTTCACCGTCCTATCCCTCCTCTCGTTCGTGCTCGTAAGCCTCGTTGCTTCCCTTTCTATCGCCCTTTCTTCCACGTACCGAGTAGTGCTTCCGCCCTCGAGGAACTTCTCGAGGCTCGTGGAGGCTCGTAGATCGCATTTGGGATATACGATTGTCGAGAGTTGTTATTTCGTTCGGTAAGGTTGATTCCTCGGATTTCGAAATTTCTTTTAGTCTTCTTCTTCGTCGTTTGCCTCGGTACGATGGTATATCGATTAAGAGATCCGATATAAGTTTTTACACTTTTTCTTGAGGCTTGTTGGAACACCTCTCGGTACCGAAGTTCCGCGAGATTCGCGGTGTCGTGTTTCTTTTTACTTCGGACTCGTACATGGCGATCACATGTCATCGAGCGTTGCCATCGAACGCCGCGCGAACGATCCACCAAACAATTACATAACCTCACTTTTCGACTGTCACCACGTCCGTGAATGCACGTCGCGTAGTCCCGGAATCGCGGAAGGCGCGCGCCCGCCTTGACAACGATAGGAACGTAAACGGCCGTTTGGATTAGCCCTCGTGAACGCGCGATGCCATTAACAGGACTGCGCGTGGGTACAGGAGCATATATCGTTCAAACGGCGTACCATAATTACGGCGACTGACGCGGCTGCATCCTGGTAGGAGAATGACAAACTACGAGGAGCGTTCACTGTCGAGCGATCGGATTCTACCTGCGCCATCTGTCCCCTGTGACGTTTACCGTTCAAGCGAACGGTGGATAAAATGGCAACGAGGGAAGTAACGGGTGAGGATAAGAATTCTAGGAGGTTAGCTCGTTGGTTAAATTCGCATGCCGCAACAACGTAACCTTAAAAACGTTAAACACCTTAAATGTAATCTTAAAAACCTTAGAAACAAGGGTGAATAATAAGGTTGAGTATTTTCGAGGAATAACCGTTGCGCTAGCGAATCTTAGTGCTTATGTTACTCGATGTTAAAGATGACCTCCGGTGTTGTTAAAGTTAAAAGTAAAATTCCTATTATCGAAGGAACGAAACCTTCCATTAAAAATGCCCAGTTACTCGTTTCCAGTGGTATTCCATCGTTGGATAATATTATAGGTATGAGAGAGTATTTAGTGTTTAATGGATTTCTGGAGTTCTCATTTATTGTCTATGTGTATTTTCAGGAGGCGGTCTACCTATTGGTTCCATTTTCTTAATTGGTGCGTACAAATCATTATGTTTTAGTTGAGTCGTCGAGTTATGAAGAAATCGATGAATCTCGATACGACAAAAGGCAACAGATAATCAATCTTGGTGGTCTCGTTAATATTTTCAGAGGAAGATGCGTATGGCTCGTTTGCTAAGATTATGCTAAAATATTTTATGGCCGAAAGCATAGTTTCCAACCATTCCTTGTTGGTTGCGTCTCAAGATGCCAAAACTTCGGAAATGATATCCGAGTTACCCGCTCCTATTACCACGACTGCTTCGCCGCCTTCTGTAGAATCGCAAGATACCGCACCTATGAAAATCGCATGGAGATACGAAAATATGAAAGTTTCCGATACAACTACATCAAAATATCAGGCATTAGGTCATTTTTATGATCTGACTAAGAAAATGCCTCCGGAATCTATACAAAATGCAAATATAATCGAATGGGATGGATGTAATATAGAAGAAAATAGTCGTGTATTTACTAATCAAGCTTATTTCGACTTGTTAAGACTTGTACAAAGTACTTTAAAAAATGGAGAATTCTTTTCTTCTAACACTCCTGATAAAAGAACGGTCTTAAGGATAGCGATTTCTTCTTTGGGGTCCAGATTGTGGCTATCCGACTCCGTAGAGGACACGCATCGAGATTTATTAAAATTCTTGTACTGTCTTAGGTCGCTTTTAAGAGAATCTTATGCCGTAGTTGCGATAACAATTCCTGTTGAGCATTTTGATGCATCGGTAAGCATGTAATATACATACAGCACGAATATGGTATTTTATAAGTATGTTCTTACATATGCTAAGTAATAACATTTGTTTTCATCTTTTAGAGCGAAGTTGTTCAACGAATCGAACACATTTCAGATATATCTTTAAAAATAGATCCCTTCATTGGGTCGTTCGGAGACAATAATATTGCATTTAAAAATTATCATGGACTTTTAAATATAAAAAAATTATCCGCATTAAATACCCTGGCTCCTCATCGTCCAGAATCGAGGGAGCTTGCATTCAAACTTTCACGCAAAGTTTTTCATATAGAGGTAAATGCTTCTCTTTTCTTTTCGAGTTATAAAATTTAAATCTAACACTGTATACTTTTTCATGCGTAATTACAGATATTTCATCTCCCGCCAGAATTGGAGGACTCCGCGCAACGAGAGCAAGACGAAGCAGCACAGCCGAGCTGTATGAGTGGAGGAAACTCGAAACTAAGCTTTTAAATTTACAAGTATTTTATTATTTAACATGAAATCTAATGCCTCTGTAAATATCTGTATAAAACATATTTTTTCTAACGTAATTTTATTAATGCTAAAAATATAAGAGAGTACTGATTTCACGATTTGGAACTGGACACTGAAAAATACAAAGTCCGCGGGTGTAACCTGTGCCTGCCCTATTTAACGGGAAGTGCATGGTGTGGCGGCTGAATTAATGTAGACGGGAGGAGATAGGCTTCGTGCGCACTTACAATAATGCGCATAAAATATCTCCCCTGTGCCACACTATACCAAGAACCAAACTGTAATTCGCTTTACAGTGCGCATCAAGACTATGAACTTCCAATGAAAGTAGACCGTGAGTGATTATACAATGTAATGACGCGTGTAGAGCACCGCGGATTTCTAATCATTTGGTTAAGAAATGGAATATCATCGTTTCACTGCATTCCAAATTATCACGATAGATACGTTATTAATCCATTAAGTACCAACTTTTTTCTATAGAGTTAAATATATTTTTTACAAAATATACGCAATAATAAACACATAAAAAATCGATAAAATTTCACTAGTCCCAAATGGAAACATTGGTACTTAATGGGTTAATATCGACGAATCCTACGTGAGTGCATTCGAAACTTGGACGGTAAGTAACGGAAGATTACATTTGCATTTACGAGGAAATTCAAAAACTTGTCGAAACAGATCTTTCGTTATTAGACAAAACCGTATTTTGAATGCGTGCTTCGTATTCTGAGTTTTTAAATATCGTTAGTGAAACGATCGGTAATCTTGTTTTTACTTTTCAGAATACACGATATTCTACTCTCTTCCCTACTGACGAACTTCGAGCGGTTCACGTGAGACCGTTACATGTAAAGTACGAATTTTAGCCACACCTGACCAAAACACAAACATACGTAGGCGCTTTTCATCCCCCCTTTTCTCTTCCGCGCCTTTCTATTTCCTTCCGGTTCCATCCGGTCGGTCGCGCATGAGGGCATGTAACGCAAGCGCACCTACCGGCAGTCATACGGCGCTTTACAACTATCGGCCCCACACGAGGTTTTAGTCTCCGAACATACGCGGCCAAGAGCAGTGCGGACCCAAAAAAATACCTCAGCTCGCATGAACATTCTATTACCTTTCAATTGCACATACCATGTCGGCGCAGCATAAGTGATATGAGGACTCGTGATCTCCGCTCGTTTATCAATTGAATTTGCGCGAAAAATCTAAAGTGTCGGTATCAAGAATGGAAACGAGAAGATTCGCCGTATCCCGAGGTTTTGTGTGCTTCTCGAACGTAATTTTTTTGGTAAGTGAACACTCCTTTTATTGCTAATTTAAAATTACATTTCATCATATCGATCATTTCTGGAAACTCTTCACCAATCGTGGACCAAAGACTACAAATCATATTCTTTTACACCTACCTTAATAATCTTACCATTGTAACTCTACTTCATATTGAGTCCATGGTTGGGGTCCGGCTTCAAATTTCACAACGATTATTGTTTAAAATTTCAATGTTCTACCGACTATAGACCGATGGTAATCATCGATAACGCATACACCGTATTTTGGTTTCAGATATCAGGTTTCGCGCTCATGTCATTAGGAGCCCTGCTGCTAACCGACAACGAGCGAATCCTATTATCCAGATTACTAGGACCTGGAGACATTTATCCGGATCAGCCGATATTCTATTATTTGGCATTCGCCATAGTCGGTTTGGGCTTTCTCATAGCGATCACCGGTCTCCTAGGGTGCTGGGCCGCGTGCCTGGTCAATCGATGCATCACGATATCCGTAAGTTCTTTTCACCTTTTTCCGCGAATCTCGAAAATGAAAGAGGACTCGAAAACGAAAGAGGAAATCGTGCTAGAAGGGAAAATCGGCATGTGGCAGTAGCGAAACGGTGCTCGAACTGATCATCGTAATTACCGAGTAACATACTCCAAGCGATCCTGGGTAAGTAGCCCATTGGACGTGGAAAATGATGGAAGACGGATAATATTCGTAGACCGTTCGAAGTATCGCCATTAATGACTGCTTTCGATGGAGAATCGTTCGCGGAACGGCAACGGAGGGGAAAATGCAGTGGGCGCATACCGCACGTTCTCGGTGCATTTCATTGCACCGATGCGCAACGTTGCGTCTCCTCTCTCTCTCTTGGACGGTTATACGCGCTAATCAGTAAAATCCAAGGTCCGTCCTATCTGCATGCTCCTCCGTGGCAAGAGATTCTTCACCGAAGCCGAACCACCAGCAGGCTACGGGGTAAGTTGGTTTTTCCAGGGCGCCTCGTGCCTTGCGGTCACGCGTCGTTGCCCGGAAACGGATCAAGAGACGCGCCATCGGAAGAAGGGTGGCACGTCCCAGTGGCACCTAAAAACAGTAATCGTTCCATTCGTAGGATCATTCCTTTTTACAAGGTGTGATCCTCTACTACGTTAATACTTTGACTGCCATCCTGATTTTCCATGGATGGCTCGTGGTGCCACCACACTTTGCATTTTCTTGGTGCACTTTTTTTTTTGTTAACGTGTATGATCTTTTAAAGTACTGTTAATTGCGATTAGTATAATCATTTTTTTTATTATTTTTCTGGGGTCACCGGTGACCACCGTGGCGCCACAGAAAAAACCGTGGCCGGTCTAGGGTTGCCAGGTCAAAAAATCGGATAGAAGATTTAAAAAAACAAATTTCATGGAATAATTCAAAGAATAACTAATAGGCATTAATCATCCTTATTTCTGTAAAATTAAAAATATGTAACATACACGCAGGTGCGTGAGGAAAGGGCACCAATGGAACGACCTCTCTCCGCTCGCGTTGCGTTGCGTGCCTCGATCGGTAACTGGCTCGTTAGTAAAACTGTCAATTACTCTACTGATTCGAGTATCAAAGTTACAAGTATAAAAAGCCGGACGCCGACTATTTTTGGCCGGACAAACAATTAAAAATCCGGACACCTCGCAACCCTAGGCCGGTTGTATATGACCATCGTGACAGTCAAAGTGTTAACGAGACATGAATGCCACGCGGCTCGGTTTACGCAAAACGATTCTACCTTTTGTAATGGAAGAAACACTCGAGACGGGAGAAGCTTCGTGTCGCGCGTAATGAGATATCGGATGGAAAAACGCTGGAGGTGACCATCGTCAAGGCGTTTTACAAAACCGCGAGTGCACGAAGGATTATACTTTCTCTTTATCGCGTACGGTTTACTTTTAGCACTGTTTACTTTTCCCTTCTCAAGACTCACGGGAGTAGCCCATTTGTGCGCTCGTTTTTTCGTTAGTGGCCACTTTCTAATCACATCGTTCGCTTGTCCTCAGTATCTCGTTACGATAATTTTGCTGCTCCTCGGTGAGTGCGTCGTGTGCATCCTCGCCGTATTCTGGCCCCATTTACTCGGAATCGATGTCAGACCAGCCCGATTAATACGGGCCCTCCAACGCAGCTATGCTGTCCCTGGACGAGAACAGTTCACGGCGGCCCTCGATCTGGCACAGACCGCGGTGAGTCTATTTTAGATCTTGTCCGACATTATTGAGAAGATTGAGAAACGTCTTGCGCGACGGCTAACAAGGAATGATCCCCAACCCGGAAATTCAAAAAATTCTGAAATTTTGTGGAAATGTAGAGCAACACGTCCTGAATGCGACACTATTTTTTGTTGATGCGGAAAAACGGTTTAAAGGGGTGAAAACCTCCCTTACAGAAAATTCGATTATTTCTTCCGCGCTAGTTATCTTCGAAACGGTAAGAGATATTGAAAAAAAGTTAAATAATGTTTGAAACGATTTTATGAGCACTATAAAGTAGCGTCAAAATTATTTCGAAAATTATAATTGTTTATAACAATATCTCCCCCCTCCCCCCGAAAGACGGAAGATTTAAACTGTCATTCCGGCCAGAAGATAGCTCTTTTCGAGCACTTTTGACACATGTATATAAATGTTCGTGGATAATTTTTTTAATTGTTAATAATAATATTTATTATCTTCGAGTTCCTTCAAAAAAGGTACATGGTACGTTTCGTCATGCAGAGAATCGTGTTAATCGTATTAAGGCTATAAAATTCTGTAAGATTATTAAAAGTAATTTTATAAAATCTATACGCACGGAATAATGTAATTAAATTACAGTCCCTTATTCATAACCAACTTTTGTCACCAAAGTATTACGATTTATTTGCTTATGCGTGGTATAAAAGTGCATACATCGACAAGAAACCAAATAAATTTGAAAATCCGGTAGATTTCGCTTTTTCGCAACAAGAATTCGTATCTTCGCCTTGTTGCTCCATATGCGGCAATCATGCTATCATACGATGTGCGTGGTGCAATGCATTTCTGTGTTTTAAACATTTCTTTGAAGAATTCCATCATCACGAAGAATACGTTTACAAATAGATTTTCTAAAATTACTTTTAATAATCTTACAGAATTTTATAGCCTTAATACACGATTCTCTGCATGACGAAACGTACCATGTACCTTGTTTGAAGGAACTCGAAGATAATAAATATTATTATTAACAATTAAAAAAATTGTCCATGAACATTTATATACATGTGTCAAAAGTGCTCGAAAAGAGCTATCTTCTGGCCGGAATGACAGTTTAAATCTTCCGTCTTTCGGGGGGAGATATTGTTATAAACAATTATAATTTTCGAAATAATTTTGACGCTACGTTATAGTGCTCATAAAACCGTTTCAAACATTATTTAACTTTTTTTCAATATCTCTTACCGTTTCGAAGATAACTGGCGCGGAAGAAATAATCGACTTTTCTGTAAGGGAGGTTTTCACCCCTTTAAACCGTTTTTCCGCATCAACAAAAAATAGTTTCGCATTCAGGACGTGTTACTCTACATTTCCACAAAATTTCAGAATTTTTTGAATTTCCGGGTTGGGGATCATTCCTTGTAAGTTTTGTCTCTATCCTGATATTCTTCGTCCATCATTGGCAAGCTGAAGCCTGAGTGATGATTTTTCATCGTTGAATATTCCCAACGAGGTGGTCGAGACGAAGACAATTAGAACCGTCATCGAACTCTGAATCAACCGTTACAGTTCTCCTGCTGCGGTATAAACGGAAGTAGCAATTATGGTACTTCGTGGTGGAGGCTGCAGGAAGTCGGACGAAGAGAATTGGTGGTGCCTCTCAGTTGCTGCACCCTGAATAACGCCAACGAGACGGGCTCCTTCCTCAACCCCGAACCTGCCAATCTCACTCTCTGCCAGGCACTGAACCCCGCCGAACATCAATACGCCCGCCATACGGTGGTACGAATCGTAATGAGGAAGTTATTAAGACGGGTGGATAAAGAATATTGCGATGTGCCGCCCAGTGACCAATGGTTCCGACCAACCATTCGAGAATACGAATTTAACACTAGATTTATCGAAACCAGTCGATTCGACTGGTTGAAATAAAAAATCGTGTTTATAAAAAATATTCGGTAAATCTATTGTTAAAAATCGTTCCGCTCTGGCCAATACGATGATTGTTTATATTTAAAAAGCTAGGTCCCACGAGCTGTATAAAAGGGTCGTGTAAAAAAGGGTCGTGTAAAAAACTAAGATTTCTAACGTTCGTGGAAAACATTATTCTTATCTTAATCATCTGTGATTCGCTTGGATAGGCTGGGTTGGGTTTAACAACTAATGCACGATAGGTAGCTCATCGGGGTTCGAATCGTTCGATGACATCGTTCGTTGCACGACGGCGCATATGGTCGCGAAAATATCCAGATAATAAACCCGCATGCAAATGGAAGGTCGAAGGGGTCACATTCGTATATATGCGGGCTACAGAAACGACAACGTGACATCGTTACTATGCTTCGAAGTCAGATAAGCTGTAAAGATAAATCGGTACTGCGCGAAGATCGTGAAACCTTATGCCATCTCTGACCCCCGTGAACAATCGACGATTCTTGCGACGAGACGAAATAATGAATTTACAATTATGGATTTGAAAGTTAAAAGAAATTATGAATTTTCGCAGGGATGCTTGGAGATGATCGAGAAGTGGACGCAGGAGCAGGCGTTGATCATGCTCGCGATTGGTTTGTCCATAATCTTTATCGAGGTAAGCGTACTTCTCAGCACTTTCCTTGCGTGCACGAAGGGTAACAACAGGGGCAAGTCACAAACGTCAACGTTCACGTCCACGCAGACACTCAGTCCGTTCAGCGACAGCGAGAACGATTTCGGTAAGAAATACTCTCTCGGTCATAGACTTTGATTGTCGTGTCACTTGAAATCGGGTGATGGTTTCAGTGTCTAATTATAAATAATCTAAACATGTACACCTAATTCAGTTTTTACACGATAGGCACGTTCCCGAAGAATACGTGTAAAAAGGAAATTGTGTAAAAGAATATATTGCATCTATGGAAAAATATTCAGTGGATTTAAGAACGAATTCAGTAAATCGATCGTGTTAAATAAAAATAAGTCGTATAAAAAGAGAATTAACTTGTTTTCCAAGTCCTGTTAAATCAAAATCGTGGAAAAGAAGCTTGTGTAAAAACAGAATTAGCTGTATTTTGAAGTAGAATTAACTCTTTAGATAGTTAACTAAACACTCACCAAAATTCAAGGTGACGTGGCAGTCAACGTATCAACCAAGCTTCAAACATGTGTCTTCCAATGCTCCTATTACGACTGGTTCATCTCGAGAAATTTTCAGGTATCGAGAATAGGATGCACATGTCTGGAACGACGTTCGGTGCTAAATCATGAAGATGGCTAGAGGGCAGCGAGGCAGTGGCAGATAAGGGAAGAAATGCAGACACAGGGCACCCAATATCGAAGGATGGAAAATACAAAATGAACGCGTACAGTGGAAAAAGCATTATCGAGGAATGGGCCAATCCACCGAGTCATCCTAACACCATGCTCAGAAGCGATCAGTTGTACGAGGAACGAGCCGTCGACGTTGTGATCGGTCAGGATCCACGTCAGAATTTCTCCAATAATACCATCCAAAATCCGATCGTGGAATCGTCGAAGATCAAAAGAGAAACTGAGGACATGGAGGCGAATAAGGAAAATATCGTAAAGATCAAGCGTCCTCGAGACGGTGGCACCGTCAGGAGCATCCCTATAAAAGACTATCGAGCATCCATCGCTCAGAACATGGGAACCTTGAGAAAAGCAATGGTACCCGAGATGCAATTCGAGTCTTTGGTTTCAGAGCCGGAGAGGACCGTCTACGTGCCCACTAGAAGAAGATCGTCCGTGCTGAGAGAGGCTGGATTCGAAGAAAACACCAAGGAGACTTCAATGCCGCGAATCTCAAACAGTTTACCTCTGCGGAGTACCAACGATCAGACTGTGGTGCATTCGACGTGTCGTCACTGGCATCGTCTGATCAACTCTCAGGATAAATCGTGTTGCGATTACGCGAAGTCAAAGTGTCTAGAATCAAATCCGTGCAACCTGGAGCATTGGTCGCAACAAAGAGAGAAGCCTGAAGATTTTGCAGATTTGAACGAATACTTCAGAAGATCCTCATCGAGGAGATACGGTTCTAAGAAATCGAGAAGTTCTTGTCGTCGCGAGGAGTTCGTCGAGGAGAGAACGGACACGGCTACTGGGAATAGCGCGGACGATGAAATTACAAAGGTACGAGGGAACCAAAATTTCGAGAGGGGCCACGTGGGCCAGAAGATCTTCGCTTACGAGGAGAACGTCCGGCGCAGCAAACGCAATTGTCTAGGTGGAAATCAAGCAGGTCCGGAGGTAAAGAAGTATCGAACGATCGGCGTGCCTCTCGTGGGAATGCACAACGCGTGTGGATTGCCGGTGGTCGCGTCCTGGCACGAGCACGAGTTCATCGAACCAGTGAGGATCACTGGAAGAATGGTGGAGACGTTACGACCCGTTTTCAACGAGTACCGCGTGTCCTCGAGAGCGCGTCGTCGAACGCATCCGAAGAGGAAAGCTCCTCAACCCGTTCGAACGACGTCTAACAAAATCTGTACGTCTAATTCGCGGTGTGGCGGCCGTAAGGTGCAAAAGTCGTCGTCTGCATCGTTGGAGGTAGCTAGAGATCGTGTGACCAGGCGAAAGAAGCGCCAAGCGTCGTTTAAAACGAGCAAAGTGGGCACCCTTCCGTCCAAGGCTTCCTTTCAACGATCGTTGAAGATTGGAAAGCGCGCGTTTCCCAAACGATCGTCGATGGACACTTTAGGGAGTAAATCTCTGAAGGAAGGTAACGCGAAGAGAACGACTCTGTACGCGAGGGATGCCGGGGAAGATGCCGTGCAAGTATTGAAAAGTTTGTGCCTTAATCCTTTGGCACGCACCAAGTCTGAGACCGATATGATGTGGTGACTACGTTTTGTGAGGAGCTTGGGTCCAATGTGGCAAGCATCTCGTGTGGTGTCCTCGTGAAGTTCTACGCTTTCCAGTAAACAATAGAGCAAGTTTAAACTGTTGCTGCCCTCACCTCGAGTCCGAGGTCTTTGGAAGTTACGAAAGTGTCGAGTGAATTTATCTTTTCGTTTTGTAATTTTAATCGTGTCTTTTTGTATCGTGCAACGGAAAATTGAGTAAGAGCTCTGTACATTTGCTCTGGGTAGATAAACACCATTCTTTAATGTACATTCTTATCGTATATTTGTTCACATTTCGATGAAAATTCCGTGGAAATATTTTCCTTCGCTTAGAGTTGTTTGCAGGATGTAAAATACTTGGTCTGTTTTATCATAAGTATGATCCGCGCATTTTGCATTTATAAATACTGTAATAATTCGAATAAACTGTAAATGCACAAAATAAAAAAATCGGCAGAATTAAGCGACGTTAAAAACGCCAACGTGTGCGATCCTAAAGTCGTCGTTCAATTTAGTACAATTTCTTCTCCGTATCTTTTACGAATCTTGCAGTAGCACGACGTACGTCGTTACGAAGGAAACCATCTGGAAGAAGTGTTAGTTGTTTTAACAATAGGATAGAAACAGGTTTAAAGTGTTTACCGAGAATAACAGGCCAAAGTTGAGAACGAAGTAGCCTTTAGCTGAAAATTGGACCTTCCTATGGTGGAAATATAGCATCGACTCGATTCTTTCCTGGAATGTCCAAGTTAGATTAAATGCTCTCTGTGGCGCACTGTGGGCATAAAGTTGTTTTTTAGTGCCAAAAGTCGTTCGACGGGTGAATTCTGAACCGATTGCGATGAAATTAGCCTTAAAAGATGCATTATTTATTGTACTGTAGCGGAGACCTGCACTTTTTTTGATATTACAATTTGTTAATCTCTTCAGCTGGAAAGACGTGCTACGCCATTTTGAATTTTGAAATTTCCGTCACGGTTTCGTAATCAGCGAACCCGAAAACCTTTGTATATCAAGATCGAAGGAATTATGAACACCCTAAGCAAAAAATGATTGCCAAAAGTTCCGAATAATTTTAATTTTATATTAATTGACAAATTGCAATATCAAAAAAAGTGCAGGTCTCTGCTATAGTACAATAAATAACGCGTATTTTAAGACTGATTTCATCGCAATCGGATCAGAATTTAGTCGTCGAACGACTTTTAACACTAAAAAACGACTTTATGCTCCTGGTGCGTCGTCTACCTCGCATACTGAACACTACCTCGTCACTCATGGATAACGCGAAGATCGTTTTCTGCTCGGTAATGACCCCTTCGGTACGACTCGTCTATAAGAACAAAAGAATATCTGAACACACGTGTAACATCACACACATTTCTAGAAAGATGTGGTTTCTGTACCTCGTTTATGATCAACTGACCCATTATACAAAGAGATGCGTTGTCCAGTACTATAACTGACACATCGATTGGATAACTGTGTCCGTCGTTCTTAATTATTTGCAACAAACTAAACAAAAGCTGTACCAAACCTGGAACAATATTAAAGAGCAATACTTGTCCCAGAGAATTATTCAAATCGTCCGCTATATCTACGAGCACTTGATGTATGCATCGTACGTCACGTGTAGTAATGACTTTCTGACGAGCACTGATCTTCTGCGAATTGGAATAAGCTGGCAATATTTTGTGAAAGTGACGGAAGCGTAGCAATAGTAAGTAGAGAAGGGTGCAAATTAGAACGATGTACCAGGACTTGCAAAATTGCAAGCCTATGTGCGAGACCGCTAACAATGACGAGTTAAGATGATATTTATCTCGAATGAGCATGCTGATCGCATAAAGTGTCTGCACTCGATTGACGAGCATAATTACGATGTATATCCACAAAAGAAAGTAATTGTCGTGTCTTTTGTAACCAAGCATTGCCATCTTATTGTCGTAGAGCTCGAGTTTTTCGAGAAACTGGAATGTTTCAATTCAAGAATCATAAGTTTAACAAACCGTTGAAAGAAATTCAAAGGTAACGTGCATATTGTCAACTCACTCTGACGAAGTCTCGTTTCTTTAGGATCATCACTATTGCACCATGGACGAGAGAAAGGATGGTTAAACTGTTCTTGACTGTGAGAAACATCCCATAGGTCTTAGAGAGATTTGTGAAGTGCGGTGAAGTCATATAATATAGATAGTAGAGAAAAATGTGAATGGCACGAAATGTCATCGAAACGAGACAGTAACAAACGGTCCACTTGCCACTCGGAATTGGTCGGCCATTTACAATTTGAAAGCATGCCAAGCCGCACACTCTGGCAATTAAGAGAATAGGCGATAATCCTCTGAACGACATTATCCTGGCTGGTACATATTCTCACGTGAAACGTTTAACTCTATTCTACGTTGAATGTATACTCTTCATACGATTTCTGAAGTTACTGCAGAAAGTTATGCAGGCTAGCACAAGTCACTTCGAGCAATATTACTCGAGCTTACAGATTACAGAGAGATATTTACCGTATAATTTAACGAGTAGATAAATCCTGAATCTAAAAGCCAGGCGATTCCATGAAGTGTTGCTAATGTCGCATACTAAAACGACACAGATTGCAATAACGATTATGTACCGATGTGTCGTTAGAAAGATATGAATCAGTTAATGTGTTTCCAACATTGATCGTGTTTAAGCAGACTTAGTTTGCGGTTCGCCTATTATATGAATATACGGTCGAACGTATTAAATCAATATCTGTAGTGTATGTATATGTATATTTCATGTACATAGCAATAATACAATAGGGATTGAATATTTAAAGCGAATACAACGCGCTCTCTTTGAAATTATTATTTCCACACCACTATGTACGTAGTGATAGTCGCGACTATCTGAAATTACAGTAAGAATTTCGAAAGAAATAATAATAAACAATTTTCATTATAAACTGGAAAGTACGAGGTGAAGAGACTTACAGTTTTTATAGTACGAAAGTTAATTTCGAAGAAATCTCCTGCAGTGAAGACCACTCGATTGTGAAGATAATATAGGGTAAGCTCAATTTTCGGCTGTAATAAATGAACAAGCATCGTTGATAATCTTGGTATCGGTTATTAGCTGGATACACACGTAAAGATAAATCTTACCGATGAATCGTACCAATAAATCGGCAGATAAATTGGTTTAAAATATCGTTAAGATAAATCGGGCCTTTGACACTAACAAGCAAATTTATCTGAGCGATTTGTTGTAACAAATTTATCGGTCACTTAAGTTGGTACATGTGTGCTGGACAAACGATTTATCTTTTAAATTAGAAAGATATTTATACGATCGCTGATCTTTCGGATTTCCATAAAATTTGACCGATATCAGTTGGGTATAGACTAAAGCTCCCGGTCAGAACCGTGTTTTAAAATACACGGGTACACGTGACACGTGTGTCGTGCTACACGTTATATGTATTTAACACGGATATCCGTAGATACACGTGTACACCGGTCACTATAAGAAATTTTTATCACAGCATCTTACATCTTGTGGCAAATTGTATGTATTTGCATACATAGATATTTTTTGTATCTCTACGACACTTTTTTATATTTCTTAGAAAAAAAATTTTCTCATCATTTTTGAAGTGTTCGTGAAATAAATACACGTGCACACATGTACTCGTGTACACGTGTAATAGAGGGCACTAGTATAAACAATTGGTACGATTTATCTGCCACCGTCGCCACTTATCGATCTTCTTGTGTGTATTGCACCACAAATAAATTGGACCAATTTATCTGTCACTATTCATGACCAATTTATCGTTGATCTTTCAGTTTTTATAGACAACGCTAACATGCAGATTTATTTCTAAGATTTGACAAATCAGAGATAAATTGTCCTAATTATACAGAGAAATCTTTACGTGTGTTTCCAGCTATTGAGATTTCATTTACCATAGTTTCCCTCACGTCGGTCCATGAAAATCTACTTCCGATCACGGTTGTTCCAACGCTGTTGGCCTGCAAAGTACAATATCGGAAAGAATGACATAATGGGAGAATTTTTGTCTAGAATGTGAAACGACTAAACATATGGACCGTTTATTTTGAAAGTGGTGTAAGTGCATTTTTTTAAAAAAATTAACTGGTTATAAATAAAATGTGTACGCTAAATTAATAATAAATTGTGTAACGCCTCATTTTTTTTTTAAAATGGACTTACACCACTTTCGAAATAAACGATCCATATGTTGCATACCTCCTGAGCTGTATAATGGCACACTGTGCACATGGCGAATAGTTCAATAATTCCGACAACGCAAGGTCCGATGAAGTGCAAGTCTCCGTGTAAAAAAAAATAATGCGCCCCCCACAACAGTCTCGTGACAAAAAAGAAAAATCGTGTTATTGTGATTGTGCCGTAAATTCGGTTCAAAATATTCGCTGCTACACAAAGAATCTCATGAAGATACTTTGAATCTTGAACATTTAGCGTATTGACATCCACGCGAATTTTTCTCCCTCTCGTCTTAGCTGCTATAACTTTATTCAAATGTTGGAAGCGTTGCAACAAAAGATCAAAAATGATAACAAATTTTAAAGTACTATAGGTCGCGATGGTGACAGTGATAATGTTTAGAAATCCCCTGCTATTGTGTCGCGTCAGTATGATATTCCATATATATATGCCCGCGTTTCCGTGTCCGAGAAGAATAATAAGAACAAGCCATATCCACCTGTTCCAAATCACATCTTTTCTCGTGCATCCTAATCGTGTTGTCGCTTTGTTATATTGGTCAAATACTTCAAACAACTGTAATTATCACTGATTGTTAATGCAGCTAATGTTGAAAAGCACGCTTCCACGCTTCACACAATACCCATGCACATTACACATTCCTACACACCTTAATAAATAATTTTCCAAATCGCATGAAATTGACGATTTCGACGATTAACGACAAATTCAGCGATAGGTTAACTATGAAGGCCAGTTTATCTCTTATGGGGAACGGATATTTGTGTACAATATAGAAAACGGAATAACCCGTGTACACTATGTAAACTATTAACCAAATGAGACAAGCAACGTATTGCCAGCACAAACAAACTTTTAACTGTCCAGAAGTAACTTTATGCGGCAAAATGCCAAGGATGCTGAATAGAGTGAAGAAAAATCGTAGTTTTTGTATGGAGTACATTGGCACCCCGGAACAATCGGTTTTTACTCTTTTCATTTTCGTCACTTCGAACTGACATAAGCGGTTTACACTGCTTGCTAGTAAAAAGTAAACTACATTAGGATAATAATTATACGTATAGGAACACCAAGCATCAAGTCTATAGATAAATGTATGCATATCTATGATCATGTAATTGAATGTTTTACCTGGAACAATTAAGTTCATTGCTCTTATGAACGCGTTATGGCATCCTGATAAGTTCGTGTTTGGCTTCAACCACTATTTAGTCGAAATCAGATGCACGCTTCGATACGATTAACGCGTAATGATCACACGATTAGCTGCACTAGTTTTTCACTTCTAGTGTATTTAGATTGTATTATATGGATTCGTGCAACAAAACGGTGGAAAGGTGATGGAAACAGTACTGTGAAAGGGGAGGAAAAAAATATACGTAAGCTGCTAATAATGCACACTAGTTCGTCACGTCACACTCGTATTCTTTCGATGGAGACACCATGAACTGTACATTTATAAGCAACTGATCCTTTGATCGCTCAATTTCTTCTTATAATTATGTAGTCAACACATCATGGGCACAGTACAGCAGTAAGAAGAAAACATAAATGTTTATGAAACATCGATATCCGAATTCCACAAACTTTTCTTCAACAAATACTCACGCATTAGTTTTCCAAATTGATCATCAATTTTCTTCTGCTGACACTTTTAAACATTTAGAGGTCTTCTATCACCACTTTCTTTTCTTACCTTCTTTACAGAAATTCGTTCCATTGATAGACTTTGTGATAGAGTAGTCAGTGAGGATTTGAAAGTCAGAAAAGATTTGGAAGTTAGAGTTTCAAACAGTTGGTGTATTGGTAACCAGGTATTTTATAGGTAATCATTCTTACTGATTTACTCTGCATACGCAGGAAGAGGCTACACTGACTCTAGCAAATGAAATTATTTCTGTTTACTGTTTAATACACACCTGTGCTAAATGGAAAGATATAATCAGTTAGTTTTTGCTTTTCTTCATACTCATTTATATCCCTTAATTACGTAATAAGCTTGTCGTACAATTTGTATAATATGCTCCATGCCCAATAAGCTATTACGTATACTGCTTGTAACGTAATATTTGTAGTCAGTGTCAAAGATCAGCTGTCTACATTTTCTCAAAGAAAGATTGACATCCTAAGCATTGTACAAAACACTTTAAATCTGTTAAGAATCTCATTCCAGTATATGACCGCAGAGACAAAAAAAGAGCGCTTCGAAGTTTCCAAATAAATACCAGAAGCACTGGAGAAGGGTGAATCGATGACTAATTTTATATGCTAGATTCATGCATAACGATACAGTTTGTGCATGAGGTACTTTTTAGTTGGGAACAAATATTCCTCTATACGAAGTAGGGATGATAGTGTAAACTTGCCAAGTATTGATATTCTGTAGGTGGATTATTTATATTATATGGGTTAACTCAATGTTTCAATGCATCATAATTACAAACAGCAGAGAAACTACAACTTATATACTACCTGTAATAATTGTCAATATAGGGATGAACCTTAACAAAAATTCCTGACAATTTGTAATATGTACAATAAGTAATATGATCATAAGAGTATCGATGCACTCTGGAATTGCATTCTGTAACAATTTAGCAGCAATTAGAGTCAGTAACTGTCAGTAACAATCTACAGTCAGTAATTCTAAAATTTCAATCGGTAATTTACGATCAGTAATTCTGTTTTAATAAATTCTTTTCATCTTTGTAATTGTAATTTAATTGTTTAAAGCAATCACATATAACACATTTAATTTTAGAAATTGCCGCAGTAAAAATGGCCCTATAAAAATATATTTTCTATTCCTATATGAACCAATTAGTACCTCATGGACATTTGACAGTTTATATTTTGGCATTTTATGTTTCTTTGGCAGCTGATTTTGATTAATACGCAATTTTACCGCCTCCTACATAGGGCGCTTCGATCAATGCGAATCCTGCTAAATAATACCGTTGCCCCAAATGCCGCCAATTATTGTACGTGTTAACGTAATGTTTAAATATCAAATGAATTGTTTCTTAACAGAGTAACAGTCCTACTTGATTTTTGATCACTTTACACATTCTTATTAATAGCAATATACGTTTCTCTACCACATAATGTCGATAAGTTGTACGCATCTCGTAGTGTTTAAGAAGGTTACAAATAGATGGCGCTGAAGCAGTTTTCTTTGCTTTTTCCTACAACAGGTTTTTTTTGTGGTCTGGACCGAAAGTGGTTCTTCTGGGATGCTGCACAAACGCGGCGCCTCTGTTGCTAGTAATTGACAGCTGCCGAAAAGCGGCGAATGGGTCGGACGTGCCTTCGAGTGTGTTGTTTCGTAGCCCAATGAATAGTTTAGTGAGGATATTTCGGCACTTCGACTTCACTTAAGTTACAAATCAAATTCAGTGTTAGCTTTGAAATGATTTACTTCGGTCTATATTAACTGGGCGAAAGGGTTTAAACGTTGGTACGTGTTTACAGTTTTACAAGGTGCCGTGATACTTTTTCTTGACAGATAGAGAAAGTGATGAAACATACCCTGTGTGGATCTTTTGATTGCGAAGTGAACGTGAAGCAACGATAAAAAGTACGACCATCGGTGAATCGTCGAAGATTCCGCTTTCTTCAAGCATTCTGATAATCGATATACAGCGATGCCTGTGCTAGTTGTCCGATCTGCTTCGTAGGAGTATATCGGTAAGTACCAACTAGAAGTTTCAGTGGGGTTAAGAAACCCTAATTATGATTGCGCTGTGAAATTTACATTTGCTTGCAATTCCAAGTAAGTGATTTATTTTTCCTCGTATCGAAATAACCTTTTTTATCTTTTACGTCGAATACGAGTATCTTAACGATATTCGGTATTCTACTGTCATTCTACTCTGATTTTCGTCCAGGCATATATGCGGACTCGAGGGTATCGCTGCTTAATTCCAAAATAAACGTTACGTCTATTTTAATCTTTATTGACAATTACACACACCTTCAACGACATTGGTCCAATTCAACTCAAAGGATCCACACAAGATTTTACTCGAAAACCTCTACAAATCGCAATCACATCTCTGTTATTGATTCAAGAGAATAGATCCCATCAAAAGTTACCGCTTGCCCGTCGTACAATCCCGCTCTTATCTTTAGAAAGCATCTTTCTGCCCATACCAATTTATCCGTTACTCACAAGAGGACACGTGACATTTTCACATTCGCATCTACCTATACGTAAAAATTCTTATCGATACCAAAGAGCGTAGTCAATCTAAATCAACAATAAATTCTTGAGTTACCTCCAAAGAACGTGCGTTAAATCTCTCGCATCAATATAACTCACGATACCCATCATAATAATTCGCAAAAAATCTCACGGTCCGAATATCGAATCGAATTCGAGGGATTGAAATGCATCTACGGAATGCATCTGAACGAGCCTTGTCGTGAGCCCGTAGAGTCATCGACGTCATCGTGAATGACCGTGAAGAGGTGGAGAGAAGAAGGAAACGATGACAAATACCGGGTAGAGCAAAAGGAAGCTCGAGGGACGCGCGCGTCGGAGTACTCGGTGGAATCGTGCGAGCACGTGCATTCTTGCCACTTGGCTTGTGCCTTCGTACGGTGCGCGCAGAGGACGGTGGAGGAAAGTCGAACGAGAAATTGGTGCGCGCGAGGCGACCGTGCCAGGTGTCGTTGCGATATTGCTGGTAGAGATGGATATGCGGAGTCATCGTTTTCCAGCTCGACGAGCTGGAGGGGGTGTAAGGGATGAGGATGTAGGGAGAATCGAGTGGGAGGAGGAAGGAGAGTCGGAGAGAGACTTGGAGCGTAGGAGGGAGGAGATATGCGCGCGTATGGGACAAAGAGAAGGAGAGAGAAGAAGAGAGGAGAATGAGAGAGTGAGTGCGTGGCTTCTCTCGAGTAGAAGAGAGAACGAGTGTGACCCTAAATCGAAGAGAGACGCGAAATCTCGAGGTAAGAGAAAAACACGTCGCGAGAGGGAGAGGAGAGTAGCGTAGGGTGACAGAGCGGGGGAGAGAAAGGATGGAAGTGGGAGAGGGCCGAGTATATAAGATATAAGATTTAGTTTGGGCAGCCCTTGGAATGCAGTGGCCGCGGGGCGCTTGGCCGCATACACTGGCGCATACACCGTACGACCGTACGGTGCGCGCGTATATGCATTCTCAATGCCGTACGATGGGCACCGTGCGGCATTCACCCACGGCGCGAGTACGCTCCGTGCCCCGAGCAGAATCATATTTTTGTTTACGCCCACGCGACCCACCTTGTCCCTAACATTTACCTTTTTTCTCTCTCCATCGTCCACCGGCGACCCTTCTTCGCGCAGCTGGATCTAATCTTCTTCTCGATACCCAACCCTCGAATTAGAATCACTGTCTTCGGTAGATTCGTCTAGTCGGATTCGTCCGATTAAACCCTTGAGTACTGAATTATTTGAAGATTTTTTTGCCTAAAGAACGGATTTAATTTGATGCTATATGCAAAACTCAACGCCTGCTTCTTAAATTCAGATGACGAGTCAGCTCGTTCATCGTGACTTCGGCCAAGTAAGCAGATGACGAGTCTCACTCGTCAAACGTACCCAAAGGGTTAAGGGAGCACATACGTTTGGACCTCCCATAAAAAGGCATTTTCCATGAATTTTTTTCGGAGCCAAGAGACAAACTATAACAATGGGGTTTTTTGCATAATAAAGTACACCTTTTATACTTGCTATTGAAATTTTATTGGAAAGATGTAGTTGCAAAATGCCTCCTCTTTACCGTCGTGAAGTACGATATGCGTGATTTCGCGGTAACAATGATTTCTCCTTGCTCGTTCATCTGAAGTGCAAGCATCATCTTAAAGAAGAGTGTTTTTTATTGTCGTTGACGGATCCGATTTTTTAAATTCAAATTCTTTCTACTTCTTTTTAACAAAGAAAAATGAAATCTTTAGCGAAAATCGACCCTCAACTTTGAAGGTCCGCTATTTTGTTTAAAGTTCGAATTTAAAAAATCGGATCCGTCAGCGGCAATAAAAAACAGTCTTCTTTAAGATGAGGTTTGATGTTCGCGCTTCACATGAATGAGCAAGGAATCGCGCATATCGAAAGAGGTTGATTTCACGATGGTAAAGAGGAGGCATTTTGCAATTATATCATTACAATAAAATTTCAATAGCAAGTATAAAAGTTGTACTTTATTATGCAAAAAAACCCCATTCTTATAGATTGTCTCTTAGCTCCAAAAAAAATACATTAAAAATGCCTTTTTTGGGAGCTCTAAACGTATGTTACCCCTTAAGGACCAATGTCCATCGTGGAATACTCCTCGTTCATTGCCACGTACCCGGTGGCAAAATCTGTCCCATAGGAATAAATATGAATTTCAGTTTAAAAATTGTTCTTCTCCTTCCATTTAACAGTAGTAAATCGAATTTTTTGCGATTCACAAAAATTAGTGTCAGGACATAGGATTGATACTTACAAGTTTAAGCAAATCGTTCTGATTGAGAGACACGAATCTCGTACGGTCGTCGACACCGGGAAATCCGAGATAGGCCGTGCATCGCTCTCGATCCTTTCGGCAGGACCAAACCTTCCTCAACGCGGCACGCGCCTCTCGAAACTTATCCTCTCCTGGTACCTACTCCTATTTCATCCCACGTCATAACGGCATCCGGTGCATCCACCGATGTTGTCGACCCTTCTCTCTTTTTTCCGTGGCCGGTGAGCGTCGCGCGGAATCGCAAGAGCGAACGCGTCCGCCGCCGTTGGTGTCGCCACTCGTCCCTCCCACCCTCCACGTTTCCATTCTCGCGAATTTTATCTCGCGCTCGATTTTCCCCATACTCTCTTGATAAACACGTTCTTAACCGTTCTCGTTCACGTTCTCGCTCGAGGTTGCCATTGGGGACGATAATTTCCGGCTTGCCTCGCGAAATCACTTAATGATCGCCGGTTCACCCTGGAAATATTCTCCTCTCTTTAGTTTATCCCTCGGATACCATACGTGGTAGGGGTACGATAGACTTCTCACGCGAGCTACAGCCACGAGCGGTGAGAGAAAGAGACGTGTTTCGTGTGAGAGAAAGAGAGACGGTGAGAACGTTAGCACGCGATCCAACCGTCTGTCCGTCGTTCTCTTTTCGCTCCTCTCTTCTGGACGATCGGTTAAAGAGGCAGATGTAGGGTAAGGGCAGCCGAGGTCAGTTAAACGGTGGCGACACCACACCGCTTTCAGGACCGATCCATTTCGCGTTAAACCAGTTTTCGGCCATCGCGACGCCTCATCGCCTACCTAACCTCTTGTATCAAGCGAATGGCCCGTGGAATACTCGTGGATGGTCTCTACCGTGTGCGCAAACGTCACTTATTAGAATCTGGAGACGATTATATGCGGATGTTACGTATTCGTTACACTTTTTCAGCTTTGGAGAAGAACAACTAGGAGATCTAGAAAGTTTTATCCCGTGATATGGATTTCAAGGAGTTCGGATACGATTATACATATTGAAGAAGGACGGTTTAGTATAGAGAAGAGTGAGAATTTTGGTACGCGACACGTGTGTAAAATGTCATTCTTTTTTTTATATGATCGACTCCGAGTTTAGGATATTATGGAGTCCAGGTTGAATTATTTCTGGGACACGTTTGGAACGAGATGGTACGAGTTTAACCACTGAAGCTTGCTCAATGGCGATAAGTCATTACAAAAAATTTAGTTTGGGTATTGTGCACAGATTCATCTCTCCCTCCTGTCCTACAAAGTTAGAATTAACCATTTGGACTCCGTTGTCGCCACTGCACCGACAAGACATGCCAGTATCTCGAAGATACTTTGTATCTTTATACATATAGGAAAAGGTATTTTGGCCCAAGCTTATTGTTAGTGTAGTTAGTCTGGTCACAGAGCTTGGTCCGTTTCTTCGCTCGCTACCCTTGAGTAGTTGGTAGCTCGGTCAAAATGACTCGGAGTTGCTGAAAGATCTTGTCAAAAATTGCTCGGAGTCCAAAGGGTTAAAAGTATTTGCAATTTCATGCGCTTTCGGTCCCCTACTTAACACTTTTAGCCACCCGCGCACGCCATAGAGAGCTGTATGGTTTCCACCGCGTCGCGGAACAAGCCAAACTGTAGGCTGTCCGTCGCGCATTTTTTTGTTAAGTCACACTACTAAATTAACACCAGTAAACCAGTGGATCTCATTATACAAATACTGTACTTTATAAAAGCAGGAAAAGTCTGCAATTAGTTGTAAACAACTTCAGGTCAAGAATAACTGATAATAATAGAAAAAGGAAAACACATTGCCTAGTATAAAGTGAGAGATCTCCCCATTGGTTAAGTATTAAGAATCACCAAAGAAAGTCGATTACTTAAATTGTACTCAATAAAGCGAGACGCTCAAGTAACATTACATCTAAAACTGGAAAATCGCTGAAGTTTCCATGGTCCTTCTAACCCTAACCACTCCACACCGGTGAAGTTAAATTCAGCCTCTTGGAATCTCACCGTACAATCTCTGCTTCACCTGCCCTGTTGCGCGCGAGATAATTTCATTTAATTTCACGAATGCGCGGAGAAAGTGTCGTAACTAAGGGAGGCTTCTAAAGTGCAGGAAAAGGTCGTCGGTCGGACGTCGCACGACCAAGGAGGAGGGTGTCCGCAGGAGCAAGCACAGACGCGCAGGTATAAATGTACTTCATTCGAAATCGTGGGGCTGCGATTACTTCGTGGAATACGATCAAGCGTTTTCAGATGAATACGAGGGCCCGAGGTATAAAGAGAAGGCAAAAGACCTCCGCGTGGCGGGATTAAAGGCAAGAGGACCGGCCTTTTTTCGAGGGCTCAAACGTTACTCGAAATTTCTGGGTAAAATGATTCTTCGTAAATCACACATCGAGGAACTGTGAGAAAAGTTTCATTGGTCGGTTAAAAATCGAACGAGGCCGGTTGCAACGTCGTGAAGGAAGCTTCGAATGATCGATGAATCAATGTCCGCCAAGAATTTTTCTATCATTTATTTATTTATTAACTGAGCAAGTCCTGTAGGATGACAAATATCAATAATAGTTCCAAAAAGAACTAGTGGTGGTTAGTGGTCGGCACGATCGTCGGGTGCTCGCGCTTCGCGCTCGCCTTAGGCTAAGCGCACACGCTACGATTTTTATCGTACGGCAAAACATCGTGCGATCAAATTCTTTTAGTGGAACAAAGAAGAGCACAGCACGCTCCTATGCTTTTCTTTGTTCCACTGAAAGAATTTGATCGCACGATATTTTTCCGTACGATCGAAATCGATGCTTGTGCGCTAGGCCTTACCGGGTGCAGAAAAGCTTCGCTTCCTGCCATAGGCACGACCGCGTAACTCACGTTTCCATACTTGAATTTCCCACAATTTCGAAACGGTTGAAGATGGCGGTACATAAAATTTCGTGGCACCAAATGGGTATATACTCGATGTACATGCCAAATTTTGTTCGGATCCGTTCAGTCGTTTTGCCGGAATATTGGACTAAAGATTTGAATTAGCCGCCATTTTTGATTCGGCCAATCAAAAAATTTGAAAATTTCCAGAAATTGTCATTGTATACGTGTACATGTACGTGTAAAATTTTATCGGGATCCAATAAATAGTACCAAAGATATGAATTTTTCGATATTTGAATTTGCTGCCATTTTGTACCGGTTCAAGATGGCGGCTCACAAACCTTATTGTGAACTCACAGTAGTGTACTTGATTTTTGTGCCAAATTTCGTCCCGATCGGTTCAGCCGTTTTTCCGAAATCGAGGATATACACGGACACACACACACACACGCGCGCACGAACGTTTTTCAGGATGGCGATTGCATAAGTCACTCCCTTAACGGTCGTGCCTAAAAATACACGAAAAAGAAAAAAAGAAGATAGGTACCTTACTGGGTACGGACGTAAAGTAAGCATGCATCAGCGCCTCGGATAAAGCCTTAACCCGTATGGACCACCGGTCTACGTTAAACAAATTAATGTCTGAACCAATTACCCAGTTATCTGTATCACACACTCTAGAAATAGCATTGGAGTGTCCTATCTCAGTGCACAAAAAATTAGGCATAAAATCCTCTGGCGCACGAGTGATCCTCAAAAGCGTGTAAAAGTTGATTTGCAAGAGAAGGTCCAGACATGAATTTCAGGGCAATTATAACGGAGAGGTTAGGGAGATGAGGGAGAAAGACGCGAGACAAGTCGTGGATGTAAATGTGCGAAATGCGAGTAGCAAGATTTCTCGGATGTAACTAGAGAAAATTCTGTTACTCCGTGTATTTCAACGATTAGAGGTGTGAGAATTATTCGAATTCGAATCGTATAATCGATATTCCGTTTAACAGCGTCTAAAAAACCCATACCCTCGTACGAATGAAAGTCGCTTAGTCTTTCGAGAGTGCTCCTTGCATTGTCGTGGAGCAAAAGGAGCGTCGGGGGCGTACCCGTGGGGTCAAACGTGCGCTGAGAAAAGAAAATTCGCGAGCGAGCCCCTAGCGAGAAGAGCTTACAAGCCGTGGTTGGTTCTCCGCGCGGAATCGGAGCGGAACGTGGCCCGTGCGGTGCCAAGCGCGAGGAGGAGCCCCCGTTTAATAAAAATTAATGGGTACGATTGTTGTGTGCACGACAAAGGTTCCCTACGGGGATTACGTGCACTTGGCTTGCTCTCGAAGGTTACGAGCGCAGGTGCCGTTACAAAAGGCGAAGAGTGGGAAGGAGCGGGTGAAAGAGCGCAACGGGAGGAGAAAGGGACGAGTAGTCGCGCGGGACCTGGTGATCCCAAAAATTACATCGAGAGAGTCGAGCCTTTTGAAGAGTCCAAGAGGACTCGTTGCTACGAGGAACGACCCGGAAAAGATAAGAATTTAATAGCATTGTCCTCGAAAAAGTTCGATACGTTGCTGGAAGATACTTACATATGAAATGTTTAGGTCCTCTTACTGATGATGAGGCTCGTCTCAGTTTCGGTGATTTACTTGCGCAGGACCTGCTGATCTCAAAAATTATATCCAGGAAGTCGAGTCTTTTGAAGAGTCCAAGAGGACTCGTTGTACGAGGAACGACCCGGAAAAGATAAGAATTTAATAGCATTGTGCTCGAAAAAGTTCGACACGTTGCTGGAAGATACATATGAAATGTCTAGGTCCTCTTACTGATGATGAGATTCGTTTCAGTTTCGGTGATTTACTTGCGCAGGACCTGCTGATCTCAAAAATTATATCGAGGATGTCGAGCCTTTTGAAGAGTCCAAGAGGACTCGTTGCTACGAGGAATGACCCGGAAAAGATAAGAATTTAATAGCATTGTCCTTGAAAAAGTTCGACACGTTGCTGAAAGATACTTACGTATGAAATGTCTAGGTCCTCTTATTGATGATGAGGCTCGTCTCAGTTCGGTGATTTACTTGCGCAGGACCTGCTGATCTCAAAAATTATATCCAGGGTGTCGAGCCTTTTGAAGAGTCCAAGAGGACTCGTTGCTACGAGGAACGACCCGGAAAAGATAAGAATTTAATAGCATTGTGCTCGAAAAAGTTCGACGCGTTGCTGGAAGATACTTACATATGAATTGCTTAGGTCCTCTTACTGATGATGAGGTTCGTCTCAGTTTCGGTGATTTACTTGCGCAGGACCTGCTGATCTAAAAAATTACATTGACAGAGTCGACCCTTTTGAAAAGTCCAAGAGGACTCGTTGCTACGAGGAACGACCCGGAAAAGATAAGAATTTAATAACATTGTCCTCGAAAAAGTTTGACACGTTGCTGAAAGATACTTACATATGAAATGTCTAGGTCCTCTTACTGATGATGAGGTTCGTCTCAGTTTCGGTGATTTACTTGCGCAGGACCTGCTGATCTCAAAAATTACATTGACAGAGTCGACCCTTTTGAAAAGTCCAAGAGGACTCGTCGCTACGAGGAACGACCCGGAAAAGACAAGAATTTGATGGCATCGTGCTCGAAAAAGTTCGACACGTTGCTGGAAGATACTTACATATGAATTGCTTAGGTCATCTTACCAACGATGAGACCCGTCTCAGTTTCGGTGCTTTACTTAGGTACCTCGGACCTGGTGATCTCAAAAATTACATTGACAGAGTCCGCCTTTCGAAGAGCCCAAGAAGACTCCCTGCTAGGAGAAGAGACCCGGAAAGGACTAGAACGTAGTGACATTGTCCTCGAAAAAATTCGACACGCTGCTAGAAGATACTCACACACGAATGATCTTTCTACGTCCTCTTACCTCAATGGGACCCGTCCTTTTACCTCCGCTCGTGCGCACCGTACGCGTCCTGCATCGGTAAACATCGAAGATATAAGTAAAAGAGCGAAGAGCTGGGCTCTCCTTCCATGGCTTCTTCCATTTTTACCGAAGGAACATTTCGAAGAGTGCAAAGGAGAACGAGGAGAACCAACGGAGGATCAAGCGGTTGCCGAAAGTCGTGCGCTTAAGGAAGCATCTTGGAAGCCGCAGAAGGGAGTAATTGCGTACGAGAGGCCTTGAAAGCGAGCAACACGAGGCGTTCAGCGCAAACACGCGCCTCGTGAGTAACGAAGGTCCGACGAAGGGGCCCCCTTGTTCATCGGCTCCCAAAGATCCATCGTCGACTCGACCTATGCATGACAAAATATTCACTTTGGGTGCCATCGTATGCTCACTAGATGATTACACAAGAAAGAACCTCAACCGAAGCGAGACTAGAGGAGAACCTTCGGCGCATAGAGATCATAGGAGAAAAAAAAAGAAAGAGTGGTGCGTTACGATCCTCGTTCATTGGTAATTATAAAAGCCATTGGTCAAGAAGCGTCCTTGTTTGAGGAGGATATCAGTTAAATTACGCAAATTACACCTATCATTTCGTATTCTTTACCAACCTCACTATAAAAAAAGAAAACAAAGGACCCCGCACTAAATCAATGTAATTTCAAAAGTCTCTATAGACACAAGGTCCAAAAATCAATGGTTTTTGAGATATTGAAGTTTAAAAGTTCGATTTTCAACTTTTTACATGTAGACAAGCGAACGACGAAATCGGGTTGACGATCTTAATATGTATACTAACTGTGTAACTATAAACGTGTAGGCATGAATGAGAATGCGATGATAGTATTTAATTGACAAGTATACTGATTTTGAAAATCAGCCACTCTTTATAATCTATAAGCGACACAATTAGTGCCAGCTCTGGTTGCGCGAAGAGCAAATTGCATTGATTTAGTGCGGGGTCCTTTGTCAAAGAACAAGGCGATTTGCAAAAGTGGACGTGTACGAGAAAAGAAAAAAGTTAAACTTTTTAATAACTTTTTAATAACGTACGATGCGCCGACAATAGCTCGCTTTCGACACGTGTTAAATTTACGACAGTGAAAATCATTCGCTTCGTCTCAGGGTACCCTTTACCTTCCGCATTTCGCTTCACGGCAACCACGACTAGGCTCGACGTAGTGCTGGTAGCTAGATAAGCTTTTCCCCGGAAGATTTAATTAACTCATAAGGAAGTAATCCGAGCGAGGTCGCGCGACTTTCGTGATTGTAACGATTTACATCCGTCTCTCTCACCGTTTCTCTTTCCCTTGCCCGCGCCTCAGTCGCTGGTGAACGGAAACGGAGTAGACACACGCGCCCCGAGATTAAGATATCGCGAGCACCCTCGCGCCGTGTCATTAGTCTAGGACCGTAATCATCGTACGAGTGAATTAACTCATCGTCCTCTCCACGTTACCATGTTTTCTTTTTCCTCCTTTCTCGTCCAATTTAATCACCGCGCGTGTAGCGTTTCCCGCCACACGTTGCCACCAGGAGACTACCGTTTCTTTCCGTCGCGTGCGCTTCGAGAGACTCGCATTTTTCGGATGCACCAGAGAGAGCGGAAATAAAACTACGCGCTCGTATTGTACAGAGTTTTCGCAGTTGTTTATTACTTTGTTAAGGCTCGTCTACAATAGAAGTCGTTGAAGTCGTAAGGCAAGTCGTTGAGTCGTAACGGTGGTCGGTGTAAGGATTATTTTCGATCTGAAGGCAGTCGTAGATGCAGTCGTTCAAGTCGGTCCAATTCCTATTCGAACGACTACGACTATTACAACCAGCTGATCAGACAGAGCAAAAGTAACGATCCGCAAGCGCGACAAACTCAATATCACGCTGTGCAATATTGGGGAAGTGATCATTCTATTTTTACATTTTAAATAATGGAGTTATTGGTGTTCGATAACTTTTTTTTGTAAGGTACAACCTTACTCTGTCGCACAATTGATTAAATTGTTTTGGAAGCATTCTTGTCATACTATAAAATTCCTCATGATGTGTCACATACATTTCACGAAGCAGATTATTGTAAAATCCTTGCTCTGTTCTACTCCGATTTATGGCCCGCACCCACCATCTATGTTGCTTTGCATGACATTTCCTTTTCATATAGAAATACATTAATTGGAGATGAATACGAAAAGTATTCACACATACAATGAACAAATTACTGTTCGACAATTCATATTATAGGTTATAGGTTAGAACAAAATTATAGGCTACGTATACAGGGGTTGTGATTTTGCGACTTTACAACTGTATGTAGACGACTACATACAACGACTACTATTGTAGACGGGCCTTTAATGTCTGAAGTGTAGCAGCGCACATGGAAACGTTCGAGTTTCAAGTCATTCGCTCCGAAGTGTTCCTCGTACAACGAATAAGGAAGTTCTTAAGACGTTCTCGTCCTTCTCTTTCTTTTCGAATTTTTGCCTTTTCCATCTTCTGTCGCTTCTCGCGCGTGCTCGCGTATCGAGGAGCGAGTCGAATAAGATTACCGCGATCCCATCGTTTAGACTCGGTCAAATGCATTCGATATTTATCTGAGATAAACGGTAAAACCGGGATTATCGATTACGCTCACCGTATCGGTTAAATTGATCGCTTGGTCGTTGTCGGTGTCCTCAAATTTCTTTTCTACCTGTTTCTTCGTACGTCGTAGTTTTAATACGAAATGGCAAATCAAGTGGATACGACCGAGCCAACAGGAGATAACTGATGAAACGGGATAAACAGAAATAGACGGAGTATTGGAAGGTACGACAGCAAACTAAATCCGAGAAAAAGAAGAACAAAGAAAAATGTGAAGCTTGAAGAAGAAAATCGGAAAAGCGTCTTTCTGGCGAACTCAATTGTCGAAATAGGGACACAAAATATTGAACGAACCAACTATGATAAGTGGAGGTACGGAAAAATAAAAAACCAGAAGGAAAAGGAGGAAATGGACGAGGACAGTGTTAGCCAAATAGGTTTAAGATGAATGTAGAAATAAGGAAGGAGAATGGTAGTCTGAGTGCACCTTTCTGGCAAAAGAGGAGAGAAGAGAAAGGCGAAGTCAAAGAGTAACCGAAGGAGAATGAGGAAGGAGGAGATGAACAGAAGGGTGAGAAAGAGAGGGTCGTACGATGACTTGGCATAAATCAACACGCGGTAATGGCGCACGGTGTTGACCGGTATCCTGCGTCGCGACGCATCGAACCTTGCCGTACGCCGCAACGATAGGGCAATTGCCACTGGCAACAATTAATCTACCGCTGAAGGGAGAGAATAAATGACATCGCGAACAGTTAAGCTGGTACTCGAAGATTAATTAAGAGATCGTCGCTTTCGCATTTCTCTATATCTTCCACCTCCTCCTTCTTCTCTTTCTCCTTGCTTTGTCTCTTCCTTGGTCGAACCTTTCTCGAAGAAGAGAATCGAGCAATAAGTATGAGTGTTACACGAGCAAACCCTTGAATTCTAATTCGATAAAGGCTCCATCGATTTTCCTCGGATGAAGGTAATTCTCTGGTCTAGTTCGGTCCATTTGTTTGAAAAAACTCGCGGAACATTTAAAAACTAGAGGACACGGCAGCTTGCGCTTGAGCAAAGCGAAGTTCAAAGGAGTGCAACCACTGTCTCTCCCTCAAGGTTGCTCAAAAGAAAGATATTCAATGTTAAAGTTGAAATATAAATGTGATAAATGGAGATTGATCTAACCAGAAAGGCCTACCACGCTCTCAAGTTTAAATTATTTTTTTATTACGCGTTGCACCTGCCTAACCTGACATTTTGTAGAATTTCAGTCTTCCTATTATGTAAAAATGTCAAAAATTCTTGGTTTAACCCTTTGCGGTCGTATGTCTACTCTCAGCCACCAAAGCCTTTTTACCGTTCCGGTCGTATGTCTGCTCTCAGCCACCACAGCAAGGAACTATATGAATCGTATACTGTATGCATTCATGTACCAAACCAATTATTTTTGCGATACATGCACTCGAAAACCTGGCCTGCATGTTGGAGAGTGTTTTGAAAAATATCACACGAAGGAGAATTATAAAACATAATTTTTATACAAAAACATATCACAAGATGAGTGTATTGAATAAAGGTATATTTAAAGTTCACAAAAGAATTACTAAATCTTGTTTATATTAGGTGTACAAATGAATAATCCAATTTTTTTTAAGCAGTTAAGAAATTAAATTTAAAATCATTTGATTTTCCCGCTCATATGCAGTTACGTAATGTTGACATATGGCTATTAAAAATGATAATTGGTATAACGGAAAACCTAACATAACTTTCAAAAATATTCAGTTTAATAGCCTCTGAAATGGCAACAAATAATGAGCATATCCGACTCTGTATTCTCTACGAAATCCAACAAGGAAAAACCTCAGCAAAGACATGCAAATCAATTTGTTCTTTCCTCGGAGAAGATATTGTACCGTACGATGTATGTGTATTTTCGTCCAAGCGATTCAAAAGCGGTGATTTCTATCCGAATGACAAACAACGCCCTGAAGGCGCACGAAAGTACGACAACGATCATTTGGAGAAGCTGCTCGATGAAAATTCGGCACAAACGCAAAAAGAGCTTCCAAAGCAGTTAGGAGTGACTAAAATTATTAATTCCTGAAATAATCCTGAATTAATTTTTAAAAGTTATGTTAGGTTTTCCGTTATACCAATTATCATTTTTAATAGCCATATGTCAACATTACGTAACTGCGTATGAGCGGGAAAATCAAATGATTTTAAATTTAATTTCTTAACTGCTTAAAAAAAATTGGATTATTTATTTGTACACCTAATACATCGTAAACTTCCGTGTTATGTATCCCTGCTCTATCGACGGAAATTAATTCCGACCAGTACGATACCCATCTCCAAATTTAATCCGACCGCAAAGGGTTAATCATGTAATTTTAAAATTGAATATCTCGGAAAGCAGGCGTTTCCTTAAATTCGCACTTACGGCGTTCGACTACATTTAGTCAGTGCTACGTACCAGTAAAATTTTATTAAGATCGGACGAAGGTCGGATACGGAAGTCTTACAGAATCCGTGGACCAGGCCGAGAGCAAAGTCCAACGGTTCGGTTCAGATAAACGAACCTTTACGGGTCAGATCGGAGACCCACCGCACCCACCGTGCGTACTCTCGAGGAGACCTCTCTCGATGTTCTCTGGCCTCGTTGCGTCGTTCGCGCGCACCACCTTCCTCTTCGTAGTTTTCGCGTACGTGCACGGCGTGTAGCAACGACGCGGAACGCGCGTATCTTTGGGTGCGTGTATCGATGCGCGCGCGTGCGTTGCGTTCGCTCGCGCAAGCAACTAGAGGCTACCAGAGCAGGCGCGACTCACTTCCCCTTGCGAGATTCTGGCTCGAAAACACGTTTGCATTTTTTTCTCTTTCCGCGCTCTCCATCCAACCACGTACCTTTTCTTTCTCACCGTGGCAATCTATCTATCTACCTATCTATGCATTTATCCGTAACCCCTGGGTACTTGCTACCTTTCGTCCTTCCTCATGCACAATTTTCCTCTCCCTTTTCGCCTCGGCCTTTCCAAGAATTGTTTTTGATACCGTTCGGCGCTCGTGGTAAGACTCTAACGGCTAGGGTCGACTGGAAATACGTCGTTACGCGGTGATAGGCGCGAGCACGTAATAAGGATACGGCCGAATGATCGAGAGGCGGTGAATGCGTTCGTACAGAACTGAGAAAGAAGTGGAAGAAGGAGGGTAGCAGGAAAGTCCTGGCCGAAGGATCGAGGGTC
Organism: Tiphia femorata; assembly: GCA_944319695.1. NCBI lineage: Eukaryota > Metazoa > Arthropoda > Insecta > Hymenoptera > Tiphiidae > Tiphia > Tiphia femorata. Next base: position 5,223,623 of record OX090903.1, read on the forward strand.
TCGCATACAGGCTCGGACGCGGATCCGCGCTTTTTAGATCCATCCGAGCAAAATAGCCACGTCATTTATCGGCTCCACGCTCGCCGGTGATCGTGCTTACCGCTTTATTCGCTCCCCGTCTCCTACCTTATTATTCTTTGGAATCGATCGATCCGCACGCTGGCCATTGCCCTGATCGATATCGAGATTGTTGCGAAATCTACGTCAACTTTCACGATATTAGTCAGGGCAATTATAAATGAGAGGTAGGGAGAGGTGAGGAAGAAAGACGCGAGACAAGTCGTGGGTGCAAATGTGCGAAATGCGAGTAGCAAGATTTCTCGGATGTGACGAGAGAAAATTCTGTTGTTTCGTGTATTTCAATGATTAGAGGTCGGGGAATTATTCGAATTCGAATCGTATCGAATGGAATCTGATGTAGGTCGAATTCGAAAGATTCGATAAGGTCAAATCACGGCAATTCGAATTCCAATCAAAGAATTGTGTAAGAAGACCCAAAACCCGGTGAATTCTATGGCGCATACCGCGCGGTCAGTACGTTTGTGGACAGAAAGTTGTTCTAAAGAATTTGAGGCAGCCACATAGCGCACTGTACGGTCTATCAGTGCACGGAGAGAAAAGTATATGATATATCTAACTATAATGGCATAGTAACAAAATTATAGTTGCAAATATCATATTTATGGTAAATGTTACCATGATGTCGGTAATAATTACGATAGAGGCATAGTATAACCAATTATATTATGTTTTTACCCAAAATTATGGTTATTTCAACTAAAAATATAGTATGGTTGAAAATATATAATGGTAAGAAAAGTAACTATTTTATATAGTTAATATTTCATACCAGAATATTTCATACATAGTGATAGAACTAACTATATTCACATAGCACATTTAACTATACATATGGTAACAAGAACAAAGGTAACAGTTAATGATATAACCATTTGTACAAATCGTTCATTCTACTATATTTTGTATGGTTAAGTGAACTATAAAAAAATGTTTGACGCCAAATCTAACTATGAAATATAGTGAGATTATAGTAAACCCAGCCATTTTTTTCTCTCAGTGTGGGCTCGTAAAATACCACGCATTGCTTCGATTCGAGTTCGAAATGTGGGTGATTCGATTCGGTGATATTTTTGACAATTCGAGTCGATTCGAATTGTTTTTTGCAAATTCGATTCAATCCGAATTGTTTTTTGCAAATTTCTGATTCGATTCGAATTAGAAAACCTTGATTCGAACATCTCTATCAACGATTCTTTCTTCGAAAATTCTATCATCTTGCCTCGCGGCAGACCGTGATGAAATTATATGCGAATCGAAGTCTAATCTCGACCAAGGACGTTCGAGGATGCGCAATTGCACGTTTACGACAGAAATTTACATAGGAATTTATCTCTCTTGATAAAACTTTCCCCGAGACTTTTAAAGTCCTCAGTGTGGGCGCGTTTCCTCGAAAGGCAACTACTCTCGTGCAATTAACTTTGCATTCAATTAAGCCAATTGAAGATGCACCCGAAGAAACATCCTTGCCGAAACAAAGAGGAACTTCTTCGTGGGAAGGATCCGCGCGAAGTGGACGAACGACACCGAGTGAAATCGAGTCCGATCTGGAAACGAAATTGGAATCAGCTAGACGAGTGCGCGCGCCTAACTCTCTCATAGTGCGATAGATAAGCGCGCAGGAAGCTCGAGGAGAGGACGAAGAGTGAATAATTGTTTCTCCAGACGCGATCCTATCTGCTTGCTAATTATCCATCCCTCTCCCACTTCGCAATTATCTCGCACGCTCGTTAATGACCTTCGGGGCCTCCTCGAGAAAGTTTCGCATAATTACTTTCTTTCAAAGGTTTTCCTTCGCAAGCGACGACGGGTTTCTCGCGCTACGTTAAAAGTGGGAAAAGATGGGACGACGTGAGTGGGGAGGACATGGAGAATGGAGCGTCGCACGTGCGCCTGCTCGCACGATGAATCTTTGCTTTCGTTGGCTCTTCATCGGGTTCTTCAAATGCGGCTTCGATGCGCACTCCGTAAGGGCGAGGAAAAGTTGTCATTGAAGGCAACACGGTGCCATTTACTTTTCGTCGATTTCCAATGTAAGGTCCTTTTATTGGACCACCTAAGAAAAGAGAAGTGTAAAACAACGATCCTACTTAAGTATTAACTAGAGAAAAAGTTGTAAGTACGATAAAGATGTAGTAAACACTTGATCTTATTGAAATCACTTTCAAAGTTTGAAAGTGTTTTGAAAGTAGTCGCGAAAGTCCAATTTGGGAGACCGGTTTCTTAATTTGAGCCACGTATCTCCTAAATTGGACCATCTGGTTTTTTTTTCGCTTTTGAATGAAATTAATTATAATAAGACTTTACGGTCGTGCCTAAAAATGAATCTTTAATGAAACAGAAAGTTATGTAAAACACAAAAACTGAAATCAATCGGATAAACAATTCACACACTCATTGTAGTGATGATCTCCATCAGCACATTTGTGCGCATTTGTCTGGCATGCCACTCGAATTTGGGTGACGGTTTCAGTGCTTGATTATAAGTGATCTAAATAGGCATTTGAAACTATAATTAACGCTTTAGGTAGTTAACAAAACAATCACAAAAATGCATGGTGACGTGACAATAAACGTGGTAATGCTTTTTCCCACTGACCATATCAAATTCTACAAATTTCTTAATGTGTATCGAAATGCAGCTAAATTGTACTTACCGTTCATCTTTTACCCCTATCTCCAAAACGTTGCTTCTTATTGTCGAATAGTTCTCCAATATAGACTAAGCATTTCCATAATTTACAGCTCTTTGGAAATGCTGTGAAGTATGTAGCTGACAAGAACATGAGCCTGATTGCCCGCGGTGAATTTATGAACTGTTTGATAATAGCTTTAAGCAAGCGCCTTCAATCGACGTGTCTCCTTGTGTTCAATGCTATGTTCAATAAGATTTATAAGTACAGCAAGTACATCTCGACCCAATCAAACCATGTTATTGTCGTCGAGACCCTTTCTCGTTCGTAAAATATTTATGTCCGAAAAATGCAGACACTGTCTCAAAGACAATCTCGTCGTTCGTCAAACAGCACGATCAAACTCTAAATAAGAGCCGTGGAACAAGATTTATCATCGATCGTAAAAGCGACCGATGTTATCCCATAAAGTTCTACAAGATTTTCTTTTTTTCTTTTTTTACGCAAGCGACGCGGGTTAATTTAACGAGCCAAGTAAAATTCCGCCCAACTACCGACGTAATCAGAGTCCAACCTGCCTGAAACATAATTCCGCTTGATCGTAATAAAGATTTCAGATTTGTATCTAACCGGTTAATATTTCGCAGGTTTCACGACTAGCGGCGAGGTTCCGAGGGATCCACGATGAATCTGGAGAGGCCCACGATGGACGGTTGCGGGCAGCAACCTCTGTTTCTGAGCGGTACTTCCGGTACAACCGGCATAGCGAGCCCTCAGCAACAGACCGTCCAAAACGGCACCCCGCCCGAGCACTACGGCGGCCCATTGAGTCTCAGCATCTGTATTTCCGATTCCGGCCACGAGATTCTGCGTCCGAAGCCACGACGGTGAGCCAAGACGTTTCACATTTTTTCGTCTTTCATTTTCTCATTTCATGTCACAGTAAATCTATTAATACTGCAAAATGGTTCGTCGCATAGAACATTTTTTATTTATCCTGACGGAATTTTGGTAGATAAACCATACTTCGGTTTTGGACGATCATTATCTACTTCTCTTCCCTTTTCGGTCGTCGGATTATTTCTGCTTTCAGTTTCAGCACTTTTTCTCGAGCTCGCTCTCATGAATTTTCTTTCTTACGAGCTTCATTCGATTGTGTTTCCTTTCGCAAGGATAACGGTTCCTCTCTCGCTCCACGACTCTCTTCGTTTTCATCCATTCTTTCCACTTTTATCTTTCCTCGTTAAAACCGTTTCTTCCATCATCTTCATCCCCCTTTCTGAAATGTTTCTGTCTCTTAACCTCATTCGGCCGTCTTCTGCGTTTTCGTTCCCTCGAACTGTCTCCTTTTCATTACTTCTCTTCCTTGTCCTGGTGGAGACTCTCTGGAACCGCCCGGCGATCGACTCCGATCTTAACGAAGATCTGATTAACGATCACGGTCGCGACGATCCGCTAGGCGATCGATAAGGATCGTTTAAGGCGACCCGAGGCGTGGAATCTCCAAGGGAACGTTGACCCTGCCGTTGAAATCGGATCTTGAACTTCGAGAGAGGTACGTAAATGGACGGACAAAGGGAGACAGAAGAGGAAGAGCACAGAACAGATATAAGTGGACGCGGAACGTGACCTAATCTGAAACAAATTTAAAACAGACGTTTCTCGAAAGGATACATTTTACAAAGGAATTTTCTTTCGAACGAGGAATGATGTTCAAATGAGATTCCCCACTGATCTTCCACGTATATAGAAATTTGGCGCCGAATCCAGAAGATCTTCGACTTTTACCTAAACATCTGCGATTAAACAGAACAAACCAGAGGCTAGAGGAACGTGCTTACCGGCGAACTCTCTCTTTAACACTAGAACTATCAAACTTGTAAAAATGAGCGGTCAACAAAAGAAGTTTCCATATGAAAAAAAGTTGGTGGTTCCAGTGTTGAAGAGAAGTTCTCGTGAAAAATTGATGCAACCGATCAGTACTTTTAGTGTTAATGTTAAATGCATTTAACTGTTAAGGCGACGCACCGTTTCTCGTCACTCTGCGAAGCTCTTCGCCATCTTTCAGCACAGAACAGATATAAGAGGATGCAGATCGTGACCTAATCTGAAACAAATTCAAAACTGACGTTTCTCGAAAGTATAAATTTTACAAAGAAATTTTCTTTCGAACGAGGAATGATGTTCAAATGAGATTCCCCACTGATCTTCCACGTATATAGAAATTTGGCGCCGAATCCAGAAGATCTTCGACTTTTACCTAAACATCTGCGATTAAACAGAACAAACCAGAGGCTAGAGGAAAGTGATTACCGGCGAACTCTCTCTTTAACACTAGAACTACCAAACTTGTAAAAATGAGCAGTCAACAAAAGAAGTTTCCATATGAAAAAAAGTTGGTAGTTCCAGTGTTGAAGAAAAGTTCTCGTGAAAAATTGATGCAACCGATCAGTACTTTTAGTGTTAATGTTAAATGCATTTAACTGTTAAGGCAACGCACCGTTTCTCATCACTCTGCGAAGCTCTCCGCCATCTTTCAGCACAGAACAGATATAAGAGGATGCAGATCGTGACCTAATCTGAAACAAATTCAAAACTGATGTTTCTCGAAAGGATAAATTTTACAAATGTATTTTCTTTCGAACGAAGAATTATTTTCAAATGAGATTCAAACGAGAACTCTCTTTTTACCACTAGAACTACCAAACCTGTCAAAATCAACGGTCAACAAAAGAAGTTTCTATATAAAAAAAATAGTTCCAGTGTCGAAGAGAAATTCTTGTGAAAAATCGATGCAACCGGTCAGTACTTTTAGTGTCAATGTTAAATGCATTTAACTGTTAAGGCAACGCACCGTTTCTCGTCACTCTGCGAAGCTCTCCGCCATCTTTGAGCACAGAACAGATGTAAGAGGATGCAAATCGTGACCTAATCTGAACTAAATTTTCTTTCGAACGAAGAATGATTTACAAATGAGAACTCATTCAAATGAGATTCAAACGAGAACTCTCTTCTTACCACTAGAACTACAAAACTTGTCAAAATCAACGGTCAACAAAAGAAATTTCTATATAAAAAAAATAGTTCCAGTGTTGAAGAGAAATTCTTGTGAAAAATCGATGCAACCGGTTAGTACTTCTAGTGTTAATGTTAAATGCATTTAACTGTTAAGGCGACGCACCGTTTCTCGTCACTCCACTCAGCTCCCTGCCATCTTTGACCATTGAATTCGACCACGAGGATAGATCTCATCCGGTCACGCCTCTTATCGGTAGTCTCGTTCCCTGGCTCGCTTGCTCGCCGTAAACAGCGGCGTCTAATGAAGCGATACCTCGTTTGGTAGGAGGTAGCGATTAATTACCCCCTTCCACTCCACGCCAAAGGATAATTAATAATTGGTTTTGCTTCGCGAGTTAATAGCTATGAGAACATCCTAGCACCGGTGTATGTCGGAAAGAAATTATCGGTAAAGTTCACGCGTAACATAGCGTGGACAAAGAAGAACTGTTAAGATTCTCGAAATAATCATAAATTATTTGTTCGTTTTTCTGACGTTCGATCTTCTGCGATCTCGTGCGATCTTCTAACATTCGGCACTGAATAATATTTATTTCGAATAGTATACTGACGCCAACACCATCCTCGTCCATTTTCTCCTTTTTCTTTGCGTTTTTTTTTTTCGTACCTCGACTTATGATAGTTGTTGGTTCGTTCGTTATTTCATCGGATCTTTCGACAATTGAGTTCGACAGGAAGATGCTTTTCCGATTTGCTCCTTCAGCTTCACAATTTTCTTTTTCGCAGATTTAGTTTGCTCTCGCACCTCCCACTTCTCTCTCTACCTTTCTGTATCCTGTTTCGTCAGTTATTTCCGGTTCGCTCGTTCGTATCCCCTGGTTTGCCATTTCGCCACTTAAAACTGCGATGGATGAAGAAACAGGTAGTTACATCGGTTCAAGCGTAATGATTCTGATCGTGGGTACTTCGGAAGATTATACTTTTCAAGTTTCGTTCGCTCCTTCGTGCGACTCGTTGGCGGGAAAAGAACGAGAAGAAATTGAGTCCATCGTCCTCTCTCTTCCTTTCCCTCTTGCTCTCCTTCCACTGCGTTTTCGATTCGCGTCTCTTCCGTCCACCGACTCCGAGGCAGTTCGCCTTCAAAGGAATCACATAGGGTTCGGGACCCCGTTCGAGGTCCGTTAAAATTTACGACGCGCATGATTACGAGCTCTTCGATTAACGATGTCAAACGAGCATTATTCGAAACGCATACCTCGCCGCTCCCCGTCATTTGGTTTCATCTACCAGTACTTTCCATCTTCCACGCGTTCCTCTTCGTGATTCTGACCGGCATGCAGATAAGTTCTTGGAATTTGGGGGTTCCTTCGTGGGCCCTTGTGGGGACCGTTCGTTTCGCATGCGAATAGCTGGAAAGATGCACGCGTTTCTCATTTGCCATTCTCAATATACGTTCCCAAAAAATGCTGGACGTCTCGTGCATCGACGATTAGAAAGAACGTCCACGTTACTGGAACCTGTCGCGCAAACACCGTACGTAGAACGATCTAATCCATCGACAATCTAGTATCCGTGAGAATACGCATTTACTTTCATTTTTAGATGACAATATAATTTCGTTTCAATTTTCTTGCTTCTCCGATTTTAGGTATTTACTTCGCGATATAAACTCACAATTCTTCGTCGCAAGGAATCATGCACTGAGAGAAAAAAATGGTTGGGTTTACTATAATTTCACTAGATTTTATAGTTAAATTTGGCGTCAAACATATTTTTATAGTTCACTTAACCATAGAAAATATAGTAGAATGAACGATTTATACAAATAGTTATATTATTAACTATTACCTTTGTTCTCGTTACCATATGTATAGTAAAATGTGCTATGTGAATATAGTTAGTTCTATCAGTATGTATAAAATATTCCGGCAATATTAAGTATATAAGATAGTTACTTTTCTTGTCATTATATATTTTCAACCATACTATATTTTTAGTTGAAATAACCACAGTTTTGGGTAAAAACATAATATAGTTGGTTATACTATGCCTCTATCGTAATTATTACCGACATCATGGTAACATTTACCATAAATATGATATTTCCAACTATAATTTTGTTACTATGCCATTATAGTTAGATATATCATATACTTTTCTCTCAGCGTGTGCATATTTCCGGTGCGAGTTTCCGTTCAGTGACGGTACTTCGGCGAACGGGGCTGCCGTAGCGAAAGGATTAAGGAGTGGTTGGATTAATTGGTTATACTATGCCTGTATCGTAATTATTACCGACATTATGGTAACATTTACCATAAATATGATATTCCCATAATTTTCTTACTATGTCATTATAGTTAGATATATCATATACTTTTCTCCCAGTCTAGTCGAGAATATTCAATTCTACATTTACTCTTTCACGATTGCATAACCCTAAAATTACTCATCCCGTCGCCTTCTCTCGTTCTCTCTTTCTCTCTCTCTCTCTCTCTCCCTCCTCTTCTCTCTTCTCCGATCCGATATTCATCGCACCGGACGCGCTTCGGCTCGTCGAGCGAAGGATCGATCGTTACCTGGTCGTCGAACACCTGTGTAAAGGCATTTAAATGGCGTCTACCTGACGCCCACCGCGGGACTTATGGACAAGGGGCCTCTCGGGCCCCAATATAATCGACAAGTGGAGTCGGAGGTACCCACGCGACACGATGCATTCGTCTCGATCGATCCGTCTCGCCTCGTGGCAAGTTAAAAATAATCCATCGCGGTCGCCGAACTTATCTGTCAAGGTCAAAAGACCTGGCCATTCTGGTGAACGTGGACGAGGCGTCGCGGTGGGCCTTTCCTCCGCCGTTCTGGTAATTTCGTGAATTGGATAAGCGTACGAACGTAAGGGAGCCGGGAGAGAAAACCGCGAGGAATACAAATGTTCGCAAATGGCTCGAATGTCGTGACGTTTCCGCGATAGGCGATCGCAATTGCATAGAAACGACAGATTTTAGAATCTATTCGTAAGAACGAGTCGTCCTCTTACGAATTAATATTTACGCGTCGTTTTCATTTATTCTCTATGTCGTACTCGTGAACAAGATTCTTAAATTAAGTACACGAATCTACCTGGAGTGGATAATCTTTTGTTATGGGGCTTGGATGAAATCTTGTACTAATATTCATGGAAACGAACTGGTAAAATGTCCGGCCACGTTGACTGCCTCGCTTCCCTTTCGCTCCTTTTCACAGTTGCATGCGGGAGCGCCGCAGAATTCCACGGGATTAGCGAAGTAGCGCGCGCGAGCCAATCTCGTTTTACGATACCACTTTCGACCATTTCAGGATTAACGGTATGCGTCCGCCCTGAGAATCAGCATGATTTGCGCTTATTCTCGAAACGAGACATCGGGGTGAATCGTGTTACCATGATAATCGCTCAATTTCCATGAAAATTATTTGATCTTCCTACCGCGAGTGTTTCTGTAAGTGGAAACTTTTACATTCCGAGGATTATCGGGATAAATGTTTCCTTCATTCTCTCCTTCGCGGATTATTAGATAATTCGTGCAAAAGATGTACGATGTGTAGGACTAAATGGTGGAATGTATTTTAAAAGGTAAAGGAATTGTTTATTGGAGAAAAACTAGAGAACTGCACTGAGAGAAAAAAACGCTTGGGTTTACTATAATCGCACTATATTTTACAGTTAAATTTGGCGTCAAACATATTTTTATAGTTCACTTAACCATAGAAAATATAGTAGAATGAACGATTTGTACAAATGGTTATATTATTAACTATTACCTTTGTTCTTGTTACCATATGTATAGTAAAATGTACTATGTGAATATATTATAGTTAGTTCGATCTTTATGTACGGCATATTCTGGTAATATTAACTATATAAAATAGTTACTTTTCTTACCATTATATATCTTCAACCATACTATATTTTTAGTTGAAATAACCATAATTTTGGGTAAAAACGTAATATAGTTGGTAACATTTACCATAAATATGATATTATAGTTAGATATCACGTACTTTTCTCACATTGTCAGTGTGAGGAACAAAATGTATTATGACAATTCAACTCAATGCGCATATTGTTATAGCTATCTTCATAGCTAAGGAGGATCGATATGGGATCTTGACAACACCTACAGATGCTCTGATGCACCCTGATTTTTGAACTTTGCCTTTCTCGAGGACGAGGAAAAGGGAGAGGTCGAAGGATCTTGAAGTAAAATTCCATCGCGCGGTCGTAGTACGTCATGCGGTATCGCCAAGTGCATGGAATTTTATCTTCGAATCTCCCGTTAACGCAATGTTTTCGTGTAAATCTCCACCCGTCCAGAAAATATCCGGTTACCTTCCTCGTCGAGCGCGATTGCCGCGCGAGCGTCGTGAGTTCGCGAGTGAACGAACGATCGCGTGGATATCTCTCCGAGAGAGCTCAGAAAATTCCATCGATTTTACGATGGGACTCGTTCTATTGCTCAACCCAACCACGAAGATGTTTTCCTAAATAGAGTAGGAAATAACTTAAATTGAATTCCTGATTGAAGAAAATCCTGACCACCTGCCTTTGCGAATTCAAGATATTTAGACTTTTCGAGCGTAATGAACTACACTGAGAGAAAAGTATATGATATATCTAACTATAATGGCATAGTAAGAAAATTATAGTTGGAAATATCATATTTATGGTGAATATTAGCATAATGTCGGTAATAATTACGATAGAGGCGTAGTATGACCAATTATATTATGTTTTTACCCAAAATTATGGTTATTTCAACTAAAAATATAGTACGATTGAAAAGCTATAATGGTAAGAAAAGTAACTATTTTATATAGTTAATGTTACTAGAATATTTCATATTTTCATAAACCATTTTTTTCTCTCAATGTAGGATGGCAAGTCGATTGTACAGAAACTAGATAATACACTCTTAACACCCATCCATTCGACATTCGAAAAATAAATTCTTTCCTCGCTTCGTAGAGTAAGTATTTTGCGTTTATGAATTTTAATGAGAATAGTATGTCGTCTAGGTAATCTTAGTAAGGAGTGAAACGCGGTGTCCTACTCACCGATCGAGTACGTTTCATCTCGCTGTCTCTCGAAATTCTTCAGATCTTTCTCGTTCTCTTTAATTCCTCGACGCTTTCCCCGTCCCTTGCGAACGTGTCCGTAGAGACTCTTTAACAACGTCATCGTGTAAATTCTCGAGGACGGATGATTGTGCGCTCGACCTTTCGCGACGCGGGCTCTCCAGTCGAAGCGATCACGAGGCAACGACCCCGAAAATGTGAGTCTTCCTCCTCGCTCATGGCGCACGCACGAGTATACTCATTTAACGAACTCTCGGACATAAATGCGCGACGAAAGAACGTCGAATAATGGTGAAAGATGGTCGGTTCGTCACGAGTAGCCAACGACTCTTTCAACAAAAGAGTTATCGAGGAGAAGGAGTTTTAAAATCGAAGATTCCACCCTTTCGAAGCCGAATCATCCAACTTTATTAGAAGCTTCATAAATACACTCTGTGACACCCAAGACATTCTCCTGCTTACTATTGATCGAGTACCAAGTTCGTGATTAAGGATTATTCGCGTGAATCGAAGAACCTTCCTCGTAAGAATTTCGCGATTCTTCTCCAAGAGTTGGAAGCATTTTTCGTTTCGAGTAATTGGTGCATAATCATCTTTAAGGGTACACTCCTACTTTATGGCCATAAACGAAAGACATTCGCATACGCACATTATTTTTAAGAAACTATTAATGACACCAAAGGCAGCTCTTTTTGTATCTTATTTAGGTGGTTCGACATAAACATTTTTTAATACAAAAAATCACCCTTATACCATAACGAGCAATAAATAAGGCAAAAAGAGGACTAGCTTTGATATCATTAACACATTCGTCGCCCAGTCACTTTAAATTTTGGTGACTGTTTAATCAACTATCTAAAATGTTAATTACACTTCCAAATACCTATATTGATAATTTATAATCAGGCATTGTAACCCTCACCCAAATACGGGTGACGGGGCGACGAACGTGTTAATAATCCTTTCGAAACAATTATACAGGGTGATTCTAGTAACTGGGCCAAGCTATAACTCTTTCTTAAATAAATTTAGAACAAAATCGTAGAGGAAAAGTTTGTATTAGTCGAAAGGCTCTATCATCCCATGCACCGACCTTTTTCCCAAGTGCATTAGTGCATGCGCAAAGTGCAGTTGCACTGTTTTTTTAAATGGAACCACCCATTTTCTGCAATGAAAGTGTATAAGGGAAATCATCGAAAAAACAATAGTTTACGAGAAAAAAACAAGAAAAAATCAAGAGGATTCAAGTCTGGCGAACGAGGCGGCCAAGGCGTTGGGCTGTGGGTACCAAGCCAATTTTGCCCATACGTTTCGGCGATCTTTGAGTATGATGGTGATCTTTGAATATGAGATGTTAGTAAGCATGATTGGAACGTAATTGGGACCAACAACGTTTAGGTAATGCGATAGTGGTATAACATACGGGTTATCTGTTATAAGTTCGAATAAAGGAAAATATCTCGTAAACTATTGTTTTTTCGATGATTTTCCTTATACACTTTTATTGCAGAATGGCCTAAGGAACATGTTCGTGTAAAAAAAATGGGTGGTTCAAGTTAAATAAATAGTGCAACTGCACTTTGCACATGCACTAATGCACTTGGGAAAAAGGTCGGTGCATGGGATGATAGAGCCTTTCGACTAATACAAACTTTTCCTCTACGATTTTGTTCTAGATTTATTTAAAAAAGAGTTATAGCTTGGCCCAGTTACTAGAATCACCCTGTATATGAATTTTATTCATGACCACATAGTAGACTGTATCCTTAAGGATCCCTATGCTCGCGCCAATGCGACAAACGATTTACACCAACACTGTTTGCCAATTTGTCACTTGTCCGTCTCGTTATCGACGACGTCATCGAGAATCCGTCTATTCTTCGGTCTGGACGTCTTCCATCGTCGACGTTCTCCACTACCTCCACCGCGAATCGCCACGCTGCGATCGCATCTCGTAAACATCTCCATGCAACCGGTGCACTATCGAACTTCCGTATTTTCCATTGAGCCGTCGTTGCGGCCATAAAGCGGTGGTTCCAAGCGAATGGACGAAAGCGAGACGGAGGAAAGAGAAGCTCTGGAGTAAGACGAGAGCGCGTGGGCGAGCAAGCGACGCCGATGGTGGTGGAGGCTCGTGCGAGGGTATAAAGTGCCTTATGTGTCAACGAGGTTATCGCGGGTTATCGAAGAGAAAGCCCATCCCGGCTGCAGTCTCTTTTGACCGACGCGACGTACAAACGCGAGCAGGAAGACCGTGAGGACGAAGAAGGAAAGAGGTGGAGGATGAAACGAAGGGGCCACTACTCTTAATCCACGTTCCACTTACCGTGGGTCCAAGAGCTCCGAGACGCTTCAGCTCGCGAGATTACATCGCATTACGTAAAATCCTTCTAGTTTGACACGAGTTGGGCGAAGTCTCGCTTGTCGTTTCTCCCTAGATTGATTCTAGCTCTCGAAATTAGTCAGTCGAACGTTCGATTACTAAAATATATTCCGACGAATGCGGATCCGATCGCTTGCCACCCTTGCGAAATATTAATAGCCATAAGTTTCTACGCTCGAACGAGCCCAAGTTGTTTAACGAAGAGAAGGGTGGAAGGAAAAAATGTTGGTCCTTGGATTGGCAAGATCCACGATGACTCACGCGGCCGCCATCGTGCGAGTATCGGTTTTACGAAATTTCCATAATTGTAGAGACCAACCGGAAGGGAAAAAAGTGGGTAAAAGGAAAACCGGATTCGGTCGAGTAAGCCCGCGCGAGCAAATGGACGCTCTGGTTCTTTGGGTTCGGGCGCTGCCACCAGCCAGATTTTTATCTTCGCGATCCTCCGCGCGAATTTGGTATCTTACTCGGTAGAAGAGAGAAGAGAGGGCTAGTTCGTCAGGAATTCTTGAACCTCTCGCTTCTGTCTCTTTTCTCCTTCGCGTCTTCGACCGTTCAGCTGTCTCCTCCATCGGCGCGGTAAAGAATTAATTGCAGCTGGCATGCTTTTCCGCTTTGCATTTACACGACCACAACGTAAAACTTTCTCTCCTCTTCCTCTCTCTCTCTCCGTCTCTCTTGGCCTCTGGCAATTTCATCCCATCCACCGCGTTCTACCGTGTAATATGCGCGAGAAGAGACGCTGGAAAAGAGTGTCTTCGAGGAACCTAACGATAATATTGAACGCGCAGGGAGGTCCAGCCACGTATCCGTCCACGACGATAGATCTCGCGGTAAAGAGGCGGTCTTTTGACGCATAGGAATGTTAATTAGCTCCGCGGGATATGCGGTGGCCAGACCGTGCGGTGCGGTGCGGCATAATGCGGTGGCAGTTGCACGCAAGAGGCAGAAGGACACTCGTCGGTGGTAATGCCCCGTGAACGAGTGCCCCCGGTTATACGGCGAGCAGAAATGAAGAACGGATTTCCGTCTGCTACGAGAATAAATGCGAGATAGGGGGGAGTTGTCGATAACCGACCCAACGACGCTCCCGTTGCATGAAAGTAGGATTAAGCGGTTTATGACGATTGAAAAACAATGTTTTATTAAATTAGTGTTGCTTAACGCATTGTCTGCCGCGTCACCTTGAATTTAGGTATTTAGTTAACTGTCTAAAGCAGGGCTTCCCAATTAGTTTTGTTGGCGGGCCAAATTTGATTTTTAAGAAAAGCTCGCGGGCCGCAGTTAAGTTTGCACCTGCGTTTAGATGTTATTTGCCTACTTAGCATTACCCAGGGGCCACCACGTGGAGGTGAGACAAATTTTGGCTCCCTTTTTGGTTTTTTATTTAAAAATTTTTTTGTTTTTGTTTATTATTTTTATTTTTTTGTTTTTTTTATATTTTTTAATTTCTTTTTTGCATTACAATTTTTTAAAATGACTGAATCGCGACATGCTAACATCTAATGAAAAAAGTGTGCTTTATAAAAAAATACAAAAATAGTTTAATTAGCATAAAGTACAGCTATGTGATGTGGTGCCATCTCTTAAGTCAACTGCAAAGTTTTGCAAAATTATGGAAAATTGTGATTATTTCTTAAAAAGGAATTATTTACGTATTTTCCAAAATCATAAGCGGGCCGCACAAAATGAGCTCGCGGGCCGCCATTTGGGAAGGGCTGGTCTAAAGCATTAATTATACTTTTGAATGCCTATTTAGATCACTTATAATCAGGCACTGGAAACCGAATCTTGGAGTGGCAATCAAAGTGTTAAAGTGTACACTTTAATGAATACACGGATATTGTTAATTTAAAATAACAAAATATTTATTGATTAAACGGAATATGAACAAGAAGGTGTGATGCAGGGTGATCTGGCCACGTGTCGATACTGCGAGTCTAGACATTCTTTCGAACGAGTGTCAGTCAAACAAAGCCGAGTGACCATATTGGAAAAACGAATTCGACTTGCCTGGCAACGCATCTTTCGAGAAGGTACTCATCTCTGTGCCACGTGCGGCGGTACACGCACCCGTCCTCTCCTCACACAACCAGCACGTGCGCACTACGAAAACAAATGGACTGTTTATTTTGAAAGCGGTGTAAGTCGACTTCTAAAAAAAGAATTAACTAGATATAAATAAAAACTTTACCCTAAGTTAATCACAAATTACGTGACATCCCATTTTTTTAAAAACATGGCTTTACTCCATCTTCAAAATAAAGGCTCTAGTAATTCTTTACTTTCAATTAACAATCGCCTGATCCGCTGGCTTTTGTTTTGCAACGCGCAAACACGAAGAAGGAATTCTCTGTAAAAATGTGCGCTTGTGAAAGGAAACTTGTCATAAGCGAGCCCTCATTATGATCATAATGAAAAATGTCCTAAGTGAGTTGAAGTGACGTTTGAAGAATCGTTCGATTACTTATAGTTCTTTTTAAACCATCACCCGACACGTGACCACATGTTCCTGCTCGAACGTATACGCAAAACATTATTTTACCGACAATCTTCGGAGAAATTTCCGATAAGAAATAATTCTCACGCGCGGCATTCTTTTCTATAATCCCTCGCCCCTTTCACCGCACTCTCCCTCTCAACAAAAGTCTCTATCTACGCTTCCGCCTGGCATTCCTCTCTCCTTTTTTCCCCATTCCATCTCACCCCCCTTCCGTCGTTCCCCGTGGATTCGTTTTCACCATCTAGCACAATGGGACCTCGAAACTCCTGGCAACAATAATCCATCCGTGGTTCACGTCGCATTTTTCCTCGGCTCGTCAATGAATTCAGAATGAAATAGAAATTAGCCCATCGTACCCTCCGTGACGTAGGAGAGGCAGGAGATGAGGAAGAGGGTCCCTTCGCACCGTGGCTTCTCGCACGATATGCGATCGTGCGAAAAGAGAGCTGCCTTGGCTGGATGGCTCGACCATTCAGGCATCCGTGGCTCATTCAGCCTTCTTAATTAGTTATCCGAAAGTCGCGGGAACGACGAGAGTGAGGGAAAAGAGGGTATCCCCTCGTTCTCTGGGAATTCACATAGTGGTGCCTCGATGATAATGCCGCGTGAGAGGTTGCCGTGCCTAAGCACGTACGCGTACACGCGCCTGCACGAGGTGGTGATGCGTGCCTAGTTCATATTTGGGTTAACGGCCTCTCCTACCTACTCACCCCTACTCTTCCTGACTTTCGACATTTCTCTCATCTCTCTCTCTCTCTCTTTCTCGTTTCTCTCCTTGGATTCTCTCACCTTCTCGCCCGTGGAAACACCCACGGTGGGTCAGGGACACCGAGACCCTGCGAGGATTAGGTAGAAACGCCTCGCGATCTTCTCGCTCGTTTCGTTTGCGCGCGTGGGCGCTCGATCGCTCGTGATTGGTAGGTTAGAAGATTAGAACGGTAACGTGGATGACTAGCTCCGAGCGGAGAGAATCAAATGTCCATCGGATGTATAATAAATGGCTCTTCGTGAATTCGTTTTGATTTCATTTGGGCTTTTCTACGGCGGATGCGCCGATTTGCGATGAGTCGATTTGCGTGGAAGAGTGGAAAGAAGGAGGTTTAGATGGTCTGGACTCTGGACGGTGAGACGCGTGATTACGTGAGGTGGTCAAGAACGAGGTCTAGGTGTGGTGGTGATCGCGTTCGGATTATCCTTGCGGCGCGTCTGAAAAGTACAGCTGTCGATGGGAAAGCCAGGCGATTACGGTGTACGCGTCAGCTGGAACGGGTCGGATGAAACATCGACTGGACGATTGAGAAATTAACCGAGTTACCTCGATAACTGTAATGAGGGTAGCTGTTCAGCTCGAGCCAAAGCTTCGTTGCGTTTTTATGCATCATTGGTCCGTCCACGCAGATGCACTTCGTTTCGTCTCGAAATTTTACTTGACGTCTTTCTACTTGACATTTTGTGTTTAGTCCTGGAACTTTTGGATGAATATAGTGGGGTGTCGAGTGTAGAGCATAGTCTAGTAAGGTGTCTGATTCCTCGCGTGTTTGATATCGAGATCACCGATGTCGATTCTTTGAAGCTCAATTCGTTGAAGTCTTGAAAAGCTAAATGTGTCGACACGAGACTGGTTGTAGACGTGTGAGCCGAGACGATGCGTTTCCGTTAAGAGTTCTCGAAACAGAACGCACTTGACGAGACAGAGTTCAGGGCGAGGCTTCGATGAGCGTGGACCAGTGTAGATTTGTCGGCTAAATAAAGTACCTCTTTTCTTAGTTTCACCTACTCTTCTTCTTTACTTTATTTCTCTATTCTTTCAAACACTAATCTTACAATCCGACAATATTTGCCGCGAATTTTGTAAACGTCTTTTTTTACGCGCAAAATATTTTTCGGAGCGGAATTCGTCAATTTTTAGGCACGACCGTTAAGGGAGTTATGCAATCGCCATCCTGAAAACCGTTCGTGTGTGTGTGTGTGTGTGTGCGTCCGTGTATATCCTTGATTTCGGAAAAATGGCTGAACCGATCGGGACGAAACTTGGCACAAAAATCAAGCACATTACTGTGAGTTCACAATAAGGTTTGTGAGCCACCATCTTGAACCGGTACAAAATGGCGGCAAATTCAAATATCGAAAAATCCATATCTTTGGTACTATTCATTGTAATTCCGATAAAATTTTACACATACATGTACATGTATGCAATGACAATTACTGGAAATTTTCAAATTTTTTGATTGGCCGAATCAAGAATGGCGCCTAATTCAAATCTTTAGTCGAGTATTCCGGCAAAACGACTGAACGGATCCGAACAAAATTTGCCATGTACATCGGGTATATACCCATTTGGTGCCACGAAATTTTATGTACCGCTATCTTCAACCGTTTCAAAATTATGGGAAATTCAAGTATGGAAACGTGAGTTACGCGATCGTGCCTATGGCAGGAAGCAAAGCTTTTCTGCACCCGACGATCGTGTCGACCACTAACCACCACTAGTTTGAATTGTTCATTTTTTCCAACCAGTAAGTGAAAATTTCGATTTCTATTCGGTTCGCTTTTGATTACTATTTCAGGATTGTAAGTAGAAACGGGAACGATTGGCATGGAAGGAGCGGCCAAACGCTCCACTTGCATCGCGAATCAGCCGAGTGAAAATTGCGTTTCTTCTTCAATTACTGCACACGCGCACCGATGTTTTTCCTTTCATTCTCTTTTCCTTTCTTTCGTAGCGGATACTTATCTACCTGTTCCGTGCTTCTTCGGTCGCGTCTCGGTAGGTCAGGGACGTAAGTACTCTCGGTGCGTCGTGCGTCGTTCTCCCTTTTCCCTTCATAGCTTTCCTGCCTTTTCCAAATGCAGTCTCGACTCTCGGTATCTCTCACTCCTTTTGCAATTTACATTTTTAATTTCCCACGTAACAGCCGTGTAGCGAGACGGGACAAGGAAGCGCACTAAGTGGAGCTCCGTTATCTGTTCAGCGGTTTCATTCGAGTTGTAGCTTACCCGTTCTAAACTAGTCGGATTACGTTGTGTGCGAATACGTGTTCCCGCGTGGAAGTAATTTCGACCACCCTGTAAGATTTATGCGTTACAGAGCATGATTTATGCATTACAGTGTTATACTTACCGAGAGCAGGACCGTTAATTCAGAGTGGAGTGATTTTATTTCGTACTTGCCGTAGACTCACCGATATTACTCTATTTCCGAATGAACCGCATTTGTACAATATTATTTATTACACCCTACAAGCATACGCAAATATTTCGAATTTCATTAAGTCGTTTTGTAGTACTTATTTTTTTATAAATGTAAAGAAAGTGTAGTTGAATTTTGCCGCGCTTCGTGCGACTGTATATAGTGAGGAGTCAGTAGAAGATAGATCACGTAAGACAGCACATGTGCACAGAACAATAATCCATCAAGAATTCACCGTAGAATTGAAGAATGGATAGAGAATAAACTTTTATTGTCGTTTCTTTCGTTGCAGGTGAGAAATTTTATATAGTGTAGATAAGTCGTACATAACAAATAAATCAAATTGAAACTTTGATTGCAGAGACACAAAATTAGGTTATTCCGGTGCAGACCCTTAATAAAATTAAATTAATAAATAGAACGTCTTATATAAATTACACAGAGAATCAGTTTTTATTCGTATTTATTATTACGTAACACGTTTAAAAGAATAAAAAAAAAATTCTTTTTCTTTGTAAGAAGAAGCAGCGACAAATACCAACGTGCGTAAATATATTGGGGTGTAAGGGAAACTTCATATAATAATTTCACGCGAGTGCAATTATCGAAAGCCCGTTCTCGCACGTTTGTTTCCCCGAACGAATCTCGTTAGGAGTTTTTACAAGGCTGGTACTCGCGCGTGAGTTCGCCTTTGACTGCAATTTTCTGCTACTCACATGCTCGCGATTCCCGTCGCTCATTGAACTTTCTCCTCGAGCAGTAAAGTTACGAGATTTCCTCTTCCCTGATCTCGCGGTTCATTAGAGTCTTGCGGATTTAAGATTTCATAGAGCTCGCGATACAGACGAATATCCATTAGCCTGGATGTCCATTGTACGAAAGGGTCATCTTTTATCAAAGATTTCTCCTTACTCTATAAAATATTTGATAAAAGAACATTTTATACAAGATCTTGGATAAGAATCTTTGGTAAGACTTCCGTATCCGAACCTCGTCCGATCTGAATAAAATTTTACTGGTACGTAAGCACTTATTAAATGCAGTCGAACGCCATAGGTGCGAATTTAAGGAAACCCCTGGTTTCTGAGATATTAAATTTTAAAATTACATGGTTAAATCAAGAATTTTTGAAATATTTACGTAAGAGGAAAACTGAAATTCCACAAAATGTCAGGTTAGGCAGGTGCAACGCGTAATAAAAAAATAATTTAAACTTGAGAGCGTGGTAGGCCTTTCTTTTTATATTCTTTCTTTTTTATTTCCTATATTCCGTGGTAGGAATATCTTACTGATGATGACCTTGATAAGGACATTGAAATCCGAGGTAACTCCCCATAAGTGAATAATTACCAAAAAAACATAAAATTGTTTCCATATTTCTTGTTTTTAATATGTATTCTAATGATATTTTGATAAATTAGTATTTATAATCTTGCAAGATATTAATAAAATAAAACATTCCAGCAAAACATTTTTGAATTTTAATCTTCTTTTTACGTAAAGATCTAAAAAATTAAACGTCATTAAAAATTCAATATCTGGGAAACCAGGCGTTTCCTTAAATTCGCACTTATGGCGTTCGACTAGATTTAGTAAATGCTACTTACCTGTAAAATTTTATTAACAATTGTGAGATCGGACAAGGGTCGGATCCAGAAGTTCAGCCTGATCTTTTACAGGCTAATATCGACCTTAAAGAATAATTTCTCGAAGAGATCGTACACGTCCCTCTAAAATCTGCCACGGAAACTTGGAAACGGGTTCGATTATCCCGATTTCCAATTTCATAATTTTACGTGCCTGTAGTCGCGGATATCGATTAAATATCGAATTCTCAGCAGAGTTCGCGCAATCTTCGTGAAATTCCACTGAAAATTGCGGACATGCCCACGAAATTACAGAGAGTTTATATCCCATTACCTTCCCTACTCCGTCCCTCGTACCCTGTTAATATTCACCCCTCTTCCGCGTCGCTAGACGCACGGGTTTCTCGCACTTGTCTATAAATAGATTTCCGTAAGTCTTCGCGCGGAAACGTAGGCACGCGTAGATTGCGAATTCCGGATTTACCGGTCGGCAACATTTTTCCGTTTAGAAAAATCGAACGAAGTGGACGCGAGGAATAATGATTTCAGTGATATTCATTCTCTCTCTCCTTGTTTATTTCATCCTGGTTTATTCGAGATTCGTAATTTACTCCGTTGAATCGGATCGTATGCATAAAGAGACTAGAAAAGATGACGCACGAGGTTTCCTGCATTCTGGACGTGTAAGGACCCAGTGGAACCCTAGGAAGGATACGCTTCGGTAATTAATTTAATGTCCCTTGAGTGGAAGCGCCGTCGCCCTTGACACCGGAGTTTCGCCCCCTGCACACAGACAATGTACTCTTTGAACTGCCTCTTCCTCTTACGGAAAAGGGGAGGAAGACAGAGAGAGAGAGAGAGAGAGAGAGAGAGAGAGAGAACATGCGAGCCACTAAAGACGCACGTTATACTCATGAATTAAGATGAGCGTCTTGCTCGTTGGGTTGGTGGGTGCGCCAATTCGTAGAACAGGCAGTTTCATTCATCGTCAGTAATATGGATCTACGGTATTCCGCGTATCTTCACCCCCTTCGAGACTTCCGCCGTCGAATCTTTCGCAGTGGCGTGCTTACGATGGAAATGCTGGTCGAGGCTGGTGTTCCAATGAAAGGATAAACGAGACTGTCTCCTAGAATGCACGGTGGAGTCTACAGTCTCAAAAACATCTCCATTTCTCGTTTCATCTAAACGCCTTTAATCTTAGGGCCCGCTCGCATTTCTTAACACGTCGCAGACAGGAGATTGTGATCACAGTCCGAAAAAGAACAAACGTTAAAAGCGGGAGACTGTAATCTCAGTTGCGCGATAGACTGCAATGAACTGTAATCTGTGACTTTAAAAAGGAACTTGCGCTTTACTTTATTTCATTTTTAATTTTATCAATTTAGACTTGTGTTTGACTTTACTGTATTTTATCCATTTTGAAAATGGTTTCGCGCGATTTCGATTGTGATGAAAGTGAAATAATTGTGGATGTCTTATCAGATTTTTCTTGTAGTGATAATGAGCTTTCGGATAGTGATAGTTACTTCTCAGAGGATAGTGATATTTTTCCAACGAGAAAATGCCCACGTACATATTATTTACCTGATGGTGATTCAGAATCAGATGAAAATTTAGACATGAAAGATAAATTGAACTGGACTGAAACAGATGAAATTGCAAATTTGGAAAATTAGCCAATCTTTTATTTACAAAATTAGACTAGTCCGCGAAAAAGCTGGATTTGCCCGCTACACGTTCAAAAACTTGGAAAACCATGCCCGCGTGCAAAGTGTTAACATATTGCCGACAAGACATTTTATTGCTAACCGTACTCAGTGGCCAGGTACTTTTTGCGTGAAATTATCAAAATCTCCTAACTGTTACCACTTGTCATTGCGGTTATAAAATCGCTATTGGCTGAAAATTTGGAAATTTGGTCAACGGCTCCTGAAGACGCAACACGAAAAACGAGCTATTTCTTCAGCCGTCCGCAATGTGTTAAGGGGGGAGATCCATTTAGGCAGCCGAAAATAAGCGAATTTTTACGAATTTTCTGCGGAGAAAGTGCTCAGTCTACATAATTAAAATGTAATATACATATTATTGTACTCTTTAACTTTAAGAAAAAAATTTTGTTTTTTAAAAATACTTCAAAATAGCGGTGGTACGGCAGCTACGGTTACCGCCTGCGTTGTTCCACGTCGTGCAACCTAGCGTCTGCTGCATTGGTCTGAAACATCAGAGACAAAAGTTTTATATTTGTAAGACCCACGCGCTCTACTTGAACCTAAAAAATCCAAAGAAAAGTGAACATTCGAAGAATGGCACGTGTTTAAAAACAATGTTTCGATTTCTCATGACATTTTTACTCTGTTTGTTAGTGAGAAAGTAGTTGCTTTTAATAATTTTCAAGGAAGTTTAGGTTCAAGTAGAGCGTGTGGGTCTTACAAATATAAAACTTTTGTCTCTGATGTTTCAGACCAATGCAGCAGACGCTAGGTTGCACGTCTTGGAACAACGCAGGCGGTAACCGTCTCTGCCGTACCACCGCCATTTTGAAGTATTTTTAAAAAACAAAATTTTTTTCTTAAAGTTAAAGAGTACAATAATATGTATATTACATTTTAATTATGTAGACTGAGCACTTTCTCCGCAGAAAATTCGTAAAAATTCGCTTATTTTCGGCTGCCTAAATGGATCTCCCCCCTTAAGATGTTGTGGTTGCTTCTTTTTTGCTTGGACTACGGGCTCCAAAGCTTTCATCATTTTCTTAAGATATCACGAGTAGGAGACGTCCACGAAAGAACTCGAACCACTCCCTCGATTATCTACGCGTCCATTATCCTGTCGAACGGTAAAATAATAATTTACGATTGGCCGCGATTCGTCGATCCGTCTGTTCGCGACGGGGACTCGTCGCTGATCCCGTGGTGCGTGACGGTGAAGCGAAGGCGAGAACCGATAAGGGCAAAAGGAAGAGGAGCTTCAGGATGGCCAAGAGAAAAAGGAGAGGAAGAGCGATCATGCCGCTTTAACTGACGGTCGTTACGCGTGATTTATCAAGCGCGCGAGGGGCGCGCGCACGCGCACGCTCGTGACTGCCGCGAAATCGACGGAGGAAGTCATATTCTCTCTTTCTCGGCCGAGATAACGAGTACCGGTTTACTTAGGAAATGGGACTACCTAATTACACCTCTCGCCCCGTAGAATTTATTACTAGAGCTAAAAGGTAGCGTTACGATTCGGGGCCGAGAGAGCGGGCGCGCTCCTTCGCTCGCTCGAGCACGTTCCACGCCTTGTTACGCGAGTCTAATCGCCGATTATGACGTCGTTTTTGGCCAACTGTTGCCGCATGCTTCCTACGAATTCCTCGTTGCAAGTCGCCGAAAATTACGTGAACTTTTGCTTCGTCGTGGTGCAATTCGCTTCGATGTTCTTTTTTAATCAGTTAGCTGTATTTGACGAGTATACTCGTCATGAAGAAATGCAAGGTTTTGTGTTTTGACGTGTATACTCGTTAGTAGTACACTGAATAAATTGTATTCTTATCTTAAGAATTTACCACTTAAGTTTAGAATATTTCCCACTAAAATGAGCAACAAGAGGATCTTCTTAATTTAAGAGTAGAATGTTCTAAACAGATTCTTGTAATCAAATATTCTTAACAGATATTTTTATCAGATATTCTTAACATGACCTGGTGAAAAATTTGTATGGATATATTTCGTATATGATTATTGGAAACAAAACTCTTAATGAAATGCTTTACTCTTTATATTGTCGAAAATTACATTATCCATATCTTGAAATCGGAATTGATTGAGAAATGTAGTCACGGGAGAAGGTTAGAATTCATATTATACATGTATTTCTATCACTTGTAAATATCTCCATTAAATCGCCCAAATCCTCTTCTTCTAGCTACTTCGTCACTTCTTTATCCGTGCTTTTTGCACAACACAGCACACAAAATAATACAGTGCTCAAAATTACGCAGAATTGCAAGAGGAACAAGATACAGGCATCGACATGTGCCGCACGCGATGTGTAACCTAACTTAACCGAATACTGACACGCATTGTGTGGCGACATTCAGATGGATTATTAAGAATATATTCCAAAAACCGTCATATCGATAAGAAAATATTCTTATCTATTAAGAATATCTATTAAAATGAATTATTAAGTTTGTATTTTAAGAATACAATTTTTTCAGTGTAGTAAAAGTAGTTACAATTTTCTATATATGTTTAAGTTAAGTAAGAGCGGACGCGTCCGCAACTTACGAGTAGACAGTAAGTCTACTCAAGTGGACCGAGTATTGTTCGCTCTAGGCTCATCTACGTCAAAGAGTCTGCTCGCGAGCTTAAGATTTCCGTTTGCTTAACCAGTTAGCTGTGTTTGACGAGTATATCCGTCATGAAGAAATGGCAAGGTTTTGTGTTTTGACATGTATACTCGTTATGCGTAAAAAGGAGCTACAGTTTTCTATATATGTTTAAGTTAAGTAAATGAATAAATATCAGTGACAAAATAAACAAACGAAACTGTCACTTCATTACGATTTAATTCTATACAGTAAAACCTGTTTTTGTGCGGGGGATAGGGACCGCATAAAAGAAATCGCATACAAAAAAAATATCGCGTAAATTCATAAGGTTTTCGTTTGCAACACATTTTAAAAAAACTTTTTTTATGCGGTAAATGGAAAAATCGCACATAAAAAATCGCATAAAAGAAAACCGCACAAAAAAGGACCGCATAAAAACAGGTCTTACTGTATTATATCAGCTCAATGTACTCTGTGCTTGAATAGTACATATACTCGTTATCTCTTACTTTTTGCGAGACATTTTAGATATACATTTTTCAGGGAGGTCGCCACAGTTAACCGGTTAATACGATCCTCCGTGGAGTGATTAACCGTTTGAGTCCCAAACGGCGGGATCTTTAGATTTCACGCAGAAAAAGCTCATTACATTTTAAAGATATCGACACAAAATAAAGCAAAATGGCTCTCTTCTCAATCGATTAAGACAAGCGCTATCGCGCTGTTCAGCATTTTTCCACCGTGTTTTTCCAATGGCTCCTGAGACTCAAACGGTTAACACTATGCCGTTCGTTGACACCACGTTGGTGTCGCGTACGAAACTATCGCACAAACGCTAGTATTATTTGTGTTCTGATCAAGTAACAAGTTACAGGCTCCAATATACATAATACAAAAAATCTTACAATTATTTACATATATCTTAGAAATTTCGTGACAAAGAAAAGACAGGATTGAGAACTATTGAGATCAGTAAAATTCGACCATTTATAATCTCCTGAAAATCTCGAGAAATCCTCGACAACAGGCAAAAACATCTGACCCAGTCCTTACCAGCGCCAAACAAAAGAATCCTGCTCACTCGTGCGGACGACATAGTGTTAATTGCTGATGCGGCCATGCTTGCAAAATTGCCTGCACTCGTGATCTCAAGTGTACGAAATTAATTACACCCCTCCCTGCGATTGACCGAGCCAACAGTATCGTCGTATAAGTGAAGTAATGCTGAGCATTTTGAGAATAAGCGACGGTGCAAATTTAACGAAAATGGTACCGCGATATCGCACGCGCGCTACGCTGACCTACTTCACTTTCTGTTTTTTTCTTTCTCTCTCTCACTTACTCTCTCCACTTGTGTTCGGCGCGCACCAGAGTACACGTCAGGTACTCACGGTTGGAGTTAATTGCACACGAAGGAAACTCCACTGTGAGAATCTCCCCATTGGCGCCACGGAATACGCTACCGGAAAAAAGGCTAGTATTATGTTTTCATTCACGTTTTCTCCCGTGCGACGAATCGAGGGGAAAGGAAGGATTCGCGGTCGGTGCGAAATTGTCCAAAGGCAGAGGAAGAAGGGGGCGAGGAAATCACCTCCAACAGAATGTCTCTTCTTTTTTACCTTTTACAATCGCAGCAACGGGACGGCACTCTTTCAGGATTCTCAACGATCAGCGGAGTCGTTCACATTAAATCGTATCTTATTATTCAAAATGCACGCACCTCATTACTCCGAACGGTAAAAGTCAACTACCGTTATTTATTGAGAACGCGTCGGGGCGGGGCGTATAAAAGCCAAATGATACGAGAAAAAGAAGGTGCGTACTACTTGTGTCATCGAGTACTTCCGCGTCGATTGAGCAAATCGTTAAAAGGCGTCGGACGATCTCAACTTACGTCACAGGGCAAAGAGAATGTACGAAATTTTGTTAATGTGAGAGAAGCGCGTAAAAAAAAGGGAGCGGAAGGTACGAACAACGAGGGTTTATCGAAACGGATAAGAATCGTCACGCTGGATGACCGGAGGGCGACGGATGATTCGAGCATGCCCGGAGGAAGTAGGATGGGCACCGGAAGTCCTCCTCCGAATGGGAGTCGTCCAGTTTTCAGCCACGGTACCACGCACTCTCACGTTCGTCTCTTCTACAGTGGACGACTCCCCTACGCGACAGTTTTGCGCGTGGCAGCTGACCATTTGCACGGACTACGTGCTCCCTACGCCGTTTATTTTCCGCGTAACTCCACGTTCCACGCGGGATACTCTTGCGAAATCCTCGTGCTGCGTGCCGACGCCGTTCTCCGTCGCTTCGATCGGGGACAAATGCGAACGCTCTCGCTGCTCGGGGCAGCAAACACCACGATAACCGACGACTCTATCGCGAGAATCAGTGACAGATGCAGGAGAGAAGCGCCTCAGGAAAATTTAGCACCTTTGTACGAAATTATGGAAGAACCGAGAATTATATTCGAACGTAAAAAGAAGGTTCTCTAAGATTTTTGAGATGCGTTTCGCCAACGAGACACTCCGCACTGAGAGAAAAAATTGTTGGGTTTACTATAATCTCACTATATTTTATAGTTAATTTTCGCGCCAAACTATTTTTATTGTTCACTTAATCATAGAAAACATAGAATGAACGATTTATACGGATGGTTATATTATTAACTATTAACTTTGTTCTTGTTATCATATGTATACCTAGTAAAATGTGCTATGTGAATATAGTTAGTTCTATCACTATGTATGAAATATTCCGGTAATATTAGCTATATAAAGTAGTTACTTTTCTTACCCTTATATATTTTCAATCATACTTTTTCATATATTTTTCATATATTTTTAGCTGAAATAACCATAATTTTGGGTAACAACACAATATACTATGCTTGTATCGTAATTATTACCGACATTATGCTAACATTTACCATAAATATGATATTTCCAACTATGATTTTGTTACTATGCCATTATAGTTAGATATATCGTATACTTTTCTCTTAATGCGAATGTGTCTTCTCGTTGCGAGATGAAAATTGTCGAGTTCGTTGGATAAAGTCCTCGAAAATGTCCAGTCGATCAGAAGGTTCTGAAGAATTACACGAGCTGGCCACGATGCTTTTGAGCTTTTTCATGTAAAAAAGGGACAGAAGCTGTCGAGCGGAAGGATGCGTTATCTCGAGCGTTAACTTGCAGGGAATTCGAGAGAACTGACGTAATATCGAGACGACTTGGTCGCGAGAGGCGAAAGTGAGAGTGCCGCGGTAGCCAGCCGCGTGGGTCCCTCTAGATAATCGAGAAACGCAGACCGGGCCCGTGGTAACTTCGATAAACGATTCACCGTCTCTTTCGTCCTTTAAGCCCTCCGTTTTCACGAGAGGAGAGAAAGGGGTCGAGCGTAATTTAATTATGCAAATTGTTCGCTCGTGCTTGGCTCGCGAGGAAGGAACCTCCTGAGACTCGGGAGGATACGCTCGTGCGACACGAGGTGCATACATTTTCCATGCTCCCTGGTAAAACCATCGTGGACTCGCTCGGTGGAAAGTGAAAAGTAGGAAACACGAAGGAGCACCCTGCTCACGATTAAGGAAGAAATGGTATCTATCGAACGTTACCTCACTCGACGAAGCCACGATCAAGGGAGAGGAAGAATAAAGGACTTGGAGCAGATCGATGGAGCAAGGACGAGGATCGCGAAATATTGTCACCTCGTAAGCTTCTCTACGAGTATTTGAATTCCTTAAACGTCGAAACTTATTTACGAATCGGGCCAACGAAAAAATGAAACCTTCGAGATAGTTTGCAAGAAGATCGACACGAGGTGCGTACATTTTCCATGCTCTTTGGTAAAACCATCGTGAACTCGCTCGGTGGAAAGTGAAAAGTAGGAAACACGAAGGAGCACCCTGCTCACGATTAAGGAAGAAATGGTATCTATCGAACGTTACCTCACTCGACGAAGCCACGATCAAGAGCGTGGAAGAATAAAGGACTTGGAAAAGTATTCGAATTTCTTAAACGTCGAAACTTATTTACGAATCGGGCCAACGGAAAAATGAACCCTTCCAAACAGATTACAGAAAGATCGACACGACTTGCATACATTTTCCATGTGCCTTGGTAAAACCATCGTGGACTCGCTCGGTGGAAAGTGAAAAGTAGGAAACACGAAGGGGCACCCTGCTCACGATTAAGGAAGAAATGGTATCTATCGAACGTTACCTCACTCGACGAAGCCACGATCAAAGGAGAGGAAGAATAAAGGACTTGGAGCAGATCGATGGAGCAAGGACGAGGATCGCGAAATATCGTCACCTCGGAAGCTCCTCTACAAGTATATGAATTAGTTAAACTCGTTTACGAATCGGGCCAACGAAAAAATGAAACCTTCGAGATAGATTACCAGAAGATCGACACGAGGTGCGTACATTTTCCATGCTCTCTGGTAAAACCATCGTGAACTCGCTCGGTGGAAAGTGAAAAGTAGGAAACACGAAGGAGCACCCTGCTCACGATTAAGGAAGAAATGGTATCTATCGAACGTTACCTCACTCGACGAAGCCACGATCAAGAGCGTGGAAGAATAAAGAAGTATTCGAATCCCTTAAACGGCGAAACTAAATTACGAATCGAGCCAACGGAAAAATGAAACCTTCGAGATAGATTGCAAGAAGATCGACACGAGGTGCATACATTTTCCATGCGCCCTGGTAAAACCATCGTGGACTCACTCGGTGGAAAGTGAAAAGTAAACACGAAAAGGAAACACGAAGGAGCACCCTGCTCAAAGAAAAAATTCTATCTATCGAACGTTACGTCACTCGACGAAGCCACGATCAAGAGCGTGGAAGAATAAAGGACTTGGAGAAGTATTCGAATCCCTTAAACGGCGAAACTAAATTACGAATCGAGCCAACGGAAAAATGAAACCTTCCAGACGAATTACAGGAAGATCGAAAACTCGAGGTGAAGTAATTCGAGCGCCCAAAGATCCGCTTAACCTCCATGAAATGGCAAAAGGGTAAAATACGAGGGCTCGGACACAAGCGAGCTTACCCTCGTTCCCGACATCGTTCCACTTCCCTCGCAGCACCCAGTTCCCCCTCTTTCCACCATCGTCTAATGTCAACTTTCGACGAACTGGTTCCAATGACTTCCTTCGCGGAGGGGCTGACGCGCGGACCAAAGCAGTTAATGGAACACGCCACGAAAAGGGTACAAGAAGGAGAGGTAGAGAGTGAAGGAGGGGCTGAGAAATTCTCACAAGTTGAATTTTTCACGTTCACAATGAGCCGCGGGCGGGCTCGCGTGCAAGCGCATATACAGGCACAAAGAGCCTGTTTGTAATATCATCCCAAGCTCGATGACGGAGACGTGACAAAGGCCGAAAGGGTGAGGACGAGAACGACCGAAGGAAGGGGCAAAGAATGGAGAGAAGGGGTGGTGAAAGAGAAAGAAGAGAAGAGAGGATGGCGCAGGCGTAAGGGGAGGAAGAAGGTCGAAGAAGAACGAATCGACTCCTTCGCTATCTTCTCCACTTCTCTCCACCCTAACCGTCTCTCCTTCTCCTCCATCTGCGGTCTACGCGTGCAGGAGGAAGTGCACGCGTTTCACCTGCGCCACAGATGCACAGGAAGCCAGTGAGACGAACGCGCGGCCTCACCCTCTCTCCTCGATGGCCGCTCATGTGTTTACGTTGGAACCAGAGCGATGACTCGTACACGGTAACGCGCCACCAAACGGCCTAGACTAGGCGAAAGAGGAGCGCGTTCGCTCTCGCCGCCAGTGATCTATGGATCGCTCGCGGTACTCCCGTGAACGTTCGTGCGCGCGCTACAACTTCTCTCCCCGGCTCTTGTGCTCGCCTTGGAGCTCGCACGATTTGTTTTCCGCGTCGTGCACGTCCGAGGGAAGTTCGCCGGTCAGTCGGCCGCGGTGTTTCCGAGAAACTCAACGTACGTCCCACAGCATCGGTCGCGCGGCAAGTGGAATTGGGACAAGGTGACGATACGTCGATTAAAATGTCGGTTGAACGTTCCTCGTGCGAGGGCTGAACTCTTCTCTCGATTTTTCTTGGGAAGATTGTGCGCCTCTCTCGTGATAATCGTGCGAAGCTGAGCCGGTGAGATATACGTGCGCGGTGCAAGAAGGTCGAAACATTTACTTTCTCCGTGTGTCGAAATTTAGAATTGATTCTACGGATTTTTAATGTTCCAGTGACAGTAGACGCGAGTGGCGGAATTTTTAATAATATCGTAAAGAGCGCGAAGTTTAGGATCTAAGAAGATAATAGAATACTTGTGTAATTTGCCTTAAAAGGTAAATTTTTAATTCGGATGTGACCTCGTGAAGTATCGCAGAAATTTGTGATAAGCTTAAGAAAGGAAATTATCGTGTGAAACGATCATCGATGAGCAAGAACATCCTTTCTCACCCGTGTCCCAACAAGGTTATGCTACCCGAGAAAGCAACGAGTGACCTTTTTCGAGAGAATCCTCCAAGCAGAAGCGGTTCCTTCGTCATCTCGAGAAATTAATCACTGGGAATTACTCCTAGTGACGAACATCCGGGGCCTAGCGAGATCGCATCAGACGTTCCAGTAAACTCGAACGGCCTGTTCCCGCCACGAGTAAAGACGGGGGCGCACGCGCATCCGCAGGAAGCGAACGTTGCGGTTTCCTACTCCCGCCTCTGCGACTCACTCGACCTGCAAAGTCGGTCGACGGGGGTACGGAGCCTGTTTAAAAGTTTCTTTTCTCATCCGATGATCGAGCTTGGAACCAGTCACTCCTGATCGCAAAGTCCTATTTTAAACCAGAACTACCCTGGTTGCCCGAAGAAAAACCAGGCAAAAAAAATAATCAAGCGGATCCATCCTCTCTACGTAGTCTCGGCATGATATGCCGGCCAAGAACCGATCCTCCAGATGCAAGCATAAGGACTGCGGGTGTATCCTCTGCCGCGAGCTGAGTAGCTGCAAGATGAGTGCAACCACGGTTGACAGTGGCGCGCATCATCGTCGAACCTGCACGGACGTCGCGCAGAATTTCATCCTCCGTCGTCCGATGCCGTTCGTGAGAAGGACACCGACGAAGGAGTGGCGCGAAGTTACTGCAACTGCCCTCGAGGAATACGAGAGGAGTCCAACCTTGGAGGACGCGAGTAGAGCCGGACGAAGCAAGCAAATGGATCGGAAACAGGACAGTACTGGCGCACATGAGCCTGCGCCACTCGTAAAGCTCGAGCGAGAACACATGGCTCATAAAACGGTCATTTACTTTGGGGACACGAATCCCAGACCAAGGCAACATCAAGAGGAAAGAAGTAAGCAGCAACAAGTGATCGCTACTTCTTCGACGGAGACGAAGACTAATAGCTGTGAAGAGAACTCGAGGAAGATTCGAGTTTGGAGCGGAACTAGTGCCGAGCCTGCTCGTCGTTCTTCAGGACTCGAATCCGAGGAGGTCGAGGCAAAGTGTTCGAGAGAGGTTGAGGAACGAGATGGACCAGAGGCGGAAGAAGCGTTGGTTGTGGAGAGAGAGGAAGGTGAAGAGGGTGTCGAGGAGGAGAGAGGTCAGACGGTGGTGGAGGAAACGGTGGAGAACGATCTCAAGGTCACCGCTCACGAGATCGTGGTGAACGTTAGCCCCAGCAGGGAGGACGTGCTGAGGATCGAAGAGGACGAGACTCGACTCGAGGATTATTGGTCCTTGCCCGGGGACACGACCGGGTTCAAGGCTGACTGGAGCTTCGTCCAGCAATGGCGTTTGAGGGGGTAAATCACGAAGTTTCCTTGAGTTGATGTTGGCTCGGTGGCGTTCGTTGACTCGGTTGATCGTACCTGGGTGGCTGTGGGTACGGAAGAAAGTCTCGACCTTGCAGAAACGATCTAACCACGATATTCGATTTGTCCGAGGGCGCGTGAAAAAGGTCGATTGTTAAACCTTAGTGTGCACACCTCCGTAGCGAATCATCAATCTGACCCTACTCTGTGCGCACGTCTGCTCCGTACCGTTATCACTGGTACACTTAGAAAGCTTTACAAGTGACTATGTTCCACACTTTTAGGGAGGACATGACTCTCTATTTTTATTAGGGATTCGATTCCACGGACCATTTCTGTTTAACGCTATATAAGTTGAAGTAAAATCTTGGGGTCAGAATGACCCCGTGTGCATGCTAGGGGTTAAATTGTGCCAGGACGAGGAAGTTCACCGGTGACTTCTTTTGGGTAGATCGGGTGGAGCACGGACTAGGCAACAGACAACGTATACCTATTCATATCGAACGAGACAACGATCAGCTCCAAAAACGTTTCTCCGTTATCTCGAGACCTTACCTACGGGACCGAACTAATAAATGCTCATTGCCAGCTTAGACTCGACCACGTTCCACGTCCCGTGGGAGGCTTCCTGGGCTTATTCGCGAGCTTCGCATGGCCCTATCGAAGAAGCTTCTGGGTTCGATTGAAATCGATTCACTCGCGCACGTTGCTAATTCTAATCGATGACACGCTACTTCGTGCTCGTCTAATTAGTTTCCGAGCACGATCGAGGGACCGACGTAGAACGAAACGGTGGCTTCGTTTGAATACGCGCGGCTCGCCGACGATGCGATGCCTTTAATCGAAACGAGCCCAACTCTTTCTACTTCTCCTTCTCTCTAATCGATCCTTGGGATCATTAGAGCTTCGGCAATTGCGAGCAGTCGATTAGGCGATACCTTCGAGATTCCTGAAAGGTCGCGCTCTCGTTCTCCTATGCGAAACGATTGATTTATTTCTCTTTTCTCTCTTCGTCTTCTCTTGTGCCTCTCGTCTTCTGCTTACTCCTTCTTCGTGTTCGCTCCAGTCCTCCACCTTCTCCGGGTCGACCCTTTCATACGATTCCCAGGGGGAATCCCGCGGTAGCCAGCAAGCATCTCGTCTGCACTCGCGCCTCGCCCGAGGACCCCAGGCCCGAGGAGAAGAGGATCCGCGTCGCACGTGGATCTCTCGGGATCGCGATCGAATTACGATGATACCCGAGAAGAGAGACCGCACGAATTCCACCGCTTGCCGGTAGACCGGTAGGCAGGCAAGCACGTCGTACGTCGATCGACGATTAATTTGTACTGCGAATTCCTCGGCTTAACCGCGTCCCTTAGGGTCCACGGGGTTGCGATGCGCTCGGCCACTCGACCTCCCGAGAATCGAGGATTCG
Organism: Tiphia femorata; assembly: GCA_944319695.1. Lineage (NCBI taxonomy): Eukaryota > Metazoa > Arthropoda > Insecta > Hymenoptera > Tiphiidae > Tiphia > Tiphia femorata. The sequence goes on from OX090903.1 coordinate 5,257,637, forward strand.
TGCTTCTGCTAGAGAGAATTGAGTTTGATGAATTTGATTTGGCAAATCACATTTTCTTGTAAGACCCTCCTCTCTTCGTTTTCTTTTTTCTTTTCTTTTTTCTTTCTTTTCTTCAGTTTCAAAGGACGAGAGATTAAAGCGCTTGTTCGAGGTTTCTTAACACTTTGATTGTCACGATGGTCATATGTGACTGGCCACGGTGGTCACCGAGAATCGAAGATTCGCGCTTCTGTGAGAGAGAATTGAGTTTGATGAATTTGATTTGGCAAATCACATTTTCTTGTAAGACCCTCCTCTCTTCGTTTTCTTTTTTTTTCTTTTCTTCAGTTTCAAAGGACGAGAGATTAAAGCGCTTGTTCGAGGTTTCTTAAAACTTTGATTGGCACGATGGTCATATGTGACTGGCCACGGTGGTCACCGAGAATCGAAGATTCGCGCTTCTGTGAGAGAGAATTGAGTTTGATGAATTTTATTTGGCAAATCACATTTTCTTGTAAGACCCTCCTCTCTTCGTTTTCTTTTTTTTTCTTTTCTTCAGTTTCAAAGGACGACAGATTAAAGCGCTTGTTCGAACTTTCTTAAAACTTTGATTGGCACGATGGTCATATGTGACCGGCCACGGTGGTTACTGAGAATCGAGGATTCGTGCTTCTGCTAGAGAGAATTGAGTTTGATGAATTTTATTTGGCAAATCACATTTTCTTGTAAGACCCTCCTGTCATCGTTTTCTTTTCTTCAGTTTCAAAGGACGAGAGATTAAAGCGCTTGTTCGAGGTTTCTTAACACTTTGATTGCCACGATGGTCATATGTGACTGGCCACGGTGGTCACCGAGAATCGAGGATTCGTGCTTCTGCTAGAGAGAATTGAGTTTGATGAATTTTACTTGGCAAATCACTTTTTCTTGTGACACCCTCCTCTCATCGTTTTGTTTTCTTCAGTTTCAAAGGACGAGAGATCAAAGCGCTTGTTGGAGCTTTCTTAAAACTTTGATTGCCACGATGGTCATATATGACCGGCCACAGTGGTCACCGAGAATCGAGGATTCGTGCTTCTGCTAGAGAGAATTGAGTTTGATGAATTTGATTTGGCAAATCACATTTTCTTGTAAGACCCTCCTCTCTTCGTTTTCTTTTTTCTTTTCTTTTTTCTTTCTTTTCTTCAGTTTCAAAGGACGAGAGATTAAAGCGCTTGTTCGAGGTTTCTTAACACTTTGATTGTCACGATGGTCATATGTGACTGGCCACGGTGGTCACCGAGAATCGAAGATTCGCGCTTCTGTGAGAGAGAATTGAGTTTGATGAATTTGATTTGGCAAATCACATTTTCTTGTAAGACCCTCCTCTCTTCGTTTTCTTTTTTTTTCTTTTCTTCAGTTTCAAAGGACGAGAGATTAAAGCGCTTGTTCGAGGTTTCTTAAAACTTTGATTGGCACGATGGTCATATGTGACTGGCCACGGTGGTCACCGAGAATCGAAGATTCGCGCTTCTGTGAGAGAGAATTGAGTTTGATGAATTTTATTTGGCAAATCACATTTTCTTGTAAGACCCTCCTCTCTTCGTTTTCTTTTTTTTTCTTTTCTTCAGTTTCAAAGGACGACAGATTAAAGCGCTTGTTCGAACTTTCTTAAAACTTTGATTGGCACGATGGTCATATGTGACCGGCCACGGTGGTTACTGAGAATCGAGGATTCGTGCTTCTGCTAGAGAGAATTGAGTTTGATGAATTTTATTTGGCAAATCACATTTTCTTGTAAGACCCTCCTGTCATCGTTTTCTTTTCTTCAGTTTCAAAGGACGAGAGATTAAAGCGCTTGTTCGAGGTTTCTTAACACTTTGATTGCCACGATGGTCATATGTGACTGGCCACGGTGGTCACCGAGAATCGAGGATTCGTGCTTCTGCTAGAGAGAATTGAGTTTGATGAATTTTACTTGGCAAATCACTTTTTCTTGTGACACCCTCCTCTCATCGTTTTGTTTTCTTCAGTTTCAAAGGACGAGAGATCAAAGCGCTTGTTGGAGCTTTCTTAAAACTTTGATTGCCACGATGGTCATATGTGACTGGCCACGGTGGTCACCGAGAATCGAGGATTCGTGCTTCTGCTAGAGAGAATTGAGTTTGATGAATTTTACTTGGCAAATCACTTTTTCTTGTGACACCCTCCTCTCATCGTTTTGTTTTCTTCAGTTTCAAAGGACGAGAGATCAAAGCGCTTGTTGGAGCTTTCTTAAAACTTTGATTGCCACGATGGTCATATATGACCGGCCACAGTGGTCACCGAGAATCGAGGATTCGTGCTTCTGCTAGAGAGAATTGAGTTTGATGAATTTTATTTGGCAAATCACATTTTCTTGTAAGACCCTCCTCTCTTCGTTTTGTTTTCTTTTTTCCTTTCTTCAGTTCCAAAGGACGAGAGATTAAAGCGCTTGTTCGAGCTTTTTTAACATTTTGACTGCCACGATGGTCATACGTGATCGGTCATGGTGGTCACCGGTGACCTCCAGAAAAATCATTAAAAAAATGATTATACTAACCGCAATTTACAGCACTTTAAAAGATCATATGTTAACAAAAAAGAAGCACAAAATAAATGCAACGTGTGGCGCCATAGGTCATGGAAAATCAGTGTGACAGTCAGAGTGTTAAGAAATCGAAACATGTCAAGATTCTACGAAAAGATCTTTCATTTGTACCTTGAATTTTGAAATTGATTGCTCCAGACTCCGATCGAACGGAGCGAAGCGCGCGGTTTTAAGGCATCGGTAACCAGAAGAGTCGGGCTACGCGACCTGATTTCTTTATATGCATAAAAACTCGTACTTTTTGCCCGATAAGAATTAACAACGATGGAAAAAGAAGAGGCTGGAGGTGGCCCGTTACGTGGAAATCGATCCCATGAACACGAGTAGAGTTTTGTATACGTTAATGCGTTTTTAATGTTCGCCGTGGTGGTGACCGACGTGACTCACTCCCCTGTTCGTAACTCTATACGCGGGTAGTCCTTGCGCGGTGAGTATACGCATCGGACGTTCTGTCGCAGTAAGTTGTACAAGAAAATTGTGGGATCCGCGATACCCACGTCGTGGAGATGATGCACCAAGAGATTGTCTAGCTGGTGGCAAGCTTCCACCAGGACCACACTGAGAGAAAAGTATATGATATATCTAACTATAATGGCATAGTAACAAAATTATAGTTGGAAATATCATATTTATGGTAAACATTACCATAATGTCGGTAACAATTACGATAGAGGCATAGTATAACCAACTATATTATTTTTTTACCCAAGATTATGGTTATTTCAACTAAAAATATAGTATGATTGAAAATATATAATGGTAAGAAAAGTAACTATTTTATATAGTTAATATTTCATACCACAATATTTCATACATAGTCATAGAACTAACTATATTCACATAGCAGATTTTACTATGCATATGGTAACAAGAACAAAGGTAACGGTTAATAATATAACCATTTGTACAAATCGTTCATTCTACTATATTTTGTATGGTTAAGTGAACTATAAAAATATGTTTGACGCCAAATCTAACTATAAAATATAGTGAGATTATAGTAAACCCAACCATTTTTTTCTCTCAGTGTAACAATGCTAGCAAACGAAAGCTCCACAATTCTGCCGAGTATTTTCACCTCACCTTCTTACCTATCCTTTCCATTGTTTTTTCTTGCGCTAGAAGGATCCGTGACGCGGTGGCGCGCAATTATCCAGATTTCTAAATAAAGATCGGCGAGCGTACCGCGAAACGATCGTTTATCGTCGGTTTAATGAAAACGAGAAAAAAGCAGCGGCAGACGTCGTGGTCGGCCCGCTCGTTCCCATTCCTCGTATCGATCCGCGTAGAGCTCCGAAGTAACGGTGGAGCCGCTACGATTTCTACACGCTCTGCTACATAATGCATAAAATTGCGATTGGTCGCTCGTAGATCCGAGCTACGCCTGACGTAAGGGACGACCTGCTCCACAGTTTTTCTCATCTTCGAACGCGCGCGCGTCTTCGCATGAACCTAGAGCCTGCAGCGTGCACTGATTGTGAGAGGAAAAAATGGTTGGGTTTACTATAACCTCACTATATTTTATAATTAAATTTGACGTCAAACATATTTTTCTAGTTCACTTAACCATGCAAAATATAGTAGAATGAACGATTTATACAAATGGGTATATTATTCACTATTGCCTTTGTTCTTTATTTATACAAATGAGTATATTATTAACTATTACCTTTGTTCTTGTTACCATATGTATAGTGAGATGTGCTATGTGAATATAGTTAGTTCTATCACTATGTATGAAATATTCTGGTAATGTTAACTATATAAAATAGTTACTCTTCTTACCATTGAATATTTTCAACCATACTATATTTTTAGTTGAAATAACCATAATTTTGGGTAAAAACATAATATACTATGCCTCTATCGTAATTATTACCGACATTATGGTAACATTTACCATAAATATATTTCCAACTATAATTTTATTATTATGCTATTATAGTTAGATATATCATATACTTTTCTCTCAGTGTGGAACCTCCGTAGAAAGTCGAAACGCCAGAAGAGAATGGATCCTTCTTGTCTTTCGAACGATTCGATACAATCGTCCGTTCTCGAAATTTCGATCCAACGAGCGTCCGAAGGACGTTTGTTTTTATTAAAAGGATATTTCAAGGCAAGAGAGAATCGTGAAGAAAGCAGAGCCTCGTCTCTCTTGGGTTCTTGAGGCGGCAAGCACGTACGACGATTACTTCTCTATACACACGTGTACTCGTGGCGCAGCTTCACCACTTCCTTCCTCTCGTTTCTTCCTGTTCTTCTTGCCCTCGACCATCATCTCTCAGGCCTCTCGAGCAGATAGAAAATTCTATCCCCGTGGCTTCGTGAATTACGAACGATCCGGGAGCGTAACTTTCTTCGAAGCGCCTCTCCGCGGAATGCGAGCCTTGGGAACCGTGCCCGACGCACATATCCGCTCGAAGCTCCTCGCTTTCTCGCGAGAGAAAGACAGAGAGAAGGAGAATCGAACGGACGATGGGCCCAAATCGAAATCGGACGGAGAACGCGGCGGCAATTAGCGAGCCGTGCCGTACCGGCTTGAACTAGGGAATTCCGTCTTGTTTACGTTAAGAAATCACAAACTGGAATTATTTCTGTTATGTCGTTAGACGGAGAGAGAGAGAGAGAGAGAAAGAGGCAAGGTGAACCGCATATCTAGAAATACATATATTCCTCTCTTGGAGTGAGTGGATAACGTGACGGAGAAGCACTCCAGTGAAATCGTTTTAATTGATCAAATTCAGTCGTTCGGTGAATCGACCGGGAAGTCAAAATAATGAACATTGCGGAAAAGATAGCGCACGGAATGCTAATGAGCAATAAAGAATACTCGAAATAGTCGGATGTCCGATTTGTTGAACCTATGTTAATCATCTTCTTACGATAAGAGACTAATGTTTGTTTTTTGTTTCGTTTTACATAACGCAGACCTGGAGGCAACAACGGACGGGACTTGTACTGTCCTCCTTATACCAAGGACTTCGCGGAAAGCTCCCCAAAAAACGGTGTCCACAACTTGGTACACATGGTGGCCGAGAGGGACACCGACAGCGTCGCACCGACGCCGACGCCCCAGCATCCTCATCACTCTCAGCATCACCATCTTAACTTGCACGAACTACGAGCTCTTCAGGTACGCTTGGTGATGCAGTCGTCATTTGCAGAATTATTTTTTCGGTTTCTCTTGTCCTGATCGTAAAATTGTAACTTTCCATCGAGACACGATCATCGTGAGAATTATGGTTACTATTGATTTATCGAAGGGATTGCGAACCTTCCATTGTTGGTACTGCATTGGACACACTTTGCACTTGAGCTTGGTAAAGCATACTCGAAATTTAGATTAAAATGAAGTATTCATTAAGATAGGTATGCTGTAGTAGTTGTGTTCGGAGAAATTGCAGGTTTTATGAACAAATTTGAATGGAACTTACTATTTTTTTACTTCTTACATTATTATTAATACGAAGGTAGTCGATGCAAGAGAAATTTTTATTTTATTCTTTGTAAAATTAGATCAGAAACTATAACACACTTAGCACAGTTATTCACACACATGCTCATAACGCAGGAAAAAGTGTTGCCAGGTGGTTAAAATATAACGACGAATGACTAGACACTAGAAGAGATACCAAAATTAAAATAGAAAATCGATTTTTCAACATTTTACGACACGTCGTTCTCTTCCACCGACTACTAGATTCATCATTTTTGAGATAACGATTTTAAATTTACTTTGGATTATGAATCGCGTGGGACTAATTGAATTATAAATGAAGTTTCACTTTTTAATTGAGTCTCGATGAGATTGGAAATTCGATTATTCTGTGGATGTATCGCCAATTGGAAGTAACTGTTTAATAATTGCGCGATTTCGATTGAACAGAGGCGACCCGAATGCACCGGTAACAGTTCGTCGGATGAGAACCGATCGTCCGGGCATGCGAGCATGTCGGACACCGGAGGCCATACGAGCAGCAGCTCGCCACCCCATCGCCATCACAGATCGCACAGTCCTCAGCAATTAAACGCCGTACCCGAGGACGATCGTCTGTCGGCCTCGGTTACGCAGAGGAACGGCAGAAGCAGATCTGGACAGAATCGCAACAGGCATAGAGCCACGCCGGCAAAGGTTATTCGAGCTCTTGCTTCTTTCTTGTCTCAATCCTGTCTCTTCCGCTTCCTACATTATCAATTTTCTAATACTACACTGAGAGAAAAAAATGGTTGGGTTTACTATAATCTATATTTTATAATTAGATTTGGCGTCAAACATATTTTTATAGTTCACTTAACTATACAAAATATAGTAGAACGAACGATTTGTACAAATGGTTATATTATTAACCGTTACCTTTGTTCTTGTTACCATATGCATAGTAAAATCTGCTATGTGAATATAGTTAGTTCTATCACTATGTATGAAATATTCTGGTAATATTAACTATACAAAATAGTTACTTTTCTTACCATTATATATTTTCAACCATACTATATTTTTAGTTGAAATAACCATAATTTTGGGTAAAAACATAATATACTATGCCTCTATCGTAATTATTACCGACATTATGGTAACATTTACCATAAATATGATATTTCCAACTATGATTCTGTTACTATGCCATTATAGTTAGATATATCATATACTTTTCTCTCCGTGTATTGTAGTTCTTACACCTATCTACCTATTACGTTACGCGTTTACATTTAACTACACGTGCTGATGTACTTGATACAGCAAACACGCGCATCTTTTACAAAAACAAATTTGTTCCTTCTTCTATTATTTCGATATCCTAACCACCCGAACGAGAATAATTTTCAAACTGATCACTCGAGATAATGGAGCTCGAGGTATCACGATGAGAACTACAGAAGCATCGGTAAGTAGCAAAATTATAGACAAACAAGGATTACTTCTCGAGTGAAAACCTGGGCTAATGAGGCCGCTTGGATTCTTGGAGGTATCGAGTAACGTCAGGTCCACTGAGAGAAAAAAATGGTTGGGTTTACTATAATCTCACTATATTTTATAATTAGATTTGGCGTCAAACATATTTTTATAGTTCACTTAACCATACAAAACATAGTAGAACGAACGATTTGTACAAATGGTTATATTATTAGCTGTTACCTTTGTTCTTGTTACCATATGCATAGTAAAATCTGCTATGTGAATATAGTTAGTTCTATGACTATGTATGAAATATTCTGGTAATATTAACTATATAAAATAGTTACTTTTCTTACCATTATATATTTTCAACCATACTATATTTTTAGTTGAAATAACCATAATTTTGGGTAAAAACATAAAACAGTTGGTTATACTATGCCTCTATCGTAATTATTACCGACATCATGGTAACATTTACCATAAATATGATATTTCCAAATATAATTTTGTTACTATGCTATTATAGTTAGATATACCATATACTTTTCTCTCAGTGTACACTATTATCCAGTAGAGCCAATCCCGTTCGTCGTAGACCTAAACCGAATTACATCCTAAAGTACACTAAGAGAAAAATATATGATACGTCTAACTACAATGGCATAGTATAACCGACTATATTATGTTTTTACCTAAAACGATGGTTATTTCAACTAAAAATTTAGTATGATTGAAAAGCTATAATGGTAAGAAAAGTGACTATTTTATATTGTTAATATTACCAGAATATTTCATATATAGTAATAGAACTAATTATATTCACATAGCACATATACATATGGTAACAAGAATAAAGATAATAGTTAATAATATAACCATTTGTATACATCGTTCTTTCTACTGTATTTTGCATGGTTCAGTGAACTATAAAAATATGTTTGACGCCAGATTTAACTATAAAGTATAGTGAGATTATAGTAAACTCAACCAGTTTTTTCTCTCAGTGCACTACCGAATCTAATTTACAACTAGTAGAAGATTCCTATCGAGTCAAATTTCGAAACCTCGTCCTTCATGGCGATGAAGTGCGATATTCTGGATTTACAAAAGTATCTCATATTCCAATGATCCTATTTTTAAAGTGATCATATTCTTTGGGTGTTCCATTTCTATGCTTTGCTTGCAGCTTCAAGTCCCTTGGTCGGGCTCCGGCCTCGAGGACATCAAGCTGGCGATTCAACAATTGACAATGCGCTCGCACAAGTCCTCCTCCACGTACTCCTCCTTGAGCGGTTCGGAAAGTTCCGAACCGGCGGTGAGAAGGCTGATGAGACATTCCAGTCTGGAAACGATAAACACCAACGTGACCAGCGCCGACGAATTCGTCTGGGTCGATTCTCACAACAGGCTGGTGGAGCTTCAGCAACTCCCCTGGACGCACCACGACGTCCTCCGCGTTCTCCAAAACGGCAGGACCAGAGAACACATGGATCAAGTCTCCATGGAGACTATTCCGCGCTTGTCTTACCTCTTGCAACGTGCCCTGGTCAGGATCGGCCGTGAGACTCAGCGATTGGCAAAACCGATTGGCCTCTGCAGCAAGCACGAGGTCTACAGCGCTTTCAAGATCGTCCTTTGTCCTGCCCTCGCTGACTCTTGCACCAAGGTAGAGAGATTAACCAATCCTTTGTCCTTGAAAGTGCGACAAGTCCAGATCCTGGAATTTTAAAAATGCCAGTACTCAAGGCGTTTGTTTCGAAAACAATACAGTATATTAATTCGATAAAGCTAATTTATTCGAGGTGAATTCAATCTCTGCGTAGTCGAAAATTTAGTCGAGGAAATAATCGTAGGAGAATCTTTTTGCAACCTGGACTTATCGCCCATTTTCAAGGCGGACAGTTCACTTATGAATCGTATATCTTAAGGTAAAATTGATTGTGTGATTCTTGAACTGTGCATGCCTCGTTAGCGCCGAGGAGCCGCTTAAGAAGGTAATGAGGGGGCGGGCGTGTTTCGAATAATTCCTACGCAATTTCATTCGACCCAATTTGTTCACTTTGTTTAAAAGGCCTGTCTGCGTGCTGCCGCGATGTTTGCCGTGTCCGGTGACCAGCTGAAACAATCCAAGGCATCGCGGTCAGGCTTGCAATTACCGGTCGGACGGTTTCTTCGTTGGATGTCCGACGTGAGGCTGGGTAGGATGGTCCATGAATACGCGGCAATATATTTGACCGCCGGGATCGAGAATCTCTTGGAAGAAATTTTACTGCAATGCGTGCCGACGGAACCGCACACGACGCTCACTGCAACTATGTTGGAGCACGCTATAGCGAACAGCGGTGATCTCTGGGGTCTTTTACAACCTTATGCCCACCTGAATGCCGGCCGTATAGCCTCAGGTTTTGCAATTCACAACTACTTTGCTATTTTTATTACTCCTTATATCTCTTTACGTTGTGCAGGTAAGCTGTGACTTTTGCGAGATCAGAAAGTCATTTTTGCGATATGTCAGAAATGTCACGATGCTTTCCAGTGATTATTATTAAACGGTGAAATGTATCAAAATCAGTAAGACTTCCGTATCCGACCCACGTCCGATCTAAAATAAAATTTTACTGGTCCGTAGCATTTGGTAAATCTAGTCGAACGCCATAAGTGAGAATTTAAGGAAACGCCTGGTTTCCAAGAATTTTTGAAATTTTTACGTAAGAGGAAAACTGAAATTCCAGAAAATGTCAGGTTAGACAGGTGCAATGGTTAGGCACGGCACGGTAATAAAACAATAATTTAAACTTGAAAGCGTGGTAGGCCTTTCTGGTTAGATTAATCTCCATTTATCACATTTATATTTCAACTTTAACATTGAATATCTTTTTTTGGAGAGGAGACCGCCAATTTTGTCAGAGGAAAAAGTTATTTTTAGAAAAGCTTTGTCTGTTAATAACTTTTTAATAAATGACGAGCGGAGCGTAAAACCTTCACAACATTACTCAGGGTGATGCCCTTGGTAACATATGTGAAGGACATTGAAATCCGAGATGGCTCCCCATAAATGAATAATTACCAAAAAAAACAAAATTGTTTTCTATATTTCTTGTTTTAATATGTATTCTAATGATATTCTGATAAATTAGTATTTATAATTTTGCAAGATATTAATAAAATAAAACGTTTCAGCAAAACATTTTTGAATTTCAGTCTTTTTTTTTACGTAAAAATCTAAACAATTAAACGTAATCAAAAATTCAATATCTTAGAAACCAGACGTTTTCTTAAATTCGCACTTATGGCGTTCGACTAAATTTAGTAAATGCTACTTATCTGTAAAATTTTATTAAGATCGGACAAGGGTCGGATACGGAAGTTCAGCCTCAAAATCTCCCGAAACTCCTAGTGTCATACTTATTAGTGGTTGCTCTATAATTTTCTCGTGATACGTATATTACCGTGAGACTAATTATACCTTTATTTTCCTAGGTGCTCTAGCCATGCCTCGTTGGGCCAGTGTAAGCTCGTTGAATTCCTCCTCATCCTCTCGCAGTGGAAGAGACGTTACAGGACCGGCGCTGGAACCGTCCTTACTAACGACTTGCGTGGGATCGATGTCAGAATTAATAGAGTTAATTGCTAAAGTAGCACAGTCCGGTCGTTGTCCGGTACCCTTAACGACCAGAGCCTTAAATGGACTTTTTTATTACATGAGGTGTTCACAGGTACGTAAACTGAAATACAGCACATGAACTCTCTACTTTTAGAAGACACATGAATAATTGGTGTTGCTAGTTGGAACACGGTGAACGCGGACAAGGTATACAAGAATTGGCATACGAGCGCGCTTACGTAGTACTTCCACCTCTGGTCGAATGGTTAAGAGTAGCTGCAGCGCATGCCGAGCATCGACACGGCCTCGTCGTCGACCAGGATGACATTAATCAAGCTGCTCGATTGTTGTTACCCGGAGTAGACTGTCCTGTTCGATCTATATGGTAAACGAGCTTGTGATACTTTCCAAGAAGAATAACTACGTGTCACGGCTACAACATATCCCTCTTTCATTTCAGTTCTGAAGAAGTAACGGTTTGCTCTAAGCGCATAGATGATTCCGAATACGTCCGACTTCTCACTACGGATATGGCATTCAAGATGCTAATAAGCGGACGAGCCGATCTGATATCCCAGGCTATGCCTTTGTTACCTTCGACAAAGATAAATACAGTTAATGACAGTGGTTTCACGGCGTTGATGTTGGCGTGTATTAATGGAGATGAATCGGCCGTTGCTGCATTGTTAGACGCGGGTGCAGATGTAAATATCGAGAGTCCAGCACCCAGCACTAATCAGCCAACGAGTTCACCAGCAAAAATGCCCGTTGCAAATTCACCGAATGTTAGAACTGGTCAGTTAACTTCGCCACATAAGAGCCTGAACCAGAATTTATCACCTGGAACACCGACTGGTGCTCCTTCAAGCAACATATGTTACACACAAAATGGTTTCAACGCTGAAACACAACATTGGACTGCACTAACGTACACTGCATTGTTGGGACATTGTAATATTGCAAGAATGTTGCTGGAGAGAGGAGCAGCCGTTGAAGGCGGTGCTAAGATCAGTGAAGAAAAATGTACGGTTACACCGTTGCAGGTGGCCGCAGCATTTGGTAGCAATGAAATGGTGGCATTGCTTCTTGCACACGGCGCACAACCGTTTTTATCTACGTTAATAAAAGATTCATTCTCTTATTCTGGCTCGGCGCAACGTGGCTGTTATAGGTACATGTGTATTCATTCATGGTAAGGTGACCGCAGTAGGTGTCAATAATTTGTTTTTTTGTAGTGCAATTTCGGTTGCCACTGCTCATGGTCAGAGGAGTTGCCTTCATCAACTACTGTCTCATCCACTGAATTTCTCTGCCAAGCGTGGAGAGAAGGAAGTGTTATCTTTGGAAGAAATTCTAGCGGAAGGCAATGCAGGTACTAATCCGCAACAGCAAACTGGGGAGAGAAGCAATCGTAGAGAGGGAAAGGAGCCAGTGTTTAATAAAATGCAAACCAAGGCATTGCAAGAAGCAATGTATCACAGTGCCGAAAGTAATCATTTAGGTAAGATGACACCGAAAGATCTATAAGATAATTTTTTAATATGTCACAAAGTTCGGTGCAATCCTACAGTTTGTGCCCTATTGTACAATGTTCAGAACTGTACCCGTGATTATAATTATATGTGTAATTCTTATCGCATAAGATTATCAATTTTTATAATTACAGTAGAGTTCATTTGGAATATGAAGTAATCTTTGCTTAACCCATCAGATATTACTATGGAACTCCGTGGATTAAAAGTTGCATGGACATTACATTGTTGGATGCACAGTCTTGCAACAGCTCATGAAATGAGATTAGATTCTATCATTGATCAGTTGCTTCAAGATTTTCTACAAGTCTGTCCGGATGATTATTCAACACAGTTTGTGCAAGAATGCTTACCACTTTTATTCAATATTTTTAGGTATAGCAAGGTAAGGAAAATATTGGTTTTTTATCAATGAAAATGCATTTATGATCTATGTATATATAAGTTTTATGCTTCATAAATAGAATTCACAGTTGCATTAGTACATAATTAAGTATCCTGATAACAAAGTTGTAACAGGTGCATACATTTCTGTGGTAGTTTTAAGAATCGATGGCAAACGTTTATATTTACAATGGAAATAGTTTCTAACGATTTTCTAATATGTAGACACAAACTGCAGTAACGAATGTTTCAGAAGGAAGGTACAACACTTCTTCTTGCGGATATTTTTTGCACATGCTTTGGATGGGAATCAATAAAGCCTATTAGAGATACAACTCTTTCAAATGGTTCAAGAATTGATCCGAAATTCGTAAATAATCCTGAATTAAGTGACGTGCAATTTAGAGTGGAAGGTAAAGTATTTTATGGCCATAAAATTGTCTTAGTCACATCGTCTCCACGATTCAGGAATATGTTGAGTTCAAAATTATGCGAAGGCAATCCGCCCATTGTACAGATTAACGACATCCGATATCGCATATTTCAGGTATGTAATTCTTACTTTTGTGAATTATACCTTGTTATTTTCTTTTAACACGTTGACCGCCACGCTAGTCCCAGAGGATCAGCATCTACATTTCTTCTGGGTGAAAAATGTCATAGCAGTCAACGTGTTAAAAATTTTTTTTTTAAATTTGGTAACAAATTTGTTTAAAGATTGTCTTTTAAAAAAAGTTTGTAAAAATGTCATTTAAAAAAAGAAACTAAAATTTTATAGACGTAATAATCATTTAAGTTTTATTAACATAAAATAACATGGAATAACACCATAAAAATAAATCATGGTTTTTAAAGTAAAGTGAATATTAACATGATTAATTGCAAAATCCTATTTGATTTATATGTTTTTATTGAAGATGGTCATGGAATTCTTATATCATGGAGGATGTGCAACATTAAAAATAAATCAAAGTGATGTGTTGGAATTAATGGCAGCAGCAAACTTTTTCCAACTTGATGGCTTACTTCGATATTGTGAAGCCCAATGTTCTGCTATGGTTGATTTAGATAACATTGTCTCCATGTACATACATGCAAAGGTACTCTAAAATATAGGAGCTCTTAAATATAATATCACACAATCCAATGGTTTTTGTGTAATAAACTAGAAAATTGTGTATAAAATAAATTAAAACTTCCAGGTTTATAATGCTGCACAACTTTTAGAATACTGTCAAGGATTTTTGTTGCAAAATATGGTTGCGCTTCTAACATATGACGATTCTGTTAAACGTCTGTTGTTTGCCAAGAAATTACCGAATCATGATGTGCTTGCAGGTTTACTTCTCACATTACAAGCACGAATAAAAGCTAGATCTCAACAAAATCAGATCAAAATGTAGAACCTTTTATAATCTGTAAGTAATAAAATCCATATCATTCAGTCATTGAAACAAATGCTGTCCATAGCAGATTCATAGTAAATTTTATATCTTAAAGGGGAAAAACTAATTCTATGAAAATATTCCTTTAATATATAAAATCTTGTGTTCAACTAAAAAGACCATTAAAAAATTTCTTATTAATTCTCTTGTAAATGAAACGTTTTAACATTCTATTCTTATTATACAGTCGAACCTTGATGCCTCGAAACTGATGGGAAGAATCTAACACTTAATATAATATAATACAACATCAAGAAACGGTAATAGGGCGTTGAATTCGATTTGATACATTATAGTATGAAAACAAAAACTGTACCCACATAAAAGAATGCGTGTGGCCTTGATGTCTCTTAATTCTTTGCACTCGATTGTTCCCTCTGACAATGAGAGGACAATATGAAAGGCGCTGGGAAAATGCCGAGTGCAAAGTGTTAAGCCTACTTTACACTAGTCAAGTAACTCGGCTTACAATTAGTGAACTGAACCGAGCGCTCGGCCCAGCTACTATGCGGTCCGCTCTACCACTCGATTAGAACAATAGTCGACCGTTTACTCGACGAACTGTTTAACGATTGTAGGTTTTTTACCATTTTTCCTACTCCCTAAGTTGATTCGGAATTTTACTATTGTCGGTAATACCATGCAGTACTCGCGATTGTCGATTGGTACATTGGCCTTGGCTAATAGGAACTTTCTGCTACCTTCTTGTTAATCTCTTTAAAAAAAAAACAGTTTACTTGACTAACTGTTTATACTTGTCGAGTACTCATGCTTTTTCACCCTCGCCTGCTACTCAACCGTTTATACTTAGTTAGTGTAACTTAGGCTTTACTTCTATCTACAGATAAATTATTACAATTATATCGTGGCCCCCTCTACACCATGTAATTTTGGCTCAACAAATTTTTTTCAAGCGTCATATTTTCAAAGTTATTTGAGCTAATATTATTGTTCTACCCTGTATATGTTTCCCTTTTGGAAACATAATTTTTCATATTCTACAGCTCAATGCCAGAACTAGTGCTGTAATAGAGGATTAAGGTTCTTTGCAAAATATTAATATAAAAAAGATTTATTTTCCAATTTATAATTAACTTTTAATTAATTTACGTGGTTTTGATACATGTACACTACACTTGATCTTATACGTATAAACTGAAAAATAAATCTTTATATATATATATATATATAGCCAATTTTTATCAAAACAATTAATAAAGAGCTAATTGTAAAATAATGTATATAAGGAGGTATAAGTTTGACTCATGCAAATGGAATTAAACATAAGATCAATTTTTTGTCTATATCAGAAATCAAAATATTACGTGTATCACATGCGAACTACATGTGTTGTACAAACCTTTCTAGTAATATGCATAACAGTTTATGTTGCATAAGGCTACTGTTTTTATAGCCATTATAAGTGTTTATGTATTATATGATCACATTGTAAATGTTAATATAAAATACTGTTTTATTACACAATATAATTGTAAATTAGCTGTTTGCTAAGTAAGTTACACAATAGACTATGCTTTAGTACAATATCTATATTTAAGCCTGCATGATTTTGTTGTAAAAACAATAAAACTACTACTCACGTAAGAACACGTCTGTACTTGTAAATGTACATAAAGATATAGAAATTTAAATTTTATATTTATATGACAAGTAAACTAAATATCAGAGAAAAACAAAATTGTGCTACAAGAATTTATACAAAATACCTTTATAACAAGCTATTATATATTATATGTAGATACACTGCGACAACAGAATTATAACATTATTATATCTCAACATTTTATGAATGTCTAATTAGAAGGTACAATACAATTTCGTTAAAGAAACCTCAAGCTTATATTTCAAGTCCTATGCTTGCTGTATTTTGACATTAATTATAACGCGTACTAAGATATAATATTTGAGACTTTCAGAAATCTTTAATTCTAGATGACATCTATTGTATTTACCAGTTTCATCGTTATAAGTTTTTACATTGACAAAGAAACATGTGTATTCTATTAATACATTATAAATAAGTCTATTAATAAAACACAGCAGGTATGAAAAACAAGAAAGTGTACATTCCAATGCCTAATATTAATTTACTTCACATACAGTTCAATATCAACAGTAGAATTACGAAACTGTTGCTCTTCACATCAAGCACAAGTTAACAATGTTATGATATCAGTGTTATAATATTATTTATTTAGATTTAGAATGTTAATTAGTCGTATATACAATGATCAGAATATAATCTTAATGATAATGTAATTGCTGGATTTTTGGGTTCCGGAATGCCTAATCATATACATGAATTGGACAGTTTGCCAGAAAGTAGTTGTCTCAATTAAGTTTATATCTTCATTGCTACCTTAATATCATAATTCCTTTTATACAATAAACAAACTTTAAACAAGCAAGTAATGATAAATAATACAATTTTTGATAATGAACAGTACTTAGGAGAAACTTACGCAAAAAATGATAAATCAAACATTTTTATTTCTCCTTTGGTTTGGTATGTCTTTGTTTTAAATCTAATTTTGTTTACACAATGTATCTGAAATAGTTTGGAATATGCAATCTATTATCCTCAAACTTCTCACAATCTGACAAATTTTAGAATTGTTATAAAAAAAAAGATTAAAGTTTTCCATTGATGACATACATATTAGATGTTTTATGTACCTGAAATTGTAAAAACATCGAAGACAAGGAAAATCAATAAAAGCGTATATATGGGACTTACATGTTGCTGTAAGCTTAAAGGAGATGGTAATTAATTTAAACAAGCATTAATTTTTGTGTGCACATAAATTTAAAAGATGAGAAATATGTACTTTTACGTTCAAAAACTATGGGAAAATTCCACATTGACATATTTCTTGTGATCATCTAAGGTCTAGACATACTGAATGTATGTTGTTACAAATAAACACATAAACACAATTATTATAACATACATGAGAAATTGCATGCATGCATATGTATTTACTCATTGAAATGTTAGCTATCCTACTATAAAACAACAATAAATGTATAATTATTGTATATCACAGAAATGTCATTCATACAGCATTAGTACATACTAAAGATATATGTATATTTCTGATTAGCACATATTTAGAAGTCATTTTTCTACTTTTATATTTGTTTGTGCATACCCCATATACGTATGCTAATAAGCAATGCATTATCATTAATATTATAAAAATATCTACAAAAGTGAAGAAAGGAAACTGGCTTTCTTACTTTAATAATCGTGTATATGATTTTAATTAAAACTAGTATTATTCGATAAAAATGATATACAAATTGTCACTTACAATTCTTTGCATATATGTAATAATTTTGATTTGAGTGAATTTGATATACAGCAATCCAGCATTAAAAATTTCAATCATTGTGATGCAGTAATCGAAATGCATGTGGTTTGTTTTTTATTTTCAAAATAGTGCGAGAACATTTATTAGCAACGTGTCTTAAGATATTGCTTTACGATTATTAAGCAAAATGAACAAAACTGTTTACAAAAACTTTTAACAAATGTAGTGTATTTACCAATGTAATAACTGAAGAAACATTTCTTGTTGAGGCTTTGATAATTTTGCGCTGCATATCAATTATGTGAATATGTGTCATTGCTATTGCAATTGTAAATAAACAGTTGACTATTATAAGCTTCTAAGTACTGCAGAAATATGTATCGTACTGTTCTTTACAATTAAAAATTGTTTACTTTCAGGAATTATATTGTATTAAATAGTGCTTAAATATTTGTGGTTTTCTTTAAATGAAAGTATTCTTGTATGTCTTTTGTAGATTATAATGTGAATATATAGTACATAACGTGGACACTTATGGAACAAAATTGTACTCTAGTAAAATAGTATAATGAAAAAACTGAAGTAACGTTAACACAGTGCTGAACTTACAAATATAGTAAGCACTTTCAACAGATGATGCACATGGATCATAAACTTTAAAGTTACAAATATTATAAACAGTTTTAACGGTTACAAATTGCTTAAACAGCCACAATAATTATAATGGCATATAATTTACAATATTGTACATAGCAATGTATTATTATTGATATCAACATAAATAAATTAATATTCCTAATGCAACCAATTTTCAATATTTCAATAATGACAAGGCAAAAATATACGAAAACTTAAGAACCCCTAATCTTTATCCCTTGTTATCACGATCTTCAAAGAAAAGTACATACCTTGCAACATTTTACAATGATAATAATCCAAAACCATGTATGTTACAGGCAGTGGAAATACAGTTAAGGTTTGCAATTCACGATTATTTTTACCAATTACAGTTTGAAGCAGTATTGCTAAACTAAAAAACTCCATATACATACATTTTTCCGTGTTAAAGTATTATATGACATTTTGCAAATTCAAGGATAAGACATTCTAACAGAGTTGAAAACATACATTACTCCAACCACAAACATATGTAAAATAAGTCTCTATCCTCTCCTCATATTGCGGTTTGAATACATAAAGTAGCAATTACAATAACACTTTTGAAGAAATCTTTTTTTGGAAACTGTAGTGAGACAACCCTTTCTGATTATCTGCAATATCTACAATGGTTAAGAGCGCTAACTTAATTTAGTGACTAGAATGATTGTTAGTATAATGACAACTATAACTACAAGTAGTAACAAAATATAAACTTTTCTGCGGAATTTATTTTGGTAATTACTTCCCTTAATCAGTTCTTGCGCTCCCAATTCTACGTTTCCATGCACATTTTCAATGTGATTATCAATTGTATCTGTAAAAGATAATTGCAAAATGTTTACGTAGCAATATAAACGCTTGTTTCTGTGTATAGTGATTACGATTCTATTTTCTAATTATTCAGAGTGTATTCATTTCTCGAGTTTAATAATAAAATCATATATAAATATGTCTAATTATAAATATGTGTAATCCTATTAAATTTGGGTCAAATAAAATCAGAGCTACATTTACAGTAACTATTATTTTTTTAAATAATCGTTAGGACATACTGATTGTTTCCCCTTGTTTGTATACCACTGCTGCAAGTTCACGCATAATTTGATTTACGTCCAATATGTCTCCTTCAATTTGTTTTACCCTGTCTTCTCTTTCCAGGAGTAGTCCTTGTTGAAACTCAAGTGTTCTATGAAACATGCAAACAGTGTACTGTATAAATTTATTGAGGAATATTAGTCATTTTGAGTGCATTTTAGAGGTAACTTACCATACGGATAATTGCTTTTCATAACTTCTTTATATTAGCAAAATATGTTACAATTATTGATTTATTTCATTAAGATTTTCAAATTTAATTTGGTACTTACGCTACAAAAACTATAAGTATCATTTAGTCAGATAATTTTAACCCTTTTAGTGTAGAACAAAAAAATGTTCATAAGTGAGAAGTTTGCAAAAATTGTAGTCTGCTCAATGATATATCTTACAACTGTTGTTAATAACGATATATCGTTGATTGACACTAAAAGGGTTAAACTTCATAGTTTTCATGCTTCCAAATAATTAACGAATGCACAAAAACATCTTTGCCTTATATATATATATATATAAATATAATCTCAGTTATATAAATGATGAGATAAACCATCTTGTATTGAAAACAGTGGCAAAAATCCACGAATGAAAACATGAAAAACTAGCAATACATGCAAACCTTTGTGTTGCTCTAGATTCATCCTCGTTAACTTGAAGCAAGTTTTGTCTTTCGTCTTCATCATCGCCATCAGGTGGACTTTCTATATTACTGATAGTCAAAATATGTCTTTTCATTTTTTCTGCAATCGACTAGACAGGAAAATGAAAACATGTATAAAGCAAATTACTTCTGCTATGATTATTTATACATAGGTATACAATGCAAAAAATATATATGTATAACACATTGTACATGTAGAAACATTTTACACACGCTTATATACACAAATTATAAGAACAATTATTCCTAATAAATAAAACCTACCTTTTGCATGTCAGAGTATCTTTGTAAAGCATCTTTAAAGTCTGTTGTCAATTTTTCAATTTGCAATTTCTGTTGTTTATCACCTCGCCTCATAAGCACAGTAAGTCTTGCAATATCTTTACTTGTCTGAGTTACAACCTGATTTGTGCTTAATTGTGTCACGTGCCTATGAGATAGATGCATTCACATTATTATTACAGACTAGATTTGATGAATTTAAATTACTTACACCTTGTCCCTGACTCCTTGGCCATCTTTGTTCGTTCCAATATTTTTATATGCACGCTCCAATGTTCTCCAACTTGTATTAATTGTATATATGTTAGTAGTAATATTTTCACTGAGACTATAGAGTTCTGTGGGACTAAATCCCACATCAGGTACGTCTGTCCGCTGATCAGTGGACCCGTATGTTTGAGAACTGTGAGCCATTCTAAAAATGAAATGTATAAAATGTTATACTAATTATGCTCCGTATACTACTATATAAACATAAAACACCAAACTGTTATGCATTTCTACAAGCTGTATGCTACAATGCAAAACATGTATAATTCTTTTTTCTTGTGTTTGTTAAGAAACTTACAAAATTACTTAATTAAGCTACAAATTTATCTAACACAATGCAATATTTGACTTATGCTCTAAACTGTGGTATTATAAGTTAAAATGTAAATGAGTATGTAAATACCATGAGCACATAGAATAGAAATAGTTACGCAAAAACACAATAAAATGCTTCGCTTGTTAACTTCAATGATACAATATCAAAGGGAATAAGATTTGGTTAGAAATAAGTTATTCGGGTTCAAAATATTTTAGGTTTTAAATCGTAACTTACTAATTATTTCAATGTACAGTAAAATTAGTATTGTGTATGATGCACAATGGCTAATTATTTAATTTTAAGCACATATAAAATCTGAAATAACTTGAACATTGGAAAAGTACGCAATATATTTTGCAAATGATATACGTTCAACGAATTTTTTTAAAGAAAAGAAAGATATTAGGCTGTCGTTATTGGTAAGCCAGCAATTCAAATTGTGTTTATACTTTAATTCATTGGCCGTACTTCTATAATGACATAAAATGGTATTACTAATCCGCGGTAATGATATATAATAAATGTAGATCTAAGGGTTAAACTTAAATTTGCATTCAACAAGCAAATAACGACAAATATTAGGCGTAACGAGTAACAAACCTGAATTGTTCTATCACAAGTATGCTTATTATCTAAATATAAATTGTCTCGTTGATGCACATTTAAAAAAACAGGAGAATTATTTTTATGTACCGAATCTGAGAAAATGACAGTTGCTTAAACGATCTGGGGTACCGACCATGTGACAATAGTCTCTTTGTATTCTACGCCGTGAACATTCCGCAAAATCTATTTCAACGGTGTACAGAATTTTTTAAGATTCCAATTATTTATGCCTGTTACCAGCCGTCCAGCTTGTCAAATATTTGCAGAAATGTTAGTTTACTTCCATGTATGAATTTTCATTACATCAGTAACTGTTACGGTAATGTCCATTTTATTAATAACGTAGGAACAAGCACATAGGATATTAATACATCCATAAAATCGTCGAACTACTACGAGAGTCAAATATCGGTTTAAACATTCTCGTTTCTCACGACTGGCGTACCCTGTATTGTGTACGTTAAAAAAGCAGCGATCATTTCATCGCTATAGGATTCTACAAACGCAACATTTACGAGACTGTTTAAATGAAATAGAACATGATTTTGTGCAAACTCATATGGATGTGTCTAAAGTAACGTCGCACGTATCATCACCTCCGATGTCAAAAGCGAATTTAAAATTAATTTCCTACAACGACTATTTCTCTCGGTAGAGACCGTAAACTCTTAAATAAATACGTATATCGATTTTTCGAGTGACCTCTCGTAAGAATTTACGAAATACCTGTCGTTATGATCTATAGGTTAGTCGTGTGGCGGACGCTGGCTTGACAAGACGTATGGTACGGAAGTCCCCGAGTACGACCGACAGATTGCGAAAGCCTTCAGAAACAACAACCGTCGGCCGTAAGTAAACGCTATTGTGATTTCTGTTCGTATTAGTTATTAGAATAGTGCTTTTAAAGGCGTGTGGGTGCTAAAATGTATAACTGAACACTTCATTACCGCACTACGTGAGTTCTCTATGGGGTAGTTACTTTCAAGAAATCGTAACCGGATAGAATTTTCTCGAGGGTTGCTTCGGAGTCAATGGTGCACGTACGTCGTGCCGTGCGTCATGTCGGCCCCGAACGCATCTCTTCCGTTTCTCGAGTGTCCACCGAATTCCATAAGTTCCGCGTGAACTTAACCCCGATATTTTCACTTTCCCGAGTCGTCTCTGTTTCCGCATCGAAAAAAAGGAGCATTAGGTGAGAGTGGTGACCAAGTGTCGTTTGCAGGCACCCACGCACCTTCGACTTTTGACACATTCGCTGGGGTGACTTTTCAAGCAGGTTGGCTCGTACGGCTTCGCATATTATCTCGCTTTGATTCGATCGCAGACAATCGCGTTATTACGGACAATTATCGTCATAGTTCTTTCGTCCACGAGGTTGTGCTAAACGGATACGCGTCGGCCCTGCTTCGCGAATTCCGACATTAGTGCGTCCTTTAATATTTTCTCCGTTCGATCTCTCGAGTGAAGCGTGTGCGTTCGCTTAATCGGGCGATCTATTTGTCACCCCGTTTATCTTCATAACAATGCCATTCCTTGTAAACTTTAAACGATCATTACGAAAAAGTTCACGCTCGGTTACCTACACTTGCTTGCGCTTTATTAAACACACAATATATACGTATATATATATCTGCTATTTTTACCTTACATTTTTCTAATCTCTTTGTCGAATGTTCAACGATCGTGCCTCATAGACGTGGTCCTTTCGACTTGAATTTAACTATTTCGGAAAAAATCATGTGCCAACGGTGTCGTGTTTATCGATCAATTGACGCTTATACCTACAGAGTAAAAGTAAACGCGAGTTTGTCGTGCGTCGCTTTCCACGAGTATTCCCGGAATCGTCTTGAACGCGAAATGACGCGGACACGTTTAACGGCAAGTGGGTTCTGAGCAACGAGTTTCGTCGAATTCCAGCCCTCTTTTGCAAACTTTTTTGCGGCTTTTGCCAATACCGCGAATTCACAATGCGATTATACTCGCCGAGCACAAAGGCGTGGACGGACAAAGTTTACTGTTACCGCGAGGCATTTCAAAGATCCCGTTACCCTCGGCAGATCGAACGCATTTGTCGTGATCTAACGAGGTGGCAATCTCCGCGCCTACACCCCAACATCGAGAGTTTCACGCATCGGCTCGACAATATATATATATTTCCCGTCGCATGAGTTCACAACCTTTAGCCAGTCTTTCGCGTATTTTTATCCCCGTGCTGTACATTTCGATGCTTTTGCGAACGTTTCGGCCGCGCCTCGGGGGATAATTCGCGCACCAGGCGAAACAGCGTCTCGCATGCGTTTCGAGGAGGTTAAAAAAGAGATCGATAATAGGAGCGCTTCGGAAACAAATATTAGGATAGACGCTAATAATTAATCGGCATAGGCAGCCCACGTCTATTTTTAAGCGATATCCGTAAAACGCAAGGGCGTACAACCCCATCCTTGGTAGATCTAAATTTGGAAACGTTGGAGAAATTCGTTAATCTAGACACTGTGCTGGATGGTACGCCCTCGTAGCTTAGGGACGCCCTTACGGTCGTCAGGGACATTTAGCCCCCCTCGTGAGTCTCGCAGGATTCGACCTTCTCGTCTCCCACTCTTAGCGCCGCCCTTCTCCACGGTACGCGCACGCACGCACATTCACGCGTATGTCGCAAAGAAAGTGCATTGGTTGCGCCTTTTAAATACCCGATCATATGACGGAAGGTTCCCTTTGCTGCATCACGAGAGCATATGCGTCCTCTTTGTTACAGTAGACTTGACAAACGCTTATCGGACTATGAATAGACGCGCTGATTTCCTTTCAGCTGGTCGTTTCACGAGACTAGTTTACGCCTTTGCCTCGTATGGCACTGCTGGTATATCAGGGTCATAACTTGCCAGTTGTCCCAGTTGCCACTCGCGTATTCTTCGCGATTGCGGCCACTGCGAGAGGAAGTTCTACGTTGAACCTCCCGAATTTCAGGATGCAAGTATCCAAAACGTAAAATCGTACGGTACTACACGTACACGGAAGATAGAGAAAGAGAGAGAGAGAGAGAGAATATATATATTTGCACTCTGAGACCTAGTCCCTTTAGGCACGGTTGCACGAGTGGAGTTTAGATACGAAGTCTGGCTTAAAGTCGAAATTCCGTCGAGTGGTCTCCTACAACGGAAATTCGACTATAAGTATGACTTCATTTTTAAGTTCGACTCGTGCAACCGGGTCTGAGAGCGTCCAAGTTTACTAATAACGCACTACGGTGTCAGTGAGTACCATAATTTACAAAAGAAAAATACAAGTCACTCCTTTTACAGTCGTGTTTAAAAACCAAGAATCAAAAATAATATAACGTAAAATAAAAATGAAATGATGAGAAGAGAGGGGTGAACGAGAACGAGTACGCGTGCTGGGTTTCGAGTATTTCGCCGTGACCCCGTTATTGACGATTAGAAGAAAGTGTCTCTTAACTGCTTTGCCGTAGATCGGCTTTACCTCGTTAGACATTAATCCGTTCTCTCTGCATTAATTACAAGCGATCTACGAGATCTAGGGTACCGTCGTGAATAATTATCCGGTGCATTTCTTCGATTCTTCTCGCTACTACCAGAGCTTAAAGGATTCGTGTCTCCTAATTCTCGCTCATCTCTTCTTTCGTTCTTCTCGAGGAAAGTGAGAGAGGAGAAGGAGAAAGAAAAAAAGCTTTGTTCGTTCGTATGGAAAATTCCATCGTTGAGGGAGCTCGTTCCTCCCTTGCCCCTACTCTCGGTGTGTCAACGCACCGTTACCCTTCTCCTCTCTATGAGAGACGAGCGATGCGTTATGGATGGTTAAGGCAACCCCGCGAGAGGTTGGCAACCCTGGGTGGAAGTCGTGGCTAGAAAGAGAGAGAAGGAGAGAGAGAGAGAGGGAGAGATACACACACACACGCAGAGAGATAGAGACAGAGAGAGAGAGAAGGTAGGCAAAAGCCATAGCGATGCATCCAGTGACGTGTCAAGCGGAGAGTGAGACTAATAGCGCGTAGGAATATCCGACCGTCCGGTTTGCGTCACGGCATCGGTATGCTTTGTCGTGCATCCTCGGCTTCTCCACCTTTACGCGTAACGATCTACCAAGGACTTCATTCGGCCTGGCCATTGCCTACGAAAATACGAGTACGTGTCACTGCATGTTTTCACGCTGCGGAGAGTCGTCGGTGTCTCTCCGAGCGAATCGGGAATGAAACGAAATTTTTGTTTTTCTCTCTCGCGCCACGACTTATCGATGGATCAGCTGACGCGCAACGGTCTACCGCTCGTATATCTCCGTCGACGCTCGCCATCGCTCAAGACGTTGCTGATTTTTATTTACATTGTGCGCCACGAGTAAATATTTATATCGCTTTAAAAGCGACTGCTTGTCACGCGCCAAGAGGTACCTCCGTAGGTTCCGTTTCTCGTCTTTGCTCCCTCCCTCTTCAGTGTTTACGTTCAGAGTGTCCACGACGTCAATCTGCATCTTTGAAATGCAGATTCTCTCGTCCCTCTTCGAATCGTCGAGGCCGTGCGCATAAGTCATCTCGAGGAATTGGAATGAGATATGATTTATTTAATATGACGTGATCCAATTTGTCGCAACCCTTCGTGCGGTCTCAAGAGAATGGCACGAGGTTTTACGATAGTTTATTGGCGTACGGTACGATTCGATGCTGTCTTAGATAGTTCTTGATTTCTAGTGTTGCGACTACGATTTTCTCTCTTGGTTTATTCTTATTAGACTGTGGTCAAAAGTTTCACTTGGGTTGCACCTGGTAGAGACTTTTTTTGGCACTCAACTACGTCATTCGAAAACGTCATCCGAGTGTTCATCCAAAGAGTTTTGCTTGTCGTTCAATTAGATTTATTCTAACACATATTTAAATGGATTTTGAAATATCCATTAGATGAGGGAAGTGTAAGGAAGTAATGGAACGACGAGAAGAGTGTCGTAATTCCTCGAATTCCATTGATGTTGTCACGACGTATCACGCGGAGCGCGTTATCCAGAATCCTTCGTACGTCAGCTGTAAAATTTTATCCGCAGACAGTCATAAGTCAGTATCGCGCGCGTCGTCGAACGTAATTAATACAAAATGGCATTGCCATGTAGAGGGGGGGACTTACTCATTTCTATTGACCTCGGAAGCCCGTTTCTCAATGCGACATATGTAATGCACGTGAGTGTAGCTCCCTCGTGGCTAAGGCATAGCAACTCTATACCAACAGGATAGTCTATTTCGTATCGATGTTTTTTCTTAGTTCTTAATAAGAACGCAGTAAGAACATAATGCACAAGCAATAACGCTTGAATCAAAGTCCGTTAAAACAGATTTTTCTCCGGTCTTCTTGCTACCGTTGCATAAACTACAAGAAAAAAAAGATACAATTTGATTCGAGCACAGGATATTGTGGTGTCGAGTACGACATACACTTGAATTTAATTTAAATTCAAAACTACTTCACTCGTATAATGCAATCGAAGTTCGTCTTTCGTTGTGTAGAGTCAAAATTGAAAATCCGAATACTTTCTTATGCACTCTTCGATGTTTCATGCTCGTTAACCAGTTGGTCGTACATGCAGAACTAGAGAGTACAGTAGTGTAATTTGTACTGATCTATCTTTAAGAGAATCTTCGTTGTTTACATCATTTTTATAATAGTATCGTAACCGTCACTGCACGCTTTCATTTCTATAATATCTATTCTCTCGCTGATTCACCAGGGAGAGCCTGTGTTCATCATTTGTAGCACACGGAGATGATAACGATTCTGCATTTGTCATTGAAAAACTTGGAGTGTCTCGTTTATGTGAATTTTATTAATGCACGAGGCTCACAGAGAAAATCGTATATGGAATAACACGATTTAAGTTAATATTCAGTTAGATCCTAGAAACGAGGGATAATGTCGAGGTCTTCGCCCGTCTTCTCCGTTCTCCCCGTTTCGTCTAGCAAGGAAGTCGCATCGTGTTTTCGCGTAAACGCATACACACCTGCACCCTTGCGAACAAAGGCTGTTTTTCCGGTGCGCTCGCGACAGCGTTGCCAACCTCTACGTCGTCAAAGATTCCACCACCAATCAAAAATGATCGTACTTTCTTTTAAAATTATATTACTTTAAATATTAAACATTATAAATATTACTTTAATGGTTTTGTTTTCGATTTTGAGTTGTTTCGTCTAACGAAAATTTGGTTTTTAAGTATGACTTTTTTTTTAATTTCGACTCGTGTAACCGGGTTTTATTATAATGCCCAAAGTTCACAAGTGTTAAAATGCGTAAAAAAATTCATACGGGGGGAGTTGCCGAACGATACCAATACCGGACATTGGTTAATATTTAAAACGTTACCGAGGTTTGTTTGACCTAAGTGACAGAGGCGTTAACACAGGTGATGATCGAGCTTCGAGGCATTACAGTCGCGTGTGCACAACTAAAAAGATCGATGGATTGTTGGATTTAACGGGAATCCATGGTATCGTCTAATTTACAAACAGTTGTTTTCCAATTATCGTGGCTAAAATAAGCGCGAGTTGTGTTATTATATTTCCTCATAAATATTTATTAAATTACCGTTGTATTTTGGATATCGAGTGCACTCGTTACATAATAAAAAAATTCTCAAATGCTCGCACAATTATATTTGTAATTGGTGCAAATTATATTAAAATCATTCAGAGTTACGATCAAAATTTGAATCGCGTTCGGTACTAAGCTCCTACTTGATAATTCTACAATCTGAAGTAACTACTCGAATAATTTAGTTTGCTTTGTTACGTTACTTAGATTTCCATTCATTGCTTTAAGAAAAACCTTAATCGTCCGACATTAGGATGACTCCCCTAAGTTACCAGGATTCTTATCTCGTTTCGTAAATTTCACTCATTTAAAACTCACTTTCTAAACTTTCATCGACTCTCGATCTAAAATGATGATTTAAGGACGGCAATTATCGCACGTTTCGAACTTTTCGATCGTATATCGGTACGAGCATCTAAATTATCCTACTTGTACGATTAAGATCGTACGTTTGGCAACACTGGCGCGTGGAGTCGCCCCCGCGCGGCTGAAATGCACACTAAAACTTTTCCATGAGCGCGCGCTCTCCACGAGAGCAGCCGAGTGAAGCGCATGGAGGAACCATCTCGTCGGCTGAGGCGACCGGACACGACCTCGGCCGAACTAAGTCGAACGTGCGACCTCGGCCGAGGCGGACCGTCACTTCTCGGCCAGATCGGATTCGAGGAGGTGGGATGAGAGAAGAGGTCATTGACCGTCTGACCATGAGCCGCGCCCCACATAAGCTTCTCATCTCCCTTCCTCTCTATTCTCCTCTCCTACATTCCTCCCTATCCTCTCCTGTCCCGTTCCACCTTCGATTCTCCCTTCCTTGAAAATCTCTTTCTATCTTAACCTCTTCACGCCCTTGGCCACATATGTGAACATTTAGTTTCTCATTAAACTATATCTTTCTTACCGTAACACGCGTGGGTATTATTCTTTTCGCAAATTTTCCATTCTTGCCTTGTTCTCCGATCATTGTTAACGTTGTCGACGAATCGCCACTGCAAGCGAATAAATTAACAATCGATGTCGACTTGATTCCAGCTTAAGTAAATTCGTCCCTGAGGAGGTTAAGCTCCTCCCTCTATCCCATAGTTTCTCAACCTTATTTTACCCACCGCCCACTTTGAGAATATGTTTTTTTTCTAGTGTCTTCTAGACGTCGAAAACGCGTGATTTCTTTTCGTCTTTTTTAGACTATATTTCTTTAATCTGCTCACGCGAGGTCTTCTACTGCCCACCTGAAAGTCTCAAACGCCCAGAATCCTCTCTCACCCCTTAGCACCGCACCCTTCTCCGTCTCCTTTCTTCATATACACATCCTTCGTCCTGCACTCCCTCTAAAATTCGATTTCAAGCGTCGACCTCGTCATCGGCGTGTCAAGATCAAAAACTGTTTTATCCAAGGCGTTTATGTACAACCTGCGTCCTCAATAGCTTACGGCAACTGTCCTCCTGAAAGTCTCAACGCTCACAATCCTCTCTCACCCCTTATCACCGTCTCCTTTCTTCATATACACATCCTTCATCCTGCACTCCCTCTCAAAATCGATTTCAAGCGTCGACCTCGTCATCGGCGCGTCAAGATCAAAAACTGTTTTATCCAAGGCGTTCGTATACAACCCGCGTCCTCAATAGCTTACGGCGAGCTGCCTGCAGGGATACGCCCCTGGGATTCGCGTACCTCGTTCGGACCACCCGCCCTCGTGAACCTGTATTCACGGACGTTTAATGAATGAAATAAGATGCGTGAGCTTGGTTTTGCGTCGATGGAACAGCTTTCGCGAATGGCTAGGGTGCTGTGCTTCCCAAGGGAACTTTACAGTGAACCTTTCATTTTAACACTATTCCTACCACGACCGGTCGAATAATCGTTTTTGAAATTTAGTTTGGAATTTTCTATGTACAATGTGATTGCATCACTTTTAAATTTCACTTTTCCTGAAATATTGAAAATTGTATTACACGTATATTTTAAAAAAAGTGAAATTTAAAGGGGATGCAATTACGTTGTGTATAGGAAATTCTATATGAAAATGTTAATGGTCATTTGACCTGTAGGAATAGTGTTAAATGATTCTGTCCTCTTTTTGGTATTTTTTTTTTAATGATTTTTGTTGTAATACTGTGACTTGGCTTTATTGCATGTACGTATGTCGTGTATCAAATCTATGGAGAGAATCTTTTTGCATTTTCGATCTTGCCAATCCTACTGGAAATCTTTGTAGTGTCCATGGGTCTTGGCATCGATTGACGGTATGATTCTTGATATTTTCGTTTTATCGGAGCTATGTCCAACCGAAATTGTTCGTTGAGCTGAAAGAATGTTACTGGTTTAATGTGGCATATGTACCAATCGTTTTATTTAATTTAATCGATAGAATAAAATTCAACTTGAATGTGAAGTTTTTTCTTTTGTATTATTTACTAGGTTTTTTATATATCAACTGATAACTTCGTCGAGGTGCAATGCAGTTGATTTGTCGTATTTTCGTCCATTAGCTTGCTTCGATTTGACAATTTTCAATACGAATGAAAAGTGCAAAACATATAAAAAGCTGCACGGTTCAGAAGGACCATAGAAAAATTTAAATTGGGACGCATGCGACTCGCGGATTGGACATGGCTGGTTTAGTGGTTTTACGTTAGTGTTCGATCCCCGTGATAATGCCGTTACATTTATAATCTGTTGCAATTCAGCAGTGTCACTTGTAATCTCCAGCTCAAAGGACTGCATAAATTTATAGTTGTATAACTTTCTTTTCAATTTATACCTTATTTATGCGGGTGTTTTAACTTATTTATTGTATTATTATTGTTACTTGTCCATGTATAGAATACACGGTATATCCTATTTATTTGTATGTCCATTTATAAGATTTATAAGATTTAACGCCCGTACTTGCGCGAAACCAAATTCAGTTGTATTAATTAAAAGTTCTACTTTTTTTACAATCAATTTTAATTAATTTGAATTTA
This sequence comes from Tiphia femorata, assembly GCA_944319695.1. Classification (NCBI taxonomy): domain Eukaryota; kingdom Metazoa; phylum Arthropoda; class Insecta; order Hymenoptera; family Tiphiidae; genus Tiphia; species Tiphia femorata. The sequence goes on from OX090903.1 coordinate 5,288,862, forward strand.
ATTCGTGCCTCTATCAGACGGAAGGCAAAGTCTAAAATGGTTATAATTTCCATCCGTGAAATAATTTCATGTGGATCGTATGGAATATTCTATGAACCTTTATAACTTGTCCCTCTATTATATGACCTTGTGATGTATTAGCAGCATTGATTTAAATTCTTGAATGCTTAAGTTACCAACCGCGAATAGGAATGGAATTCTGCTTAGAGCCGAGTGGTCTAATTTGATTTTCTTGTTTCAGCTTCCTAAAGCAAGATCTGTGTGCTGTGATTTGTTACTCAGGAGGCCAAAACACGCGCAACAACGGACAACCCCACAGGACCGGGGGGTGCTTCTCGTGTCTCGGGAGGAAGGTCAGGGTCTCCAAAGTTACTGTGGCTGTAACAAATCATACACGAGCCGCTTCTTATTACACCCAATCTTCCGTGTTACGTTGTTCTTGGTAACACTGAAATTTAAAAAATTCGATGCCTTCCAGGGACGATATTCGCTCCCTATCCACTGAGCAACGCTGGATCCCTCCTTCAACTGTTAGACGCGATGCACTCACCCCAGAAAACAGAAATGATCTCATCTTTAGAAAGGTGCGGGGTATTCTTAACAAGCTCACACCGGAAAAGTTCGCAAAGCTGAGCAACGACCTGCTCAATGTTGAGCTCAATTCTGATGTGATTCTAAAAGGTGTAATTTTCTTGGTAAGTGTAATTATAAGTTTGAAGACGAACAGTCAATAAATGGGTAGTAATAGAGCAGACGATAATATAAGACTGAATCGTTTTACCGGAGTAACATTTTACTTATGGCAAATATCTCCACTGACACAATGTAAATTCCGTTTCTCAGATCTTCGAAAAAGCACTTGATGAACCCAAGTACAGTTCTATGTATGCACAGCTGTGCAGACGGCTGTCTGACGAAGCTGCAAACTTTGAACCTCGAAAACCGCTTATTGATGGTCAAAAAGCTCAAAGCACATTCAGTGATCTCTTACTTAAAAAGTGCAAGGACGAATTTGAAAATCGATCTAAGGCAAGTGAGGCATTCGAGAATCGAGATGAACTCGGGCCTGAGGAGGAAGAGCGTAGGCAGGTGGCCAAGCGCAAGATGCTTGGTAACATCAAATTCATTGGCGAACTCGGCAAATTGGGAATTGCATCGGAATCAATTTTGCACCGCTGTATCCAGCAGTTGTTTGAGAAGAAAAGGCGAGGGAGATCCCGGGGGGACATGCCGGAGGATATCGAATGTCTCTGCCAAATTATGCGGACCTGCGGCCGTATCCTTGACTCGGATAAAGGTCGCTGTCTCATGGATCAGTACTTCCACCGTATGAACTGCCTGGCAGAGAACAGAAATCTTCCTCTACGCATCAAATTTATGCTGCGTGATGTTATCGAATTACGCCGTGATGGCTGGGTACCACGCAAGGCTACTAGCACAGAAGGCCCGATGCCCATAAATCAAATCCGCAATGATAACGAAGATTCTTCGAGGGGCAATGGATATCATAGAAGGGATGATCGCCTCGGAGCCGAGTTTTTAAGAAAGATGGGACGAGGCGGATTAGACATGGATATGGTGGGAAGTATTCCCTTGACTTCTCCTTCGTTTGGCATGCCGTCTCCGTTCAGCCCAAATGGATTCTCTGGAACTCCCGGAGTCGGCTATGGCCGTCACAATCAACGTAACCAGTCTGGTTACTATCAACCACAGAATCGACACCAGAATAACTATCAAGGAAAACACAATCAACCACAACACAACTCGCTACAAAACTTTAACAACAGTAAGCACAGCGTTTTATTTCATCGTGTTTAATATTTAAAGGCAGAGTGTCGTTCAGCGTGGTATTCTTTGTTTCGTTTGTTTCGCAGGTAGCAATAAAGAACAGTTGCGCTTCAATAAGAATAAGATGTTAATAGGACATCCGGAAGAAGTGTCATTGAGACCATCTGCTAATTCAATGATGTTTAAACAGACGAACATAAATCCCAATTTGCCTCTTAACAGTGGTAAGTAAATTACGTAAGGGTAAATGTGCATTGTTGCGGGGATAAATGTCAGTTGTGTTATAAATTGATTCTTCTCGTCGATTCGATAGACATGTTCCCAGGACGACATTCAGAGTTGCCCCTGCTGCGTGCGACTACGCTTAAGCCAAGTTCACCACTTTTACACAAAGAACCACCTTCGGCCATTGTAATTAAACAAGGTCCAGTGGACAGAAGGGAGAAGGCCAAGGATAAGAAAGACAAAGGACCTTCTAAAGAAGAAGTACTAAGAAAAGTGAATGCCTTAATGGACGACTTTGTGTCTAACGTCAATATTCAAGATGCTATAACAGCCTTCAAAGATCTTAAGATACCCGAGCGATTTGTAAGCTGTGCAGTTTTTACCTTGTATGGAAATACTTTAGATCGTGGCGATACTGAACGCGATCTTGCAGCAAAACTTGTATCCGAGCTTAAAAAGGGGTCCTTAATTACTGGACCACAAATGATCGAAGGGTGGAAAGAATTAGTAGCGAGTATAGCTGAAAAGGAGAGTACCGTGCCTTGCGTAGCATCTTACGTTGCCTTTTTAACAGCAAAGGCCACTGTCGACAATTTAATACAATTAACAGACCTTGCTTCAGTAACAGAGAATGGTCAGCACCATCCACTTTTTCTACTCACACTGCAGCAACTTCACAAGACTCAAGGCAAAGCTAGACTCACGCAAATATTTAATGACAGTAAAGTGAATCTTATCAGTCAGCTACCAGAAGCAGGAAAGACAAAGGAAAAATTAGGTCAAATTCTAGAAGACAGGGAATTGACTTTCTTATATCCACTTCTCAGGATCCAAGGCGATATGTGGCGTCAGTTGGAAGCTGATCCAGCACCACAAGCTTTATATAAATGGATCAAGGAAAAGTTAGATCCCACACATATATCCGATCCTGCGTTCATTAATGCCTTAATGCACGTTCTTCTTAAATACATTACTCAGGTTAGTGCGAGTATTCTTACGTTAGTAATTGAGTTTTAAAGATGTATATTTTATATCGGGTGTATACTTCTATGAATTTTCAATTTAAATCGTATTTCAATCATACGACTGTATAATCTATATACTACGTTGCTCAAACAGGAAACAACATTAGCACCTGGTGTTGATCGTACCAGTGTTCCAGAAAAAGCTGTGCAAGATAAAGAAATGCAATTACTGCAAAAATATGTGGTTTTCATTCGTAAATTCCTCAAAAAGATCGAATCGCAAGTCACAGCTTTATATGCACTTCAAGTGTTTTGCTACTGGCACAAATTTCCGAAAGGAATGCTACGAAGATGGTTTGTAGCACTCTATGATTTTGAAATTATCGAAGAAGATGCTTACATAAAATGGAGAGAAGATGTCACCGACGATTATCCTGGCAAGGGCGATGCGCTATTTCAGGTAATTAGCAGTTCTCTAATACGTAATACTTTGAAAGAAATCAATAAATTACAGAATGTTGTTCTTAAATTGGGTTATAGGTGAATAACTGGCTAACGTGGCTTGCTGAAGCATCTTCTGCATCTGAGGAGGAAGATGATGAGGATGATGATGATGAAAAAAACTAATAACAAAGCGATCCGGAAAAGCATGCATTCTTCAGACTCTACCTATAATTTGGAATAGGGTTTTACTATCAACATTATTACTGGGACAAGAGGTTTCAGTTTTATTGAGTTGTCTCCAGCACTACGAACATCTTGTTAGTCTGTCCAAGCCCTCATATAATAACAAGGACTTGACAAACGCGTCCAGAAAAAAATGGATAGTTGACAGCCCCCCTCGCCCCTCCCCCGAGTGGTATGCGACAGACACCATAAACAAGAAGTTTTAGAATATTTTAGATAATTGAATATTGATATGATTTATAATAACATTGGGCCAGCAGATATCAAGATATGCCGCTGTATGATCATCGGTGCAGAAACAAACAAGAAAAATTAGTCTGGTGATTTGTGTTGTCCAATTTTTGTCTAGTATTGTGCATGTGTCACATTTTGTAAGTCTTTTTGTCCGCGGCAACAGTGAGTCGCTTGTTATCTCTGTGTACCAGCTTTTACATTTATTATGAGGAATTATTATTACTATTATTATTAATATTAATATTATACATAATTACAACAATCGAAATACATTTATCTTCCTGAATGAAAAGAAAAGAAAGATCAGAAGCAGGACTGACTCAGTAATATACAGTGAAGTGCGATTAAAGTTTATTCAAATCTGGATGAATTGTGTAGATCGTGATGGAAAACTGAGTCAAAGATGCAACAATCAACCAATCAAACATCATTTGCCTGTGTACGTATTCGCTGCGTTATGGTTTAATAAATACTAATCAATTACCGTTATAACAACCAGCAGCCAGTATCACATCCACGTAACGTAATATAGCGTGATTAGTGACACAACTAAACCGTAATTAAAACAAATATGCCTTCGTGTAATTTATTACAGATGGCCCCCTGGTTGTTCTGTCGATGACCGGCCACCTTTACCTTTACTTCCTGCCTCATAATTTCCTGTAGAAATGCAAAATGTTGAATGGCTTTTAGTGAAGTGACCTTCAGACCGGCCCGACAGCATAGTTTATCTTGGATTGTAATGCGATATTCGAACAATAATGATTGTTAGATTTTGTTCAAAAATAGAACACGGAGCCGTTAATGCGCTATTAACTGTTTTTATTCCTGTAATAGCTACGGATATTCAAAACGTAGGTATTGGATGTATAGATTGAACAAGGGCATATTAATTTAGATACACTTTTATCTTTGTATTGTTTACCCCCAGAATAATGTTGTACATATACATGTAATTTCCGAATTTATATTTGATTTTTACTGCCGGACTGAAGTGTTAAATTCATATAGCCACTTTCGTTTATTAATGAGTGGTTCGCAATCAGAGTGTCGTTAATCGAGGCTTGTATCTAATTATCACCGATAGAATTATTATTCTTCGTCGGATATTACTCCCGATACGAATTATTCCGGGACTAATTTTTCGAACCGTAACAGAGAGGAAGTGCTTTCGCATAAATTAAATCTTTAACGAGAACCAACAGTCCTTTCGTTTCGCAATAATAATTTAACATTATTCAAAAGTTAGTCGACGAGTCATTCGTATCTGTAGTAGATTTGAAATGTCTTCATTTTTTAGTAGGCTCGAAAGTAATAAACGCTTCCCACAGTGGATATTTAATATTAATTTGAACATAATCTCCTTTGCACGTGACATTTATAGCGATGTTAGTATAATATTTAATGGGTATCTGTGGTATACGTATATGTTTTATCTAATTATCTTGGCATTATAACATAGAGGTACATGACACAGAAAAAAAAAAAAGAAAAGAAAACTGTCCAGCGTAAAACAATACACGTTGAATGCGTCTATAGTTTACAATTCCATTTATTATGTCACAAGCAATATTGTACTTCAATCTCATCAGTTTATTTTTTCACGTAAGAGCGATAAATTTAATTGAGAAAACAAATTATGTATATCTTCAGTATTACTTCTCGCATAACAAAACCTACATTATAACAATTTTTAATTGGTCATAGACATTAAACTGGTGAAAATGTCTTTTATCTCTATCAATAAAAATCGTTCCTAGGTTCATTCATCCTTTGTAACTCTGACATATACCATCATTTTTTCTACCATTTTACCATTCCTTACACAGGCATCCGCAATTAAAAAAACACTGACAATAAGATGTAATACTTACGAACTTACATAGGCATACTCGATTCTTGCATAAACCAATCACGAATATCTGTATCGCCGTTGTCATTGTATTGTAAATTACATTATTACTAATTTTATCTGACACGGAAGGAAAAACTTATTCTCGCAAATCTACTAGTTAGTATGGGAAGAAGCTATCTTCGGCGTCGGCGAATCTTTATCGGATAGCAGCGACACAAAGCGCATTAATTACCCCGGTTCTGTTACTTAATATAATTTACGAAGGAACGAAACGACAATATCAACGTCATTATCCCGCAATATACGTATATTAAAAAGGCTCTTTTTGCACGAATACCAATTATCTTGCAATTATTAAGCTTATTATTCCCAATCGTCTGTTTCGAATGTTCCTTCAATGAGTTTCACGAGGATCGATTTACGATGGGTACGATGTTGTCACATCGGGTTTTAATATAAGGAGGATGAACGTGGAATAGTTTATTTCATATGTCTCTTCCAAACGACGCTTCAGATTATACGTCTACTGTGTATCACTGCCTGTTGACAATTATCTCGGTAGAATAATTGCGAGTATGCGTGAAATTGTTTGGTAAACGATGCCTCTTTCAACGCGACACGCATACGCGTGTTGGTAGGCGCTAGCAAAATGTAAGCATCGATTGAAAGCGCCCCACCGCACTGTACGTCACTGGAAAGTGGCCTATTTATCCAAATGCGATTTGGTACACTGATGAACATTGGTCCTCCTAGTGCATGTATAAAATTACCACGCTCGGTTCACAGTCCTCGTAGACTATCGCTCAATCTTCGTCTCCCTTCGATTCCGTTCGACAAGTTTTCCGTGCGACTTAACACTATTCCTACCGATAGTTCAAACGATCGTTTTTAAACTCTCCATTAGAATTTTCTATATACAACGTAATTGCATCGTCTATAAATTCCACGAGGTTTACTAAAATGTACGTACAATACACTTTTCGATACTTTGGGAAAAGTCGTGAAATTTAAAGGCGATGCAATCACGTTGTATATAGAAGATTCTAAGCTAAATTTTAAAAAACGGTCGTTTGACCGATCGTGGTAGGAATAGCGTTAACCGTCCACGCTTAACCCACCTCGTATTTTGTAATTTTACGCATCACGATTAGAAGTCCACTGAACTGTACGCCACCACCCCTGATCGTCTCGAAAATTATACATATATACGACCGATCCGTGTGCGGTATCTAATTCGATACGAAATATGACTGCCAAATAAAGAGGAAATTGATTATCGCTCGTCGCTTTATTCACCTGTGAACACCCATCGAGGACGCGCGATACGGATCTGAGGAAGAAGAAATCGTTCTCTAGTCGTACAGTATACCTTATCTTCGGTATACATAAGCAGTTTTCAACGTTACATACAGCAACGCTCGGAGTACCTCGTTAACTGTCAACGACAATTGCTCAATTCTCCCGAAAGTTATCTTGGCACACCATCGGTAATACCGTTGCCAATTGCAATTGGACGATGTGCAATGTACGACACTTCCGCAGAGATACGCGCCGTGGAATGTTTAATACTTGAAAAGAAGAAGAAACGGAAGCTGGTATTAATTCGTACGATCGATTATCGCGATTCCGGTTTCGTATACAATATCCCACGATAAACGATAAAGTGAAGTATATCTTTCTCATTTCCGGTTTCGTTTCGTATCTACGTGACAATGCGAGTTATCGCAAAATGAGCAATTAATTTCGTTTTGAGCTTCACACCTTGGGATTCCACAATGTTTTACCATTGTTTCGCGTCTTCTTTGTAACGGTACCTCGGACTCGTCGAAAGTGAACGAACGAAGGCGCTTGACCCAAATAATTCCACGTGCCCTTGTGAATCACAGACACTGTTACCTTGAGTGAATCGTTTTTTCATCGGTGCACGAGCAAATACGAGCGCGGGAATCGCCGTTGAGCGAAGTTTATTATAGGTAGTGGCGGACTTTAGTTATCGTACATACGTAAAACAGCAATCCGACAATTGCGACAGTCGTTGCGCAACGTGTGGGGGGGTTTAGTTATCGTTTGACATTCGACGTAGGTAAAATATGCATTAGACGCTATTTGTGCGAACGTTTTAAATGCCCTATCGACGATGAAACTACCTTCGTTATGCATTTTGGTAATGTGAGCACGCGCGAAGGAAGTCTTCGCGACGGACAAAAGAGAATACGCGTTACTTCAGAGGAATACGATTATTAGTTACGATTACACGATAAAAGAGAGATTTATTGTTCTAGATATGCATCGCTCGGGTAATTCGACGTGCATTGAATCTTTCATACAACCAGAAATCTATGTTGAGATCGTACCACTTTACTCCATTATAAATATACACAGACGCAGATGGTTATATGTACATACATTACAATTAAGTTTATTCAAATCTCCAACACTAAAGCAGAAATCAAATACATTCATTCGATACTATCTACGTTTTTTTTTTTTTTTGTTTTTTTTTTCTCCAATACTATCGAACCACTTTATAAACGTGGACACGGTAATTTATCAATTACATTTTCTGTAACGTGAACTTATGATTATTACGCCTAAATCATTAGGCAGCGCGTTTAGAGTAGTTTTGTCCCATACACTCTCGCATCTCTCTCGGCATATGATATGGTGTGATTAGGATGCGCAGCAAAATCAAATCTTAAATCTCGTTGTAATTTTGTAATGGACTAAAATACATTAAAGTATGACTCGTATATACACGCATATGCGTATGTAAGTTGCAATGACGGTAACAGGCATAGTGACAATAAAAAAAGCTTTGTACACAGATATATTAATTTCCTGAAATCATTTCCTTTTCTCTTCTCTCTCTCTCTCTCTCTCGAGCGTAGCTCTACCACGCGAACACCGCCTCTAGACAACCGCATATATGTACCTGCGTTAAGATCGAAGGTGTTCGCCCAAAGGATCATACGTATTTAACGAATACAATTGTCTCGACGAATAACGAAACGTGTCAAGTGTTTTATTAAAATAGGCAAGTCTTGCAATTTTATTTCTTTCGTATAAAGAGTGAAATAAAAACATCGTAAAAAGTACCTAACAGCACACGTGGTTCGTGATTAAAATTTTAGCTGCTCTCTGTACATAAGCATTCTACGTATTGCATATCGGATTTACTAAACGTTACACGCAGTGGTGGATATAGAAAGCACATATTCTTTGAATTCAATGGCAGTGATAAAGATGGATAATTAATTTCATGCGTTCGATTGGTACTTATTACTACATAATATATTTCTAGGTAAACATTGATGGTAAAGTGAGTACTGATACTATTTGTCCAAATTAAATTTTTATTAAACACGATTTTCTGTAACATCAAGGACGAATTGTAACATAAATAATCATTATTGATCAGTATCACTTTTTTGCGCTCAACAATGAGTGTATATTAGTAACACTGGAAGATAGTACTTTGGGGGGCGGCGGCGGTGGCGACGACGACGGCGACGACGAGGACGACGACGGTCTCTTCTTCCTCTGCCAGTGCTTCTTCCTCTCATTCATTTGTTCACACCTACGTGCACCCCTCCTTTCGCTCTCACATTCACATATTTGCACAGACATCGCGCATACACGCACCTCTTTTTCATTCCACATCGATTACTTTCACTCAGCTACACGAAGGTTTTGGTATACAATAATACCTAACCCTAATCTAGCCTAACTTTGTAATTATGTAGCGTGAAGCATTGTGGGTGGTATGTACATTACACGCGCACAACTATGATTACACATCCAGGGTTTTTAGTTGTAAGACGTAACTTCCAGCAGATACAGAATGGGGAGGGAAGAAAGGATATTGGCGTAATATATTCGTGTGCCTGCTATACTATCGATTGTGAAGTGCTAATAAGAATCGTTTTCCCATTACGAAAGCCTCCACCACCGCTCCCCGGCTCGTTTACGCGCTCTTTTAATCGCAACAGTTTACGAGTCACAAGTTTTCGACTTGTCTTCCATTTTCGTTACATTATCGCATTCCGTTCTTCTCTTCGCCGCTGTAAGAATTTAAAAGAACGTTACTTTTCTCCTGTCGTTGGATGATTTCTAAATTTTCTCTTAGGAAATGTAGGCGCATTTTCGAGCAAGAGACCATTCGTTTGTCGGGTGTTAACGGCTGATCGATTCGATTGACATCGACGGACAATATGCTTGCGAGTTAGTGTATAGTGTACATTGAAACCCACTTTGTACGAACAGGCATATTTCTTATAATGCGGATCTCTTGACAAGTGTGAATTATCGTTAAGTGTATAGTAATTGGCTTCTCTGTCCCGGAAATGCGCCTACACGTTGAGCTTGGCTCTTAGGTAGAAAATACTGCACAGTCGTTAGAATTCGGCAAGCGGGCGTCGCTTCTGTTTCCTTCTCAATCGTGACAATCTTTCGGGGAGAGATGGTGGCTGATTGTAAGGCCGTCTTCGCATCAGGGGCTGACTGTCAGCTCCCATAACAATCAGCCCGGTGAAGCTTAATTTACTTCTGCAAGCGGCATTGTACATCGTAACCGGCGATTTGCCACGTAGCTTAGCAAAGATCAAGCGCGTATTTAAATACGTTATTTCACAGGTATCCTCAATGTGTTTAATGGACATCACAAACGCCCGCTCGCCTGTACTGACCAAACTTATCATGGAATGTACAAATTGTTATTTTACCATTATCTCGTAACCTCTGTGCTTAGGTAGTCATTGATCTCAGCATCTCATGCACCTGCTGGCACGTACGGAATCGATTTACATATTCCATATACCCGTTATTTCATCGACATATATATATTTTATATGGTAGCGAGATAAGTATATTTAGAGCAGAGGTCATCCGCTGGCCTTTGCAACAACCTAGCATGCTTTATATATCGTACATCGCTGCCCATGTATAATCATACATTTCGTGAAATCCCGTTACGTCCAGCACCTCAATTGACTTAATACTATCACGTATCCGCTTTTCATCTACTTGAAACATTCACGCTGCTTTTCTAAACTTGCATCCCACATACAATTCTTTGTAACAAGTCAGATTGTACAATCTGTTGTTATACAGGATTTCATTTGTACAATTACTGGATATTATGCTGTTTCTCTCTTGCAGAACTCACGTTGGTGGTTGCACATGTCTCTATGCAGTCAGCGCAATTCTCTTTCGTTACATATCTGCCACAAACCGTATTCTGCCACCACGATTTCATTTAACATATAATTGTGCTAAGTATTCCTTTATCGATAACGTTTCTTCCTTTATACACTCAGTAGAGCCGATTATTTTACTGGATAATTCAATGTCAAACTACACTAGAAATGATTACTATACAGTGAAAGAGAAATGTTTGACATGGGATGTAGGATATTTCCTCTATGTAATTCCCTGCCGCCTGTGGCCTTTAATTTTTCCTGTACTTTCATGCTCTTTCCGCAAGACTTAAATACACCTTTCGTTTTTTTAAATTTTTGAAATTGTTTCTGCATTGACATCTTCACTTTGCGGTACTCTCGACAGCTACATCATGTTTGCGATGAGTGTGTAGTCAATAAATGCTTGGGCTCTAATATATCGACTTGAATACAAGATTACAGAAGTATGAGTAGGTGAATCAATGTGGACATGGAATAATGTATATGCGATTAAGTAAAATGTCGAAACAAGTTGTAATATTTAATAGTCGGGGAGCGTTGTTGGTTTCAGGCGACAAGTCTTGCATTCTAGCCACTTGGCTGTTTACTTGCTGTACAAGTAGATTGCGACGATGAGGCCATAGAGACCCAAGACTTCTGCGAAGATGAGGATCAAGATCATACCGACGAAGAGTCGGGGTTGCTGAGCAGTACCTCTTACTCCAGCATCGCCGACAATTCCTATTGCAAATCCAGCAGCTAAACCCGAAAAACCTACTGCTAAGCCTGCACCCAGGTGAATGAATCCCCTAGTAGAAAAAGACGTAAGAGATTTTTAAATTGTATAGAATGCACGATAATGTTATTTAAAGCGCAACAATGCAAAATCTAATTTTACGATTCGTCCTCGAATACGCTTTTAATACACAAGTACAAAAAAAAAAAACTGCAATGTTTACGATTAAACGTACAACTGAGTTTTATATCGTGCTTAAATTTTAAACGCATCGTCGAGCGTGGTTTCTAAGTACGTTTATACTTACTTGTAGAGGGTATATGTTTGTGGTGTCTCAAGAGCACCAGCGATTAGCACTGCCACTACCAACCCGTAAATAGCAATAATACCCGCCATGACAACAGGAATGATAGATTTCATGATAAGCTCTGGCCTCATCACGGACATAGCAGCAATTCCAGTTCCTGACTTTGCTGTGCCGTATGCCGCTCCCAAAGCTATAAATAAGAAAGAAATGGTATATCGAATTTTCATATTTGAAACAGTATTTTACGGCAAAGAAAATTTTCTCACACAAAAATTTTACAAGAAACCACGAGCATATCGTTAAAAGTTAACATAACCAGTAATGTATTATTATTTAGAGGGTTTAGTATCGGCACTATTAAGAAGTATAACACTACCTGGTAGAATATTCATCTTTGCTTATTTATATTGTGTATCTTACAGCACATATTTACTATCGATAAAGGTGCACTGTGACTCCGATAGTATGACACAGTAACATTATTCTGGTTACTGGAAAAGAGGTATTGTACTGTGCTTGAGCAAATATGACAATGGATACAGGCTAAAAAGTTAGGACATTGTAATTACGAAACACGTATGAAGATATATTCCTAATTAATCAAATCCTAATTGAAAGCACCAACGGTGAACGATAATCTCGACATCGTGATCAATGCTAAGATAAGATTATTGCTTCAATAGAATATATTGTCAATTGGTACGTCTACATTGTTGAATTATTAGAATAATAGAACGTTAATAAACATCGCGGATGTTAAACTTTATTAGTAAAATCGTTGTATCGTCCGTGTAATTTTAAAACGGAATTTTTATTCCGTGGGTAGGGTCAATGAAGAGACCGGTCGGCTAAGCTTAGAGCGAGTATTAAAAATATATCCGGGTCAGGAACTGTCTATGATATTTTGGTAGACTATAATTCGCATGATATCCGGTGAACGATCGATGAATACCGAGCGTTAAAAATCAACAGAACCATGCCGTAAAGATACGGCCCACCCATGCTGGAAACCATAGTCACATGATTCTCACGTTGGCAGTCACATGATAATCATGTAAGTCTCGTCTCGTGAGTAGGGGGGCGTGGCACGAATAGGTATTTTCCCTTGGATGTTTTAACCTTTGTATAAATTGAACTTCAATTGATTATTGGCGAGGAAAAGCATATGAATAATCCAGAATCCGAATAAGGAATCGTTCGAAGACGAAGGGCATGCTTTGTGAGGTATCCTGGATCATTTGGACTATGATCAAGATTTTTCACGTGTCTGACTCTTTTGTGTGTTTCTGCTTTCCGGGTCAATCTTCCTTGTGCGATGTCGTCCATTCAAGAGGACTCTCGCGCACGGGAAAAGGGATTCGTATTGATTTCCCTGATAGGGACTGACGCTTAGGAGAGAATTTCGCGAACGCCGCGCGCCACGAATTTCTGCCTTCCGAGGTAAATGTCGTTATTCTCTCACGAGGAATGTGAATTAGTCGATCTTTAAGAGACGATCGAATTGGTTCACATTTTTTGGTCTCATCTCAAGGTCGCCAAATTCTATGAAAGCAACCCGTGCATCCATCGAGGTCAGCGTTACGAAATAACGCCGCCAGACTTGCACGCTTCGAATATGTTTCACTGGTAATGCAAAAGTAAAGCCTCTTGGATAGCGTATTCGAAATATTACGAAATCCATAGTCTATATGTTCGGAAAAATGGCGCTTCATAATTGAATCGGTACTTTTGGTATTCCCACGATTCGAATTACCAAATTCGATCCGATCGTAACGTTAATCTCCTCGTCGTATTCACCAGATCGAACGATTCGAAACCTCGTTACACCCGGGTGTCTTTCGTATCGCTCTATACTCCCGTACAGATTTATTACATAGACAGTACCCTGGCTTGCTCATATTTACTGATCGATGCGTGACAGTCTCACGATCGTTTCTTTCAAAATATGTTACTGTATCATACTCTGGAAAAAAATTTCCTACCGCCGATTGTCGTGGTATATACACACGCATACATATACGTGGGGACTATGTTTCTTCGATTTTTGTCAAATTGTCTATCGACCACGGATAAAATGGCGTGCCAATGGCATTCGAACACTACACAAAACATACTTTTGAACGGTAAGCCGTTTGGTATATCGTTAAGCTCCTATTGCGATTTATCTTTTCGTGGAATGCTATCCGCCTGATTGTGTTTTGCATTGTGAGAACAATCGGGAGAGGAGGCCTTAGACTCACCGGAAAATATAATAGCAGAGGCGGCGCCCATAACTCCAAAGAAGGGCCCGTAAATGGGATTTGCGTCTGGGGTGCTCATCGTAGCGATTTTTTCGAACTCGGTCGAAGAGATCACGAGTATTTACAGGTTGTCGAAACTGCGGACTACAGAGCGAAGAACGATCTTCACACACGCACTTCGCTAAACTAGTGCCACTGTCAAATATGGCCTACGGTACAGTGGCGCGGGTCATGTGACGAGTGACGACTGAGAGAAGAAGAGGCTGCTTGATACCGATATGTCTATCGCCTTGCTATTGGCTTTCAACTGCAGACCGTCGTAACGAAAGCGAATCGTAATCTCCGTCTCATCCTTTATATATGACGTCAAGCCGTCCTATAGGCTCGCGCCTCGGCCAGAGCGCCTCGACGTCGCGCAGAATTTTCAGTATTCTAAGCGCGTGACATGCATTTCCTGTTATTTTTTACCCTCGAACAAAGCCTTTTCGCTTTAATAATGTAAGATGCACAGTTGAAAATTCCATTCTCATTTATTTTCATTCGACCCCCGTCCTTATAATGGTACGTGTTTTATCTAAGTAGTTACATGCTGTTTACTGTGCCAAACACATGACCGGCACGATTTGAACGCAACCATGCAAGAACAACTCTAATCGCAAAAATGATGTTTAATTGAACGGTACTGAGGTGGAATCGATTTACTTGCACTGTGTTCTTTATCTAATATTTATTCTTTGTGCGTTTCGATAATTGATTAGGTTCAAGCTCCTCATTTCCCTTCTCCTAGGTTGCAAGGTCTATGATAGTCAATACACGGTGAACTATGTAGAATCTAATGTTATTTTTAAAGTCGTTGCTGCATATTAGTTTGTGATAACATCGACATTGATTAGAACGCTTTGTGCACATGTTACATATCTGATACGTACAATTAAAATTACGTTAACATTTATATGTTAACGTTTAGTCGTTACTTTGATAATGTTTAGAGTATTCTTCATGTTACGTTTAACATCGGAATGTCATATAATGATAATTTGGGCATACATTCTTTTCTTTCGTCTGTTTTAAATGCAAATGCTATAAACAGGCTTAGGATATTAATTAAAATCGACTTTGAACATGTGATCGTTTTAACGCAAACGGAAATGACGTTTTCGAGCGAGCGTGTTGGATACTACATTCAAATATTGTATTAAACGTGCTTCGGAATAATATTCCGCATTTTTTCCGATTTTGTTTTTATTCGCCGAGAATCATGAAGTTCTCTTACAAGGTATGCTACTAAGCATTTTGTCAGTGATTATAACAATGACATTTGCCGTTTACACTCGCAATATTATCAGTATTATAGAAAACAAATGCATTCTAACCTATCATTTGCTTATTATTGTGTATGATTATTAATTATTCTATACATATGTCGCTTTGCAATTGTTATTTATTAAAACTATTTTTGGAAGTTGATTTTTTATTTATTTTCATGCTTTATTACGAATGCTACGAGACAACAACTAATAACATGAAACGAATTTTTTCCACAGTTTAGTAATCTACTTGGTACGGTGTATCGTAAGGGAGACTTGGTGTTTAGTCCAGATGGCTCATCGGTCATTAGTCCGGTTGGAAACCGAATTACAATATATGATTTGAAGAAGTAAGTTATCGTCCAAAATTTGGTTTTACTCCGATTTATATCGGTGTTCATAATCTTAAAAACCACGCCATTAATTTTAATATTTTTGTAGTAACAAATCAACAACGCTGCCAGTAGAAAGTACTCTTAATTTTACAGCTGTTGATATATCTCCGAATGGATGTACATTAATAGCAATTAATGAAGGTAAGAATGTTCTATATTAATTTTACAAAAGAGAATATAAAAAGAAACAATTCTTGTAGTATTTTATATCAGACTATTTGTTGCATTTTCAGGGGGTGTCGCACATATAATAAGCATGATAAGTAGAATGACTATACACAAATACAGATTTAAGGGACGTGTGAGGTGTGTAAAATTTTCACCTGATGGAAAGCATTTTGCAGTTTGTAAGGACAATATTGGTGGGTGCATAGAAAAACACATATAATTCATATAATTAGAATTTTAAATGGAAAGATTTCATTGAGTCATTTTTACAGTACTTGTATTTAACGCACCTAACTTACAAACGGGTCAATATAATCCTTTTGTAATGGAACGTGTGTTCCATGGTGCCACTGATGATACAACATTTTTAAGTTGGTCATTTGATTCGAATTTGCTGGCTGTGGGATCAAAAGATACAGCAACTAAGTTATACAGTATGCAAAAATGGGCAAATTTTCGAGCTGCTTCATTAGGCGGTCACTCCGATGCAATAGTGGCATGTTTCTTTGAGAAGAAAAATTATGATCTTACAACAATTAGCAGGTATATAAAATAGCACGTCTTATGTGTACTTGTATATTAAAGCTAATGTATGCATGATTCTCTTACAATATAGGAATAGTCAACTTTGCATTTGGGAATGCACAATTGAACCAGATGAACTTGTGAAGTGGGAACCGCCACATAAGAGGGAAAAACCAAAAGACAGTGATAGTGAAGATGATGTCGACCTTAATAAAGCTGTAGAGCAGACTGAAAAACAAAAGAAGCATGCAGAAGAAGGTTTATTAGGACACAAGTGTTTGTAAACAAACTATATTCGGACACAAGTCTTTGTAAAGTTTCTTAATGTATTAATAATTAAAGTCTCCCTTGTGTAGTGCATTTCGAGAATGAAACCGACGAAGGTGTAAAATCTGTTGAACATGTGAAAAGGTTGGGTTTTAAGAAATTATCTCGTCATTATTTAGCGGAGGAAGTGCGTAAACAGCAAAGGGATGCAGTACTTACAGCAGCAGCATATAATGAAAATACGCATATATTAGTAGTTGGTTTTAGTAATGGCGCATTTTATTTATATGAATTGCCAGAAGTCAACATAATACATTCATTAAGGTAAATAAAGTATTTCAGAAATACAGTAGTGTTTTGTTAAGTTCGTAGTTATATTGTTGTAAACTTAATATATATGTTGCTATTTCAGTATTTCATCAGAGGAAATATCATCTGTAGCATTAAATAATACAGGAGATTGGATAGCCTTAGGCTGTTCTGGTGTTGGTCAACTGTTAGTTTGGGAATGGCAGAGTGAAACGTATGCTATGAAACAGCAAGGTCATAGTAATAATATGAACTGTTTAGCATATAGCCCAGATGGCCAGTATATTGTGACTGGTGGTGATGATGGAAAAGTTAAATTATGGAATACAACGACCGGATTTTGTTCTGTCACATTTCAAGAGCATGTATCTGCTATTTCCAATGTTCTTTTCAGTCATAATCGAAAATTTATTGTTTCTGCATCTTTGGACGGAACTGTCAGAGCATATGATTTAACTAGATATAGAAATTTCAAAACACTTACATCACCGCGTCCAGTACAATTTGCTTGCATAGCTATTGATTCGAGTGATGAGTTTCTTGCAGCTGGTGGTCAAGATGTTTTTGAAATATACCTGTGGAGTGTAAAGTTGGGAAAACTATTAGAAGTATGCATAATTACCTATAATTGTCCATAATGTTTTTATAGTTCCACAATGTTATCTAAATCTAATCGTATATTTTAGATATTAAGTGGACATGAAGGACCTGTTGTTAGTTTGACTTTTAATCCAAATCTAGCCAGCACAGAGCTAGTCTCTGCTTCTTGGGACAAAACTTTAAAAATCTGGAATGCAGTTGAAAATGGATCCGCGCATGAAACATTGCAATTAACAGCTGATGGCTTGTATGTGACTTATAATCCAAATGGCGAAGAAGTGGCTGTTGCTACGTTAGATGGACAAATTTCTTTCTTTCACTGCAAGACTGCTACTCAAAGGGGTAGTATTGAAGGTAGGAGGGACCTAGGAAGTGGTAGGGCTGACACAGATCTTATAACAGCGAGAAAGAATTTACAGGGCAAGTATGTAATCCCTATGTCACAAGCTCATATTTTGTACATTAATGACATGTTAGAAACCAGATTGCAATTTTTTACATAAATACGTTTCATATATTTTTGTTTAGGGCTTTTACAACATTATGTTATTCTGCTGATGGAACATGTGTGTTAGCGGGTGGTCAATCCAAGAATATATGCATTTACAATGTTCAAGAGTTTCTTCTGTTGAAGAAATTTGAAATTACACAGAATAGATCATTTGATGCAGTTAATGTGAGTAACGATGAAGATTTATACTATAAAGTAGCTTCATTTCTGTATACCGCATATACATGTATAATTCATTTATGTTAATGCGTAGGATTTTATAAGCAGAAGAAACATGACAGAGTTTGGAAATCTGGCTCTAATAGAAAAACGTGATGAAACGGAAGGTGGTAATGTAACACTGCAGTTACCAGGTGTTAGAAGTGGAGATATGGCCAGTAGAAAACTCAAACCAGAAGTCAGAGTTTACGGTTTACAGTTTTCTCCAACAGGTAATCATTGAATATTTATAAATTATAAACTATAACTACTTTGCTTGCCTATTTAAAATCTGTTTAAAATAAATTGTCTCTCAACTTAACTAACTTATTATCTTTTTTTTAATCGGTCAGGACAAGCGTGGGCTGCTGCAACCAACGAAGGTTTATTAATATATTCGTTGGATGTCGGGTTAATGTTTGATCCATACGAACTGGAATTGGGAATTACCCCAGATACTGTAAAAGAAACATTGTACAAGAAAGAACATGCTAAAGGTACATCAGTTATTGTATTATACACACACTTGGTAGGTTTCATCTAATGGTTCTACTTTCAGCATTAATGATGGCTTTAAAGTTGAATGAAAGATTATTAATACAATGTGTACTTGAAAATATTCCGTACACTGAGAGTGAGTACTTATGAGTTATCATAGTCTAGTGTATTAACAAACGGAATTTAGAACATTTCATATTTGTTTTTGCAGTTGAACTGACGGTAACGAGTTTATCTGATGCATATGTGGAAAAAGTGTTAAAATTTATAGCTTGTGAATTAGAATCTACAAAACATATACATTTTTACATGCTATGGATAGAAACTATATTAACAAAACATGGACCAAGAATAAATTCTGCACTACAAATGCCAGTATTGTTAACACTGCAGAAAAACATGCAGAAGAAATATGATGATTTAAGTAAAATGTATGTATATTACTTCACTTAGTTTTATTATTAGTATTACATTTAGTATTGCAACCAGTATTACATTAGTATTGCAACCAGTATTACATCAGTATTACAATGGTTGCCATTGCTTATATTCTTTATTATTCCAGATGTGATTTCAATCAATATACAATAAGTTATATCAGGCAGATAGGAGAACTTCGAACAGTAAAGTGTGAAGATGAAGATATGGAAGTGGACTCGGATGAATCTGAGAGTACACCTGTATAGTCATAAAAAGACAAGTGTGTTCGGCGAACAATGTACATATTTCCATAAAAAATTTTATCGCACTTTCCATAACATAAATATTTTCTGTACGTATATATCTTATTTATAAATTTCTATATGAAACATTTATAATTTTACAAAAGATGTTTTCACATAATAAATAGGACTAACATCGCGTGTTAGTTCCATTTTTATAGATATATTGGTACATAATTGAAATATATATTCCAATACTTGATATACTATAAGTCGGTTTAAGTGATTAAACTCTGTGCATATAGGTCTGCATGTCTACATGTTTGATGTTTAAAGTAGGGGTATTTAAACGATATTCTCCGATTTTTCTAAAGTAGAAAGTTACACAGCTTAAATGACTTAACCGACGAACAAATGTAAATATTCTTTCACGCCACATTGAATAAAGTAATTCAATTGTACATAAAAGAGTTTATTCTTTATTATGTACATAATTACATTTTTTTCCACAATATTATTGACCAGTATAAAAGTACGAATACCATGAAGAGTACAGGAAAAATGATTCTACTGTGACAGTCAATTTGTTGTGACTTAGTTTTATAATTGCGCATTATTGCACTTTCAGGATTCAGCCATGCAGTTTGAAGAAGGTGTCTGCTACCTGCTCGTCCGTTTTTTCTCTTTGGTACATACGCAGTGTCGTAATCCCAGACATTTTGGCTCTTTTCTATAGCGGTGATCCTCTGAATGCAATTTTTTTTAAAATGCTGGATTAAAAAACAGATTGACAGCATTTGACGCGGGTATGCATCTGACATTTTAAATAATCTCGCGATACGTACCATAGAAAAGTGTCGACCCACGGTGGAGACCTGCGTATCGTGTTCGAGTTGCAATTGTAAGTCGAGTACTTTCACTACGACAAATTCGCCGAGAGCGGCGAAGACGAACATCATGCATCCGGCCATCCAGAGATCAAGTGCCTATACATCGTAGATGGAATCTTGCTTTTACATTTAGGTACATATCTTATTTACTTCGTCATTAGAAATTTCCAAATTATTATGATGCCGTAATTTTACTTTTACCTCGTTAGAGCATTCTAGTGCTTTTTGTAAGAATTATATAAATACACATACTTTTACGTATG
The DNA here is from genome assembly GCA_944319695.1 of Tiphia femorata. Classification (NCBI taxonomy): domain Eukaryota; kingdom Metazoa; phylum Arthropoda; class Insecta; order Hymenoptera; family Tiphiidae; genus Tiphia; species Tiphia femorata. Next base: position 5,309,669 of record OX090903.1, read on the forward strand.
CGACCGGTGGTATGTCACTTTTCAATCCGGTAAACATTGTAACCAGAGTGAGCATGCTTGTGACTAAAAGGGCCACTCGACCTGGAATGGCATCCAGGCCTAACCAAAAGCTGAACCAAGATAGCATTACCACGAGCGCCGAGGGGGCAAACGTTTGAATAAGATGATGGCCTATCTGCCTTTCGAAACGAAAAAAGAAAACCAGTCGCGAGAAATTCCCTGAAAATGGAATTTACTATTAGCAACATAATAAATTCGTGCGAGACACCGTTAAGTTCACCCTTTCGGTCCATATAAAATAATCTACCGTTTTTTTCGATCATATAATCCGTGGTCTCTTCGAACACAAGAGGTCCACCTATGTTGTATTGGAGGAGCTTCAATTCGGGATTCACCGTGACACCCAAGTCACCCCATCGTAATCGTAGTTTCTGCCTATTGTACGAAACTATTCGAAAAGATACATGAAATCTAATCGACCTAATTTATCTTACTCGATAGAAGCAGATTCGAGCGGTCGCATGTCTAACTCTACAATTGTACAAATAACTTACAGCTCTCGATGTGAACGGGACAATTTTGTATATCCATAGGATAGAGTTGGAATTCCATTTGGCAGGCAACTATGGCGTGCATCCTTGCCGAATATTTCACGGTCTTATTTCTATAGAGCGTCACGGAGGAAAACTTGTGATTTAAAGTAGCTATTTCTGAAGGAGAAAGGAAACAGTCATTGAAATTTTCCTATTTAATTATAAAACCTATTATAATTAGATAATAGTATATAATATTATATACTATTTTATTACAAAACCTGAAACTTTGGAGTTCAAAAAATAAGGATCCGGCTGCCAGAGATGGTCAAAAAAGTCTGGTGGAAGGGTCGCGTAATCATCACCTTCCTCAAAGATATCATTGGGCAAGTGTAGTCGCGATTCGGTCCAACTTTGTCGAACAAACATGTCCACCCTAAATAAGAAAATTGTATAGGTGTGTGCGCAGAGTCACTACACGTCTTATTCGATTTTTTAATTTCAATTTTTGCCACGTCCCTTTGAATCGCTTTTAAGCATTCCTCATAATTTGCACTAATTGTAAGTAAAGTAATAGGTTGTCCGGAAAGTTCGTGCCGATTTTTTGAAATCATTTCAAAAAGTTTTTCGCCGAAAAACCTGAGTAGTTCTGGAAGGACGGAATTTTCAAGTTGTCGAAGAGATGGAGAAAGATTGTGGAACAGAATGACATTTATCTCATTTAATAAATGTGCACCAAAATTTAAATGTGCTGCGTTTCAATAACATTCAAAATCGGCACGAAGTTTCCGGACAACTCAATAGTTTAAATGATTAGCTTAATAAATTCTTAAGCCCACCGGAAATCCATGTCTTCCACATTAATGGAATTGATGTCGACTACGAAGATATTAAAGTCTACTACAACAGGTTCTCCGCTCTTCATCGGCGGTCTGATTTCTGGAAATAAGTTATTCGATCGCAACAATTCTTCTCGTATTTTTCACTAGTAGAGTTACATTAAATTCGGTATTTTTATTCATGCTAGTGGATTGAAAAGAATTATTAACTACGTACGCTTTACATAATCGTCCGCCAAGAGTATCCGCGGCTGCCTCTCATAATTTTCCGTGGACGAGCTGAAATTTCCATGGACTTGTTTTTACGGGCACAATCTATTACAAATAAGAATGTTGAGTTTACCTCGTGGATCGCACTTCCGCGGGTAAATTCGAATAAGCATGAAGGAAAAGCACTAGGACCGCGCTCTTCATCATACGATGCGGAGAACTGTCGATTCGATTCCTACGTAGAATCGTTTCTGCCGACTCGAAAGAGTGCCAATTAATTCATTAACCAGTACTTACATGCAATCTATCTTAATTGCAAATATCGTTACGCGCTCCTGGGCCGTTAACTACCTTTTCCGAGTTATGCAAGCGATTCTGATCTATCGAACGAGATAATGAAACTCTAACGGGGACACGTGGGTGCCGAAATTCTATGTGTACGTACCACAGATACGTGACTCTGCATTTGAAAGGATAAGCACCCGATACGAGAATACTATTTATCCATTCACTCATTATCGATATCCGATTTGGACTATTATTTCTGAAACTCGCATGAAACTGTCTCGAATATATTCGAAATCTGTTTGACATTCGTCGTAAAGAAATTGATAAGATTTTACACTTGCAATACAAATTCCACCAGACTCTGAACACCATCGATGTCTCTAGCATTGAATTTTCGGAGTCCACGATGAAAGCGCCATTTGTCGAAAATGTTCTCCCTTCACCTGCTTCAATATTTGAACAGAAATAAATGAGGTGAGCCGGGGCAAGTGCATACACGAAAATTCGAAGTTTGTCTTTACTCTCTTTCCACAAGCTTCAACATTTTTATGCAAAATAGAAACTTTGGCAATGTGACATTTAAACTGTGCTTTATAGATGCATAAGGTCATTAAAAAAAAAAAAATAAATAAATAATAGAAACAAATCACACTTTAGAATATTTCGTCTGGACGGCTGCACTTGCCCCAACTCACCTTACACCATTCTCCATAAAATCGTCCATGGAATAGGAATACAGACGCATAAGAGAATAGCGCGAATATCAATTACGAAATTAGTTTTAACACTATTCCTACCACGACCGTTCAAATGACCGTTTTTAAAATTTCGATTAGAATTTCCTATGTACAATGTAATTACATCGCCTTTAAATCTCACGACTTTTCCTAAAATATTGAAAAATATATTATACGTATATTTTAGGAAAAGTCGTGAAGTTTAAGGGCGATGCAGTTACGTTGTATATAGGAAATTCTAATGGAAATTTTAAAAACGGTCATTTGACCGGTCGGTAGGAATAGTGTTAACCAGTTAACTGCGTTCGACGTGTATACAGTATACACGTCAATACAAATTTTTTACATTCTTGATCATGGACAATAAAAAACACTTAGGGGAGGGTGGGGCATGATGGGGTTGAGGGCAAGACGGGGTTTTTGTAATAGCTTCCTCGATAAGTACCGCAATGGAGCGGGAAAACGTTGAATTGTTTGCTCTTGCTATGCCAATCTGTGACAGTGACGGCAGCTGTTTGGTGTCATTTACTTGGAGATTAAACATCAAAACGTGTATTTGTTGTTTGTTGATGTAATTTTTCAACGTATTTACATAAGAACAGGTAAGAAGCGTAATTTTTTTTTTTTCAAGATTACATAGTATCATCTAATAAAGTATTTTCTTAGGTATAAATTCATGTATGCAATCAATTGATTTAAAATATGTTTACGTTGTTATGCACACTTAACCTGAAAACTGTCCCTTGGGGCAAGACGGGGTCCGAAGCTGTACCTACTCATCGTGCACCTCATCTTGCTCTACATTAAATATGTATAGAGTAATTATATATATTTTATTACAAATAAAACTGTCTCAGTTGAGTTTTGCATGAATGCTACTGGGTGTCGTATGTCATGTGCCAGAAGTGGGCACAATCTCTGTGCAGGTGAAGAAGATGAAGATGCAGAAGTCCACCACATTTGCGAATATTGCAAATACCAAGATGATAAGCATTGAATATTAACTATGCCCTAAGTAATAATAATAATTGTACCTTTTGTGTTTTACCTTTTTTAATCGCTTTTATAAAATATACAAGTAAATTTGTCATCAGTGTTTATTAGTGTTTCTAGTTACTTATTGAAAACCTTATGTTTTATTCTACATGTTTTAATTTACGGGTGTAAATTATACACCCATCTTACCCCTTGGGTAGGGCAAGATGGGATAGTTGGTAGGACCTACAAAAACAATTTTTTTTTTACAGAAAATACTTATATTTTTAATTCCTAATTTTTCTATCAACAGCAGCTAGTTAGAGGATCAAGTTGCAATAGCAGCCATTTCTATTCCGCATTTCAAATGCCGGAAAAAAAATTAAAGAGTCTTAAGGACCCCATCATGCCCCACCCTCCCCTACCATTCGATATAAAAACTAAAAATTAAAACTCGAAAAAAGAAATTCCACAGCTAACTGGTTAAGATCCTTGAAACTCGTCCTAAATCAATCGTCGTTCATTGTATTCATCTTTCGCTTGGGCGTCACGCGTGACGCGTCCAGAGAAAATGAAGAGGGCAACGGGACCATATTGGTCCAGGTGGTTTCATTGTTGGACGTCACGCGCCAGTCTAAAACTCGACCTCGATCGGCGACCTCGATGAGTCCCGTTCAAGTACCCCCGTCTCTATTCTCCCGTCACCACTTCCTTTTTCTTCTTTGATCCGTCAATTTTTCTTTTCACTCTTCCTCTCACCATTTCTCCTCCTCTTCGTCCCGTGTCTTCCTCTTTGGTCGGTAAATTTTTCTTTCACTCTTCCTCTCACCATTTCTCCCTCTCTCACCATTCTTACTCGCGTCTCTTCTCCGTCTGGCATGATTCTCTCAACGTGAGACAGCACAATTCTCACACGTGCGCACGATTGATGATTATTTTAAATTTCAGGTAGTGACGCACGAGGTCGACCTGGAATGTGGCGAGAAATATCTCGAAGAGGTTGCACGGTTAAGAGAACTTCCCATGAGGCAGCTGCACCTGACGTATCTCTTCACTGAAATGCCCCTGAGTGCACGTTCACCGTTTCCACGTACGTACAAACGGTTCCGTTCTCGTGCTGTTTGATCTCGACTGCGTAGGATTCATTGACGAGGAGGACGCACGTGCAGGTGGTCAGTAGGATTCTGTAACTCCTTAGTGATGAATATCGATATCGTTATCCATCGATATCGATGATTATCGCAAAAGGTTATTCTCTATTAGTAGTTATCGACAACTCTTGATAATCTAAATCGTTACAATCCGAAAAGCGTCGAAGCCGTGTCGACCTTTGTTCATTCCAGTGAAAAATTTGTTATCGGTGAAAGTCTTTAGATTTGATTCTATGATTGTTGTCAATTATCTTACATTTTTTGAGGTTTCTGTGAAAAATAAGCATTGAAAAAAAAAAGCAAAATAGACAAGTTATTGCATTTCTGACAGCACAGAAATTTGGTTGTTGGAAATAAGAATTTCAGTTGAAAGGAATCGCGATCATTGAAAGTCAGCAGCGGAGCTAAAAACAATAGATCAAAAGTCTATCTGCATGGTTGCGTTTTATATACATTCAAATATTTATCAGAAATAAACAAAAGCTACTAGGTTTTAACCGCTTAAAATCTAACAACGTTGGTACAGATATCGAATTATTTCGGTACGTTTGTAACGATTTTAGCAACGATCATAATCTTTTATTAACAATAACGATATTTATCGTTACGGAGTTATAGAATCCCGGTACAGGCTGCTTCGAAGGACCATCCACTTTAAAAAACTTCCGTTACCTCGATAATTTCGTTCTTTCTCACTTTCGACTTTAATTTCCTTATGATCGAATGGACAAGAGTGCCGGAGAAACACGAAAGAATTGTCTGAAAGGAGACTCGGCACTTTCATTCGCGATTGTAAATTTTCTGTTCACTTTGGAATGTAAACGGACCATATTGGAGAATGTGTTAAGAGGGCATCTCACGGCGGTGGTGGTAAAATTTTGCGCGTAAAATCGCCGAGAACGAGGGATGGTAAGTGGCGCGGCCCGTGCTTCCAAACGGGTTCCGTTTGCAGGAGAAAAAATCGGTTTCTAGATCACAAGGTGACTCTCCGAGCAACGGAGCTCGGACGTCTCCTCGCATGTACTTTACCGGTGAGACTGTCGAATAATGGGTCGTGGACTGGTTGGCTTGCAATTCCGCGAACAAGCTGCAAGTCTTGGGTACTCGAGCCACCTCCGATCTTCTTACGACCATTCTTACGACTGTTCTTACGACGGCGGCTCCTTCGACCGTGTCGTCTGGACCGTCGAGGAAGGCCGATGCAAATGCACTTTCGTAAACATGCAATAGTGGGCCTTCCCAGTGGAAAGTGGATCAACGTGACGATATATTATGGATGACCCTGTGGCGCATCCGATTTGGATTTTTCTTTCGACAAAAAAAAAGTTTCTCCACTCGCAAACAATACCGTTGAATATTTTAAACGACTCGTACGAAGTTTTCATCTGAATTCAATTGGACCGTATGGTTAATATGGGCCTGGAAAGTGGATCGAGAAGTGTGCTCTGTGGTATGCGACGGATGGCATTGAGAGAAATGTAGAGAAGCATCGAATGATGTTGTTAGTGCTTAATGTTCCCTGTTAGGTGCCTTTTAGTTATCCAGGAGAGATACGAGTGGCGTAGGTGGCGAATTGGGATGTAAACAGAAAATTGTGACGAGACGAGATGTTTAGAAAAAGGCAGAAGGTCGTGTAGAAAGTTCTCTCCTTTCACACGGATATTCTCCTTTCGACATCTCGTACCATTGACTGATCCTCCTTCGGTCCTCTTCCTCTATTCTTCTGCCACGGTTGGAACGGAACGGTTATTCGTTGTTTTCGCTCATAGATCGTGGAGCATCGTACAGTGGGATATTCGTACCAAAAAGTTGGTCAAAATTAGTTTTTTATTTTAATAGGTTCTGTGAATAATATGTTTTGTTTGAATCTAGTATCTAATTGACGATTTTAATACATTACAGATATTTTCATAAATGAAAACTTTGATAACTGAAAAGAACGAAATAGACTCCTTTATAACGTTATATACTATAATAAACTTAATGAACTTTTAGATAATACTTTATTATGTGTATATTCTACAAGAATAATAAACATTACAGACAAGTTGTACATATTTTCCATGTCTGGCAGATAATGTCTTTCGTCATTAAAAAAGGCATAAAAAGCGCATCCGCGCGATTCCGCGGTTGTTTTTTTATAGCTTGTTACGGAACACTATATTCAACTTACAATTAGTGCTATTAAAATTTTTGCTTAGAAAGGTTTAGAACTGTAACTAAGCATTCTTTGTCAAGACACGCAAATATAATAAGTAAGGTATTGTTGTATCGTTATTATACTATCTAAAAACAGTGATAGTGGCAGCTAAAAGCATATTTCGATATACGGACTTTTGGCCAACTTTTTCGTACAAATACCCCACTGTGCATCGTCCGGATTACATTCAGGATTAGGTTTAGCGACCTTATGATAAAATCAGTAATTGGACAGTTCGCAGTAGCAGTAACTGTGAAACGAAATCACAATATTCTCTGGGAACTTCGTGCTATGTCATCTTTACGACAGCTCGTCTCAACAAGCGGAAATCGTAAAATAAACTTCTTTCCAGGCTTTAAAAGCATCGTTCTTACGTCGTCGTCCTTTTTTGCTCTCACTTTGGACGAAGAATTTCGCGCTACTTGCAAAAGACTTCCTCTTCGCTGTTCTCGGTGGAAAAATGTTGTTAACGATGCTGACGAGAAGAACGGTGCCGAGGAATTACGAGGGTAGTCGGTGAATCGCGGGGAAAGCATCGCGTAGCGACAAAATTCCAATAGCTTTCACGGTAATGACGGGCTTAACGTGTAGTTTGACGATAAAAGATATTGACGCGAGATGGTTCGTATCTCGACGAGATGCCGGTTATTACCCCTTGGTAGATCCAATTTTGCCAGGGGACTTCCTTTGCCAGAGAATTGGTGGCGAGTATGACGTGCTGTACGTGTAAATAGCAATAGCAACGGAATCGTGAAAGGCAGCGCGCTTTCGAACGTATTCGCAAGAGCTGTAGTCACCTATTACTAACATCGGTGCGAATCTGTGAGCAGGATGAAATTTCGTTAGTTACACGTCTGCAGCTCGTCGGAGAATCGTTAAAAAAAATGGTTAAAATTAGAATGCAAAGTTCTTAAATCGAAGTCACTTTCATTTCGAGACGAGCAAGGGCCTTTCAAAATTCATGTACAAAAGAGGACGAATGGTGTGAATGGAAAGATAATATTTATTCGACTCATTCGGTGATCTTGGCGCTATAATTTGTACTTGTGGATTATTGTATATTTGATAGATGGAGTTTTCGTCGGCCTTAGGTTAATAATTTTGACGGAGCTTGGCTCTGTTAATAAGTGGTAACAGCGTAGGATTACAGTTTACAAGTGAGGAGGAGGATTGTAATTCGTTATAACCGGATTTAAGGGGTGCTTCGTGTAATGGGTAAAAAATTGATTTTCTTTTTTCATGAATTAATAGTAGTACATCTAAAAAGGGTATCTCTGAAGTTACAGACCAAAACTTCATGTATGACGCTCCTCTTTAGACGAATCTACACTTTAATATTGAACGCCTTACCTAACCTTTTTCAAATTCGAAACCTTTTTCGAAGATTCACCATTTCCATAATGTTACACTTTTTGTCTTGCATGAAATTTCTGGATGAAATATCCTGAAATTTTCTAAAAAACAAGACAAACTTTTTACTTTTTGGGTCCTGCTAACCTAACAAGTGCTACACTACACGTCAATAGACACCTCCGACCACGATATCACAACTAATTGTAAAATAGTTTCCAAACATCGCATAAAACAATTAATTTCCGGTAACAAAAATATTTCTCGCTTTTTAAACGTTTAGTAAGACGCTCCGAAAGTTTCATAAAGATCCATCGAGTGGTTTCTAAAAAAAAAAGAATTGAAATATCACCTCACTTTCACAGAGTACACAAGACGTCTTCCTTAATCTTACGATTGGAACACGAGTGGAAAGTTCCGTTAATTAAAATCAGGAAGATTTGCGATCAGCAGTGGTGCGCGGTTCCCGTGCGTGGTGAACGACCGGTTCATCGAACTTTTTGCCATCGTACGCACCTATGCGACTTCGCTCATTTACTTCTGACGCTGCACATTATTATTGCACCGAGGTGGAATGCAACGGCCGAAGAGACCCCAAATCAGTATTTCCTTATCGATATGGGTAAAACACACGGTTTTGTAGTAACATAGTGTGGAACGGTTATTTCTATCGTGGAATATTGTTGCTTACCCGTGCCGTATTTTCATGTTTAATTGCAGACGTGAATTGGAAAGGAGTGTAGAGCGAGGAAAGTAGAAAAAGTGGCCAAGACGAGGTAGACAAAGTGGCCAAGACGAGGTAGAAAAAAAAAACACAGAACGAGAAGAGAGAGAGAGGAGCACCGAAAAATTGAACAGTTTACGTATAATGTTTCTCAATATTGCTCCAAGATATCGGCAGGAAAGTGGAACGCATATTGAAAAGGAACACTTACCGACAAGGATCTACGCGTGTATCTCCATTGTTCATCACTCGAGGTACGATCATTATCGATTTCTAAATTATAAATTCTCGATGTCGATTTTACGAATGAAAGATTTCGAACGTGATACATGTCGAATAGTTTTTCGTAACGAGGATTATCCTTTAGTTACTCAAATTGATATTCCACGTTTTAGAATAGAAATTACATTGAGACTCTCTCAACAAAAAAGAACAGAAATATAAACATCATTGACTATTACGAAATCTAATAAATCACCGAGAAATATCGATTTCTAAATTTGGGTCGTCCACCAAATTCGAAATCGTCAATAATTTTTCGAACCGTGATACGATTGGCCGAGTTTCTTCGCGTGGCAACCGAGTAGCAGGCGAGAAGCCTATAGAATTTTCTCGATAGTAGAAGCACGCGTTAAGCGAACGCATGGGCTCGGTATTCGTTGTCTCCAATAAGGATTCTTCAAGGATCTGTGCAGGATTCTTCAAGGATCATTCAACGATCGACTTATATTTTCGTAGAGAGATACGTAGGCACGAGGTCCACTCCGATCGACGAGATCCTTCCCGTGGAAGCTCCCCTTAAGGGTTGTATTGATTTCTGTGATGGCGGCCGGCCGGCGCCTGCACCCTCCGCGCGCGAGAGAGGAACGAGAGAGCATTGTACCACCGGCCTGCTCTCCCGGAAATATGGAGAGCAGTGGATAGAACTCGTCCGGCCGATTCTCTCACGCGCGTGTAACCTGTGAGTTTTCCGTGACCACTCTCGTGTGCCCGTGCCCTCTGCGCTTTCGCGTTATTTCCACGTCCTTTCCCTCCTTTCGTTATCCTTATCCTTTCCTTGGCAACTGGTCGATGCACTTCTCGTCGCATTCGCCTGCAAAATCTTCAGGTTACTCTTACTTTACCATCACTCGTGTTCTCGAGTATCTCGTTCTCTGTTTCATTCTTTCTTTGATCCTTTTCTAACATCTAGACAATCCATATCCTTTCCATTCGTAATTGATATTATTAATAAGTGATGTTAGTTTAGAACGCGTATTTTCGTCATTTTTAATCTACACTCTTTTCGTCCTTTCCCTTATTTTTTTCTTATTTGTACTGTGCGCGTTTCGATTTCTACGTCAAATTGTTCGTTTTCGATTGTGTAAAGCTTTTCCGGAGCATTTAATGTTGGAGTGTCCAGGTTGAAAATACTCGAAGGGTGACTGATTGTATTTTTGGAATTGTGATATCTCTTGTTTCTTAAGTTTCTCGAGCTGACCACCTTGCCAGTGGAGTATCGTGGGTGATAGTGCGATGACATCGTTTGTATCGTAGTATCAGGCGAGGTGAGTAAACACGAGAGCAGATTCTGCAACTGTTACCTTCTACACGAATCTCGACGTGACACTCCCTTAATTCTTTCTTGCTTTCGATTGTATTAAAAATTTTCGAACCGCCTTTGTGAAATGCTTTTGCGGCGAATATGTTTCCTTGCTTGTAGACTAATTCAAGCATGAATGTGAAAATTGTTTTTCTCTATGATAACTGAGTCGACAGAGTGTAAAGAAGAATGGAGCGTGTACGGAAAAAGGGATGTAGAAATTTAAAATAGACAGAGTTGAGGTCAGAAGGGTGCAAGATGAAGGGAAGAAGAGAAAGAGTCGAGAGAGCGAATAATAAATGTTGGTAATTGTTATTTTAATCGAGAGTTCAGGCACGAGAACGCGAGTGCCCACGTAGCGAGCGCCTCTATTATGAATTATGACACGAAAAGCGAAGCGTCAACGTCCTCTCGCCGTAACGAGACTGTAGTGCGGAGTCTTTCGACGATTCGAGAAACGATGTTTGTTACACGGTGGCACGAACATTTTTAGATGTATAAAATAATTCCGTGCGTCCGCAAAGTTTATCAATTGATCGAAAAGGGACGAAGACGAGCGATGGCAGGAAATACACTTCTCAGATTCTGATTTTTACCGAAAATTTCCACGTGGCCTTACGTATCTATCATTTGCGCGTCCGTGACACACCTCTTCCTCAATTTGCAACGCGCAAAATCGGTTAAAAAGATCGCAATCGGTGAAAATTCGGTGAAAGCCAGGAAGTCCGATTCTCTTGTTTTCCACGCGTTTTTCACCGGACCTGCAGTTTCCGGATACTCGATTTTTCTTATCCCCCGTTGCGAGACATCGAGACTTTCACCAAGATGTAATCGATACTTCGAGCATTCCGGGAAACAATGTGTAGTCGCGCAACACCAAAAGGTGATGCGAATCGCGGACGATCGAGGAAAGAAAGTTGAGAAAAGCTTTGGAATAATTCTGTCGACTTAGACCGTAATCTTTTATCGTTCGTGACTGATCTAGGATCAATGGACGATATTCTCTTGACCCCTCAGGATCGATTGTTAGCACGGTATTGAAAGAACACGGGTGTTCTCTGTGTCATTCATTTTTAATATAGAAAATTCACATGTCTACTAATCTAGTAACCCAAATATATGAGGGTATTAACCCATTAACGCAGGACATTGCGTCCTCATCTTTTTTATTTCTTATTTTTGTTTGTTAACTCATTGACGCACACTTTTTTTAAAATCGCCCTCAGAAACACAATTTTTTTTTATTAATCGTTTCTCACTGCAATAGGGAATTGAACGTCAGTAGAATGTTTAGAAGTCGGAACTATCAAATCTTACCACAGTTTTTACAAGACAACTCGCGGCGGCATATTTTAATTAATAAAAAAAAGAAACATTCTTAGTACAGCCTGTGCTAATGCATTTATTTGTTTATTCTTCAATAATACATTCAACAAAAAATACGCAACAGTCTAGATAACATGGAAGTTGGTTTTGTGTACGATTTTCCATGACCTGAACAAGTCGTCCCATCGTTGCACACTTTGGACGACTATGACCGTAATTTACCTATATATTGCCAGTAGCTTGACGGCTATAGCTGTAATAAACGTCAATGGGTTAATGTAAGTAGTACCGACAGTGATGGCAAATCCGTGCTTAAACCATTAAGTACCAACTTCTTTCTATAGGGTTAAATATATTTTTTACAAAATATACGCAATAATAAGCACATAAAAAATCGATCAAATTTGAGTAGTCCCAAATGGGAGTATTGGTACTTAACACTATTCCTACCGACCGGTCGAATGACCGTTTTTAAAATTTCCATTAGAATTTCCTATATACAACGTAATTGCATCGCCTTTAACCCTTTCTGTACGAGCGCCGGATATATCCGGCATCTATCTGATGACCTGTGTGGCCGAGCGACGGATATATCTGGCATCCATCTGATGACCTGTGTGGCCGAGCGCCAGATATATCCGACATCCGTCTGATGACCTGTGTGGCCAAGCGCCGGATATACCCGACATCCATGCGATAGCATGTATTCTACTGTTACTTATATAATTAATAGAATTTTATATAAATGGCTTTTAACACTATGCCGTCCGCACGTTTCATCCAAATTTTTTCGCTTGGCGCCGGCGGATCTGGAAAATATTTCGTTTGCCATTATAAAAGGGCACAAGTTTTTATAAAAGCAAAAAACTTGCTAATATGTTTGTAAGTATTGTTACTTAAACAGAACACACGCAATATTGCCGTTCGTACGATAGCTTTGAACGCGGCAGGACAATGGTGTCACCGGCGCCTGGTTAATTGTTTTACACATGGCACCAACGTGGTGCCACCGGCGTTTGCCCGATAGTTTTCGCATGGCACCAACGCGATGCCACCGGAGGGCATAGTGTTAATATGGAAACTATAAACAACACTTGTTAGACAAAACATTGTTTTATCAAGCACCGTTCTTATTTGACGCTTAGGAAAATCTTCAAACAAAAGAAGACTGACCACGTACTATGTGTGCATTTCGGAGCGACGCACTGTGGGCACAAAGTCGTTTTTTAGTGCCAAAAGTCGTTCGATGGCTGAATTCTGAACCGATTGCGATGAAATTAGTCTTAAAATGAGCGTTATTTATTGTACTGTAGCGGAGACCTGCACTTTTTTTTTGATATTACAATTTGTTAACCTCTTCAGCTGGAAAGATGTGTTATACACGTCGCTTGTTATCCACTTCTAAAGTGTCAAAGACGTGCTACGCCATTTTAAATTTTGAAATTCTGTCACGATTTCGTAATCAGCGAAGCCGAAAACCCTTGTATATCAAGATTGAAGGAATTATAAACACCTTAACCAAAAAATGAGTGCCAAAAGTTTCGAACAATTTCGATTTTGTGTTAATTAACAAATTGCAATATCAAAAAAAGTGCAGGTCTCTGCTATAGAACAATGAATAACGCGTATTTTAAGACTAATTTCATCGCAATCGGTTCAGAATTCAGCCGTCGAACGACTTTTGGCACTAAAAAACGACTTTATGCCCATAGTGCGACGCCTCGTACAGCGGGAGAGTCACGGCGGACAGAGCTCTCGTACCGAAAGGGTTAAACTTCACGACTTTTCTTAAAATATACGTATAATGCATTGTTCAATATTTTAGGAAAATTCGTGAAATTTAAAGGCGATGCAATTACATTGTACATAGAAAATACTAATCGAAATTTTAAAAATGGTCATTTGACCGGTCGTGGTAGGAATAGTGTTAATGGGTTAATGTTCCGTCAATACGCGATGTACGGTTTCGAATTTTTTTATAATTCGCTAGTCGTGTGTCGTGGTAAGAAGTAACATGGTAGGAAAGAATCGTCGAACTAGGGCAAAGGGTCGGAGTTTTTTCTCGTGCGGTTCTATCGCGTCTTCGAGGAGCCCTTGTTAGTAGCTCGTCGCGCCGCCCTGTCCGCGCGTTCAATGATTTAAACGCGACGGTCAAAGGCGGTCAATCGCGCGCGCGCACTCAATGGCATAGAAACCGTCATAACACGGAGTACAATCGCCTTTAGAAAGTTTTTCCCTCACGTCGTGAAGAAAAGGAGCGCATGCTTCATGCCGATCTAACGCTCTTGAGTGCATCGCGAAAAGCTCACGCACGACACGTAATCCGCGCGCTCACCAATCAGTTTTCATTTCCTGCGGATTTCCGTCGATCTGTACTCTCGCGAATCGAGGAAGAATCGATTTTCATATCCAGGCAATTGTGCGAAATGGTCTGCCTTTCCGATCCACTTTATAATTTCTTTATTTACAATCTCCTACTTTCAAAATCTGAAATCTTACTTAGAGGTATTTTTTTTTTTTTTGAGTAACCGAGAGCTCGTGTGGCATTGAATTTTCATTGATTGATTTCCCTCAATTTACTTCACCTTCGATTTATATCGATGTATCGCAGGTAACTTGAAGAATCCGTTGCATCTTGGTAAAAACAAGTTCTATTTAACCTCGCGAAAATGCCGCTTGCCTCTCCACTTTCTTCCCTTTCTTCGCGGGGCACAACCGTTGTCTGCTCAGTGGTCGTCCTCATCTACTTCTCGGTATTGTCTGTGCCTACGTCAAATGTCTATATTCACTAGCGTATACAGGGTGTCGCTTCTAACGGTAGTTACTATTTTTTGAGGACTTCTGTTGGTCTGACGAGGAACAGTTGTAAGAAGAAATTGAACGGTTCCTCGGTGGCTACAAAATACAATAATGAAAGTTGTCCTGATTTTCTTTTTTGAATGCAGAAGAAAAGTAACTTCGATTAGAATTAATACGACTATCAGCATTTTTTAAGGGAATAACCTGGAGAAAATCGTAACAAATTTAATGAGTATAAATGTTGCTATCTTAAGTTATACTAAATATCAATTAATATTATTTTTATTAGCGCACCGTGACTACTGAAGATCTACAGGCGAAAAAGGACAGAGAGAATCGAGTACACATTGCTTAACTCTTTCGGTGTCGGGAGAAAATGAACTTCTCGGGCCAAAAGTGTGCTGGAATTTTTTTTTTCGAAGC
Organism: Tiphia femorata; assembly: GCA_944319695.1. NCBI lineage: Eukaryota > Metazoa > Arthropoda > Insecta > Hymenoptera > Tiphiidae > Tiphia > Tiphia femorata. The sequence continues at coordinate 5,324,806 of OX090903.1, forward strand.
TACATAGAAATTTTAGTATAAAGGTTTTTAGGGTCGCTGAGTCCGAATCTGAAATCAGCAGTTGAAGAAAGCTGTATTTTATTTTTCTATGTATGTCAACTATTTTTACGAATTTTTGGCATAACGGATGTGCCATTTTCAATCTTCAGAATATTACGTTAGATTTACATGTAACGATTTTAATAAATCACAATATACTAATTTCTATAAATATATAGTTATAGAAATTTTTCTAAATATTTTTCGAATTTTCAGCCGCCATATTGAATTTCAAAAATTTGTTGATTTCAGACTCGGGTCTAGCGATTCCAGAAACATAGTAAAGCACAATTATATCGTAATGATATAAATGTCTTTTTCAAGATGCGCATCTATGCGTCATGAAGCAAAAAGTGGCACGACTTTGTCTTAACGCATATGTGCATCATTGCTACTGTAGGGGTTAATGAGATCATTGCGTTAATGTCTTACTCCATATTCACGGCGCACTAATAAGAAGGATATTAACACATTGCTGACCGGTCACGAGTTAATTCGTGTTTTCGTGGCCAAGCGTTGTATTACTTCCACAACCGCTTTCAAAACAATAACTGGGCACATGAGGTAAATTATCAGAAAAGTTGCCGGTCAGCAATGTGTTAATTAATGTTTAGTATAATCTAAGATATCAATATTTATACTCGTTGAATTTGTTACGACTTTCTTTAAGTTATTCCCTGAAAATACTAACCATTCTGACTAAGGTGACTTTAATTTTGCATTTAAAAAATTAGTCAAAACAATTTGTATTATTGAGTTTTGTATTCACCGATAAACTTTTCAATTTCTTCTTATAACTTTCCCTTTTTCATACCGACGGAAGTCCTCTAAAAATAAGGCGAGATACGATGCTGTTAACGATTTTCGATTAAATTATCTCGATTAAATATTCTATTTCGATAATTGCATGCACTCCGCAGGTGATTTTCTAATTTATTTTTTTATCAGACTACCATCTAAAACGTAATTACACGTGCCAGTTCTACTTCTTTTCCCGCTTTTTCGTATCATATCATTCTACGATTAGATCTTTGTTTGTGAGGATTCGTTATTCACGAGAATGGCAAAAGCGGAAGTCGCGAGTGAGGCATCAAGGATTGAAGCTCGAAGGAATTGGCTTGCCTCGGATAAATTACCACGAGGCAGGTTTGATGCGCTCTCCGCGCCCTCGGTCGAGGCAGCGTCTCGGAGATTTCACTTTCGCTGCTTCTTCAATTACTAGCTCCGCCGGATATACTGGCCGCTGGCTCGCCCGTTTGCTCCACAGTTTCCGAGAGAAATTCTCCGAGAGAAAAAAGACGGCGCGTTAGCTTGAATCTTTCTTGCACGGCTGGTAGACGAATGGACGTTGACTCGACATCGACGAACCAAGTCGATTACTCATGGTCCAGAGTATCATCGACTCGAAAACGTTCCTTCGTTCCTTTCTTTCCTTTTACCGAAAGAAAGATCGGTCGTAGGTATCGTACGACTGGTAAATCGAAAGTGCAAACCTAAACTTTTTACCCAATTTCTCGAACATTCTTACAGTAGTAACGTAATGCACGGTCAGAACAGACGTTTCTTGAACACGAAAAATTTCTCCGCTGAACGAACTTACACTCAGACATACGCATTTACATTTAGGTTAAGGACGAAAGGATCACTTTGGAGAATCATCCAAACTTTCTTTCGCCTTTCTTCTCGGCCACAAAAAAATTTTACGTACAGTAGACATCACCCTGCACTTCTCTCGCGCGTTCCTTTTACTCCAACGAACTCTGTATCTATCAAATGAGCTGTTTGAAGTCGATGGTCAAGCACCGTGCATGATCTTCGACTTTCTCGGCGTACCTGAATTCGTCTCGTGGTTTCCACGCAAAAACACTGCACTTCTTACGAGTCGGAGAGAGCACCGAGGCGACCTGGTATTACTTAATAACACTGGCACGTGGTATAAAGTAAATACGCGGTATCAGTGAAAAGCTAAGTTGAGGAAGTGAAAAGGGAAGAGGATGAAATATCCAGATACAAATTCATCGATCATCGTTCGCGTATCTTTCATTCGTGGATATAATGATTTTTCCGCGTATTCCACGCAACTATCCGATGGAAAGTACAATCGTGGAGTGCTCGTGGAGCTTTGCATGCTGCACCTTTTTCTCCTTCCTTCACCTTATCCACGTCCAACGGTTATCCCAGGCCTAGACATTGACCTCGAAAGTGAGGTGACCGCGACGGGCGAGCACGGGCAAGTTTGCGCTGAAGAAAGTGCGAATCTGCCGTCTCCATTGCTCTCCTCCCATTTGTCTTTCCCTTCTCTCTCTATTCCTCTTTCTCTCCATCTCTTTCATTGCTGGATTCTAGAAATTCGCTCTCGAACGAGAACCGGTAACACGAGTGCGCGTACCTGCCTCTCGAATACTTCCTCGCCCCCTTTCCCTCTTCCACCGTGCACACGCTCAAAAAGGAATCGTGCGTGAGCGGCACCCTTAATCGCGTAATGGATGGATGTCTTCGTTGAAAAGTTGCATGGCATACTCGTTATTAGCGAAATATTAAAATTTCTTCAACGGAATTTACTGGTTAATCGCTTATTTTACACTTAACGTCTGTGTTACAAGTCCAAGGAGACCTAAATACGCGAGCAAGCAGGTGCAAGGATGATCGATCGAACCAGCTTCACGAACTCAAGGGTGTCGGTTCCATGCTGATGGATTTTAATCAGTTAACTGTGTCTCGACGAGTATACCCGTTCTGAAGAAATGGCAAGGTTTTGTGTTTTCACGTGTATACTCGTCATGCGGAAAAAATAGTCACAATTTTCTATTTATGTGCCGGCGATTGTAAAAGCGAGTGAATAATCTCGAAAAATGAATTTTTCTATTTACGTAGCGTTATTGTCACCTGTACGATTGAAATACGGAATGATTTGTGAACCAAATTTTTTTGACTTATTGTTAGACCACTTTTACAATCACCGGCACATATGTTTAAGTTAAGTAAATGAATAAATGTTAGTGACAAAATAACTTGAAAATAACTTCGAAGAGTATACTCGTTATCACTTACTTTTTGCGGCACATTTTGGATACAGATTTTTCAGGGAGGTCCCCACGGTTAACCGGTTAAAAAAAAAAAACTGACGTTTGGATGAGATATTCGCCGATAGTTTGTAATTGATTCTCTGCTAATTGGCATCGGTGAGTGGCGTATCGTCAGAAGCGCGATGCCCCTGAAAAAGAGAAATCTCGAGATCGTTCACACGGATGTGTAATCGTTGGAGGAAAAAGGGGCAAAGGAAAAGAAAGAAGTCGGTCGTTCGAGCCGTAACAATATTTGTTTCTCGCCTGAAGAAGGCACGCGCGCCTACGACCAATCGCATCTAGTGATGCGATCTCGTGAAATCGAGAGGATCGTTTACGGTTCTGTGTCTGGACGGATGCTCTAGAGTCTAGACGTACCGTCTAGTATGTTCAAAATCTGTCCCGCCATTCATCGTGACTATGAATAGCTACGACGAGAGATCTGTAATCTGATCACAGTGGACACGACATCGTGTTGTCCTAAGATCGAATTGATTACAAGTTATTGAGCGTACCGTACGAATAAACGAGTAGGCAGACCAGGCCGCAAGCGAAGATTTACTCGTAGTTTTTTTTTCACGAATGGCAAAAACAGCGAAATTTGATTTTGCTTTAGATTGTAAATTTAGATAACCCGAATTAATTTCTCCTGGACAAAACGCGAGAAATCTTTTTGAAAATCTAATACGCGAATGTACGGTATTTGACATATTTCAGTGATAATTTATATGAATGGTAAATATTAGGTAAAGTGAAAAGGAGTGTCTTTACATTTACCATCCGTATAAATTATCATTGCAATATGTCAAATAGCGTACATTCTCGTAGGTACTGGATGATATTGAAAAATATTTCTCGCGTTTTGTCCAAAAGAAATGAAATGTACGATTTAAAGTAAAATTAGATTTGCCGAGATTCTCGCTGTTTTTACTATTCGTAGAAGAAAAACTACATCCTGGGACGAGTGATTTCTCGTTTCTCGCGTACACATTCGCGGAATCAAAATTCTCGCATGTATCCTCCCGTTACTCGTAAGGAAGAAACTGCAAAGGACATTTCCACACCCAATCCCGTTGGCAGGGTATGGACATCGTACGCTTGGAGAAACTTTACGTCTACCGTAAATTGCACCGGGCTGGCAGACGTTTCGTCGCTTTTTGCAATAATTACAAATGTCCCGGCGCGATTAGCGGCTCGTCTTAGCGGATCACAGGCGGATAATTGCAACTCACGGCGGCTGCCGTCCGTCCGTCGAGCTTCCGTTCGGAAGATCACCGAGGAGTAACGGTGTAATGTTGGATATAACGTGCGCTCCTTTGAGAGACTCCACGCTTAAATCAGTGGAAATTACAACCGCTATTATCGTCGCGGTGGTAGCGTCAAGCGAGAACATTAGGAGGGTCGGGATAATGTGTCTAGTAATCTCGGAGACTCGAGACTATCCTTACCGGCTCCGTTGTGACGTTAGAGAGCGCGGCGCGCACGCACGCGTGCCGATATTTCTTTATTACTAGGTACTCATGAATGAATCTCCATTATCTGGATCAACGCTCCATCGTAATTTCCGCTATTTGCGATAATCACGGGAGAAGGGAAATTTTCTCTGGACAAGAGAAACGTAGCTGTCATCGTGAATTGTTTTGTTCTCTTCGAAATTTCGATCGACTCTTTGACGTTTGACAAGGCGGATGCGCACGCGAGGTGACGAATGATTGGAATCATACGCACAGTAATTTGCTTGGAGTACGCGAACCACACACTGAGAGAAAAAAATGGTTGGGTTTACTATAATCTCACTATATTTTATAGTTAGATTTGGCGTCAAACATATTTTTATAGTTCACTTAACCATACAAAATATAGTAGAATGAACGATTTGTACAAATGGTTATATCATTAACTGTTACCTTTGTCCTTGTTACCATATGTATAGTAAAATGTGCTATGCGAATATAGTTAGTTCTATCACTATGTACGAAATATTCTAGTAATATTAACTATATAAAATAGTTACTTTTCTTACCATTATATATTTTCAAGCATACTATATTTTTAGTTGAAATAACCATAATTTTGGGTAAAAACATAATATAGTTGGTTATACTATGCCTCTATCGTAATTATTACCGACATCATGGTAACATTTACCATAAATATGATATTTCCAACTATAATTTTCTTACTATGCCATTATAGTTAGATATATCATATACTTTTCTCTCAGTGCAGAAAGACGTATCTCGTGGTAAGGATTTTGAAGCGAGAGTCAATGTCCTTGTTAACACATTCGCTGCCAAACCTAAATTATGCGAAGCTATTCCCATTGCCATTTATAATTTAAGTGGTATTGTTTGCCGATGTTATGTTATTTCTTGGTAAAAGCCTGTATGTTATAACATATTGAAAGAAGGGCGAGTATACTCGTATTGGCAATGCATAACACCCTGCCAAAGACGAGTATACTCGTCCTTCTTTCAATATGTTATAGCATACAGGCTTTTACCAAGAAATTACATAACTTTGGTAAACAATACCATTTAAAATATAAATGGCAATGGGAATAACTTCATATGATTGTCTTTGGCAGGATGTTAAGCATTGCCAAGACGAGTATCCTCGGACTAGTCCTTGGCAGCGACTGGGTTAATATGAATTTCTTTAGGGTCATTTTAGAAAGACACCCTGAGAGACTGTACCGTGCCCGTGTGTGCTTAAAAGTATCTGACAAGTCATCGTTGTTTTATTCTGTTGATTTGCATAAGCAAGATGTCGATGCTCCACTTAATTCCAAGCGAGTGATTGCAATCTGGACAAAAAAAACTTAACATTGTAAACGATGTGGCATTTTTGGGAGGAAGGTCTGCAAGAGCAAGCTACACTTCCATCCATCATCTACAGCGATCCAAAGAGAAGAAGCAAGAGGACGAAAGAATTTTATTCGCCGCTCGCCGATTGATACAATTTCATAGTCGCTTTCACCTCTTTCGACTACATCCGCCCTTCCTTCTTCTATGGAGTTATTTAAACGAAAGATCAAACTCTTTTTCTCTCAATTTGACAATCGACTAGGTAGCATGCACAGGTCATTGAACTTCGACGAGCATGATTTAATCAATTACTTACTCAAGCCGATTGATTATATTAAGCATTTGTGTTTATCGTTTTATTAAATTTACATATTCTTTCTTGCACGGCACTTCCAAAGAAATATCGCCATAAGAGTACGTTAAAGACGGTTTACATGCTTAAAACAAAATTGAATTTTCATAGTCTCGTCCTAGATGGAAATTTATCTATTCTGAACAAGCACTTTGATCTCCTCGAGCATTCCTTTCTTTTTTTTCTTCCCGTGTGTTATCGGACTATAAAGAACGATGATATTATACCGAATACGGTAACCCGAAACTGAACCAAAAATACTGTCCGATGTAAAGAATCAGAAGAAAAACATTTAACGAAAATATTGGGTCGTCCGGAAAGTTCGTGCCGATTTTAAATGTTATTGAAACGCAGCACAGCCGATTTCCGAAATCATTTAGAAAAGTTTTTCGCCGAAAAACCTGAGAGGTTCTGGAATCTTCAAGTTGCTTGAAAGATGGAGAAAGGTTGTGGAACAGAATGACACCTATATAATTTAATAAATGTATTGCGTTACAATAACATTTAAAATCGACACGAACTTTCCGGACGACCTGATAATTTGAGCTTGGAGAAAAATAGCTGTGGGATGAAGAATTCGTTCTTTAGTAATGCGTACACGAAGTAAGCAGCAGTGAAGATATCGACAGTCGGCGAGGAAGAGTGGAGGAGGCTGCGGTTTAACGCTCTACTCTGTAGAAAGCGAAACTTAATAATCTCGACGCCGGCTACGGCCATGGGCACGGTAGTGCTGGAGCAACGGCAATAGAACGTTGGCAGTGAAACCGATCGACGTCCGACGACGATCCTTTCTGTTCTCTTTTGAGGGAAATGGCCTCACCGTCGGATCACGTGACTCCGCGGTTCCATTTCGATCGCTTGCCCCGTGGAAGTGAAATGCGATTATCCCCTACCCCTTTGCTTACTCGGCACCGATGCCGCGACCACCGGAGATCGCAGGATTGTTAATATGCAAGCTGCGTAAACAGCCCAGAACCTCACGAGGATCCACGGATTTTACGAATTTTCCAAGCGCACTTATGCGAGATTTTCGGAATTCATTTTAACACTTTGCCGTCCGCTCTTCTCGTAAAAATTTCTTCGCTTGTTGCCGGCCGTTCTTGAGGTTATCGAGAGATTATAAATTGTCAAGTTTTACTAATCTCATCGTGAGATCTCATGAGTTTTCAATCCTGTCCTCCTATTTTCATGAAATTTCGAAGATATACATATGTAAATAAACGTAAAATTTGTTTGTTTTATATATTTCTTTATTTACATTTTCTTTGGTATTTTGCGCGCGACACCAATGTGGTGTCGCCGGCCGTTGAGCGATACTTTGTGCGCATTGTACTTTGGACGGCATAGTGTTAACAATATTTGTTGAGAATTTTGTGTATTTCGATATCAGTAATCGCAGTACACGTTCGCATGTGTTTGCCAGAGTTTTGGTGGAAAGATGAGTTGATTTTCTGAAAGTCGAATTAGGAGAATGATTATTCTGCGTCGAGAACTCGAATGGACGGAGTATCAACGGTGATTTACGTTTGCTGCCTACTTAGCAAAATCTACTATCCTTCTCGCTTCCTTTGCCGACAACCGGTTAATGGTATGTGAGATCCTCTCCCGAGCAGATCACGATTGGCACGCTCCTGGTTTTCGTTCCGAGAGAAAGGAAGTACAACCACTCTCCGTTGCCCGGCTAACTTTTCCCTTCGTTACGGTGCGCGCGGGGCGTTAGCTACTAAATACTAACTCTCGCGATATCCACTCTTCTCTGGAAAGCAGTTTCATTCATTCGTATATCGAGTAGAGCCCGAGACGGGTTTGATTCACGAGAGCGATCAGAACGATAATTACGATCCGTGGAATGCAGTGAAAGATAAGAAACAGTATCCATTTTTAAATTGGTTTTTGAAAGCGCGAATATTAATATATTTTTGAAATCAGCTGTTTAAGAATGTCTATCGATAAGCATGAAATAATATGACAGTAAATTCCACCGTGAGCAGTAATTTATACATTGCTCTTTTAAATAATATAACACTATGTATTGTAATCAATAGTCGTCGGTGGAGTAATAAATTTGTGCAAATAACACGTGCACGAGATCGTACAAATAAAATACGGAAAAGAAAAAAAATAGAAGAACTTATTTGCAAAGGAAAATTGCGTGAATATCTGATTGAAGAGTAGAAAATCGATACGTCAACGAATGGATAAATTGTCCCGATATTGGCCTCTAAAGAAGAGGGACGAGTCTATCCCGTTTATCTTCCTTTCCACCGAAACAATTTAATACTAATTACGCCGCGATCAGAACGATAATTACGATCCGTGGAATGTAGTGAAAGATAAGAAACAGTATCCATTTTTAGGCACGACCGTAAAGGGAGTGACTTATGCAATCGCCATCCTGAAAACCGTTCGTATGTATGTGTGTATGTATGTATGTATATGTGTGTGTGTGTGTGTGTGTGTGTGTGTGTGTGTGTGTGTGTGTGTGTGTGTGTGTGTGTGTGTGTGTGTGTGTCCGTGTATATCCTCGATTTTGGGAAAACGGCTGAACCGATCGGGACGAAATTTGGCACAAAAATCAAGTACACTACTGTGAGTTGACAATAAGGTTTGTGAGCCGCCATCTTGAACCGGTACAAAATGGCGGGAAGTTCAAATATCGAAAAATTCATATCTTTGGTACTATTCATTGGATCCTGATAAAATTTTACACGTTCATGTACACGTACGCAATGACAATTACTGGAAATTTTCAAATTTTTTGGTTGGCCGAATCAAAAATGGCGACTAATTCAAATCTTTAGTCCATTATTCCGGCGAAATGACTGAACGGATTCGGACAAAATTTGGCATGTACATCGAGTATATACCTATTTGGTGCCACGAAACTTTGTGTATCGCCATCTCGAACCGTTACAAAATGGCGGCAATATGCATGGTCATCTTGAAACGGCTGAACGGATTCGGACAAAATTTGGCATGTACATCAAGTATATACCCATTTGGTGCCACGAAACATTGTGTATGGGCATCTTCAACCATTTCGAAATGGTGCCAGTTTCAAATCTTTAATTCACTATTTTATAATTATAGTTTGAAAATCCCGTAATTTCGAAACGGTTGAAGATGACCATGCATAAAGTTTTGTGGCACCAAATGGATATATTTTTTTAAACTATATGCCAAATTGTGTTTGAATCCGCGCAAGCGTCTCGCCGGAATAATGGATTAAAGATTTCAATTTGTCGCAATTTCTGAATGGTTGAAGATAACCATGCATAAAGTTTCACCGCAGCAAAGGTGTATACACTCTATGTACATGTCAAATTTTGGTTCGGATGCATTTAATTGTCCGGTTTTGATCACTTGGGCCTATTGCAGAAATGCTGCATTTCGTGGGCGAGCGCGAAGCGCGAGCATCCGACGACCTCAGGGGGTATGGCGCTTGAGCGAAGCGAAAGCGCAGAGGACTCTGTAGCATAGTTTAATATCTCAATACTTGAATTTTCCACAATTTCGAAACCTTTTGAAATTCGTGGGCGAGCGCGAAGCGCGAGTGCCGCGGTCGTGCCTATTGCAGAAAAGCGAAGCTTTTCTGCACCCGTTAAGGCGAGCGCGAAGCGCGAGCAAAGGCGATCTTGAGGGGGTTGGCGCTTGAGCGAAGCGAAAGCGCAGGGGGCTTGCCCCCTAGTTAAATTGGTTTTTGAAAGCGCGAATATTAATTTATTTTTGAAATCAGCTGTTTAAGAATGTCTATCGATAAGCATGAAATAATATGACAGTAAATTCCACCGTGAGCAGTAATTTATAAATTGCTCTTTTAAATAATATAACACTATGTATTGTAATCAATAGTCGTCGGTGGAGTAATAAATTTGTGCAAATAACACGTGCACGAGATCGTACAAATAAAATACGGAAAAGAAAAAAAATAGAAGAACTTATTTGCAAAGTAAATTCCGTGGATATCTGATTGAAGAGTAGAAAATCGATACGTCAACGAATCGATAAATTGTCCCGATATTGGCCTCTAAAGAAGAGCAACGAGTCTGTCCCGTTTATCTTCTTTTCCACTGAAACAACTCAATACTAATTACGCCACGATCGTAACGGATGATTTCGTTCCTTCGTCTGTAAAAATGCCACGTGTATACCTACATAAGAGATTTACTCGCGGTAATGAACATCTCCAGTCTAAGGTGGAGAAAAGTAGCCGTCGCGTACTGACCAGTGGCACACTCACTCTATCGGGCCTTTTAAAGATTTATAGCTTTGCTCGACTAGTGTACATACATGTTTTCCATGCTAAAAGCCTGTTGGTACGATCCGCACCAACTTCCCTTTCTGCGACATCGCGAGTGCATCGATCCACGCGGTAATTTGCATTCTAGGAGCTAGTTAATTGGTGGGCGTGTAGTACCTGATTTCTTTGGTGCTCCTCATAATCGCGACTTGATTATCGTTCTCACGATCGAGAATTAATTGGTAATAATGATATAGATCATTTGCAAAGTATCGGGAGGTTGTTACAATCGATGCATAAAAAATGAGCGAAATCTTTGCATATTCCGATTTCGCGGTCTTCGTAGAGTGTGTCCTCGGTTCTGTAGAAAAATGTGTATTGCAATGAGGGAGGCATAAACGGAAATGTCCAATGGGGAATATTAAGGGGTGTGACCAGGGTAACCAGCTACGAAAATAAACGTTCTTTCAGCGTGAATTGTCGTACAACTAAACAAGCTACAAACTTGCTATTTGGCACTTTGTTTTACTGTGCCATGAGGATTCGAAAAATGCATAAGAATAGAACAGACAATAATGAAATTATTATTTATTAAACATAGTGTTGCGTATTGCACTGTCTGCTCGTGTTGACGATTCCACCTTACGGATGATCCGAAGTAAAAAAAAAAATATGTTACTAAAGTATATTGTACAGTATATCCGAGCTGTTTTTAAATTTGTTGATATTTGCCCGAGACAAAAATTGTCGAATGTCAATTACGACGATCCGCAAAAATTTTGCTAATAAAGTTGTTAATATTTTACAAATTAATGATATCGCAAAGGTCGTCGATCAATGCTTAGAAAATACAATATACTTTAGTAATATATTTATTTATGTTACTTCGGATCAACCCATATGGTGGAATCGTCGACACGAGTAGACAGTGCAATACGAAATACTATATTTAATAAATAATAATTTCATTATTATCTGTTCTCGTCTTGCGTATTTTTCGAATCCTCGCGATACACTAAAGCAAAATGCCAAATGGCAAGTTTGAGACTTCTTTAGTTCTCCAGCAGTTCACCCTGAAAAAATGCCTATTTTTGCGACTGGGTAATTTCTACGCAACGAGAAATTATATTAAAATTTTTTATTTCATCATCGATTGAATGACTACAAAGTTGGCCGTAGCTCTTAAGTCAATTACGTAAGTGCACATTTCCGTGGAAATGAGCGAAATATTCCTGCACCACGTGCAACTGACTCGATCTCCTGATGTACGAGGATCCAGGCACGGGGCGCGTCTAAGGTGTATACTCAACTTTTACGAAACCGCGATCTGTTCTCGGAACGTGCATAACGCATTGGTAAATGTTTGACCGGGCCGCGCCAAATATTATTTCATAACTTTGCACCTGACTAACATTTCACCACTTCCTGACACAGAGACTTCATTCGAAGTGTGTCGAGCATAATGTCCCCGGAGGAATTTCGTGTTAAAGAGGAGCTTCGTTTCCTCATATTCTCCTTCCTTCTCCTCCTCCTGCTCATCTTCGCTCTCTACACCTACAAGAATCAAGAAAGGGCCGAGATTAAAATTCAACTTTTATTCCGTAAATTGGAAACGCGATACTTCTGTGCCGTGTCAACTTCACAATCGTCAGGTCGTCATTTTACCGATGTCTCTTATAAAACGACGTGCATCAATCTTCGTTGAAACACGCTGTATCGTTAGACTCGTAGAAAGGTGCAATTTGTTCTGACGCTAATTCAGCATTAGACGATCGTAATGCAGACGATCGAATTCACGAAAGGCGTTCTGTGCACAGTAGTAACGACCGGTGCGCGCTCGCGCCTCTTCGATGATCGCTTCAGATACGACGATACGCGCGAGAGAACGTGGCACCGTGCAAGCGATTTCTCTTTGGTCTAATAGATACGTGACCATGCAAATTTACGTTTAAGCGCGCGAAGACGGAATTGTCGGTTTCGAACGACAGGGGTACGTCATCGTCAAGAACGAAGGTTTCCTTTTCGTAATTCGCGACGTCTCGTTGCAAGGACACACAAGAATTTTGTGTTTGGCTTGTTCGTTAATCCCGGATGTCTCTTCGAGTAGGAGACTACGCGATACGCCAGGAATTTCGTAAATTCGCACGTTTCACGAGAAAATTCCCCAAAGTTGTATACGAAAAGGAAGCACGATTGCGCGGAGCTCGTTATCATTTCACCGATGACATTGAGAATGAAGTAAATGATTTTCGTGGACGTGCTTTCTCGTCTTCTACCCTTCGCGTGATTTCAGTCTCGCGCCAATGATTATTCGCGAAGATTATCTCTAGAGTGGAGAACGGGAGGCGTGGTTGTGTTAGGAATAAAAGCATCGCCCAACTTTCGCGTTAATCGCGCGCTCGTTAAGCGATTACAGACAGAGTTGCAAGGAGATGCAACGTTTTCTCACGTCTGACGAACGAGGTCGAGCAACATCTGCTATTCCACATTTCCTCGTCTGGAAGTAGACGCGTAAAGCAGGCCATATATTACGTTTGAGAGGAGACATGCGTGATGTACGATTCTCCTCGTACATTTTATTCGCACGGACTCAGAAGTAAGCGTGCGCAAAAGTTTGCTCAACTAAATGAGTTTACTTAACTTAGCCGGTCCTGAGAAATAGGAAGAAAAAAATTGCTTAGATCGAATGGTTCATCCGAGTGTTGCCGAGGTGGAGTACACTCGTTACATAATTATTGCAGGTACTTTGAATCCTTGTGTTGACTACGCTGTTTTTCTTCGTGTACCGTGCAAATACTCGTGTGACGGTCCAATCCGAATTTCTCGACTGCTTTGCGCGATATTGATGCTTTCCGCAGGAGTAGGAGCGAACTTAGTCGGGCCAATGCGATTTTACATTTGCAAATATTGAAGGAAGGTCGTGCAAACGGACCCCATGAAAACTCTTCGTGGCACACGGAAACTCTCGGAGAACAAAATCGAATGGCGAAAAAGAAAATTCGCGTCGAAATCGTTCATTTTGTGGAATTATCGTGAATGGGATTTTTTCAGGAAAAGATCCTTTCATTCTGCCAGCGAGAATCTTTGTCCACCTTTAACCCTTTGAGCCCTATGGACGCATATATGCGTGTGGCGAAAGCCATCGGCATGATTGAAGGCGCATATATGCGTCTGTCGATTTTTTCGGTCATCTACATAGAAGTATTACAATTACTTTTGTGTGAGATGAATACAAGTGCATTCCTTAGTAACAGCGCGGTGATAACGCTCTTTAATTACCCTGGGCAACAAATTTTGACTTTTTTCTTGTCCATGAAATGATTTTTGCTATTTTCGAAAGAGTACCTATAAGCATGTATTTTAAGACTAATTCCAACTTCGGATTAGCTCGAGATTCTTTTGGATTTGAATAATAAGATTTGACTGTATTTGACTCGCTATACGTAAAGTTAAATCGTGTCTGGGGGAACCTACGTATAGCGAGTATTTACTAGCGCAAGATCCATTAGAACATTTATAACTTCGTCAATTTTTGAGATTTTAACGTCGCATTGGGTTTTAAATGCTCTCAAAGGAAAAAATATATGCTCAGCTACAGGAAAAAAAAGAAGAAAAATCTGTTTGCAGTCTGCGGCAACCCCAGACACGATTTAACTGTACGTATTGGACCGCATAGGCCGCGAGTATTCAGCACTCAAAGGGTTAATTGCCTCGTTCAAAAGTCGCACATGAGGCGCACTTTCGAATTTCGTGGTCCATCCGGCTAAGCCAAAAATGTTACGGCATGCTTCGTTTTATCGGACATGATTGTCGACGAATGGCCTGGCACTCCTTAGTCGAAACGTGTGACACTTTCGAAGCTCGCACCAAACCACGACTGGGAGATGGTACACACAAGCGTGAAATCAGTTGCAACGCGCAGAAGGCTGCGGGACCGTTTCCTCGACGTCTTCGTGGAAGTACCAAGAAAGTAAATCTTAGAGGACAGCTCCAAGAGGAGGATCATTTAGTTTTATAATTCAGAGTGTCGTCGGTTGGATGCCTTGACGAGAATAACGTCGACGATATCTCACGAGCATCCGGAACACGAATTTTTGCGAGAGACGAGGAGAGGAACGTTTTAGTGGAGCCGTGGATACTGTGCGTAGTCTCGAGGATATAAAAATTTACGACCCCAAGCGACACTCTTACTCGTGGTATCCAAAGCATCGAACAAGATGGAAAGTCGAGAGAAGATATGGGAGGAAGTAGAAAGATGCGGAAAGACGCGGGAGGACACGTGCGGGTCGTTATAAATGACCTTTCACACAAATGGGATAGCTGTCCTCCCGTGAAATGGCTCTCAAGAACTCGGAGGCGGATGAAAGCTGCTGTGACGATATGAAAGTTAACTATGAAGAGAAGATTTGTGGACCTGGTACACGAGCACGCGTCAATCCTGACTTTCGGAGCATCCGAACTTTCCTTTGTATTCCCGATCACCGACCTAATTCCGAAGATTTGGGAAAAAACATCCTCGAAAAAATGCAGTAACGGATAAAAAAAAGTAATAGTGATTTACAGGATAGGGCACTATGTGAAACCAGTCGTGTAGAGAAAGGTAATGCCAAACTAGACAGGCCAACATCCGAAAAACAATGTATTCCTATAATTACACAAGTTTAGAAATTCGGCTCAACTTTTGGACCCGACCAGATAATTTTTGAAATAATTTTGACGCTACGTTATAGTGCTCATAAAATCGTTTCAAACATTATTTAACTTTTTTTCAATATCTCTTACCGTTTCGAAGATAACTGGCGCGGAAGAAATAATCGACTTTTCTTTAAGGGAGGTTTTCACCCCTTTAAACCGTTTTTCCGCACCAACAAAAAATAGTGTCGCATTTAGGACGTGTTGCTCTACATTTCCACAAAATTTCAGAATTTTGTGAATTTCCGGGTTGGGGATCATTCCTTGTCAGTTCAACCTCTCTTCAATTCTGATTTATACTTTTTAATTCAATAAATGGCCGTTAATGGTCAAAAGTAGTAAAATAATGAATTTATTGAATATTTCGAAAACTAGAACCAATTTTAAAAAACGGCCTGCTGATTTGGATTCAGCCCCCAAATTTACCTTATAAACAGCTTTTGGTTGCTCAGGTCCAAAACCGTGTATACTTGTGTTATTTACATGTACGAATACAAAGCTTAAAGTTTCCTTTTTCGACCATTTCTTTGTCGTGAGGCTTTTTCAAATTTTCTCTTCTCTTGGATTCACAACTAAATTCACAGATATAGGGAACATATCATTAATTTCCTTGTATGAATGCAGTTATGTCACCAACGAAACTTCTTCTTGTGATCAATTGCAGTCGAGTAGAGCTTATTGATCATTTTGGGAGAGGATAACGGTAGAAAGGAACTTGCTTCGCGTGGAGGAGGTTGCCTCACCGACCACGTTCAAAGGAAAGAAGCGTGCTGTTCCGATGAAAGTTTGCTTCGGGCGGTCTCGCAAAGGCTTTTCTTTCCCCTCCATGAAGCCCATGATCGGCGCTTCGAATACTCGAACGACACCATTGACATTCGCGGATTTTTGGAAGGAATCAGCCATCAAACAACCTTCGGTATCCTCCGATATTTACAATACCACAAACTTCAAAATTGATTATTATCTTTGAATCGTAAGACCGCGCTGATTTTGCAAAAAACCTTTTTGGCAAACTTTCTCGACACGCGACGCGCCGAAAGTTTTTTTCGAGGGCCAGGTGTCGTTTATCGTTCGAATCCGGAAATGTTCTCCTTTACGAGAATTTCTCTCGCCCTTCGACGACAACTTTGTGCCAACATCCCCATGAAACTGGTCTTCTGACGAAAAGAGGATGCCGTGTGCTAGAAGAAACACACACGACGAATTACTTTGCCAACGGGGTCTTCCCAACTTTTTCTTCGATGTGCTTTTAACGATAATTGGCCTCGGCGTGCCATTCACGAAAAAAAACGCGAAGCAGATGGAGAGAAAGAAGCGAGGAGCGAGCCGTGACCACATCGTCGACATTTCACGAATAATTTCGAATCTCCGTAATTCTCAAGACAAACGAAAAGCAAATGTCCTTCTCAAGTTCATCGTTGAATATATTGCACGATAAACGAAGATGTAAAGGAATAGGTATGCAAATAGACGAACGAATCGATCGTCAAGTCCTCCCGTTCAATTTCTACGAGATTTCGTCTGCGAGCCGAGTAATGCGTCTGGATCAAAAGGAATGTCCACCGGAATTCGTGTGCATAAACTATCACCAGTGAGTATCCCGCTAATGAGACCTACTCGCTTTCACCGTCTACCGGGCACCGATCCGGTTAGTCTTCTGTTTTTCTGCGGAACGTTCTCCCCTCTCTACCTCCACCCACCCTCGTTGCTCTTAATCGTCCAATAAGAAACGGGGTGAATCAGTTTGTTTTGCAAAGAATTTCGAAAGATTTAAAAGCCTCAGAAAATTTAAGAACCTTGCAAGAATCCTTTCTGGAATATATCCACGAAGTGTGATTCTCCACGTGTTGAAATCACGCAAGCAGTTTTGTTTACGATGTGGTTTGCACGACCGCAGCATGTACAATGAAGTGCAAAGTCGATGTCCTTCTGAGCAAATACCTCATTTAGTGAACTGGCCTTCCGCCGCTCTGAGGAAGGAGCATTTTGACTGATTTTGATGTTGTAATATGAGAGACCTTTGGAATCACGCGATGAGAAATCACTTTAATGTATTTTATTACGAATTAAAGCATTCGTAGGCACACTGAAAAAATTGTGTTCTTAAAATGCAAACTTAATGATTCATCTTAATAGATATTCTTAATAAATGAGAATACTTTTGGTAAATATGCCGATCAGGGGACCAGGCTCCTACGACCTTGACCTTGATATATGTTATCAAGGACACCCTCACGAGTAACGTGCAAAAGGTTTTAGGCGTCGCTCGTTGTTGATTAAAAAGTTATTAACTGAAGAACTACTGAAATTGATCCTACTTTCACAACGTTCACACACTTTCCTACACTGAAAAAATTGTATTCTTAAAATGCAAACTTAATAATTCATCTTAATAGATATTCTTAATAGATAAGAATATTTTCTTATCGATATGACGGTTTTTGGAATATAATCTTAAATTAAGAATATATTCTTAACAATCCATCTGAATGTCGCTACACAATGCGTGTCAGTATTCAGTTAAGTTAGGTTACACATCGCGTGAGGCACATGTCGATGTCTGTATCTTGTTCCTCTGGCAATTCTGCGTAATTTTAAGTACTATATTATTTTGTGTGCTGTGTTGTGCAAAAAGTATGGATAAGGATTTAATGGAGATATTTACAAGTGATAGAAATATATGTATATATAAATTGTAACCTTCTCTCGTGACTACATTTCTCATCCAATTCCGATTTCAAGATATGGATAATGTAATTTTCGACAATATAGAGAGTGAAGCATTTGATTAAGAGTTCTGCTTCCAATAATTATATGCGAAATATATCCACACAAATTTTTTACCAGGCTACGTTAAGAATATCCTGTTAAGGATATTTGATTAGAGGAATCTGTTTAGAACATTCTACTCTTAAATTAAGAAGATCCTCTTGTTACTTATTTTAGTAGAAAATACTCTAAACTTAAGTGGTAAATTCTTAAGATAAGAATACAATTTTTTCAGTGTAAATATGGTATGTGTCGGTAAATGTTACGTTTGGCGGAGCATGCTCTTTAACTTTTCCCTAAGACAAAGTTGGCGGTCTCCTCTCCAAAAAAAGATATTCAATGTTAAAGTTGAAATATAAATGTGATAAATGAAGATTGATCTAACCAGAAACGATTACCACGCTCTGAAGTTTAGATTATTTTTTTATTGCGCGGACGGGCGCGTGAGCAATGAAAAAATAATCTAAACTTGAGAGCGTGGTGGGCCTTTCTGGTTAGATCAATTTCCATTTATCACACTTACATTTCAACTTTAACATTGAATATCTCCGCCCCCCCCCCTCTCCCCGGACCGAAACCTGTCTATTGTTACTCATGGTGGGTTCTTACAAATATCTATCAAGATCTACATAAGTGAGTGGCGTGGAATAAATTACCCTGAAATACTCACACTTTTTACTCTCATAACTTTTTAACGAACAATGAGCGACGGCTAAAACTTCTTGCACGTTACTCGGGAGGTTGTCCTTGATAACATATGTCAAGGTCAAGGCCGTAGGAGCTTGGTCCCCTGATCGGCATATTTACCATACTTTCTTATCAATATGACGCTTTTTTGGAATATATTCTTTATTTAAGAATAGCTTCTTAAATTGAGAATATATTCTTAATAATCCATCTGCGTGTCGCTAGACGGTTAGATCAGCTTATACATTGCGCGCGGTACATGTCGATGCCTGTATCTCGTTCCTTTCGCAATTCTGCGTGCTGTATTACTTTGTGTGCTATGTTGTGCAAAAAGTACAGATAAGGAAATGACGAAGTGGCTAGAAGAAGAGATCTTTACAAGTAATAGAAATACATATGAATTGTAACTTTCTCTCGTGACTACACTGAAAAACTTGTATTCTTATCTAAAGAATTTACCACTTAAGTTTAGTATATTTCCCACTAAAATAAGTAACAAGAGGATCTTCTTAATTTAAGAGTAGAATGTTCTAAACAGATTCCTCTAATCAAATATTCTTAACAGATATTCTTAACATAGCCTGGTAATAAATTTGTATGGATATATTTCGTATATAATTATTGGAAACGAAACTCTTAATGAAATACTTCACTCTTTATATTATCAAAAATTACATTATCCATATCTTGAAATCAGAATTGGTTGAGAAATGTAGTCACGAGATAAGGTTACAATTCATATACATATACATGTATTTCTATCACTTGTAAATATTTTCATTAAATCGCCCAAATCCTCTTCTTCTAGCCACTTCGTCATTTCTTTATCCATACTTTTTGCACAACACAGCACAAAAAATAATATAGTACTCAAAATTACGCAGAATTGCAAGAGGAACAAGATACAGGCATCGACATGTGTCGCACGCGATGTGTAACCTAACTTAATCGAATACTGACACGCACAGTATATGTGTCGCGACATTCAGATGGGTTATTAAGAATATATTCTAAAAAGCGTCATATCGATAAGAAAATATTCTTATCTATTAAGAATATCTATTAAGATGAATTATTAAGTTTGTATTTTAAGAATACAATTTTTTCAGTGTAGATTTCTCAACCAATTGCGATTTCAAGATATGGATCATGTAATTTTCGACAATATGAAGAGTGAAGCATCTCATTCAGAGTTTTGTTTCCGATAATTATATACGAAATATATCCATACAAATTTGTTATCAGGCTATGTTAAGAATATCTGATAAGAATGTCTGTTAAGAATATTTGATTAGAGGAATTTGTTTAGGGCATTCTACTCTTAAATTAAGAATATCCTCTTGTTGCTTATTTTAGTAAGAAATATTCTAAAATTAAGTGGTAAATTCTTAAGATGAGAATAAAATTTTTTCACTACAAAAGTATGAGATTTCTTCGAGAAAATAGACGGGACGTGGTCAATGATGATCACTGGGCCACCTATTGGCTTGAGAAGGGACACCGACTTTGCACCCGTGTGTACAGTTGTATAGACACGGCAAAGATTTTGTCCTAATCGTGTGGTCGAAGTGAGCATACACAATCGACGAAAGGGTCGATGAAACTTCGACAGGTGTCCAATCGGTCGAATGGTACGAGAGAACCGACTCACCCGCGCTCTTTCACCTTCACCTTACTCTTCACTTCTCTTTCTTTTCCACTCGTCGATCACCGATTCAGACGACTGGGGGCCGGTCCACTAAAGCGAGAGATCATGCTCTCGAAACAGGTTTCGTTTCGCTCGTGGCCCACCTTCTTCGGTTCCCTTTTGCTCCTCTCTTTTCCTTACAGAGGGACCACGTGCGAGAGTCTTGAATGAGCGTATTAAGGTCATCAGTGCGCGACTTCCCACTGTTCGAGGCTGTGAGTGCCAAGGACCAATTTGGATTCCATCGAAAGTCAGCTCCATCAAGAGGCATTCACGAATTTCTGAAAAACGTTCGATCGTTCGATGCATCCTCCAATAACGATTCTTCAAGAGAATCATAATGGGAGAAGAAGAGGAGATTTAACGATAATCGGTTGGATCGGCAAGGAGATTATTGTAAAATGGCAGATTTTTATTTGTGATTCGCAAACAATCGGCCCAGCAACCTCGGGCCGTAACGGTAGAAAGTCCTTTTTACTCGATCTGCATGATCCCCTCGGATACCATAAGATCCGATCCTTGCGAGATCGTTTGATCGGAGAAGAAAGCAATAAGAATTTGAACGAGCAGCCAGTTCCCAGAAGGCATCTGTTGATGGAGAGAGGCGAAGCGTGACGAGAGACTGCGACGTTTGAACAGAAGTAAAAAAAATTCTAATCGTCGAGCCGAGTAGTAATTACCGATTTTTAATGAAGTAGACTCTTCTTCGCTTATTCATCTTCCTGTCTCTCGACGTTCGAACGAAAAATGCAGGAAGTGCTCGAACTTCTTATTTCCGAAAGATCGTCTTGCCATTGAACGTCGCGTTGAGAAATCATTGAACGGTACTGAAACGACAATATTCATTACACGCGACGTTATGACCCAGTGACGTCTTGATGATTCATCGATGAAAGAGGAGGACGAGGAGAAGGAGAAGATGAATAGTGGAAGGCGCGACGTGTACCGGTTCCCGATCATTACCATCGGTAACTAAGTACAACTAGAGGTTTTTTACCTTCCTAAAACTGTGGAGCCAGGCGAATGGTAAATATAGGAGTTCAAGATCACTCCAAAGAGAATATAAGAAGAAAGCAGGGGGTCACAGTTACTGCCCGGAAGGCAGAACGGAGAAGACCCCGGTGAAGTGAGCAGAGCATTCGTCTCAATTCTACGTAAAGCTACGCGAACATCTGTTCAACCGTAAGTTTATTAACTTGCATTAAAATAATCCTCACAATTTTAATTTATTCATCATCCTCATTGTCTCTACATCGTGTGCAAGTGACTGTAGTTTCTTCGACCGGCGTGTATGTCGCAAACGCGTTTTCACCAGCAATTACATCGGCTCCTGCGTAATTTAAATAAAAACTTCCAAATGGAGAATGCCTTCTAAATCACGAGACATAACGGTTGTCCGACGTTACCCATGTCGTTTACAATTAGTGTTTTTCACGGCTAGCTACTGCTATAAGAACTATCCATTAAAAGGGCATTTTAGGACCGGACCATCGCTTACCGAGAATTACAGAACGAAGGTGCAACGGTGAAGGAAGTATAATCGAGGAAATGTAAAAAGTGCTCGGACGAGAAAAGGGGCCTGGTTCGATGGAGGCTGGTTCCCCGTTGAAAATAATTAGTGCAGAGAAGCGTGGAGTTTACATCTCCGGGAGAGAACAGAGGCACCTCCTCTCCGAGAACGGTCCGGAGAATTCGGTCATTCGAGCGAACATGGACCTTTTCGAGGCATTCGAACGATGCGTAGCAAGTCGTGAGATTGTCCCATTTCGCTTGCGATCGGCACCGATCGCCTGTCCTGACGATCTCGACGCTACGCAGCTTCTCACGTCGCTTTCTCCGCGCGCCGATTGGCTCGGCCCTGTTTTCGCCGATGCGACATCCCGTCGGAACCTACGATCGCTCCATACCTTTTTTCTATTCTCCTTCGTTCCGCTGCTTCCTCCGTTCCTCGTAATTGTTTTTATTTTTTAACACTTTGACCGCTACACTGACTTTCCATGAATGGCCCGTGTCGCTACACTTTACATTTTTTTCGTACACTGAAAAAATTGTATTCTTAAAATACAAACTTAATAATTCATCTTAATAGATATTCTTAATAGATAAGAATATTTTCTTATCGATATGACGCTTTTTAGAATATATTCTTAATAATCCATCTGAATGTCGCCACACAATGCGTGTCAGTATTCGGTTAAGTTAGGTTACACATCGCGTGCGGCACATGTCGATGCCTGTATCTTGTTCCTCTTGCAATTCTGCGTAATTTTGAGTACTATATTATTTTGTGTACTGTGTTGTGCAAAAAGTATGGATAAAGAAATGACGAAGTGGCTAGAAGAAGAGGATTTGATTTAGTGGAAATATTTAAAGAGCGATTTAATGGAAATATTTACAAGTGATAGAAATACATGTATATGTATATGTATATGAATTGTAACCTTCTCTCGTGACTACATTTCTCAACCAATTCTGATTTCAAGATATGGATAATGTAATTTTCGATAATATAAAGAGTGAAGCATTTCATTAAGAGTTTCGTTTCCAATAATTATATACGAAATATATCCATACAAATTTTTTACCAGGCTATGTTAAGAATATCTGTTAAGAATATTTGATTAGAGGAATCTGTTTAGAACCTTCTACTCTTAAATTAAGAAGATCCTCTTGTTACTTATTTTAGTGGGAAATATACTAAACTTAAGTGGTAAATTCTTAAGATAAGAATACAATTTTTTCAGTGTAGTTTTTTCTTGCGTTAAACTATGATTTTTTAAAATGCTGTAAATTGCAATTAGTATAATTATTTTTTCAATTATTTTTCTGGAGGTTAAGGTTAGGTTAGGTTTAACTGTGTCGTTTAACTGTGGTATAACTGTGGCGTTATAGAAAAGACATATATGATCAAAGTGTTAATGAACCAAACGGGGATGAAGAATGATGAGGTGAACGAAGTAACGAGTACATCTCATTTAACTTTTTGGGGCACGGGATTATAGAAAATAAGATAGGCTCATGTTGCACAGAAAACCTATGCGTACGTAGTTATTGCAATATTACGAGGGGGTTAAAAAAATGTTCCACTATGCATATCCGTGTATCAAAAAGATGGAACAGTTTTAATAACACTGTGCCCCAGAAAGTTAAGCAAGCACGAATTACGCGACTTTACAGAAGCACTTGCATGGAAATATTATAAATATAGCAATACGAATAACAAGACAGATATAAAATGGAAAAAGTAAAGGAAACGACGGAAACTAAAATTTTGTATTAGTGCATCGACGCGCGTTCTTTCTATCATCCTCGTCAACTCAACTCGCATCCATCGATCTATCGATCGTGCTAACAATAAGTCGCTTACTGCCCAAATAGTAAAACATCGTCAGGCGTGCCACTCTGCACCCCTAACTTTATCCAATTATCATGTTTTACAAGGCCACCGTATGAAATAATAATCGAAGTAGGTCTCGACAGAGCTGCATATCGCGATAGTAACTAAATTCTGAAAATAAAAAAGAGACTGGACGAGAAAGATGACGAAAAAAGAAATTGTCCACTAACAAAGATCAGATTCAGGCGTGATGAGGGACGAACGAATTTCGTCACGGTAGAGCGGATGCTAGTCGCGCGACAATAGTGTTAGAAGCTAAGCGTTCGTAACGCGTGACGCGTGCCCATTGGGCCTTTTTTCAACACTGGTGAAGTTATGACCATTGCACGGGTCGCTTCGGGGTTTGACGAAGCAGCGAAAGGGAAAGGAGAGAACGACCGTGACGAACGAGTGCCGAATGCGAAAGAAGGATTCGATCGATAGTCGATATACATTGGTCTAGGTATCCAATTAAATCGTCATCACCAAAACCATCGTCTACCCCAAATACTCTCCACCTAACCCACTCCTCGAGATCTACAGGATTAAGGTCGATACGCCTCGAAAGTGCGTCGTCGAATGTCAAGGTCACCTCATTCTTCCGGAGAGAACACGCTTGAAGCCACGTCCCGTTGCGCTTCCACTCCAGACGTGATCTCTCGAACAGCACGAGGATTTTCCTCTCCCACTTTGGCGATCTTCGAACCGCCACCGACACGCCGATTCATTTCGATTGCGCCTCGGGGAGAGTATCGGCGAGAGCACGAGAGAAAGGAAGAAGAAGAGGAGAACGAGAAAATCGAGGTCAACGTGACGGAGAGCTAGTCACCTTCGTCGAGCGATTCCTTTATCCTGGAAAGGTGGAAGGATCTTTTGGCGTAGGAGGCGCCGTGTCTCGTACTCTACGTGGGGAAATCAGGATCGGGATCGCTGGAGGGCATTCGTAAAGAAATTGGGTAATCGTGGAAGGAGGAAAGGAAAGGAGAGACTAGGAGGCCGATTTGACGAAAAGAGAGGTAGGAAGCTTCCCTCTTCGAAGAGGTGAATCGAGAGTGGGATACCCCACCGAATCGTTTCTCCTCCACGATCTCGATCGCCGATCGGCATCTCGATCGTCGAAGCCTCGCGTCCCGTCCTACCACGAGCGATCTATCCCCACAGGACACGAAGCAGCCACCACTACCATCTTCATCGAGGCGCGTGCTGTCCCTCTCCGCGTTTTGGCCTCGTTTCAACGTCAGCGGACGTTTCATCCTCCACCACCTTCCTCCATCTCCTTCTCCTCCCGTGCACCCCAACCACCAACGTTGTCGCTCTCCCCGGTTGGCTCTCGTTTCTTCGGTACCCTCCTGGGCCAACGACGAAAGTTATAAAGCACACCTCAACGGACGATCCGAGGCGCTGCCACTTTGCCGATCGACGCCGTTCCGCCACGCTTCTTCCATCATTTTCCATCGCTCGCGTGCGCGCGTCCGCACGAGGAAGTGACCTCCAGGAACAGCCACAGTGAGCACCGAGTTACACTCACCGAGGAGATCCTCTTCGCAAGAGGATCCAATCCGAGAGCAGTTCATCTGGAGGAATCCAGAGAGAAGCAAGGAAGATCGAGCACGATCTCATCGAGAAGTGATCCCGCGATCGTGCCATGTGCATCTGACGGTGTGCTTCGAACGAGCGATCGATCGATCGATCATCCTCATCCCACTTTCTCCTCTTCCTCCTCCTCTTCTTCTTCTTCGTCTTCTTCTCGATCTTCCCATTCTTCTTTCTTCTCAGCGTGCTCTGCGCGTTCACTTGATAATCTCCTCCTCGTGGTGTCCAACAAGACACTCTTCTTCACTACCGAGCTTTTGCTCACTTCCCGGACCAAGTTGTGTACCTCGGCTAA
Source organism: Tiphia femorata (assembly GCA_944319695.1). Lineage (NCBI taxonomy): Eukaryota > Metazoa > Arthropoda > Insecta > Hymenoptera > Tiphiidae > Tiphia > Tiphia femorata. The sequence goes on from OX090903.1 coordinate 5,350,408, forward strand.
CTCGGAGTAGATCGAGACGAAGGGAAGAGAGATAAAGAGATAAAGAGTGCCTGCTGTTTCTCTACGTTTCGACAAGGGGTGGTGCTTTTATTTAAGGTAAGGACGAAAAGTGGAGGTGGATCTGTTGATTTGAATTCGAGTAGGAGTCTGGCGTTAAATTCGAATTTTGTTTAGTTTGTTCTGCCGTCTACTGCGATTCGATGATTTAGAAACGATTGGGTTAAAGAAGGTTATCATTTTCGTATACGTTGTAATAGCTGTAGGGCTGGGGTCAACGTTTGCTACGCGCATGTCGATGCACTTTCTCGAAATGTCCATACAGTCTTGCGTAAGTACTTCCACGGATATGTGATTCTTCTTTTATTCGATTTCCACTGTAAAAAACTGGAAATTAACGGAAGGGAACCGAGCGCCTCTCGTAGGAGAAAGTAGCTTCCTAATGGGAAGCCCGGAGTAGATGCCTTGATGCTTATAGATACGCCGAAATCTTTACTTTCGTTCAATACGGAAAATTCCAAAGTTCATTAGCCCGGATACGCGTCGGGTTATTAACCTTGCGGGTCACGCGGTTGCTCTGACGATGCAGCAAAAACAATTTAGTGAAGATTTTTGTCAAGAGCAGTTGGGAATGCTGTAGCTCTTTAATGTTATGCAGACCGAAATATATTGCATCCGAGAGATGCAACGTGACGTGATTTTTTCTGAAAAAAAAAAAAGAAAAATTATACCGTCGCTCACACAGGGGTGAGTTCATTCGTCCGAGGCAGTAAAAGCAGGGTCCCGAAGTTAGCTATAGTTTTGGAAAAGCTTTTTCTCTCTCGCATTATTTTCATCCTAGATATGCATATTACTCGTATAAAGTTTTGTTGACTTTCGCATAAAGATAACATCGACGAACGCTTTAATATTTAATTATGTGCATAATATCCGTGATAATTTCACGTAATTTTTGGCTTCATCTCGGGCATTCTCCATAAAAGTTAATTTGCGACAGTCCACGCGTGCAGTAGAAATCGTAGAGTAAAAACGAAATCGTCGAAAAATGAGTAAGCAATTAATTGAACGAGCCCGTTAAAGTTGCAGGCGTGACGTTCGTCTGTGGTTCGCTCGCGAAGATCGTCTGGGTTTCATTGAAGCACGCGGTGAAGTACTGTAAAATTAAGAGCTCTCAATTTGTATTGCAAATTAAGTTTATTTCGACACCACTGGATACACGCTCGACTTAACTGATACTTGGAATAATTTGAATAATACTTTTTGTTTGTCGCGTTTCTTGTACCGGATTTTCCTCGATGATTCATGAAAATTTGGTTACTTCTCTTTGGACGCAGAAACCGTTTGTGTCTAACATTTTTATTTGAAGCAGCTATTTTTAACCGAGTGGTCGACAAAGAGGCTACGAATGTCATTAACAATGGATTTACATATTTGATGTATACTTTTGCGGGTCGCTGAACTTCTGAAACCAGCTGGTCCATGGTGCGGGTTTGTTCCAACGTCTCGTGTCTGTCCTGCTCCAATATATTGCAAACAGCAGTGTTCTCTTTGTGGATGACTAGTGGCTCGTCAGCTCAACGACCAACTTCGGCCAACTGTCGATAGCTGTATCTTGACTTATTTCTGAGCAGTTTGGATGCAGTCGTCTGCGGTTGTGCCAACGGTTGAGACGTGTAAAAAGGAAACACTGCTATTTGTGAAACATTGGAGCAATGCAGACATAGTGCAACGAATCCGGTCTTTAACACGTTCGCGGACAGTAAAAATTTAAACGAGCTACAGAAAGAGATAGGGTGTTTACTTTTAAATTTATTATGATATCCAAATTTGTATGAAACACACAAATTGAAGACAAAACAAACTGAAAATAGTCAATGAACCATTTAGCCGTTCCATTAAACTGCATCATAAATGCAAAAACTTTAACGCTGTATATTCATTTAGAATTGAACATATGATAATTTGAATGTTATAGCATCCGGGTCATTTTGCACGACAATGAAAATTAATGCTATAGCATTTCGACAAACATTTCTGTTTAAAAAAATATTCTTCCGCGCTTCCTCCATCCGGAGAATCTGTCCAGAGTCTCTCTCTCCTAGAGACTGGCAATTAGTCTCCGAAGAATTCTAAACTGATTTATCGAACTTTCACTCAAGTGGAGGCATTCTGCTCGAGCCACCAGCGGGGCCTCGTTGCTGTTGCACCGTAGCACGCCCGGTGCGCTCGTGATCGGTAACAGTACATCTGTGGATCGTTTTTACTCCATACGTCCTGAGGTATGGAAAGCTGTATGTACCTCGCGCAGTGAATTTACGTACGTCTCCTCCGACGGCGCACACGTTGTATTTTATTGAGCCAGGGAGGTCCGCAAAAGAGAATACCAATGATTAACCCCTTAACAGTGTATGTAGCATATATGCACAAAAAAAGTCGTGCCACTGGAGTGTGATGTGCATATATGCACATTTGAAAAAAAAACAATTTACACTTGTACGATTTGTATGAATTATGGTATCCTACGGTTTTTGCGGTCGCTGAATTCGAATATGATATCAGAATTTCAAAATTCAAAATGACAGATCCAAAATGGCAACCGAAAAAATTTGTTCGATTGTTATGAACCTCGGTATCCGGGAGTTTTTCGAGTCCCTGAATACGAATATGATACCAGAATTTCAAAAATCAAAATACTCCCGGATACCGAGTTTTATAACAATCGAATAAACTTTTACTTTGCGGTCGCCATATTGGATCCGCCATTTTAAATTTTAAAATTCTGATATCATATTCCGATTCAGCGACCTGACAAATATGGATACCAAAATCATTACAGAAATCTAACAAACTTTTTTTTTCGCACACTGGTGGCAAGTAAAGCTCACTTTCGCTACACTGTTAAGGGGTTAAGGCTCTTTTAATCAGAGCGTGTCAATTACGCACCGAGTTTTTCCAACGCATGCTCCACCTCTACCCTTCGTGATTAGAAAAGGCACAATCGACTTATAAAAAGGGGTGAATAGAAAGGGAGGGTGAGACACGTCGTGTTTCACGCTTCGCACATTGGACGCCGGAATAACTGTTTGCAAATTGCTTTGTGGAAAGGAAGCGGAGTGCATGCGTGCGTGTGAAGGGTGGAGTTTATTTTAAAAAGGTCTTTACATAATTCCAGACAATTTGTACGTTTTTTAACGTTTTTTATCACTTTGTTGGCCGCTGTCACGTACGCGTGACTTCTCTTCGCTCACTTTTATCAGCCGCTGTCACGTTCTTTCCACCGAGGCTTTCTTTCCATTGAAGCTTCATTCCGATCTTTGTATAAGTAGACATATTGGCACAGAGGGAAAATTGACGAATAAAGAACAGTGGTTTCTTCAGGTTTTCCCTTCCAATATCAGATTGTCTTTTGTTGAAATCTTTTAAGCGGACGTTTGTTCTGTTAATCTGAATTTGCGTCAATCTCACCGGTGGAAGCATAAACTTGGAATTATAAACTTTCGCCACAAAAATAAAGACCCGTGGCACTCAAACCGTTAATGTAAATAATACATTTTACAATAGCTACAATACTATAATAATAGTGCAATGAAATAAAAGAAGCGCTATCGCGGTGCTTGGGTCTTCTCGTACTCATTTATCAAAATCGTGCTTGCGCTGTTCGGGATTCTCCGACAGTGTTTTGTCAATACACTCTGGGACTCAAACGGGTTAAGCTGGATTTATAAACTTTTGCCACCGTTCCGTCATCGTTGCCGTTCGCAGCTAACGTAGTAACCGTTGTTAATTTTCATAGTAACTGTATACATATATCTATGAGAATCAACAACGGTAACTACGTTATCTGCGAACGGCGACGGTGGCGGAACGGTGACGAAAGTTTGATGAAAGATAAATGAGTGGCTGGCAAAATGTTAACACATTGCGTACGGGTCACGAGATATCTCGTTTGCATACATAATAAATAGATCTATAAAGAATATATAATAATATTTGAGCCGTTCAGTGCACAAATCGATTAACTCCACTTTTTGCATTTTTCATAAATTTCAGCATCGAAGCACTTGATTAAGTCCCTACTTTTTATATTTGTAACATAATTTTCAACATAATTTATGCAGTCAATCGATTTGTGCACTGAACGGCTCATTTAAGAATATTTTATATGAATACAATAGCGTTCAAAAATGTACGAGCCCTGGGAGCGCGTTGAGCATCCAAACCACCGTACACAATGTGTTAAGTAGATGGATGCGCATCGTGTCAGTTGATATGCCAGAACAAAGAAATTTCGTGTCATCGACGGCGTTAACAGTAACGACAGTTAAGATCGTGCGATCCCACATTAAAAGTGGCGACGCTCCCTATACGCACTCGCGAAGAGGCAAGGAACGCACGAGGAACCAATTATTATTCGCGAGTATTTCCTTGTTTCGTCTGGCAGCTTCTTAACGATTGCTTCCGCGGCTGGTGCCTGTGGACGCGTGCGCGTTCCGCATTCTTTTCCGCTCCTCTCATTACAGTCTACCGTATCGTGTAATTTCACGACCACCTGGCCAAAGTTCAGGGTAAAATCTGGATCCGCGAATGAAAGTGACGGTGGTGGCTAGTACGAGACTTTCCTCTCTCTCGCTTGACGTCCTCTCCGATATGCGATCGATTCGCGGTGACTGGTCGCTTTGAAAAATTGCCTTACGGCACGTGCTCTCCACGAGACTCTCCTACGCGTGTTTTCTTCACGCCCGTACCTGGAGATAGCGCGCGTTAGTAATTTCTTCGTGGCGTGAAAGTTATCCCAACTGCGACGCCCGACGCGGCCTCCCCCAAGTGTGAACGACCGAATAATGCGCTTCAAGGAAATGCACATTAAGATTACAATCTTAATTCATTTCGGACATGCGTCGTGGGCCCGATCGAACGAAGAATTTTTCATTGTAACGCTTTTTCATCGAATCAGTGGAGAACGTACGGCTCACTCGGTTGAACGATTGACGCACTCCTGAGCAAATAGAATGCAGTTTCTTCGGACAGAAGTAATTTAATTATCTTTTTATGCACGACCACGTGGGAGTTATTGTTAAAACTATCAGCTTGCAGCAGTAATTGCAGTGGTCTCGTATGGCAGGGTGCTTGCAATTAATGCGCAAGGTGAATTGACACAAGTGACTTTTAACATCGTTTTGCAATTTTCGATGCAGTTCTAGCCTAATGAGCATCGAGCTATTGCGTTATTAACACTAGATTGCCCGAAACCAGTCAATTTGACTGGTTCAAATGGGAAATCGTGTTTATAGAAAATATTCGGGCAATCTAGTGTTAAGTACATCAGTTAATTAGATAATTACACGAAAGTTCGTGGACTCGATTGCTCGTTTTTCAATTTCAAAGAAGACGAAAAAAATTACCCCTTCAAAAAAGAAATCGTTTGCGAAGCGTACGACGATCCTTTTTTACGCATAAGGAAAGAAATTGTTTGCGAAGCGTATACGACGATTATTTTTTTGCGGATGGCCGCGCGAACGATGCTGAAGGCACCTGGCAAGTGATAAATTAATTATCGTCTGTTTCAGGAAATGGCGGGTTTTATTAATTCTACGACGACACTAATAAACGACGCTTACGACTACTACCTCTGGACGCTGTCTCTTGCGGGTAATCAATTTATCGTCACCCTGTAAGCATTAAATTAGCTTCTCGCTTTTCTCCAATGTCGTGAGATACTTGTCCCAGGGTTAAGGATAAAAGGGAAATGAAAGTTAGCGCTTCGATCAAGGGTACTCATTGCCAGGCGTAGAATTGCACGATTAATTTTCTTTCTTACAGACGAAAGGACGAGAGGATGGCTCCTCGTGGATTCGCCGAAGCCAACTTTAATATACACGATGATATACCTTCTGATTGTATGGGCGGGGCCAAAGGTCATGAAGAAACGAAAAGCCTTCAAGCTGACCTGGGCACTTGTCCCCTACAATCTTGCCATGGCACTCCTAAATGCTTACATCGCCATTCAGGTAATCGATTTCGATAGCTTCGACGAGAATTGGCGAGACTTTCAGAAAATTTCATCTTTATCAATATTTAAACGTTGTCTTCTTCGTTAAAGCTATTCGTAGCATCCACCAGGTTACGGTACAGTTACGTTTGTCAGCCCATAAGGCAGGTCACTCGTCCCGATGAGCTTCAGGTAAGATCGAGAATGAGAAGCGAAATTTTCTAGCCTCGAAGCACACATTTTCTTACGCGTCCGTTCTCTCTTCAATCAGATCGCTGATGCGGTATGGTGGTACTACTTCAGCAAGCTATTGGAATTCTGCGACACATTCTTCTTCATTCTACGGAAGAAGGACAATCAATTGAGTTTCCTTCACGTTTATCATCATTCCACCATGTTCTCGCTGTGGTGGATCGGAATAAAATGGGTTCCAAGTGGTTCCAGTAAGTACAAATTTCTTATTTTCTACTCGTCCTTATTCAGGTGTACCAAGAATAAAGCAAACTTATCCGCTCGACGAATACTACGACGTTCGGAAACATAATTAGCATACTGTGTTCAGAAGAGTGGAGCCAGTCGCGCCGCAATTTCCATTATCAATCTCTCGTGTTTTTCCATCTATTTAGAAAGCGTCGACCAGCCAATCATTAATTTATCCTGGAAAAGTGTGTCCTATCGACAGAACATGACCTTGTAGGAAAACGTACTCATATTAAAATCCATATGCAAGATCGTTTACGAGAAGATGCTTCTTCGAGATTCAAGAGAATCGTCGAGAGTGTATATTTAGCACAATCCAATAATTATCTTGAACTCGAAAGGTCAAGAGAAAGCGAAGTATCTCCTTCCGCGGTCTGTGAAGGATAAAGTGCACATTTGTAGAGTTATCTTGATGTTGTAAGTTTCTATTTCAGTGTATATCTCTTTTAAAGATGCTGTTATCCATTATTAATAATAAAACAGTAGAGGATGAGTGATTCGAACAATCGTATAAGTAAAGTGTATGATAAGCATTTAAAAAGAGATCTCTATTATAATCATCGTCTGAACAATCTTTATGATATTTACATAACTATCGGAGACAATGTCGTTGACAATTGTTATTTCTTTACAGCATTCTTGCCAGCTATGGTCAACAGCTCGATTCACGTCCTGATGTACTCCTACTACGGATTGGCAGCACTAGGACCATCCGTGGCCAGGCACCTCTGGTGGAAGAAATATCTGACAATCTTGCAGCTCATTCAGTTCACCACTGCCCTGATTCTTGGTATCAATGGCATCAGATCGGGTTGCGATTTCCCCTTGTGGATGCAATACGCTCTAGTGATCTACATGCTTTCTTTCATCGTGCTCTTCGGTAACTTCTACGCAAAGGCGTACATCGCGAAGGTGAGCAAAAAGATAACTCCACAACTGGAGTGGTCTCATCAATTCTTCCTTCTATTTTTCCACAAGTGACAACAATTGTACATGTAGACAAACGACGATTATGTCGCATTGTTACATCGCAACGCTAACTTTTTAATTTAAACTTCTCTCTATACCCAGAAAACACAGTTATGTAACATGTATGTACATCTCAAATACATAACAAGTATCATGAAGTAACCAGTTACAAGTAACATACGTATATGTTACATGTACTACAGAATGTTAGTAACAAAAATACATCTATGATCTATTTAACATACGTAACACAGTGCTTTAAATGTTATATTCATGATATGGAACGTAGCCGACATAAGTAACATGTTTGAAATAACATGTATGTCATTGATAGCTGACGCATATAAGTGATAATCACGTTTGGCTCACATTGCATTTACATTCTCGAATTAGTTATAATTAATTACTCATTATAATTTCCCATACAACAATATAAACGCAATATAACACAAGCGTAATTATCGTTTACACGTATCAGCTATCAATTAAATACATATTATTTCAAAATTAATAATATGTATCAGTCAACGATGCAGTTACGTATTTCTTATAATACAATAGGTGCTTTCCTTTTACCGCTTTGATTAGATCAGATCAGATCAGATCAGATCACATCAGTTCAGAAACTAGCATGTTCTTTTAGCTAAACTGAAGTGATCAGATCACTTTCCCCCTTACCGCTGCTGATCTACCGACGGACTAAGATCAGTAGGTGATATTTTCGTATCACTTGCGGTTACTCGCTTCCTATTGGTCCATACTAGAAAATTATTTTGAAAACTATGAGATAGTTATTTTCGCGTTGCATTTGTGCAATCTCAGCTCAATTAATAAACACAGATTGTAACAAAGAAGTGACTTATCAATCATACAAACTAATGTGAGCGTACATACAAATTTTGAGGTTACTTATATTTTGGTACGAACTGGTGTGAACCTAAATCGACGAAACAATTACGAGGAGAAGAGAAATATGAATGCCGGATCTGATCGATCTGATACATGCTTGTTCCATTCACTTACTGAAGTGATGTGAATATTTCAGATCACAAAATGTCAGATCATATCAGATCACTTGTAAAAGGAAAGCACCTAATGTTCCTAAGATACGAGACGTATCAAATAAATGTGCATTTACATACTGATACTTTCATACTTCGTGGTTACACAACAAGAACTAACAGTTACACGTGTGTTTCCTGGGTACTACTCGATTTCGCTTCCTTCGGTGCATTTGGATCTGAAGTCGAATAATGAACAATTTTCCAGGGCAAGCAAGCGTACGCGAAGAAGCGATTGGAGAGGCTGAGGATGATGGAGATGAAATTGCAGAGAGAAGGCGTCACCGCCATTACCGATTCGCAAAGATTCATGGGAAATGGCAGCGCGGCGAACGGGCACACCAACGGATACGCGAACGGAGTTGGGAAAACGAAAACGCACTAATCGGCAAAGCTAGTCGCGACATTTTCCCGCTTATCACCGACGATACGCACGAGTCCTTCTACAGGGAGGAACGAGTCCGGAGGGGTGAGGAGAGACGAGAGTTTTGGAGATGAAAGGCAGGGGAGAGAATCGCGAAGGTCGTCGAAGACTTTTCACGCGCCTCCACCTCCGTCGACTAACGTCACACAGCACAGATCGCCTTCCGACAAACAGAGACCACAACTCCACTGAAAAGTCTCGCTGAGAGAAAGAGATTCGAGCACGAGGATCGGTCGCCGAGGGAGAGCGCATCGGTCGAAGCGTATGCACGAAACGAACGAGAATTGCGCCGAAACGTACCGCAGTCACCGCTCACTTCCCAACCACCATGAGAAATAGAATACTGTAAATAATGATTAGTTCGGTAAAGTGGAAACTGAAGGGTGGAACAGCCTAGTGCGACGGATGAGCGACGACGCCCTCACGCGGCTGGGTTACTGACCTACACGATTGACTTATATAAATATATATATTATATGCATGTTTATAACTGTATGTATAATATATATATTGTATGCACGCTTACGGACAATGTGGGTGAGAGGACGAAATGTTCACGGAAGTGCAACCAATCTCCGTTCGGTACTGGCACGGTGTCAGGAAAAGGACGGTTATACACACGCGTTGTACATGTATAATGTATATATAGTATATTATGTATGATACAACATATACGTAGATAAGCATTTGTACACGTGCGCAATGATACATTATATGTATATTATACGTATACACCGATCGCGCGCGAGGCGCGTTTACGATACGCGGTGTAATGCATCTTCCTGGTTAAATGCAATAGTTAAAAAAAATGCAATGTACGGAAGGAGAGTCGATTGTTTGAACTCGAGGAGACCGATTGGAGCGACATCTATTTCCACTGGCGCGTCTTCTGTCGTTATTGTCGTAATATTCCACCGATTGTTTCGATGAGATTCCATGCAAGAATGAGAGGTGACGTTTTTTTTTTTTTTTATAGGAAAGATACTTCCATGAGAATGCGTTCGAATATGCGAGATGCGAGACTGTGTCACGAGACCAATAGAATGTTTTACGCTTTTTCTGACTCGCACGCTAAATGTTAGACACTCGATTGAGAAAAAAAAAAAAACAATCATGCAGATCAAGTGGACGCAATCGGCGAATTCTTTCGATCATGAGAATATTGGCACTTTTTTATACTTGTAGTATGTAACTTTTCTACCATGACCGCGTGAACCGCGTAGAGAAATTGCTATGGTACAACTGCCGATTTACACGCATTCTGAATACGTATTTTTTGCCATTTTTGAGAAGTCTTCTTTTTCTGAAGTATATTGAGCCGACATGGCTCGGTGACCGAGTAAAACGGTCACACGCATTTTGCACAAAATAAAAAAAAAATGTCATAAATCACTATCGCGCACACGGGTTGATTCACTCCGTACGTAGGCGTATGTAACAAGTTCTTTTTTTTATTTTTCTTCCCCCAAATCGATGACTTAACGTGGTGCACACTTAAACATTATTAGGGTACACAATGAAGACTTTGCAATAATCAATAGTCTGTCATCCACAAACGATCGTGAATCGTGTCTTTGTTTATTTTTAAATCTATTTCTAAAATGGTTAGACGAGGTAGTGTTGTTAAGGTGTTTATCATTATCAGAATGTAACGAATATTACAATTGTTATGTAAAGGGCATTGCTGCGCAGTGCTGAAGATAAAAACGAAAATGCATTACATTCTTTCCTCATAGTTATTCTGGTTTATTACTCCTTTCTATTGACGCATTATGAAAACGAAAAGTAGGATTGTACAAAAAGTTTGTGCAGACAAATTGGTTTCACCGATATAATTTCTAACGAATTGGGATCATTTATTTCGTATGTGTACAACGAGACGCAGATACGATGACGGTGCGTAATTCACGTCAACATGTATCGTAGATATGTACACGAGAGTCTGAAATTTTTCGAGTACAATTGACACCGATTTAAATTAAAAAATTGGCATAAGATTTATGCAAGCTGTATGAATTGTCTTTTAATTACGTATACATTTGACATACAGAATTTAACATGGAGTAAAGTATAGATCATAATCAACTTTACATATACAGTTTAAAAAATACAGTCACATATTAAGCTGCTGGTACAAAGGTAAATAAATATGACGATACAATGAATACACATAACTTACAATGTTCGATACATATGTACTTTTAATTATATGTGGAAACTTGTACATATAATAAACAAATGTAATGTATCTCTCGACAGTCTTAAATTTTCATTAAGATTTTAAAAGACTAACTACGGCTCCTAAGAATTACCACTGCCAACCAAATTGAGTAAATCTTTCCAACGTAACATTGTATATAACAAGCTAAGCCAAATTCAATAGGACCAGTTACGTTATGCACTTTTGTAGAGGCTAACTGTTCAGCCAGTTCATCCAGAGTAGATTCGCGTAAATTAAGTATAAACCCATGAGTATGATAGGCTCTGTACAATTGCTTTAGACCTTTCTTGTCGAGGTACGGCTTGGAATCTGCAACTTTAGAGAGAAAATCTCCCAAGACACTAACAGCATGTTGATTGAACATTGTCGTTAATCCTAGAGTACTACGCCAGTGCGCTAATTTTTTTTTTAAATGTTCTTCCATTTCTCCGACCAAGTTATTTCTTGTCACCTCACACGGAGGACTATCCAATTCAAGATTTTGTACCACTCGATTTGCACTTGCTGACATGGTAGAGCTAAGCAAGCGCCAATCCTTACTGACTTTTACGTCATATTTTAAGTTATGTGGAAGCATGGATTTTTGCATACTCTCCCAAATCTAAAACAGGGATCATCTTTATGGTATTTACAATATATGAGCTTAAGTCAGACAAGAAACAAGAGTATAGTAACAATTACTCCAATATGATTTATCAAACGAGCAACCCTCATTAACGAGCACCGACTATCAGTTAAATTGTAATGTTGATCAATCTCTGGATCCCATAATACTGTATCCCCATTGTCACTTATACTCAACACAAAACTTGACCATTTACTGCTTTGCGAAGAACCTAAGATACGCATAAGTATTAGTGTTGTGTCCTTCTGCATTTTTGAGTTTCTAATAAAATAAAATATGCTGCTCATGTTTACCTAATAATACATAAGCTTGCAAACCAAGACCTTGTAATAATATTGCAAGTAACGCTGCACGTCCATAGTGGTCCACTTTGTTTAAATGTAATGCTTGACGAGGTACTAGTGGCCCATATTGCGGTGGCAAGGATGTAAGGAGCATTGCTAGTCTTCCAACTTCATCTTCACTTTCTATACCACTTACTTTATACGGTACAGCAAAACATCGTTGTATCCCCTTGGACAATGTCTCTATAGTTGAATCTTCAACTGCTTTGGCATTGCCAGGCTGTTCCATTTTCATTAAAATATATATTCTTGTATGAGAGTATCCCGGACTAGCTTGTACATACCCAAAAAGTAATACAGGACTGTAGATAGGCGATAAAGCAATCCAGCGTTCAAGTTCTTGATAATTTCTATGATACTCCAAAGGTATTCTGGCTTCACCCAACCACTGTTGTCCCCATGCTGGATGTTGATCATATAAGCGTAACTTCACAAAGTGGTCATTGTTTTGTCTTGGTAGTTCAAAGTGCATTGTCTGTTGCCAAATTGGTGCAGGACCTTCTGATACAGGGGTCACATGTGTAATATTACCCCATTCAACTTCAACTATTGGTTGAACTGATGCAGATTCTTCTCTGATCGGTACTTCCACGCCTCTTAATACAGTAACAGTAAGAATTGCTTTCCCAATAGTATGATGTCTACGTGTACTGGACGAAGGTCTAAGTGGACGCCTAGCTTGGAATAAATTCTTGAAAGATACATCCCACAATGAAAATGTAGATTCTTCTGTTACGACAATATCAGGTGGCTTTATTTCAGCTTGTTTATTTTTTCTAGATATTGGAGGTGCATCATCTGTTTGTAAAGATAATGCAGGCTCTTCTAATAAAAAATACGTTACATTTTCTTGTGCCAGTGTCCTTTTTGGTCTAAACGAAGACAGACTGTTTAAAGGATCATTTGGGTCATTACTTAATCCATATAAGTATGTACTACTAGTAACACTTTCACTTGAGCCATACATAGTTAAAGTAACTGTACATATAACTGTTCCGGCGTATATTCTTCCATAGGTATCTCCGATGGAAAAGTCTATCTCCAGTTTATTATCTTTTACACATCTTTTTGGTAATGGAAGCGGTAATACGCATGACTGAGTATTTCGAGAATGTACTTGTATCAACAAATTATCACATTCTAAATCCCGGATTAATAATTTATATAACTTTCTGTTGAAGGGAGCATTGTTCTTACATATGAGTTTTTTTTTGTATAAGATAGAAACGGAAGTAACTTGAATATTTGAATTGGACTGATTCGGAGCAAAATGGATGACAACGTCTCGTACTGCGATTTCCAAAAGTTTCCCACTAAATTTTGGTTTCACTTCGTAGTCTAACATTTTCATATAATAAGGTTTAACCACATCGTGTGTAAATGGGTTACTTGGTTTGTACAATCCATCGTCTATTACAGGTACCGTCTTCTTTAATTCACTCGGTGTTTGATTATCTGTAGTGAGAATAGAATCTACTTGTTTATCAATATCTACATGTGGATATGCGAATTGTAGACTAAGATCTTCAGTTTCCTTCTCCGAATTGGGTTCGGCCCACCCTTTTATAAAATCAATATCATCACTGGACATACTAGAAATATGAAAAACTCCATTAACACTGGAATTCTATCTTACACTCTAAGATCACAATCTAATTTCTAAACACCTTATAATTCCTAAGAAATGCAGCTTTATGATACAAGCATCCACCGTTATGAATATTACTAACACTATGAATTCTTAGCGAATACAATTCATCTTTACATTTTTATGTACTTTTATGTTACAATGTAAAATTACTTTACCTTTACATCTTCTGTTTATTGCGCTACTGTCTCCATGGCAACGAGATCAAACACATGGCCTTAAAGCACAATTTGGAAAGACGAGATTCGAAAATGTTATTCGATCGTTGTTTTACATCAGTGAAACCCGTTTTATTATTACTTTAATCAAACCTCTATTGCGTGCAAAAAGATCTATTCTTAATACGCACTTCATTCTAAATATCAAAGCCACTCTATTGCATATTCGTTTTCAAAGCAGACACGGCGCCTAAATTTAATGCGCATGCGTGACCAGCGTTCTTCATTAGTTCAAAATGATTGCGAAGCATGGCAGCAGTAAGCAACGCAACCTTCAGTTGATCACGTGGGTAATTTTAGTATGTTACATGAGGTTAAATCAGGGAGTGCAAACTCCCATATATAATTTGCGGACTAATTTTAGTTCGTATGAATCTCGGAACTGTTATAGATAGCAGCACAAAAAGAAAATTTGTTGGGAAGGGGGGTTACAGCAGAGGGCAGGGGGGGAAGAACCACAGGGGCTTTCCTAACCTGCCCAAACTTTAATATTAATATCATTTAATATGGATGTTTAAGAGATAAGACATTATAAAGTGTTAATATACTTTATTATAAATTGTGCGAATAATGGCTGCAGAATTTTATACATCGCATTCGCACAAGGCGTAGGAAAAGTGCAGAAAGCCTACGCCCGTGTATCGCGTAAATATAAATATAAAATATAAAATATAAATAAAAATAGAAATATATATAGAAATGCACTATGTTTATGCAAATGTTCTCAGTTCCGATTAAATAGAGTACTATTCCGAGTCCAAATTCCTATATGAGTTGTCTCCCCCTGGTGGTAACGTGGCTCTACCCATACAAATCGGAGGGATGAAGAACTAATTTTAAAAAGGATAGGGAGTCAAATAGTAAAGGCTGAGTATGCCAATTCAAATTTTTACCAAAAGATCACAGATTCTATTAACTACAAACTATCGCTAAGCGCGTGCAGCTCTTGGCCTGAGGTGATCCTCGATGCAAAAGCATACAATTTTGTATCGAGGATAACCTGAGTTACCAGGTCTCACCACGCGGAGGTGGCTGCTTTGAGACCCGACCCGGTGGTCCCTGCTTGGCAGGATTAAAAAGTAAACTACTCTAAAGCCTTGTATAGGCTCAATCAAACAAAGAATTGAATATCCACGTGAAATATATTTAGACGACTTTATGAAAAAGTCGTCCAAACATAAATCAAATGGATCATGAAGCTACCTTCCCGAAAGGAGAATAGACAGAATAAGAAGTCTGTCGATTCACCTCTGTACAATATTTTACATCGATCTTTACAGTGTCGCTTGGCGCCAAGCGTATGACTTTAACTAAGCTTAAAACTAATCTTAACTAATCTTCAGTGTTGATTCTTAATGTGTCCCACGATGAAACGTTATCCTTATAACTAATCTTAACTTATCTTAATTATTAATTACAACTAATCTTAATAGCTAAAGCTTATTTAATTACAACTATAATCTTAACTATAATCTTAACTAATCTTCAGTGTTGATTCTTAATGTGTTCCACAATGAAACCTTTCTTATATTACATAAAGAAACCAACAGAAATTGTGAAACATTTGAATTGATATTTTAAAAAAATAATTGACTTGTAAAAGAGAAAGTGAAATGAAACTGGAACAAAAGACCGTAAAATTAGGAAACTGAAAAGAAAATCAAAACATCATTTGATGTTCAATAAAATTTAAAAATATGCAAAGTGTTGTGTGATTGAAAACAAGAGTTTTAAAAATAAATTTTAAGCGGAACATGCAAAAATTTGATGTAGCAGTGTCATAATATAGCATGCAATATGTATGTACGATACATAACCGGCTCACCAGTGTTGCACCATTTCTGAAAAAAGAAGAAAAAAAAAAATATTAACATAAATAATTTTTGGGAGATCAACGCGATAATATTCGATATTCAAATTTGTTTAAACACTCACTGTAAATGGCGTTGTCGAATGCCCGACAACCGGAACCCCCGGATCCCCCTCAATAGTAATAGATTGGGTTGACACTTTAAACACAAGGCAAAAAGAAATGTAATCCAAATTAACGAAACGTAATAATTAATCGTAGAAGTTATCAAAACACTTACTGTAAACGATGTAGTCCTGCGCATGAAATCGCGAACACTGGACCCCCCATGGTAGGATAGAGCACACACACACACACTTGATACAAACACTGAAAATCAAAAAGAAAAGAATATGTAACCGACTGTTTCAATTGGTAGAGGGTAGTAATACAGTGTAGAAAATATCGAAATACTCACTGGAAATGTTTGTATGTAGTGCTATAACACTTGGGACCCACACGTGTGGTAGCCCATGGCAAGTAACAGTGCCCGTGACCTCGGATGACCGAGGAGTTTACACACGCGACCTATTCGCTCGACACCCGAAAGCGAAGTGATTAAATGTCGCGCGCCGCGTGCGTGTGACCCCCCACCACTCATCGCTCAGTCCGATTAGTCCCGATCAGTTCCGATGTTAAGTTCGGGCGCGCTCGGCTGTAAGCTCGAGTGCTCTCGGCAGCTCTCTGTACGCAACGACCGGAGAACTGTTTAAATTGACTATAACACATAATTATACGCTTCTTAACTGTTTCTTTCAAATTAACGCCGAAACTTCTATTTTTTAAAGGTACGTTTATTATTCTCTGTCTTCTCTATCGGATCTATATTTACTGTATTATCTATCTCGAAATGAGAAGTCTAATAGATTTTATATTTCATATTACGTGATGAGGATATTTTGTATCTATGCCAAATATACCCGCTTTACAATTATCCGGAAGTCCGATAATTATCCACTTTTTAAAATGTCTCCTCCAGGGATTGCAAACCCTCGTATATAATTTGCAGACCTAATTTTATGTGTATGTATAAACGTAAAATATAAATATAAATAGAAATATGTATCAAAATATAAATATAAAATATAAAAAATATAAATAGAAATAGAAATCGAAATATATATAGAAATGCACTGTATCACTATGTTTATGCGAATTTTGTGCCTATATACGTTGCACTGTTTAATTTAACTGCTTATAGTTATGCTATGCCACAGTACTTTGTGCCTGTGATGTGCACACTTACGGCAACCGCCATGCTGTGAACTCGTCTACGTGCTGCCATCTATAATAATTCCGAGTTAAAAGAGTACTATTACGGGTCCAAATTCCTACATAAGAGTTGTCTCCCTCTGGGTTAAATACAATGGACATAACCGACCGTTGCTGTTTCGCATACTTATCATGTGTACTAAGATAAGTGCACGCATATCTTTGACTTCGATTAATTTTGACCACATAATACTTGGTCCGCCAATATGTGCTACAGGTATGTACGTGTATATGCGCTGTTCGGTCAATAACCGTTCTGCTTATTGAGAGATTCTATCTAACAATCGCTCGCTACAATTCAAATGCGTATACCATCGATAAAAACGATTCTATTGAAAGAAATTATCCAAAAAAGATGTTTACGATATCTTGCAATACTAATCATAATATTAAATGAACAATTGCTTAAAGATGCGATTCTCAAATTTCTCAAATGCGCGTACTCTTTCCAAAACTTTCTTTATTATCAGCCCACTATTATTATTAGTTTCTAATTTGTTAAGAGATTTGTACGTACAAAACAGTTTTGTTTCTCTGTACTACTTCAAGCGTTTCAAGTAGCTCCCATCATATTTTCAATAAATAATAATTCATTAAACAGGAATAAAATGAAGATGATAAGTAGAAATTCATGATTATTGTACAAATTCACACACTAGCATGCAGAATTTCAACTTATCATATGTCGGTAATTCAGATCTAAAGGCTCGTGGTCACGATGTTGATGAAAATGGTGAAAGATGGCACTGTACTCAACTCTCAATATGGTAAAATTTTTTGGTATTAAACTCTGAGGTCCGTACTCTCGCCGCGATTTTAAAGCTGCCCGTAACTTTTAACGCGCTCGTTAAACATGCGTGGACACGGACATTCATACCTATGCATATGTATCGAGCGCATCGAAAGTCCCGGTAAGAGTACAGACCAAAGGGAACAATAAAGCGCAATACAGTATAATGATAAATTCGAATCTTATGCAAACGAGTTTTTTCTTATTTAAAGATGACAATCTCTTTAACTCTTATCTATGTAGGACTTATACGTAATATAATGCAGTCTTAAACGATTCTC
Organism: Tiphia femorata; assembly: GCA_944319695.1. Lineage (NCBI taxonomy): Eukaryota > Metazoa > Arthropoda > Insecta > Hymenoptera > Tiphiidae > Tiphia > Tiphia femorata. The sequence continues at coordinate 5,368,576 of OX090903.1, forward strand.
CACCGAGTGTTAACAAAGTTGTGAGTATGTACAATTGAATCAAAATTGCAACGAATATTTATTACACAAACTCTACGAACAGATAAATTTTAGTTTTTTTACTGCACTATGCACTTGCAAACATTATCAGTATTTAGCCCTACTCACTGAAACCCAAAACTAAATTAAATTCTGTTACTTCCTTGCAAGACACCAAAAATTTCCTTACTCCATTAAAACCCCACACAAGTTTTCATCGAGATGCAGAAGACTCGTTTTAGCATTACACTTTATAAATTAAAAAAATTTAATCACAACCGTGTTGCACGGAAGCAAAGATAAGCATTTACCTACGAAATAACGGTCAAATGTGTTCTAATATTACGGTCTACGTGGTGCGTGCATAATATTTCTCTCACAAAATCACATCTGCTTTGTTACTCTCGCGTCCATCTTTGTATCGGATCCCCTTCATCCTGGAACTTTTACGAGCTTGATTGCCCGAGTCCGAGCATTTAGTTCCATCCTCGCCTCGAGAGTGGTTGAACCGGTTGCTCCGGGGAATACCTTCGCCTTAGGACGGCCCATCGAGATGCACCGGTGTGTCTTCACAAAAGACTCCTGCGGCATGCAGGCAGCATCTGTACTTTCGCAGGAGGAGCCTAATGGCGGATGCTCCAATGATCGGTAGGATCCAGACTCTACCCGTGAGACGAGCTTGAGGCAAACGCGTCGAACCCTAATGTATCACCGCGCGTTGAAAAAGAAATGGAAAGATATGATTATCTCTGGATACCATGGCTACACGTGAGAATCTTAGTCACTTGAAGTGTGAAAATTCTTAGAAATTCAATTAAACTCTGTGGCATGGTAAAAACAAGAATTACTCACCTAGAACATCGAGAAATCGTCATTGCAAGCCGAGACCTAGGCTGGAACCGGAACCGGGTCCGGGACCAAGCCCAGTACGTCACTCAGAACGGCAGACGAATTGCGTTCTCACGCAAAGGATTATCTGGGAGTCGTTGGCAGCTTTGTCGCGAGAATACAGTGTACTTAGTTCCTCCGTTCTCGGCTTAATACCTTTAACGGTGAGCAGTAAAAGTGGACCCGGTGACGTCGTCGTCGTCCCGACGCCCGTGCGGGTAGAGCATCCCGAGGAGCTTCCTTCCTCGCCCTCCTCTTTCTTCTCCTACCGTTCTTTTCATTTCTTCTTCTTCTTCTTTTTTTTGTTCTTCGTCTTCGAGCTTAGGGCAGGAGCGGCCATAAAGGACCGTGGAAGAGGCTCTACCTGTGATGGCGCGCGGGGAAAACGGGAATGAAGAGGTACGCGCCCGTCCAAGAAGATCGGAAATTACCGTGCAATAAAATTAATATTGTTTAAATGCGGTTTAAAAGCGTCTCCGCGCAGGAAGGGAATAAGGTTGCCCGGTAGAACGTTCTTCGTATCGGTAAACGTCAGTGAGTTTCTGGCGGAACGTGGCGAAATAAGCTGGAGAGGGAATAAGCGGGACTTATTGTTAGTCTTTTACCGTCGCTTGCTTTCTCCCACTTCCTGGTAGCTTGGACAGCGATTCTCCGATGCACCTTGCAGGACTACCTACTCCAGAAGGAGAGAATAGCGCGTCAATAAATTTCAACGGTACGAGGAGTCGGGAGACACTTATGTTTTTATTATTACGCCATTTTGAACTTGTCGATTAGAACTTGTTCTTTGCGCTGGCAGGTTCGAAAGATCCACGATACTTTCGTACGAAGTCAGCAGTGTTGTAATGTATCTAGTTACATGTATGTAATTGTAATATCTAGATACTTTTTGTGTATCTATATCTGTAACTAGTTACATTTTATCTCGTATCTGTATCTAAATTTATCATTTTTGGTGACTTTAAACAGTGTGGGTAATAATGGTTGATTGTACTTTGTACCCCAGGCTGTTGTAGTGACTTCTTAGTTGAAAATAACCTACCTGCCAATATCTATCTAAATTCTAAGATTGTATTTTTATAATGTGCAAAATACAAAATACTAATTTCTATTTTTACGGAGTAGAAAACTTTTTCTTCAGTTTTGTTGTTTTGGTTCTTGTTCAATACATTTCTGTCTGAAAAGTATCTTAAATGTATCTTAGTTACATTTTCATAGTATCTGTATCCATATGTAACTACTTTAAAACATGTCTCTGTTACAATACTGGAAGTCAGATATATAAGGTCTACCGGAAAGTTCTGTCCGTTTTTGACTTGTCCTTGTTGTAATTGAAACGGACAAAACTTTCCGGTACGCCTAATATTTATGAAAGTGAAGGTGGTACCGATCACCTTTTGAATCGTTTACATCGGAAACGATTGTTGTTCCCGAGGTGTCGTTGCTAAATTCTTCCACGAATTCTTTCGTCATCCGTAAACACGCATCTCGCGAAAAATCTGATTCGGCAAAAGCTCGCGTCATTGCGGAGCGGCGCGTGGAAAGGGAAGAAAAATGGGTCCATCCTCCGGACGCACGCTCGTGGATCTGATAAAGGTATGTACCGTGTATCGGTGTAAATTTATCTCAGCAGGCTATGCGTTTGTTAACGTCACACGAAAATAAGTCAATTTAAATATGTTGGGTTTTAAGTGAAAATCGCGTTCATTGGTAGATCCACGAAAAATAGTTGCAATTCGTGCCAATGAACTTTTTTATGTAAAAAAAAGTGTTATTGTCGCACGCCCGTAGTATAATAGTTTCAGATGTGTCGAAAATTTAACGGAGGTCGCGTAACTTGCGCAACTAAAGTTCCAAATACTTACCTGGCACCGTGATAATACCCATAAATTTAGTCACTCTCGATAATCCATCGCTCGCCCACCGATGTATTTTAGAACCCGTTTATGTCTCAGTCAGATTAATGTCAGGTAATAACAATATGAGGATTTCGAGGACCTGTTACTCCTCGTTATACTCGATTGTTTCACTCTCAGTGGTAGATACGCGACAACCCTACGGCTTACTTACTCGTTCTGTAAATTACAACCGATTGCCCGTGTAAAACTCAATGCAATTGCATTGTCGAGCTAACGATGGGGTTTAATGAAGGGCCTGAGAAGCAATTTGTTATTTATTGCGTCATTCGATACACATCCTTTATGTCAATTAATAAACGAAATTAATTGACGTGGATTTCTCAGGAGCGTGTTTCGCAACTACGAGGCGTTGCGCATAAAAATTCCAAAACGTTCCAACACGCGCGGTGAAATGGCCGACGGTGATGATCCTACGAGCAAGTGTTATCTTCAAAAAACACTGTTGCAAGGCATTTCACCGGCTTATCAGCGAATACAAGCTTTACCTCGTATCTTAACGAAGCTGAATTAATGCGGCCACCTTTTCCGTGTCTTCTCGCTCGAGAAATGTATTCCTTCGGAGATTCATTATTGTTCGCGTTTATTATTCATAATGCCATGCATAATGCGTTACGAGACTTCGTTTAAAAAATATGATGCGCGATTTATCGATGACACTTTGCGAGGTATAGTTTAAACTCGAAGTGATTCTACCATGCGTGAAAGATATTTCGTATATTGCATTGTGGTGAGTTTATTTTAGCAGATTGATATTTTTAGGACACATTTTATCTTTCTCAATGAACGGAACTCTATCTATAGTACTTTTGAAAGAAATTCTTTGCATTCTTACCGGAACTCAACGATTCTTTCCAGTTTGCGTAAAACATCTTGTGGTTAATGTTAATTCGACTCGATTAAATATCGTCGCTGTCGCGCACAGGCGGCCACCTTTTCCGTGTCTTCTCGCTCGAGAAATGTATTCCTTCCGAGATTCATTATTGTTCGCGTTTATTATTCATAATGCCATGCATAATGCGTTACGAGATTTCATTTAAAAAATACGATGCGCGATTTATCGATGACACTTTGCGAGGTATATTTTAAACTTGAAGTGACTCCACCACGCGTGAAAGATATTTAAGCCGTTTATTTTAAAAGTGGCATAAGTCCATTTTTAAAAAAAATGAAATACCACGTACTACTAAATTATTACACTAAATTATTCACAAATTATGTGATATATCATTTTTCTTTTAAATGGACTTAGGCCACTTTCAAAATAAACCGCTCATTTCGTATATTGCATTGTGGAGACTTTATTTTATCAGATCGATATTTTTAGGACACATTTTATCGTTCTCCACGAACGGAACTCTATCTATAATACTTTTGAAAGAAATTCTTTGCATTCTTATCGTACGCTCCGAACTCAACGATTCTTTCCAGTTTGCTTAAAGCATCTTGTGGTTAATGTTAATTCGACTCGATTAAATATCGTCACTGTCGCGCACAGGCGGCCACCTCTTCCGTGTCTTCTCGCTCGAGAAATGTATTCCTTCGGAGATTCATTATTGTTCGCGTTTATTATTCATAATGCCATGCATAATGCGTTACGAGATTTCATTTAAAAAATACGATGCGCGATTTATCGATGACACTTTGCGAGGTATAGTTTAAACTTGAAGTGACTCCACCACGCGTGAAAGATATTTAAGCCGTTTATTTTAAAAGTGGCATAAGTCCATTTTTAAAAAAAATGAAATACCACGTACTACTAAATTATTACACTAAATAATTCACAAATTATGTGATATTTCATTTTTCTTTTAAATGGACTTAGGCCACTTTCAAAATAAACCGCTCATTTCGTATATAGCATTGTGGAGAGTTTATTTTATCAGATCGATATTTTTAGGACACATTTTATCGTTCTCCACGAACGGAACTCTATCTATAGTACTTGTGAAAGAAATTCTTTGCATTCTTACCGTACGCTCCGAACTCAACGATTCTTCCAGTTTGCTTAAAGCATCTTATGGTTAATGTTAATTCGACTCGATTAAATATCGTCGCTGTCGCGCACAGGCGCCACGAAGGTTACGTACAATCTCAACGAGGACCATGAAGGCAAAGGGCTTTTAGGTACTAATTTTATGTAAAGTTATGAGACGCTGCGGTGCCCCGGCGTGCCATCATGCTTCCCGCAGGTGCCATAATCAGGTTGCGGATTCACGACGGCCGCTGAGCTGCAGTATAACTAAATGTTCTGCCAGGAATTCCGAATGACCAACTCTTTTCGTACGAAGCCTTGCACGCTCCCTCGAGCCGCCAACAGTTTTGCGTGAGTGACACTTTCACTCCCTGCTTTATCCCTCCCTCCTGCTTCGTCGCTTTCGGTGGACGTGAAACAAAGATATTTATTGTTCCGAAAGTTTCTTTCCCAAAATTCTTAATCTTTTCACTAAGGCTGCATTTTCGAAGCAAATCGTCAATATTTCACATATTAGTCGCTGTGACTGATTCTCCACTGACTACTGACCAAAACAGTACCCGAAGAATTGATACTATTCTTAAGATTTAAAAAAATAATAATTGCAAAGAAATTGAATCAATTGGTAAAACAGGAAAGGTTATAGTAAACAACTGCAGAGGGCGGATATTTACGCCTTTTGTATGTATCGATGGATTTGTGAGGGCGTATATATACGCCTTGAGTAGTGAAATAGTTAAAGTCCGTATTGCTGGTGAATAAGTCGGATGTGCTCAATAAATTTGCTATAGGTGAATTTCATCATCGTGATTATTATTATTATTATCTGTTCATATAAAGCAACATGTGCGACACTGTTTTTTACTTTATTCGAATTTTAGGACGCAGTCATTCCGCTCGTGCGCCCTCCCTCGCGTTCCTTTCATCATTTTTCGATTTGCATGAATTCTTAAAATATTAAGGAAACTCTCATTCTGCATTCGTCAAGCGTCACAAGGTGACTTAGATTTTTTTCGAGCCAATAGGTATGTGTCGGTAGAAAGATATCGCGCTGTAGCGCGCATAAATAAAGTGCAGCGGCCTGCGCGCGAGCCCCCCTTTGGCGCAGCCTTTATGGCACCATAAAGGAATAAAAATAGAAAACATTTTTACGGGCTAATCATTAAAGTCGGAGGCACCGACGAAGAAGGAAGAGGTTCTCCGCCAATTAATGACCGCGGAGGATAAAGGGTTCGCGTGAGTATAACGGGGGAGGGAAGCGCGCGAGCGGCGAGGGCCACAAAGGCCACGGAGCATATTTTATCTAATCGATCACTCGTTTTATGCCTGGACAACTTTAAGAAGACAAACATCGTTTCTGAAATATCCTTGTATTTCGGACGAATTCACGTCTACGATGTTAATTGAGACAGAACGTGATCACAAATTTACGTAATCAGTAATAATTATAATTTACGCAACTATTCGAAATCCTGAAACATCTGCAATTCGTGCTCTCCTTGCGATTTACAGATTTATGCAATCGTGGTTTACAAAAAACTAGATCGAGATTAAATAACGACTAATGTGACGTTTCTCTCCTCTTTTCTTTTTTAAATCACACGCGACCGCTGTTCTGCGGGAAGAAAAAAGGAATTCCTACATTATACGAGCCAGAAGATGCCCTGTCGATAATGAGGTCCGTAAACACGTATTGCACATAATAAGCGTATGATGATTGTATGTTTTATTATCCATAGACTGGCCATGTTATTTTTATAGGTGTCAATAAATTTTCAGTTTACTTTTACTCGAACCCTTTCCCCAAGTTTGGATGGGTATGCTGCTTAACCCCATAAAAAATATTGATGCTTTGTTGAAACGTGGAAAAGGATTTCACGCGGTATAAATGGATTGACAGTGACTTTAAGTATTTGCTGCTTTACGGGTTTATTAGATTTTTTGACAGAGATATCCCTACTATCCTTAGAACGTGAGCGTGTCACGAATGTTAGACAGTTTATGAACGTTTATTCCCTTAACACGTTCGTCGCCACGTCACTCATATTTAAATTCGATGCTTGATTATAAACGATCAAAATAGGTATTTTGAACTATAATTAACGCTTTAATTAGTTAACTAAACAGTTACCAAAATTCAAGACGACTGGACGACGAACGTGTTAAATTGCTCATCATTTTGTACCAATGGGGATGAAAAAAATTAATTAACCGAATGTAAATTATGGTTTACAAATAAGTTCCTCAATTTCTTCACAGGTTCAAGCATAGTTCGAAAATGCTTTCGTTGCTTTACGACGTTTAAAATATCAAACGGTTTTCAAAATATTTCATCGTGAATTTTCACGTTACGTGCCACCAGTATACCTGAGTTGTCCCACTACCCTCATAAAGTTCATTATTATTGAGGAATTGAACCCGAGGCCTGGTTTTGTTGCCGTTCACGAAACTCCTCGAGCTAAATACGGTCCGCAGCAATGGGGTGCGCAGTCGTACGGAGTGTCGAATTTCATTTCAATGTTTCCAGTATATTGAGTAGGTAATTTGTCCCTTGGCACGTATAGACGAGGAGGGTTGAATATTTTGCATTTCCGTGTCCCACTGTGGAAGCTGCCGAGATTTCTTCCAATTCAATTCAACTTAACACCAAGACTCTACAATTCATTTGACACAAATATTTAACATAATTCCATCGTGCGTTTCACAAAATTTAACCACTCGGTTCGATCTATACAACTCAATTCTGCCTAGGTTAACTTCTGGTAAGAAAATGGAGCCAATGAACGTGTGCATCCTTTGCTAAGGAAACAAGAGTATCGAGATGATCATAATAAAAATAAGAACATCGATGCAACGTTCCTTCGAGGAACGTGAACGGACGCAGGTTTTGCATACACTGAGAGAGAAAAGTATATGATATATCTAACTATAATGGCATAGTAAGAAAATTATAGTTGGAAATATCATATTTATGGTAAATGTTACCATGATGTCGGTAATAATTATGATAGAGGCATAGTATAACCAACTATATTATGTTTTTACCCAAAATTGTGGTTATTTCAAGTAAAAATATAGTATGGTTGAAAATATATAATGGTAAGAAAAGTAACTATTTTATATAGTTAATGTTACCAGAATATTTCATACATAGTGATAAAACTAACTATATTCACATAGCACATTTTACTATACATATGGTAACAAGAACGGTAACAAGAACAAAGGTAACGGTTAATAATATAACCATTTCTACAAATCGTTCATTCTACTATATTTTGTATGGTTAAGTGAACCATAAAAATATGTTTGACGCCAAATCTAACTATAAAATATAGTGAGATTATAGTAAACCCAACCATTTCTTTCTCTCAGTGTAGCATATTGACAATAAGATTACTCAAAACTATACGTGGTATCGACGTGGAAAATGGAACGGATATGCGTAAACAAGTCTGCTGCCTTCTTACCTCGACGAGGTACGTGTGCGTCGCGTTGTACCGTGCGGTGCCCGACGGACCTCTACAGGTCACACTAATTGTTCTATTGCGGGCAATTTCACTACAGTTAGGTAGGACTTAAGTTTTTAAAGAGGTAACTACAATGTGGAGCAATCATCGGGGCTACGGACAGCACGAGGAACAAAGAGTCCCACAATGGGGCGAGTAGGACGAACAATCACGTCTCCGATCCTCGCGTCCTCTGTACCCTCTCTCGGCATCCTTACACCACCGTCTCCACCCCTCTCACCGACGGTCGTTCCGTTTTTAATTAAAACGGGAACACTTTAGGACAACCTTAGGTAGGTGTGGTACCACCCTTGCGAAGCGCTCACGGAAAATTTCTCAGAAACCTCACCGCCCTTCCTTGCAACTTCTCGGGGCCACCTCGTCGGTTCCTACCCTCTTGCTACCTTTATCCAACGTTTTGCCTACCCTCGTGACGAGTCGGTGGCCCACTCACGTGTACGTGCCATAATCCTCGTTCTATTGTTGTACGAGGGGGTGCAATAAAGAATTCTTGGATATTCGGATACCGACCAATCGACGCGAATTGGAAGAGTCGGAAAGAGAGAGAAATGCGCCGTGAGTTCTCCGCGTCAGATGATAATTAGTGGAGTAGTTAAATGAGATGGGTGGAGAGGGGTCGGATGAGCAGGTAAACTAGGCGGAAAAGGCATAAGGATTGGAGTGCGTACGTAATTTGTGATTGAGATTGGGAAAATTAGGTATTTGTCATGGTGTATAGAAGTATTCTTGGCGAACTTTGCTTCGTGCGAATTTTCGATGCGAGGCAATTACCGTGCCTTCGAGTAGGGGGTAGCAATCTTGTGCAACCGAAAGTAGAAAGAACAATACGTGGAATCGAAGAAAGAAACCTCATTTTCTGATCTCTCGGAATCTACCTGATTTCTCGTGAATTATCTACGATTTCTCGAATTAACGAGAGAATTTCGAAAAACAAAATGTCGAATAATAATGGAGCTACCGATCATCTTGTCTTCAGGATGTTTTGGTGAGCATCTTCGCGAAAGTCGTAAACTAATCGAGTAATTACCGCATTACCGCAGCTGCAATGGACCCCGTGGAGGGCCTGCTCCCAGGTTCGACAAACGGGGCTCCCTTTACCTCGCAAGAAGTGGCGACACCACGACAAAGTGCGCGACAAAGTGACCCATCGCAAACTGCCTTCAGAAACGGCGCATTGACTTTTGTCGCGTTATTGCCGTCGGACTACCATCGGTCATTCCGGCGGTACCGAGAGGTCCAACAAGATGCGCACTGTTACGTAAATTGCCGCAATTGCCGAAAGAATTGGTTACGCTGATAGTTCGAACCCTAAAGCTTCTCCGTGCGCATTGTGCCAAAGCGTAAGCGCGCGCTAAGCGTGCCACGGAGATTTCAAGGGTAGAGAGAAAAATGGACTCTGCACTGAGAGAAAAGTATATGATATATCTAACTATAATGGCATAGTAACAAAATTATGGTTGGAAATATCATATTTATGGTTAATGTTACCATAATGTGGGTAATAATTACGTTAGAGGCATAGTATGAGCAACTATATTATTTTTTTTACTGAGAATTATGATTATTTTGATTAAAAATATAGTATGGTTGAATGAAAATATATAATGGTAAGAAAAGTAAATATTTTATATAGTTAATATTACCAGAATATTTCATACGTAGTGATAGAACTATCTATATTGACATAGCACATTTTACTATACATATGATAACACGAACAAAGGTAATAGTTAATAATATATATAACCATTTGTATAAATCGTTCATTCTACTATATTTTCTATGGTTAAGTGAATTATAAAATATGTTTGACGCCAAATTTAACTATAAAATATAGTGCGATTATAGTAAACCTAACCATTTTTTTCTCTGAGTGTCGTTGACTCCAAAAGGAAAATTTACGTTCCTGCATTTTTCAAGGAACACATAATATGATTGTACCAAGAACGATGTCTTCGTGTGCATTCTGGTAGTACAGGTACATCGGTAGAATATAAAACGATATGGAGAAGAGACCTTGGATCGTAATTGGGCATAAGGTACAGGATCGATCTCTAATTAATTGTGCCTTTTCAATCGTTCAATTGTCTCTTCAATCGTGCAACGCGTCGAAAGAAACATTCATCTTCCACGAATTCCAATTCGTCGAACTCACATAAAAGTTGAGGTTTAATGCGCGAGATTTCGCGTACAAAGAGGCCTTTTGCGTACCAGGTCCCGTTCTCTCATCGCTCCTGCTATTATTATTACGAGCTCGCGCCACGAGCTCTTATTTTCTTCCCCCGTCGTGTTAATCTCTGTCAACTGGATTCGTACTATCACCGCAACCGATAATTTGATAAAAACTGCTTCTTTATCATTTAGCAGGCATTATCGCGCCCCACGGCGCATCGACAAATAACGCATCGCGAAATTAGAAATGGATGCGTGCTTCTCGGCGCGACCCATTTCGTTCTCGGAAAGAAATGACGAAAGTCTGGCCACATTGATCAATCGCAATAAGTGCAATTTGCGAATTATCGGGGTTTCGATAATTACTGCGATGTCGCGAGGAGAGCTTTAGAATTGGAGCGTTTAGATGAGTGGAAACGTGGGACGGAAAGAGAAAGATAGATAGAAGAAACGCGCGAAGTGTGAAAGTATACACGAGAGTGAGGGAAGAGGAGGGCGTAAGAGAGTTAGAGAGAGAGTGTGAACGAGAAAGAGAAATAGAAGAAGAAGGGAAGGGTGCAAGAGAGAGAGAGAGAAAGAGAGAGAGAGGGATACCCAACCGGAGGCGGAGCGTTTCCAAGCGGCGAGTGAAAGGGGCTTAAGGGACCGCAAGTGCTGGCTGCAAGCGAGTCAATATTGTGACACACGTCGCCTTCGGTGGGCCCACAGCCAGCTGCCATTATACCGTCGAGAGATTATCTGCGAACTTCCACCTATATCCACCCGTATAATCGACCTTGCAACGCGCGAGATTCCGTCATGGCGTGATTCTCTCTGTCAATCTCATATTTCGTCGACAGTTGAAGAAATCACGCCTGATCAACGTGTCACGGTTGACGTCGTGAAACTTCCCTAATCTCCTCGTGCATATCCAAATCATCGTGCAGTCATACAAAATGGAATTACGCGCAAATACAATAATCACAACCCTCGTAACTAATGCAATTAACAATGAATGGAAAAACGCGACTTTAAGAAAACGCACGAGATTCCATCATGGCGTGATTCTCTCTGTCAATTTCATATTTCGTCGACAGTTGAAGAAATCATGCCTGACCAACGTGTCACGGTTGACGTGTAACTTCCTTAATCTCCTCGCGCATACCCAAATCACCGTGTGGTCATACAAAATGGAATTACACGCAAATACAATAATCACAACCCTCGTAACTAATGCAATTAACAATGAATGGAAAAACGCGACTTTAAGAAAACGCACGAGATTCCATCATGGCGTGATTCTCTCTGTCAATTTCATATTTCGTCGACAGTTGAAGAAATCACGCCTGACCAACGTGTCACGGTTGACGTGTAACTTCCTTAATCTCCTCGCGCATACCCAAATCACCGTGTGGTCATAGCAAATGGAATTACACGCTAATACAATAATCACAACCCTCGTAACTAATGCAATTAACAATGAATGGAAAAACGCGACTTTAAGAAAACGCACGAGATTCCGTCATGGCGTGATTCTCTCTGTCAATCTCATATTTCGTCGACAGTTGAAGAAATCACGCCTGATCAACGTGTCACGGTTGACGTCGTGAAACTTCCCTAATCTCCTCGTGCATATCCAAATCATCGTGCAGTCATACAAAATGGAATTACGCGCAAATACAATAATCACAACCCTCGTAACTAATGCAATTAACAATGAATGGAAAAACGCGACTTTAAGAAAACGCACGAGATTCCATCATGGCGTGATTCTCTCTGTCAATTTCATATTTCGTCGACAGTTGAAGAAATCATGCCTGACCAACGTGTCACGGTTGACGTGTAACTTCCTTAATCTCCTCGCGCATACCCAAATCATCGTGCAGTCACACAAAATGGAATTACACGCAAATACAATAATCACAACCCTCGTAACTAATGCAATTAACAATGAATGGAAAAACGCGACTTTAAGAAAACGCACGAGATTCCATCATGGCGTGATTCTCTCTGTCAATTTCATATTTCGTCGACAGTTGAAGAAATCATGCCTGACCAACGTGTCACGGTTGACGTGTAACTTCCCTAATCTCCTCGTGCATACCCAAATCATCGTGCAGTCACACAAAATGGAATTACACGCAAATACAATAATCACAACCCTCGTAACTAATGCAATTAACAATGAATGGAAAAACGCGACTTTAAGAAAACACGCGAGATTCCATCATGGCGTGATTCTCTCTGTCAATTTCATATTTTGTCGACAGTTGAAGAAATCACGCCTGACCAACGTGTCACGGTTGACGCGTAACTTCCTTAATCTCTTCGCGCATACCCAAATCATCGTGCAGTCACACAAAATGGAATTACACGCAAATACAATAATCACAACCCTCGTAACTAATGCAATTAACAATGAATGGAAAAACGCGACTTTAAGAAAACACGCGAGATTCCGTCATGACGTGATACTCTCTGTCAATTTCATATTTCGTCGACAGTTGAAGAAATCACGCCTGACCAACGTGTCACGGTTGACGCGTAACTTCCTTAATCTCTTCGCGCATACCCAAATCGTCGTGCGGTCATAGCAAATGGAATTACACGCAATTCCCTAATCTCCTTGTGCATACCCAAATCGTCGTGCGGTCATACAAAATGGAATTACACGCGAATACAATAATCACCACCCTCGTAACTAATGCAATTAACAATGAATGGAAAAACGCGACTTTAAGAAAACACGAGACATGCCGTCATGGCGTGATTCTCTCTGTCAATTTCATATTTCATCGACAGTTGAAGAAATCACGCCTGACCAACGCGTCACGGCTGACGCGTAACTTCCCTAATCTCCTCGTGCGGTCATAGCAAATGAATTACACGCGAATATAATAATCGCAACCCTCGTAACTAATACAATTAACAATGAATGGAAAAATGCGACTTCAAGAAAACACTCAATTCCATTGTTAATTCCGCAAGGTGTACGAATCGTAAAGTAAGAACAAGAATTTGCATACCTGCGCATTGGCCTAGGTGGGAAACGGTTGTAAAGCGAGCTTCTAAAAATAAACAAATTAGACGGCGATCTCGACTCAGGTAGTAGAGCGTTCTATAAATTCGTCGTCGCGAGGTGAAGATATTTTGTAAATAATCTAAGCCCGCGAGATTAAGATCACCGCGCTTCTGGTGCTGTTACGTTCGCCGCTCAAGATCGATACCAGTTCGGGGGGCATAAATCAAAGACGGCAGCCGATAAATCGGAGCTCGCGCACGATTTATTGTAATAATGTAGTAATCGGAGGCGGAAGAGTATTTGAGTTGCTAATCGGCTTTGAATGGGACGGATCCCACGCGGTGGAATACACCAGGGGCGTTCACTCCGCCTCCTGCAACCATTTGGGTAAACGCAATAAACAAAGATTATCGATCTTAATCGCGCAAAGAGATGGAATAACTCACGTTTTTGGTACTAAATCATTGCACGCGCGAGCGCCTCGCGCGCGACCCGAGCTAATTTATGAACGCTTTATAATTGTTATACATTGTTGATTATTGCGTATCGTCACGTTACGACCGCGCAATAAAATAATATATTACGCGTATCAACTAACCTGCTATGTGGAAGATTCAAGTGGCTTCTTGTGGACGTGCCACGATGCTGCATTCGGGCTTGTAGGATCTATCGGGATCTAAACATAAAACGCTTCTGAGCCGATAGCATCGATCCTGCGACACGAACGATTTACGAGGCTGGAACGTGCAACTGGACTCGAGATGTAAGCTAGGCGTGTGAGCTTTTCGAATCATTGAAATACGATGTTCGCTGTATAAGTAGATACACAAGCTCGAAGTGCTCTCGAGTGGTAGATCGGAGAATCAATGATTTTGAGTAGTCAATAATCCACTGTAAATTTCGAAACGGAGAGACCGTACGTGGGACGATAATAAAGTTATACGATGACTGTCGGCTCGCAGTTTTTCCGTCTCTCTTTCACTCTTAGAAAAGTAAATATACTTAAAGCGGTCAGAAAATCATCGCTCGCGGGTATCCGCGTGTCGAAAAGTCTAGCGTGGATTTTTAAGCGGGAGACAAATCCTCGTGTCTCGCCTAAGAGTTTTATGACTCGAGATACGTGCAAGGGTACTTATTTGTGAACCTGGTCTTTCCGATTTTACTCGTGCCGTTGGGAGAAGTGGGTGGGTGGGTACCTGGCGGATCAATTGTTTTCCTCGTTTCGTCTACCTAAGGGCCCCGCCACTGACCAATCTGTAGTTATGCCCGAATCCAAATTGTTTCTGCAAATTGTTTCGCCGCGCGGACAGTTCCCCGCCCTCGACTTTACGATTAATTTATTCTCGGATTAACTCTTCTGGGCAAGAGGAAATATTTGAACAAGATTCGTATACTATTACACTGAGAGAAAAAAATGGTTGGGTTTACTATAATGTCACTATATTTCATAGTTAGATTTGGCGTCAAACATATTTTTATAGTTCACTTAACCATACAAAATATAGTAGAATGAACGATTTGTACAAATGGTTATATCATTAACAGTTACCTTTGTTCTTGTTACCATATGTATAGTTAAATGTGCTATGTGAATATAGTTAGTTCTATCACTATGTATGAAATATTCTGGTAATATTAACTATATAAAATAGTTACTTTTCTTACCATTATATATTTTCAACCATACTATATTTTTAGTTGAAATAACCATAATTTTGGGTAAAAACATAATATAGTTGGTTATACTATGCCTCTATCGTAATTATTACCGACATCATGGTAACATTTACCATAAATATGATATTTGCAACTATGATTCTGTTACTATGCCATTATAGTTAGATATATCATATACTTTTCTCTCCGTGTATTGTAGTTCCTACACCCATCTACCTATTACGTTACGCGTTTACATTTAACTACACGTGCTGATGTACTTGATACAGCAAACACGCGCATCTTTTACAAAAACAAATTTGTTCCTTCTTCTATTATTTCGATATGAGCTATTGATGATGTTTTCCCTTAAAAATAAATCAGTAATTTAATTTAGTGTTTTTTTTTCTCAATTACTTTAAACGTTGATATTTTAATTTAATATTGTATAGAGTGCTCTATGCGCGTACCTACGTTATATTTCAGAGCGCGGGTGATTAAATAGCATCAAACTTACTTGGTTCGAATAGACGTATCTATCTGTAGATTAAGTATAAAAAATAGTATTTTTCACGATAGGCGACTGGACGATTAAATCATACGCGTTAAATTCTAACGAAGCAGAAAGAACGATAGACGTACACCTAAGCGCGAATTTTAAATTACAAAATTCGAAAATCCATTAAAACCAGAAAACGAAATCTCGCCTTACGATTCAATAGATCCGCTGAAAAAAAAAGGAAACTTGCAACCTGCTTGGCTGCGAACTTCACGAAGACGACGAAGAATCGGTAAAAAAACACTTTACTCGACTTAAGAAGAAAAAAAGAAGAGACGAACCGACGGAAGGAAAATAAAAATACAATAAAAAACAAAGTCATCCAGTTGGCAACGAGTGAAGAGAATAATCCTGAGAGTGTGTATGAGAAAAAATACGAAAAACCGATGACAGATCGCCCGTTTCTGGGCTTTTACGTAAAGAAGCGCGAGGAGTTGGTGTCGTTCTAGGAGAAGGAGAGGAGAGGAGGCGTGAGAGAGCCGCCTTTCCAAGGATTTTATCATCCGATCATATCGTCGGCCACCGGGACGTCCGTTGGGCGCCATTACGGTCGACGACAGCGAGGGCCGACGCTGATTCGTCGAGGCTCGTCGCCGGTGGGAGCGCGTCGTGTCCGGAGGCGGACTCCACCTCGTCGTTCCGTCGCACCCTTCCTACTCACAGACGAGCGAGCAGTCGTCGGTGTAACATCGATGACATTCGAGACGTCATCGACGAACTTCGGAGTCACTTGTCAAAATCGATCGGAAGTGAGAAAGGCGCGCGCGCGCGCGTCCTAGCCCAGCTATTGGCAATAGTTAACCGAAGCAAGGCTAAGCGCCTTTAAGTGAGAGAAGCCGCGTGTGATGAGCATTGGTCAGTGTCTTGTGCAAGTGTCAAAGAGGGTTCGCCGGATAGCAATCGAGATCGAAGAAAAAAAACAGGCCAAACTCGTGGAGAGATCGTCATGGGGTATTCTCGACGAGTTTCCTAAGCTTCCGACCTGGAGGATGTCTCCTGGATCGTGCTAGGACATATAAAATACTTGTGCGCGAGGTACTCTCCTGGGTTCGTGTCCTCGATGCGCGGTACCAGTTTGCGCGCGCAACATCATCATCTTCTACGTGGTCGGTCGTACGCGTTGAACGAGAGGCGCGTTTGGTGTCTTGGGTTGAGAAGGTTTGAGTAGAGAGATCGGGTGGCTTTCAATGACGGACATCAGTAGTATCGGCATGGTGTCCTATTACAATCCGCTCGCGATGTACCGCCAGCAGCAGCAGGCAGCGGCCGGTGGCCAGCAGCCGCTCACTCAGCAGGTGCAGCAGCACGCACAGGCGCAACAGGCGCAGCAACACGTTGCCACTGGGAGCGACGGTAGTCAGCAATATTGGTACGGCTATCCTCACGGGCATCCGCACGCCGCTCATCATCATCAGAGCGCCAGTGCCCAGCAGTATCTCGAACACACGGAGGTACTCGCGTCCTGGCCGCCACATCCTCACGCCCACCACTACTCTCATCTTCAGTACCAGCACCACCAAGTCTACCAGCAGCAGCAGCAACAGCACCAGCAACAGCAGCAGCAACTGTCAGGAGTAACGGACTGGACGAGCGGCGACGAGACCAATCCAGGAGTGGGCGCGGGCGAGCCCAGTCCACCGATAACCGTCAGTGGCAGCGAGATCAGCAGTCCTGGCACACCCTCCACCCCACCTGCTAATAACAACAACACCATTAGCAGCAACAACAACAATACTACGCCCATGAGACCGGTGCAGATCAGGAGCCCGTACGAGTGGATGAAGAAACCTTCCTATCAAAGTCAACCCAATCCAGGTTGGTTCGGTTGTTGTGTTTTCTGTTGGTTAATGGAGACTCTTCGAGTAGAAGGAGATTTTAATTGATGAGCGCGGTTCCTTGGGCGGGATAGGGTTGCTTCGTGACTTGGTTGTCGAGCGAATTCAAGTCGACGAGGATTCTACGAAATTCGTCCCGCTCCTCTGTTTACCACCGAGGCTGACCGTGACTAACCCCAACGCGATGCAACTGCGTATGTCAAATTAAGCGCTGACGCGCATGATCGATGACGCGGAATTAAAATGAGGCTGGCCATGGGATCGATAAGATTGCAAATGCCAATTAAATGTGTCGGTTGTCCGCTCGCGTTCTCTCGTTGTCTCCCAGCTCCCGGTGCTCGGTGCGAATGAAAATATTTTCATTCATGGGAAAGATAAGGAAGATTTCATTAGAACCGCCATACCGGGTTGTTTGAGTAGGGTTTCTAAATCGAAACATTTGATATGACGAGTCTCTTTGCAGAGCAAATTCAATATTAAAGGGTGTGTAATAAAAGGGTTCGTAAGGGGTTTCGGCTTGTGGAACGGAAGCTACCCCGTTGGGTTCTCCTTTTTTTTTTTTAATTTTTTCAAAGTGCGGCACTGGTAAATAATCACGGACCGAAAGTAGACTCGAGACACTTCGCTACTCGTTGTAACGCGCCGCGCAAATGCAACGTTCAAGTAATTTTCAGTCACCTCGGCTATGGCCACGCGTTACCTAGAGTTTCGATCGTACGAAGGTGTCACATGCTTTTTCGAACAGTTTTGTTTTTATCTTATCTCAAGTTTTCAGCCAAATGTAGAGACACATCTGCCTAAAGTCATACGTGATTTAGGGCCAGAACTTACGAAAGTGATTATGCAAATAGCACGGCTAACGAGTATTACGAAGCGTGAATTAAAGACAAAAGGGGGTATTAACAATGACGACGTGTTTTCTGTTGACGCGGGTTAAAGGAAATTCATCTCACGCCTCTACCAGAGAAAGGAAATTATGTGCATAAGGTATTATCGCTGCGCCAATAAGTACGCGGTAATATTAATCGCTATAAATCTTCTCTTCTTCGTCCAAAATTCTGCGATCAACCGGTGCTATTATCTTTCCAATGATAACCTTTGCAAATCTAAATTTAACGTTACAACGGAAATCTTTCTAGACCGTCTCGCAGGCATTCTAACGTAGACTCACTTCGCTCCGAGTACCGATCGAAACTCCCATTTTTCTGGAACAATTGTCAATTTACCTTCACGGACTTAAAATCGCAGTGACGCTAATTTAGTTAATCCACGTCTAAGTTGAAGAATCCCGAGTAGAATTTGAACATCGTTGCTGTCTAGTTCAGATATAGAAAAAACGAGATATACATCGGAATTGTCTATTTTTTGTGTGTAGTAGTGGGCTTGAAATGTAACGGTCACTTCTACCAGTGGCTGCATCAAAAAAACTGGCTACTACTTAGATAGAAAATTTAAGATATGTAAATGTAGTAGTAACCTAGCCTGGGCTGGACAGGAAGTAGCAAAATAAAATAAACTTCTGGATAATTCTTATTTTTTGCCAACGTATCGTTGTTCCTGAAACGCCGGTAAGTAGGTGTTCAATTTGCTTAACGATTACTTGTATTTTTATTGAATTGAAAAATCCACTTTTATATACCTTCTTGGGTGAGGAGATTCGAACCTGAGACCTCTAGCTCACGGAGCCTGTTCCCTTACACATAGACCACAACTCGGATTGTTGTGTGAGAGAGAAAAGAGTGAGATGATCCACAAAAGTAAGGAGTTTCTTTATAAGTGTACGGCACTCGAAGAGTATTTATTTATTTAAAAATAATTCGACATTGCTAGTGCCTCGAACTCTTTGGAATATGTTGTAGTATGTCTACAGCTATCCAGAAAACATTTTATTTCGACATGAACTCCCTAATTTTGCGCAGCATCTTACTTTGCGATGATAAACTATTTTTGTTATAGTTTTTTCGCCTGAACTCTTAACATTTCATGCCCAGGACGTTGAACTCTTCGAAATATCACTCCTGTACGTTGAAAGATCGAAATTCGGTGAGATGCAATCAAGCCATACGCGAAGTTCGCATCTCGTTTTTTAAAACGAGATTTTTGGTGTAAATCATTTGAACTATTGTTAAAACTTGTAAGAATTCCTTGAACTTTGCTGGATGCAAGTAAATTTGAAATTTTTTCATGAGATGCTGACAGTTGAGATGTTAGGTTCACACCGGTGTCGTCAAGCTCGTGAGAGATTCGCTGACTAATTTAAAAATGCTAGTGGCGATCTAGTAATTGGATTATATTTTCTGGGAAAGACAGCACCATCTAGTATCATATTTTCTATGTATTACTACACAACCGCTACGTCAGTAAAACTGTCTATAAATTCTTATCTAGTACTGACCTAGCTGCTAGCAAGAAAATGTAATCTAGTCAATACTATCTACCTACTAGGTTTCACATCGGACGTACTAGATTCATTTCTACTCGGGATGTCGTGCGATAGAACGCACGCGTGAAAAAAACGGCTTAGGTGTGTATGTACTTATAAACGGTATCTCAAACCGGTGTAACCGTGCCTTGTGGCGTTTAAAGGGTTTATACTCGTATCTCCGAAGCGGGTATTCACGAAAAATCACTATTAAACTAAGGAGCAGGGCGGCGGGAGGATGTCCTACACGAGTATCGCGTACCCGGCTATAAACACGTCTCGCCGTTCTAGATACGACCAAACAATGTAAACACCGGTAACAGACGGGCAAACATCTAATTGCTCTCAAATATTTGTGAGATAATCTCGCGTGGGCTCTACTCGTCGTCAACCTCGATTTTCCACCGAGACTATCCCGGGACTCGGCATTCCGGACGTTGCGTTGCCTGGGTCCTGAGTCAACACTGGCCCAGACCGAGAGAGAATCAATCCTTTAAAGGAATCACGAAAATCGAGATGTCGGCGAACGTTTTTACCGAGAGACGGGATCGAAAATCGTCGACCTATACTCCGTTTGGACCCGTCGCGCTCCGACTCGGCGCGAGCCGATACCTCAAAGGAGGTGCCGACGCTGAAAACACGAGAGACTCTGGATACGATCGACTCTAATGCGCTCTCTCGTTCCTCCTCGAGGATTTAATTTTCAACGCGTCTCGAAAAGTCGCGAATTGGTACGCGAATTTCATTGGGTCGTGCATAAAATGTGAGTTACGGTGTTTCCGGTCTGGTAACGACGTATTTACGTGGACAGGATTGAGAAAGTAGGAGCATTAGGAGCATGTGGAACCGTTATCAGCAGCGTCGAGCCACTCAGATTGAGCGCCACACCTGTTTTTTTTTTTCTATTGTTGCAGCGTGCAATGTTGCTGCAACCTGCAACGCGAGTTCGGCTCCCACGCTGCACGAACTCTGCGCACTCGACGTTCTCGGTAGGAATAAGAAACTACATTAATTATGAACGAATGATTGTACCTTTGTCCGTTGTTTCTAGCTCGTCTGTTCGTAACGATATCGCGTTCTTTAGAGGACTTGGTCCGTGTTGCATGCGTTACTCGTTGTGCGTTCGTTTCGCATGTTGTTCAGCGCGCATGCTTTTTTTCCGTATGAAAATTGTCGGCAAGACAGAAGGAGAAATCTCGTATTTTCATACCCACACATCGTCCGAGGATTCACGTTATCCATGCTTACTGCATGCTTAGACGCAAAGCGTAGTAGACAATGTGGACATTTGTTGTTCTGTGCATTAGTTGGTTGGAAATGTTAATGTAGACGTTAGAAGGATAATAATCCAATTTTAGTGATCCACTGCTAGATATTTACCGTTTATCTTGCATAGAATTATAAAATAGTATTGTATTACTTCACGAGCGGTACCTCGCATTGATCTTTTTATACTAAAAGTGGCTCCTGATACGTGCTCCAAATTTACAGCTTTCGAACCACAATAACTCGAAATTGCATTTTACACGATTGCTGTTGAATTCACTGGAGGGAAATTTTAGAAACCGAACTTTGTGACGAGAATGGTGAAATCATCTCGTGGATCGCACAAATGATAAGCACCCTGTGCCGCGCCCCACACATCCCCTTTCTACCCACGACCGCGAAGGGTGTGACTTATTACGTTTCAAGGCACAAACGCGACATTAATTTTACCTTAGCACGTCGATCCACCTCCCATTTTCTCTCGTGCACGAGGACTCCCCTCGTCGGTACCACCTCTCGCGGTTGCGTGTCACGAAATGGTGTCTCGACATGGAGTCGGTACCCGTAGCCTCGCGGTCCTCACCCTTTTTTCACCTTCCACGGCCTCGTCGTTCCTCTCTCCTCTTCCTCACCTCACATCTCTCGTCCGCGATTCTTCCTCTTACGGTTTTCACGACCGTGCGACCCTCCGATACCTTCCAACGGCTATTATCTGCATTTTATGGTTATATTGCAGGAGGCGGCCAGCTCGCTCCTTCGATATCTCCTCGCACAACTGCTTTAGCCTCGCGCGATTCGCGTATTAGTTTCGTGCCCTCGAGGAATCTGAGCCATTCTCTCGCGCGTACGACGAGCGAGACATTAACGGCCTCTCCACGATAAATCCGTGTCGCGCATTAATGAAATGCAACCGCCGCGTCGCACCAGTCTCCCCTTTTCCCGTGGGACCGAGCGCTTGTTCCGTCGGCCGTTCGAGATTATCAAAAACGCGCGAGCCTGTGACCACCAGTGCGCAGAAGACAAACGGATTTGGTAGGAGAGTCGAAGCTTGTTCGACTCGGAAGCGAAAGTGGAGGTTTGATTGATTCGGTGCGGGATTACCGAATCATTCGATTTTTTTAATTCATATTTGTGAACGTTGCTCACTGTAATCGAAGAATCTTTGGTGCATTTTGTAGTACCCAGTCGCGTAAAGGCGTTAACACTAGATTTGACTGGTTCAAATGAGAAATCGTGTTTATAAAAAATGTTCGGTAAATTTAGTGTTAATAACGTGTATGCGTGCCGGACGAGACTGTTTTTTAGAACGAGAGTCAAGAAGGTTCTCTCGTTATGCGACATTGCGTGCACATTTTTTTAAGTGTCTTTACTTCTCTCCGTTGCACGCGAGTTCTCTCTTCTTTTTCGTTCTACATCGTGTTGTTTTATTAAAGCCGCCATTTTATCCGTGGTCGTGCGCGATCGAATGGAACTAGGAAATATGACACTTTGTCGCGGCACATTTTATGGATATCGCACATTTGACATTTCTCGCAAGTTCTTCAAAAAACAATTCCTCGCTCAATTTCATCTCTCATAGATCGGTCATTGTCTACCGAATGTACACTGAGAGAAAAAAATGGTTGGGTTTACTATAATCTCACTATATTTTATAGTTAAATTTGGAGTCAAACATATTTTTATAGTTCACTTAACCATACAAAATATAGTAGAATGAACGATTTATACAAATGGTTATATTATTAACTCTTACTTTTGTTCTTGTTACCACATGTATAGTAACATGTGCTATGTGAATATAGGTAGTTCTATCACTATAAATAATATAGAAATATTCTGGTAATATTAACAATATAAAACAGTTACTTTTCTTACCATTATATTTTTTCAACCATACTATATTTTTATTTGTAGTAATCATAATTTTGGGTAAAAACAATATAATTGGTTATACTATGCCTCTATCGTAATTATTATCGACATTATAGTAACATCTACCATAAATATCATATTTCCAACTATAATTGTGTTACTATGCCATTATAGTTACATATATCATCTACTTTTCTCTCAGTGTAATTAGTACGATAGTAGATAACGAAACGATCAACTCTCTTCGCCCTTTTAGATAAACTCGGACGAAGCTTTCGTCTTTTCAGGACGATTCTCCGTATCCTTGAGATCGCGCTCGAACGAAAGAAGACTCAAAAACAATAGAATTGATTATACTATGTCTCTATCGTAATTATTACCGACATTATAGTAACATCTACCATAAATATCATATTTCCAACTATAATTTTATTACTATGCCATTATTTAAATGTATCATATTTCTTTCACGTGTAATTAGTACGATAGTAGATAACGAAACGATCAACTCTCTTCGCCCTTTTAGATAAACTCGGACGAAGCTTTCGTCTTTTCAGGACGATTCTCTGTATCCTTGAGATCCCGCTCGAACGAAAGAAGACTCAAAAACAATATAATTGATTATACTATGTCTCTATCGTAATTATTACCGACATTATAGTAACATCTACCATAAATATCATATTTCCAACTATAATTGTGTTACTATGCCATTATAGTTACATATATCATCTACTTTTCTCTCAGTGTAATTATTACGATAGTAGATAACGAAACGATCAACTCTCTTCGCCCTTTTAGATAAACTCGGACGAAACTTCCATCTTTTCAGGACGATTCTCCGTATCCTTGAAATCGCGCTCGAACGAAAGAAGACTCGATTAAACGATTCGAGCGCGAATGTGATGAAAATGGGTGAAAGGGGAGAGGGGTGGCCGTGGTTCCCCACGCTTTCAAGAAATTCCGAGTAAGAAGTAGGTCCGGGAAATCCTACGAAAATTGCAAATTGTACGATTCAGTGAGTTCTCTCCCTCTCTCCTTCCTCTCTCCACTATCCTCGCGCACCCTACGAAACGAGGAAACTTTAGGAGGGTCTTCGTCGCACTGCTGACCCTTTTACATTGTGCATTGTCGGGCATGCCGACTGGCCGCAACTCGGGTACCGACAATTAAATTCGGCGTCGCGTTCGCAAGGGGCAATATAATAATAAGGCGCAGGGTGGAGGAGGGTCGTACCTTCGGCACGTCGGATACCTACGAGGACAGTTTCGGCATACCCGCGCCTTCCTCCTCGTGGCTGAGAAGGTCGAAGAGGACTCGAGGAAGCGACGAAGCATCGTGCTATACGGTACACGGTGAACGACTTGGTACAATGTGCACCTTCGGCGCGCAACTGTAAGCGTTCCTTCGCCATTGTTTTCGTGGAGTCGGCGTCTTCGGGCATTGTGAACGGTCTACTAAGGACTTAATCTCTCCAATAAAATGCGCTACCGCTGCGTGGACGGTAGAACGAAGGAGAGAGCAAGAGCGATGGGGAGAAAGAAGGAATGCAACGTGAGAGTTTAACCACTCTTCTAGACTAAGGACGAAGGAAGAGGCCCTTCGGATGACCCTCTCCTCCTATACCACCTTCACCTCGTCCTCGAGTCGTCGTAAAAGTCGAATTCATTCTTCGAAGCACGTTAATCCGCGGAAATGCGCGAGCCGGTGCGGACGAGGAGGAGGAAGCGAATTACGCTTGTGAGACGCGTCTGTCAATTAACGCGCGTTACTCGACGAGTGATCTGCCCATAGACGGAGATAAATTATCCCGTTTCGTCGGATCGTTTTACGGTGCTCTCGGCAAATTATCGTTCCGCGTTAAACGATCGTATCGAGTCAACGGGATAAAATCAAATCGTATAAAATCAGAGGATTCCGTGCTCGGTCTTCCTTTCGCTTCCGCGTTCGAATTCGCATCAATCGGACGAATTTATATTCTTGCCACTATCACGTCTTGAGAGACTTATTATTAATCGCTTAAGATTACCACGCGGATCGGTATTTAAAATTGTACCGGACGTGTCTTCCGCATAAATTGTCTACGCGGAGGGTAGTCGAGGTTGGTGCACGAGCGACGAGGGGCGCCCAGTGGACACTCGATGCGAAGTCGTATACAAATGTGAGGTGGCACAATAGAGGTAATTGTGATGCCACTGACGAATGGTACCCGTGCGGATCCAGGAGCGTATAGCCACATACGCGCGGTGAATCCTGGATCGAGGGTGAAGGTGGGGGTGGACAACCGCGACCGACGAAGCAGGGTGAAGGAGGATCGAAGGAGAGGGCGTGGAGAGGAAGAAGGACGGAGTGGGGTCGAGGGGTGGTTTGAAGCTACCGAACGCTCACAGGGAAAGCAGGGCACGCGCTTTTGCCATTTCGCGCCGCGAAATGGAAGAGCAAATGCTGTAATGGGGTGGCAACGAGTCCCACGAGTCCCGTTCTTCTCTCCCCTCGCTCGGCGCCTCGCTTTTTCTTCTCCTACCATTCTCTCTCTCCACCCCTTCCCATCTCACTGTCTTCTCCGTGCGATTCTCCTACCACTCGCGTCCTCCTACGAACATTTTCATCCCCTCTACGATATCCCGGTCGAGCACCACATCTCGCAGATTCGAAAGGCGCGAGGTTCGACGGTGTAAATGAATTTACGCGACGGGATAAAAATGATCGCTTTATAAGGATTGGAGATTTTAATGATTTTTACTTGGAACATCGATTGACGTTTTTACGGCGAGTCGAAGCAATTTTATGGCGCGTTCTTGCGAGTTAAGTTTAGTCGATTGATTTTAGTTGATCAGCAAAAGTTGAACGAAAACTGTAGTGAGAACCTTTTTTTTAATAGAGTTGATGAAGAAAAGTTTGATCCAGTCCAACTTTTGGCGATCAAATGATGAATCATTACGAATTGTTTTTAAGTTGAAACGTGCCTTGAAACTTGTGAACCTCGGTTGACTGTCACCCTCGTTTTTAACTGACCATCCCACGCGTCCGTACCTGTAGAACTTTGCACACAACTGCTTTCGACGCCATTGTAGAACTGAAACGATCGATCAGTTTCTACTGAAACGTGTGAACAAAAACTGATTCAAGTGGTATTCGACTTTTGTTGATCAACTAAATTTGATTCGTGAGAATGCACCTTTACCCGTAACTGCAGTGAGGATTTCTCTTTCGACAGAGTCGATTAACTTTGTAGTTGATCAAGAAAAGTTTGATCCAGTCAAACTTTTGTCATTCAAATGATTTCAAGTTGAAACATGCCTTGAAACGTGTGAACCTCGGTTGACTGTCACCTTCGTTTTCAACTGATCAGGCCACGCGTCCATACCTATACAATTTCACAAACAACTGCTTCCGACGCCATTTTAAAACTGAAACGGTCCATCAGTTTTTACTGAAACGTGTGAACAAAAACTGATTCAAGTGGTATTCAACTTTTGTCGATCAACTAAAATCGGTCAACTAAACTTCACTCGTGAGAACGAGCCTTTACCGTCGCGCGTCGGCGTCTCGATGTTTGGCGAACACTTGCCTGCAGATTGATAGTTGGCGTCTCTCGCGCAGATAGTGGAGCACGGGACGACCGAAGCGTTCCGGAAACACGAGAGAGGAAAGCATCGAGAGCGTCACGTCGTCGTCGGTTCTCTTTTTCGAAAAGAGCTATCGTCGAGTGACACATGCCGTCGGCGACGCGCGTCGCCTCGGTTTAGACGTGGCTTAAGCTATCTCCGTTAGCTTAAGTCGAGTGACCTACTTTGTGCGTCGTACGCGAGATCAGCGCGAGTAATTTCCTTTTATCGTGCCGATCGATTTATTCTCGTTCCGCGTACCGAGATCCTTCTGCATCTCCCTCACTTGCAGCTCTTGCTCTCTCTTTTTTTCTCTGTTTCTCTGTCTCACACGCGCAATGCCTCTCTCTCTCTCTCTCTCTCTCTCTCTCTCTCTCTCTCTCTCTTTCCGAGGTACACAGCTCCGATACCTCCGTTCTATCTTTTCATAACTCTCATATTACATCTAGGACATGGATTTAGTTTTGATCGATACATTTGTTCTTCTTCGATCATACTTGATTTTGTAGGTTTTGTAAGTTCTTGATTTTGTAAGTTCTACAGATTGTGTGTCTGTCCATTCCTCTCTCTTCTTTTTTCTTCATTAACACGTTGACTGCCACGGAACATTGAATTTTGGCGACTGTTTAGTTACCTATCTAAAGCGTTAGTTATACTTCCAAATACCTATTTTGATCATTTATAATCAGGTACTGAAACCGTCACCCGAATTCGGGTGATGTGGCAGTCAACGTGTTAATGCACCTGGATGCGCAATATAATGTCAGTCCCTTTCACACAAACGTCTTTTAGCCAACAACGATTTGGCTGAACACAGGCCACGACCGAAGCGTACGATTAATGTCTGTCGATTTCTCGGAAGGCATTAGTGTTTCCTAAAATAGTCTCGGATCTAACGATGTCTTCTTAAGCTATACTTGCGTTTGGATTACTCGAAGTCTGTACTATCGTGGGATGTTAGTTTACTAGAGTGCTAGAATTCTCGCGAAGCGACCTATCCGAATGTGTTCTTTACGATGCGTATCGCGTTGATTGGAAGTAGGTTGCAATATTCTTCGCAGCGAAGAGAACAAATGAAAACTTGATAGACGCAGTAGTATGCACGATCGGTCGAAGCGAATTAAGCTCGTTCGACACGCAAATTTATACGAAGGTATCCTGATTCTAAGCGCACGATGACTTTAATCGAATTACGGAACTTCAAATCTATTCCACCGGTCTGTCCATCCGTGTGTCACAATTCTGTTAACCCATAACATAATTATTCTATGTCGAGTGTCACATTTCTTACGCCAACTCCAATGTCGAGCCAAACTCAACATTATGCAACGGAATTTCTAAAATATTTTAAAACCTTTTTGTAAAACAATTTATTTTTAAAAAATTTTATTTTAGAATTTTATTTTCAGAAGTGCAGAGGGTTAAACCGATAAAAAGATAATTATTGCAATCTCACCGATACCTCGCACTCGAATCATTCTAATCAATTGAAACGTTTAAAACATCATTTTTACGACCCCTGAGAAGTCACGTCGTTGCAACGAAAGCAGAGTGCTCCGGGAAACTACTCGTGAAGCGAAGCTGCTCCTTAGAATTTTTTCACGATGTCGAGCCGCAATTGCCATCGGTATCTAAATAAACCTACGACACGAGTCGATCGAAATAATCGGAGGCGAACGATTAGATAAACCGCGCGCATCGGTAGTTTATCGCCTTCCATGTATTCTCCGAATGCAATTGCGATCTTTCTCTATTATTATTATCCACGTGGACGACGTCATTATTATTGTCATCAGTAGTCGTGCCAGAACTTGTACACAGTTGGAGTATACCTTGGCCACTACTGGTATGTGATACGGTTACGTCATTCGGAGCGCCGGTAAATCGCCTCCTTCCTTTCCCTTCTCGTTCTCTCTCGCACGGATAATGGACAGTTCCGATATCGCAGGAGATGAAAAAGACCGACCGTAATCCTTCCTGACTCACCCCCAGCCCCCACTTTCGCGCGTAGAAACCCCGTGGAACCGAGAGGAAGGAAACGTTGAAGTGCTCGTTCGCTTTCCCCCCCGAAGGAACCCCCCGGGAGATCTCGACCGAGCGGAGGACTCGTTGGATCTGAAAACTTTTCGCTCGCGACGTCTTCCGACGTCGCAAAAAAAAAGGCGCCTCAAACTTTTGCTTTTTCGCGGAGACCGTTGTCTACGCGGGATGCGGTCCAACGGAGAACCCTGGCTGAGAATTTTCGTACGTATCTCGATCGTGCGAATACACTGAGAGAAAAGTATATGATATATTTAATACTAGAAATACCGACCAGTCAATATGACCGGATGCGTTAATTTTTCACGGGAATTTATTTTTAACATTAGAACTACCAATTTTGATTTTCCTATGAAAACTTCTCTTGTTGACTGCTCATTTTAACAGAGAGAACGTTTATTTTATCACTGAGCTCCCATTTACTTTTGTTTTCATATGGAAATTTCTTTTGTTGACCAGTTATTTTGACTGGCTCGGTAGTTCTAGTGTTAACTATAATGGTATAGTAACAAAATTATAGTTGGAAATAGGATATTTATGGTAAATGTTACCATAATGTCGGCGATAATTACGATAGAGGCATAGTATAACGAACTATATTATGTTTTTACCGAAAATTATGGTTATTTCAACTAAAAATATAGTATGGTTGAATGAAAATATGTAATGGTAAGAAAAGTTAATATTACCAGAATATTTTATACATAGTGATAGAACTAACTATATTCAAATAGCACATTTTACTATACATATGGTGACAAGAACAGAGGTAATAGTTAATAATATAACCATTTGTATAAATCGTTTATTCTACTATATTTTGTATGGTTAAGTAAACTATAAAAATATATTTGACGCCAAATTTAACTATAAAATATAGTGAGATTGTAGTAAATCCAACCATTTTTTTCTCTCAGTGTATCGTTGAGTAATTGCAATGGAAATTTTCGAAGGAATCTTACAATCAGTGAAACACGACGATAGAATTTGGCATACGAAGTTCTCAGTCAATAAATAGAGTAACAACATCGTAACTTGTGTTCGATAAGCACGGACTAAACACAGTCGATATGAGCATGGTGAATGGAGAAGAATCACGACAGAAAATTTTTGTTGCACATCGTGGAATCGTGTATTTTCAGTGTTTCGAACACCGGTAGATATCGCAATTAATTAATTATAACAATCGGACGATCGTCAAGATTTCAAGCGCGTGGTATCTGTTGTTGTTATTGACTAATTGAGAGTCGATTCCGGCTTTGATTTCACTTCTTTGGATTCTTTCGTGCGACCGAGTAATCCGCGAAATCATCTATTCATTGTTTTCGCTTCACGGAAAATGAATTGAATTTCTTACACCGAGATACGCACCAACGCATTCTCTCCGCAGAATAGAGTAACGATTACCACTAGAACTATCTAAATTTGTCGAAATGACCGTCAACAAGGTAAACTTTTATTTGGGCAAAAAATTCAGTAGATCTACGGTCAATTACACGGTGTTCGTGAATTTATTGTGTCTCACGGTAATGGTGAACAATACAGAATCGACAGATACGTACCGACCGACGGCGGAAGAGGCGTCGAAATTAATCGTTCACGATAATTAAGATATACTTACGCGACGACAATCAACCGCACTTTGTCTCATACACAGCTCAACGAACTTTTCCAGAAAGTTAGATGTAAGAACACAGGCGTAACGATCTCTACGGTGCGCGTGTAACGTGGTATTGACGAAACACGGGGAACGAATGGTACGGGCGAGCGAGTAGCACGCGGGATTATCGTAGATATGAAAAGTTAGGAGGACCACCGGTGATAACGATCGGTCGCGATTTAAGTATACATTCCTCGTTTGTATCCATGCGCTACGGTGATTCTTTCTTCGCGTTTGCACAATCCACCGTTAAACACGTGCAAAAAAGGAAGCAACATGAACTTCTCGGACTCCTACACCAAGTTCTTGGAGTCGCTATCGCACTCGCAATATTTGAATTCCCTTTACTTACTGAGATTACGAGGCTCCGCTGTTACAACTCTAATATTTCAATTCCGTCGGCACGCGCTCCAAAACTTCGTAAAGTTTCGCAAGAGCGTCTCGCTTATTAGATTCGTTCTAATGCTCCGGCTTACAGAGTTTTCTCCGACTTCTCGGCTAAAGCGGAGATTATTCTCGACGATATTCGCAGTAGTGGCGCTTCATCTCGTATAAATTATCGAAGTTTTGAAATCGATTGGACAAACTCCTCCAAGGCAACGTTGCTCGACGAAATCTTTATTAACGAATGCCGTGTGACAAAAAATTGTATACTAAAAAGTCACCGAGTGCACATACGGATTTATCATTCTCCGTTTACATCGTACCACTCGACGACTCGGTGTATACACAGACAGAAAACAAAAATCCACCGGCTCGACGTAATATTAAAATTAGATGCCACTTGGCTGACAATTTTGTCCAAGATTCTTCCAAGATTCAGTCAATCGTGAATCTTGCAACACGGGCACGCGTACCTCTAGCTACGTCACTGCGTTCAGCCTCTTCTTCTCCTACGATGTTCACGTGAATTCGTCGCACCGCCTAAGAAATCGTACGTGTAATCGAAAAGTGATCCTAACTGAAAATTCGTCATGTACTCTCATCGTCTTTCTCCACTCGTATTCATTGGTCTAAGACTCTCTCTCACTCTCTCCTCCTACGAGCACCTCTGGCCGACCAGCCATGCTGGATCCACCTATATACACGGTCGAAAAGTCTAAGGTCGAAGCCTATTCGTGATGCCTCGAAGGCCTCGAGCCCCTCTTATCGAGGAGTGGTGGATTAACGTGCACGCCTTTGATCTCGCCGGCCCGGCCTTATCTAATCTCCACGGTTTCCTCTCTCTTTCTCTCTCACCCGCTCTTCACCACTTCTCTTTCTTTCTCCGTCTCTCTCTCTCTCTCTTTCTCTCTTCTTCCGCTCTTCCTCGCTTTGCCTCTTCTTTCCACCTCCCATCCCCGTTTCCTGTCCCTCGTACCTTCTTCCCTCTCACGGTTCACGACTCGTTTCCGCGTACCACGCGACGGCACGACGACGGCGACGATTATACCTTGCGACCTGTTCGCGAGCAGTCGTAAGAATTCCAATGCCAAGAAGGTGTGCGTGTGTGTGAGAGAGAGAGAGAGAAATAGAGAGAGAAAAAGAGAGCGAGAGAGAGAGAACAAATTCTTTCCAAGCATCCGCGTTCTTCTTTCTCCGCTTCTTCTCGATTCTCTTTTGTCGCTTCCCTTCACGCGCATCGTCCTTCGTTCACCTGACAATGAGAGGAGGCGTCGATTAGCCACGCGTCTATTACCACTCTCTTCTCTCCCGCTCGAAGAAGGATCGGCAATTCCTGAATGTTTCAACGTCGGTGGGCAGGTGAAGAGAAATAATTTGTTCCGGTCATAGAGAATGTTTGTCCACAGTTCGTCACGCCTTTCATCGGCATTCTCGAACGCGAAGTTACGTCCAGCCTTAGCAATAAGACAATCACTTTACTTTTCGACGAGAAATGAAAATTATTCGCTACTCGTGTGAAATCATTCGTTCGCCTTCGTTCGTTCTTCTTGGTACCACACGCGTGTAAACACACGTAGTCGGTACGTTCGTAAGTAGTCAATACAAATACGGTATCGTAGTAATCGTCCCTCGATACGATTACCTACATGTGTTTACGTTCGCGAGACATTTAACAAGCGTATTATCGTAGGATTCTGCGAAAGGAATTACGTTCACGAATCGACGTCAGACGCGACAGTCGTTAAACGAGAACTTGTACATTGATTTACTCCAAAACTCGAAAAGATGATTTTTTACAGTACCGGATGGTTCTCGCATTTATGTTCCATGGCACACGATTAGGAGGAAGATTTTTCTAAAAGTTAGTCACTATTTTGAAACGTCTCTTCATCTGGGATGCTTCGAAATTTAACCGTGGGTTGATATCGTTGCAATTTGTTGTCGATACCGTGCAGGAACGAAACAAGTGGGAAAAAAGGGAAACATTTTTTTTTTTTTTAATCTTTAACTGGTATCACCTGATTCAATTGTTAAAGAAGAATATATGTAAAGAGAGACAGCGCATTCTATTGCTTGTTAGCAAAATTACATAACATAACATTCTAAGAATCCAATTTAACCGTGTTGATATCAGTTAAAGGTTAACATAGACGACTACGCGTGGTCGCTAACACGTTGTCGCACATTTTCAATTTGACGATCGTGCTCAGAAAGACATTTTTTTTCAATTCTTTATGATTGCCACGTGAAATTAAGCATCAGTGGTATGTGTGGAAATGAAAATGATCACATTTTGTTACAGTTATCCCATGAAAACTTTCGACGGCTATAATTGTCATTTGCCTAGATATCGCCAAAAATCGGACGGCTATGGCCGTCATTTGCGGCAACGTGGTAATGCGCGAAGAGGAAATCGTCCTCGGACTTGTTCGCGGTGCCGTTTCATTTAAAGTTATTCGTGGAATCGGTTGGAAAGCGAGAGATAATCTCACGAACAAAAAGATGCTCGACCGACGACGTCAAACGCGTGCCTCTTGCAAAATCGCGAGATTTGAGTTAGGCTTAAGGGGGTCTGATTGCGAGTCATTCTTGCGCGCCTTGCGATTTCAACGTGGCTCTTACCGCCGATTGTTCGTTCGGTTGTGATTTACACTATCGTTGTCGGCGTTCAAGCCAATCGAGTGTGGCACGAAACCCGCTAGGCTACAACGGCGGCCCACATTGTTAAGAAAATTCTAAACGCTCCTCCTCGCGCCGATCGTGTTATCGTCGCACGTCTGGCACCACCGCCGTTCTTTATTGACAAGAGACTCAGTCTGGCATTAAGGGTGCGTTAATAACGTTGTGCCCCGTTATCGTCTTCTTTTGCAGGAAAGACACGGACGAAAGACAAATACAGAGTGGTCTACTCGGATCACCAGAGGCTCGAGCTCGAGAAGGAGTTCCATTACAGTCGTTACATCACCATACGCCGTAAGGCCGAGCTGGCTGCCAACTTGGATCTTTCAGAACGACAGGTGAGTAGAGCGAAAAACGTTAGATTGAAATATGATCAAGTGATCACAGTGAAGAAGAAAGCTAGTACAATTTGGATATTTAAGCGTGATGGGACAAGGAATATTCTTTTGCTTTGTCCAGTGTTAAAGAAGATTCGTCGAACCGTTCGAGTCATATAATGCACGGGTGCTTGATGCTAATTAAATCGTTAAATTATGAAGTAAATCTAAAGTTACGTTAACATTGAATACGTTAGGTAAACAGACACAACGAACAAAATAGAGAATATAAGAATCATAGTATACGCCGTGTCAAATCACCGATCTTGTTTATTTGCACATGATCATTAATTTCAACATCGAACACTGGCACTATTCATGTAACACCCTCATTGTCACACAGCACTTCGTTGCTAATTAGATACATTTTTACTATATCTAAATTAGACCCATTCTCTTATTTAAACAAAGTCCCAAGAACAGTTATCCTAAACCTCTAGAAAAGCTGTAAGAACATTCTAAAGTTCCAAAAGCTCGAACAAAAAATGCCAGTAATCTAGCGCCCTCTCGCGTGAAAATACCCCTTATACCCTATCAATCTTGCATCGTTCTCAATTTTCCCTCTTCGTTTCCAGGTGAAGATCTGGTTCCAGAACCGGCGCGCGAAGGAGCG
The DNA here is from genome assembly GCA_944319695.1 of Tiphia femorata. NCBI lineage: Eukaryota > Metazoa > Arthropoda > Insecta > Hymenoptera > Tiphiidae > Tiphia > Tiphia femorata. The sequence continues at coordinate 5,403,047 of OX090903.1, forward strand.
CAAACAGGTGAAGAAGCGAGAAGAACTCGAGCAGAAGGACTCCAAGGGTCCGGAAGGGAGCCTAGGTGCCGGAGGAATGGCCAGTTTGGCGGCTCTGGGCGGCATGGGTGGCATGCTGGGCGGCCTGATGCACAATGGCGGTTCTCCACCCCTGAGCCTGGGTCCACCCCCGCACACGTTGGCACTGAGCCACGCGCCACCTTGTGCCCATCAGCTCGCGCCTCATCCGCACCCTGTCCTGGGCTTGTGACCGGAAGGGACACCGTCCGCCGGTGAGAGCAGCCATTGGTCCAACGGTTGACCGGTTTTCACTTAAAAAACAAGAAGCTCTTGACGATCGTCCGCCATTCTCGTCACCGAGACGACGACGCCGCACGCTTATAGAAGAGATCTTGGAGATTCACTTTAGAGGCTGAGCATGAGTTTGCTTCCCGGAAAGCCTACTTCTGGAGATAGACGAACGATGGAGGCACAGTTACCGTCCTTCGCATCGTAGAAAGGGTATCCCAAGTGCTCCTCCAAGCTTCTCATAGTCGAAGATGCGGAGGAACGTGTCACAGGCACCGCGCTACCGTCCTTGCACCGTAGAGAAGTTAGCTCATTCCAGTAGGCTCGTTCAGGCTTCTTCGATCGTGCGGATCCTGCTTCGACGATCATCGTGCAACACTTGCTGCTGTCCTGTATTCCGAAGACAACCACCGTGAACGACGACTGTGACCACGACAGCGGATCTTCGGGATCTTTTACACGTTTGCCCAGAGGAGTCCAAGAATTCGGACAACGACTCAGCCGCTCGAAGTAGTCCAACGTTTGATCCACTGTGTTCCGTTCGGCTTTCGAAATCGCAAGGATATTCGCGAGGTGTCGAAATCGAAAGGAATTGGACGGTGTCGTTATACTTTGCCTTGAACACCAGCATGCCTTTCGTCGCTTGGTTCATTCTTGACGCACGTACGCTCGAGGCACCGGCCGACGCATCCTGATGCACACCTTGCTCACACCTGATCCACGCCCGATGGCACTCGATTCGATGAGATTCAATGCGATTGGCAGAACGTCTCCTGGAAGATCGACTGGTACGGCATAATCTTAAATCGATCGAGTATCGTTACCGTTCTCTGCGATCTCGCGATGTTCAAATGTGCCCCTGTGTGATAGGAAAATGGCGCGATCGAGAGATCGACCAACGATCGATCACTTTCCTATCGGAAGGTGGAACGATCAAGTGTTGAGTGAGGTGTGCTCGTTGAATGTGAGTGGAGGAATGCGTCGTGTCCCGACTGATTTTTCTGTAGACGACGTGCGCTTAATCACAGTGGACAATGAGAAAGAGGGATAGGGTATTCGGATAGCTTACGCGCTAAAGGGACGATTAGGGATAAAAAGAAAAAAAATCTCACGTGAAGCTGTAAATATAGAAATCACGAGTAAGTTATTATTAGCGTTAACATTATTATTATTATTCGACTCTATCATTATGACGATTTGTGATCGCATTATAAGGTTCAAAATAAAATGATCTTATGTTTAATAACGATTTGGTGTTAATGAAACCCGATCTCTTTTGGAATCTCCCGAAATTTCGTCTACCTCGTAATATTCCAGAATACGTACTTTCCTCAGGGACGATATTTACTTATGGTCGATCGTATTTTCATATGATCTATACCGACTTTGCGTCCACTAAAGGCTCTTCAAATATCTCCACGTTGCTTCGAGCCGCTTCAATCAATAATTCTCTGCTTATTCCGTTACTATTTAGACCCTAGGAAGGTCCAGCTTGTTGCACGGGAGACAATCGTTACAACGAAATATTTATCTATCCGTGGAAACTAGCTCAAGGATAATAGGCAATAACAATAAAGTTTCTCGTTCTATTTTGTCCATGGAGTCACCCTTGAGCTGAATTGTGTTCTCAGCCGATTACACCTCGCTCCAGCGTCGAAATAAAACGATATTACATCGTCGATTAGTCAGCTCCGCATAAAAACAGAGTGCAACGTAAATGTCAGCGAGAACAGCGAGGTGATGGTTATAACCGTCGAATTGTTAATTCGCGAACGTAGACGAGCAACAATTTTATTATCCCGTCCCGATGCGCCCACGGCAAAGGACAAAACTCCAAAATTTTCAAAACCACGAACTTGCTTTTAATCGGTGACACGTAGAAATCGAGAAATTCAGAGACAACGAGATCGACGTCGCACGATTCTTCACGAAAATTTAAAATTTCGAGAATCGTAAGAACTGTCGATTTCCAAATTTCCCTTCGTATTTCCAAATTTCCGCACAAGGACGAAATTACATTCACGTGGTGGACGCGCATCTTTTATTTTTCCTCTACTACCCTTCCATCGACTTGTCGCCATAACACCGCGTTGAAAACCAAACAAGAAAATAACCAAGAATCCTACGGGACCCGATCAACCCCAGCTCGTAAATAAAATCAGACCACGAGCGCGAAGTCGACGTAGGAGCAATCGTGCATCGAGTTCCGTGGAAAACAGTGGAAAAAGAGGAAAAAGATCGTGGTCCAATCGGTGAGGCACGGTGCGCAAACAATCGTGGGGAGAAACGAGCATTCTAACTGAATCCAATATCAGTTACAAGCGCAAATCCACGTCGAGCTCGGCACACCGACAGACAAAATTCGTGGGCAATCTCGGAGGTGGCGCGTGCAACAAGGACGAGTGGTGACGGTAGAGAGAAAATGTAAAAGAAGGAGAAAGAAAGAGAAAGAAGGAGACCGACGAGGAAGGGGAAAAAGACTTCTTACGTATCGAGGGGCCAGACAGGCTCTCAGGCGCCCACCACGGAAAGAGGAGAGGAGTACTCGTAGATCGAGCATAAATACAGACGTAAAAACGTGTAATGCAGTTTACGCGAGGGCGACCCTTCTCCCCGTGATCCCAACCGTGTAACTGCCGGATAGTGGATAGTATTACCGGCACATCGAAACTGTCGCTTCGGATACGGTGGTCCAGAGTGGCACAGGATGCTTTCACATTCCTACACGCGTGCGCGCGAGCGCGAACGATTCCGCGGAGAGGGCGGTGGAGACGAGGCGGCTGTGCAAAGGTGGCAACGAGTCCCAGGAGAGCCCTGAACTTAACTACCAGATCGATGTCCGACCCCCTCGTCCACTTCATCGCAGTGTAACCCAGCAGAGCTCACTGCCACTTCGACGACCGAGCTGCTACGCGAACACCAGCCACTACCCTCCTCGCGCCCTTGCCGCCTCCCTTTTTCCTCTCTCGTACTCGCTATCATCCCCTTTCGTTCTCTGATCTACTCCTCTCCATTCTCACCCACACCCCTTCGTCCGACGAATTGTCGAACAAGTTTGCGCGCCGACTCTTGTGTCGCGATTTGGTAGGAGAAAGGAGGGTAGTTGGGGGTGAAACTCGCTCGATGAGGTGTACCCTACGAGGCAAATTGGGATAAAAACGCATCGTGGGGTTGGGATTTTGTACAGTTTATTGGGAGGACTTTGGAGGATCCAATAGTTTTGTCGTAATTGAGGAGTATCGAATGGACGATCGATGACTCTGTTTGACTTGCGAGAAGATGATTTTTAGGCACGACCGTAATTTTCTCGGTATTCTTTTGGTACCTGGTTGTTTTGCTGTGCATGCATATGGTATTGTTGATTAGTGAGCGATAAAAACGCATCGTGGGGTTGGGATTTTGCACAGTTCCTCCGGCGCACTTAGGAGAATCCAACAGTTTTGTCGTGATTGAGGAGTATCGAATGGACGATAAATGACTCTGTTTGACTTCTGAGGAGATGTTGCGCGCCGACTCTTGTGTCGCGATTTGGTAGAAGGAGAACGGAGGGTAGTTGGAGGTGAAATTTGCTCGATAAGGTGTACCCTACGAGGCAAATTGGAGTAAAAACGCATCGTGGGGTTGGGATTTTGTACAGTTTGTTGGTAGGACTTTGGAGGATCCAACAGTTTTGTCGTGATTTAGGAGTATCGAATGGACGACCGATAACTTTGTTTGGCTTGCGAGAAGATGATTTTTAGGCACGACCGTAACTTTCTCGGTATTCTTTTGGTACCTGGTTGTTTTGCGGTGCATGCATATGGTATTGTTGATTAGTGAGCGATAAAAACGCATCGTGGAGTTGGGATTTTGCAGTTCCTCCGGCGCACTTAGGAGGATCCAACAGTTTTGTCGTGATTGAGGAGTATCGAATGGACGATCGATGACTCTGGCTTGCGAGAAGATGATTTTTAGGCACGACCGTAATTTTCTCGGTATTCTTTTGGTACCTGGTTGTTTTGCGGTGCATGCATATGGTATTGTTGATTAGTGAGCGATAAAAACGCATCGTGGAGTTGGGATTTTGCACAGTTCCTCCGGCGCACTTAGGAGGATCCAACAGTTTTGTCGTGATTGAGGAGTATCGAATGGACGATCGATGACTCTGCCTTGCGAGAAGATGATTTTTAGGCACGACCGTAATTTTCTCGGTACTCTTTTGGTACCTGGTTGTTTTGCGGTGCATGTATATGGAATTGTTGATTAGTGAGCGATAAAAACGCATCGTGGGATTGGGATTTTGCACAGTTCCTCCGGCGCACTTAGGAGGATCCAACAATTTTGTCGTGATTGAGGAGTATCGAATGGACGATCGATGACTCTGTTTGACTTCTGAGGAGATGTTGCGCGCCGACTCTTGTGTCGCGATTTGGTAGAAAGAGAAAGGAGGGTAGTTGGAGGTGAAATTCGCTCGATGAGGTGTACCCTACAAGGCAAATTGGGGTAAAAACGCATCATGGGGTTGGGATTGTGTACAGTTTGTCGGACGGACTGTGGCGTATTGAATGGACAATCGATGACTCTGTTTGGCTTGCGAGAAAATGATTTTTTTCTCGGTATTCTGTCGGTACCTGGTTATTTTGCGGTACATGTATATGATATTGTTGATTGGTGAGCGATGAAAACGCATCGTAGGGTTGGGATTTTGCACAGTTCCTCGGGCGCACTTAGGAGGATCCAACGGTTTTGTCGTAATTGAAGAATGGGTACATCGTGGAATATCGAATGGACGCTTAATGACTGTTTGACTTCCGAGGAGATGTTGCGCGCCGACTCTTATGTCGCGATTTGGTAGAAGGCGAAAGGAGCGTACTTGGGGGTGAAACTCGCTCTATGAGGTGTACCCTACGAGGCAAATTGGGATAAAAACGCATCGTCGGGTTGGGATTTTACAGTTTGTCAGAAGGACTTAGGAGGATCCAACAGTTTTGTCATAATTGAGGAAGAGTATCGAATGGACGATCGATGACTCTGTTTGACTTCCAAGATAATTCTTTTTTTATATTCTGTCGGTACCTGGTTGTTTTGCGGTACATGTATATGACATTCTTGATTAGTGAGCGATAAAAGGGGACTAGACCGGAATTAGATTATTTATAGGTAGGTTGGTAGGCTAATCGACGCGAGAATGCAAATGAGGCGTGATGATTTATCGAATCTGCCATCTGAATTCGTGTTTCTCTTCCGTCTTTAAAATATGGCGCGAAAATTTCTTCGCGTTATCGTCGGCGTAAATAAAAGTGTCATATTGTCTCAAATGAGGCATTATTTTATTTAAAAGGATCTGTGCTGATTACTCTCACTTGGCGACAGATACAAATGTTATTCCAGTCGTAGTCGTAGTCGCATCACCAAGACCGTATCGTAACGATTCGATGACGGAAGCGTGATAGGTGTGACTATCTGTGAGGCGTGCGCTCAAGTGAGTATATGAAAAAAAGTCATTTATGTTTAATTGTTATATACATTCGTATCGATTTATTCGTATCGTTTATCTTGCGCTTAACAACGATTGGTCGGTTAACCATCTGCAAACACTGTGTACGATACGATACTTATCTATATTGTTGTTCTTTTATTGTAGATACGATAAAATATTCGCATCGGAAAACGCGATGGAGTCTTGCACCAAGTACATTGAAGCTGGCTGAAGACAAGTGAATGATGACGAGACAATCGAGACTATTTTTTCCCAGGACTGAACGTTTTTGACAAGTCACAAAAATTCAAAACACAATATCTTTTTTCATTTCGACGTGGAATAAAGGCAATGCCCTAATATAATGTGTAGTTTCCTTTTTTTGTGACCAGAGCGAAGCTGATCGGTTCGGAAAGAGCAATAATGTAGAAAATCTTCAGGTGTTAATCGTTAAAACTGTGTTATTGTTTGAAGTTGCGTAACAACGGAAGTGACAATTTTTACCGAGGATTAATCCCAAATATGTACTTAAATTCAAACCTGAGGATAGATCGTAAATAATTAAATTCAAGCCCGACAATTGGCATAGCCAGTATGGAAAGTAGAGAGATGAAGCTTTTAGATGGGTCTAACAATAAGATGTGGCCTCGATGTGTGAAAGGTTCGAGAATGGAAAAGCGGGAGCTAGAAAAAGGGAGGTATGCATCGTTCTGGATTCTGAAAGGATGACGTCGGGTCGGCAACCCGTACGTAATTGGACCCAAGAACGTAACATCGTTTCACGTATACCGAGAAATTCCGAACGGATACGCGCGAAGGATGCTGCCTTCTTTTTGTTAAGAATCGCTCGGCCCGGGCTGGTCGGTCGGTCCAGTCGAAAACACCAAATAGATACTTTTATTGGGGGGGCCGCTATAAAGTTCTTGAATCGGGTATCGATGGTTCCAAAGGGGCTAATCTGCGGATGAAAACTGTAATAAAACGTCCTGCCCAGTAAGAATCCTTTTGCAGGACGCGCGTCCTCGCCCGACGTAAGGAACTCCAGGTATCTTCTTTTACCTCTCACCGCGCACTCCTGCTTTCGGTAATCTTTACTTCTCAGGTGAAAATCCATGGATGCCGTATTTTTTTACGCTTTGCCATGGCCACGCTATGAGAATGTTACACGGAGGAGGCATACTTCCGCTTGCCAGAGAAAAATCTTCCTACTGCAATTTAAGAACTGCAAAAGACGTATAATTCCAGCAGAAAATGTTCTCAGTCGACTTATTCTAAATTCAATTTAGACAATTATGTTTGAATTCTGTATTCAGGTTGTTAATTCGTTAAGTATCATTGTTCCGTCCAGATAATTGCAAATAGCATTTGAAAGTCTTTCGAGAAGAGAGTACTTATCTTATTATAAGTCCGTCTCAACTTGGGAGTGAATCAAAGATCACTTGCTGCCAATAGTATGCAGTGACGTACTTTTGATAGGCAAATGTGTAGATAAATTTAAATTGTTCTAAATTTCATCTTTCAGGGTGTTCGTGGCAAATGATTTACAACAATTTCCATCGCTATCAAATGATTTGTATCGAACGATCCTGTAAACCCATTTTCAGCTTATGTGCTGCCACCCATCGGCGGGATTTCAATTCTATAAAGTGAGGTAGTGCCACCGAGGAGAGATTTTTAAAGACAGTCCTTATAGGTATAGGGATCTGTCCTTCTGTGCAAAGCGGTCACAGGGATAATTGCAATGCGCAGCTGGATCGAAGGTACTTATGGAATTTCAATATAAACTTTTAATTATAACGTAAAAATATTAATGTGAATGGTGATTGGCTATTTAGTTGTGTATGTCAAAGTGGATCACCCAAAATTTAGTAAACATTTTTCATGTCCACAGATGCATCGACGTTGGGCCGGAGATAATTGCAGTGCTCTATTCGATCAACTATACTTACGGAGTTGTAAAGTAAACCATGTTGCTTTGCTATGTAGTGATGGCCAAGTGGCACTCAACAAAGTGAAATTTTTCGGCCACTCTAGACACAGAAGCACTGCCCTCTTTAACAATCTCTCATCAATGATTTTATCGTCAAACCAGACATTGGAAAAGAGGGCGCTAACATGTTTACAGTTTTTTCAAATCTATTCAAATTTCTCTAATTCAAAATGTGGGTAGTGACATTTGTGGTTAATTACTCTTTCTACTTTGTGAATTTAACAAAACTTAATGACATGGCAAATTGGTCGTACACATTTTATTAATTTTAAGCACCCTTTGATGAATTCTATAACCAATAAGAGCTAGCAAGGAACGTTTTTATTGTCTATCGGAGCAATAAGGTTCGTTTTGCAAGTTAATCAGTTGCAATTATAAAAATTTGACAAACTTTTGGGTTTGCAATTAACACGAGTTAGAAGTTTTATATTTATTAAAATATTGATTTTACAGAATGCACATTATTCAAACTTAAGTACTCAATTTACCCTAATTTTATTGGAATATTCCCCATAGTATATCTACTACGGTCACTCGTCTTCAGAATTATATATTTATAAGATGGTATAAAAGATATTTTTAAACGGACATTGAAGCCACGTATGAATATTAGCTAAAATTTATAGATGTACATCCTTACATTATAGCCTTGCTATAAGGCTGAAATATAATTAAGTGCAGTTACTGGCCCAAGGTTTGAACGTCGATATAAGAAAGTACCCTATCTCATCCTGTCTTATAACCAATTTATAAGTCATCTTGTTACCACCAAACTTTTAAGGCTGTCTCTAAAAGAAGTAAAATTGTATTTTGGAAATACGGCGTTTAGATGTTTCTTGTTATGTATATCACATAATACTTGTATAAGATTACTTGGATGACATTCAGTGACTTTTCAAAGTTAATCAAAAGTATTATTGTTATTATTATGAAACGTGTAATCATTTTTTACCTTTTATGTAAGATGAATCTAAAACGTGCTATATACAATGTATGGGTCTATTACATCTTTTACAGATTTGGTATTTGTAATCTAAGTTGGCTTATGATGAATTTAGAAGCGTCAATAATAGAACGCTTACACGCATTAAAAACTTGGCAAACTGAACAGCAAAAACGTCTATTAAAACAACAACAAATACAAAGAGAGACGTTGACCCATGAACAAGACTGTATGTATAAAGTACTTGAATTATCAATACAAAGTCCTAGTACTGATGGGGTAATGATTAACGATGCCTATACAATGCAATCTGGAGTAACTGACATTAATCATATAGAAACTTTAAAATTTCCACATCAACAAACAGGTCACAGTAAAGAGGAGGAGGATGTTCAAGTGCAACGCTCATACCAAAGTATTTTATCAGAAGGTAATGATATTAGTAAAAACTGTAATTATTGTATTAATTAATAAAAATGCAGATTGCTATTGTGTGCATTTTGAAAAATGGACTAACTTAGATTTTATTCTATTAACTATAGAGCATACAAGTGCGAGAAATATTTCCAAACTAGAATCAGCAGAACATGTGGGACAGAAAGACACAATGAGATTAAATGATACACAATATAACAATGCAAAATCTCCAAGTCAGGATTCAGAATTTCATGGATTTAATTTAATAGAAGGAGTCATACCATTAGAGTCGTGCAAACTTGCAGAAAATTTAGTTAAAATAGATGATATACCAATACCGTCCCCACGCAAAGACTTTCAAACATTACTTGAGGAAAAATTAAAAGATTCTAAGTCTGTAACGAACTCAAAATTAGAAAGTAATACAAATACCAAAGTGAAGAAACCATTTTTGAAAAAAGGTCAAGGTTTAGCCAGATTTAGAATGGCTCCAAAAGCTAAGTGCTCTGATACAGTGCAGAATGCATTTATGCACAGTAACTCACGACTTGTTTGCAAGAATGCTAATCATACTGGAAATGTAAAACATAGAAGTAAACAGTCTGGCAATAAAGTGTCAAACATGTGCCAAAGTCAAGAAGTAAATTTGAAAATTTTGTCACCAAAGCAAACACATAATAAGTCTGAACCTGTAACATTAACAGCACAATTGGGTAGATATCGAGTGAAAAATGTAATTGACTTAAATTCATCTGATCTTGAGTCCAAGATTCAAAGGGAAATGGAAGAAATAAAAGTATTTGAGCTCTTAGAAGAAAAGGCAGAAAATTCTAGTTTCTGTTCAACTTCTAGCGCAGTTGTCGCATTTTTGCAACATTCAACACCTTCTAAAATAATAAGAACGATAGATAACTCAGAATATAATTTAGAAGATATAAAAGAATGGAGTGCAGACGATCACGCACCAGAAACAGTTGGACACATGAACAAGTTACAATTAAAAAATCTGGCTAGTTTTAGTAAACAAAATAGAAATTCATTATGTCATCAAAAACTTTCCGATGAGTTCATTGATTATTCACCAGACTTTTCATCCAATGCAAATGTTACTGATGCAAAGGAATTAGCAAAGTCAGTTAAACAAACTGTAATTGAGACATCCAGCAATACAAATTGTGTAATGTCTCATACATCTTTGCAAAAGCAGAGAGCATTACAAGACTATACCCATTCAGAATTACATATATATAATCAAGAAAATTCGGATAGATTTGATTATTACTTAGATCCTAATGAATCGGATGTTAGCCTTCATGTTAGATTTTCAGAGCATAATGAATATAAAACTATTAGTTTAACAGACCTATCAAGTGTTTCTGATGAATCTATAATACTGGAAAATAATACCGATGAGCGAGCTATGGGTGATCGTATTCATTCATCTAAGTCTTCAAATGCAGAAATTATGTTATACAATTCTTCAAATCTGAAAACACCAGAAGTTATAGATCATCGCTTAAAGTCTAAGATTTCTGAGCAGAATACAATGCAATGTAATGGAAATGTAGATTATAACTGTAAAGATTTCGAAAATATATATGAAAAGCACAACCAGATGACTGAACAGGAGAATCAATTTCAAGATGACTGTATGAGAAATGTAGAAGTTACATTATTACAGAGTAGTGATGATGCTTCTTCAGGTGACAACGAAAGCATTCCGGAATATTCATGTAGTGAAAGCAAAGATTCATCAAATGTTGGGGCACTAGATCAATATCCTATAAAACGATATCCTATGGATGGTCTAGTATCGACAAATACTTGTACAAAACAATTAGGACATGATAAGGAGGCATGTTACCAAACACTTTCTGATGATCATGTGTTTAAATCAGAGCTTTTAAAAAACCGTTTAGAAGAACTGGAAAAGGAAATCAACATATTCCGAAAAGAAAACATAGCTTTATCTTTCCAACGTCAAAAACTAAATGAAGATTATAAAAAATTGTATAAAGATATTGAAAAAAAAGAAGCTGATATTGAAGAAAATAAGAGGAAAGCAGCAGCTTGCTTGCAAGAAGAGAGAAAGAAATTACTACGAGAAAAAACTGCTTTAGACCATAGAATACGCGAAGCACAGGAGAAATCTCAGCAAAATAAATTAGAAAAGCAGGAAGTGCAGGTTTTACATTCTGAATTAGAAGAATTGAAAGAAGATATAAGATGTAAGGAAAGTAGATGGAAAGCTGTACAAGCCAGACACAGAAGTCAATTACGAATATTACAAGTGGAGAATACAAAATTAAAACAAGAGATTGAAAAACTACAAAACTCCAAGAAAGGTAATGGCCAAAACAAAAAAGTGGGGTCTATCTCAAACGTTCAAGCTATACATCAAATTAACAGAGACTTAAACACTCAAATAAAGAAGTCTGTTGGGAAGAAGGACATTCCGAAAAGTACTGAAAGGGTAACAAAGTTGCTACCACAAGAAATTAATACAGATGAGGATCTACTAATAAACTGTGAATCAGCTACAAATAAAGACACACACATTAGTAATGTTGACGCTCGTAATTCGCAACAGAAAATACCGAAAAATATAGAGAGTATTGTTAAACAACGAAATTTGTATCAACATTTATTAAAAGACGCAACTTCATGTTTAGAAGAAGATAAACGTACAATTAGTTCAAGTAATTTAACTGCAATTACACCAAGTATCACTCATATGGAGACTGACAATATAGAAGTAAGGAATAATAATTCCATGTCTGTTTCAAATCGCAATAATGTAAAACATTTTGCTCAGTACAATGCTAATGAAAGACAACAATTGGACGAGCAAAGGGATCTTCCCAGACAATCTCGTTCCATCAATAATTCTCAAGATTGTACATCTATTAAACAAGTAAATGGGTCTAAAGAAACATTGTCCACAGAATCAGTGACCTTTTCACCTGATAATATTGTATCTGATCGCAATAATGAAGGTATAAAACATATTCAGCATTTAGATGGACACATTGAATATCAATATACAAATGGTAATGTGAAAAAAGTTTTTCCGGATAAGGGTATTACTAAAATAATATATTATAATGGAGATGTTTGTGAGGCTGACAAAGATGGAAAAACAAAATATTTTTATGCATCAACGCAAACATGGCATACAACAATGCCAGATGGTTTAGAAATTTTGGAGTTTCCAGAGTACGTTAATTCAATTTATGTCAACTTTTTAAAACAAGATGTGCTTAATTACACTCATTTTTATTACAGCATTTTGCAATTCTATATTTTAAAATTTTGTTTACTACAGTGGGCAAGTTGAAAAGCGTTTGCAAGATGGTACTGTCAATATATTATTCCCAGATGGATCAACTAGGATTGTGAAATCTAATGGTACAGAAATATGGACATTACCAGATGGAACTATAGCTGAAATTCGTGCCGATGGAGATAAAATTCTCACATTACCAAATGGACAGAGAGAAATACATACCAGAGATCATAAAGTAATATATTTTTTATATTATTACTTGCTATACTAGTTCATAAATACCTTTTATATCGATAATTAAAAAACTTTAGACATTACTTCTTGCTCGATAATTCGAAATTATACAGAAAGAATGTAAAAATGATCGGGAAATTAACACGAAGACAATAGACAACAATTTTGCAATTAGTTGTTTTGATTGTAATAATGAAGATATAGATTGTATTAAGTTAAAAAATAGTATTAATCTGTTCAAATTATATGGGTAGTGCTTTAAATTAATGCACCAATAATATTTGTGAATTCATACAATAAACAGGATATAATCGGACATCCCCTATAATATGAAAGATATGTTCTATGTTGTATGGGTTTTCTTTTATAAGAAAGAAAATGCATAAAAAATCGCCATTACATAAAATGTTTTCAATATAACAGTATAATAAACATTTTATTTTATTTTAAAATGGTAAGAATATACATCTTTTGTATTATGTGTACATCATAACTTACAGTAAAAATTTATTTAGTTGCTTATGCAGCCTATACAAGCTTTTCTTAAAGCACAAAAGTTAATGCGAAACTGATTTTCGAGTCAGATTATCAAAATTTTTTAATTGTGTTTAATGGTATCTTGCTTTAAGTATATTATTTATTTCGTACAGAATTTCATATTTTTCCCTTCCTATTCAAATATATTGAATTTACAGAGACGTGAATATCCTGATGGTACCGTGAAATTTGTATATCCAGATGGAACTCAGGAGACACGATATTCTAATGGCAGAATTCGTTTAAAGGATAAAGATGGGAAGCTTTTGATGGATTCATATCAACAGTTAACATGAATATATAAATAGTGATATAAACACATTACGTACTTTATATATAGTGATATTTTAAATGCTATTGGAAACCGTAATAACTTGGATACTGTTTATGGTATGTAAACTTTTTGGTGTCCAATATTTTTCACAGTGTACATTTAAGGTGTAAGATTGTATGTAAACAGAAAGACTGACTTTTCTATTTCTTTTTTTTATTGTAAAATATAATGCTGGATTGTAAAATGGCAATACAACAATTTATAATAAAAGAAATTTTTGTCAAGTATTTTACTCGTTGAACATTTTTTCATCTCTTTGTAACATTACATTCTCATATTTATCTCGTATACTCCATGTTATTTTATTTATAAGTATGTCATGTTGCATATAGTACACAAGGCCAATAGAGTGAACATCCGATTTTTATGTCATAAAAGTCCAAAAGTATATAGAGGGTACTTAGTCATAAAAAGATTCCAAAAGTATTGGATATACATAGTTTTCAATAGTTCACATATTTGTTGCCACATATATGATAGTTTTGCATTAAAAATTAAACTGTAATCAACAGTTTTGTATAAAGAAAAATTTTATTTTTAACAAAAGGCATGATTGTTAATATTATTTAATTAGCATTTTACTTTATATAAACTTTACATGACAATCATCTATTATATGTAAAATGTATGCAAATAATCATACGTTCTTTATGCAAGGAACCATTCATTTCCATATATGAGACGAAGATGTATGTGCAATTTTTATGACAAAATTGTTGCCTCAGTTTGTGAAATATTTAAAGTAATTTCTCTGATAACATTATATTACATATAAAGAACACTAAATAGAATTGGTACTAAAACTTGAAATCAAAATATATTATCAACGAACATGTAATAAAACTAAAAACAACAATATATAATACAAACATATAGTTTCATTACAACCTGTACAAATCGTTGGCTTATGACAGAAAAGGATCTATGCAATCTAAACAGATTTAAGACATAACACTTTTTAACAATTCTTTAAAAACGATAAACATAGTTTTATCTAAGTACTGTATTACTAAGATAAAGTGCATAATGTCCTTTTAGAAATAACATTTAAGGTAGTATATACTCAGATAATCATATTTGATGTTGAGAGCAATATTTGAGATCACCTGCACCATTCAATTGCTTAGTAACAAATAGAAAAAATATTTGTTAGTCCACAGATAATGTATGAACTGTGTTCGATTTTAGATAGCACTGCAAATGTATATTATTACAATTTGTATTCAAAACTTTTTGTTAATGATATAATAGCGTGCTCTTGAGTGATTGCTGCAAGTTCTTTTAGCCATTCATCCAATAGAACAGCACATAAAATTACATTTTGTACCGGACTTATTTTATCCGGTGATTCCCAGGATATTCTTGGGTGGTATCTACTAAATAAATTATATCAACTTATTTGTAAAAAGTAATAAGTATGATAATTACACAAAATATCTAGAAAATTTCTATATAGAGTGACTTACCGATAACTTGTTCTGAAGCCTGTTATTTCTATTTGGTTTTCTGATAAACTAGATTGTTCAGTGACAGAAGTTGATAAAGCACTTGGCCCAGATCCACTACTAGATCGTTTGAACATTTGTGTAAAAGATGATGTCAAACTTTTCCTTTTTGATTCACCTGGAAAGATAATTGATAAAGCATGACTTCATAAATCAGTACCTTGTTTATAAAATAGTACACATATCATATAACTTTTTATACCTACATTCTTTGTATACTTCCACGATAGAGAGCAATTTTAAAAATAAAAATAAGTTGACATGTACGTACCCAAACATGAGCTAGTGAAAGATATAATGTAAAAAATGTACCTAATACTTAAAGCATGTTCACGAAAGATATGATACCTCTCGAAAATGGATCACTAGTTGAAGAGTTCCTTTTGCTAGTATGTGCAGCAGCTTCTAGGAGATTTTTTCTGGCATGAACTAATCTGTCTTCACGGCCAATTAGAAATGATCTTGCTTCCTCTACTAATACATCTACATCGGCTTGCGAGGAAAGAAACTGATCTATTTTATGTTTGAGCGAAGCAAGCACCTAAAAGTAAATATTAAATAGGACTACAAGTTCTAAAAATTCTTAAGTGTGTAAGTGCATAGTAATTGCAGTTATATACTAACATAACACTACATGTAATATATACAATAGCAGTATGTATGAGAATGTTCAAAATGTTTACAGTATTTGGAGTAAAGCAATGTATAATTGCAATTTTCTATAATTTTACTATAATCTCTTACTTTAGTAGCAATTCAGATGATCTACAAAAAAATTGGTTGTTTACATATTAGATATACACACAAACCTGAAAAAGCGATCTGACACTGGGTTGAAATACCAAAGAATGGTTTAACAAGAAAGATTGTAACAGTGGTTGAGGATATATAGCCAATCTACTGATCAAGCCCGTCAAATGTAAATTAACATATAAATTATTACTGGTCATACATTCAAGTTTTCTTAAAATAACATCCAAAAATATGCCAACATTTGGTTCTCCATTAAAAATATCTTGACGTTGTACTTCTTTTGTTTTCTTATTTGATATCAATTCTCCTATTAATGTGCTATTCATATTCATAATATTTTGTGCTGCATTAAGTTCCGGACTGGATTCACTTTCACTTTCTTTATGATAAATTACCGGTTCTTCATCAGGTTCATTGTCTGGCGTTGACTCATATGAACCTTTAAATGCAAAGCTTTCATATCCACTGCTCTCACCAAATGATAATAGAGAGTTAAAAGCAGTATTTGAGTCATTCATATTATTATCATCTTTTTTGCTCACCGAAAGAGATGGTTCTGTGGCAAATTCGGTAACTGCATTACTTTCATTCAATAAATCTGCAATATCAGCATCTAATTTTGCTTGTTCTTCTGTGCATAATGTCAATGCTAATGGAACCGAACACTCTGTGTTAGTGAACATATCTTCACAATTTTCTTTATTATCAACTAATATAAAAGTGCTATCTTCTAAGATGGTACTTGATGATGGACTTGCAGCATTGCTATAAGCTACATTTGCATGTTTTGAAGTATCTGTTAATATATCTGTGTTGTGTATTATTTTTTTCGAGCTTATGTGACTGGATTTATTTTCCTCAATTAAAATGGGTATGCCACTTGTACTACTACTTTTAGATACTTCTCCATTGTATTGGCACGACCAATTGGAACATGCAATTCTGCAAGCTGTTATTTTTTGTCTCGCATCACAAAGGTATGCATGATAATTTCCATACAAACTTTCTGTTAGCTTCGTACTGTAATTTACTAATGATAATGACTTCAAGGTATCAGATGCTATATTTACACTTTTATCATGTGTGGAGAACACAGTGTTAGGTAGTGAATTAGACACTGAATCCTTTATGGGAAATAGTGAACAGCAACTTGGCGTTAAGGAAAGAAATTTCTCAGCTGCACGACCAAATGGGTCTATATCCTTTAACCTTCTGCGTTGTGAGAACATTACGTGTGAACAAGGATTTAATGCTGCTAAGCACAACTCTAACATCACGTCTTCACAATTAAGGTTTACTAGCGTTTCAAACAGAGCCAGAGTAACTATGCATAGCTAAACAGAAAATTCTTATATTAAATACGGTACTAAATTATTTCATAGAAAATATAATATAACTGTACATCATAAAAAGATTTGATACCCGAGATCTAGAAGATATTCTTTGTATAAGACTATCCAATATTCTGCATTCGTCATAATTATCTTCAAGTAGGAACCTAACAAGCGATCGCAGCAAACCTGGTTCAGTTACAGAACGTAGGAATAAGTCAAAGTAGGCTGTAGCTGCAACCAGTTCTTCAACAGTTGTCTGTAAATGATGTAAAACTACATTGTCTATTCATAATGCACATTTAGACTTATCTATAGGTCAATGTGGCTGTAATGGTAAACAGGTGAGAGATATTAGGTATTTAGCCATTGCAGATATTTAAACATGCAATAGGTGGCATTCTTTTTTTTTCAAATGGAACTTAAGCAGAAAAGACAATATTACTTGGACTACACAAAATATTACGTTTATAATACAATCATTCCACAAAATTAATGATAATTAGGGAAAAGTGGGTTATAATAATTTTTGGAATGATTTCAAAAATAAAAATTTTAAATAATAAAATAACATTTCATGAAATGAGGAACCCTTAATAATTTGGTCAGGAGATAATATAAAATCTAAAATATAAATCAAATATTATATAAATGGTCTGTAATATTAAATGTTTCATATACAGTTTAGAGCTTTGTGAAATATATCTATTAATAAGTCACTCCCTTACGGTCGTGCTTAAAAATGTGCCATGTAAATTGTTGGAAATTTGCAGAATTAGTTTCCAAAATTTATACTCCTGTACTTATTGTATACTTCAAATCTAGAAGACTAGATTTGATCAATCTTAACATTTAGTCTATACCTCACAAATATATTAATAATGCATTTCATCTTTAAATCATAAATATTAATGTGGGTGAAATTTGACTGTTAACAGCATTAACATTGTACATAATTTCTTTTGACACTATTTTTAAGGATTAATGTTAGAAGCAATCAATATTATCGAAAAAAACATAGGAAAGTACAGCGCAATAGAGATGGTAAAAGCAAAGGAAAGCAATAAGTGTGATTATTCTGCACATGCATAATTACCTGAAACAATATTAGATTATTCCCTACTGAGTAAGATGTATTTATAGGTAAGGCCGTATAAAATAATTCTAAATTACAACATAATATGCTGAAAATATTAATCAACTAACATTCCAATCCACATCGCTTGTAACAATTAATATAGTAATGATGTTTACATGATTGTTCCCAAACTCATTACAATTTATCTGATTATTATTGTTATACTAGCATCATATACTATAACATAATTAAATTTATAATAATAAAGGCAACATATGTACTATGCTATACTAGTATAAATAACAATATGTATTTGTAAGCCTGACACAAAGAATACTAAATCTTGTACTAACCCGATCTTGTTGTGCATCTAGTTGTTCTAGGGTCAAGCCAAAGGAATCCTACGAGCACCGTAAAAGCATTACCAAACAACCACCAACAATCACGTAAAACAAAATCAAGTGACATAAAATTTACATTTATATTAACCACCACCATAATGCCAACTTTTATATTTTCACATGATAAGGGTCAACCTCAAGTTATTCCTGTTTATGCATGTTGTGAATATCAAATATGTAATAATTAATAATGCAGATAATGTATTACAAGCATGAATATATGTATAGATATACATCGATAAGCACTTCCGTCCTTTCCACATTTTAATAAGAAAAAATCTGTAAAAGGAGCCAGTGAATTTTTACTATTTGTGTTAAAATCATTTTTGTTAAAAACATCTTGCCAGAGCTGAATGCAGACCATTATTTCTTCTAAATTACGATATATGAAAGTTTACATTTACATTTTTAACATTAACATAAGAATGCTTTCACAGCTTACTTTCTCTTATTTATTTAATTAAATAATCTTGAATATTTTGCAGTTCCAGTGATTTATGCCAAAGTACTTCGTTTGAGAGGCCAAATAATGATTTCTGTAGCACTTGCAAGCAATCAAAAGATGAAAGACAATGCTGTGGTATTCTACAATCTATATTTAATAAACAGTGCTAACATGTTACCGGATATATGAAGTCAGTATAAAAATATTGTATTATTTTCCAATAAATTTGACTGTAAGTATGAGAGACTGATTAATCCTGGGCATAATGTTAAGTTTTTCAATATGTACTTGTGTAAGAATAGTATTCACAATAATTTTAGAAGAATATATATACGCACCTGTAATAATGCTGGTCCCATGACAGGAACCAAGAATCCTTGATATAAAAATTCTAGTAATTGTTTTTGTACTGTAGGATGTGCAACTTGGGCAACTGCATTACAAAATTCCAAGGAATTCATAAGTTGCGTAACAGCAGGTAAATCATTTACATCATCTGGTGTTAACCTGTGCCAGTCGTCTGTTTCAATATCCAATTTTCGGGGTAGCAATGAATAAAGACCACTTAAACCTGTGGCTAATACCTAATACATTCAAATTTATTGATATATAATACTGTTTAAAAAATTTACAATATTATAGTACTGATAACACGTTTGTCGCACAATAAACGAATTATATTTTTAAGTATGTAATTCTGAAAAACAACAGGATTTTGCATATTATAACATTTGTTAGCCATATGCCTATTGTAAAAATTAATGACCCAAGAAAGTATTCCATATATTCTTTCTTTTAAAATAAGTTACTCTTTCACTAATAGTATTATCGCTTAAATTGGGAGGACATGATTAACAAAACTGTATGCACTTGTAATACGTGGAATATAATCACATACTTAGAAGCAGTATTAATAATTTTACTGTTAATAATACAAAGAATTACATTGTATTTATTAATTTACATAATTCTACATTTTTGGTAAACATTAAATTTGTCATACTCACTGGGCAAATGTTTGAATGATCTGCAATATATAATCCCACGGCATCATTTTTTTTTGAAAGTGACATACATAATAGCATAGCATCTCGAGCTTGTTGACCAACAGCACCTTCTCGGTGAACATGTGGTATTAACAATGTAAAAATTATAAATCTGAAAACAAAATGCCTTATTGAAATCTTATTGTACGATTAAAATTTTATTAGAACACAAGTCTATCTCAAGCTTAAACAAAGTACTAACTTGCTTTTTCCAGTTGGCGTTGAATGGAAGAACAAATCAAGTAATGCCATGTTTTGCATTAAAGATACACATAAATGATTTAACAATACAACTAATTTTTTTTCCACTTCTAGTGGCATAATATCATTTGCACATTCGTCTAATAACCATAGTAATGGCCTTGCTACTGGTTCATGTGCAAGTAACGTACCACTATGAGAAACTAATAATTCGTGTAGCTTTAATTCTTCCAAACGTACAGCATTATTAAACCTGTAAACAATTTTTCATAGAATATATCATTCTATTTCCATAATAACTACTTATGCAAGATATCCCAAATTTTTGCGTACAAACTTTGATGTTACATTCTATGAGCTAAAATAAGAAAAAATGTTATATGCAGATAGATGAAAAAATGCTTTATTAAAAAGTTACAGTAAAAAATGTGTAAGAAACTATGTTATTTGATTAATGTATTTTAAAATGTCTTCTGCGCATGTCAATACAAGCTCGACATCGATGTAATATGGAATTGTGTACTCTAAGAATTCTTTGCCAATTTTCCTAAATTTCTGAAGCAGCATCAATAATTTCTTTTATTAGTTCATCTCTTCACGTAGATCATCTTCAATTACTTCAAATAGTAAAGACGACTAGAATAAATGGATAAGATAAACATTATTGAACGGTGTGTCACTTGTCTATGCCAAGATCGTTATTGTTCCTTTAATACGAAATTATGACTTTTCTTATAACTTTTTAAGAAAGCTTTTTTGAACCTACATTTATATGAAATATTTTTCTTACTTCTGCTTATAGAATGTAATGCCAAAGTGTGTATAGGAAAACATGGGACACCTTGTATATATATGGTTTGTCAAATATCGCAAACAAAATATATTGAATTTGTGAGATTACTTTTAATACATAATATTTTTTCATAAACTTAAACTACCTTCCAGTGTGCAAACTCCATTCGTATAATTTCACCAGTAAATTTTCACTCAATAGATATTCCAGACATGGAGAATGTGTTGCAGTAGTTGTGGGTCGATAAGTGTGAGAAAATGTAGTATCCCGTAATTCCAACACTAAAAGTGTTACCATTTGATCTATGTGATTAACAACTCCAAGAACATCATCTTGATTAGGTTTTCCATTTGGTGGCTGCACGTAAGAAACAAAATATTACTTATGCACGATATTGTCATACATACTATGCAAATGAAATTATTGATAAAACTATTTTTGATGCGAATAAATTGCATTGAAACAAAATGCTGCTGAGGTACATGTGGATAAGTGAAAACTTACTGTTGTCCGCTGGATAATTTCGTATGTCTGTTGCCAATGTTTGCAAAAACTATCGTAACATGCTGAGGGATCGGCATCCTTTGGAGGTGAATCTCGAGACCGTTGTTTATTAAAACTTGCTCTTAGCGGACTACTCCGTAACCAGCTCATTATCTCAGTGTTTTTGTAAGTATTGCAATATTTACTTTATGGCATTATCCTTTTTTATTTTGATAATTATTTTAGAGATCTCGTTTATCTTTTCTTTGTATAAGAAAACAAAATGCCCCTGCCATGTTAGTCTCAGGAAATTTCAAATCCACCTATTAAAATGTTACTTAATTATTTATTATCAACTAACAGGTATGTAATATGACAGTTTCGCATAAGCACGTTACGTATAGCTGATAGATTTATACCAATGTAGCAGTATGTACGTGTGGTCAACCTCGCTTAGTTCACAAATAGTACTACTATTAATGTTGTCATTCGTTAACACGTGGACGCTTCCTTCGGATTTATATTGACTTTTTCGTTATCCACAACTCCTTACTTCTATTTATTTGAGAAGTAATTAACCTCTCCTGTTTTTATTCAACGCAATATAAAATATCATAAACCAAAAAGTGACGTACAGTGACAGAAAGATTCCAATCAGTACTGACAACCTTATAATATTGTAATCAATTGCCATGCTTGTGTGCATATGTATGTATGAGCTTGCATCACCGAGGAGAGATTGGTAGAGAGTCACCGCTTATGCGTTTAGGGGGGCCGAAAGATTTCACTGCGTTAAGCGCCACTTTGGTGTAACTACATAGCAAAGCAACATAGTTTACATTACATTAACATTAACTCCATAAGTACGGTTGATCGAATAGAGTACTGCAATTATCTCCAGGACCCGGCAAAACAGCTCCTCTAAATACAATACGGGTACTGACCTTCTTAAACAATCTCTCCTCTGTGCTTGAATATTTAAAACATCGATCCTTTGTATCGATGTTATTACGTGAATATCAGGGGGAGACAACTCTTATATAGGAATTTGGACTCGGAATAGTACTCTATTTAGTCGGAACTGTTATAGATGGCAGCACGTATCTGAGCTCACGGATATAGCGATTTCCATAAGTGTGGCACAAACACAAAAGTGCTGTGTTACATAGGCTGGCATAGCATAAATGGACATTATAAGTAATTAAATAAATAGACAGTGCAAGGTGCTAGACATTAAGTTCGCATAAACATAGTGATACAGTGCATTTCTATATATATTTCTATATATATTTCTATTTTTATTTATATTTTATATTTATATTTCTATTTATATTTTATATTTATATTTACACGATACACGGGCGTCGGTTTCCTGCACTTTTCCTACGCCTTGTGCGAATGCGATGTATAAAATTCTGCAGCCATTATTCGCACAATTTATAATAAAGCATATTAACACTTTATAATGTCTTATGTCTTAAACATCCATATTAAATGATATCAATATTAAAGTTTGGGCAGGTTAGGAAAGCCCCTGTGGTTCTTCCCCCCTGCCCTCTGCTGTAACCCCCCTTCCCTACAAATTTTCTTTTTGTGCTGCCATCTACAACAGTTCCGACATTTATACGAACTAAACTTAGTCCGCAAATTATATATGGGAGTTTGCACTCCCTGGTGAATATCGCTGTTTGTAAATATATGCGAGATTCGTTGTTATGGTTTGATCGGTTTGATGTATAGTCTCTATATAGTTAAGCGTGGTTAACCGTTTTTACACCGTGAAACCGAATACGGTAATATTGATAAAATGTAATTAGAAGTGTGGAATTACGTTTTAGTGTAATATGATAAAAACTTGCAGAGGATAGTAATGAAGTGCCGTGATTCTGTGAACTTTATCTTGCTTTTGCAAAGAACATAACTGGGTGAACAACTTTATAGAATATCGTGGACTGAACAGTTTTTAATAATTTAGTGAAATGTTAAAAAAAATTCCTCTTAGTCAAAATGAAGAACCACTTTCCTTTGGAAAACTTACGGAAAAGTTCAAGTACAAAAAGGCTGTCCCGACGAGGTAAAGCTATCTGTAATCGTCTTGTTAATGATCATAAATTATATGTTTCAAAACTTTTTACTTTTGTAACAGTTTTAGGAATATATTTAATAACTATAGATGAACTATGATTTCAGCACACCAAGACAGAGCGCTTCACACTCGAGTATTATATCTGAAAATTCTTTAAATGAAACGGAATTGTCGGATGATGATGAATTTGAAAAGATGTTAGACATGAGTGAAGCATTGAATAGCATTACTGCATCAAATACTAGTTTACGTAGTGTAAGGCATCTGTTATACAAACAGTAGGAGTAATCCGCTATGTAAAAGTTATTACATTAGTTTTAATTTTGTTGTAGAACAAGTCTAGTGATTTATCAACATCTTGTGAATTTGTCGGTATAGAACAACCTAATGGTACAGTTCATTATGTAGAAGATTCTGTAGAGGAAGCAAAGAGATTAAATTTACAAGAAGATGAAGCACAGTTTATTGAATCGTCGGACAGTGATGATTTAGATTGGCAAAAAAATTTACACACGAGACAACACAAGTTGCAAAAATATGCTCATAGTATAAAAGCAAAAAGTATATGTAAATCTAATAGCATAAGTTCTCCAAACAAAAGTGCTCACAATGGAACAACTAATAGTTTTGTACATGATGCACTGAAAGACACAAATGATAAAAAGCTGCATACCAATGCGTCAGTGGATAAAAACAGTATTAAGAAGATCGGGAATACATCCAACAGTGATCAGATAAGTCCAAGTCCTGAAAAAAGATTTGGCACTGAGTTTACAAGAAATGCACATATGTCTGATTTCAAGGTAAATTTACGACCATTATGTATAGATACGAAATTGGATCCATGGATTGATACTACAAGAAACGGTGAAGTAATGTCAGCCCTACCTGTAAGTTGACATTTAAACTGCTTACCTTTATTATAATAACAAATATGTGAAAGAAAACATGTAAATATTGTATTTTTTTCTTAACTACAGGGTACAAAAGATACCTTGGAAAATAGATGCCAGCAGTTAAAGGATCTTCAGATCACGATTTTGGAGAAGTTTTATGCAGCTTTCAATTTGATTCCAGTGCCCGTCTTAGAACAATTCCCGGGATTTAATGCAGAGTCTTTCCAAAAATTAAGGAGTTTAAATCAGCATGTCAAGGCAAAGCTACGTCTCGCAGAAAAAAAATTTATATGTGCAAGAGACACAGAAAAATCTAAAGCTCTCTTAAACACAAGTGAAAGTGCATGCGATATTACAACGTCAAATTCATGTATTCTGCCTAATTTACAAGGTGTTTTACGCAACTCCAATAATAATTATAACAATAGTTTCACAGACGAGCAAGAAGTTAACAATGCTTGCATAGGGACAAGTAAACACACATATAATAAAGTTCAGCAAAGCAACTTAGAAGATTTTGCATATAAAACCGAAGAATCTGCTGACACAAGTTTATGTGAATCTGACGAATTTACTAATGTACCCGCTTCTAAGCCTCAAAGTAAAAAAAGCATCTTTCAGTTCAAAAGGCCAGTTAAGCCCCAACTACAAAAAGAGGTGTCCCAAAAAATAGGACTGTTGGGAAAAGATCTGTGTAAACCAAATGCATTAAACACAAGCATGGATCAAGACAGTTTACAAGCCCAACAAATGAAGCACCCGACTCCCAATAGAACAAATCTAGTTGAAGACATTCATGATTATTTTATTGATGACTTTGAAGAGCCTTTTGTTGCCACTAATGACTTTTTTGGTAATGAAGCTTTTTTATTGGGCACTGAAACAAATTTTTTCTTTTACTAATACATGAAATTCGTTTAGTGTCTATAATACTTTTCTCTTTGCAATTTGATTATGTAGTAATTCAGAGTATACAGAGAGCTTTTATATGTAAATAAGTATATGTTACAGTAAAAACATATAAGAACTTTTTTTTTGTTATACAAAATATTGAAATAGCTAAGATGAATATTGTTTGTTACAGGTAATAATGAAGTGTCATCTGAAGTTGAAAGAAATATTAAACCATTACATAATACAAAGCAATCTGAGTCCCCTAATACAAGCACAACACCTGCAAAATCAAGTACATCTACCGTGGCAACTGGCATCTTTACTGGTAATTATAAAAATGATGGAATTAGTGGTGAATTTGATAGTTTGACATATGCACATTCAGAGGAAATGTTAAAGGTAAATGTACACATTTTGATAATTCACATTCTTAAAAGTATTTGATAATTTTTACTTACATTATGTACATACATCGATTATTGTAATTACATCTTGTAACTTTATTCAAATTGTTTGTTTCCACAGATATTCAGACAGAAATTTGGTTTGTATTCTTTCCGACCAAATCAGTTGCAGGCCATTAATGCAACACTTTTAAAACATGATTGCTTTGTATTAATGCCAACTGGTGGAGGAAAATCACTTTGTTATCAATTACCAGCTTTGCTTAGCCCTGGTATCACGATTGTTGTTTCACCACTAAAAAGTCTAATTTTGGATCAAGTTCAAAAATTGAATTCATTGGATGTAAGAATATTATTGCGTAAGGCTACTAGAAATCAGAATTGTAAAGCTCTTTATCACAAATATGGATTATATCTTTTTGAATAGATAATTTTGTATACAGATTCCAGCAGCTCATATGTCTGGCACTCAAACAGACAGTCAGGTAGAAGGTTTATACAGAGAACTGGCAAAGAAAGATCCTGGTTTGAAGTTATTGTATGTAACACCGGAAAAAATTTCAGCTTCTCAAAAATTTTGTAATACTCTTACCACTTTGTATGAAAGAAACTTGCTAGCAAAGTTTGTGATAGATGAAGCACATTGTGTGAGCCAATGGGGTCACGACTTTCGACCTGACTATAAAAAATTGAAATGTCTCAAAGACAATTATCCGAATGTGGGGACAATTGCCTTAACAGCTACAGCTACCCCAAGAGTGAGAACAGATATTTTGCATCAATTGGGAATGACTGAACCAAAATGGTAAAAAGATGACAGCTTACACTGACTAACTAATACATTTTTTTATTTTGTTTAACCTTGCGTTATTTATACATGTATTCTAGGTTCATGTCTAGTTTTAATAGACCAAACCTACGATATAGTGTAATTGCAAAAAAAGGCAAGAATTGCTCAGATGAAGTTATCGCTATGATAAAAACCAAGTACAGTAATGAATGCGGTATTGTTTATTGCCTATCCCGTAAGGATTGTGATGATTATGCAGCACAAATGCAAAAGAATAGAATTCGGGCCATGGGTTATCATGCTGGTCTTACAGATAATCAGAGAAGTAATATTCAAGGTCGATGGATTTCAGAGGAGGTATACTAATGTGCATTACTTGTATTAGCATTGAAAAGGTCTAACACTTTTACTTCACAGATAAAAGTTGTGTGTGCCACAATTGCATTTGGAATGGGCATAGATAAACCAAATGTACGCTTCGTAATACATGCAGCTCTGCCAAAATCTATAGAAGGTTATTATCAAGAAAGTGGGCGAGCTGGCCGGGATGGTGAAATTGCTGACTGCATATTGTTTTATAATTATGTAGATATGCACAGAATTAGAAAAATGCTTGAACTCGATAACACAAAACCAGCAATTCTAAAAACGCACATGGATAATTTGTACAAAATGGTATCTTTTTCTGAAAATAAAACAGATTGCCGTAGAGCATTACAGCTTAACTATTTTGGCGAAATCTTTAATCGAGAACAATGCATTGCTAATAAAACAGCAGCTTGCGATAATTGTCGAACAAAGGTATATTGTTGAAATATAAGTTTGTACGCATGTAATTGCATGTATTGGATGGAATATAATTAATATTTACTTATTCCAGGGAGACTTCACTACGTTGGATGCTACAGAAGATGCAAAAGAAATTGTGAAAGCTGTGAAAGAGATTACTTTAAGACGAAACAGAAGTTGTAATCTCACACTTGTATATCTTGCAGATTTATTCAAAGGGAGTGATATTAAGAAGATTAGAGAATCAGGTATATCATTTACGCTCGTTGTCAATGAAATAACAATGCTGGCATGGTTAAACAGTGAGTTGTCGTATACGATCTTTTTTTAGGATTATCTAAGCATCCTCTGTATGGACGTGGAAAGTCATGGAAGAAAGCAGATATAGAAAGATTGTTGCATGCTCTGGTTCTTGCAGAATATTTAGAAGAAACAATGTACATCAACAATGAGATTGCTTGTGCTTATGTAAAAGTAGGCAATAAGGCAGAAGAGCTTATAACATACGGCAAGAAGGTATTATTAGAAACATTAATATCTTAAACACAACTTATGTTTCAACGTGACAGCATGCAGCAACTATTTGTAACGTGGATATAGTGTGAACATTAATACTTTTTTTTGTCAGGTACTTCTACCGATGAAATTGTCAGATAAAACTTCAAATGCAGTAGCAACAGTTTCAACAATTACCAAGGGTGTCAATGTAGTTCTAAAAGAACTGCAGGATCGATGTTATGTAGAATTAATGGGAATTATTAGAGGTATCGCAGGGGCACTTGACGTTTCTGCGTCATCTATCATGAATATGATTGCTGTTAGAGCCATGAGTCAACAATTACCAGATAATGAGGAAGACATGTTAAAAATTCCGCATGTAACAAAGGCAAATTTTGTTAAATTTGGCAAAGCCCTTTTAGATATTACTCAAAAATATGCTGCAGAAAAGTATGGTAATTACATGGTATTTTCATACACTAAACATTTTTCCATTTGCATGTAAATTATAAAATAAAATGCTAGTGTGCTTAATAAATATTATTTTGTTATAACTAGTATTACTGAACGAAGAAGACAAAGAATCAGGGAATGATGAAACTTACGATGAAGACCAATCAAATTATTTTGCCAGCACTAATAATAGAAAGCGAAAAAGGCAAACTTATAAGCGTACTTCTACCAAGAGGGCTAAGCAAGGGTCAAGGTAATAAGTTTACCTAAAAAATATGACACATTTGAATATTAATGTACATATACAGCTTATATTAACCACACTTTAATCTTTACTTTTATTAGTACACGAAACAGGAAAGGGTCAACAACAAGTAAAAGTAAAGCCACGAATAAAGGACCAGGACTAATGGGGTTCACTCAAAAACAAATTTCGTCAGATCCTCACCGGTACATGCACATTAGTTAAACAAATGTACATAAATATGATTTAATCAGTCATAATGGCAAATACCATATATTTATACAAACTGTAAAGTAGTATGTCAGTTGAAAGTGGATAATTTATTTTAACGAAAATATGACTGGAAAATTGACTATGATACTTATATTTAATATCAAGTTGCTGAAAATGTTTTTTACAATAAAGCTAAGTTTTCTAATAAATCTTTTTAAAAAAATATATATAATGTCATGTAATATTCTCAGTTACAGGCTTTTTATTGCATTTTTTGTCAAATGCAATTTGATAAGGGCATCACTGAAATGGTCGAATCATTGTTCTTATTTACGTGTCTTCTCGTTATGGGAAATTAAACATTATATTGCAAAAATGCATCTACAAATTACAATAACTTTTATTATATATTAACCCTCACAGTTGAGTACCTAAGTTATGAGTTTTACTTCATAGGTATTTATTATGAAAATATTTTGTATGTACTTATTAATAATCGACTACAATTCTTCAATGGATAATACAATTTATAGATCTGGTTGCATTATTCTAGCTTCGCGGTCTTCATTTTGAATGTGTTTTTTCAGTAAATCCATTATTTCATTATTAAACTCAGAGGGGACAGGTTTGAGACCAGTTGCCCAATAAAATATATCCCAATCGTTTGATGGCAAATTAATGAGTCGATCGTATAATTGTAATTGAGTGTCATTAAATTCATTTAGATACTTTTTTGCAAATGTGCTTAGCAGCAGACCGTTTTCTAGCATACCACGCTTCCGAGACTGATACACTAATCTGGAATGAAAGATAAAGAGATCGATCCAATTCTGTTAACTCTATTCATAATTCATTGCAAATTTTATTTATTTTATCAGCGGATCAAAAAAATGATTTACCTTGCCCGTTTAAGTTTAATATCCTCGTCCTTTCGTTCTGTGTAAGGAGGTATGCTCGGTTCATTTCCCTTTGGATGTAATAAATCATCGAAATTATTCGATCCGTATCTTGTATAATTTGTTGTAATACCGCGAATTACATGCTTAACCTGAAATGTCATAACTGAGTTTTGTGAAAAATTATTGCTGACATTTCAAACAAACATACGGAAAATATTGATGATTGGCAAATACACTTCATCTTTAATATGCCTCTGAAAGCGGTTTGTTTAACAAGCAAAATAAAATCCGTACAATATCTATTTAAAATGACTACTTTTGTACGGCATTCTGCTAGAAGACAATGCATAAACTATATAAATTATTATTGATGGTTATACCACCGAGGAGGGATTGTCAAACAGGGTCAGCGTTTGGTCAGCGTCCGTGTATTTGGAGAGACCGTTTCACCGGGTCCCGGAGATAATTGTAGTGCTCTACTATTCGATCAACCGTACTTATCAAGTTGTAATGTAAGCCATACTGCTTTGCTATACAGTTACGCCAAAGTGGCGCTCAACGCACTGAAAATGTTTGGCCCTCTTAGACGGATAAGAGCTGACCGTCATTGACAATCTCTCCTCGGTGCTGACTCCATTACCACCCAGTACAGTGCGCTGTTTTACCTATTTTCTGTCACTGCATTACGGCTACATTTTCTTCACTTTCTTCCATATAAGAACTCAACGCTCGAATGAGACCGTCTTTGGCCGTGCACGAAACTTCGAGTTTCCGATATGTACGCGACTCATTGAGAAATAACGTAATATAAACCAAGTTAGCTCGCCAACCTGTAGGAATTGCGGAAAGTAACACGAATTTGGGCCTTATGTAAGCCCCTATGGCCCAGTTCCACGAGTCGAACTTAAAAATTAAGTTGCACTTAAAATCGAATTTCCGTTGTAGGCAGCGTAACGTTTGATCATATAAATACGAGTTAACTCTTGACTGCTCAACGAATGTGTTAAATTATAGACTTTCATTTTTTGAATTTTTATTTCCATTGCTGAACGGTGTGTGCGACGCTTGCAGCAGCATCCTGCAGCCAATCGCGATCGTCGCCTCATCTGATTGGCCAAGGAACGCTGCGTCACGGTAGTATAAAATGCAACAATGTGGAAAAATAACTCATAATGCTACAAACCACAGCCAAGGAAGGACGTTAGCTCCAGGACGAAAAAAGTTTTAGAAGAATTATTTGGAGACATATCCGACGACGAGAGCCACCATCAGACGATCACTCATTATTGCTCCTACTAAAACTACCCAAAAATTAGTGTTATTAAATCGAGTATGTTTTTCTATCCATTATCGATGATACTTTCAATTTCAGACCAGGAACTTCCTATTGTTTTACACAGAATATGGTATATGTTTTATTACAGATTCGGAGTTCCTCGTCGAATATTCGCCGATTGGACATTTGAACCTCATAATTAGTTATTGAATCATAATCTGCAGTTCTGGGACAGTGCCAGAGAGTATATTTCTACATGCAATGAATCTTGAAGTACGTTCTTTTTAAAGGATTTTATTTTTGAGTATCTCTGCTTGAATTTTCCCACATAGCAAACGTAGATTTCTACATCGCCAAGATATATCTTGTCGGGAAATCAGAATATATTATTCAAATATCTAAACTAGGCCGTAGATATGTATAGAATATTTGTAGGATACTCTAATGTCCTAAACTTTACGAAACCATAGAGACATTACTAGTATATCGTTAGATATTTGTTGAATATTAATTAGTATATTTTCAACGGATGTACTAGTTAAGATATCTTTATAATATTCTATAAATGTCTCCCCAATTTCTCTCGTAGATTTTCCATTAGAAAATGATTACAAATAGTCAAATTTTCTGATCATTTTGTCGTCATTTTGATATCATTTTGACGACATCTTGACTTTCTGTTCTCCTTGGGTAATATAAGATATAAAATGAGCTAATGTAAGAGCCTAATCGAAGATGTAAAAAGTTCTTGCGATTGGTTCTTGTATTAGCACATTTTTATATCTTACCCAGATAGCACAAGGGCGTGTTAAAGACGTATTAAAAACGTTCATGTTGGACGTTACGTAGGTATGTAAAACGTCCGTTTTAGATCCGTGAACATCTTTAGGACGTTTTAAAAACATTCAGTGTTACTTTTTTGGACGTAAAAGGGATGTTTATTAATAAATTTTAAAAAGTTTACCTAACACTTATATAGAAGGATTCCACATCTTTAGAGTCTGTTTTGTTTAATAAACAATTATCCATAAATCTGTGGCTAATTTCAATGGTCCGGTCATTAGTGATGTGATTTCGAAAAAACCCATCGTCGGTGGTGGGATTCGAACGCGGGTTACTAGAGTGCGAGCCGTCCAGCTACTCTACTGCGCTACACTCATTGTCTTGCATCGCAATGAACAGAACAGGTATACATGTACACTTTAATAAACCAAAACATTTAAAATCGATTTTCTTGACAATCAAGGGCCGTCGCTAAAAATCCCTCGCAGCGTCATTGGATGTTTTCTATTTACCGATTCAAGTCAACGCAAACATCATTCTACCTTTATTTTACATACAGTGAGTAACAAAAATAGAATGATGCTTACGTGCTAAATGGAAAATGTATATATATTCGAGAAATAATCAATGGCGGTGACGTATTTATCGGAATAAAGGCATATGTGAGCCGCCAAACACATGTTTCTCATAAATACATAAAATGGATATCTTTAAAACACACAAAAGATAACATGTTTTGTACGTCCAATAATGTACGTTCTTAAAACGTCCATATTAGGTCCATGGACGTTTGGACTAAATAAGAACCAAAAATGGACGTCCTTTGGACGTCGTGTGCTATCTGGGTATATTAATACATAAAATTAAACATTGTCACAACTACACCATTTTACCCTAATGCACCTCGGTAGATCCTTTTTCTACATCTTGTCGGGAAATCAAGATATTTCTCCGATTAAATCAGGAAAATAATCGGCTGCGCGCCTACTAAATATGTAGAAAAAGGATCTACCGAGGTCGAGACAGGTCGAGACAGGTCGAGACGTGAAATGAACTCAGAAATGTGTAACTGATTTATTGAAATGTGCGTGTGTGTGTGGGAGGGGGAGGGAGACTGCGCGAGAATCATGGGTAATTTCTTGTAAACTGACCACCTGTGCGGCTGAGGCGATAAGCTGACGTCATCGGTTCTGAGAAGTTCGCGTCGCTCTCCATAAACTGATTTCTAAGATATATGTAGTATTTCGATTTGCAACAAAATACTTCGCCGTAATTGATTATTTCTTGCTACGAAATAAACGAAACGTAAGCTTAAACATCGCTAGAACTCTTCAGATCGACGTAACATTAATATCGTTAAAAATAGTATAGAAGAACGACATAAAAGCATATTTACAAAAATTAATAAAATATAAGAACTACAGGCTGTATTTTTAGCAAAACCGATATGTCTTTTCGACCAAGCATTCCTCACTGGGATAGATATGCATATCGTTTGATATTTTCACGATGTCGTATATGAATTTTTTTTTTCGATTTTCAATATATCTCTTTATGAAGATATTCTTGTAATATTCCGTACAAAAACGTTTCAGTATTACGATATACGGATAATATTCTCAAGATATTACGCGATATATTTGGAATTTACGAGATAAATTTAGTATATCTCGCAGATCTCCTCTGCTATGTGGGGAAGTACGTTCTTTTTAAAGGATTTTATTTTTGAGTATCGCTGCATGAATTTTATGGCGTTACCTTACGTAACGGTTTTATACATTTCAGAGAATATCTCATTGCTAAAGTATGCAGTTCGTCCATGCGAATTAAACGGGATTTTGGTGGTTTTGTGTGCTGGTTGGTCACTTTATTACGCACACACATATATATTCAAATCAGTGAAATAATTTCCGCGTATTGTATTCTTTATAGTATTACTGCGCAGAAGCTTTGTGCAACTTTTAGCGATTGACCAACCAGAGACGAGGAACGCGATCAGTCTATCAAGCGTTGAATAAGGTGGCGAATCAACTGCACGGCTAACGTCGTCACGTGATGTCCGTCTTGCCGGTCTAACGAATCGGAATGATCTTCTTCATCATTCCTCCGCGGCCGTTTGAAAGTTGAAGGTAACTGACGGTGTCACATCGGCAAGCAATTTTTCGTCTTTATACGCAAATTAAGCAGAATGACGAAGATTCTTTTGCATTTTGCTGGTAAGATTTAAACATTGAAGTACATCTGTTAGTAATTTCTGTGCACTGAACTATTTATGCTGTTATCGCTCGTATCCTGTGCAGGTTGACACTTGTTGCAACAAGGAAGCAAAGGACGCTATTCTGAAGCGTTCGAATTATGCGGGACAGATTCCAAATTGCAAATTTGTATCGCGTAGTAGAAGCAGTGCTTGTCCGCGAGTTTTTGGTTGCGCAGTCGAGTCAGTGACGTTCGGAAAAGTTTTACGGTCGCGATTTGAAATTTTTTAAAATGAATATCATATCGCGTAAGAGAGTCACAGGAAGAGGAGCACCGTTGAAAATTCTCGCGGCTTAGAGCATTTACTGCTACAAGTGAGTATCTCTATTCTTTTCTCCACCAGATAATTTCCTCTTATTTGATTCTTTTAATCAATCTCCGATCTCCTTTTGCTCTTCTGCATTTTTTTCTATAATCTTCTTTATTCGTCACAGATTTTTTTCTGCCAATCATACGTGCCTGATTTTCACTCCTGTTAATTCCTGACAACACCTGCCGCCTGTGTCCCGTTCTGCGCCCTGTTGGAGGAACATTTATTTTCAAGTGAGTACCTTCATTACTTTCATTTTCCTGAATTAATTTTCTCGTCGGTGATGTTTATTTGGTTTCTAAGTTTTCCTACGCACACTTTGATATACTATGTAATTTTACTAATCGGTAGTTTCTTCTGCTTCTTTCCATTTATCATCTGCTGCTCACTCCTGTCGATGCCTGTTACTCTCCGATACACGTCTACTGTGTTACATTGCATACCTGTTGGGGTCCACTACACATCTGCTGTGTTCGACTGCAGGATTTTGTGAGTCACGATACACTTTAAATTCCCTCTGATGCCCAATCATGTCGTAGAACGAAAGGTCCAAAGCGACACGGGCTACAGGTTGTAATTTTTATTACTAATATCTCCAAAAGAGCAACGAGCAGTGACCACGATTGGAATTCACAAAGTTAGGTCAGCTTTGTGAACTGTAGTCGTGATTAGTAGATTTTACTAACCATTGTTTCTTTATTGCATTTTGTGTATTTTTCTTAGCTCAGGCCAGGGCTTTCTTGTCTCTTCATAGTGATAAATTTGCAATAAAATTTTTTTATTTGTGAATATCTTTTACATAACATTTACAAAACCATAAAGCCTACTTCTCAATATTATTTCTTATTTCCTTCGTGTATTTTCAACTGTTCGAGCAATTTGTTTGCATGAGAGCT
Organism: Tiphia femorata; assembly: GCA_944319695.1. NCBI lineage: Eukaryota > Metazoa > Arthropoda > Insecta > Hymenoptera > Tiphiidae > Tiphia > Tiphia femorata. Next base: position 5,438,257 of record OX090903.1, read on the forward strand.
TAATCGCTTATTGAGCACAAAATAATATAATGTGCAAGTAACGTACTGACCATATTATAATATAAATGAGCAAGAAAGCACTTCGCGAAGAGAAAGCCATGATTCACAACATTGAAACATTTTTACTTCTATATTTTAGTACCATATATGCTGTGAAGATGAGTTATCTCCAGAGAAATTCAATTATAAGTCCTATTTATGCATGGCAATGTCATAAATAAATTTCAATTCCTTTTTAAATCCATTTTGCTTTTATCACATTTACATATTTGCATATTCAATACATGTATAGATTTACTTGCTGATTAAAACATAACAATTCCACCTTAATGGGATATTGTAAATACTAAAATATTTAGAGTCTCGTAGCCCGTTTAGATAAAATGAGAAATTAACCCTTTTATTAGATCAGGAATAATTTTAGAAAAAGAAGAAACGACGCAGAAACAGTGAGTAACCAATTGATTGGCCGTGCTCATTTTCTTTTACACCTGATCTGTTCGGGTGCTCAGGTGCAACTCGAGCGGATCATGGTGGGTGGGCACGGTGATTATATTTTAAGTACTAATCAAAAAATTCAGCGACTGTCGATGTGTCGGTGCATCGTGCGCGACGCACGATTCCACAGCGTTTTCTGTGGATAGGTGAAATTGGTGGAATCGTGCGTCGTTCTTGAAAAATGATTTTAAATTAAAAATATTGCTACACCGTTAATTTATTACGCTGTATATGTCAAACAAATTTCAGACAATAGAGTTTTAGTTTACATCATCTGCAAACTAAAATTTCAAACAATGCAAAATAAAATTTTCAATGAAGACGCGACTCCGTCCGTTGACGTGCAACAGTCCAAACTGAAATGCATTCTTCTAGTGCATTTCTATTTCACGAGACGCGAATATTATATAGATGTAGTTTGACGCAATGTTCGCCGTCCTCGACAGTCGATTTCAGGAAAATGGTACGTACAATATAGAATTGTGTGCTTCACGTTCGGGTGTCGGAGGCGTCCCGGGATGTCCTCTCTAGTGTAGGCTTTGCACTCAGGGCGTATGAGAGAGAACCGTGGAGTGATGTGTGTTGGTGTGCTTGCTTTGCTTATTTTTTAAATATAGATGGGTTAGGTAGGCAGGTAGCTTTTCCTTCTGTGTGAATGAATGTAATATTAAGTAGGCAGGGTCAGAGACGAGGAGAAGGTTCCATTGTAGGAATAGAACTGGATCCAGTCATCTGGACTAGGTCTTTGCAATATTTGAAGCACGGCCTTCAAGTATTGCGAATTTAAAAATAATATTTAGTTTTAAGTAGGACCATTCCGTCCACTGTACAATCGGAACTCCACCGATTCCGACGATGAATTTAATCCTTTGTTGTTGAATTTTCTTTAAGTGTCTCTAAGTGTTAATAGATTTGGAATTCTATTAACAAGTCGACACGCTTACTCTCATTTATCCTCAGTTTGTGCTTTTAGAAAAATGCAAGATTAGTGTATGTAGTGTCTCAAAGGAATAAATTAATTTTTCTTCCCGCTCGGGCACAATTAAAGGTTGCGTATTGACGAACTACCATTAAAGGTATGGGTGGTTGATTCGTGGATACGCTAGTTTTAGAACCGCGTTCAGATTATGTTTTTTTTTAGCATTTTTTTTATTGTGCCGAAGTTTAGCGATGCCCGAGCTTTAGGACCCCAGGGTTGATGAAGACGAAGAAAAGAAGACCCCGAAGAGGCAACAAGTCTGCCGAAGTGATCCAGAAAACAGAGTAACAGTAGAATGCCCCCATGTCACTATGCTCGTTGCTCGCGTGTAACAATCCCTGAATGTTTTTTATACGGAAAATATTTCTTTTTTTACTGTCAATACGATTCTTTTCTTGTTGCGCAGTAGGTTATAGGAGACAGTACTGGATACTGTAAGCGGCGTCTCCGTGGGTCGTACAGTAAAGTCGTGAGTGTAGTAAGTATCGCGCGACAATCTACCTTCTTTTTTCTCTTCCATTGGAATCAACGGGTTTTTCATCGCGAGTACCTACGAGTGTGTCTCATACTTACATTAATAATTCCAATACAAATTAAATCTTTCGCGAATGTGACTTTTCTAATACAAAGTGAAATTTGAGCAAGGGTGCAGGCGAGAGTGGTGACGTATTCATTTAAATTTAAAGTTCCACTTTTATAAGCTGCGTAATTCAGTAGATAAGCAATGGATTTCCACATGCGTGAAACGAAAATTGTTTGTATATTGTGCTTTCTCACATCTACTTTATTTTCAGCAATTTTCGTCGTCGCGCGTGTATATAGAATCAGTGTTGCCTCGAAGTATCTCGAGTTTTCGTTGAATCACGGGCGTCAGATTCAAAATGAAAACTCGTATCGCGTAGTAGAGTCAGTGTTGTTCGCACGAATGTTATCGTCTCGTAGAGTCAGTGCACTGTCTACGGTTTGGTGGCCGCGCGCAAAGCGAGCTTTTAGAGTCTTTTTGATCTCGAAGTGTCCAAAATAATATTTTAAATTGATTGTACCGCGCAGTAGAGTCAGTGATTGTCCGCGAGTTTTCGGTTGCGCGTGCCAGAGCCAGTGTTGTTTGACCCGGACCTTTAAATCTCGCGTCAGAGTCAGTGTTTCCTCGCCGATGAAAAGTTTCACGGTCGCGTTCTAAACATTTTAAAACAAATTACGTCACGCGTAGTAGAGTCCACTGGAAGAGGAGCAACGCTAAATTTTAGCAGCTTGAAGCATCCATTGCTACAAGTGAGTATATTTTATTATTTCTTTCTTTTTTTGTTTCTTAACATTTAACTTTATTAATTTATGATCTCTTTTGCTCGTTTTAGATTCTATTGGTGCCGATGAATTCACAACCAGGACCTGCTGCCAATCTCCACCGACATCATCGACTGCCACTACATGGTAACCTTGTAGGTGAGTCTTTATTATTTCTTCTTCGAATTAATTTTCTAGTTTTCCTCTGCAATTTTTACTACGTTTTTTTTTTTTACTTATTCTCGCATTTACGTGTAATTTTACTAATTCATGCTTCCTTTTCTCCTTTCAAATTTCCGCCTGCTGTATATTCTGCTGTTGTCTTCCGACCATTCTCACCAGTTTCTGCTTACTTCTGCCATCGTCTTCTGCCCACTTCTGTTCTCGTCTGTTCTTCGATATTCCGCAGCAAGGCTTTCTTGTAAGCTCAAATACATTTTTATATTTCCTCCGATGCCCAATCATGTCGTGGACGAAAGGTCCGATACGACACGGGCTACAGGTTGTAATTTTTTTTACTATTATAAGTTCGTGAAACGACAATGAGCAATAGTGATCGCGATTAGCATTCACGAGATTAAACTTCTGCGTGAATTCTAATTGTGAGTAAACCATGTACTAACTACTGTATTTTTTTTTAGTGCAGGCTAGGTTTTCTTGTCTCGCTCAATTGTTGAATTTGTTGCAGAATATTTTTTATCGCGCGCGCATATTTATAATGGGAATTTGACGAAACATTGAAATTTTATACTTCGAATTATTAAAATGATTGTTTTTTCTGTTTAAATAATTATCACAAGTTTCACTTGTGTTACTTTCATATTATAATATTAGCTTTCCCGGTCGCACATACAAAATAAGATGTGTGTAAAATAACCGTAAATTTCTTACATAATTTAGTGTACATATAATGAGCAAGAAAACACTTCGCGACGAGAACACTCTGATTCAAAGTAGTAAAATGTTTTGGAATGGTTTTGGAAAACTGGTACACAATAACTACTTCGAAGATGGGGTTTCTCGAGGGAAATTCAATTTGCAATTTTCATTATTGAATATTTAAATTTCATAGTTATCAATTTATCTTTTTCGTTAATTAATAATTTTTAAATTTTGTATTAATACAATTTAAAGTTCCAATTAAACATTTGCATGCTTAATCAATTTTGAATGAACCATTTTGAATGCTTTATCGAGGATATTCAAATATTTAGTCTCAGTCCGCTTAGATAAAATCAAAAATTGACTTAATCCTTTATTAGCTCAGGATTTTCAGAAAAAGAAGAAACGAAGCAGAAACAGTGAGTTACCAATTGATTGGCCGTGCTCATTTTCTTTTATGCCTGATCTGTTCGGGTGCCCAGGTGCAACGCGAGCGGATCATGGTGGGTGGGCACGGTGATTAAATTTTAAGTACTAATCAAACAGTTCAGCGACTGTCGATGTGTCGGTGCATCGTGCGCGACGCACGATTCCACAGCGGTTTTCTGTGGATAGGTAAAATTGGTGGGATTGTGCGTCGTTCTTGAAAAATGATTTTAAATTAAAAATATTGCTACACCGTTAATTTATTACGCTGTATATGTCAAACAAATTTCAGACAATAGAGCCCTTTATACCCTTCAGTTTTAGTTTACATCATCTGTAAACTAAAATTTCATACAATGCAAAATAAAATTTCCAATGAAGACGCGACTCCGTCCGTTGACATGCAACAGTCCAAACTGAAATGCATTCTTCTAGTGCATTTCTATTTCACGCGACGCGAATATTAGGTGTAGTTTGACGCAATGTTCGCCGTCCTCGACAGTCGATTTCAGGGAAATGGTACGTACAATATAGAATTGTGTGTTTCACGTTCGGGTGTCGGAGGCGTCCCGGGATGTCCTCTCTAGTGTAGGCTTTGCACCCAGGGCGTATGAGAGAGAACCGTGGAGTGATGTGTGTTGGTGTGCTTGCTTTGCTTATTTTTTAAATATAGATGGGTTAGGTAGGCAGGTAGCTTTTCTTTCTGTGTGAATGAATTTAATATTAAGTAGGCAGGGCCAGGGACGAGGAGAAGGTTCCATTGTAGGAATAGAACTGGATCCCTTCACCTGGACTAGGTGTTCGCAATTTTTAAGCACGGCTTTCAAATATTGCGAACTTTGCAATAAAAAATTTAGTTTTAAGTAGGGCCAATTCCGTCCACTGCACAATCAGAACACCACTGATTCGGGCGATGAATTTAATCCTTTGCTTTTTTGAATCTGCTTTAAGTCTCTTAACAAGTTGATGCGCTTACTTGCATTTAACTTCAATTTTTTGAACAATGAAGGTTAATTTGTGTAGTTTCTCAAAGGATTGAATTAATTAATATTGCTTTTTCACTCGGGCATTATTAAATGTTGCGTATTCGGCAAATGACCATTTTTAGGTACGGGTGGTTGATTTTGTCGATACGCTAGCTTTAGAATCGCGTTCAGTTTTTCTTTGTATAGCATTTTTTTTTTATCTTTCCAACGTTTCAGCGGTGCCCGAGCTTTTTAGGCCATCAGGGTTGTTGAAGATTAATAAAAGAAGACCCCGAAGAGGCAATGTGCCGAAGTGGTCCAGAGAAGAGGGCCATGGTTTTTTATCCTCTGATCAGAGGATGGAAGATCATAAACTTAATCACGTAGTCACTATTGCTCATTGCTCATTTCGAATATTGCTTCGCTTAACAAAGCCGAAAATGGAGACACTAGGTCAATGGAAATCTTTCACTTTTAATATTAATTTAGGGTTCGATTCAATTTTCATTTTATCGTAATTTCGTGTTATTCTTTTTACAATTCAATAACTATATGTATATTCATTGCCTTTTTGAAAACTTTCTTCATTAGACTGAATTCAGTATTTTCTTATTTTAGAATGTTTAATATTCATTTAAAATTTTTCAAATATCACTATAAAATCTTTAATTTTTAATTTCTAACTTTTATTAGTGCCAAATTATCGTTCGTAATTTTTTAAATTTGCATTAAAAATTATTTCCATTCGTCTCCCAACGATTTCGTTTACGGTTTACGTGATACAAAGTGCCAAGCGACGATAGCAGCATCGTTCGCATTGCACAGAGCGCCATGCTGCCCCAAATATAATTCTTTTTGTTATTTTTGTTATTTAAAACAAACAGCCTTGCTTCGCGACGATTGTAGCTTCGTACGCATTGCACAAAGCACGTTATAGGCTATATTGAAATTATTTTTTGGCTGCTTTAAAAAGCAACTTCACTTAATTTTTATGAATGTACATTGTTATTTTTCAAATGTCTCATAAAAATGATATGCACGCATGTGGCATGTCAATTGCTTATCTTAATTAACGACATTTTATTCCATATTTTATTTGGGAATAATTTATTAATTATTTTAATGTCGCCGAATATCGTTACAACTCTCGCCCTTGCATTTCGTAAGAATGATCTTGTAAATGAATTATATTTTCGCTGGTCTCACGAAGAGGCAGCCGACAGTTTTCTTCTTGTTTCGAACATGGTTACTGTTCATATTTAAAACCTTTTTTTTTAGTAATTTGCTCACTTGACCTGTAAACCACGGAGAACGAATTACCGCGCGCGTTTTATTTGACTCAATCGAAAATGATTCATCACAAAATTTCTACTGTTTTTCCACGAGGAATTTTTTATTTTTATTTTTGTGGTTAATCCAATCTTTCTTGTTGTAACATCTTGCTCCACTTCGATGCAATTCGTGCATGTTTATTACGCGTATGATATATTCTATTTGAATATTCATTACTCATCTGTTCGGTTTTTGTTTCAGGTTTTAGTTATGCTCAAGATCATCAATGCACGACATTGTGTTGTCTACATTTTCGTGTTTAATCCATTGTAGCTTTATGTTTCAGGATAGCAATGGCAATATGGTAGTCCTCGGGTAAGTTCTATTTTTGTTCATTTAATAATCGTACTGCTTATTTGTTGCGGGTCGTCAGTATAAAATCATCTACGCTCATCCATTGTGTCTCTATTTTCATTACAATTTCCATTTTTGTGTTTAATCCATTGAAGCGTTATGTTTCAGGATGATTATCACAACGTGCAGCGTAATCATATACGCTCATCATTCTGTCCCTACTTCCACTGCAATTTCAATTTTTGTGTCAAACTTATTCATATGTTTCAGGCATATTTGACGAGATTTAAATCATCAGTGCACATTTGTTCTCAAATTTATTTCATCTATTTCTATCAATTGTTTTTCATGCCTCTCTCTTCCAGACATTTATATTCAAGTACATCTATAGAATCTTCGTGAGAATTTTTTCGTATCGTTTTGTGATTGCATGCTTTAGGATTATGACTTGCATGCCTTCGGATTAAGACGTGGGTGCTTTAGGATTATGACTTGCATGCCTTGGGATTAAGACGTGGGTGCTTTAGGATTAAGACTTGCATGCCTTGGGATTAAGACGTGGGTGCTTTAGGATTATGACTTGCATGCCTTGGGATTAAGACGTGGGTGCTTTAGGATTAAGACTTGCATGCCTTAGAATTAAGACTTGCATGCTTTAGGATTAAGACTTGGATGCTTTAGGATTAAGACTTGCATGCTTTAGGATTAAGACTTGCATGCTTTAGGATTAAGACTTGCATGCCTTAGAATTAAGACTTGCATGCTTTAGGATTAAGACTTGCATGCTTTAGGATTAAGACTTGCATGCTTTAGGATTAAGACTTGCATGCCTTAGGATTAAGACGTGCATGCCTTAGGATTAAGACTTGCGTGCGTTAGGATTAAAACGTGCGTGCGCTATGATTAAGACGTGCGTGCGATTTTACAAAAAAAGATTCCGGTACCGGTACTGCGAGCGTCCTCTAAAATGCGTAGAATAGGAAATGGGGGCGGCCAACAAGTATAGCATTCTTGTTGCTTACCCGTTCTGCGTTGCATGATAACAGTAAGGTTGCATGATAGAAATAAGGTTGCATGATAGCAGTAAGGTTGCATGATAGCAGTAAGATTTCATGATAACAGTAAGATTGCATGATAATGTTAAGTTGCGACTAAAACTAAATTGATTTCTTCCAGGGTGGGCGCCCACCTTCAAATGACGCGCCTAATAGTTTCACTTCCGGGTAGGCTCCGCAATCATTCATCCGTGTGTATCATTCCCGGATCGTTTCGAAAGACGATTCGAAACTATGCCAGAATGATAAACGCGGCTTTATTTTGTTTAAATTCAATTTGAATTATATTAGAATTAAAGTAGAGTCAGTCGGCCACGGGTCGTTGAAAGGCCGACCGGGTCTCTAAAGCAGCAACCTCCAAGCGGTGAGACCCGGGCAACTGGCGTTATCTTCGATATGCATCTCACAATGAGTTTTGCGAAGGGAAGATCACACTAGGCTAATAGCTGCAGACCTCGTCTGTGTATAGCCTGTGTACTTGCTTGCTTATTATTACAAACCATCCTGAAAGTGAAAATATTTCATATGTTTTTTTGATTTAAAACCCTAACTAGACATAAGGGTGATTTAAACAGTTTTAAAATTGCAAAGATACAATAAAACTATAGTTACAACCGTTTGGCATATCAGACAAAGCATGAACATTTGTCCATGGCACCGAGGAGAGATTGTAAAAAAAGGTCAGCGCTCGTGTATTTGGAGGGGCTGTTTTGCCGGGTCCCGGCGGGTCCCGGAGATAATTGTAGTGCTCTATTCGATCAACCGTACTTATGGAGTGGTAATGTATAAGCTATGTTGCTTTGCTATTTAGTTACGCCAAAGTGGCGCTCAACGCAGTGAAATTTTTAACAATCTCTTCTCGGTGTTCAACTCCATGAGTACAGTTGATCGAATAGACCACTGCAATTATCTCCGTGACCCGGCGAAAAGGCTCCTCCAGATACACGCGTTGACTGAGTATAATAAGACTCCCCATCCATATGGGATTTATTGTCCCCCCTGTCTCGCACGGGAAAACGCGCCATCTGCAATGGCTGGCTCCTCGCCATGGAACTAAGAGAGCAAAAAGGTACATAGTCGGTAATTTGGCGAAACACATTTTGACGTTACCGTCAATTTTAGACGAGCGAAAGATGCGGTGTTGCCGTGATCCTCTGAACAGGATGGAACAGGAATAGCCGCGGAAGAATGCCCCACGATTTAACTTACGTATCATCTCCATCGGTAATGCACACGTAACTTGTAGGATTTTAAATGATATTTGAATTAAGTAGACTTTGGTTTTCAATAATCTGCATCCCTAAATGTATTATAAAGAAATAACAGATCCCAAAAAGACGGTTCTTGGAATTAATTCGTAAGAATTAAATTAATTGCAAAATTATGGGAACCGTTCAATTGTGTAATTTGTACATAATATATGTATACATAAGACTGTAAGTTTACTATATGAAGGTTAGGGAACAAAATCGACTCCCCTGGCCATAGTACAGTAAAACCTGCCACACTCTCACCTAACTCGGAATCGAAAGGTGACAGTATGGCAATAGGAGAATCGAAATCTGATCCTCTTTGTAGTCCGCCGAACGAAGAAAAGGACAGCGAATACAAGATAAGAATGAAAGGAGGCATTTAAATGGTAGCGCGCCGAATGCTATAATAATAACAACGCTTAAACTTTTTTATTTTCAATTTCTTTTGTTGAAAAATGTGTATATCATATTAATGAGATTCTTCCGATTAAAACGAGACCAAACGTGATATATTTTGGACTATATTTATGTAGTAAATTGGACCATTAAGTATTAAGCAGTTAAATACAGGGTGGTCCGTTATAAGTTGGCACTAGCAAACATGCTTATAGAGCGGCTTAAAACAAACACAAAAGTCCTGGACCATTATTCAAAATTCGCAATATTAATCGAGTTATTAACTGTTAAAGATCAAAGGAAAGGGCGTCCGCCAAAACGGCAGCGGGGGGAGCGCTGGTGCCTCTGCGAGCTGTAGGACGGCCCAGTTTACCTACAAACAAACGCGGGACGCGGTAAGGGGAAGGCTGAGACACCGCTGCACGGCCGGCTTCGTTTTCGTTATTCTTCCCCTTTCCGCACCCCGCATTTGTTTGTAACCAAACTGGGCCGTCCTACAGCTCGCAGAGGCTCTAGCGCTCCTCCCGCTGCCGTTTTGGCGGACGCCCTTTCCTTTGATCTTTAACAGTTAATAACTCGATTAATATTGCGAATTTTGAATAATGGTCCAGGACTTTTGTGTTTGTTTTAAGCCGCTCTATAAGCATGTTTGCTAGTGCCAACTTATAACGGACCACCCTGTATAAATATGGTCCGAATTATATCATGTTTGGTGTCATTTTGCTCGGAATAATGTCACCAATATGTTAAAAAATGTGTAGGTACCAAAAAGTAAAATTATAAAGGATATATGAATAATTCATAAACTATGAGCTCGTAAACTTGCATCAAAGGGACCGTGTCGGGGTCGGATTCTATAGACATTGTACACTTGACCGACTCCGCTGGAGATAACATAGGCCAGGCCTGGGCAAATGCTGCTGTCTACGGCGATTGGTTTCTTGCGTATGAATTCGTTATTTTTTGTGGTTTCCAAGATGAATAATTTAGGGTGCTGTGTGCGAAGAAGAGTGTGTCCGCAAAGATATTCTTCGGATGACTTAGAAGGGGAGGACTCGGGAGGGTCCCGACCAATTGCACTGAACTTAAAACATATCTTATTGTTAGTTCAGTACCCCCATATGTTCGTAGTAACGAATTATGATTAGATGGACCCTAGTTTTCGAGAAAATTGCAGTTTAATATTGCGATATTTTGGCATAAATTAAGGATGCGGCAACGGCACAATGCCGGACTCGAGGCTCGAGAACGAGAAGCTTGGAGAAGCTGAAAAGACCGACAGAGAATCGAATGTCTTTGTCTCGTCGATGCGCGTCTCTCTATCCCGCTGGATCAGTGCGTCTCCTTCTTGGCTCTTTCTCGTGCCTCCCTGAGCGGGAAAGAGAGGCACGTATCGCCGAGAAGGAGACGCACAGATTCGACGGGACAGAGAGATGCGTATCGGCGAGAGAAAGACACTCGATTCTTTCTCCCTTCGTAGTCGAAGTTTCCAAGCGCTCGACAGCGAAAAGCAAGGAGAGCTTAGAGAGAATCGACTGTCTTTCTCTCGTCCATACGTGCTTCTCTCTCCCGTCGGACCAGTGCGTCTCTTTCTCAGCGATACGTTCCTCTCTTTCTCGCGCCTCTCTCGACGGGAAAGAAAGCCACGTATCGCCGAGAAGGAGACGCACTGATCCGACGGGACAGAGAAACGCGTATTGACGAGACAAAGACATTCGATTCTCTCTTGTTCTTTCCTGCCTTTCGTTCTCGAGCGCTGGCGGGCCTCGAGCAGTGCTGCGATTTCGAGCCCCACAGCACGCTCGCGCATACAGACGCAGCGCTCATCGGTGAGCTCGGAAGCGCTCGGGTCGCCGAGTGAGAGGGAGAGTATCTCCCGCCCTTCTCACTCCTCACTAAAGCAAGCCACGCTTGTTTCGTTTCTATTTCGGATCTATTCCGGATCTGTTCTGGATCTGTTCCGGATCTGATCCGGACCTGTTCCGGATCTGTTCCGGATCTGTTCCGGATCTGTTCCGGATCTGTTCCGGATCTGTTCCGGATCTGATCTGGACCTGTTCCGGATCTGTTCCGGATCTGATCCGGATCTGATCCGGATCTGATCCGGATCTGTTCCGGATCTGTTACGGATCTGATCCGGACCTGTTCCGGATCTGTTCCGGATCTGTTCCGGATCTGTTCCGGATCTGTTCCGGATCTGTTCCGGATCTGTTCCGGACCTGTTCCGGATCTGTTCCGGACCTGTTCCGGATCTGTTCCGGATCTGTTCCGGATCTGTTCCAGATCTGTTCCGGATCTGTTCCGGATCTGTTCTGGATCTGAACAATACTCGAACTATCGAGCCCGGTAGAAAATTTTCGAGGTTTAAGAGGCAATGCTGTGCCTGAGAGCGCGACTCTCGTCGACGAAAACTTTCGGAAAATTCGCGAGCTTTTCATTCCTCGAAATGTCGGCGTTCGACTTCCACGATTAAGTATTTATTTAAATAAATAAAAATACTTATTTTATATGCCACGCATATATGTTGTTGCATTGTACACATTTGAAAAAATATTTCTTAACACTTAGCCGACCACGCGCGCGCAGCGAACTGTACGATTTCTACCACGCTCGAGCAAGCCAAACTACGTTGTCCACCACGCATGTTTCGCAAGTGAGACGCGGACTGATATTCGGTACTTATTCGACGATTATTTTGACGTATGGGAAGAACAGTACTATCATTTTCGCTGCATTCATAATCCCTTATCTGCATATCGCCGCTTTCAGAACAGTCTGATAGTGCGTCCATGAACAACTCATCACTGAAATGTTTACTGTTATTTCTTGACATTTACGGTATTTTTTTATATCTTACACTTTATTTTTTTTATAATTCACCATTAAATTGATGGATTTTATTACAGAAGCAGTTCGTCACTAGAGATGAAGCGACTCGAATGTAGGCAAATAAGAAAACAAGGAAACGCGTTGCTAATCTCAATGTGGGAGATCTACCCCATCGGTCTGGCACCGACTTACATTGAAATGGGTAGATCTACCCGATCGGTCGGCTACCGACTTACATTGAAACGGGTAGATCTACCCCATTGGTCGGCTAAGTGTTAATAATTACGATATTTTATTATTTTTTATTTTTTTTTTCTGTGTATAGCCTGCGCGTCTGGAACTTAGAAAATTTACAGACGACCGAATCGCGGGACTTGGAAAATTCATGCCTGTTCGCGCGAGAGGCGAGACGGCCGAAACGAAACAAGCGTGGGTTGCTTTAGTGAGGAGTGAGAAGGGCGGGAGATACTCTCCCTCTCACTCGGCGACCCGAGCGCTTCCGAGCTCACCGACGAGCGCTGCGTCTGTATGCGTGAGCGTGCTGTCGGGCTCGAAATCGCAGCACTGGCCTCGAGTCCGCCAGTACGTTTGTTTCCATATCCTGAATTTGAGCCGAAAACTTGCAATATTCAACTGCAATTTTCTCGAAAGCTAGGGCCCAATTAATCACAATTCGTTACCACAAGCAACTATGATGTTTCACATTCAGTGCAAATGGTCGGGAACCTCCCGTGTCCCCTCCTTGTAAATACGCATGGGGATATCCGACTTATTGCTATCATATCTATATTTCTCTTTCCCTTGAAGATTATACATAATAAAACGTGTTTAAATCCGTTTCAACAACCGCTTTCAATAATATGTAAAAAAACATAGCATTCCACTTAAAAAGTCGAAGGTCACCGTCGTTTCTCGAACAAATTTGCGAAAATAGAAAAATTCGCGCATGCAGCATTTTCGTAATAAAAAACAGTAAAACTTTTGCCCGTAACATTTTTATTACAGATTTCGCGTTTGGCAGAAAAACACTAGTCCAATATACAGCGATCATCGTATATAGATTTGTTTAAACCATATGTGTGCTTAAAGAATATTAATAAATGTGCATATCTATCATTTACTACTATGTAATCATTATATACTTTTTTTCATTGTCATATGATACCGTATCGCCATATTCTTAACTCCTACTTAATTCTTAATTCCCTGTAAAGTAAAGAATGATTCGGACAGTCGCTTCCTTAGCCAAATATGAAGTGTGTGCGCATGCACATTGTATGCACACACATTCAGCCAGGCTGTCGATTAATAGACGGCAACGCTGTACAGTACATGTATCGATAATACAGTGACTACTCGGACGGAGTCTGCTTCATGGGTCGCTAAAGATAATGCAGCGACAGAAAATGGATAAAACAGCGCACTGCATTGGCCGGTAATGGGGTACCCATAACCCAAATGGGGGGTCAGCCCAAATACACGGGGATGGGGAGTCTTATTATACTCAGTCAACGATACACGGGTACTAACCCTCTGTGCAATCTCTCCTCGGTGGTGAAAGCACGATTGTGAAAAAACAAAATGCCGCTGAAATAAACAAAAAAATGGTAGCTGACAAACTTGCCCTTCCTTGAAATTTAAAAATGCACAAAGAGTACCTCGTTTTAAAAAGATATCTTGAAAATCATGTATAATTTTAAATTATAATAATATACAGCATGCAAGTGTAACATGCTGTGTTCCGATATTCACTGCTAGTACTGGAAATGTATAGTTTATGTCACGTATACTGTAAATTTTCGGCACTGGCAGTGAATTTCGGAACACAGCCAGACACATGCTCGTGAATGCATTCGATACATTTCAGCGATGCTTACGCCACCTACCAATCAGCTGTGTGTAACTTGCATGTGAACCGGGTGAACCTCAATTTAGAGTTTTCAAGAAATGAATCGCATTGATAAGTTTCTGTATAAAATTAAGTAATTACAAACGCATCCGTTTAAAAATATGACTGATGAAAGTAACGTGTTGTTTATGCGAAGTGGCTGGAATAACAAGAAGTACGATGTATGTACGAGATTGAATATATAATTGTGGCAGTCTGCTACATGATTTAAACTGCGCGAATTTTCGCATTTGATTAGTTCTTATTTTTCTTGTGTATAGGAAAATGGTTATCCCATCAACGATAATATTTGGGACGATGAAATATTAATAAAAGCATACGACAAGGCAGTGAATCTTGCAAAAGATGAGGTAGCAAAACGTGTGGGCTTGAGTGTTGAACACTCTGAATGTAAACAGAAGGCACAAAGCTCAAAGCAATCTCAACTTACAAATAAGTCCATTAAAGTAAGCACTATTGCACTAATGCAATTAACTATTGCACTAATGTACAGTATATATTGCAAAAGATCTATACAGTTCTATTGTATTTGTATTCCTTAAAGAAATGGGCATTGGGTAGTCCCTGTCGTGCAGTTTACTCGGAAGATGGGAAAGTTTATGAAGCTGTAGTAACAAAAATATACGAATCCTCTGGAATGTGTACCGTTAGATTCATAGGTAAGATTATAAATTACAGTTAGTTCCAATTTAATGACTTTGTCATATTATCGTAATATGCGGCACTACGCTGTGTTTTTATTGTGTTCGATGTAAGAACATATTTCCTGTGTTTATACGACATATCTTGTTTTGTTCATGCAGGGTATGGTAATACAGAAAAGGTAGAATTAAGCACTCTCTTAGAATCAGAGGGACTACAAAGCCAAATAGCACAAGAAAAGGAAGCACTAGATGAAAAGTGTAATCAGGAAGCGAGTGATTCTGCATATTCTTTGCACTCAAATATGAAGGAAGCAAACGGCATTTTTAGAGAAAAGATGGACTGTGACATGGAAGATGCAGAGTCTTGTAAAGGTTCCTTTCCATCAGCATCATTTTGTACCTCGATACACGACACAATGCCACCTGCACCTCCATTACCACCACAATTGATGGCTAAGTAAGATATCAATCCACAATTTCAAATATATCGTTTTATATAGTTCAGAAATTTGACAGTAACGATTATCAGACTTCCAGAGAACGATGCAGATGCTCTCTCCAGTATGTTGATGTCATGGTATATTAGTGGATTTCACACAGGTAACAACATTTATTATGTATGTATGAGGATTAATCGAATGTAAACAGGATATTTTCCTATTTTCTACTAAATTAATATTTTTCATACGTGCTCATATATGTGGCATAAAACATGAATAAAAAAAAAATTTTTAAAGCCACATCCACAGTGTTTAAGAGTTAATGGAAACTACGTGGAAAAATAAGGTGGAAAAGGTTCGGTTTACATTTCACCGACTCTTGTATTATGCAAGGATAGATCTATTAAATTTCACTAAATATTCTTAATGTATCTGTAGGTTATTATCACGGTTTGAAACGTGCAAAAGATGTAGAAGGTAAGAAGAAACATTGCTGAGCATAAAGCAATTTTTATATTTTACTTTCCTCAGTGAAATTTTCGTGAAAACATCATATACAAATTACATCGAAGCATTAATAACACACTCTAATAATTAGTTGTAAAATTACTATGCCACTTTATTGTTATGTAACAGTCTTAATGTTTATATATAATAATAAAAATGAATTTACTTAATACTTACTTTAGAAATCCAAAATCTTGGCTCCACTGTTTATATTTTGTATTAATATGCTTGGTGGTTGGTTTTACATAGTTCATAGCATCCTGAAGATATTTAATATCGATTATCTGGTTAGACACTTCGGTGGCAAGTCTAAGTGGCTTCTCATTTTCTAGGAGTTTCCACATAGGACGTAATTGATTCATCCATGCTTCTTTGCACAACAATTTCAGATCTGCGCAGGAGAATCCCTGCGTATCCTGAATAAGTGACCGAAGCTCATTGCTATTATGCATTCCATAGTCAATATAGGATTCCAATATTGCCCGTCGACTTTCCGCATCTGGTAAATCAACAAAAATTCGTTTCTCTAAACGCCTTAACAAAGCCACGTCGATGTTCCTATGAAATTTAAGACATCTTGTTTTATTTATCGAATTTAAGTAATGCAAGGGTCATTCAATGATACTAAGTTCACATAAATGTATACCATGGTATATTTGTAGCTGCTAAAAGTATCACATGTGCATTACTCGCAGACAACAGTCCGTCCAATCTAGTAAGAAATTCCGCTCTGAAACGTCTTGCAGGCTCTGAGTTAGATGAAGAACAATCCCCTGTGTAAGCAGTAGTCCAATCTATTTCATCGATAAAGATGATGGTAGGAGCATAATGTTGGGCAAGATCAATTAGGACCTAAAAATTTATAAGTAGTAATGTTTAAGACCTATCGTTATTCCACAATTAGTGCCGATAACTATCATTGATGATAGAAATATTTACTCGAACATATTTTTCTGAGTCACCTCTCCATTTACTAACTATTGAGCTAGATGTAATATTGAAGAAGGTGGTTTTGCATTCTGTGGCTACTGCTTTAGCCAGCATTGTTTTGCCTATGTTTGTGTAAAAGTTATTATTATTATTATTATTATATCTTTAATTTGTTATCTTTCCAATAATGTTCTCTGAGGAAGTTAAATTAATCTTGCAAACGCGTACCCGTTCCAGGAGGGCCATATAACAGAATACCCTTCCAAGCATCAAATTTTCCCTTGAACAAGAACGGATATTTTAACGGATATATCGCAGCTTCTTTCAACAGTTCCTTGCACGCATCCAAACCTTTAATATCGTGCCAGTGAACATTTAAATCCGTCAGTACAATCTCCTGTGTATTAAGATTGTTTAATAAAACGATAGAAAACAATTCAGCGAAACTTAATATTAACTGATCAGAAATTAATGACGAAGCTTCACAAGTATTTTTATTAATGGAGATTTTACTCTTGAGATAATGTCAGCTATTTCTCGCAACTCCGAGCCAGATTGATATAGATCTTTGACGAGTTTCAATGATTTTTCTCCATGTATGTTAATAGTTTCACCAGAAACTGATTTATTTTGACCATTATCTTCATTCGAAGTTTTGAACATCGGCGTTACTTTCATTCCAAGATCAAGCCCATCGCCCGCTGCAGGCTGCGAACACTTTTGTACAACTTTATTCTTTGTCGAACATCCCTCTTCGTCCTGTTTAGCCTGCCTCTCTCTGTAGAATTTTTCCTTTTTCGTCGTTCTGAAAAGGAACAAAGGAAAAAATGAAAATGGGAAATGGGCATCGTCTACCTCTATGCATCAATTCGCATTTTAATTGTCAAGATTCAACTTTACGTAATATTGGCGCCGTTACCGGAACCGGAGAGTTGTTCCACTTTTTTGCACAGCTTGGGATACTTGTTGTATTTCACGTAATAATACTCGGAATACTCCAATAAGATCGTTTCGAGATCGATGTTGTCGCAAACCTGAATGTCCGGCACGAGTTGTGCCTCCTTGGCGAATAAATCCGCTGTACTCGAATAGCTGCCAGTGAAAGGGAGTTTTAAAGCACACAATTTAGTTGTAATCGGTGTCGTTCATCCGCGATGCGCAAACATTTTTTATGTATCCTGTAGATTATTTACAAGTCCTTCAAAATCTTAATGTACTTTAAACATAATTTAAACTAAGGTGAGCTGGGGCAAGTACATACGCGAAAATTCGAAGTTTGTGTTTACTCTCCTTCCACAAGCTTCCAAATTTGTATGCCAAATAGAAAGTTTAGCAACGACACTTAAACTGTACTTTATAAATGCATAAGGTCATTTAAAAAAAATAAATAATACATAATAGAAAAAATCACAGTTTAGAAAATTTCGTGTCGACGGCGCACTTACCCCGAGGCTGCACTTGCCCTAGCTCACCTTATAAATTTAGTCACGCATCTTCAGTAGCTATACTATTTAACGACGAGATTATTGTAGAATATAAATCGAAATATAAGTCTGAAACATTTCAGTCCTTCGTAAATTTACATAGTCAGTGTGAGTAATCACCCTTGGTCCCACAAGAAAGCTGCTACTAGGTATGCCAGGTTTCGTCGACGCTCTTGAACACGTTTCGCCTCCTAACGAAGAATTTCTAATCCCATTATTAATTCTTGGCATTGGTTTGCCTAATCTGTTTGCGACTAATCAGAACTACGAAGTGACGCGGTAAAATAATCACCTTCCACTTTAATCGTATAATACATATAATACGTAAAATACGTATAATACATTTTCAATATTTTAGGAAAAGTCGTGAAATTTAAAAGCGATGCAATTACGTTGTATATAGGAAATTCTAAACGAAATTTTAAAAACGGTCATTTGACCGGTCGTGGTAGGAATACTGTTAGCTTGTAGTCGATGAATTTTTCGAATTCTGCTTGGTTCGTGCCCTACTACAATCCCAACAAAGCCCGCCGCGCGCGCTTCTCAAAGAGGGAAGCAGCAGAACCTACTTTTAAACTTATTCAATAACGTCACTGACAACGTGAATGCAAAACGATCGTGGAAGCACAAAACGAACGTACACGGTGCTGTAACGATATTCAAACGGCCCACTACGGGCTCTTCATTGCAATTTGTGAGCGTCAATTTGACCTAAAATCGCTTACTCCGGAAGTTTGGAGAGTGAGGGGTGAGAAGAGACAAGGAGAGGGATAGAAACGAAAAAAAAGGAAAAGAAAAGAGGGTGAAAATTGAGTTTGCTCTTTCTCTCTGTTGTCCTCCCATCCCTCTTCCTTCCACGATACTCTTACGAAAACTCGCATTGATAATGGTACTCCTTACGTCTACGACCCTGCATTTTCTTTCTGTCTATACTTCCATCTGTAACGCACCTTCTCGCGCGCGAGATGAGCGACACGAGCGACGTTCGTGTTCAACGAGATGCAGGAATCATTCATCGTCGGTGATTGTGTTTATCGTGGCCCTAGTGACGGCAGTAGAGGTAGTGGGCTACTTGCGGACAAAAGCAAAATTCGCGTTAATTAATCCACGGTAGAGTGCGCGCACACGGTCACGGTTCCTTCTCAATGGTTTGCACCGGAACTGTCGACGTTGAAGGGTTGTTTGAAAAAGGACATGCTCGATTCGTTACCATGACGATGGTGTAGGGATCGTTTGACGGTGGTGGGTGGTGGCGATGACAATGACGTAGCGATCGTAGTGGCACGGCACGGTAACAAGGGATGCGCGAGAGAACGATCTGTGAGTGAAACACCTATGCGGAAGGTCAAGAGGGGTCGAGAGGTGCGGAGAGAAGAAGAGAGGAGAGACTAGAATAAACCTCTCGTTTGATTGGTACGCGAGCCAATACTTCTGGCGGGTAAA
Organism: Tiphia femorata; assembly: GCA_944319695.1. Classification (NCBI taxonomy): domain Eukaryota; kingdom Metazoa; phylum Arthropoda; class Insecta; order Hymenoptera; family Tiphiidae; genus Tiphia; species Tiphia femorata. The sequence continues at coordinate 5,457,807 of OX090903.1, forward strand.
AATCGCGAGATCGATCCGAGGATGAAGTACGAGGACAATTGGATGAGTAACGAGACGAATTGATGTAGCTCGAACACTGTTTATTTACTTAATACTATATTTTGGATACTTTTCAATATAATGCCTCCTAATACGTATACATTCGTCTCATTGTTCTTCTAACTTTCTTATTCCTCTATTGTAAAATTCTTTTGGTTGATGTTGGAGCAACATTTGCACCTGAATTTTGGCTTCTTTGATGGAGCCCAATTTTTTGTTACGTAGAGCTTCCTTAAGGGAATCAAACGTGTGAAAATCCGAATGGGCAAGATCTAGGCTACAGGGTGTGGAAGAACCTCACAGTTTGGTTTTCGAATGCATTCTTGAGTTATTCGTGCCGTATGCGATCGTGCATTATCGTGGAGCAAAATCACCCCTTTTGTTAAACGTCCATGACGTTTAGTACGAATAGCAGGTTTTACTTTCTTTTTCGGGATATCATTGTAATATTGGTCGTTGATTTTTCTTTGGTTTCAAGAAAATCGCGTAAAATAGGGCCTTGTGTAGGGCCCAGTTTGTCTACGTGAATAATTTCGAAAAATTAATTTTTTTATTTACGTAGCGTTATTGTCACCTATACGACTGAAATACGGAATTTGTGAGCCAAACTTTTCTGACTTAGACCACTTTCACAATCACCGGCACAAGTTCACTCTAAAATGTTTCGGCCAGAATTTAATCTAACCGAGGATGCCATTCGATCGATCGACGCGAGATCTATAGAGAGTCGGATGAATATTTCTGAACTTTGTAGGGACACTTTCTAATCAAGACGTACACTGAGAGAAAAAAATGGTTGGGTTTACTATAATCTCACTATATTTTATAGTTAGATTTGGCGTCAAACATATTTTTATAGTTCACTTAACCATACAAAATATAGTAGAATGAACGATTTGTACAAATGATTATATTATTAACTGTTACCTTTGTTCTTGTTACCATATGTATAGTAAAATGTGCTATGTGAATATAGTTAGTTCTATCACTATGTATAAAATATTCTGGTAATATTAACTATATAAAATATTTACTTTTCTTACCATTATATATTTTCAATCATACTATATTTTTAGTTGAAATAACCATAATTTTGGGTAAAAACATAATATAGTTGGTTATACTATACCTCTATCGTAATGATTACCGACATTATGGTAACATTTACCATAAATATGATATTTCCAACTATAATTTTGTTACTATGCCATTATAGTTAGATATATCATATACTTTTCTCTCAGTGTATCATCCACCCAACACAGTTGTCAACGAGAAAACGGAAACCAACTCTAAACCTACCAAAACAGTGGGTGGTCGTGCGATTGGCGGGATAATATCTCGTGAGTCCCTAGTGGACTTATGCGGGTATCTCCCGGCAGGAAAATTGGCATGGACCCACTAATGCTCAACGACAATGAAGTCGCCGATACGCACGAAATAATCGGCCGCAAAGCCTATTATCCCCGTGTCTGCGGTATCAGTGGTATTCGGTTATTCGCCATATTATCTACGACGCGTAGCGTGGCTTACTCGCGAGCTTATATCGATCGTCGACACGCACCTAATTAGCGGTGATCGATTCGCGCGCAAACCCATTTCAACACTCCTTTCTTTACGAACTCGCGGTTGCGACAGTCCATAGGTAATTGCTCCCGCAGCTACGAAACGTTTCCCCGTTTCGATTTCTTCCGTGACGTAATTAGCGAACGCTGCGCAAAATTCCAATTGGCTGTGAAATTCGATGCGCGGCATCGGGTTGAGAATACAGATTCTGTAAAAGGGAGCAACGAGATGAGCGGCATGACCGTGTGGAATGTAGGACGAGGGCAGATTTCGGGTGGAGAGGATTCTACTGGAGGAAACGAGACGACGAAGAAAGACGGGATGCACGCGGTGTCACGATGAAATTGAAATTGCGAGGAGGGTGAAGAGGATCAATTGGTATGCGTAACCTTGAACGACAGCCTCGCAAGTTTTCTCCGTTAGCGCATTTGAGATGACGTCGAAATGGAGGCAGATGTGAAATGGGAAAGCGAACGGCCAAAAAGAAAATGCGAAGGAAGAGAGTGCGAGAGGAACGGGTGGAATTCCTTTGACCTTGATTGTTATTACAATTTCCCAAGTTTGCTCCTGAGTAAGCCTCTGATCACATCAGATCGATACTGTAGGGTAACTGTCTCGGTAATCGGTCCTGGAGTTATTAATCGGTTACTACCTAGATTTTTCCTTGGTAGTGAAAAGAAAACAGGCTCCGTATGATGTCTGCTAGTTTCAGTAGTGCCTAGACTGAGGAAAATCATTTGGTTATTGCAACTCGAGGGATCACACATGCCAAGTTGTCACGAACAATGGCAACAGAACGAACTAATAAAGTTCATTAGCTTTACGAGCGTTCTCTGTTGCTGATGATATTCGCGCTGGATCTACAAGAAATCCGAGTTCCGAAAATCGTTTGGTTATTGCACCTCGAGGGATCACATACGCCAAGTTGCTACGAGGTCACGGAAAAATAGCAGACTTCTTTATTAAAAACCATTCACCTGGGTCTCTTCCAAGCTAGACACACGGACAATGGCAACAGGATGAACTAATAAAGTTCATTAGCTTTACGAGCGTTCTCCGTTGCTGGTGATATTCGCGCTGGATCTACAAGAAATCCGAGTTCCGAAAATCGTTTGGTTATTGCACCTCGAGGGATCACACACGCCGAGTTGCTACGATGTCACGGAAAAATAGCAGACTTCTTTATTAAAAACCATTCATCTCGTTGTGTGTCTCATCCAAGCTAGACCACGAACAATAGTGACAGGACGAACTAATAAAGTTCATTAGCTTTACGAGCGTTCTCTGTTGCTCGTGATCTACAAGAAATCCGGAAGATCACGAAACAATATTGTAATATTGCCGGACGACGGAAGGAGAAGACTAAGGATACGCGAAGGAGGCGAAAGAAGAGGAAAGAAGAGGACGGAGGTGGGGGATATGGGTGACCTTGAACGACAACCCCCCAAGTTTGGCCCGGTGATAGAGCAGCCGTGGTCGTCGCGCTGGGGCGCCGGTGCTGCGCTTTTTCGCGGTGACGGTGGCGGCGGGTGCGTTGCGCTTCACGGGGGTGGCTTTGACGTTGTAGGCGAGGAGAGGCGCAGAACGTGTTCGATCGACCCGCGAAGCAGCAGCCCGCCGCGCTCTGCTCACTGCGACAGTCAGTCGGTCGGACGCTACCAAAGCGCGCGGCTTCCTCCAACCGCGCGTGTCACGCTTGAATTCGTCGTCGAGCGAGCAACGCCAGGTGAGGTGGGTGGTTGGTCCGCGCGAGAGGATCGAGAGAACGAGAAAAAGAGAGACAGAGAGACGAGACGGAAAAAGAAGAGAGAGACAGAGAGTACGAGACGTGGCTAAACCAAAACGAAAGAATTAAGAGATAACGAAGCACGTCGAAAGATACGAAGGTATTTTGAATAAAAATCGAGGGGGTGAAGAGCGGGAAAAAAAGGAAAAGATTATTGGTGAACACGTTGATGAAAGTTGTCAGGTACGCTTGTCCAGAGGAAAAGAGGGTAGAGAAGAGGGTGAAAAGAGAGGAAGAAAGGAAGAAAAGGAGAAAGGAGGGAAGACAGGTTGCGGCTTGATCGAGGAAGAGGCAGCGACGTCTCTGGAAGGAGATCGGAGCGCTGACGCACATGGTCTGACGGCACGAGGGACACGCGATGCTGGGATCAGAGGTGAACACTACAATTCCACAGGGGGTTGGGGCAGTGGGAGGATAGAGTTTCTTCCTCGCGTGGGTCACCGCGACTAACTTTCTTCACCGGTGAACTTCTTCCTTATTTTTCCAAGAGAACGAAGATAGGGACGGAGGAGGGGGTGGGGTAAGAAGCAGGGTAGAAGGCCACGAGTTCTCGATCGCTTATATGTATTTACCGCATAACGATGCTGCGCTTTTAGGCGGGCCAGGTGTGCCACGCGGGTCTGCCGCATGCACGTACGTAACGTCCCTCGTTGGCCCGATTTCACGTTGCATTTCAATGTTTCTTTTCAACCTTTCAAAGTAACTGACTCGATTAGGCCGATATTTCGAATCGGTTTATTTTACACGAATCGGTTACTCGGTATTACAGGTGACCTCGTCATCGTTGCGCGTTATGTTCGATAGATACTGAAAGTAGTTTTCTTTGTAGTTAGAAGAAAAAAGGAAGGGATCGTTTTATTCAGGGACCGGAAATAGCGCTCTGATGGGCGCGCAATAATTACTCTGTCCATTTAAAGACCCTTTTTACCCGTTCTCTGGAAGTTTAAACTCGGTTGCGTGGGATGCGCGTGATGTCGCGACGGGCTTTGGTTTCTAAGGGAGTCGTACAGGAGTTTGGAAAGGTCAAGTACGCATAGTGTTACCGCATTAGAATATCGCGTTTTAACGGGTACGCGTCTGTCTGAATTTAACCCTTGAAGAAGCCTATAGGTTCATTTTAATCCTCGCCACTTTTGCCATTTAGTTGTTTGGGAAAACAGCTGTTTTCCGGGCTCTTTTTAAAATTAATTAAATGGCGAGAATACGTGCGAGAAGGTCATCAGATTTTAGAACATTGTCTTACGCGTTATTAAACGTATCATTTCACCGGTAAAACGCGCTCCGTTTACCGATTAACCGCGCGTGATGTCGCGACGGGCTTTGGTTTCTAAGGGAGTCGCTTAGGAGTTTGGAAAGGTCAAGTACGCGTAGTTTTACCGCATTACAATATCGCGTTTTTACAGTTGAACGGGTACTTGTCTGCCTGAATTTAACCCCTGAAAAAGCCTATAGGTTCATCTTAATCCTCGCCACTTTCGCCATTCAGTTGTTTGGGAAAACAGCTACTTTTCGGGCTCTTTTTAAAATTAATTAAATGGCAAGAATACGCGCGTGAAGGTCATCAGATTTTAGGACATTGTCTTACGCGTTATTAAACGCTTCATTACACCGGTAAGACGCGCTCCGTTTACCGATTAACCGCGCGTGATGTCGCGACGGACTTTTGTTTCTAAGGGAGTCGGCTAGGAGTTTGGAAAGGTCAAATACACATAGGGTGCTTCCGATAACCTATAGTTGAGTTGATTTTCGTAGGAATAAAATATACGATAGGTACAACCATCTAGTATCACCATACTTCATGACAACTCAATGCTGTCTTGTAACACCATGGAGTTGAGTTGAGTTGAGTTGAGTGATATTAGTAATTTCTCAAAATTATACAAAATTATAAAGTAAATTGAACTTTAATTAATTGATACTACAGTTACGTTCACTAACATTTATTATTATGCAAAATTACGACGTATCAATTAGTTAAAGTTTAATTTACTTCACGATTCGTATAATTTTGAGAAATGATTACCTTATATCGTACCCTTGGTTGTACCTTATATCGTCCTTTGCTGCTACCTAACTCAATTCCACTCAACTCAATGGTGCTACAAGACAGCATTGAGTTGTCATGAAGTACGGTGATAATAAACGGTTGTACCTATCGTATATTTTATGCCTAAAAAAATTAACTCAACTATAGGTTATCGGAAGCACCCATAGTTTCACCGCATTAGAATATCGCGTTTTTATAGTTGAACGGGTACTTGTCTGCCAGAATTTAACCCCTGGAAAAGGCTATAGATTCATTTTAATCCTCGCCACTTTTGCCATTCAGTTGTTTCGGAAAACAGCTACTTTCCGGGCTCTTTTTAAAATTAATTAAATGGCAAGAATACGCGCGAGAAGGTCATCAGATTTTAGGGCATTGTCTTACGCGTTATTAAACGCCTCATTACACCGGTAAGACGCGTTCCGTTTACCGATTAACCGCGCGTGTAGGATGCAGAAACTTGTACAAGAATTCTCGCCAGTCGATTAATTAACGAGTAAAGAATGTCTACGTTGATTCAAAGTGCGCCAGTTCGCGGAAAATTGTCTCAATCGAAATTTCTTTGCCAAACGTGCGGAAAAGAAAGACCTTTACCCATGGTAATGTCTCGCAGGTGGGGTGTAATAAAAATACGAATTTTCGATTACGCATTACCGGCCGTTAAACGTCTTATCTGCCGACACAGTGGCCTCGTTTCGAGTACCGTGCGCCGCACGCGCACCCTCGTTAATCATACAACGGAGCTTGAGTTTCCGACTATCGAGAGAGAACTCGTTCTTCGAGATTTAAATCGGTGAAACGGGGCAGCGTTCGAAATCCCGATTACAATTTTGTATTTGTCGTTTCCGAAGAAGTAATTACAACTGTCCGATCCAGCGGTCCGCTTGAAGCACCGCGACGCGTCGGTTGGTTCTACCGTCGTTTCCCTTCCATTGAACTTCTCTCTCCCGCCTAGTGCTTAAAGTTTCCGATTGGAGTGTCGGTTGAAAAATATCTCGTGTAGATTCGAGTTCATAGCTAGTGACCGCTGGACAGGAAACGGTGACCGCTGAACCGTAGGCGTGCCGCAGATCGTCGAGGAAGAATGTTGGAATTAAACGCGGTTCGTCCTCGATTAATCGCAATTGGTAATTTTATGAGCTATCCCTCCTTCCCTCTCGAAGAATTCACGTTCGTCGACGTGGAATTCGATGTGGGATGCGGATTTATGTGCGAATAGAATCACGGTTGAAATCCGATTTAATTGCAACCGGAAATTCGTTAGACCAAATTGCAAAGTTAGCATAATTACTGCGATTCGTTCCATCATTAAAGGCAATATTCAATTTTGCGGTCGAGATATTTACAGTGGAAAACTGAAAATTCCGAACGCGTTGTTCGAGAATCTGCGCCTCGCATAAGTTTCGAGAGGAAATTCGGAATTAACGACTACAATCGTTACAAGATATTCTGATATTCCGCGTGAATCCTTTCAAAGATTTACGTGTCCTTTATTCTTCGTCCATACAATTCTTGTCTGTCGCTTTTAACTCTTGCAAACAGCCTTGTCCTCTATTCCCTCCCCTCGTGGAAAGCTATGCGACACACGACGATAAATACGTTGCACTTCGGTTCGATAATATGAGCAGATATAAATAATCCTTGATGCGACGGCGGGCGTCGCACCGCACGTATTTACCTCTTCTACGCGGCAACGAGACGCGCCTACGATATTCCATCTCGAATAATTCACGAGGTGCCGGTGGCGTTGCTCAAACTACGTTCGTACACGCGACTCTCTCTCCGTGTGACGCACGTGCGCGAAAGATCCTTGAATTTCACATCGTGACCGTGCGGCAGGAAAATTTCCCTGCGCGTAACGCCATTAAATTTTGTCGAAGTAACCGCGGTCTCTCGGTCGAGGGTCAACCCCTTTTGAGTAACTTTGCACTTTTTCCGCCCACTTTTCGCCGGTGCTCTTTCGTCCTTTGCGAGTACCGCGCGTGTCGATGCATCGCGAAGTTAATGACGTTATAATTATGCGGAGGTCGATAGGGCGCACAGAGTTCAGGTACGTCGTTTGAATTTCCCGTGGATGATTTGAGTGATGGACGGAATCATAGACTTGTACTTATAGACTGCACCCCCTTTTGGGCGCGGTGAAGACTACATTGAAGGATAGAGATATAGCAAAAGTGGGCCTTCTCTTTCGCTCCGTGGTAATGAAGGGGGTAAACAAGAAGGGCAAGGATAACGCAAACGGCCCCGTAAACGCTCTTCTCCTTTTCTCCTTATCGCCCCCACCAATGCTCCTCTTAAACAGAGACACACTCATTTTGACTAGAGAGCCTTAAATCAGAGTGACGACAAGGGGCTGCCACTTCTGATTGGTCCGTCACTTTCGATCGGTTCCCGACGAAATTCAAATTCGCGTGAAATACATTTTAATTTCGTCAATATATCATTGCAAACAATGCTCAAATCAATGCATTCAGTAGCAATACTCATTGTTAATCGGCGTATAAATAAATAGAGAGTATGAGCAAAGTATTATTTATTGCAGTCCTATATTGTACAACATACATTTTTGCACATTTTGTTATTTAAAAGAACGGTGCATCGCCATCGATTTATTGTCGTAACATTTACGATTCGGTATTACAATTCTTCGTCTATTTAGACACGGCCGTAAAGGGAGTGACTTATTTTAAATTTCAAACGAACTGTAGCAAATTTATGCAATAATTTTGAACGCATACCATGACAATATTGAAGATGACCTGTGGGAACAGAATCAAACTTGTTAACTAAAAACGTATGTAAGTTAACATTACTCATATTATTAAAATAAGGACTGCAATGTCTATAAATATTTTCTAACCGCAAAATATTTCAAATGTTCGTTTCATATAACATCACTTTCGGCTTCCCGTCGCTTGTAGGTTAGAGGTGTGCTTCAATTACACTTTTGACACATAGAACAGAGAAAGCATATATCTCTTTCTTTCTCGCACGATTTCGATACAACATAGCGGAACGTCACTCTTGTCACTCTGATTTAAGGCTCTCTAACTTTGACTATTGCTCTCTCGTTTTAATGTAGTCTTCAGCGTCTCTCAGGACGCGTCTATCTTAAGTCTATGTACGGAATGCAGCGGCTTCTGTTTTTTTTCTATGTTTCTTTTTTTTAAATAATTTCTTCCCTCATCGAAATAGAAGCAGAGACGGGCCATTGTGCGAGTGGTACGCGACGATCAGAATTTTAAAGGTTCGTCTTCCCGTCTTCGGCCGACGGTTGTTCTCGTAATCTTCCTTTTTCTCATTCGCTTTCATTGTACGCGAGAAGAATTGTCAAGCGAATCTCAGCGGTGCCCTTGAGAAAAGATTAATTAATCTTCCTTTGAATTGCTCGCCGCATAACCGCAAAGAAATGCCCATGGGATTTGACAATCTTGACCTACGTTCTTCGTACTTTGCTCGAAGCGACCTGATTCGACTTTTCTCAAAGGACGGAGGGGGGGGGGGGTAATTAATTAATTAATCGGCTAAAAGAGGATGCAGATATCGAAGATACCGAGGCATCGACCGTGAGTTATGATTACAGTGGGGAGTTGTACTCCCTTAGGAGGAAAATTCTTTTTCCTTCCCCCTTTTGCAAATAAGGGTTGCATAATGTTGTTGCGTGTAGACGGCGCGCGCCGTCGGTTGTTACATCACGGTTAGTAGGAAATCGACAAGTAGGGTTGATTTATTTATTATCGAGCGATACTAAAGAGGGGTTGGAACAATGGCCGAGCTTCGGTGTCGTGAAACACGCGTGTTTGTCGATACCATAAATAATTGCACCCGCACAACGTTATTGCGAGTGCTCCGACAGGCAAGTGCGCATTTAACTTATTCATTTGGCGTACTCTAGAAATTCATATGCGCAAATATAAAGGAATTTGAATACGAGAATGTCTAGTATTGCAACTTTCCAATGAGACGATGTGTTCGGGATCGAGGTTAAGGGGGTACATACGTTTGGAGCTATCAAAAAAAGGCATTTTTCATGAATTTTTTTCGGTGCCAAGAGACAAATTATAAGAATGGAGCTTTTTGCATAATAAAGTACACCTTTTATACTTCTTATTGAAAGTTTATTGGAAAGATATAGTTGCAAAATGTCTCCTATTTACCGTCGTGAAGTACGATATGCATGATTCCGCGGTAACAATGGGTGCGTTCACGTAACTCAACAGTTGCGCATCCGTTGAGTGAGCGCTATCGATTGCTATCGATGTACTCTGAACGCCTTTAATTACACACCAGTAGATAATAGCCGATGCACATAAGTGCTGTCGGCTATAATATATTCCACACTGTCTTTTATGTAGGTTTGATTGAATGTGTCATTTTCTGTGTTATCACGAGTTATGGGCAGCGCCATATTGGATCTGAAACTGATGGATGTAAGTACCGAAGAATTTTTATGACCCCAAAAATGGCGACCGCTCACTCAACATGTTGTAAGTGAGCGCTCTGCTCAGTCGCGTTCAGGAGAAAATCACTCAACAGTTGCGCAACTATTGAATTACGTGAACGCGCCCAATGATTTCTCCTTGCTCGTTCATCTGAAACGCAAACATCAAACATCATCTTAAAGAAGAGTGTTTTTTATTGTCGTTGACGGATCCGATTTTGTAAAAAGTATAAAAGGTGTACTTTATTATGCAAAAAGCCGCATTGTCATAGTTTCTTTCTTGGCTTCGAAAAAAATTCGTAAGAAATGCCTTTTTTTGGGAGCTCCAAACGTATGTGTCCCCTTATGTGTTTCCGGACATTTAAATGTCTGGAGACTCGAATTGCCGGACGGGTTATACAATTTTTACTTTGTTTCAAAATACTCTAAGCCATCTAATTGTTTTACAAATTTATGTATAATATTTGAAAAAAATCGACGCGCAACCGCGTAGTGCTGATTGAGTCTGCCTGCGTAGGTTGGTCTCTGAGGCACGGAAATTACCATCGCCCACCCAAAGTTTGAACCCTTTCACCGTACGAAGTCGGTCGTGAGTGAAACCGGAGGTTCGTCGTCGTCGAAACGCGTGTCATTCGATTTACCACGCGTCCCTCGACCTTCCCTCGTTAAAGCACGCTTGAGGGAAGCGCACCCAAGTTATCCCGGTGGTTATGAAGTTATTCCGTGTTTATACAGTCGAGTCACCCCTTCCTCTCCCAGCTGTTTGGCGCTGCTCACTATCGAACCCGAGCTCGTAACATGCTCGCCCGAAAATGCGGTACGATCTTCGAAACGGCTGTGCACCGAAACTTGCGAAACAGATGGACTACCTTATAAGTCGCAAAAATGAGATGAAAAGTTTTGGGCGGTCGCTTGTTACGCGCACGACAATCGGATTTCGACGACGGAACGGTGTGTCGCGGAAGGGTTTTTCTTTTCTACGTCATATTCGTGCGGAAAGTGTTTTAATGATACCTGAAAATGGTACGATTGACAATAACTTCGTTCATTTGCTGTATGTTGTAATAAATATTAGGTTTATTTCGTTGTTAGTGCAAATTCGTAACATTGTCAGGTAGCTTAACTTTAGGGGGTAGGTAGTGGAGACATCTGTGTAGACCGTGTTTCTACATAATAGTACCTGAGCATGGTACGAATACCCTCGTTAATTTACTATTTGTTATAATAAATATTATCTCTGATTTATCGTCATCGAAGTGGAGTAGATGGATGCGGAGTAGAAATGAAAGAATTTATGTAATTCTCTTGGCGACACTTCTATAATAATTTACTTTAAATCATCATTGTGATGCTTTCGGATGTATCCTACACTGAAAAAATTGTATTCTTAAAATACAAACTTAATAATTCATCTTAATAGATATTTTTAATAGATGAGAATATTTTCTTATCGATATGACAAGTGATGGAAATACACGTATATACAAATTGTAACCTTTTTTCGTGACTACATTTCTTAACCAATTCCGATTTCAAGATATGGATAATGTAATTTTCGACAATATAAAGAGTGAAGCATTTCATTAAGAGTTTTGTTGCCAATAATTATATACGAAATATATCCATACAAATTTTTTACTAGGTTATGTTAAGAATATCTGATAAAAATATCTGTTAAGAATATTCGATTAGAGGAATCTGTTTAGAACATTTTACTCTTAAATCAAGACTTATTTTAGTGGGAAATATACTAAACTTAAGTGGTAAATTCTTAAGATAAGAATACAATTTTTTCAGTGTACGAGTTATGGGATTTGATATATACGTCTCCGATTATCTTCTCTTTCCTCACACCTTGCAACGATTTATCCAGTCGATGGGAGAAACTCTCGAGAAAGAGTGACGAACGATGCGATTATCGATTCGTTTCTCCTTCTGCGGGGATTCCTAAGTGCGGCACATCGTATGCACGCTTGGAATTCGGAACGGTCCACTTAAGGATGGCGCGACGCGCGCAAGGATAATCGCAGCGCGTCAGGATCAACCGCAATCCACCTCTGATCCTCGAGCGAGTCCTACGGAATTGCCAATCGGCCATTCCCGAGATCGTCGGGTCCTCCACAACGGTTGAGAATTGGCGCGAACTTGTTCAAGGAAATTCGGCGGATTATTCCGATATTTGGCCTAATTATATAGCGATGAAGCAATTGTGCTCTAACGTGATGCAGGAGCTTTACCGTGTTGCGGTATAACCAATCAGGATTTGGTTATACACACGATAACGCATGATTACCTCGTTGTTCTAGGATTTCAAGAGATTACTAACGCAGGCGCCAATTATTTGTAACGCGTTACCGCCGCTTCTGCGGATAAAATCATAGGTGTCCACTCGTGATCTATCTCCGACCCACGTCTCGAATTGCCGATCAATTGATTATGGCTGTTTCGCGAGAGTGGAGAATTTATTGCAACTAGGTCGTTCTAGAAATTTGAGAAGGCGACAGTGAAATATGTTGGTGTTATTTTGAGTAGACGTTTCTAGTGCGTGTAGGGAAAATCATTACACCCTGGGGATCGTTACATTAACTTTACTGAAACTCCGTGAATGTCCGTTCTCGGTAGCATCTAATATTGCACGATGACGCAAAGCATATATAAAATTTTTCTTAAATTAAAGCGAGCAATAAAAAGTGCAATTAAATTATAGGGTTGCATTCGTTAATTATATTTCATGGAATAAGCACATAAAGGAAGAGGTAATGTGTGGAGGAAGATAGTCCACATTTTTTTGGGGTCGATATTTTGTTAAACTATCTTCCAAAGATGAGTAAAATGTATAGAAAACCGTGTAAAAGTAATGTTAAGAAAAGTGTGAAAGTTAATAACTGCGTTAATTTGCGTGAATAAAACGCTGTTAAAAACGGTGGAAAGACAATTCACTATAAGCAATGTTCTCGGACATCGACGATCTATAACCCACCCCTGATCTTCGAATCTGTTGGTCGAAATTGCCTATGCGCTTCTGAAGCTTACCGAAATCGGTTGCCCTATAAGATCAACGCAATCTCGGCCTCTCCGGAACATGATAATGTCGCCTCGTTACTTCGCCATAATCACATGAGCCCGAAATTGCTGCAGCTCAACACGAGGATAATATTTGCGACCACTCGATCAACCGCGATCGATCCATTCATGCGTTACCTTCGCATCATCGATCGATAAATCAATTTGCTCTTGGAATTGCCACTTGTCTGGTTGTTGTCGTTGAACTCTCCTCGACCAGCAATTTCGCCACTCGTCGATAGTATCCCCGAAAACTCGCATGCCGCCTCGTTATTCGCTTCGTAATTATTTTCTGCGTGCCGTGTTATTTTAAATTAAATGCGCGTCAAAGAGACTCCATTACTCTAACGGTTCACAAAGGAAGTTGGAGCGTGAGGTCGACGCGATCGCGTGGTCGCTAGACGAGACGGGGCGGGATATAACGCAGCGTGCAACTTTTTCGTCGAGCTTTTCCAGTAATTAAAACCACGGAGGTTACGTAAGGAAGGTCACGGTGAATAATTATTTTTCGTCGAACGGACGGTCACGCGAAAGCCTGTTTACGTTGGCGGTCTCAAGATCGTTCGTTAAATTTTTCCGCTCAACATTTTGCGGCATCGATCTGCGGTGCTGTAGTTGGTCGAGGCTTGCGACATGTTGCTCGTTGCATTTCACGAACGCGGCTCAGCTATGCATATTTCTCATTCCTGCATGCACGTACAAAAGGTTGAAACAAGAAGGGAGATGGTTAGAAAAGAAGAAAAACTTAAGAGAAGGGCGGGTTACTAGTCACTAACACTTGTTAAGGTCATGGCAGGTATTTACAAAGATGAAATTTTTAAATTTCATTCTTGATACTTCCGAAAGAATAATGATTTGGCATAAGAAACTGTGAAAGTTATTGAATTTGTATGCGTTACGATTTGATGTAGGTGCGCTTGATCTAGGTGGTACGCTTCCTATTCGGAGAATGTTCGAAGTTATTCATTCCTATAATTAGTCGCTCCATATCACATAACACCGAGACGCAGATCAAGCGCGAGTATATGCAAATTAGTTTGAGTTGAAATTCGGGATAAGTACCTATGAGTTCATGTTTTGCGTTGCGTAGACGTTGCTTCCGCGTAGTGGTAATTTCAAAGGTAAAGACGTGCGACAATCGCACTTCACAGTGCGTACACATTTCTTTTATAACGTTATACAATGTCAAAACTGTGCTCTTTCCTAAATGCAAAATTTGGAAATTGATCCTAGTGATTACACTGACTACATGAGATATCACATAACATTAAATTATTGCACTAAATTATTCATGAATTATGTGATATCTTATTTTGTTTAAAAAATGGACTTAGACCACTTTCAAAGTAAACGGCTCATATTCTTATTTTCACTATTTTCGTTGGACAAGAGAAATTTGAAAAATGTGTAGATTCTGAAATTCGCGCATCAAGGTCTTGGCTCTTACATCCGAGGATTTGCGAGCTTTTTACGTCGAGTAACAAAATATCTACTCGGAGTGCTCAAGATACCGGGGGCACATGCGGTAACTTCTTATCCCAGCATGAAATAGATCTGGGAAAGTGCATTTCGCGCAACGCTGAGCAAACGCGGTGTATGCACTTCTGTCGAATATTCGAGTAATATAAAAACTTAAAAGATCGCGAATGTGATGGTGTATATGTGAGTGGAATATCCGGATTTATGCGAGTGCGCGCACATCTTATTCCCATTGCACAGCGGATGTACTTTGGCTTAAAAATTCCGGACGCGTGCAAATCTGTTCGACGTTTCTGCCGGAGCTGATACAAAATATTCCGAACGCATGTTACACGCGAATCAATGCGGTACGTTCATATTCAGGAGCCCGCGTATTGTTGCAATCTGTCGCTGTATATTAAAATATGAGTCCGAGTATTGCGTAGAGTTCGATGCAATGCGGAAACTGTATAAAGCGGAAAATTTCTACTCGGAAACCAGTCGGATTATCACTAGGAACCCATTTTCCATCGTACCAGCATGCGAGGTACTATCAAGAATGTTACAGTCGTCTTACCGTATTTGCAAATCTATCGGAATATTCATAGTTGTACGACGAATAAAATTATTGGATTTCAAGTGTTATACCGTCCTGCACGATGCAATATCTGCAACCTTAAATTTACAAAATACCACACCCGCAAATTCTTAAATTTGTATCACTTTACACAAAGTAGCGTTCGTCTTCCTGAAACCCTGCCTGTCTCAGTGTCACGTAATTTAGCTACTGGTCAACCGTCGGAAAGCATAACTATTCGACGAAAATGTAGATTGCACGCCCCCGAGGATCATTATCGTCATTTACTTCTTCCGCATTTCTCGAGAATTTTCAACCTTCCAATTAGCTAGTTTAGCGAAGAGATCGCACGACGACGTCACGCATCGGGATGAATTTCGAGCAATCTAAACGCGTTAAGCGATCATCATCGTCCCGCGGCACTCCTCGCCAATTATATTCGCCAATTATCTTCGCGTTACGATCTATCATGCCGAATCCCACGTGATAACGTGCGACGTGCTACGCATCAGGAACGCTGACGAATGGTATCCTGATTCTTATGCTTAGGCGATATGTTCCTGCCTCCAGTACGTGGACGGAGGTCACTGGATTAGCCTGCTTTATTAACGCGAGCCCACGGATTAGATTCGAATTCTATCCCGACCAACCGAGCTGCTTAGTCCCCACGACGACGAGGCAACAAACTGAGAGGACCATGAGCGAATCTTCGAGGGTGCCTGGGAGGATCGTTGCTTCGATTTTCTGCATCTGCGCCACCCTAACCCTTCTACCATCCATGACAAGTAAGGCACAGATGCGCGATCAGCGTATCATTATTACGTATAATTACTGTTATAAATCCTTTCTTAAACGTTATCCGTCGCACGTGGCAAGCTGTTATGGTGAACTTTGTATCACGTTTGTGGTTTCGCTGAGCAGGGATAATCGCGATTTAGGCTAGTGATAATTGCAGTGCTACAGTACCGGCCAAAATTAAATCACATTTTGGTTTTTTGAGTGTAACTTTCGTCAAAGTGGATCGAATGCGCTAAATATTTTACAGCGGACACCCGGTAGTAAGTGCACCTTGTACATGAAGTATAATGAGATTTTGCAAAATATACCATGATCTTAAAATTTTTTATTAATATTCCCCAAAATAGCACCTTTGTGTGTTCTTTGTTTTTCATGTTCCAATCATTCGTTAGGTTAGGTACAACCTAGTTTTAATTATTGGATTTATAGTTTCGATATGGCAAAGACTCGTGGTGCTAAAGATATAGACGAATGACAGCAAAAAACGATTATAGAAGGTCGTAAACAAGGATGGACGCATAAGGAGTTCGCCCGACAGTTTGGCATTTCCATATCGACGCACAGTGGGCCGTTTGACGATTCTAGCTGGACAAAAATAGGAAAATCACTTTTTCACGGAAGCGAATGACAATTATTTATTTCGATAGTCAAGACCTCAAAGTATCCTGGTATATGCAATATTTCCTCTGAATAAGTCGTTAAATAAATTATAATTAACATTGAAGTCAGAGTAAGACTAGCTAACCAAAGTAGTCGTTTCAAGTCACCTGCATTCAATCTTACACCACACAAGTGTTTGTGGGACGATAAGTTTCGTTGATGGCTCGATATATAAGTACAGATCTCTAGTTTACAAAACCTTTCGGTTTCTTGCTGTAACTCAAATGGTTTTCGTGTAGCACCATTTTCAATTGTTATGTGCAACTTTTCGTAATTCTCATATATAATTAGACTTACAATTTGAGTGCTGCGGAGTTCCGCGATGGGCTTTGGTGCGTTTGAAAGCTTATTCCTTACCCTCTCGAATGCCACAAAATTTGGGTGCGGTCGCCTGCGGCTCCGGTTGTTATTTCAATTGATATAAGTAACCGCGCGGTACATCCCATAGTATATCTCCAGAATTAATCAAATTCTGAAGAAACGGCTCATTGGATTGGAATAAAATTTGACAGATTAATCGAAGATGTACTATTGTGCTTATATTAAACTTTCCAGACCGCCATTTGTAGCTGTTTCAAAATGTCGGTTATTGATATTCATAGCAAAGTCGTATTCTCTTGAACTCTCGTCGGAACTAGACAAAAGTTGAAAGATACGTGCAAATTATGTCAAAAAGTATATTGTCAAATTTTTAAACTTTTGTCTTGAAACGACTACTTTGGTTAGCTTAGTCTTACTCTGACTTCAATGTTAATTATAATTTATTTAACGACTTATTCAGAGAGGATATTGCATATACTAGGATACTTTGAGGTCTTGACTATCGAAATAAATAATTGTCATTCGCTTCCGTGAGAAAATGATTTTCCTATTTTTGTCCAGCTAGAATCGTCAAACGGCCCACTGTGCGGCACTGGGGTCGTAAATCAAAAGCCACAAAAGGGACATAAATCGAGGAATTACTGTATACGTATATCAATACATATATAATATATCAATATATATATATACAGGGTGTCCCGCAATTGGTGTAATCCCCGCGAAAGGGTTGTAGCTGAAATAATTCTAAACACCAAAAAAAAAAAATTAGGGTTATGGTTAGGGTTAGGGTTAGGGTTAACCTTAAAAAAATTAGGGTTAACCCTAACCCTAACCATAACCCTAATTTTTTTTTTTTTTTTTTTTTTTTCCTCTACGGACGCGCTCATTCGCCTGTTTTTCCTTAAGAATTCAAAAATTAAGGAAAAACATAGGCGAATGAGCGCGCCCGTAGAGGAAAAAAAAAAAAAAAAAAATTAGGGTTATGGTTAGGGTTAGGGTTAACCCTAATTTTTTTAAGGTTAACCCTAACCATAACCCTAACCATAACCCTAATTTTTTTTTTTTTTTTTTTTTTTTTCCTCTACGGACGCGCTCATTCGCCTGTTTTTCCTTAAGAATTCAAAAATTAAGGAAAAACATAGGCGAATGAGCGCGCCCGTAGAGGAAAAAAAAAAAAAAAAAAAAAATTAGGGTTATGGTTAGGGTTAGGGTTAACCCTAATTTTTTTAAGGTTAACCCTAACCCTAATTTTTTTTTTTTTTCCTCTACGGGCGCGCTCATTCGCCTATGTTTTTCCTTAAGTTTTGAATTCTTAAAGAAAAACAGGCGAATGAGGAAAAAAAAAATATTAGGGTTATGGTTAGGGTTAGGGTTAACCCTAATTTTTTAAGGTTAACCCTAACCCTAACCCTAACCCTAATATTTTTTTTTTTTTTTTTCCTCTACGGGCGCGCTCATTCGCCTATGTTTTTCCTTAATTTTTGAATTCTTAAGGAAAAACAGGCGAATGAGCGCGTCCGTAGAGGAAAAAAAAAAAAAAAAAAAAAATTAGGGTTATGGTTAGGGTTAGGGTTAACCCTAATTTTTTTAAGGTTAACCCTAACCCTAACCCTAACCATAACCCTAATTTTTTTTTTTTTCCTCATTCGCCTGTTTTTCCTTAAGAATTCAAAAATTAAGGAAAAACATAGGCGAATGAGCGCGCCCGTAGAGGAAAAAAAAAAAAAAAAATTAGGGTTATGGTTAAGGTTAGGGTTAACTCTAATTTTTTTAAGGTTAACCCTAACCCTAACCCTAACCCTAACCATAACCCTAATTTTTTTTTTTTGGTGTTTAGAATTATTTCAGCTACAACCCTTTCGCGGGGATTACACCAATTGCGGGACACCCTGTATATATATATATATATATTGATATATTATATATGTTATATTATGTTATATTATATATATTATTATGTATTGATATATGTATACAGTAATTCCTCGATTTATGTCCCTTTTGTGGCTTTTGATTTACGACCCCAGTGCCGCACAGTGGGCCGTTTGACGATTCTAGCTGGACAAAAATAGGAAAATCATTTTCTCACGGAAGCGAATGACAATTATTTATTTCGATAGTCAAGACCTCAAAGTATCCTAGTATATGCAATATCCTCTCTGAATAAGTCGTTAAATAAATTATAATTAACATTGAAGTCAGAGTAAGACTAGCTAACCAAAGTAGTCGTTTCAAGACAAAAGTTTAAAAATTTGACAATATACTTTTTGACATAATTTGCACGTATCTTTCAACTTTTGTCTAGTTCCGACGAGAGTTCAAGAGAATACAACTTTGCTATGAATATCATTAACCGACATTTTGAAACGGCTACAAATGGCGGTCTGGAAAGTTTAATATAAGCACAATAGTACATCTTCGATTAATCTGTCAAATTTTATTCCAATCCAATGAGCTGTTTCTTCAGAATTTGATTAATTCTGGAGATATACTATGGGATGTACCGCGCGGTTACTTATAACAATTGAAATAACAACCGGAGCCGCAGGCGACCGCACCCAAATTTTGTGGCATTCGAGAGGGTAAGGAATAAGCTTTCAAACGCACCAAAGCCCATCGCGGAACTCCGCAGCACTCAAATTGTAAGTCTAATTATATATGAGAATTACGAAAAGTTGCACATAACAATTGAAAATGGTGCTACACGAAAACCATTTGAGTTACAGCAAGAAACCGAAAGGTTTTGTAAACTAGAGATCTGTACTTATATATCGAGCCATCAACGAAACTTATCGTCCCACAAACACTTGTGTGGTGTAAGATTGAATGCAGGTGACTTGAAACGACTACTTTGGTTAGCTAGTCTTACTCTGACTTCAATGTTAATTATAATTTATTTAACGACTTATTCAGAGGAAATATTGCATATACCAGGATACTTTGAGGTCTTGACTATCGAAATAAATAATTGTCATTCGCTTCCGTGAAAAAGTGATTTTCCTATTTTTGTCCAGCTAGAATCGTCAAACGGCCCACTGTGCGACGGTGACAAAATTTCTAAAGCGTTGCAAGATCCAGGGAGGCTATGTCAAGAAGAAGAAAGTCGGACAACCAAAACCGGGCGAAAAAACCAAAATGTGATATAATTTTGGCCGGTACTGTACACTGTAATTCCGAATTCATGTAGTATTTTTCGAGAATGTTTCTCAACTCGAAATGTACCGTAGTTAGTAAGCGCGAAACGTGCTAAACTAGGGCGAAGACGTTAGTGAATGTGAAAATTAGCGATTGGCAAAGGTTTCAGAGAAACTGAATTGGCATGCTGGAGAGACGAGACTACTGGGTTCTCCAAAAATCTGAAAGCCTCGAGAAGAATAACGAACACTTGGTTTGCTTACTCGGGGACATGCGACACGCTATGATAGCGGTGTCCTTCAAGCCTGGACGAAACGATGCATGTCCAAGCCGTCACCCCAACGTGATTCATCGATAATAGCGCGGGATTTGCCTTTTTCCGTCGCCAAGTCGATATCGTCGCGATATCGATTGTTCCGGAAAATATCGCAACCCTTAAACGATCGCGTTCAGCAACCGGAGTATATGGTTTGACGTGCACGTTTTTAAAGCGGGGTACATCGGAAATTGACAAATTGAGATCAAGGTCCAGCACGTTATTGTATAGGAATGAAAATGTTTTTTTGCCCGTTGACTCGCATCTTCAAGAGCTGTGCAAAATACTAAAGACGATAAAATAAGAAAATTGTAGCAAGTTTCTTTTTCTTTAGATTGTTTGCACGTTAGTTCGTTTATCTCGATAACACCCTGAAATTCACGTGGAAAGACATCACGCTTTATTGTGATTTCAAAGTTTCTGTAAACAATGCTTCAAACCGGTAGACGTTTCACTGTTATTCGATGGAATTGTAATGCGTGCGATGGAAAACGTTGTTGTTACGCAGTTCGAGAGGTTATCTATTCTAAGAGTAAACCATCATTTTGCAGACGCCCTAGAGGAGAACTGCACAGACTTCCAAGGAAGTACAGTGAGGCACGGTCTTCTCTACGTACCGGGACCAGCAGTTTGCAGTCTGTGCGTTTGCTATCATTCAGAGCCGATGTGGTGCCAGGCGATTTATTGCACTCCACCATACGTAAGCGATAAAGTATATATTTTGACAAATAACCACAGTAAGACTCGAGGACCTGGTTAAAGACGGAAGATTTTTGTTCGGAGGTAGAAAAGGACGTGAGGCTAAGCGTTTTGTCGACAGACGCACAATAGTACCTGACGAGTGTAAGTCCAGGAAGAAAGTTTTCGCGAGAATGCAAAGAAACTTAGGTCTGAATGTCTTTCGACATGAACTAGTATCTACGCGTAAAGTATGCAGGAGGTCTTGAGGTCTTTTTAACGGTAGACTGTTCGGCTATATTTCGCGGACGAGACTGAGAGAATTGGAGATTGGAATATAGGAAATACGATGAATTTTCCGGACAAAGAATCTTAAAAACCGCTTAAGAAGGAATTCGTAAAGACTCTTTGCTAGTTCTTTCCTTGTAAATCCACGAAATTTGTTTTTCTCCCTCCTGCTTATGGAAACTTATAGATCTCCACTAATTTGTACGTCTTCGGCAGTGTTAATTCTACCATAATTTCTCAGGCATGTTCCGCCTAACGAGGCCCTGTTAAGGACACACGGTTGGCACAGACCGTCCTTGTTTTTATGTCACCTCCCAACTGCACGAATCTTCCAACCTGCATCGTCCATGTATATGCAATCCTTATTCAATATGCATGCGGGGTAAATCCGACCGATGATGTTTTATACACGGCATAACAAGGGCGCGGTTTCTTGTCATACCCTGTCGCTCGTAACTACGAGTAACTTAATACCCAAACGAGAGATTTCTTATTGCTGCCGATCATTGCAAATAATTACAATGATCACGATGAACCTTAAAACGCCATTTATTTTTCATGTTAAGACTTTGATGATTTTCCATGGATTGCTCGTGGCGCCACACTTCGCATCTTTTTCGTGTCTTTTTTTAGTTAACTTATGATCTTTTAAAGTGCTGTAAATTCCGGTTAGTGTAATCATTTTTTTAATGATCTTTCTGGAGATCACCGGTGACCACCGTGGTAGCACAGAAAAAACAAGTTGCGGTCACATGACCACCGTGGTAGTCAAAGTGTTAAAAAATAAAGGAAGATTAATCGTCGCAAGTCAGTCTTTTTCGGTTTTCAGTGACACTATTGTTACGCGTAAGTCACTGACGTGTACTTTTACGTTTGCACGTATATGCGTCACCAGGCCTCGTAAAGTCGTTGCTTCGTGATGTCCCATGGACACGAGCGGACAAACACACGATGCATCGATAATAATGCATCGCTGCCCTCGGTGCTTCGTACTCGTGCCTCGTTCTCCGTCTATGTACGACTCGTAAGAATCGTCGCAAGAGATGAAAATTACGCGAAATTCCCATGCGAAGTGAAATATACAATAAAAAAAAGGGTGAAGAGGCGTTGAGCCGTGAGAACGAGTGCGTCGACGTGGGGGTGTTTTCTCTACTTTGTTAATGTGTAAAGTCCACCGAGGCGTGAGAGCGTAACGAGCAGCGAGGGCACATTTAACGAACGCGGTGTTCTCTATTTGCCCCGGCAGGCAGGCGAGCAGTAGGCAGCAATCGGAATTTCTATATGAACGAAAATTGTTATTCATCGGTGCCATTAATTCGGTTCGCGAGAGATAAATAACAGTAAGCGACATGACCCAAATTGAAATTATTTCCGGAAAGGCGAGCTTTCGACGAAATGTGCATCGTACGGGGAGAAGAATTCGCGTTTTCGTTGGACACGAAAGCTTACTGTAACAGACGGAATGGTATCTGCCATTTTTGCGTTATTTGCTTTCTATTCTTACAGTAGACTCGGCTTCTTTTCTGAGAAAGTAAACGAGCAAGACACCGACGATTCGGTCGAAATTACTCGTGACAGGCAGTGGATGCGAATTTTACCCGTGAAAGGGCAAAGGTGGTCCTTATGTTGCGCGAGAAAACAAAAACGAAAGTTTGTAGGGAGGAAAGCACAATTCCTTTGACGGGTGTGGTGTAAATTCCGTTTTATTCAAACGGCGCTCCGCGTGACACTCGTAAATTTAATTTTCTCACGTGCAGATGTTTATCTTCAAGTGAAATATCGTTTTTGTTCGCTAAAATGTGTGCCAGGAACGCGGAGAAGTGATAAACGAACATGTTTCTCCCGCTTTTCTGCAAGTGGAATTCCTCTCCTATTATGTGTCTAGTTAGAAATACATTTCTCAATTAAGCAGTTGTCACGAATTCATAATTCACACGCGAGACTACGTATGCGCGTCCTATGCGTATTAACTGTGTAGAGATTTTCAATGGATCGAAAAGAAGTTTTCTTTCACGTTTCTTATTTTTTCAAGTTGGAAATGGATTGCTTGTATAGATATTCGATGTATTGACAGCAAAGTATAGACGTCGATAACAATGATGTTGTAAGGCTGCTTTCTCACATGCTGGTTTTCTGTTGGTGCCGGGTTCGACTTAATCGGATGAGCATCTTTTCACTCGCATCAACGTTTAAGATCCATGCCGCGCCGGTTACCAAGTGATTAGCAAGATGATACATTATGGTATCAATAAGCGATATATTCTTCCACTCCTGTACATTTGTTAGAAAATATTATAGAAAATAAATATGCGAAAGGGCATCCTAGGTGCATTCTCTTTCATCTGTCAGCCATATGAAAGGAAGTTTTTATTCACTCGTCGAAATACTTATAACACGCGAAATAAAATTTTGTAGTCAATTTCGTAGAAGAAAATCAAATTGCAAAACCATTCGATATGTGTAACGATTTGAAAAAGGGCATCGAGTAATTGTTTTTACAAATAGTATAGTGTATCAGTATGAACATTCCGACTGTACCAGCATTCCAACTCGCGTGTACAAGAGTACACATAAGAAAACATGGAAATCGACAAGCCAGAACGTTGTGAAAGGTTCATCTGTTTTCTCAAATCGACCCCACCGATCTCGGTTTTACCAACGTGTGTAAAGTGACATTACTTCTAATCAATCCATCTAATATTACAAAAATATGGCGTTGTGCACACAAAAGTTATAGTGTTTCGCAAGTCTGAGTATATCTTATTACGCCCGTCGGGTGCGAGCGACATTTTATATTTTCCTGCCACGCGCGCGGCAGCCTGTTAACGCCGATCTCGTTTCTTTTTGTCGTGTACGAGTGTAACCTGAGAGTGAACGAAGCGTCGAGTGGGACGGAGGGGTAAAAAAATTACCCGAAGACTTTTGCTTCTCGCGTAGATACGCATTTCCAGGGTTAAAGCGGCGTCGCTTTTAAGACCGAGCGAGGCGCCATACATCAGAGAAATTAAGTTCACGGCCAAGAGGACCCTCGTCGAGATTTTCCCCGATTTCCACGTTTTTAAATTAACGAGGGATTCTCGGTGAGCATCAATGCGTAACATTTTAACTGCGCTTTGAGTGCCTGTTAATTCGTAGCGAGATTCTCGTCGCCACGGGGTGTGCGCGTCAAGTGTTTAAAGGGGATTCTTTTGAATATCAACGCTTGAAAAGATTCGACATCAAAATTTGTTTTAACCAAACCAACCTGGTTGACTATGGAGCTTTCGTGGATGCTAGTGAGGTGTCGTAAACGGCGTATCGTTAATTTTATATAATATTGTTTCCAACTGCAGGGTGTGATGTATTGCATGCTATTTGAGTTTCTACGAAGATAATTTTTGTTAAAAAGTTCGTGTTTTTGGAAGCTTTTCGATACCTTCGAGAAGACGTTTGTTACGAAAGTTGACAATATTTAGCAACAGAGAACCGTTGTCGCAAACAGATTCCTTTTCGTAATTTAACTGCCCGAGAATTATAATTGTAAAACATATGCTTCTCACCAAGTAAAACACTCGACCTCGGTTCACGAAATTCCATCCCTACGGAAAACTCAGTAATTCGATTAAAAGGCTACTTCTCCACGTTTGTACTGCGTTACAAACTCTACACTTTCAATTCCCCGAGGATTGTTCTCGAGCACCAGAGTGCAAGGTCTTAACCAGCGAGATTGCGAATCTCGTCCTTGTAAAGGGAGTAAACGGAGAATCTCCGACGATACCCTATTACCTGACACTCCGAGACGCACACTTTCATTCCACGCTTCGAATTCGCCTGTTAAAATAATCTCGCGACATCGACGCACGTAGCATTTTAACTGTTAAAGCGAATTAAAGCTGGCGTCGTTCGCAGCGGAAGGTTCGGAGCAAGTTTCGCGCCCGCCTACGATGGAAGATAGTTTCTATAACGTTTTGACCTTCAGCTCCTGTACTCGAAGTTACCCATTAAAATCCTTTCCAAGCGTTAAACCGTAACGCTCTAAGCGTTAATTCGACTTTATACTGACCGGTTTCAGTAGTCGTTGTCGAATGGATTATCCTGCGAAGTAGACATTAAAATATTCCGCTTCAACGAATTTTGGCACGCACCCACATCGCCACTTGTCTACACTTTCAAACCTTCGATCAAAATCGCCTTTGGTATCGGCGCTTTAATCGTTACGCTTTAAAGCCCTCGGCGCTCGCGAAATTGTTTTAGTTCGAAAATGCCAGACACACGGACCGTGCCGCATTCATTAAAAAAGTACATTGCGTTTGAAACTTGCATACGCGCACGCGACACGCCTGCTGGTTCTTTATTTGTCTTTCGGTTAAATGAGAGGTTGGTTGTTTAATAAAAAAATTTGTTTACGCGTCTACGGGTACTCTGCTTCAACCGTTAAAACAAGGCAAATCTAATTTTACGAAAAATAATTTGATGAAAGTCACAGTTTTTCGATATTTATTTGTGTATTTCGGCATTCGAAAATCATTTCCGTATTACAGTTTTAATATTCTTGATAAAATCTCGTTTCACGTTTGAATTATTCGTACGGATGTATTAGGATCAATCTCCCGCTAACATATTATTGAACAATAGTGTACTTTGTACTTTACAATGTATATCACGCAAATGTTCCTTCCCACATATTCCAAGATCTTTCATCTTCTTCCTTGCTCACCGTTTATTGTGTTTCCTCTTTGTTGAAAACTTGTGCTCCACCATTATCGATTAGGACGTATTATTCGTAGTAGCAGAAATAATAGTACGAGTAATTTCAACGAAAACCCTTCTCGACGAACCATTGAAACATCGAGATGTATGAAATCTCTCGACGCTGGAGTTCTTCAGGACGATTCCACGCTCCATCGTCCGCGCTTTATAAAGTAACGGAGTCTCGTTAATCGTCGTCTTGAAAAGTTTTCTCCATTTCGCCAGAGAGCTCCGCATGAATTTAATGTATTAAGGTCGCCTGTACTATGCTCTATATGTATTGTAAACAGCACTGATGCTACATTCTCTTAAAAGAGATTCGTTATCGCCGAAAGAGCCTTTTGTCATCGTTCTCCTCCACTCATGGAGTGCTCGAGCGTGGTTGATCGTTCTTTTCAGCAATTTTCTCCAAACCATTGTAGTCCATAGACGGTTATTGTGTACAGGCATGCGCCAGTTCTACGTGCATACTTTTCTTAAAGAATCTGGTTTCACTCGCACGTGACCTTGGCCCTCAATTTATAGAACGACGTAGGGTCGCGTTGATGAAGATTGAACGGTTCTCGAGATACTTTTACTTAAATTTAATGTAACATAATTATTTGTCTAAACTCTGTAACGTGTGATAGAAATAAGCAAACTTGCCGCAGTTGTCGTATTTACTTCGTAAGATCTCAGATTTGCTTTCATCCTTCTCTCGAAAAGTTTCCACGATCCGGGTATAGTCTTAGAAGGCACAAGTTTAATGTATTAAGGTCGTCCGTGCCAGTTCTGTATGCACACTAAACAACGGGACTTACAGTGAGGTTACATTTTCAACGCACGTAACGGGGCGCATTATTCATCGATCGTTTCACGGAGCGAAGGCTTCGATTTACGAAGCATAACGTTTTGTTTTGCTTTGCTTTGCACACGGTAGCTAAGGCAAACCGCCTTTTCTGCTTGTCTCACGAAGTTTACACGCGCAATTGGCTACAATCGACGTTACGTCGGCGTGTAATCAATATTGACTGACTCTAATTAATGTTAAAGAGATGCGCTCCCTCTGTGAGGCTTATTTGCAGAGCTCGCTTTGATAGGAGCGTGGAAATTAAAAGATCTTATTTGTTGATGGAATTGGGTCGCTTAATTTATTTCACGAGTAGGTAATACCGAAAGCGCTTTTGCGTTCGATTGTCGCTATTATTCGGACAGTTGATTACAATAGATGTTACGTCGATGTGTAATTGAGATTGGTTGACTAACTCGTGTCGATGAGGTGCACCTTCGTTAATAAGTTTTAAGTATCTACATATGTTGCTTTTAATGGCAACTTTCTAAATTAATGGTCTTAAACAGAATTCGTGTATTTAACGTGTGCGAGGGACAAGTAATGTTAATTAAGTTTACGTATACTTCGCACGAATGCTACATTATGCATATTGCAGCAGCGGGTGCATTCTCCGAGGTTTTCATTTGCGTTTCCGGGAACGTGGAATTTAAAAAATCTCACTTCACGAGTACACCCCACTATATTTACTTTATGTGGCGCGTTTGCACGATAAATAGCATGCTGTTATCGTGAACGGAAATACATACCGTTCATTTTGTGCATTAAGCATGCCACTTGTAACGGCACGCTGCTAATCCTGCAATTTTCTTCGCCCGTCGGTGCCTATACATTGATATTATTTGTAGGACGGAAATGAGATTTTTAAAAGGCTGCACTAGTCTCCTTTAACACACAACGATACAAGTTTTTCAAGCGCTTACTATTATTTCAGCTTAAGATGTCGTAGAATCTACAAATCTTTATCTTCATGGACGCGTATTTATAAAATTCAATACGTTTATTTTATTCGACGTATAAATTCCACTGATTCTATTTACACTTTGCAAAACATTTTATTTCAATGATATTATTTTAACGTATTATTTCGCTATAGCTTTTTATAATCCGCGATAATCGACGATCGTATTGATAATTTCAATATGCTCTTACTTCACGCATCCTCCTTAAGTCCCGTCGCGTGTATCGTTTATTTCTCATGCTCGAATATTTCATTTAAATCCGTCGTAATATAGCTTGCCCATGAAACCCGCTTCGTTTAGCGAAGGCGATTCGAAAATTCCTTGTACGCCGTGGACTGATTTATTTATGAATTGCCCTAATGCGATTGGAAAG
The DNA here is from genome assembly GCA_944319695.1 of Tiphia femorata. NCBI lineage: Eukaryota > Metazoa > Arthropoda > Insecta > Hymenoptera > Tiphiidae > Tiphia > Tiphia femorata. The sequence continues at coordinate 5,485,869 of OX090903.1, forward strand.
CTGGTAATGCCATCGGTAATCGCTTTATTGAATTTTCTCGCAATGTGACATCGGCAAGCCCTTAACAAGATCTATCCCTCCCCAGAAGTGAAATCTCCGTAAACATCTTACGGGGTCGTTTTGACTCCCGTCTCATTACGGTGCTCGACGGTAGAGGAAACTGTTAAGTCGACGAAATTATTTTCACCTTCGATCGGAAAGATAAGAAGTGGAGATTTAAAATGAATTATTAATTTCGAAGAGGTGTTATTAAGATTCGCTTACAATGTAATAGAATAATAGTCGGTAAAATGTCTTAAAAATGCAATACAGTGCAAATCAAATGAAAATCAAACAAATATGATAAGGAGAAACTAACCTAACGCAAAAGTTATGATTCTTAATCTGTAACGTGCATCGCGGACCTTTTCGAAGTAATCATAAAGATATCTGGAAGCGTTAAGCCTAATTTACTCCAGTCAAGTAAACGGTAGAGGACAGAGGCGAGGGTGAAAAAGCATAGCTAATTCGACAAGTATAAACAGTTCGTCGAGTAAAAAGTCGAGTAAACGGCCGAAGGGGATTACCTAGTATTAGTCCAGTCGAGTGGTAGAGCGGACAGCATAGTACCTGGGCCGAGCACTGGGTTCAGTTCACTAGACCGAGTTACTTGACTAGTGTAAGCTAGGCTTTATTGTTTTCCTTCCAGCGTCGGCTGCAACGTATCATTTTTATTTTATCACAATCATTTCATTACTCGATAACGAGTCCATAAGCATAATCGAGTTGTAGGGTAGATTTCGTGATACCACGTACTACCCTACATAATTGTTAAAGTAGTTATGTGGCGTAAGATTTTCGCTAAAATTTCTTTCGAAGAAAGTGTACATCAGACTAACGATCACATATAGTACGCTCTTGATTAAAGCTCATTCCCTGTTACCTTGGTAAACTGTAATTCTGCAAACGCGAAAGCACGCATTATCGGCCATCGGATCTGCAAAAGCACTCGTCGTTGTATGTACCAATGCAAAAAAGTTAGTCCGACATTATCGGCGCACGCAATCCTTTCACCAACATCGATTAATTATTACTTAAGTGGACGATATAGTTTTTTCCTCCTCGTGAAAGTTGAGTTCGCGCAGACTGTGCTCGTAAGCCGAACTCCGGCCAACTACAGTTCTACAGAAGTTGGCATTAACTTTGGTCAATATTGCCTGTGCGCCCGTTATCAACCGTCATGGTCGAGGTGAAATCCCTTAACAATATTGCTACTCGCAAATCCACAATGTATAACGAAGCAACGCACCTCGTGGCACGCTCTTATTACACAAATCGCTTCCCCGAGAGTAAGGAAGTCCGCGATTTACGATAACGGGACGTAATTATACATTCCTTCTCTCTAACCGTGCTAATATTATGTAGGTTAATAAGAAACGTGTCTTTACTTGGCATCATCCGTACAGTTATCCTTAATGGACGCGTCAGATTATTCTGGAAAGCTAAGAGAATTCGCTCGAAAGTCAACCTTTATTCTTTCTGCGAAACAAACGCTATTATCAAGTACTGTCTTAGGATTATTTTAAATTATTATTATTTTTTCTACTTATAAGTGTCTTGTGAGAAAGATCAGCGAATAAATTGTTACTTCTGCCGGCGTTATGTTATCCTTTTGAATTCAAGCTTGCGCCATTTTATAGATGAATGAAAAATTTAGTCGAGGAGTTTCAAGTATGCGTTCGCGAATTTCCAATCGAACACGCTTCGATTTGTTTCTTTTATCGGGAGCCAATATTAATATTTCATTAAAATCTGCGGAATATTTTCTCGCAGTCTGTGCCACGATAGATGTTACATTCGCGATCAAATAGTGGTGCGTTCGGATTATTCTCTCGGTACCTTCTGCTCGGTCTCGTTTTCGAAAAGACGAAACGCTCGCTACAGCTCGATGTAGGCCAGTTATCGGTGGACTGGGGTAGGATTGCGTGCAACCCTCCGACGTTCTATGCTAATCTTCCGCGCAATTACAATATCGTTCGCACGTCCATAAGAAGCCGGGTAAAGTTGGAAAAAGTCGAGCTCCTCGCGTGCCACGCAACCCTCGTCCGATACCTCGTGACAAGTAGCGTTGGACAATAGACACGATACTAGTTCCTTTCCGGGAATACAAAAACTAGGGTGGGCTATGAGACTCGCTAATAGCTAGAAGCAAGAACAACTGGAATGGTTTCGCGGTTTAACGTTCGTATCGATCACAGTTACGTCATGCGCTTTCAATTTCTCGAAATTACCCGCAATCTACGATTCTCCGTGAGTTTCCTAATTGAAGTCTGATTTGTTCTCTCCATTGTCCGATTCGTCTTCCAGATATCAGGTGACGAAGCGATTCGCTTTAAAGCGACCCCGTTGAACGAGAAGGTCGCGTCTAATGGAACTTCGATATCAATTTTCATTGTTACTAATTGATCTGCTTCCGTTTGTCGCGTACAAACGAACGAAGCCAGGATAGCCTCTACTTTGTCTTCTTTGTCCGTGTATTCCTGCGGTCCACAATCAATCCTCGAAATATATCTACCGATTCCAGTAAATGCTGCGGCATAAACTCTCCAACAGTTAAACGAGCCCGTTTCTACGTATTACCGCATTTGTATGCTCCGCACTATTTCAAACACAAACCAAACGACTTCATTACACTTTTTCCACCTCACTACTGCAACCACCTCGACTTCCAAACAATTAACCCTGCAGTACCTGGCGCAGGGTGCTGCAGTGTTCCTAGAGGTTTTAATTTGGCACAGTATGTATGCCTTGAATTTTGAAATGAGTCCGTCCATTGACTAAAATGTTTTCCAACGTGGAATAAGTTTTTTTTTCATCCCTCTCGACGACTACCAAAAAGAAATATATGTATAATGCGAAAACTGCTTAACACTGGCACGACCTAAAAAAAGAAACTTACGAACGATAACACTGCGACGAGGAGTAACGTGGCATTGAACAACGAATATATCCTTCTCCACCTGTTTGTAGGAACACATGAAATCCTACCGAAGTCCCTGTCGAAAGCATCTTCCCGAACCGCAACTGGATCAAACTACGAGAATGCGACCAAGGCGAGCTCGTGTCGTCCGATCAAATTGCAAACTAATCGTCCCTCCCATTAGCGAAACGACCCTCTTCCAATGTCCCTTCCTACTCTTGCCTTCTCTCCTCGAATCTTAGCGAGGCCACGTACTGTGCCTTACAGCCAACGGATCCGACCTCGCCTCGTCATCTCTCTACCGAGGGCTCCATTGTTCCTCTTTCCGGTTCCTTTTTGGAGAGAAAACCGAGCATCGATCGCCCGAAACAATAATCTTTGTGCTGGAGATAAGGGGTGGCGGGTGAGCGACAAAGCGTTAGAGCGGAGAGACGAATGAGAAAAAGGAAAAGCGGAAAGAAAGAGAGAGGGACAGGGCCCGGTACTCTTTATACGCATTGCACATTTTTATTCCGAGCGAGGAGCACGACGACGATGGGCGAGTATGGATGTCTTGGAGGGTACAACGGAGGGGTTGGGAGGTGAGCACAGAGACGAGCCGGTTCGTAAGCGAAGTGCAGGCTCCGTGCCAACTAGGTATCCGTAGACGTTGGTTCTGCCCTTCTGGCAGCGTTATATCACGGGTATCCTCTCTGCTTGAGAGAAGCAAAATATTGCACGCCCGAAGTCCTTCGGAAGAGAGCGGAGGGATTCGAAAGACGGTGGATTTAGACGACCCGTCTACGTGGTGGAGAAATCGCACCGTACAGATTCTTGTGTCTTGTAGGGGTATACGTATATTTTTCAACAGTGCCAAGAGTAAGAGATGCATTGTGCTCGATGAGTACTCAGCTTATATATCGAGCTGAGAAATCCTTGGGTCTCGTAGGGTGTTGAATGCTTTCGGCAATGTCAAGGGCGAAGGATGCTCCACCCTACAATGTTCATTTTTACGAGCCGTGTTCGATAGTTCGGTGCAAAGTAAAAGAAAAGTAAAGTACATTGCAAGTAACTTTGATTGGATGCTTGAGATAATGGTTGATACGTTGAATGTTTACAGGGTCACCGGTGACCGCCAGTGAAATCATTAAAAACGATTCAACCCCTCAATTTACTTGTTGTAGATAATATCTTAACATAGTAAAAAATTCATTGAATTAATTCATGAAACATTAAAAAAACTCACTACCCCGTGGCGTCACGGGACAATCCATGTAAAATTAGCGTAGCTTTCAACGTGTTAACACGTACCTAACTCTCAATTCCAATGCGATGCTATCTATTTATTTTAGATTGTTATTATTCTCAAATGGTCTTGACGCTATTTAAATTTACTATAAGGATTATCGTGAATAACGTTTGGTCGAAGTGCATAAATTTTCTCTCAAATCCTTCCACCGTATGCATCCTCTAATCAAGCCATAAATATCCACCACCGTACGAACCTTACAAATCTTCTCCTTGATTTGCAGTGCGTTCACGCCCACCCAATCCTCGACGATTTCTCTCACGGTGAACGTCCAGTTTCGGGATACGATCTCCTCTCTTTATTTCTCTCTGTTTGCAAGCCTCTCTTTTTACCCATCTCTCTCTCTCTCTCCCTCTCTCTCTCTTTTCTCTACCTGCATCCATCAATCTCTATGAATCTCCACGAACGAAACTGGTCGCTATTCCCCGGAGGCCGAAACCAATTTGTCCTCATAAAAACGCTTTACCCTTCGCCCCCGAGTAGCCTCGTGTTCCCCCGCGTCCTTTCCAGGTTCGTGCAAGTGGCAATTGACCGCAAATCGATTTTTCCTCGCTTTCTCTGTTTCCGGCCACTCGTAGAAATGCAAGAAGTTCCGCGTGGGCGAGCGTTGCTGCGAATTCGAGTGCCTCGACGACGACGCGGATTTCAACTGGACCGGCACCGATCTGATCATCACGGCTGGTGCCAACTCGAGGACGACGTCGACGCACGTGTCGGCCGCCTTCATGGCTGTGAGCAGCCTCCTCGTGGCCGCCAAGCTGCTTTAAACGTCGCAACGAGCATCGGAGAAGGGGCACGCGTTCGCGCGGGAACGCGAGTACGTAAGTTACCCCACGTGGGCCAGGCCGAAGGGATTCTCCTCGTGATTAAGGACGACGTGGTCCCTAGCGCCGAGTGGGCGCGTGCGCGACGGCAATGCGGGACGTTCCTTCTCGGCGTGGACTTGCCGCGAAGAGCGTAAGGTAAGGAGAACGAAGGAGAGGTGGAAGCGACGATGCCGTGGAGAAAGGTAATGGGAAAGTAGAAAAGAAAGGAGGAGAGGAAATGGTGGAATGAATAAGGAGAGAGGTACGGTCGAAAGGAATTGAGCGCTTCGTTATCGCGACAAGGTTGCGCGTTTGGGAGTAACGAAAGCGGTGGTAGATAGAAATAAAGAATGGAGAAAAAGTGAGAGAGAGAGAGAGTGTGTGTATGAGTGTGTGTGTGTGTGAGGGAGAGAGAGAAAAAGGGATTGCACTTCGTTATCGCGAGGATGGGGCGTCTCGATGCGGCAGGGTAGCTCGCGGTGAAGGATGGACGAACGCTCGTTTTATACGCGAGAGAATCGATTCGTTCGCTCGCGAGGGTATAGCGAACGACGGAACGTTTCTAATGGAGCGTTTCCTCTAAATGATTTCGTCCTCGCGTTACGCCGACGGCGACGTACGCCCGAGAGTTAGACGAGGACGAGGCGATAGAAATTTTCGCGAACGGCGAAAAGAGTCGAGTTTCACAGATCCTTATTTTTCCACGCCTCTTGTACCACGATGTGATAAAAACTGGCGATCTGATCAAGACGCCGAGGGAAATTCGTTCCGATAGTAGCTTTGCCGTGAGATACTTTCGTCCTTCGGCAATGAGATTCTTCGAGTCGTTGAGCTTACTTCTTTTCGCGATTTTAATTCTTCGTAAGGTAACTTGAAAGTGTTAACATCGAAGACGATTGTTAGAGGTACGATTCGAGCCCTGTCGTTGACGATGGAAAAATAAAATCGGACGTCGAACGTTCATTCCGCAAAACAATAAGAACTTGTTTTCTTTCGAAAATGTCCCAGTCGCCTAAGTTTTGTACGTAGCATTGCAGTCGAATTATTGTTATTATTTACTTATGTGATACACGCACATTGTTGCCGAGCGTAAGTGCGCGAGTAAAACAAACGCGTAGATGAAAATAATTGAGAGGACGAGCGAATGAAATGGAAGGAAATTGTAAGCGCGATAAATGCAAGAGAATAAGAGAAGGCGATTGTATCGTAATCACATGCTCGGTGATTTTTTCTGTAGTCGGCATTTTTGCGAGGTTTATTATAGTGTAACGAGGGGTGCGAAAACACTTGATTTCAAGACGAGCGAGCGCGGCATGGAAATCCTTCTGGAAAATTGATTTCCATTTTTCCTCGCGTATCGCGAAACATGGTGCTACGAGGTCGCCGAGACACAGGAGACGGGAGCAGGGGTCAAGAGTCGACAGTTTTAACTAAGTGTAAGTAGAGCTTTAATTACCAAGAGGGTTGCAGCGGACTCAATTTTAATAACGCGCGTAGGCGACGACACTTTAGAGAGCGGGTTAACCGTGGATATTGATGGCGCGCGGTCTAGCAGCTTGGCGACGAGATACCGTGCTTCAACTCGTTCTTTAGCATCTCGCGAAATCCTCTGTCACGTATTTCATTTTCATCCCGCAAGATCTCGAGGCGAAACTATTTCGAGATTTTTCAATTTCATGGGACCCAACTAAAATGTGAACTTTACACACGGAATCCCGGAGAGTTTGTCGAAAATGTAGGAGACAATCTGGACGATCTACTCTTTAACCGTCTCTCTTGCTGTTACCGTATCTCAAGAAGCGCTAGTGATAATTTAATTAATTTCCGCGTTTTTAGTGGTTCGTATAGTTAAAAACAATTATATGGAAGGTAACGTTTTTGATTTTTACACAATTGGCATTTTTCAAAATTAGAGGAGGAATGAGTATCCAAGAAATGCACGCGTACCGCATGGTTTCCGAGTGTAAATTGACTCGTCGATAATAAACTCTACGCTAAGATAATGCAATTACGATATCTCGAGCTATTTCCCTCATCCCTTTCAGTCACCACTTCTCTCTCTTTTTCACTCTCGAGATTTCTCAGCTTCGTCGGCTGCCACTCTGTATCGGCGCGTCTAATTAATTACCCGAGAACGCATCGCGCGCGCTTTTGAATCGACAGGTGCGAGCCGGGGCATCGAGCGTGTTTCGCACAAGCAGCGAAGGAGCTTAAAGCGGTCGCGTTCAAAGCGGAATCTCGTACTCCCGGCAAGCGTGTTTCTTTCTCCTCGCTTATCTTACGTTCAGAACCACACTGAGAGAAAAAAAATGTTTAGGTTTACTATAATCTGACTATATTTTATAGTTAGATTTGGCGTCAAACATTTTTATAGTTCACTTAACCACACAAAATATAGTAGAATGAACAATTTATACAAATGGTTATATCATTAACTGTTACCTTTGTTCTTGTTACCATATGTATAGTAAAATGTGTTATGTGAATATAGTTAGTTTTATCATTAAGTATTTTCAACCATACTATATTTTTTGTTGAAATAACCATAATTTTGGGTAAAAACATAATATAGTTGGTTATACTATGCCTCTATCATTACCGACATTATGACAAACATTTACCATAAATTTAACATTTACATTATTTACATTATTAACATTTACCATAAATATGATATTTCCAACTATAATTTTGTTACTATGCCGTTATAGTTAGATATATCATATACTTTTCTCTCAGTGCAGTACGGTAGCTTTTCAAGTTTACGAATGTCGGTTGACAGTTCGATCCTCTGACGATTGTCCTAATTTAAATCCTACCACCCTCCGATATTCCGCAAAGTGGACGTTTCGAGGACATCCATCACTTTTTGTAATAATAATAATAATACGGGCCTCGCGAGAAGAGATTCTCGTATTTATCCCTTTGTAATTCTCGTCTAGTCTATAGCGGTATGTAAGTATCCCTTGCCGAGTGTCCCAACGTGTTTTTAACATCCCCGCGATTAACGACCCTTTCGAAGGGGATGGACGAATGAAAACATTGCAGGTCGTAGTCGTAACTGGTATGCACGTTGCGCAAGGAAAATGTATAGAGAAAATGAGCTCGAGTATTCGACATTGGATGCGGTAATGCCAAGCCTAAGAAGTAAAACAAAGGAAGAATAGATCAATAAAACAATAGTCCATACGATCCGATTTAAAAAAAGAAAACCGTGAGCTTTGAAGTATCTCGGGGACGGCGAGCGATTTAAGTGCTGTTTCTCTGTTCGCGAGTCGAGAAAGCGGCAAAGGTTAAGAATCGCCATAAAAGAGTAGGCGAGTCAATAGCAATGCTACGATCATACCAAAAATAACTGGGAAGGGAGCAATAGAGATCTTCGAAGGGCCATTAGAGTGGCAAGAATAGCGGCTCACTCGAGCGCATATTCTTCGCGAGGGCGACGTCGGTTTATTTTTATTCGCAATAAACCGAATCGATCGTTCTATATGTAGATGCGGCCAGTGCGGCCTATGATATTTTTATCGTAACACAGATCTTAATGCATATTGTCCATTCAAGGATTCACCCGGAGAATTTAGGACTTTTCCCTTTTCTTGCGCCTCCCCGCCGTCCCTTCCCAAACTACTCCTCCATTTACACGTAGTCTTAGAGAAAGGTCTATTTAACTGTTGTCGACGTTGTAAATCGATGATCCAGGTTAATTGTCCCCTGGGGATATCTTCGCCTTAATTCGTTCGCCCGGCCGAGCATCGCAGTGAGCTAATCCGATTTCGTCAGGGAAGAGGCACACTACCACAAGATTATATTTTCGAAAGGAGCGTATTGAGTAGGGATGTTCGATTCTGTATTGATCTTCGGAGGAATCGATTTTTTCTATTAGACAAATCGATTTTTTGTATCGATTTTGTAATGTTCGATTTCGAAGCGAGTCGATTTTTTTAGGTTCGAATCGATCTTTTTTTTCCTTTTTTGCGCTTTCAATCAAAGACTGGCTCAATCAGTCAATAAAGAATGGTGAAAAAGATTAATGCGTTATTTAAGATACTTTTTATCCTTGTCTGCAAGCTTTCAAAAGCTTCCTAACTCCTAAATTAATGGTCGTCGATTCGCAAACGTTTGTGGCTTCTGCTAAAATTTTATCTCAGTTTGAGTACGGAATTGCACTTTAATTAATTTACGTTTTGGCATGTTTGAATTGTTTTTATACTGTGAGTTACTTCGACGAAACTCTGATTAATTTAATCGTCGATTAACTTGCGGGGCGACTAACATAAAAATTTCTAATAATATAATCCTCGTAGTTTTATCTTAGTCGCTCTATAAAAAAAAGATCGATTTTTTGCACTCCGATTTTAGAGAGAATCGATTTTCACACCGGCGATTCGGAATCGATTCAGAAATCGTTTTTTATCACATGATCGCACATCCCTAGTATTGAGATTTGTCGAGACACGTGTTAATTGTTGATGAGAGGTGCCGTTTGGAGTGACTTCGCTTGTCATACAGGGTATTCGAGTTAATAATTTACGTTAAAGGAAGTGGCGCACCGAACTACCGTTCGAGCTGGAAAGCTTGCCCCGTGGACGGAGCTGGAACACGGGCGCGTCTCTAAAGTCTTGACAATATCGCTTGAATTCGAAATCAATCTCCTTGCTTCTGTTGTTATTTGCGTCGCTGGTTTGTTCGCGTTAATAACGCGAATAGGTTGCCTGGAAACAGAGACCAGATTAGGGAGGGAAAATGTGGAGAATATATTGCGAGACACACACAGAGTGTGAGGTAAAGTGAGAATGAAGAGGCGTTCGTGTCTTCCACGGCAGAATCGTCACAATGTACACGTCACATGTTGTGTTTTGTTTTCTGAGAGAGGAAGAGAGTATAGGGTAGCGCAAAACGTGTAACGCGAGGAAGAAAAAAGGCGAGGAGAAGAAGGAGATATCGCGTCCATAATATTTCGTAAAGGATTGATATTTTTCGGTAGGAAAACAGGAAAAGCGTACAATGGCAACGCATTATTTGGATTATCGATAAGCGGATTATCCGGTTGCGATCAATTCAGTGATACTGATCAATTTTGCCGTAATTCTGGCACAGCACAGTTGAGTGCAGTTCTTATTAATATTTACTGACCGATGACGGTAGCCTTTTACAAAGCTCACGCGTATTAGTAGGCGTAACTCAAACGTTCGGTTCTTTATTACGATTTTAAAAATATCTTATTGTTAGTATTTATATGCGTGTGTATATACTGACATGTACACTCTCCCTCGCAGAAGTCCGGACATTTGGATCGTGTAAAAAACTAAAGCAAAATTCTGCTAAAAATACAATTTGAATAATCTGATATTTTCTGATAGTATAGGTATTCGAACGTATGTAAGATAGGAGGGAAATAAAAATGAATTTATTAACCATTTTGCGAAATTGGTTAACAATTAAGTAGCCTTCTTTTCATTGAAATATTCTTCTATCGTTAGGGCAGTTTGAAGCACAGCGGGCATTCTTCCAATTAATATTGTTATCACTGCTTTTGGGCTATTATTCCACTCTTCGCGAAATGTATACCATAAGTGCGTGGCAAAGAGTGAATATTTCGAGGAAAAGACGGTTTAGTTTATTTCTAATAGAATTCGTGAAAATGCTATTCAAATGATATTTACCTATTTAGCCTATCTTTTACGCACGAATTAATGCTTATCTTATTAGAAAGATTATGAGAATATATAAATGGTATCTTTCGCTTAATTTTGTTTTAAGTGCTTGTGTTATTTAACAATAAGTGGCCGAATTTCCGTGAGCGAGAGTATATGTACGTCATCGTCGTAAACGACTTTGTATCCGTGATTATGTTTTGCGGTGGAAATGGAATTTGTTAGATGGCGAGATGAATTTGAAGTGTCGTTTACGCAATGCCATTACATTTTACCTTCTCTCTTTGCGGAGATGTTGTACTCAATATTAATCGACCAATTTCTCTAAGCTTACATTTTAAACTAAAGTTTACGAATGTATAAGAAGAAATAAAAAAAAAAGAACACTCACATACTCAGTAACGTTAATCTATTCAAATGTAAATATTGTATTTAAATGGCAGATCTAATATTGCTACAATGTATAATTACTTTCGATTTTAATAATATCGTTTTAATCATCGAGGGGCCTTTTATGTATGAATGATCATTGTAAATCCACTATGAATTATAATAAATTATCGAATCAATACACGAGTCCTTTTTCCTCTACACATTTCTCAATTGTTTTGTTAATCTAAAAAGGTAATTTATGTCGTTCATCTTAATTTGGTGTTCCAGGAATATTAACATGATGTAAACTAGAAATGGAGTATTTTTTAATGGAGTGTATTTTTACGTTGAGATTGTTACCAATTTTTCATCTTGACCCAATTATATGAATCACACTTTACGACTAATCTACTTATCTAAATAGAAGTAACCAAAATAATGTAGAGCGACTAAAAACATTGGAAAAATATTCTAGTCTGTACAAAACTTCTTCAAGCGTACAATAATATTTGCATGAAAAAAAAATGCTACAGACAATTATAATAAATCATTCTCTTAGACATCAGTTTTGTGTTTCAAACTTGCCGCGTTGTGTTCTCAGTTCTTTTTCCAAATTGTATCGTAAAGATCGGTGCGTCGTTGAGTGAAAGTTGGAATCTGTGCTCGTACTTCTTCCACAATGGATAAATCTGAAAAGATATAGATTTTCGTTTCGCATACATTTTTGTTTCTAAAATGATCCATAATTACCTATATCCTTGACGATCATATCCTCGGAAGCGTCCAATTCTGCAAGGACCTTTCCCCATGGATCGGTCAGCTGAGTGTGACCCCATGCTACGTATCCAGGAGGATCCCCTCGCGCGGGTGATATGCACGCAATATACGATTGATTGTCGTTAGCTCTAGCACGTTGAAGAAGTGACCAATGGAGCGGACCAGTCGTCATGTTAAATGCGGCTGGATATATTAACATTTGGCACCCTGCAAATTTGAGAAATTTAGACATGGTGCCTCAATTTATGAATTTATACTTTTAAAATAAATAGTGGAACATAGAAAAATATTGAACCGTAGACACGAAATACTAGATGCATACAGATTTCAAATTTAAAGATAAGGTGAGTTGGGGTAAGTGCAGTTTCGGGATAAGTGCGCCGTCGAGACGAAATTTTCTAAAGTATGGTTTTTTCTATTATTTATTTATTTTTTTTTTTTTTTTAATGACTGTATAGTAAGGTGAGCTGGGGCAAGTGCATACACGAAAATTCGAAATTTGTGTTTACTCTCCTTCCGCAAGCTTCAAAATTTGTATGCAAAATAGAAACTTTGGCAACATGACTTTCAACTGTACTTTATAGATGCATAAGATCATTTAAAAAAATAAATAATGGAAAAAACCATACTTTAGAAAATTTCGTCTCGACGGCGTACAGTGGGCAATATACGTGTATTTGCGGAAAAAAATAAATATCTTTTGATTGGGTTGGAATTTTAAGACGATTATTTTTTTGACTTATAGAGAAATATTCCCCGCACATGTAAAATGGGCGAGACATTCAAAATAATTAATATCTATTACGAAAATTAACAAAAATGTTATACAACAAATTCTTTTCTCTTTCAAATATAAAATAAAAACAGCAGAAGTTATTTTCTAAACTAAAAATAGATATTTATCTCGCCTAAAACAATGTGGTTCAGTTAGTTTAGGGTGGGAGCAAAAAAGCCCACACATAAATACCGGGTAATTAGCTACGATGTTACTTTCTGTTATATTGGACAATTTACTTAGATGTTTAATAGATTTTTTTTACCATAATGGATACAATTGCAATAAGTTATAACACTTCCTCTTGTGAGTTGTTTAAGTCTAACCAGAAAATCAGAGATTGCAAAGCTCTTTTCAGTAAAAGCACACATCTTAAAAACTAAACTAAAAACGTAAAAAGAAATATTAAAACAAATCGGGAATTAAAAGTTTAATATGTTAGAAGCACGTAAAGAAATGGATTAAATAAAAACGAAAACCGAATTAAAACTAATGATAAATAAGGAACGGAGATAAGTGATGAAGAGAGAGATAATATTTATATTTTACGACCGTCAACATAAACACACCAATTCCAATATAGATATAATTAATCATCTCACGATTAATACACGAAAGAGTAGCCCCTTTTGTGTGATAAATAAAATTTTTTTTAAACAAGAGCATTTCGACAGCGCTGACATCTACCGCGGATCTGTGTAAGCGCAATGCGCTTGCTGTCACAACTAACCAAAAATGTGATTTCCTAGTACATTTCTTATCGTCATTCGAGTTCGCGCAAATATGCGCAAGAAAATTTTGTACATACTTATTCTTTAAAGTGTGAGGAATATGCTGGAAGTGAAACTAAGCGGAGGAAAACTTAGATCACATTGAAAACTTTAAGTGAATATTGACTTCTAGGTCTGGTCGCACTGTTTCTTATAAAATGTAACTGGCTTTAATATCATTAAATCGCATTAACTCCGGCTGATACAATAAGTCAAATGATGTATCTTTAGCGTAAACACATTCATTTCTTCAAAAGCGACACGGTTTTTTTTCTGGAGACACGTAAAGTGGAGCAATATTTTGCGACCATTTTTTGGGGATTTTCACCATTCAACTTTAGGGGATTTTTTTTGTGAAATAAGCATCTTCAATGTTTCTTCTTTTAAATAAGCCGTAAATGAAGTTCGTACGACATATTTGAAAAAAAGACTTTTTTCCGCCCATTTCCCACTGTGCGTATTTACCTCGAGGCTGTACTTATCCCAATTCACCTTAACAAAATTATACTGAGAACTCCGATATTTTCACTTTTTTATATTGATTATCGAAAAACTAGAATTCAACGAAATAATTGGAAATAATTCTACACAAGTTTGTTTGAATGAATTCATCTGCAAGCCATGTGTCGGTTAAGTGAGTCGCCAAAACCGTGCAAATTATCTTTACCTTCGTTCCGATAGAGGCGCGCCATTTCTTCGAATCTTATGTCGTAACAAATACCAATGCCTATTTTACATCCTTTCACCTCAAACGTGGTCAAAGAGTTACCAGGGCTTAGTGCGTCGCTTTCGCGAAACGTTATTTGTCCTTTGATATCGATATCGAACAAGTGCATCTGTGGATAATAAACTGCTTTTACAGGGAGCTCGATGATGCGCATCTCATTTTCCCTACTTTACCTTTCTGTGTTTGGCTATCAATTTACCGTCGGGTGACCATACGGTACACGTGTTGTATAACTTATCATTCTCTCTCTCAGGTATCGTGCCGCCGATTACGTACATATTATTCTTCGATGCAGCCTCTGCCAATGCGTTGCTGGTTTCACCTCCAGGAATGCACTCGGCATATTTCGGAAAATGTGCTGTTTGTAAATAGTGACAATAATTATTATTCTATAATTTTTAAATTATAACCAACTTTCCTAACACTCTTACTTTTCTTGTTAGAATTTGGACATTAAGATACTAATTGTTTCGTTAATAGATGATATTGAAAGTAAGCAGAATATTGTATTTTATTTTCCTGTTTCATTTTCGATTTTTGGCATATTTGAAAAAAAGTAGGATGCAAAAGGTCGATTTGTGCATTTAAGTTTTAGTTTTCTCCACATAAACTCATTATTGTACTTCCGGATAATTCTAATTACGGTGCATATTGATACGGCCTGTTGCGGTAAGTTAGTATAAGTAACACGGCGATCACGCAATATCAATTCAGTGCAGAACTGTACGCGAATACGATAGGATTTTCTAAGCTAAACATACACATGATTCGATGAAATGCATATTACAATTCGCATCAGTCATAAAACTAAGCGAGATACAGTTGCATGCAATACGGGACTATTTTCATAAATTATGAAACAGATTTAAAGTTAAACTTGTCTGAACAGAGTAAATAAGCGCATGAATGCAAAATTACATGTTCCATACGGTGAGTTGAAACATTCAGGTAACGCCACGATGTCGGCACATTCCTGTTTTGCCCGTTCGATGAAAGATACAGCTCTAGCGACATTCTTTACTTTATCTTCGCCCACTGAGAGTTGCACTAATGCTAGACGGAATGCTAGGAAAAAGTAAAACGAAGAATTATTCAATGTGACACTTATCGCGAATGTGATGTAGTTTCTTATACTTAGAATTTATTAAGATATGTAAATACACACTTGACATTGTTCTCAGTTGCCGTTTGACGATGTTCAAGATTACCATGACACTGAGGTTATGTTCCGCGTTCTTAGTTCGAATAAATACTTTTTACGAGGATGTGGTAGCACACGAATGACGTAAGCATAGCTGCAACCTCATTATCATTATGTACACTTATTGTGGGAGGCCAAATGTTTGTTTGTGTTATACTATTAAATAAGTGTATAAGTTAGATAGGCAAATTACAAGGATAAGATAAAGTTATCATTATATATAGTACAAGTATTTTTGACACGTGAATATGATATATATATATATATTATAGAAAGTACTTAGTATGTAAAAATAAGTTTTATTAAAAGAATGTATAAACTGAATTGTACAATTCGTTGTCGAACATAAAAATTAAGTTCTAATGTACGGACCACCTCATCGCCTGCTAGACGAGTTAGACCTTGATCGTCTAACTTTTTTGTGTTTTCTCCTATCTACGGAGTCTAAATCTCGCTTTTTCTTACTTTTTGCTTTTTTGTGTTCTTTGTGCTTCTTCTTTTGCTTTTTACTTGAACGCTCTGGAGAACTATCTTGCCCCTTACTTTTCTTTGATTTCTTTGTTTTATGTTTTTCACTAGAATACTTATGTTTTTTAACTTTGTGATCTGAATCAGTATTACTATCGGAAGAATGTCTTTTTTGTTTTGATTTTCGTATCTCAGTTGTGTCTTTTAAACATGTATTATTGTCGCCTTTCGATTTAATATCTTTTTCTACCCATTCTTTGCTAGCATCTGCGCTATCGTCAGATAATTCGGAAGATAATCGTTTTTCTCTATTTTTTTTTTGTTTATTTTTGTAATCCTCAAATTTTGAAGCATCTGTAATTAATGTAATAAAATATTAAAGCCTACAACATTGGCTTTTACTATAAGGTTCAATCATTATAATAGGGATTTCTAAAATATATAATATCATATCATCGTATAAAACAAAGTTGGTTTTCTAATATAATATTAAATTGAGGATAAACAACTGAGCAGTTTATCTAACCATAATAATCCTTAAGTGATAATAAAACGATACACTTTAAAAACCCCTGTATGTATAAATAAATAATAGATACTCACTTAGAACTTTAGCATTCTGCGCATATTCCGCTTTTGTCACAGACTGTACCATAAATTCATTCACTGATATCGTCTCTCCGCCTAAAGCCATTTTTACTATTAATCTTCCTGCATCATCATCAAGACCTTCAATTTGACCATAATTGTTACTTTGCTTTCCAGCGATTAATTTAACGTATGTTCCTTTCTCAAGTTTCAGTTCTTCATCCGGTTTCTCTTTGGACTTGGCGACCTGTTTTTGTAATGTTACTTTGTCCGCACCAAGCCCCATACCTTTGGGACGTAACTCAGGTGTAACAGCTGCAACAATCCTGTGCACATGCATACAAAATTATAAGATCTGTATATAATTATCATAATCACAATGAAATGTATAATTACATTTGGTTAAGGTTTCATTAACAACAGAGGTTCATACTTTTCATTTTTACCGATGCCTTTTCCAGGCTGCCATCCCATTCCTCGTAACATGGCTAATCCAAATGCATCTACCGGAATCTGCTCATAATCCTCTAAAGTAGACTACAAGAATATAAAAGGCATTATGTACACTCCTGAAATTATGAACGGATAGCCGATACATTATACACAAATGCATCACAAATAACAAAAATTATATAGAATAAATACTAACTTCTGCTTCGCCACGCAAGGACTGTTGGTCAACAACAGGTAATAATAAATTTGTTTTTGTATTCACTGTTTTTTCTTGTGACTTTAAATCTTCTATAATTTCTCTTGCGGCCTGCTCTTCCAAAGTATTAATAGGTTTTTCTCTACTGTCACTTTCTGGTTCTGTTTTTATCTTTATTGCAGGGCCATTTACAGCTTCTATAGTTACGCTTCCGTTATGTGTCTCGATAGGTTCCTCCTTTATGTTCACCTTTGATGTGTCATTTACATCTTTAACGGATTTGGGTTCAAAGATATCTGCATCGATCTTATTAATAATTCTGTCATGCCAGGTTTTTGATCCAAGAAGAGGAATAACAAGAGGCTCATCTTTAATCTCTTTTTCCCTAAAAAGTACTCTGATAAATATTCCCGCATAATTCCATTGGTGCGTACAGGTTAGATTGAGGTTATGCTTGTAAATAAATATTCTTATTTACTTTAGTATTTTGACTTACCCAATTACTTTAATTGCCTTTTCATCAAGGCACTCAATGTAATCTACCTTTTTCTCGTCCTGTAGTACAACATTTTTCAGGCTTGTTTTCTTTATTGATTTTGAGAATCCAAAAGAAATCTTTTTTGAGTCTTCCGACATTCTTCAACTATATCAAAGCAAAGCAAACAGTGTTGCCCAGTGTTGCCGATTCTTAATCTTATTAAAGGAAAATATCCCTATATTATTTCTATCCTAACAGCGAGCACCGAGAAGGGACTTTCAAAGATCGGCAGCGGTCGGCCAAAAAATTTTACCATAGGCAAGCGCCACCTCGTGTAGACTGAAGTAGTTACGTAACAAATTCACACAGTTTGAATGATATGGGTGAAAAGGTATTTTCTCGTCGATTGTAACACTCGCGTCTCTGTAATAATTACAACCATAACAGATTGCTTTTCTACCTGTTATTAATTAGTATATAACTATATTGCTTCGACTTTCTTCAAATACGAAATGCAGTTCTCTCTGGCATATATAAAAAGAATTTTACACACTTTCCATGGAAATAGTAAAAGAATTATATTTCCTATGTTATGGATATTATTAGTATGTTACTATTGTTAATGTTACAACTGTCTTGCGTTTTTAACATTTTAAGACAAACAAACTTTGTAGACTTTTCCACTTTGAATTTCTGAGCTTTGCTTATTTGGGGGTTCAGGTTTTTATTTGAAAATTTGTTGTTTTATCGATAATGAATTTCGCGATTAAACTTCCTTCTTTGACATTCTGCATTCGTTTGCATGCTGGAATGCGAAAGAACGAAGAGCTTACTGTGTATTTCCTGATTGTCCGGGTACACCAGTGGGCCTGAGATGTTGTGTACTGGGATAGGTGGTGACGGTAACCGCGAGCTGACACCTAACAATTCAAACCCGTTCCCAGCTGCTTGGCAGATTAGTTGTGTGTGTTTATTTCTCGGTCACCCGAAGTTGCGTGCATTGAAAAATTGGCAGTGTAATGTGCTATGTGTAATGGTGCTGTACACAAATGTTTTCAATGAGTACTTCGACATTTTCTGCTATAAATTATTACCTTCTGACAGTTCAAATAATCCATTAAAGACTGAGGCCAAGTGTCTATAGCCCATATGCCCAAGTTTTTTTGTCATCCAAATTTTTGAATGAAACTTGATTCTTCTGAAAAATCTCTCCTTTCTCATTATTGCAATATACATCATAGGAGTGTCCAGTGTCCGAATGTATAGATTCCTAAATAAATTTTTATAAGATTGAAATGACAAATTAAATGATTCGAAATATGTAAAAATAAACTTTGTCAACATATTACTGAAGCCATTTAAAATTAATAGCGACTGTGTGTTTTGATCTTCGGTGATAGCATATAAAAGCAACCTCTCTAATGTAGTACATTGTTCAAAGATTCTATTTACAGAATTTAGCAGAGCTAACCATCTGTTTCTCCTAGAATTTATAATTTGGGTTTTACTTTATGATTATTAGTGAGTACTTCTGCAATCTAACTTTTAATGTTGGGATCGAATCTTATAATCAAGCTTGCGACACGTTTATCACCACCAGCCTTATTCCACCATACCTCTTTCAAATAATCCTGGCTTCTTTAGGTCCAAGCATCAAATCTGACACCCTGCAATTTTACCAAGATGGAACCATTAATTGTTCTACAATAAAAACCCCTAAATTTTAACGAAAGGACGTATTGTACAATTTGTATTATTGCACCTTAGGAGGGCCCAACGAAACATTCGCTTTCTTATTACAATTCGAAACACACGTTGACACATTAAATTCAATTCTGCCTCTACTTCTGTATGCAAAAGTAAAGGACACGTATATTATATGCCGTGACTTATCAGCATCATTTTATTAACTTCGGCTTTAATAACGACGGATCTTGAAGAGTCTGTTCGTTCTTATCCACAGTATTACATACTTGTACGCTTTGTATCCCGACGCAATTGTCGGTGGAGATTGTAGCACAAACGTGAGAATTACAGTTAAAAAACAGCAGGTCGTCGGGAAACGGTAGTCAATCTTGTCTGGTAGGGGGTTCAGCCGTGGTGCGACAACGGCGGACAAACGGTATGCAGATACGAAGCTGGGGTAAGCCAGGAGGCCGTGGCCCGCGGAGCGTAGTATTCGTAGTAGCTTCAAGCTGTCCACGCCGCTTCAGAGCTACGCAGTTGCTGTGACACTTCAGGTAAATCTTTTCCTTCATTTTCACTCTTTTGATGTTCCGTCTGGTCGATATACAATCCAAATAACTGACGTCAAATTTACGGGGGGACAGGTCTGGACATTAATAGGATCAGATTAAGCTTTTCATCAATCCTTATTCGTTAACGAGCAGTTAGCCTACGTTCGTAAATGTTAAAGATATAATTAACATCCTGTTAACTGAGATAATCAATTATAATGTATCATTAGATATTTTCCTGATAAAGCATTTTGTCACGGCGTCATTACTTGGTATTATAATAAATAGTATTACATTCTCAAAGGCGTTACCTATTTCTATGTCTGAGATAGAAATTCATTTCTCTATTGACAATATACTTCTTCGTATAATGTAGATCGCGACACAGTTTGTCGCGTGCAAGTGATTAGCTCCATCTTTTTGCTTCGAGATTAAAGAATTTAATTTTCACTTTAACCATCGGCGACAAGCATTACGTCCTATATCGGTTACTGGAACAAGACTAGGTATGCAATCTGGTTCGGACGAATGGACCCAACCGTGTACATACATCACTTTGTTTTTCGTGTATTGCAACAGTACGTAATCAACGTAATATCGTTATCCTAAGGCAGTGTCGTTAAGTGCAACGTCTCGATTGCCTCGCCGTACATACAGGCGCGTCACGCGCATTTTAATCATTCGAGCTGAGTAAAACGTCGTCCTGGATCGGGTCGTGTTGCTCCCACTAAAAGTACCGCGACGACGGTGACTGGGAAGAAGAGTAAGAGGAAGAAGATGTAATGGGAAGGAGTGGTAAAGTTTAATTGCAAAATAAAACGGCGACTCGCGTTATCCGTAACTGTAAAGTCGCGAGCATAACCGTGGTTGCGCCCGCTGGGAACATCGAATGGGAGGGAAGAGAGAGTAACAACGCATTGCGAACCTTCTTCTCTAGATTTGTTCCGCTATGGTCGACATCCTCCTCGTCCCGTTTCAAGCATTTTATCACACCGCTTACAACGTAGTAAACCGCGCGCCTTTTACCGCTCACTTGTCGTGGACAAGGGACGAGACTGGAATTACGGGTTTTGTTGGACATTGGTATTTCTCTTTATTAGTAGCTTTCTTCATCTTCGCATTTGCGAAACGTACGTCAGTTTTGAATAATGCAGACTTTGTCTAAATTAATTGACTCTCGCGAACTCCTCCGCGTACTTTGTAGCTTGTAATAAGGAACATAGAAATTACGATATTATCCCTCGAAACAAAATTTATTCACCAGAGATACCGAACGCGTCGAGTATTCTTCTAATCTTTCATCTCGTTGTTGATCGATTAACGAGATATTCCGTGCCGCTGTCAAAAGTGTTTGCAAACGGAAAAAAAGTCGAATCGATGGGATGAGCGCATTGAACTCCCGTCTGGTGGCTACACTGTAGGATTAAGGGGAGACACGTGAGCTCCGCTCCGATTTCGAGGGAGAGAATGCGAGCAGAGCAAAATGCGCATGGGCGAACAATTGGACTCGGCCGGATCTACGGGTCGGCCGGAACTCTCCGCATAATGCCGCGGAAACGGGTGGGAAATTATATTTGTTATGGAGAATCGGCTGGTCGTACTCGCACACGCTCGAGGACGATTCGATCTGACGATTTCGCTTGGCGGCCGGAAGGGACAGCTCGTTGAATGCGTATCGCGTGGTACCTTTTTAAAATCCCTCTCCGTTTCGGCGAAAATTTCATTACCGATTGTACGCTGCGGTGGCCGCGAATTCTCTCGGTTGTCGCGAAAGCTCGACACGTTGGAGAGGGACATTTCGCCGTGCCTCATCGTGATAGGAGTTGACACGATTCTCCGGTGGAGATCGACAAGTAGAGCCAGGCAAAACACTCTTTCTACGCGGTTTGCCGCGAGTCGACGCGCTCAATTGTCCCAGTGATCATTGAGGTTTGTGTTTTAGGGTCGACAGTAAACTGTGTCAATTAATAAATCGCGTAGCGAGTTTATCTTACAAGATTCTTCCAAAATTAGGTAAAACAATTTCTGATGGTTTGGGAGACTTGATTTAATTATGCATGTGGAAGTTTGTCTTTTCAAATTTCGACCGATCCTTGTCCGATCTTAATAAAATTTTACAGGTAAGTAGCATTTACTAAATCTAGTCGAACGTCATAAGTGCGAATTTAAGGAAATTTGTGGAATTTCCTTTGTCAGTCTTTCTCTTATGTAAAAATTTCAAAAATTATTGATTTAATCGTGTAATTTTAAAATTTAATATCTCGGAATTTATCTCGACTGCATTTAGTAATTACTACGTACCAGTAAAATTTTATTAAGATCTGACGAGGGTCGGAAGTCTTACCGAAATTTTGGTCTTTTCAAATTTCTTTTGCAAAAATTGCTCGTTTAATCGACCACGTTGTTTCTTTTAGATAAATCGATATGAGGATCCAGTGGACGATCGTCTGTTCGCTGCTGTCGCTCCTATCCAACGAGATCATCGCCGGAGGCGTGGGCAAAGCATGGCGAGTCTCCCAATACCCGGAATCGAATTATCCGTCGAATCGTCCATCTTGGACGCGCTACGACTCTCCGTCTCCTTTCGAAGTTCGTACGGTGAGTGGCGTTGGTTACCTCGGACCCTTCGACGATCGCATCCAGGGACAGCATCATGGAAAACCAAGTAAAATGGATTGGGAGGATCCAGACGCGACAAAAAACGGCCAAGACCTAGTCTCCAAAAATAAATCGAAAAAGGATCAACGATTGGACCAAGATTCTCGACGACTCGATTCGGTGGACCAAGTGCTGGACCGACAGGACAATGGAATCGTCGACGACGTCCCCGACGTCACCACTCAGAGGATCTTCAAAACGAAGCTTATGATGCGCGTTTTGGCTCGAGGTAAGGACGATCGTTCGATCGAACAGGAAAAATCGAAAGAACCTGAAAAGTTGATTTCACGGACGAAACGAGATGTGGAAAATGCTACCAGCATGGAGAAGATCGCTACGACGAAAACCGTTCGGGAGGCCAGGCTGACGCCAGCAGCGGAAGGATGGTCCTCTCAACCGATCGCGGTGGAATTTCGTCATAGGGGTAATCTGGACGAGATCGTTCGTCAGGAACAGAGCAACGACAATGTGGACGAGGCCGCGATGAATTCTCGAGCATACTATGCACCTCGCGCGGAATTCATTACCAGTCACCATCGACGAAGCTATCCTGAGTATCGCGAGTCCCGTGCCATGCCGATTCACAGTAGAACGCACGAAGACTACGAGGCTCCTCTGGCATGGTACAGGAATGCGATTCGCGACAGAGACTACGATCACGTTGCCTCTTATCGATACGGTTACAATTACCGATATCCCGATCGTTATCGAACCGAAAGAGACTATTATGCAAGATTACCCACCGAGCAGCCCTCTTATTACTACGATCGTTACAGGATCGAGGACGACTTCGATCTCTACGGTAGAAACAGGCCAACTCCGAAGCCCAAGAGGATCGTCTATTACGCCACGCTGCCGGAAATCGTGCGAAAACCGGTGGATCTTAGAAATTATCCACGACCGTATGACGACAGATCGAGCCCGATGAGAGGTGATGGCACTTACAAGAGGATACCGGGAAACGTGGATCCCGGTAGGTATCGTTACAGACATCTCTACGACGGTTACGATTCGTACGCCAAGCGATCCAGTATCTACGATCGACCCTACGCCACCTACCAGGAGGACGAGCAACAGCAAGGACATGGAAAAGGTGCTGAGGCCAAGGAAGATTCGCGTAATGACGATTTCGGTGGGAATCATCAGGATCGTAAGTTGGATAATAGGATGACGGTGAGAGACGAGGGTAAGTTGCCTTGGCCGGTACAGATTGGGACCGAGGTGAATGTTAAGGACGACGAGAGGATCCCAGGAAGGAAGATATTCGGCGAGACAAGTGGATACGAGAGATTCCAAAATGCCCAGTTGCAGAAGGCGCCCGATGCCACTGGGTCCAGCGAGCTTAGGGACGATGATTAGGGTTGCTTAGGTTTGCTTGGCGTGAGATCAGTTTCCGGGTAGGGTCTATTTCGCGGTGAGCTTGGGTTAATTTAAATAATGGAACGATTCATTTGCAATTTAAGCAAATTACGATCTATCGTTAGAACGTAGATTCGAAGGACTATTAGCGAAAACGTTTCTCCGTTAATGGATCCATGTACGTATGTCTACGTCAACCCTTTGGCGTAGTCATTAATGCATTTACATAGGAACGTTTAATTGATTTCTCCTGCAGATTGATTAAGTTTTTCTACGTAATAACTAGTACGATTAATGCCGTATCGGATTTTATATTATTTTTAAAACATTTTTATTAAACACTGTATTTTATACTTTAAATGCGGTCACTGATTTCTTGAATAAAAATTTTGTAAGACTGTTCGAGAAGTTGTTCCTTGACGTTATTTTGTTCAGGTTTGCGAACCACGTATCTACCTGTAGTAACAAATTATAAATGATATATGAAAATGAGAGCTTCGTAAATGTGGAAATTATAGCAATTGAGAGTTTAATAAGAGTAGTTTGCTTCGAATACCGTGTCATATGAGGATCCCTTCATAATACTCGACAATTGTTCAGGCGTTATGTTTAAAATGTTACAAGCAACGTTGTGAGCTTCTCTTTCACTAGCTTCACTTGCACTCAGACTCCTCTCTGTCTGATGATCATTACGGTACTCATAGATCCTCTGTAGATAATCCTGTAGTGTAATAAAATATGCAATAATCTGATAACCATATTAAAGTTGACCGTTTAAGACAAAATAATTGTACTTTTATAGCACTGGCATATTCTCTGGTTCGACTCTCCAAAACTTTCACCTTGATTTTCATTGAATTCTCCGTTTCTTCGCGTTTATTCTTAATGCCGTCTAATTTTTGGTCCTCATCGGTATCAGTATGCACACTTGTCCCGACCTGTTAATTAATAATGGTGTATTATTAAATTGATTGAAAAAGTAAATGTTTAATTCTTACTAGCTCAATAGTATAATGTACGTATACTACATGACATCGTAAGAAATGAGAAAATATGTTTACGTATATTTGTGCACCTGCTTATCTACGAATTGTTCATTGATGACAGTCCTTGATTTTTCTCCTGTGGCACACAACACTTGATTCTGCAAATATGTGGTTTGTTTTATAAAAAGTTTGCGGCACTACCGTGCTCACTAAATTATTTTCGCACTTTTCCTTTCCATTGCGCGTTGCTCGTACGCAGATTGTTAACTTCATTCTCCAGTCCTTTAATTTTTACGAGAAGCTGTTCTTTTTCCTGCGTGCACTCCGACAATTGACTTTTGAAATTATTCAACAAGAATGCCTTGTTCGCGTTGGCAGATCCTAATCTCAGCAATCTGAAAGTAATAAACAGTTTTCATCGATTCGTTTGGTTCTCCAGTTAATTAAAATTCATATTTTAACAAAACGATTAAATATCCTTAGTACTTATATAAAATGGTGTTACATTAAATAAATAATAACGGAGACAGACGTACCTTTCGCGAAGCTTCGCGATAGTTTCAAAATCCTCTTCTGTCTTCTTCTTCAGATTTGCCAATTCCCTACTTCGCTGAATATCTCGGAGCTGTGGAGCAGTATTGATAGTTTTTTCAGAGCGCTCCGTTTTTACCATCTTTGTTTGGACCCATTCTCGCGTCTCGTCGATTTTCTTTCGCAATAAGGCGTTCTCGGCCACCAATTTGTTTAGATCAAGCTCGGTGTTCTCCATCTCGTGCTTCAGCCGACTGAAGCATTCATTCGTGACGTTGTACTTTTGCGTTTTCGACGTTAATTCTTCTCTCACCGCCCTCAGTTCACGTTTCAATTTGTTCACCGTAACTGCTGATTTTCTTAGCTAAATTAATTCATACGAAACATCAATCCTTGCTTTAATTCTGGAGCAGACGTGTAAGATTTTCAAGAGCAGGCGCATTATGTAAATGTGTGGGCTGTAATAGTAAAGTAACGTCACAGTCCAACTGTAACGTCGACAAATAACTCATCATACCCTACTCTTTTTCAGTTTCATATAGGTACCACTATTTTACCAGCGCGTTTGTTTCAGCGTTAAAAAAGGAAGATTATAAGGGCTGCGCATGATTTGGCGTACTTTACTTTGCAGTTTATTCCTCATTCTTCCGTAACATTTGCTTTGTTTGCGATTCTTTCTCCAGGTCTCGCGCTCCTTCTCCGAGAAAATGGAAGATCCCAGTTTCTTGAATATGGACTGACAAATGCGAACGATCTTTTCCTGTAAGTTTTCATTCTCCAGATGCACTTCCTCCGTCACACGTGGCAGAGCACTGAATAGAAAGATTCATTGTACTTTACGAGCATCGATCGGTAAACGCACGTTTGAGTCTCTTACTTTTTGTATTCACTCTCTGTGTTCTTCTGTTGGGCTATTTCTAGTTTACTCTGTGTTTCAGCGAGTTTACATTCGAGATCGGCGATTACTGTCTCATAACTGTTTTTAGAAGTACACACATTAGCTTAAAGAGTAGAAATATTTGGTTCACAAAAGACATTGATACTCCCCATCTTCAAAAAGTTACTCGATCGCGTTTCGATAATATTACTTACTCCGTTATCTTCTTTGCAATTGATGAATCTTCTATCACGTTCGCTCTGAAAGGTATGCGAATTTAAGAAGTTATGAAGAAATGTGCTATTCTCCAATATTTAAGATTCGTAGATCCAGACTATCGATACGATTCAATAATTCTGCTAATTATGCTATATAGATTAATGAGATTGCTTCGACTACAGCGCAACATACATACTCTTTGCATACCTCATCCGCTTTGTCAATGGTTTCCTCGAGTGGGATTCGTGGAATTTGCGGAGCATCCGTCTGTGCTGTGACACAAGTTTGGGAGCATGAATCGCTTAGCATGATGATTGTACGCGAATTTAGTGCCTCCCATACGACACAATCTGTTTCCGCTGCTGAATAGAAAATTCAACTTGCGTCATTATACAAATCAAGGAGATCGAAATGTATTACACGTAGCATGTATTTTATTATGTATACAAAAATATCTTCCATTTATATGTATATTAACAGTGACAACAAACTTTCTTTTAAACTTACAGTTTACATGTTAATGAATTTCTTAATGTAAATAACAATTACGATCGTTGCAAATTCACAAATATGGCACTGTTTGTGTTGAGATTATTTGCAGAACTCGTGCAGAATTTCTTCACATTGACTGTGTATCTTACGCATAGGTTCGTGCGCATTTCCGCGGCAAATCCAGATGGCGCGCAATGACAATTTGCATTCAATGTTCTTTTTCAGAATAATGAAATCCTATACCTCACCTGTGATGCAATATTTATATTTGTTTAAATATATTTACACAAAAATTATTAGAAGGTGCATATGAGATGGATATTCTCAATGCTTATTTATCAAAAGGGGAAAACACAAGAGTTGACTAGTACGAAAATATTTCTTATATTATTGTTTTGAAGCTCTTCCTTCAGTCAGAAGGCTTGGATTTATAAAAAATTTATGGATTAGATATATTGAATGCAAGGAGCAATGAGCTCACGTCAGGTGTATACATGTGTAAGCGTGTAGTACAAACGATAGGCATGTGGAATGGCGGTTGATTACATCATGCTGTGCTGTGAATCTGTGCCTACTCACTGAATGGAGCAGCTCGATAACTAAGCAACCTGTTCACTGGTTAGTGCTGCCATGTCGTGAAACTAACAGAGTATCTACCGTAGGTAGATATGTCATTGCTCGTGTCTTCCCGGATGAACTTTGCGATTGCATATCTTCGATTGCGTATAAGTGGTTTCATGTATGTATTTTAAAAATTTAACAAATGACTAACGCCATATTATGGAACCAGTTTATCGGGAAAGTAACACACGATTTTTGTATTATTGAAGTTTTAACGTAAAACTACGTCTTTCGCGGTAAAGTACGGGTGATAAGTTTGAAGATGCGCGTGCAATAAAAATTCGTCACTTTTTGAATCCTTATATCTTTGAAGCTAATAATTAAGAAATGATGAATAGTAATTTATTAGATACCTTACGAAGTCCCATTTAAAGCAAAACGACTTTCACAGTATTTTACCTTTTAAAATAGCATCGGATATAAGCCTGCATAAATGTATTTTATGGCATAAACGCGATTTACTTAAAATTACAGAGAAAGATAACAGTAGTTGAAAGAGAGTTATTGTATAAGCATGATCGTGTAAAGCATTTCAAAATGGATTTTACAATTATTTTAGAAACCATAAACTTTTTTGAAAATGAAAGAGGTAGTATTACAATTTGCGTGTACGTATACGTGAAATAACATTGATGTAACATTGAGAAACAATTATCAGCGTGTCCCCTTCACTCTGTTTCTTCGCTTCCAGAATTATGCAACGAAATATACTATTTTGCCTTTTTTCCTTAGAATACAAGACAAAATGATATTAACTTTACAATTCTTCTTTTACTGAGAATTTTCAAATAATCCCGCCAAGTCGATAACTTACTCATAGAGCTCTCCTCGAACGTATTCTGTGTGCTACTGCCATCTGCACGGTTGCTTAGCAAAGTGTACGACTCGCGCGCCTCGTCACGTTCGGTAATGGACCTCGGGTCCCACGAAACTTTCCCTTTCTAACGAGGCTGATTTATGCGCCGTAAAACATGGCCGTAATTCCATTTCACCGGGAACGACACTTAAAATGATGTAAACGCGGTAGGGAAGGCAACCAAGCGGTTCTCTCGTCGTTTAGCACTTTGCGCGCGACTTTGGAACGCTTCTTACTACACATTGCTTATCGCCAGTGACCCTACGAATCCGTCAAACATAATTTCAAACTGCCATTAGAGTATATTCTTTTATAAACTTTAATTTTTCCTTGGAAGAATTTACTAAAAGGCAACGAAATCGATGGTGGTAGTAGGAACGATAGAGCTATAAAGTTGTGTAGAGTTTTGGTTTTCTTTGGTAAATCAGATTAGAGACACGATAAACTCGATCGTCGAAAGGAGACAAAGAAGAAGGTGGACGAGGAGGGAGAAGGACGGCCGTCACGGCGGATCGTGTTATTGGATATTATCGGGCCATATGGGATTTGGGCCCGAAAATGGTCCCGTGCAGGAAATTGCTAACGACTTAAACGTTGGGGCGGTACGCAAGGACCTTAGATCTTCGTGGACCCCGGTTGTGATGGATGGTGCGTGGCCACTCTGTAATTTTAACGTGTAACGCGTAAACGTTGCAACGCTTCGCGCCACTCGTCCCCTTCGTGTCGCCTCGGCTAACTCCAGACGGAATTGCTTTCGAGTCAACGGAAATTGAAAATGTAGTTCATGCTTGTCAACCTCCCAATCTTTCTATATTTTATTCGAAATAATTATCGAGTCTTCTTTCACGAAATACTTGATATTTACCTGTATACCGTCGTGCACCTATGCATTCTGAATCGTGATCATTTTTGTTCGGGTATTGCTACACTTCAATAGTTATATTATGTTTCTGGATTATTTTACCTGCTATTAACACCTCCTGGGTTGTTCTTACCATGTCGTACGATCCTGATAAAAATGAATGAAGAAAAAACCATAGTCTTCCTAACGACAGCCTTTGCGAATCTATAAATTACACCTCCAACGATCGTTCCCTTTTCCAGCAGAATATTCAGGCATTTTCTGTCCTTCCGCTAACCTCCTTCCCTCCCTTTGTGTTTTAACGCTTTAATCAATATTTGCACGAATACGCATTAAATAATGTTACGCAAATCTTATGCGCGGCGTAGAGTGGCTAATTAAATTTATTCGTCAATTAAATCGCGATACACCCCTGCCAATTTTCTCTATATATTTACCTCTTTGGTACACTAATTAATTTTCACGGTCGAGCTGAGTTTATTTACGCGCGACAAGGTACCAAATTGAACCCCGGGTCGGGGGTATATTTACGCGTTACGGGTAATGCCAAAGCGTGGTGGTATGGTTTGGGGAAAAATACCTAAACGCGAGATGAAATGGCACGTGATTAGCGGGAGGGAAGGAACTAGTGGAAGCCAAAATACCGTCCGCGCGGATCGACGAGGCACGATTGATTTGCGGTAAACAATCAGCGGGGTCGTGGATTCTTTGCTGAAAATTTGTAAACCTGTGCCAATTGGGCCAAGCAAGCCGACAGTTTGCCTGAATTAGGAAGACCACAGTGGACACCACAATCCAGTGAGTCGCTCACAAGGATCTACTCTTAATACATCTCATTCCATTTCATTCTCATTTTCTTAGCATTTTTTTTCTAGAGGTCCAGCAAATTCGAGTTACTCGCTTGCCATTCCTCGTGAGCCAAGCTTTACTCTCGTCGCCATCCTAGCACTGCGCGAGGCGAGAAAACGTGGAAGAGAAAAAAGCAGCGGCGCTATCAGGTCAAGAAGTGAAACGTGACGAAGCGTGACAGTTTGCCTGAATTAGAAATACCACAGTGGACATCACAATCCATGAGTCGCTCATAAGGACCCACTCTTAATACATCTCATTCCGTTTCATTCTCATTTTCTTAGCATTCTTTTCCTAGAGGTCCAGCAAACTCGAGTTACTCGCTTGCCATCCCTCGTGAGCCAAGTTTTACTCTCGTCGTCATCCTGGCAGTGCGCGAGGCGAGAAAACGTGGAAGAAAAAAAAGCACCGGCGCTATCAGGTCAAGAAGTGAAACATGACGAAGCGTGACAGTTTGCCTGAATTAGAAATACCACAGTGGACATCACAATCCATGAGTCGCTCACTAGGACCCACTCTTAATACATCTCATTCCGTTTCATTCTCATTTTCTTAGCATTCTTTTCCTAGAGGTCCAGCAAATTCGAGTTACTCGCTTGCCATCCCTCGTGAGCCAAGTTTTACTCTCGTCGTCATCCTGGCACTGTGCGAGGCGAGAAAACGTGGAAGAGAAAAAAGCACCGGCGCTATCAGGTCAAGAAGTGAAACATGACGAAGCGTGACAGTTTGCCTGAATTAGAAATACCACAGTGGACATCACAATCCATGAGTCGCTCACTAGAACCCACTCTTAATACATCTCATTCCGTTTCATTCTCATTTTCTTAGCATTCTTTTCCTAGGGGTCTAGCTAATTCGAGTTACTCGCTTGCCATCCCTCGTGAGCCAAGTTTTACTCTCGTCGTCATCCTGGCACTGCGCGAGGCGAGAAAACGTGGAAGAGAAAAAGGCACTGGCCCTATCAGGTCAGGAAGTGAAACGTGACGAAGCGTGACAGTTTGCCTGAATTAGGAAGACCACAGTGGACACCACGATCCAGTGAGTCGCTCACAAGGACCCACTCTTAATACATCTCATTCCGTTTCATTCTCATTTTCTTAGCATTCTTTTCCTAGAGGTCCAGCAAATTCGAGTTACTCGCTTGCCATCCCTCGTGAGCCAAGTTTTACTCTCGTCGTCATCCTGGCACTGTGCGAGGCGAGAAAACGTGGAAGAGAAAAAAGCACCGGCGCTATCAGGTCAAGAAGTGAAACGTGACGAAGCGTTCCATCCTGTTCCGATACGCAAGAGCGGTCAGCCGGTCAACCACCACCCGCCTCCGCGGCTAACGTGGAATTATTGTGGATAATATGTGGATAGTTAGCCCGCGATTAGTCTGTCCGACGGATTATATTCCTCCTTCTTCTCCACCCCTCACCCTTCCTTCGTTTCATTCCCCTCGTGCCCCGAGGGCAGCGGAGCGCCGTGATAAATGACCGAATCCTTTGGAGTTTTTAGCTGCGAACCGCTTAGCCGATCTGTTCTCGTTCTCCTTTCCTCCTCTTCCTCGTCCACCTCTCCCTCTGTACTATGCATGGTGCCATAGAGGGTCCCGAGACTTACTCCTCTTCTTCGTTCCTTTCTCTCTCTCTCTCTCTCTCTCTCCCTTACTATTCGTGTACTATTCGTGAGTCGGTGTCTATTAGTAGTTTTAAGTCTAGACTATTTATATATCTTAAGGATAAGTGTGAATAGTTTCTGTTGCGTGCACTATTACCTTCGTCATTATTATTATTATTTTCTATAAAATTTTTTTTTTTTTTTTGTTTTGTTTTGATTGTTCGGGGCCTGAAGGATCTTAGGTCCAGGCCTGTTAATAAATTCTAAATTCTAAATTCTAATTCTAAATTCTCCCTCTCTCTGTCCTTCTCAATATCGTACCTCACTACTACTAGCAGATTGTCGAAGGTCGCGACAGCACAGGTTCACCGTAAAGCACCGTAAACGTTGACGTAAACGCCAAGAGTAATTAGATGAACTTACTCGTGATAACCGGTGCTTCTCGCGTGTCCACGAATCGTGCGTCCTCCTGGGCCTGCGCGTGCTCGACTCTCTGAAACGTGCAAAAGATGCATGGTGATCAACTGTGTGATAGGTTGTGATGCGTGTACTAAGGAAACGTCGATACTAGGCTCAATGGTTCAGTATAATTTACGAACGAATTACGATTTATATTTTGCGCAATATCGCTGTATACCAGATTTCTTCTTTTTTGGTTTGTAGAATTAACAAAAGGGTTCTCTGTTCTATCCAATTGCTTTATTAGCAGTGGCTTGGTTACCTATCGGTAGGGTTGTTTATAATTCCAAATATCTATTGGGATCATCCATGAGTAGGCGTCGAAACTGTCATTCAAATTCGACTGACGCGATAGTTAAAATAGAATCTATTCGTATGAGATAAAATAAGTATGATTTCTAAATCCACAGACACAAATGTACTTACTCCTATAAAGTAGGCTGTTTTGAAAGCCACATTCGGCCTAACGAAAGGACGCAATTAAAGGACATTTCGCGCTCTCGCAAAGTAAACAGCCGATCCTTTTATCCTCTACCAGATACGCCAATTTCTTCGTTGCTATAGCGTCGGTCGCGCGACCCCAAGCAAAAAGAGCAACGGTGGAGGGGAAGAGAAAGGAATGGAAGAGAAAGGGCAAGGCCGTTACGAGCATGAGGATTTTTTTCATGTAGATCACTGACGCGACGCTCTTTCCCGCCCTACGACCCCGCGCCTAATTTCGAGACTCACCGTTGTTTATTGCCGAATCCTTTTAGCCTGGCATGGGGTGCCAGTTGGAAAAGCGCGGTGCCAAGGGTAGGAGAAAGTGCCGGTGAAGAAGGTGGAAAAGGAAAGTCTTCGCGTATTCGAGGCAAGGAAGACAAAAGGGCGAGGCGATTCTCCCCTGATATTAAAGAAAGGGGAAAGGGACGAACGAGGCTGGTCGCGTTGACTGCGATAGTGAAATAAAGATGGGAACGTAAAGACGCGCTAATCTCCGCTGAAAAAATGTACTCTTTAAATTAGCCTTACGAGCGTGTCCTTAATGGACGAACGTAGTACGAAAGTGCGACGAATTCATCCGCGGGGAATTTCCTTTCCCTTTCTTCGACGTGCGAATAAGGATCGTCTGGAATACGCATGCGTAAAGGAGACAATGAAAAAAAAAAGGAATCGGCTGAACTTCCGTATCCGACCCTTGTCCGATCTTAATAAAATTTGACAAGTAAGTAGCATTTACTAAATCTAGTCGAACGCCATGAGTGCGAATTTAAGGAAACGCCTGCTTTCCGAGATATTGAATTTTTAATTACGTTTAATTTTTTTGATTTTTACGTAAAAAAAGATTGAAATTCAAAAATGTTTCGGTAAATATCCTGTTGAGGGGACCCACTTCCGATGACCTTGAATTTCACATATATTGTCAAGGGCACCCTCCCGAGTAACTTGCAAGTAATTTTAGTCGGGGGTCATTGTTTGTTAAAAAGTTATTAACAAATGAAGGTGGTGATAACAGCCGTACAATGGAATCTCAATTGTACCACACCCTGTATGTACATTCGAGACGTCTTCTATTATGAGTACACTTGCTCTATCGCCAACACTTGTTTAGAGACGTTTAGAGGTTATTGCTGTTATTCTTACTAAATATAAATGTGATAAATGGAAATTGATCTAACCAGAAAAGCCTACCACGCTCTCAAGATTAGATTATATTTTCAATGCCCCGCGCCTAACCCGACCTAATCTGCCTAAGCCTTGTAAGGGTTACGCGCGGTACGGGCGCTCACGCGCCCGCCCGCGCAATAAAAAAATAATCTAAACTTGAGAGCGTAGTAGACCTTAACATTAACTTCATTTGTCAATAATTTTTTAACACACAATGACCCCCAAGTAAATTTACTTGCAGGTTGCTCGGGAGGGTGTCCTTGACAATATATGTCAAATTCAAGGTCATCGGAAGTGGGTCCCCTCAACAGGATATTTACCAATGTTTCGGTGAAATGTTTTACTTTATTAATATCTTGCAAGATTATAAATACTAATTTATCAAAATATCATTAGAATACATATTAAAAACGAGAAATATACAAAACAATTTTATGTTTTTTTGGTAATTATTCACTTATGGGGACCACCCACCTCGGATTCCAATGTCCTTCACGTATGTTATCAATGTCTTCACCCTGAGTAATGGGGCGAAGGTTTTAAGCTCTGCTCGTCATTTATTAAAAAAGTTATTAACAGAATAAGTTTTTCCAGAAATAACTATTTCTTCTGGCAAAATTGGCGGTCTTCTCTCCAGAAAAAGATATTCAATGTTAAAGTTGAAATATAAATGTGATAAATGGAGATTGATCTAACCAGAAAAGCCTACCACGCTCGCAAGTTTAAATTATTTTTTTACTACGCGCCCGTGCCGTGCATGACCATTGCACCTGCCTAACCTGACATTTTGTGGAATTTCAGTCTTCCTCTTACGTAAAAATGTCAAAAATTGTTGATTTAATCATGTGATTTTCAAATTTAATATCTCGGAAACAGGCGTGTCCTTAAATTCGCACTTACGGCATTCGACTGCATTTAGTAAGTGCTACGTACCAGTCAAATTTTATTAAGATGGAACGAGGGTCGGATATGGAAGTCTTACCAAGGAATCGACAATTCGAGCATCCTTCGACCACGCGGTCCTTCGGTCCTTCGCGAACAAAAATCAATCGTCGAAGAACCCTTCCTTCTACTTCACACGTGAAATCCTCGGGACTGTCCACTCATGTGGCTCTCATTTCATCTCCGCGTCCAATATTCCCGAGGGCGGTGGAATTGTCCTTTTACTCGTGTGCGTAATCACGATTAACCACGATAGGACGTGCCCTTTGCCAAGTACGCGCGTCCACGTCCACCTCCTTCGTCCACGTCCTCGTCGTCGTAGGTTCGTCGAGCGCGTCGGGTCGCTCGACTCGCAAGGGAGGAAAACGGCGAGTGCATATCGGTTCCCTCGTTTCATCGGGCTCTCCAATAAGAGTACACCTATAATTTGTAACGTGGCTCGGGTACCGGCCTAATGGAAAAATGCGTTCCGGCCAATTTTACGCGCAGCCGTCAGGGCAGGTTGTTGGCCGTGGGGTGGTGGCGCGAGAGGAAGTCGTGGAAGAAGAAGGAACGAAGACGAAGGAGATGGACGAGAGGATGACGTGGAAGAAGAGGAGAGTTGAGAGGAGTGGAAGAGAGAATGAGTGGGAGGTGAGGAAGGTGAGGAAGAGGCGGAGGAGGAAGAGAGTAAAGCTGGAGCGTGGAGGAGGCGCGCGAGGAGACAGGGCGAGGTTTACGCGAAGATTGGCAGGGGGTTGCCCCTGCCGGCTGGATTTAAATATACCATAAAAGAAGTAAATCCGTAATAGGATTATAATGCGGATCTCTCCCCTGTATCGGGCGCGGGCGTGGCTCGCGCGTTGTTACGTGTGCGCGAAGCCGATGACTCTTCCTACTCGCCGAGGTGGCTCGCTCTCCTACCCGTCCGTCCTCTTGTTTTGCTCGTGACGCGAAGCTGCAAAGAGGGTTGCAGAGATTCTTGCCTATGAGGACGTCACCAAGGATAGAAGGCTCTGCGCTTTGTGGAAGAGCGCGACCTTGTGCTTCGACAATCTCGAAAAAGCTCTGAATGCGAATATGTGTCACGATTTATGCATTCCAAGTCATTTCATTCATGAATACAACGCCCGTGCGTTATTATCTACGAACGCTTTTTATCTCATATGGTGAAGAGTAAAAGAGAATTAAGCCGTGAATGAGAAATAATTGTGTGTGGGGTATGAGTGTTGATAGTATTTATAAGAGGATCGGTGGATGTTCATTTGATAATGTAATGATCGAATATAATAACGAGTAACGTTAAAAGATTAAAATAAGGATTTCTTAAAGGAAATCTATCGGAGTGAGAGTGTCAACGTTTATGTTACTTTAGGAAAGACGGATAAAAATATGCTCACGTACCGATTGCATTTTGACCGATACGCTCGTTACCAATGATAACTCAATGATAACGAAATCGAGCATTACTATTCCATCCATTCTAGATGAGAAAGCATTGACATCCGGTAGTGACATCACAGGTCATCGTATCGCTCGTTAGGCACAGCATTCACCCCACTATAAAACCGAAGCCGTACAACAGGGCTCGCCGGATGCCAATTTTCATTCCGCCACCTCCTTTTTCCTCTCTCACAAACCCAACTCATCCCCTTTTGCCGCCAAATTATATCGACGAATCGGTGTTATGGGTTTCCGCTTTTACCGTGACACGGTGCAAAATAGTCCCTCCACTGTGCTCGTATGGCGCGGGGACTGCATACCGTTGATATCCGACCACGTTGGACGGAAAAGAGAGGAGGAAGGAAGGATCGGAGGACAACGAGGGTGGGTAGCTGATTAACGTGTATGCGGCTTTGGCTTTCCAAAGACAATTATTTAACTCGACAATATTGAACAGCGTTCAATTAGAGGTGATTTGAAATGAACACCGTCAATGTTTCGGGCGCTCGCGTGGATACCGATACTATGGAACGTGCACGGACACACGAGAAACAGCTTGCGTACCCGTGTATCGTACGATTTCAAATCCCGCACCCCTCTCCCATTCTCCGCATAAAGCTGCGCGATCCGCAAATGAAAATTTGTCGGCAGGGATGTGAAAACCGGCGGGATGGCAAACACGTGCGGGGATATCACGCAACGTTTACTCGCCCGGAGGGGAAAGGCGAGCACGCGGATTGAGAAGAGGTCATCGTGATTTCGTGCGACGGTACGCGGGGTGAATTTTATTTTCTGACATTGCTTGTTTCGACTGGTAGACCGCGTAACGTGATTATTTCTGGGACTAGAATTGTATTGATGGCACGAAATACGAGAGAAGATGTTTATTATTTAGTGTTAAATAGGTGTGACTGGACGAAATATTGACACCACGCTTCGAAAACAGGATTTATGAACATTCGATACATTCTTTTTACCTTCTATCATATATAATATCGGTTCACTTCGGTTCGCGTACGAAAAGAGTTTTTTTTTATTAGCTCACTACGAAGTGAAGTGAGATTTTGTCTTCTTCCCCTCTTTCCATGATTGACTTACTCCTGAAGCCGTCTCAGAAGCAGAACAGTACATCGTTGGGTATTATCTGTAAAAAATCATTGTTCAAGATCTTGTATACAATGTCCTTTTATCAAATATTACATAAGGTAATGATAATCTTTTATAAAAGATGATCCATCGTGACGTTCTTTTACTCAATGGAACATTTTATAAAGGAGCTTGGACAAAGAGTAATAGTGGTCTTATGAGCGTACCACAGCGTGGCTAATAGTGATAAGTCACTACTGGTTGACGCATCATTGTTCACGATCTTAGCTGCTAAGCAGTCAACCCGTTTTTTAGAAAAGATCTGAGATCAGGCGATCTCACCAAATCTCAGCTTAGTTCATCTGAAATTGAGTTGGGATCGAAGGTAAAAACAATGAATCTATTATAACTTGGTCTAATAGACGAATTGCAGCTTCATCTAACCCGCGAAGTAGTTAAATTTGCGCATTCTTCAGAGGACGAATATCTCCACCCCCCAGAAGGCTTGGCACCTTGGCTCCCCAAAGAAACTTTACTTTGCGGGAAAAGCAAGCGCAGCCTTCTTGTACCTACGTAACGAGGGTGATTAATTACGCAAGGTAATACGGTTTCCCATAAAATCCATCGGCGCGTGGTCGCGCGCATTAGCATTCGCGTACATCGTCTCGTGACTCCGATCTCTTCGATTCTCGTAACGGATTACAACAGAGAAGTGCACGAGCCCCTTTAATTACCAACTCTATCGTCCACGTACACTCGAACGCTCTGTAGTCTGTCATCACGAGAATTCTAGACGATGCTCCTTCTACCTTCCAAAATATACACAACGTTTCAAGTTGTGGCAAATATTGGGTTGTTCGGAAAATTCGTGCCTATTTTTTGAAATCATTTCGAAAAGTTTTTCGCCGAAAAATGTGAGTGGTTCTGGAAAGACGGAATTTTCAAGTTGCCGGAGAGATGGAGAAAGGTTGTGGAACAGAATGGCACCTATCTCATTTGATAAATGTGCATTAAAATTTAAATCTGCTGCGTTTCAATAACCTTCAAAATCGGCACGGAGTTTCCGGACAACCCAATAAATGCTGCGAAAGAGAAGATAAAAAAGAAACTTTCTTCATCCGTTCAGTTCTCTGTCGCCAAATCTCCTCTCTACCTTAGCCGTCTGCTTTATGTTATGGGTCGTGACTGAATGTGTAAAGAATGAATGAATGGGTCCGATGGCATGGTGTTATGTGCCATGCTTGTGTGTGTGTGTGTGTGTGTGTAAATTGTATGCGTGCTTTGTTGTGTTTTTCTTTCTTTCTTTTTTTTCTGTATTATTTTTTGGCTTGTCTTTAGGGTACCCACGCTCTCAGGACAAGAAAATATACAGGGTGTAAAAAAATTAGACCGACAAACTTTGAAGGAAAATAGATAACATTAAAACAAACAGTTTTTATTAATATCATTCTTCTCTACGACGTTTTGTTTTAATACTATACGATAAAATAAGGATGTGTAACTTCAGAACGAAAAACAAACAATGTAAGTGGCAAAATGAAATTATTAGTGTAATCCTAAACACAAAATATGGAATAGTTACATGACAATAATGCACTCTTGTTTACAATAAATGTTCAAATCTTCCTCCATTAACTTCGACACAAAGACGACATCGCCGAAGCATTGATTGTCTCACTCGTTCGATTACCTCAGGAATATTTTGAATGTGATCAGCCGCAGCAATTATACCAGCTACTAATTCTTCTTTCGTGTCAATGGGAGTCTCATAAACAAGAGTTTTCATATGCCCCCACAAGAAAAAATCAAACGACGATAAATCTGGTGAGCGAATACTTAATTCTTATTTCATCGTGTAGTATTAAAACAAAACGTCGTAGAGAAAAATAATGTCAATAGAAACTGTTTGTTTTAACATCATCTATTTTCCTTCAAAATTTATCGGTCTAATTTTTTTACACCCTGCATATATCTATATCTATCTATCTACCTTCTACCCGACTTTCTCCGTTTCGCGAGAGAATCATCGATTGGTCTAGGATCCTAAGAGAGTGTCCCGATCGGCAATCTTCGACGACATCCCCCGAGTGTTCGCGATTCTCCGGAGACGGCGGTGTGCATTTAAATGCTCTCGCGGTGGTGCGGTCGTTATTGCCCCGTGGTCTTTGATTAACAACGACGCCAGTGCGCGGTATGTGAGCGGCGATACCAGGAGACGCGAAAGATGGAAGAGGAAGAGAACAAGGTGGTGGAGAAGGAGGAGTGAAGCAAAGGCGTATAGGAAGGAGCGAGAGGAGAGGGAGACGGTGGAATTGAGAGAAGCGGGCAGACGGGTATACACG
The DNA here is from genome assembly GCA_944319695.1 of Tiphia femorata. Lineage (NCBI taxonomy): Eukaryota > Metazoa > Arthropoda > Insecta > Hymenoptera > Tiphiidae > Tiphia > Tiphia femorata. Next base: position 5,525,425 of record OX090903.1, read on the forward strand.
CACAGGGGGTAGAGAGCGGGGAGGGTAGAGAAACGGGCGAAGAGCCGTGCTAAAGGGAAAGAGCGAAAGAAGGAGGACGACGACAGATGCGCGAACGTAGAAAAGAGGGATACGCCGTGGTGGAGAGGAATGGAGAGAGGAGGAGAGAGCGCGTATCGTAGAGTCCTGTGTACCATAACCGAGTAACAAGCCGAGCCACTCGCGGGACGTAAAGATGTCTCGGCAGTCGGCTCGGTTATATCTTCATTATAAGCCCGGGCGCAGAGTTACGTACTGCTGATGCGGTGCTCCTCCGCGCCTCACCATCTCTCTCTCTCTCTCTCTCTCGTTCTCTCTTTCTCTCTCTTTCCCTCACCTGCTCTCTTCGGTCTCGTGGTGCTCAAAATTATGCGCCGCCCGGAGTTATCATTGCCTTCGGGGTCAGCCGCACGAATAATTGGCTTCTACCCATATAATACGCTCTATGCATCTACCTCGGTCCTGTCCAACGTCCCACGATCTTGCCACACGCGCTTACGAACGGGCGTAATATTCGTCGCGAGATTGCTTGTAATCGGGACGGGGAGAAGTAGATGGGAGGAGCACGGGGCGTTAATCGAAACAGGGAGTCCGGAGACTCTTCCGATTTCGAGGAACGGTCCAGGTGTTCCCCGAGTACCTGCGTATTGTTTCTCTTTTTCGTGCACATAGACGGGCTGGTGTTTGTTTCGTCTAGAAACTGAACGTAGTCAAATGAAAATACTTTTAGCCCTTTTAGTGCCGAAGAAAGAATGTTCTTGACTGAAAAGTTTGTAAAAATCGTAGTATGCGCAATGATATGTTGCAAATGTTGCTAACGACGATATATCGGTGTTCGGCACTAAAAGGGTTAATATCGTAAACCCGAATGTACATTGTTACACACTTTTGCTTAAAATGTCTGAGCAGTTTTACCAACGCCAAATCGGCGAATATGTTAAAAGCCCCGTTGAATATTCCGTTTTCCATAATCCGCGCAACCTACACCCACAATTACATCGTCACTTCGCCAGTCGCATTATTGTCTCGTAAAAAATATTGTCGAGTAAAAAAGTCCTGCTCTTCCGCTTCCCTTTTCACCGCCGACGCCCCCGCGCGTACCTCCTCGGGCGGATACTCGCACTCCGTTGCTTTACGTCCTTCCACCGGCTTCTTCTCCGTTTCTCCTCCCGTTCCTTCACCTGCCGCCTTCGCCGCACTTGTCACGCCGTCGAGTTTATCGAACCCCCTCGAGGCGGGGGAGATGGAAGGAGGCGAAGGAGGCGGCAGACGTCGGCGAGCGTCGGTGATTCGGAATACTCGAGTTTTCTTACGAAACGAACGGAATGCATAAGTATTTCCGGCGATATACCACCGGTCCGCCTCTGCCGTCTTCAGTCGCGCGACGAGCACAGGGGGAGGAACGGCGGAGGACGACGCAGGGAGGAAGAGGAGGACGAAGGTAGGAGGATTCTCTCGTGGCGACTTCCGGTTGCGAGGCGAGCTAGTGTCCCTAATTACCGTGTCGGTTCATGAATACGATTGCCGCGGCGCGCAGCGCGGCACGGAAGCTAGCGTGGCGTCACTGGTTGTTACTTCGCTCATGAATTTATGTATCTGCATTCTCCAACGCAGTTCGAGGCACCCCGAAGAAGAAGAAGTGGCAGTAAGAAGACTCGGCCCGCCCGCCCGCTCGCCTATCCCTCTGCCTGTTGGCAGTTTCTTACCCTTTGGCACGCCTCGGTACGCACGAAGGATGTCGCGGTAGTCGCGCCCCGAGAACCGGAAGAACGTGACAGTTGCCTCGCAATATATCCAGCATCGCATCCGCTTTTTAGAGGAAGAGAAAGAGAGAGAGAGAGAGAGATCTTCCAGAGAATCGAGTAAAATCGAAACTTATCAGATTCTCACTCCGTTATCAGGTGCTCCCATATGCGAGACAAACCTTCCATCATTCAACTTGCACGTCCGATTTACGGCCCTAACACCCTATCACCTATGCTAATCCACGTCCATCGTAAATCTTTACCGCGTGTTATCTCGAGCATCCGGGCGGAGGATTGTCGATTCTGCTACAACGTGCACGCAAATCGAGATGTCCCTTCCACGTGGTACCGGCACATTTTACCAGTCGGTGCAGTCCCTTGAGTTTTAATCGTAGTCGCGCAGGTGCATCCATGGCGCAGGTTCCTCGGACCAGCAAACGCCGAACTGCAACGCCGGGGCAAGCCAAGCAACGTTGGCAACTCACGGACGATGGACAAAGGGAAACCGTCGCGATTTAACATATTAGCGTTAATTAAGGCAATTATGTCTCCGCGCCGTGAGCATGAGAGTGTGTCCGCTCTCTTGGGCTCGACTCTCATCCATATTCAGCAGCCATTTCCGACTCCGGGGTTATATGAGACCCCGCCGACGCTTGGCGTACTCGCGAACGACGACGACGTCCGCCACGACGACGACGACGAGGACGTCGTCGGTAGGTTGGCTCGTCGCGCCTCCTCTTACTTCCTAACGGTGGCTCTCCTTCGCGCTTCGACGAGGAGCCCAACTCCACCTCCTCGTCCTGCCTGTCGTGGGATTGTCCCATTCCTCACTGCTCAACGCGGCCGGGAGGGAGGATCGAGAACGCGATCTGATGTTACTCGTACCCACGTTCCCGTGGGCACCTAGGAGAGTTCAGATCGTAACTTTGTAGGTGGCAGGCGCCGAGAACCGAGTGCGCAGCTAGAAATGCTTCGTTCGATTTCACTTGGATACCATCGACGGATCGTCTACCTACCCCGTGTAAATCTACGCGCGGGATAAATTGTCTTTACGCGTAGCAGCCAACGACCCGATCGACAACGCGACCCTCGATTAACGGTAAGGTTCGCGAATCTGCCGGAGACGCGAGTGGGTTCTGCACCATGGAGAATTGGTAAACTAGCGAGGCTCCAGCATCTCGAGTCGTGGACTTGCGTCTAACGAGGAAGCGCGCCCGGTGCCAAGAGGATACTCGGTGAGTATCGATGTATCGAGGCTGGCGATGGATGTGGGTGGCAGTAATAGGGCAGCCTGGGGACGTGTTGAGGAAAAAGGGTGAGGAGAGGGTGGGAGCTGGAAAGCAAGGCGGTCGAAGATAGACCCTGCACGAGGTGCGACGAGGTGGAAGATAGGGGTGAAAGGAGAAAGGGTGGAACGGACAATAAGAGAGGAGACGAGGAAGTGGAGAGGAGAAGGAGATGGGACGAGTGGAGAGGAGAGTACGAGAAGCGAACCGGCTAGATAGTCGACTAGCTAGCCACCAGCTAGGCAGGTATAGATGGAATCTGGGGGCGGGAGGTAGAGGGTGGAAAGGAGACGCAGAGGACAGAGACAAGGGAGAGTTTGGCGGTGAGAGGGGAGGACCCGTGGAGAGTAGCGCAGAGGAGGTGGAGAGTGGCGGTGCACGGTGGCAAGCTGGGAGGGAGAAGAGCGGAGGGACGGACGGAAAGAAGGATACGAGGCGGAAGGAGGAAGAAGGAAGGAGGAAGAAGGAAGGAGGAAGGAGGGAGGAGAGAGAGGAAGGAGCAGGGAGGAAAGGAGAAAACCGGGCACGTCTAGGTTTTGCTATGACCAATGGCAGACGGGGACATAGCGCGCGCCGTTCGTATCGATCCAAGAGACTCCTCCGGGTCACCTCATCCGTCCTCGGCGAATCTTCATCTTCCAGGTTTTTCGCGAACCCGGCAGACCGTGCCACCTTTTTTCCCCAGTCGCTCCCGGGATTTATCGACTGACCTTCTCCGTCCTCTTCCGCGGCTTTCTCCCGGTCTTTTCCCTCTTTCACTCTCTCTCATTGCATCTTTCTCCTTCCTTGTTCCTTCCGCATCCCTATCAATCGGCCCATCTTTTTCGTCTTTTTCGACGTCTGTTCGTGCACCCGGGAGAGCATCATCGCGATGCATCCGTAGTACGACGAACGAAAAAGAAAATCGCGTCTCTTTGTCGCTTGTACCGATGCATCGATGATATCACCGGCGGGTATCTGTCGATTTCATAGCTGATCCTTCACGGCTGACTAAAAACAGTCGACGAAGACAGTCGACTGGGAACGTTCGACTCTGTCGATTCGAAACGGTGCGTCGCGGAGGTGGACCTTCCCCTCCCGGATGGCGGAGCCTGGAGGACACCTTTAACCTCCTTACGAGGAATGCGCGTGCGCGAGCGACTCCACGGACGGGATTCGGGCCGAGCCCTCCCAGGCAAGAGACACGGGAAACGCGACGAGGTCGACAGGAGGAACCGAGAGGGCGGACGAGAGGGCGAATGTGTCACCAAGAGGGCTGCGTGTCGCGCGGAGGCGGCTGCTGGTGACACTGCGGCCGGACATGCGTACTCCTTCGACCTATCGTCGCTGGGGTTATTAAAATTTTCGAGCCAATGAACATCCGTAAGTCGAGTGCCGGGGGCAGTGCCGAAATACGAGCCAGCGTTGGAGGATGGCGTGGGATGCCGTTGGTACGGCTGACCTCCCCCAAAATAAGTCAGAATTAGGCAGAATGCACGTTCTATAGGTACGATTTTCATCCTTTCTGTCTCGTTACGCGCTCCTTTTGAAGCGTATTTTATCTCGTATTCTCCTTACCGCGTCTCATTCGTCAATTTACGCCTCGCATTTGCTCGATTCTTGTACATCTTTCTCCGTATCTCGTCTCCTATACACGACACAATGAGTGGCGTCGCAATAATTCCGTTTCATTTTTGTCACGTACATTAACCCTTTGACTGCGACGCGCTCTCGGACGAATCCATCAATATGGAAGGCGTGTTTTTTGCATGTCAGTTGCTGCGACTGGTTGTCCATTGACTAGTGATCAAAACAGTACCCGGAAATTTCATACCATTCTTAGGGTTTAAAAAATAATAATGGCAAATAAATTAAAAATATCAATTTTTTTTCTTTATCTTAAGTAACTTTTTAAGCTATTGTAATTTACTTAACTTAATTTGTACATTTCTTCGATAATAATCGGTAATTAAATATAAAGGTGTTATACTTTTACTTTTATTTTTTACTTATACTTTTATTTTTTCACTATTACTTACAGTAATAATGATGTTATAGTAAAAAAATACAGAGGGCGTATATATGCGCCTGTAGCAGTCAAAGGATTAAGTAACTCTAGTTTCTTTTCCGTTTGTGCGGCAAAGGTGTGATTCGCGCATTGCTTAAATTTTCTCGTGAACGTGCGATTTTGAACGGTTGCCATGATCCGCGATGAGTCCTTGCGTTTGGTTTCGTGGGAGACGATAGAACGAAGGACGGTACGTATGAGCGGATGAGAGAGAGAGAGAGAGAGAGAGAGAGGGTGGGGCACACGGAGCGAACTAGGATGATTTTATGGTCCTGTGAGTCGGAGCAGGGTCGTTGAGTGGCCGGTTTTTGTTGCGGGGCCTGCTCGCTCGGTGGAGGGACTACGCCTCTCCACCCCCATCCCCTGAACCATCCCAACCGTCTTCTCCTTCTCAGCGAAACGCCCACTCCATTATCTCGGTGATGATGAGTGCGCGGGCGGGTGGACCTCGTAACACACATCAGCAGAAGGATTACCCTCCTCCTCTCATTCGCTCTCCTTCGCTCTCTCCTTCGCTTCCTCTTCGCCTCGACCCCTCGTTCCTCGTCCCTCTTCTTCATCTCTCTTCTCATCCCTTCTATCCTTAACCATCTCGCGCTCTTCTCAACCGCGCCACCACCTCGCTTATTCTCGTTCTGTCCCGCCGATATCGTCCTACGCGGCCTAATGGGCAAAATGATTTGCGAGCAAAAAATAAATTGCCCGAGAATCCCCCGATGACGGAACCCTCTCCCACCGAGGGATATTATATCGTTCGTGGTGCTCGTGGAAAAAGCAAGCAGGAGTGTATATGCTTGCGTCTACTTTGTAGTCAATGGTTGGCATACTCGGGTGTTGAGTAATTGTTTGCGTGAACGAGTGTCACGTTTAGACGTAGTACGGGGATAAATTCTAGCGGAAAATGTTTCCTTCGGAATGATCGTGGAGTAGATAATTTTGAATGTGGAAGCGTCGAAGGAAAGATCGGAGGGTAAACAGGGAATTTTAGAATTTTTAAAGGGGGATGTACCAGCCTTTCAGACGCCAGAGAACATTTCGATCGATATTGTTGAACGCTCGAAACCAACGTGAAGTTAACTGCTTCGACATTACCAATGCCTATCTATTCTCCGCCTTTGCTAGTTCGAGACAACGTTACGTATCCCGAATAAAATCACGGACTTTCAATTCCAACCTGTAATCGTAGATTTCGAAATACGCCAGGTGACGTAAATCGTGCAAACCTTCTCAATTGATATTCTCCGTAAGCGTCCGCTTTGAAAAGAGGCTTTATCCTTGCCCACGCTAGCTCCGAAAAATCACTTCCTTTCGAACCTCCCAGAAATGAGCGGGCGACTCGCTCGCTCTCCTCTCTGGCGAGTCGTGTCTGGTGAGGGTAGAAGGAAACGAGAGAATGAGAAAGAGAGAGAGGTGAGCGCAGGTTGGAAGAGGGGCACGTCATCTTGCTCCCGGGACAACAATCTTATCTAAGGCTTGAAAAAAATTGAGACGTCGGTTTGCGTCTTTGTGAACTCCTGGACGGATATACGTAACTGCGGCGGCGGTATCAGGTTTTACGCCACGCGATTGCAGGTAGATAGGGTCGAGGCGAGCTTATGCGTAATCAGACCCTCGTCCACATTAACGGCGCGCTCACCCTCTCTCTCTTCCTCCCACGTTCTCTTCTCTCTCATTCCCTTTCACGTTCTCGCTCTCCGACGCTCACTTCCGTGCACCCGCGCACGCCAGTAGATTTGCATCGCGTACGGAGGAGAGCGACAAATCGACTGGCAGGACGCCGGACGGACGAGATCCTGCAGTTTTTCACCGACGCATTGCCCACGTGAATTTCTCAAGCTCCACCATCGCCACCGAATCGTATTACGTTCTCAAACGTACTTGGTACGGTCGTGCTCCACCTAAGCGCGTGGTCCTTAATAGTTTCGCGAAAATTGCCAAGTTTCATTGATTTTTCGGTGAGACATTTTTAACCCATTTGCATCATAAACTTATATATGCGCGGATTTTTCCTGGCCATTATCACCGAAGCGCATATACAGGGTGAGTTTTAATGCCTGTCCCAACCTTTCACCATCGGAGTGAGTTAATACTCACGAATACTAACAGACTGCAACTCCGATGGTAAAAGGTTGGGACAGGCATTAAAACTCACCCTGTATGCGTGGAATTTGCCTGGCCACTATTAGCGGTGCGCGAATGTTTGCTGACGTGGACCAGTTTTTCACTTTTCCGAATGATGCAAATGGGTTAAAACGTCCTGCTTGTGCATTCGCGTTCTCGGTTCACGCGTACTTCGCGAAGCGAGGAATCCTCTCGGTGAAAAATCTCGAGGACGCGAGTAACGGTGGGAAGCACGCACGTAAGGTGAGTAACGTCGGAAGAATAAGACAGAGAGAAGAGGAGGATAAGGCGTCGGCGGGGTTGTATTATTCCGTGAATATTGCATTTGTGACTTGGAACTGCGTGGAGGTGGAGACGGGTGTTGCTCCACCACCCTCTGCCACTTCCACCTTTTCAACCCCCGCCTGTGCCCCTCGCAATGGGGGATACGGTGGTGTTTGCTCCGCGTTTCCTAATTTCCTCCGGGAAACGGAGCGAGTAATGTCGCTCGCCGCTGCAGCTTTCGCCTCCCTCCACCCGCTCTCTGCATTATTCACAAAACGTACGATTGTCTGTTCGCGGCCGCTCGAGAGTGTCTCGAAGGCCTCCTTCTCGCGCTTCGTCTCTCCGACGTGACCAATCCATCCAGCTCTTCGACGCGACTCGGTGCACTCTTACGCCTACGATTATGTAAGGTGAGTTGGAGTAAGTGCAGCCTCGGGGTAAGTGCGCCGTCAAGACGAAATTTTCTAAAGTATGGTTTTTTTATTATTTATTTATTTATTATTTTTTTTTTAAACGACCTTATGCATGTGTAAAATACAGTAGAAAGTCACGTTGCCAAAATTTATATTTTGCATAAAAATTTTCAAGCTCGTGGAAGGAGAGTAAACACAAATTTCGTATTTTCGTGTGTGCACTTGACCCAGCTCACCTTACTATATAGTCATTTAAAGAAAATAAAAAATGGATAATAGAAAAGACCATACTTTAGAAAATTTCGTCTCGACGGCGCACTTACCCCGAAGCTCCACTTACCCCAACATTTTCACCCTACATTTTCACGATTATTGGATCGGACGAGTTTACACGATTCTATGGCGTCAGAACCATGCGTCGAAGCAGTCCTTCGTTCAGTGCTCCAACAAAACAGCACTGGTTCCACTCAATTATTTTACCTTGCGATCGACGATTTACGATTGAATGATTATTTTACCCAGTAATATTTTTTTTCATTTCTACACAGCGTGTAATGCCAGACGCAGACGCGCCGAAGATATCGGGGCGCGCGTCATTTCGCGGGCAACGTGTTGTACCAGGCTGTACTTTTCTTTTCTCGCTTCGTCGCCCCGTCAGTTGGGCATGTTTTCAGGGTGGAAGGGTGGAGAGAGGGGGTACAAGCAGAGGCCGGAAAGGAAGAGAGAGAGAGAGAGAAAACGTGGATGCGAGAGAACGAGAGAGAGAGAGAGAGAGAGAGGGAGAGAGAGTGAGGAGGATTGCTGCACGACTTACCGTTATAAATAGTCTGCCTTCGGGAGGCAGTAAAGAAACGGGCGAGGAGGGAAGTTACGGTAGGGCGAGAGAGTTTGTCAGCGAGGAGGCAAATGAAATTGTATTAAAGTTTCACCTCGCGGTGCGCGGGGACGACGGGCGAAGGCGGTGGAGGGTCGAGAGGGGTGGACCGGGGAAAGCATCGCCGACGACGCAGAACGACGAGCTGGAAGGATATTAAAGCTTGTCGCTTTAGGATAAAATGAAGCAAGCGAGGCTTTCGTACCTCGGCGGGTGAGGCGCGTGAAGGTCGACGGCAATGCGAAATGCTTCGAGAGAGAGAGAGAACGAGTGAGAGAGAGAAGGAAGAGATAATAGAGAGCCAGACACAACTGTCAGCGTTTCAAAAGTGTTGCAAATTGGAAATTTTCGTTTCTCTTTTATCAGGCGGCAGGTGAGATCGTTGAGTTTCGCGAAATTGTCGAAAGGCCCGAAGGTTTACTTTTCTTTTGATTATACGAGGTACGCGGGCTTTGCGTTGTGAAATTCGAAATGAAGCTGAAAGCAAGCCTGTTATGGAGCGACTTGGCTGAATTTCGTGTCTCGGTAATTGCGCGTTTCATCGCGCGTGTCGATAATATATTAACATACTTAATACGCAGAGACATATTACTGTGAATAATGCAGAAGCTATAATGGCTCGACGATATATTAATCGTGAGCGCACAATTGTGCTGAATTTACGGTAACGTATGAGGGTATTAAAGAATGCCTTGATGATAATCGTCGACCGATGAAAAGGGCTTCGTGGGAAGAGTATATCGTTCTGGAATTTGTTATATGAAAATCGACTATTGGCGGACAATAATTTTGCGTAACGGATTAGTGAGAATCACCGTATACCTACGCATGTAGAAAATTACCACATTATTGCGTATACATTTGTCAATATTCCATAATATTTTGTACAACTGTGCACGGTAAATGTTACTATTTTTCTCTTGTGCACTTAGATATCTCCTTTTTTGGTAAATTTCAAACGCACGCAACAAAGTAATAACGATGAGGAGTAAGCGCGCGAGTAATACACTCGGGCGCCAATTTGCAAATTACAACGCACCGTGAGACTCTCGTGCGCCTTTCACGTTGAAGATGGCCAGTCGAAAGCGGTTTAGATCCAATTACCGTGCGAAGAGGCGTGCATGTAAAAATGGAAGGTGTAGCAAGAGAATCACGAAGTATATACACCAAACTGGCCGTCCGCGCGACTTCACTGTGACGGCTCACTCGAAGGTGTCGACTTAAGGGGTTATATACACCTGCAAGGCCTCAAATTATGGGTGATTTTGGGATTTTTTTTATCATTACATTTACAAAAAAATTAAGTCCATTTTTGGTACAGTATACTAAGGTTTGCTCTTCAAGAGATGCGTCGCGGTGACCATCGCTAGTTATACTCTGGTCGCCTAAAATCATCGGGAATTTTTTTTCTTTTCTTCATTATATTATACAAAGCTCTTCCTGATCGTTCAGAATGAAAAGAAACTTATTCTGAAAAAATGCTGACCATCCAAATCCGAAGTTCGATTTTTTAATCGGCTTTTTTAGCCATAGCTCAATAAATAATTTTTGAAAAAACACCGATCGGTTAGGTGTAGAAGCTATGTGTAAAGTGCGAACGAATTTGGTTGAATGGAGCTCGAGACATCGTGGTGACCGTACGAAAAAAAACGTTTTGAGAAAAATACGTTGAAATATTGAAGTTATGATAATACCTACTGGGAGCGGTATTCTTAAAATTTTCATAACTTCCTGAATTTTGCTCGGATGAAATTAATATTTTAGGAAAATAATCTTGAGACGTTGCACAGATTATGCAAAAATAGAAAAATCGCTTTTTTGAAGCTGATAGGTCGCGCTTTTTAACATCCTTCGGTGCGCACCTGTCTTTCACAAAACTGTGACTTTTAAATTGTAAAACCCTTTACAATATTCAAGTATATGGACAACAAATGACGTTGACGGGAAGATACGAAGGAGTCTTCGAATCTTAGAAACGTACTTTAACAGGCTGAAAAAAGTACGATATAAGATGGATAAAACTCCGCTAATCTTGCCTTTATCTCATCGCGACGCGTTCAGCACGGTACAGGAAAATTTATTCTTCGAACCTGCAAGGGGATAAAGCTCGGATTGAGAGGGCACTCCAGCAACAGGGATAACTTTCACCGGTAATTCGTTACGTTTCGAGATAAGGGGGCAAGAGGATAGAAGAAAGAGAGAGAGAGAGAGAGAAGAGAGGGGGAAAAAAGGTGAATTTTCCGGCGGAATTTTCCCATATCCGGCCGGGAAGTCCGCGGGAAGTTAAATTTTAAAAGCGTTTAACGTCCACCAACCCTCCTCGCAGCTCGCTTGTCTTACGGGCGAGGGTATAAAGTGAAGGCGACCGATGAGGGGCCGCCGGCCGGGGCGCTAAGAACGTAACCCACTTTGGAGAGGGGAGGGAGGAAGAAAAATGGGAAGGGTGAGAGAAAGGGTCGTCAAATTTTAATATCGTGAAACATTGATTTTCCATCTTGACGCAGCGATTTCTTAAACGAAAACCCTGGCAATATACGCGCCCGTCGTTTCACCCGACGCATATCATCGAAAGAGGAAAAAGAAGGGAACAACGTTCGACCGACATTAGCGAATTTTCGAATTTCACATAGACGCCTTGTTCGAAATCACTCTCTTCCACACTGAAAAAATTGTATTCTTATCTTAAGAATTTATCACTTAAGTTTAGAATATATCCCACTAAAATAAGCAACAAGAGGATCTTCTTAATTTAAGAGTAGAATGTTTAACCAGTTTCCTCTAATCAAATATTCTTAACAGATATTTTTATCAGATATTCTTAACATAACCTGGTAAAAAATTTGTATGGATATATTTCGTATATAATTATTGGAAACAAAACTCTGAATGAAATGCTTCACTCTTTATATTGTCGAAAATTACATTATCCATATCTTGAAATCAGAATTGGTTGAGAAATGTAGTCACGAGAGAAGGTTACAATTCATATACATATACATGTATTTCTATCACTTGTAAATATCTCCATTAAATCGCCCAAATTCTCTTCTTCTAACCACTTCGTCATTTCCTTATCCATACTTATTGCACAACACAGCACACAAAATAACATAGTACTTACTAAAAATTACGCAGAATTGCAAGAGGAACAAGATACAGGTATCGACATGTGCCGCACTCGATGTGTAACCTACCTTAACCGAATACTGACACGCGTTGTGTCGCGACATTCAGATGGATTATTAAGAATATATTTCAAAAACCGTCATATCGATAAGAAAACATTCTTATCTATTAAGAATATCTATTAAGATGAATTATTAAGTTTGTATTTTAAGAATACAATTTTTTCAGTGCATCATCTTCGGTGAAATTTTCTCTCAAAAGTTCGCAATACTAAATACAGGGTAAGAATTTGTTCTCTAGATCGAAAAGCATCCCAATGTTTTCGTACAAGAAAGGGAGAGGAATTTTGATTTTACGCGGAATGCGAACCGCGCTGTCAAAGAATGATTTATATCGACCTATCGTTAGATTAGCGGAGATCATTAAAAATGCCATAATGAAAGTCGGGTAGCAGCGAGCTCGGCAGCTCCTAGGGTCTCCATAAGCGAATGCCTAGACGAAGCCGAGGACCACGAGAGCCTAGATTTGGGATGTTGGGCTCCAGCTACCGCGGCGAGATTTATCCGTAAGTAATCACAGGGTTGGCAAGTTAAGGATCGTTATTGGTGCATGTTAATGCGCCAGTTGTATCGAGGGGGTGTTATTATTCTTGCGGTTTTGCGGTTGTCCGAGAAAATTAGCGGGTTGCCCCGGGAGAAAGGGCCGTCCGACCACGATTAGGTGGACGGGCCAGGTAACCCTGAGATCCATCTGTCACAGCGAGGACGCTCGCAATTCGTCAGTCGTCAAGGGAGCCTGGGGATTGAAAAATCCATTCTGGCTGAATTTACATGCCCGTTCCGCCCTCGTGGCTTGCGCATTCCACGCCCTTCTCGTATAAAGAAAGTTCAGCCACGCGATCGGTTATTTCGCATTTGCAATCCTAGATTCATCAGCGCGCCATCCGAACGTATTCGATCGTCCAAAATTCTGTTAATCGTCGATCAACAAGGAGACAGTATCTACTTTTCTGAAAAAGTTTGACAAAGATAGTTGAGTAGAGTCGAGAAAGGATGGGAATACTTAGAGACAATAGGAATCGTCTTCTCCGCTATACAATCTAGTACTACAGGTACTAGGGCGTGTTTCAACAGGAGTACATTGTTTAAATTAATTCTGCTTCATTTTCATCACTGCTTCATTGATCGTGGCTTCGGCATGCGCCACCGTAGTAACTTTTTACCACCGAACTGACACATCCACGTCCGAGATGGAGCTTTTTCGATCTATCTCTCAAAACATTTCACTTCCGTTTCCTTCGTACATTTCTAATCATCCCAGTCGATCTAACTAAGCGCTTCGAATTCATATTAAAACCACACCGAGGACTTTACTCACAGTTCGTTCCAGGGTCGCGGTATGCGGATGTTCTCAATCGAATTGAATTTGGGATCCTTTCCCCATTTAAGCCTCTCTCATACCTCGTCCGAGTAACGGACGGTGGCCCATCCCCCTTCACCCCGCTATCGGACTTAATTATAGACGCGTATCCTCCAGCCGATAATGGCCACCTTCGAAAAATGCCATAAAAACGTGGGTCCTGCCTTACGTCAGGAGTTTGATTTATGTCCGGGAAATGGGTCGTGCCTTCGAGGCTTAGACCGTCTGCGTTGGCGCGCGAGCTAGCGGCCGCGTTTCAGCCAGAAAACGAGAGCCTCCCTATTAAAACAGTGGTAGCGGAAGGAGGGCGCGGGTAAGAGGGCGCTGGGAGGAGCAGCGAGTGGCGCGGGCCAGACATCATAAACTGTTTATAAATCACCGGTATATACCTGTCATAGGGTCCTGCTCGGCGACGAGGAGGGCGCGCGTATACGTGCGTTCTCGGATGCGTGTACGCGTGTACGTATACGCATGCGTGTGTGTTCGTACGAAGAGGATGCAAAAAGTCGCGACGCGCGCCGTATCTGGAGAAGCAGAAGAGATCGTATCTCCTCGGAACGGTGGAGTCAAGCGCGAGGCCGACTTTAACGCAACGAAGCACAAAACTTTGTAGGTGGGCGCGTGTGCGTGCGCGAGCGTGACGCAAATGACGATGGGACGACGCTCGTGCGTCTTGTTTCTTCCTCGACCGTGCGCCGAGTTAGACGTATGCGGGTGTGTCTCGACGCCTTCCTTCCTCTTCCGAGGACGTGAAGGTAAAGTTTGACGTTTCGCGAATCGAACCACCGGAATTCCATATGGAGGGATTTCGAAAGGTTCATGGGTCGGAAATGAAGGTCGCTCGTGGAAGCATGGTACGACGCGTCTGCTTAATAAGGAAAAAGTCTCCATTCGTGCTCGAGATTTTCCGTTGAAGCATCGTAAATTCGTGCTCCCGCTTCTCCGTGTATCGCAATCTCGTTATGGAATACGAAGTGACGCGTGGATTTATGCGCCGCGCGATTTTAACCTTGTGACCGCGATGTCTTAACTCGGTCGAGAGCGGTATAGGATTTTACGCGACGTTTGTCTCTGCTATGAGGAAAATAAAGCACGTGACGCGTCTACGCGAGTATTTAAAGTACCGAGCCTCGAGAGATTAGATTTAATTGGTAACGCCGATAATTAAGGTAACGTGTACGTATTCGCTCGTCTACTCTCGCCGATTATTTATCGATTAATCGAAGTCTCAAGTCGCACGTGTCGTTGCGCGCAATTAGTCGCGACCTCCTTCAATCGACGTGGTTGCCTCGTGGGTAGGGAGAAAACGCGAGATTGAATTCTTATCGATAGACGGAACAAGATTAAAATCGCGTTCGTGCAAGTCACCCAGTAGATTAGCGCGCACCGCGCAACGAGGAAACGGTGCCCATGCGCGTCGTAACTTTTCGCTCTTCTCGTCGCATTATGTATTATGCATTTTCTGTCCACCCCGTTCCTAGGTACTCGTACCGGCGCGACGGAGGAGCGTGTTCCCCTCCCGTATTTAGAGCTCTTGACAATTATCTTTCCGCTGGGTAAGAAGGCATGTAATATTCATGCCGGCGGATTGTAAAGTGGACGCGAACGGGCGGCACACAATACTGTAGATTCCGAGATTGCGCGCTCACCGTGACACTAATACCGGAAAGGAAACGGAGAAAATCATTCTTAATTGGGACACGCCGAGAACAACGTCGTCTTGGTCGCCGTGTTCGGCCCGTTCGGCCCCGATGCGAAAGACGCACCTGACGCGACGACGCGCACAGCTCGCGCGGCTCCTGCTTCCCCGCGCCGCTCGGGAGGGTCCTGGAATTTATTAGACACGGGTAGAGTATTCGTGACTGAAGTTACATTGGGTCGAGGGGTCGCCCGGTGGAACGGGTTTGCGGAACGATTTTATTGTCGTGAGAGGAGAGCGAGGAAAGATTGTTGACTCCTAACCCTACGAGTGAAAGGACACGTTTCTAACAATAAGTAGGATCGAATAATTGTCGAGGCTCGACCTGCCGTTGGAAAAAATTGAAGAAACTTTGGTAGATTCTTCGATTGGTGAAGAAAATCTTCACGTGATATTCTTTCGCGGTATGATGGAAAACGGAAAAAGGCTGCTCCGTAGGAAAGAACCTACGAGTGAAAGGAGTCGTTTCTAAGTAGGATCGAATAATTGTCGAGGCTCGATCTGTCGTTGGAAAAAATTGAAGAAACTTTGGTAGATTCTTCGATTGGTGAAGAAAATCTTTACGTGATATTCTTTCGCGGTATGATGGAAAACGGAAAAAGGCTGCTCCGTAGGAAAGAACCTACGAGTGAAAGGAGTCGTTTCTAAGTAGGATCGAATAATTGTCGAGGCTCGATCTGTCGTTGGAAAAAATCGAAGAAACTTCGGTAGATTCTTCGATTGATCAAGAAAATCTTCACGTGATATTCTTTCGCTGTATGATGGAAAACGGAAAAAGGCTGCTCCGTAGGAAAGAACCTATGAGTGAAAGGACTTGTTTCTAAGTAGGATCGATTAATTGTCGAATAATGCTCGACCTGTCGTTGGAAAAAATTGAAGAAACTTCGGTAGATTCTTCGATTGATCAAGAAAATCTTCACGTGATATTCTTTCGCTGTATGATGGAAAACGGAAAAAGGCTGCTCCGTAGGAAAGAACCTATGAGTGAAAGGACTTGTTTCTAAGTAGGATCGATTAATTGTCGAATAATGCTCGACCTGTCGTTGGAAAAAATTGAAGAAACTTCGGTAGATTCTTTGATCGGTGAAAAAAATCTTCACGAGATATTCTTTCGCGATGTGATGGAAAACGGAAAAAGGCTGCTCAGTAGGAAAGAACCTACGAGCGAAGGGACTCGTTTCTAAGTAGGATCGAATAATTGTCGAGGCTCGACCTGTCGTTGGAAAAAATTGAAGAAACTTCGGTAGATTCTTTGATTGATTAAGAAAATTTTTACGAGATATTCTTTCGCGGTATGATGGAAAATGGAAAAAGGCTAATCCGTAGGAGAGACCCTACGAGTGAAAGGACTCGTTTCTAAGTAGGATCGAATAATTGTCGAGACTCGACCTGTCGTTGGAAAAAATCGAAGAAACTTCGGTAGATTCTTCGATTGAGCAAGAAAATCTGCACGAGATATTCTTTCGCGATGTGATGGAAAACGGAAAAAGGCTGATGCGTAGGAGATACCATACGAGTGAAAGGACTCGTTTCTAAGTAGGATCGAATAATTGTCAAATAATGCTCGACCTGTCGTTGGAAAAAATCGAAGATACTTCGGTAGATTCTTCGATTGATCAGAAAATTTTTACGAGATATTCTTTCTCGGGGTATAATGGAAAACGGAAAAAGGCTGATCAGTAGGAGAAACGTGTTACCGCGCACGAACGTTTCTCATTGTCAGTCGCGTGATATTTGTGCTCGACGGCGACTATTTTACATCGAATGTTATCGCGTCGTGTTAAAATCTTCGTTATTGATGTCACGATGACGAGCGTTGGCCTTTGAAGGTATGCCACGGTCACGCGGACCGACTAAAGTATTAGTCTCTTTTAAGATCTCGTTGGAGATAAATTGCGCTGCGAAATGTCAACGAGTGTATAACTTATTCCGGACCCTGGACGCGTCCCGAAGGCAAGGCCAATCGTGGGAGTAGAAACGAGTACGGGATACTGCGATCTCCTATCAACCCTGGCAGCGTACGGGTAGGTACGCGCCGCACCGAGACACGTCCATATCCGGCGATCCGACGCAATAAAAGTCACCGTTTCCGCTTCCTTAATCCTTTACGAGACACGGCGCCGACGCGCCTAATTGCCCCGATGCATTGTCTCGTAGAAAGTAATGAAATGTCGCGACATTACGTTACCCTCGAAAGCTGAAGCCTCAGACGGAGTAGGACACGTGTCCGATGGTATCTCCTAGTACAGTATCGGTAGAGGGATGTGACCGGTGCATAATACATTGTTCTACACATCCGCCTCTCTTTCTCGCTTTTGGACCGGAATTATAAGCGAAAGAGTCGAGAGCACGAAAGAAGAATAGAATAGAACAGTTATTTGTTAATGGTCCAGACTTAATAGCCTATTAGATAAAACAAAACAAAGCGGAAGAAGGTAAAGTAAAGAGCCATACCGTCTACTAACTTCAAATTAACACTATTTCTACCAAAGGTGAGAAAAGACACCTTGTCAAATTGTATTTTAAATTTATATTCCAAGTTGAATCATCTTTCCTCAATCACTTGTTTCACTATTCGTATATTAGTTGTTAAATTAATTTAGAGGTATCATTTTCCTGCAGCTCATCCTGGACACAAAAATACGCCTCTTGGTCGAAATAGGTATATACAAAATCCCGGTAAAAATAGTGTTGAGGAAAAAGAGTAAAAATAAAAATTTTGAAAAATCTTCTACGAAGAATGCTCGTACGATCGCAATTTTGGTATCCTACACCAGCATCTCCGTCTCCGAATAGAGAAGATCCGTTTTGCGAAAAACTTTGGAAAGGATTAGATCATGCGTCAGGAACGCACTAACCGAAGCGTTGGCTTCATGCCCGTCAACCCTCCCAGAGTCTACTCTCTAGTTCCGATTTGCGATCGGAGAACGTAGCCAGGTTTTACGTCGATCCCCCTTCGGGGCCCCTGCGCCAGCGCGGTCCGACATTAACCGCTCGACGTTCCTTTGAGAAATGCTAATACGATGTCATTCACTTGTAACTCGAAGTACGTCGAGCGTGGCGATAATATGACAGCCGAGCGCAACGGGGTGCTTTCCTACCAGAGGAACGACCTTCTTCCGAACCGTAGGTTGCACGCTACACTGTTGCAGAGGAGAGCCTGGGAGAGAACGAAAGAAGAAAAGGGACGAAGAAAAAGTTGTGCAAGCAGAAGTTGGACACCCTTTGTTGACGCCTTGCGTAGGAAGAAAGTTTATTAAAAACCATTTGGACGGTTACTTATTGTTAGTACAGAGAAGAACTGTGACTCGATGGGCCTGAAACGATAATGGCATCGTGTGAGAAAATCGTCGATTCGAGAAAGAGAAACGGAACGAAAGAGAAGAGAGGAGCTACGTACTTTCGTCTTACGATACTCTTTCTTACTCTCTTGCCAATTGGTCGACGACACGCGAGAGACCACTCCTGTCGTCGAAGGAACGAGAAAGCAATTATAATTCCTTCTGTATCGTTGAGCGTTATAATTGGGACGGTGGTCCTGATAATGGGAGGGGGTGGAGAGGACGGGTCCAAAAGAAGATTAAGAATAGAATGTTGCGAAGGGTGGTGCTCTCGGGGAAAGGAAGAGGATGTAGAGAAGGAACGAACGAGAAGAGACAAATAAATGGAGGAGAAGGGAGGAGGAAGGTGGAGAGAAACCCTTAGGTATAGTCTCGATGACTTATGTGGCTCTGACGCTATCAGCAAAGCGTCTCTAGAGTCCGACTTGAGCCCTGGAACGCCAGTCCTCGTAAATCATTGCGATCCACCCACGCTGGTACCGTGCCCGCCCTCTCTCTCCTTCTTTCTCTCATTCTTCCTCTCTCTTTTAGCCAAGCTCCGAGCCCGAGATGCGATATGACAATTAACGAGGTCAAAGAGGGAGAGAGCACTCGGCGAGGGGAGGTTTGCCTACGGAGACTTGGCTTGGCCGCGACGAAAACTCGATTCGCGATGCTTCTTCGTCGATAAGACTGGAGGAGAGAACCACGCGAGGGTGCACCTGTGAGCATCCTCTGCGAACGATATTTCGTGGATGGGTGGTGTTCTTCGAGGAATCGTCGAATGCCGAGAGACGTGCTCGTGGAAGCGATATCCAATTCATTTAACCCCGCCGGGTTCGAACGTATTTAGTAAAGAGAATTCAAGGTTACGCTTGTTCGCGTTCCGTTTCTCACGAGGTAAAGTGACCTTCTTCTACGCCTTTAAGAGCATCGAGAGGATAAAAGTGTAAATTGAATCCGAGTGATCGGCATTTCCGAAAAAGCGTGTAAAGGGAAATTCGCGAGAGCCGTATTCTCTTATTGTGTTCTCGTCCGCTGTTCCGCCCACGCCCGAGAAATTCAATATAAATCCGAATCGAACTCACATCGATTTCTATCTATCTCACGCGCCCCTCTCGATCTCCTAGCCGACAGTCTTCAACCCGTCGGCGCTCGCCGGCCGAGCGAACCGAGCGACCGGTTCGATGCAATTTTCTTGACGATTCGAACTAGCGCGGGCACGATAATCCACGGTTCACCGATCGACAAACACAGGCTCTCCCGTTGCGAGCATTACCGTTACCTCGTCACTCTGTGGACGAACCCGATTAACCCGTAAACCTTACGTGACTGGCGCGTGAGATATCGCGGGGCGCTCCCAATGCGCGACGCGAGGCGTCCGGGTGAAAGAAGCGCTCGAAGGAATCTCAGCAATACCAATTATAAGACAGAAGTTGAGCGATAAGCGAGGTGAAGTCGTTCGGGTGTTCACCTTTGCAGGTCCACGACGTATTGTTGGAGAGAAGCCAGGTGCGGATCGTTTGAGTGTTGAGAATTTGGCGCGTCCTTTCATTAATACGATGGGACGCTTGCATAGGACGTCGAGTATTCACCCTTTGAGTGCCGGGCGAAACAGAGGTGCCTATGCGAAGATAACCGGACGAATTTCACGAATTTACAAGGGTTTGGGAAAAGGCTCATAAAAACCAAACTAAAAATGATATTTACACGATCCAAAAAGCAGCGTATTAATCATCTTGTAATGAAATTAGACCATTTGTAACCTATTATGAATTTATTTTGAAATAGAGTTCTCCTGCAATGCGAATAGTACAGCGCTACTGGGTCCGGCACTAAAAGGGTTAAGGCAAAAGCTTGCTTTTTCTGTCGTTAGCACGAGTCCTTTCGTTCACGATCGCATATTCTCTCTACAAGCATAGAAACGTTCGATGTTCGAAATACGCGTAAGGCAAGGACCAATCCAAAACAGAAATTAGATGAGAGTGGAGGACAGGGCGAAGTGAATGAAGTGTTTTTATCGAGACATCCGTAATGACGATTGCAACGAGGGTGTCAAAATTGATTCTCTCCGAGCAGTTCTATTATTTGTGTTTTCATCGTTCCTTTACTCATCGACTCGGTATATTCTTAGCCTCGCGAGTTTCGGCGCCAAAGAATCTTCTCTCACTCGTTCTCTCGTTTCACCCCCTCGCGCGTAGCTACGTCGTCATAACACGGGGTGGGTCCCACTCGCGGAGATACAAATGACAAAGATACGAGCACCCTGGTCGGGGACTGGCGAGTTTCACGTTTATCTCCCTTCTGCGATCGTCGAGAGAGTTAGGGGCCACGGTAGTAGGGAAGAAGGAAGAGCCTTCTGCTTTTTCCCTCCGCGGCAGGCAAGCAGGCGATTCACTCTACGCTACTCCCACGCGAAAAAAAAGCCGGCGTAACATTTTTATTAGGGCAATTCCGCGCGACCCACAAGTGGTTGGCTTGCCAACGCTCCTCCGTCTCGCTCCTCTCACCCGTCTCCTTTCCTGCAAACCTCGACACTCGCGATTCCTTTCGGTTTCTCCCGACAATCCTCGTACTCGGTGAATCAGACTGGAAGCAGGTTGAGTGACGCTGGAAGCTGCACGCTTCCTTCCTCGAATTATTTGTCAGTCATTCGCGTTTTAGCCAGGGGCACGCTGTCTCGTAGGGAGACTATTGTTTTTAATGTCACATACTTCAATTTTAATGAATTCGAGGTATGTAATAGGGGTGAAAAAATGAAAACGCGCATTTTTTTTATACGTGTCCAATCGTAAGTTTAAAGCTGAAGAATCTAATAATTCGGAGGATAATATGTATAATGTTTCACTTTTGTTTGAATATCTGCTAAATAATTCGTGCAAATGACGAATGTTTCCAATCAAAGTTGCATAAGTTCGAATGGCTTACGAGATTGGAACAACAAAAATTAATCAAGAATATATATTTATTGGAAATACACTACCATCCATATAATTTTTTAAATTTTCGAAATCCTTATGCGGCCAAAAGTGAAAGGAAATTCCAATCTGAATACAGCGACGTGTATCAAAATATCGGAAACAGCTGCTCAAAATGCGAAATGTTGATCCGAATGAGTCGCATAGTCAGGGGACCATGCCCGTCTAGAGTGGAGCGAAAGTATTCTTGACGCATCGATCGTTCATTGCATCGATACTCTTCCACCTACCATATCTGACTTTCTACCAGCAACGTGTCGTACAAAATAACGAATGACGAAATTAATGATCGGCGTTACAACGATGAGGATGAGAATAACTACTATGGAAAGCTTCTCAATACGAACAACGCTGCCAACAAGACAACGACAACAGAAACGACATTCGTAACAATGTTAACAATGACGATAACGATGACAACACAAAAGATGCATACGATAACGTTAACAATGACGATAAAGATGACAACAGAAATGACGTACGCGATAACATTAACGACGACGATGTGAACGTTAACAAACTTAATGACGATGGAACTTCTAGCAGCCACACGTCATACAAAATAACGAATGACAAAATTGATAATCTGCGTTACAACGATGAGGATGAGAATAACTACTATGGAAGCTTCTCAATACGAACAACGCTGCCAACAAGACAACGACAACAAAAACGACATTCGTAACAATGTTAACAATGACGATAAAGATGACAAGAGAAATGACGTACACGATATCATTAACGACGACGATGTGAACGTTAACGAACTTAATGACGATGGAACTTCTAGCAGCCACACGTCATACAAAATAACGAATGACAAGATTGATAATCTGCGTTACAACGATGAGGATGAGAATAACTACTATGGAAAGCTTCTCAATACGAACAACGCTGCCAAGACGACAACGACAACAAAAACGACATTCGTAACAATGTTAACAATGACGATAACGATGACAACACAAAAGATGCACACGATAACGTTAACAATGACGATAAGGATGACAAGAGAAATGACGTACACGATATCATTAACGACGACGATGTGAACGTTAACAAAGTTAATGACGATGGTACTAACGGAATCGATGGTGACGATGACGATGACGCCAAGAAAGAGCACGACGTGCGTGAGAGCAATTCGTGGAGTGTCGACTCGGCGTCTAGCAGCAAGCGAGTTGGCAGGAAGCGTTCGGGCGCAGCGTTGCGTACGCAAGGAGGTAAGGAAAGGGGAACGCGGGGACGAAGAGCGCGAGGAGATGTCCTCAGGATAAACAGGCAACGGGCTTTGTTCTACGCTTATGAATAAAACATTCGATAACGCATCTCCCGAGCCATACCGTACCGTACACGTACGCTTACGCGCAAGTCTCTCGGCGAGGATGGCGCGAGCGCGGGGGACTTTACCGAGCGTGTTTTTTGCTCTCTTTCACTCACTCCCTCTCTCTCTCTCTCTTTCTCTCTCCCGTTCTTTTTCCCTTTCGCTGCTTCGTCGCGCGACACATGACCCTCACCCTTGTCCGTGTTACGCCCTTCCGTCGCCTCAAAATTCCAGGCCTGCGAACTTGAACGTCGATGTCCTCGAAGTTCGCACGTATAACTAGGGGAGAAGGTTCGCGCGATCGCGAGGGTGGGCAAGATAAACGGAGAAAGGAGCAAAACGACGTAAACTGCTAAGATTACGGCGCGGAGTCTCGAGCCTACATCGTGTTCCCGCAGAAGCGTACGATCGCACAATTTGCAAAGGTACTTTCCGACCGTTCACGGTGTAAGCTCGTCGTACAACCGTTACTCTTCACCGAACCGGGAAGGTCCGAAGGTTCGCGCGGAATCGTTTTAACCGCGTGTAACGCGCGTACTCCATAAGGATTGGCGGTAGACGAACGGGAGAACTTCTGATGGTAAGCACGACACTGTAGCAGTCGTTGCCAGCACGAAGGAACCAATCGAAGAGAAGAAGGTTCTCCAAGGCATCTACTCGCATCCAAACAAAACGATTACAAGGAGAGGCGGAAAAAAGGCGCGCTCTTTTCGCCACCCTATCGTTCCGCATAATTTCCTCGTCTCTAGTCCGATCCACCGGCCACCTACACCTGCCCTCGACAACGGATGCACGCTTCTTCTGCTCTCCTACGAGAGACAATACGCCATTCTAGGAGAATATTTATTGTAAAATTAAAGCGATGCTCTCGACCTGTTCCGCGATACGGTGGCGGTCGCTCGTGCAACAGACGCGAGTACGACGTTCGAAGAAAGTGCGCGAGAAGGGTGGAGAGAGGGTGGAACAAGAAATGGGGAGGGTGAGAAAGGAAAGCTGCTTTAGAAAATGTTACCAAGGGGGTGGGTGGTGGAATGGTGGCGAATGGAAGGAGGGTGGCGCATTGGATGGAGCGAGATGAGGACGGCGGAGGGTGGTGGTGAAGGAGGAGAATGGAAGAACGTGGAAGAATGGGGTGGAGTGGCGTAGAAACGAAAAGACACTCGAGCGTGTCTCAATGTCTCCCCGAAGGCGCGCCGCCACCGCCACTGCCGCGGCAATTTGTGCCTTCATTCGCACAAAGCTCTCGCGAGAGCGGCGCCGTGAGCTTCTGTTGGAAAATGCCGACATAAAAGAGAAGTTAAAACTATGCCGGTCGTTCTTATTACTGCCTCGAGCTACCCTCCCAACGAGTCTTGCCGCGCCCTGACCTAGCTCCATCCCCCAAGGTTTCCAGCTGAAAGAGAGAAGGAAGCAGATGGAAGGAGAGAGTTCGTGAAGAGGGGGTGGACGAAGCAGAGTCTCCGTCTCGTTCTTGCTTTGTCCTTTACCACGAGACTCTCTCTTTTCAGCTCGTTCGCTCGGTCCCTTTCGCGATCTCGCCCGCCCCAGTCTCACCCCTGGCCATCACCCCCACCTCCTTTCTTCCTTCCTTCCTTCCTTCCTCCGTAATGGGGCAAATATTTTCTTTCTACTTGCTCGGCCCCGCGCGCGGCTTGATTAAATAATTTGTAATCCAGCACGGAATGTCATCTCAGCCGAGGCTTCCGAGCCTATGTTTGCCACCGAAGTCACGAGCTCGGTTAACCCCGCGGTAAATCTCGAAATTTGTAACGCGTACCAGCGCGAACCGACTCGCGTCACGTCCAATTATATTCGTGCTCGATCCCTCACCCTCTCTCCAGGTAGTTTGAGATATTTGCGAAATATCGCGCGGCTCTCCAGGAGGGTAGTCGTGACCGAAGGATGTTGGTCATTAATGTTTGCCCCAGTGCGAAGCGGTAATTTTGAAAGAAAATCGAAAATTATATCGTTCGTGGGGAGAATCTCGTTTAAACGTGACTTGTGGTGGATTATCTGAAGTTTTTATTGTAGAGAATCTGGCATTCTTGATTACATTCGCGCGATTTTTTATAACCGCATCGCGTTACGTCCTGATTCCTCGCTTCTCTGCTCTTTATTATGCGATTGCCAGCATTTTCGAAATGGTCAAAATTGCGCAACGTACAATTCCATCGTGGTCGAGAGCTGCGGCAGAGACACAGAGAGAAGAGAGACTGGGATAGGAGAGGGGAGTATGTACGTAACGTTGCGAAACAGCGTTTCAAAGCGACCGCGAAAACCGAAGTATTCGAAGGGAGCATTCTTACCGTGCCCGGTAATTCAAATATGTCAAATATTCTCGTGGGATAGGGCCTGAAAGTAAAAATTAAGGGGATCCAAAAGATCGGAAGAACCGACAGCGTTGCGGAGGCAAGTGGCAGGCGAAGTGGTGGAGCGAGAGGAAAGGCGAGAAGGACGAGGGCGAGGTTTTGCTTACACGAACTTTGATTAAAGTATGTCCTGCGGTCCCACGAATTTTCCATGGTTTCTACCTTCGAGGTTCTTCCTCTACGCGCCCCTCTACGCGTCGTAAGAATTTTGTCGTCTGTTAATTTCGCATCGTCCGGGTTCGTTGAATTTACCCGCGGTGTAGAAACATTGCAGTCCGCTCGTCAGAAATTACACAAAGCCGTGTTTCGAGCACTGCATCTGGGGCGTTTCGAAAGTAAAAGGAAAGTGAAAAACGGAATTGGAAATTTTGTTTAACCCTTTGAGCGTTATGGATGCATATATGCGTCTGGTGAAAGCCCTTGGTGTGGACTAAGGACGCATATATGCGTCTGCCGATTTTGTCGATCACCTACATAGAAGCATTACAATTACTTTTGTATGAGATGAATATAAATGCGTTCCTTAGGAACAGCATGGCAATAACGCTATTTAATTATTTAATCTCGTGCAAAATGATTACTATAACTTATTACTATTTGCTCCTTGAATAGTTAACCCCTTCCGGTAAAATGACGAGTCCGGCTCGTCATTGGTTTTTCATATCATACCGCACAATCACGAGCTACACTCGTCATGCCACTAAAGTTACTGTTGAATATGATAATTTAGTTTCAAATTTCTAGTGTACTGAATTTGGCAACACAGTTGTTTTTTTAAATAAAAATTAAATTGTTATTTCATGCACAGTTTTTCATTATTAAATCGTACCGGAAGGGGTTAATCGATAGAGTTCAGTCTAGGGAAAAAGTATTCCGTCAGTGCTAGCCGCGCACCGTCCGTATACACCACATAGGCCGCGAGAGACCACATAGATCACATGTATTCAGCACTCAAAGGGTTAAGCTGAATCGAGAGGTCGAAAGATCTTCGCTTCGCTTTTGTTCTCAGGCTATGTTGCCGCATCTCGTGCACGTAGTTTCTTGCATCGTCGTTCGGAAGAATATGTCCTGTGTAACTTCACGTCGCGTCGCACGAATACGAGAGGCTGTTTTTACACACCGCGTAATACCGCGAAGTCGTTGGTCCTCGACGCCCGTCGTTCGTTGTTACGTAAACAAGAGTTTCACCCTGCTTTTCACGACTGCTAGGCGGAAAAATGAGGAAACTGTAATTATTCGCTCTTGCGATTCAAGAGGATAGTAAGGCGCACCGGTGGGCGCAGAGGGGGGAGATGGTTCATTGTCGCGAAACGTTCCCACGCGTGTCTGGTGTCTCGTGATATCGCTTCTTAAAGTGCCACGTAACTTATCCGAGTATTACGCGCGAAGATCAACACAGATGGAATGAACAAAAATTTTTCTTATCTTTGCAATTAATAATTGTGATTTTACGAGCGCGGCTTTCGATCACTGCGACAAGTTTTTCCATTCGAGAATTGTCAACGAGCGCTTTTAATATTCGCCTTTTATGCGGAGCCTTTGTTATCTCATGCGTATTGAGAAGAGCTAATTGCAAAAGTACCCGAATTATGCTCAATTCAAATTGCTTAAGTAAAGGACATCTACAAAGGCAAATTATTTTTTATATGTATAGAGATAGAGCGATAAATAGATCTTGGTACCTATAGACATAATTTCAGGGTGTCGCATTTCCCATATCACACAACTCTGACATGTATAATCTTCCTTTGTTTAATGGATAAGTAATTTTGCCAGTGGTACGCCTTACGACTACTTTTTTCCTTTTCACTATTACCTACTCATTGACTCTCGAACAGAACGTTTAATATCTTTCGACATGACGAATGTTATTCTTATGCTGCGAGAATCACGTCGCCCACGAAAGATCCGTCTTACAATTGGGGACGAATGGACGAGCGCGAGATCCAAGGGGCATATTATGTATTATTAGCTCGGTAACGGATTGTTTTCATTATCCGAGCGCTCCCCTGGCGCGCGCGCACAGGTCGACAGTCGCATCGATCAAAAGTCCATGGTGTGACTGCGACACGTCGTACTGACAATGAACGATCGAGCTTCATACGTGGGACCATATGTTGATACGATTGCACGGCGTTCACCTTTACGCTCCTACATTTTCTCACTGTCATTCTCTCTCTGCGGATACATTGCCAATTCTGCCCTTCGTCCTTTCGTTCCTCACGTTTCCTTCTCCTTTACATTTTCCTTGCAACCACGTACATTTTGTAACACGATTATGCGTCGGACGTAAACATCGTATCACCGAATTATTCGTTATCTCTAGTAGACAATAAACGCCTATTCTGAAAAACTCCACAGGTAAGACTTCCGTATAGGACCCTCGTCCGGTCTTAATAAAATTTTACTGATACATAGCATTTACTAAATGCAGTCGAACGCCATAAGTGCGAATTTAAGGAAACGCCTGCTTTCCGAGATATTAAATTTTAAAATCATATAATTAAATCAACAATTTTTGAAATTTTTACGTAAGAGGAAGATTGAAATTCTACAAAATGTCAAGTTAGGCAGGTGCAATGGTTAGGCATGGCACGCGTAATAAAAAGATAATTTAAACTTGAGAGCGTGGTAGGCCTTTGTGGTTAGATCAATCTCCATTTATCACATTTATATTTCAACTTTTTAACATTGAACATCTTTTTTTTGGAGAGGCGACCGCTAATTTTGTCAGAGGAAAAAGTTATTTCTGGAAAAACTTCTTCTGTTAATAACCTTTTAATAAACGACGAGCGGAGCTTAAAACCTTTACAACATTACTCAGGGTGATGACCTTGATAACATACGTGAAGGACATTGAAATCCGAGGTGGCTCCCCATAAGTGAATAATTACCAAAAAAACATAAAATTGTTTTCTATATTTCTTGCTTTTAATATGTATTCTAATGATATTTTGATAAATTAGTATTTATAATCTTGCAAGATATTAATAAAATAAAACATTCCAACAAAACATTTTCGAATTTTAGTCTTTTTTTACGTACAAATTTAAAAAATTAAACGTAATTAAAAATTCAATATCTCAGAAAGCAGGCGTTTCCTTAAATTCGCACTTATGGCGTTCCACTAGATTTAGTAAATGCTACTTACCTGTAAAATTATATTAAGATCGGACAAGGCTCGGATGCGGAAGTTCAGCCATTCCACATATGTGGTTGTAATTTCCAAAGGTAGAATTACTTTCAACCGCGTTTGAAATTACTTTCCAACGATCTTTTCCGCTCGGCCGAACTACTGGCCGCTCCTTCCATTCATTTGATTCGCCCTCCCCCGCCTTCTGCGAGGAACGCGCCATTTACAGAATCCTAGAAACGCGTAACCCAGTTCCCACCGAATTCGCCGGTCAAACTGGGAACATACCGGCTGGTCTGCTCGGTGAATCGAATGTTTGGCCTTACGTCAGGCAATGCTGTCTTGGCACAACCTGCTTAGAAATCGATGCGCCCCCGCCTTTCTGCTACTCCGCCTCGACCGTTCTCCTATGAGTCAACGTAGGTACAACAGAGTGCGGAAGCGGACGGCAAATTCGTGGTTTGCGATTCGGTGTTTGCATTTTGTCTGCCGTGCTCTGCTCTAGGACGATGGAGGACGGAATTGGACGGCTTCGTATAATTACAAGCTTTCGTATTTGATGTTGCGCCTTTCGCTTGCGCACGATTTGCGCTTGGTTAATACGCGAAGGGTAGAGAAGGAGAGAAAGAGCGCCAGAGGAGAGAAACCTGGGCAGTTTCGTGCCACTGGAATTCGGAAGCAGCGCGTATGGACTGTGCAGCAACTTTGCAATACGCTAGCTAATATTCCTTGATAATTCAAGCGGGAATTCGAACAACCGCTTAATTCTAACACAAACACGGGTTAATGAATGGTCTTAATTTCTTAAATTCCAGAAACAACGGGTTCACCGCGGGTTACCGAATTTCAGTCCGCCTATTACTAATTTGTCCTTTCTCTTTGCACACGCGCACTTAAATATATCTGTAATAATTACATTGACCTATGGTTAATCGTCTTACTTGGGTAACAGATGCTTGCTGCTAAGGCAGATAAACGGGTTACTATATTATCATGGTTCTAATCTATGATTGCAACCGCTTTAGAATTATATATTACCATCCTTAAGTCGTTAAAAAAAAATGTTCATTCCGTCTACCTTGAGAAAGAACCGGAAGACGGATACCTACGCGCGTCGAAATCGTCACGGCTCGGTTGATTCAAATACAAATAACGATTCTTACTCGTGTTAGTTCGAGCAACAGAAATTGTGATCGAGCGATCTATTTAGCATTGCTATTGTCACTTCCTCCTTTGGACGGTGCTTCCGATGGAGACAGAATGGCCAATGTTCGAGGATCGCAGAAGACCTCGCGGCGGGATAACGCGGTCATGTCCCCTACGTTGGGTCCTTCAGTTTCGAGGCTCTCTTCTTCCTCCTCGCGGAAGGAGGAACGCATCCTTAGATATGTATCCCTCGATGGTTTATACTCGGCACCATCGTGCGGTGTGTATGAACGCGGCGGATCCGCTCCGTTGTTATATTCAAATCCGGTCGCTACGACGGCCGGTCCGTGATTGTGCGTCGGCGAGTATTCCAATATACCTTGCGAGCGTGGCCCATATTGCAATTCTATTACCGCAGAATCCCACGACCGGCATAAGCAGCTCGGCAGTGCCGATGTGTCCTACCTACTCCGCTTCCACTCCGCTCCGTCGTCCTCTTCCAACGCCTCGAAGCTCTGAGAATTCTCGGGCGTTCGAGGCGCACCTGTTCCTCCACATAGTGCGCGCGCGCGCGGAGGGCACGACAAATTGTTTACGATTAGTGCGATATGATTTTACGACTTGGTGGATAAGCGCGAGTTGCGCGTGTTCGTTCCTGTCTCGTGCACGCGGGCGCTTTCGCGATATTAACGCTCGCCATTTTACCTCGCCTCTCTCGTTTTTCCTTCCGTTTTTCCATCTCCACCACCCGTCTTTCCTTTCCCTTTTCTCGTTTCTTTTACCTCCTCGCAGCTTTCTCTCGTTGCTTTACGCGAGGAGTCTCGCACGCACTCGAGGGATCCGTGGAACTCGGTGGATTAAGTGCTTTACGATTGGATTGCGTTTATGCCCGACAACGGGCGCGCCGGTGTACGCGGTAAGAGATTCGCCAAGGTGATCGAATCGATGGCGAACGATTAAGCTAGGATATTCCGTCTGTACGCGGTTA
Source organism: Tiphia femorata (assembly GCA_944319695.1). NCBI lineage: Eukaryota > Metazoa > Arthropoda > Insecta > Hymenoptera > Tiphiidae > Tiphia > Tiphia femorata. Next base: position 5,555,695 of record OX090903.1, read on the forward strand.
GGCGCGCGCCACGAGAGTCCCTTTAATATGCTCGTGAATCGTTGGCCCGAGTCGACGACGAGAGGTTCTGCGCTGGCGCATTCCTCTATTCGCGGTGTCGGTTCTAGAAGCTTCCGATAAAGGGGAGACAAATCTTAGTTGTTCGCGCGAGGATGAGCGCGGCCGGCAGGTACATCACAGGTGCAGAAATAAAAGCTTCTCGACGCGGCCGAACAGTAGGTACGGAGAACCGAGGCGGATGAATCCGCGGATGAGCGATACTCGTGGAGAAGAAAAATTATTAGATTGCTTGCGAGTGGAAGAATAATCGTTTACAGGAATCGCGTAGGGTTGGAGTTTTCGTATCGAAATTTTGTCGTTCTTCTAGAATCTTGTTACTTTGGTTACACTTAAGCAGAAGTGTTTTGGTAATAAAGGCGCGTACTAATGAAAGACGATTGAGAAATATTCACGAGCCCAGCATCTCGAGCATTCCATTTCGAGCTTCTGTGGGTAGTAAATATTTAAGGATCGTATTAGAGCTCACGCTACAATGCAGATTTTGTTTTTACTATATGTGACTTTTGCAAATTTCTCTACGTGCCAGACGTGCACTCCGATTACCGTATCGATAAATCTAATGAAAGTTATTCTTGCGTCACTTTGATCTTGTTGCTTTGATCGAATTGTAAGCAGAAGTATTTTGGCAATAAAGACGCATACTAATGAAAGACGATTGTGAGATATTCACGAGCACAGCATCTCGAGCATTCCATCTCGAGCTTGGGTGGGTAGTAAATATTTAACGATCGTATTTGAGCTCACGCTACAATGCAGATTTTGTTTTTACTATATGTGACTTTTGCAGATTTCTCTACGTGCCAGACATGCACTCGGATTACCATATCGATAAATTTAATGAAAGTTATTCTCGCGTCACGGATAATCGGGATAAGCGTGAAATTATAGCAGCAACGCTTCATCGAAGCCACGCTAATTACAAGCAGTCTCAACATTTAACGCGCACAATTCTACGATCCGCGAATGGCATCTACACGGTTTTCATCCTTGCAGAGACAGAGCAAGCGGAGTGGAGACCAGGTAACCGAGGCCTCGGGGTGCAATATGACATTTAATTAAGAAACTCGGGCGAACTCGCGGAGTGATATTTGAAGTAATTAAAAATGTATCCGTCGCGGTTCTTTGAGACAAGCCGTTTTCACTGTTGCACAAAGGATCCTCCCGGGGCTAATCTCCAGTACCCTCCTTTCTCCTCTTACCACTGCTTCTCTCCCTTTCTCTCTCTCTCTCTCTCTCTCGTTCTCTGGCATCGCATCCCTCCTCCTATGCCCCATTCTCTTGTCCTCTCCCTCCAACTCCCTATTCTTCTTCTCGTTCCTTTGCTCTTCTCCTCTCCTCCTTTCAGCCCCTTTTCCAACGACCCTTCCCATCCTCGATCTCCTCCTTGTACCGTGCGCTTCTGCCACTCTACTCGGCGCGCGTACGAAATTGCCATAAGCGTGCCGGTGCGTCTGAGGCGCAAGGAGAACGAGGAGGAACGGGGTGGAGGGCGTCGTGGAAAATTCTTTTAATCGTTTGATAATCTTGTTCAAACCTGTCGCCCCGCTCGTTTCAACCCGCCGCCGCCCCCTCGGGCCTGTTGGCTCACTCTGTTTATACGGATTATGAACAGTCTCGGAAAGAGAGAGAAATCGGAGAGAGAGAAGGAGAAACGCGAGGGTTGGAGTGAGAGAAGGAAGTGGTGATAAAGAGAGAAAGAGGAAGTGGTGGAGAGAAGTAAGGATGGGGGTGCAGCAGCGGCGGACGGCAGGCCCTTTGCTCGCGAGGCATCAACCAGATTCCACCTCCTGCAAAATTAAGCGATTCCAGGCCAGCAGCGAGCGAGTCAGCAAGCTGGATGGATGCCTTCGTACGTTCGTGCGTGCGCGCGCGCGCGCGCAGCAATTTCGTCCGCTCGTATCCGCGAACCTTCTCGAGTACCGTGTCTCGTGAAAGATCCCTTTGCTCGACTGGCCCGCGAGGTGATCTCGTCGAGGAGAGAAGGACGAAAGGATATCCGACTGGAATAAAAACAACAATCATCGTGATCGAGATCTAATGCAAAACAATATCTACATTTACACGAATATAAATCGCACGATAATCAACACACAAAAGTCTTCTGAACGGTTTCGAAGACCTCGATCCAAGGTCGTCTAATTACAGCCTCGATTAATTAGACGAGGCTCGAGAAGGCACAATTCTAATATTCTACGAAACTGATGATCTTGTCTCGGATATAATCTCCCGACCATTGACCGACCTTAGAAGAGCCGGTCTCCCGAAAGTGAAACCCAAATGTAGAAAAAGGATTCGGCACGAGCCTTGACCGCTCCTCTGGGTCCCCGGGGCGATTTGAATCTAGGCGCTGGACTCCCACGACAGACAGGCGAAATGGCACGACATTCGAGACCGAAACGATGCCTCGCGGAGATCAGCACGGGTCTGGCTACGCGTGCTCCTACGCTCCTTCCAGGAAATCTTTATCAAAATGTCGCGCACTTTTAGGCATGCATCGTAAGGGCCGGGAGATCGACGCGCTAGCGCACGCGCTTATCTCTTCATCTACCGAGCTACCGTGAGCAGTGATTTTTGTGCCTTGGATAAGAGACCTTCCTCTCTCTTTCTCCTCGCCTTTCTCCTGGCCATCCTTCTCTCTTTCGGCTTTTCTCCTCGCTCCTTACTCATAACACTCGCTCGACCTTCTCTACCCACTCCAACCCTCTCTCCTTCGAACTCTTTCCTCCATCTTCTTTCCTTCACCGCTTGTCCAACTGCGTTTCTGCATACTATCCGGGGCAGGGACACACGCGTGTGTCGCGCGATGTTCGATGGTAGATAGAAGGATGACTCTGCCTTCCGTGGAAGCGAGGACGACGAAGAGGAGGCGGAGGAGGAGGACGACGACGACGACGACGACGCGCGGCCGCGGGGCATAATATGCACGGTACACACCGTCGTCTCATCTGCATAACACCGGCGGACGCAGCCTCGACATGAATATTTACCGGTCATTTATAAAGTCCCGCGCCTCTCTTTATCGGGGGAACGACGAGCTTCTTTGCGCGCGCACAACAGCACTGCGTTCGCTTTCGCGAGCGCGCATTGGGAAGCGGCCAATGACGAGCACAGATGGCTGTTGTTTCACGTTTTCTTCTTGATTTCTGTTAAAAGAGCTGGATTGATTTGGGTTTTTGGAGCTTTCTTTATCGATATTTTCACGGTGTTTATTTTCTGCTCCTTGAGAGCGAATTTTCTTGGTTCAAATATTCTTGGTCGAGCTTCTTCGAGCATTTGCGAACGAGTAACCAAGGTGACAAGATCTTTTAAACTTTGAAGGGTTCCTTTGTTGCTTCTCGATAACCAACGTCATTTTTCTCTCGCCATCGCACAGTGGGCCAGGAGACCGGTGAAACAGGCCAAAATTCATATCTCGTTAAACACGTGTAAATATTTACCAATGACATGTTTATATAAGGTTTTCAGCATCGCCGATTTCATTTATGATGTCAAAATTCAGAAATTTAAAATGGCGGATCCAATATGACGGATGAAAATGCTAAAAGTGCTCCGATTCTGCTGAAATTTGGTATTAGTAGGTTTTCGGGGTCGCCGATTTCGATTCGACGATTATTTCGACTCTGCTGAAGTAAGAATGTTTAAATCTAACATGGAAGATTCAGCATTATTATTATCATTATTATAAATTCGCAAGATTGTTTGTAAACACATGGCTTCGAGGTTGAGTATTTTTTTAATCGAAGAACAATCTGTTATATTCAAATAGTCGTATCATAAAGTCTTCTTTGTCTTGCATATGAGAAGGGTAAATTTACGTTTTTTGCATTCAAGTTCTTCCACAAGCAATACCAATTAACATAAAGAAACAATATTTCAGCATTTAGTGTAGGCAAGTGTATATAAATATATAATATCACACATGTTTGATTTCATGTAAGTTTAAAAAATTGAATTTTGGCCAACCACAGTGGACTTCTGGCCCACTGTGCATCGGCCTCTTTTCTCACACCTACTTCAAGTTCCTTTTCTCAGCTCGATTTTGAAACCCTCTTCGCCGAACTTCAAGCTGCTGTCCCGCGTTCCGCTTTCCTTATTCACCTTTGGGCTCCTCCTCTTCTACCTACGCTCGTTATATTTCGCACGACCCGCGCACACGGGGGACGGTGGACAGGAGGACAGGAGGAAGAGGTGCGTGAGACAAGTCGATTCTCAGAACGGAGGGGACGAGGGTCGTGGTCATTTTCTGTCCTTATTAATTTGCATCGGCTCCCATTCACTTTACATACTTGGCACTTCGCTGCCGAGTTAATACACGAGGATCCACCGAGAGAAGGATGGAGTTAGCTACGAAGTGAATATCTCCCTCTCGAAAAGGAAGCGACTAAGGGGATAATTAACGACTAATCCTAAAGTTGCGTTTTTACCGGGTAAAGAACGAGCGCGTGACCGCAACTTCGGGATCTTATATGGCTGTCACGCGATCGTCGGCGCATGTTGGAAACCGAGGAAAGCCACGCTCTTTTTATTTCACGGTGTAGCTTTTTTTGCCACTCCCTTATACGGATTTACTATCCATTCGCGTAACCGCGCGGTTTCTTTCTCCGAAGATCGTCGTACGAGGTAAGCTACGAGGTCGTCGAGAATTCAGGATTTTCGTGGATCCAATCATCTACACGATCCTTCCATCGCATCGACTAAAACTAGAGTTTGAAAAGGAGAAAAAAATCGAAGCGATATTTATTTCATCACCTGGCTATTTTTACGCTTTTCTCGTAGAGAAATTTGCGTTAATTCGCGTAGCCATACCACGATTCCTTTCTCCGATACTTTAGTACGAGACAAACTTCGGAAGTTCTTGAAAATCCAAAGTGCTCGTCAATTAGCGCGAAGAGCTATCGACGCCGGGTTCACCGATCGACAGCCGATCGAAGCGTAGGATCCGATAGTGGCGAGGTGGCTGCTGGTCGTCGAAACGCACGCTTCGCCTGCGAGAGGAAGAAAATTACGCGCTGGCAAAAGTGGGAGAAGTTGTGTCCGGTTGGAGGTAACTAATTTAATAAAACCGTGACTCGGTCGTTGGGCGAGTCGGGCACCCAGGCGAGACGAGGAGGGAGGAAGAGAAGAAAGAAGAACAGGAGGGAAAGAGACACGATGAGAGTCTCGCATCGGGGAAGGAAGAGGTGGTAGTAGAGAGGGGATGAGAAGGGTTGGAGGAGAGACGGGTGGTAGTGGTACGAAGGGAAGAATTTTTCATATGCTTACTTGCACAGAAATAATGAGCTTGTCCATAAATAAAGAATAGAAGCCGCTCGCGGCGAATGGGTAATGAAGTCTCTCGTGGATAATTGTTATCGTTGGAAAACGTTGCCAGCGTTGCGTTTTCCACCGCGATGAAATGATGTAGATGTCGAGAGGGAGGGCGGTGAGAGAGGGAGGGGCAAATAAAACAGCGCGACTCGTACGCAGACAAGCGTTTTCAACGGTTCCACCTACACCGAGCTACACATACACCGACTGTCCTAACAAACGGCCGCCACCGGTGTGCCTCTCCTTTTTCCCCTTTCACCGTGCGGCGAACGTGGCTGCACTTTCCGCACGCTTTTCCACAAGAGTCCGGACGCTCCCCTCGCGTGCGCGGCTTGAAGGAAAATTAATATCGCGTTATACCGGCCCACGTACGCTCGCTGCGGCTAGATCCCGTTACGCCGTGCACGCGTGCGTTCCGAAAGGAACGGCGAAATCGTCCGGTTGACGCGCACTAACCCGCTCGCGTAAAATTTGTGCAAATGGCCGGCGCGCGTGAGTCTTCGTTCTACACACGCTCCGAACCCGCCAGATTATGTACGGGGAAAGTGTAGATTTTTCGATTCGGTTGCTTTTTCCGCGACCTAGTTCCCCTTGTACGGGGGGTAAGGAGAAAAGGTAACGAGTTTGCGCGAGCGGATTCATCCGTTTCTTTTGAGTTTCTAAAACGTACCTAGATGGAGATTCGACGTGGAACCATTGAGCATAGGAATTGCCTATTTTAACCGTGCGCGTACGCGTAAGAGCCCAAATCAGGGCTGCAATCCCGGATAAATGGAGGAACATCGAATCAAAACTGAAATTCTCTACTACCTATGATCCTTTCGTAATCCGTACTTTACCCTGCTCTCGATTCTCTTCTTATTCCTTTCACCCTTCCTTCTTAGCTTCGTACACTGAAAATAAAATAAAATTGAATAAAGAAATGTAATTGATTCAATTACATGTCGACATCACGGGCGACCACTAATATATGTATACAATCAATTTAATAATATTTGTAATTGATTTGAATTGTAATATATTTAATTGCCAGAATAATATATCATCTTTGAACGAATTGCACAAAACGTTGAATTGATACATATCGAATTGTAATGCAATTGCTATGAATGATTGAAATAATATCGTATAGTATTTTTTCAATGCTAATTTCTATTCGATGTAACCGTGCGGACGTTCTCTTCCAATAGAGATTAGCATTGAAACAATACTATACGATATTATTTCAATCATTCATAGCAATTGCATTACAATTCGATATGTATTAATTCAACGTTTTGTGCAATTCGTTCAAAGATGATATATTATTCTGGCAATTAAATATATTACAATTCAAATCAATTACAATATTATTAAATTGATTGTATATGTATATTAGTAGTCTCCCGTGATGTCGACATGTAATTGAATCAATTACCTTTTTTTTGATTCAGTTTTATTTTATTTTCAGTGTACAATAATGTAAAAAATTTAATCCGTACTTAATATACAAAATTCAATTATTACAACGACTAATATGTTTCAACGAATAAGAATGCGCATTTGAATCAATCCTACTAAAATTGACCGTATCGTATAATTGTGTTAATTATTTCATCCAATTGAATTAATAGAACAAATAGTTGTACAGACTGAATTATTTCAATTACATTACACTACACATTTTAATAACATATGGTATCAAAATAATAATTTATTTGTTTGAAGAGATTGCATATAAAATTCACACCATTAAGGATCAATAATATGATCATGCTATTGAATGAAAAGCCTCGATTATTAAAACAAGAATATGGCGCTTATGTTTCAATATCATTCTTTTTGAATCAATAAGATTTATTCCAATTACACCGATGTTACTGATACAATAACATTTTTTTTTCCGTGTAGCCTAAATAAACGTGATCCATGGCAGCGCTTTAAGCCTAAATCGTTTACGAAATCCCACAGAACTGTTTTCCCAAGAGAGAACAACTTCGTAGTCCCCGAATCAATTAAATCCACGTAGATTCGTGGCGCGGTCATTAAAACGTATCGCACGAGGTAGGTACATTGATTTTTCATTGGAAAAAGCAAGGCAGGTCGAATTTTTCCCAGCACCTCTGGCGGTCCTTTCGTCTCGGCATCGCAACGCGCGTCCCCGGGGTCCTGCGGAAAACGTATCGCCGACTATCTGCGCACATATCGCGTTATAAGGGCGCCGCGCGGCGGCACGTAGGAAGCTTTTTAATTAAACGTGGCCCGGTGCACGGTGGGGGTTGGGGCTGCGCGCTTCTGGCCGGGCTCAGCCCTCTCTCTTCCTCTCTCACTCTTACCGTGTCCCTCTCTCTCCATCCTCGAGTTCAAAGTCGAGCCTTGGGAAGTCAATATCAAATACCTCGGAGCTAGACGGAGTGGCTGCCGCGCTCACAGTAAGCACGAGCCGGTAGCTGCAGAGACAACCCCCGATAGGATCTAACAACGTGAATCTCTCCACTCCTACGCTTTCTCTCCCTCTCTCCTCTTCTTCTCACTCTTTCACCTTCCTTCTTCTCTCTTTCTACCCGATCGGCAGCACCTCTTCGTCGTACTGGCCTCCTCACCCTCTTAACACCACCCTCCTCCGCTTTCTCTTCTTCTCATCCTTTCTCTCATTCACTTCACTCTCCTTCTCTCACGCTCCATCTGGTTTAATCTACCTCTTTCTCGTTCTCTCTTCACGGTTTAAGCCAGTCCTTCCCTACCTCTCTTCGTCCTACCAACCATTTTTCCTTGGTGCCGATGTGCTTCGTCTCCTACAAGAGAAGGCACCGCGCGAGCTTTCGTCGAATGTCCGTCGATAGGTGAAAGGAAAGAGAGGGACAGAGAAGGGAAGAAGGGAGGGAGAAGCAAGGAGATGGACAGCGGGATTGGTAGATGAACGGATAGATAGGAGAATAGAGATAAACGGACAAGTGGAAGGAAAAACAAAGAGAAAAGAGAGACACCTGTGTGAGACAGGGAGAGAGAAGAGAAAGGAATGATTATTCGATCTAGTCCCTCCTTCTTTTCGTTTCCAGAGACGTATAAATCGAGGAGGCACCGGAAGGGGGAACATTCGCGTCGCTATTTCAGTGACCTCGTGCCGACCCTTTCGAAGAAGGGCACGCCGATAATGGTTATGACCCTCGAACACGATTCTCAGGTCGCGTTGTCCTCGCCGGCGCAGTTATCGTCACGTGAGCGTGAGTCGTGGAAATCGTTAGTTTCTTTTCCTCCTGAAACACGTGTGGAATCCGTAAGATCGCACGAAATCTTGTTCGGTAATGCTCGCTTGGTCGTTTACTCGCAGAGGAACCCGATCGAAGGTGCCCGATTGGAAAAGAAATTCGTTCGTGAGATACTTACAAGGGTTTCGCGTTTGGCGATCGCGTTACTCGCGGGTTGTCTTACGATACTTATCCGAAGACCTTAAAAGTGTCAATTAAATGTTTCGGCCGGCCCAATGGCGAGCGTGCACCTCGACTCCTTTCTATTCTTTCGGTCGTGAAGAGAGCGAACAAAGTGTAAAGCGAGGGTAAGGTGCAACGTACACGTACTACTTTATTCGGCTCGTCCGGGCGTGCACGTAAACGCGCGGACAGGCGAGCAAACGTACAGTGCTCAGCCCTGGGTGCAGATGGACGGGCGGGCCGACACGGTAGAAGGACGGGTCACGCGACCAAGGAGACATTTTACCGTAATTGGGCGCGACAAAGAAGCATACCTCCCTACGGTGTACTTTACTATTTAATTGGGCCGTCTTCGGAAGAGACGCTTGCGACGCGAACGGTCCCCACGATAACTGGAGAATCCGTGGAGAGTCGCGAGGTACCAGAGAACCATCGTCTTCTCCGTGGGCCCTTCTGTCCGTGTAAACGCGCATTTTCACGATCCTATCGATCGCCAGGCGAGAAGGGACTCCCCGAGGTGTCTCGTAGAACCGCATATTCGCGCACACGTAAAATCAAACGTAGAGGTACGAACAGTGAGAAATTATTTTTGTCGAATATCCAATTAGGTCACGGAGAGGGTAGCAAATGGATGTAGGGATTGGTTTGGGCAGAACTTCCGTATCCGACCCTTGTCCGATGTTTATAAAATTGTAGAGGTAAGTAGCATTTACTAAATCTAATCGAATGCCATAAGTGCGAATTTAAGGAAACGCCTGCTTTCCGAGATATTGAATTTTTAATTACGTTTAATTTTTTAGATTTTTACGTAAAAAAAGACTGAAATTCAAAAATGTTTTGCTGAAATGTTTGATTTTATTAATATCTTGCAAGATTATAGATACTAATTTATCAAAACATCATTAGAATACATATTAAAAAGAAGAAATATAGCAAACAATTTTATGTTTTTTTCGGTAATTATTCACTTATGAGGAGCCACTTCGGATTTTTATGTCTTTCACATATGTTATCAAGGTCATCACCCTGAGTAAAGTGAAGGTTTTAAGCTCCGCTCGTCATTTATTAAAAAGTTATTAACAGACAAAGTTTTTCCAGAAATAACTTTTTCCTCTGACAAAATTGGCGGTCTCCTCTCCAAAAAAAGATATTCAATGTTAAAGTTGAAATATAAATGTGATAAATGGAGATTGATCTAACCAGAAATGCCTACCACGCTCTCAAGTTTAAATTATTTTTTTATTACGCGTGCCGTGCCTAACCATTGCACCTGTCTAACCTGACATTTTGTGGAATCTCGGTCTTTCTCTTACGTAAAAATTTCAAGAATTGTTGATTTAATCACGTAATTTTAAAATTTAATATCTCGGAAACCAGGCGTTTCTTTAAATTCGCACTTATGGCGTTGGACTGCATTTAGTAAGTGCTACGTACCAGTAAAATTTTATTAAGATCGGACGCGGGTCGTATACGGAAGTCTTACCTTGATTTGTCATGTCCCCGCCCCCAAGAGTTCAATTAAAACGATCAAAGGAACGTAGAATCGATATTTAATTAAGCAACGGTCGTTCGATTACGGTCTACGGAAGAAACGTTACCGACGCGTATCGAAATCGTGTTACCCGACGCCCAGCCGCCACTGGCGACAACGGTCACGGAAATACGAGAATACAAAGGTGAGAGGAGAGTTGGCGAACGGAGCATCGAAATAAATCGCAATGATCTTCGGTCGCGCGGTTTCATGCGCGTGTATCCTTGTAATTGGCTCTCCGCGAGAGCAGATCGAAGGTGGAGAACGAGGAGAACGGAGAAAAGAGCGAAAAGAGGGAGGAAACAAGAGAGGGAGAGAGGAACCTACGGAGCAACCGATGATTGTCGCCAACCACTCGATATACATCACTCGAAGCGAACTGGAACGGAGGGTGCGAGAACGAAAGAAGAAGAGAGAAGAGTGTTGGCTTGTAAGAGACGCGAACGCCGAAGGGCACGCAACGGCATGCTCCTTCTCTCTCGGATGGGTCCAGAAGGATGTTCTTTTAGCGGCGCTAAAAGGGCCCCGAGGACATGAAAACGTGCGAGGCGAGGTGAAGATAGCGCTGACAAGCGGCCACCGGGAGCCCTCGCGTGCAACGACGGATCCACGCTGCCTTCGCTCTCTCCTTCTTCTGCTTCTTTCTCTTACCTCATTTCGCACCTTCTCCAAGACTCTTCCTTTAATCTTCCACCGCCCTCTTCTCCTTACATTCGCGAGATCAAAACTAAAGGATAGACGAGATCCTGTACCGATGCGTCCTCGCCTCGACTAACCGTCGCTAATTCGGTCCACATCGATACCCTCCGATGTTTTTTCTCATTTGGTAAAATGGAAAGGCGAGGAAGTGAAAATGATACGTGTAACGGTGAGAACGAAGGGTTCGCAGGATTAACTTTCATCCAAGTGCATTTCGTGCGATAATACGATCGTCCAAATTTCCGTAGGGTCACGGCAAATTTCACCTTTCTCTTTAACTCTGTCGGAGTTACCTGAAGAGCTTTTAGGCGTTTAGAATAAAACTGATTGTAACACTGATATTCTCAGACACAGTCTCGATCAGAGTACAAGTATAAAACGAAGAGAAGCAACATTCTCTATAATCTATCGCATTGCATCAGCACCTTTCTTCATCATCGTCGATTCGATTTTTCATTCTCCCTCGTCTTTTTCTCTTACCCTTTTCTCTCACTTTCAACTACGCGACAACGACATCGCGCTACCATGTAAGTAGGTAGCCCGACGAGGACGACGTGCCTGCAATGCGCCTAGGCTTTGCGGTGTCGCGCGCTAGTGCGGTAAAAAGGCGTGCGGAGGGACTTTCAATTGAATTTATTCGACTAACGAGTGTAGATTCCCGCAACGCGGCCGGGTATGGCCTGGACAAATGGCGAGGCGCACCGGCTACGATCGCCAGAAGGAGAGAATTCCGTTAGGTGGAGGAAAGGTAAGGGTGAGAGGAGTGGACCAGAAGAAAGGAGGTGAGGAGGGCCGCGGGCGACATCGAGCCGCAAGTGCGGCGTTTCGCCTCTCGCATGCGGAAGAAGGGGGCCGTACGAAAGTTCACGGGATCGTACGTACCGTCCCGGAGTCGTTCTGCTTCGCGGGCGATCGCGCGTAAATCTACTGGGAGGGGAGTCGAGGCGTAGACCGGAAGGTGGATGGCTTTGAATCGTGCGCGATGTTTCCCCCCTTTTCTTTCCTTTCCGACGTCGAGAAGTGAGCTTGGGGCGTAGAGGTACGATACGCGAGGTCACTGGCTCGCGGGGAATTAGAATTAGATTTTACGGAGGACGTTGGAAAGCCGTGCGAAACGTTCTCACCTCGTACAATTTCACTCGATTAAAATAGTCGTAATACTAATGATCACGAAGAATATCACCCGAGATCGATCCAGGTTTGCTTAACCCTTTGACTGAACTCTGTTGATTAACTATTCAAGGCGCAAATGGTAATAAGTTACAGTAATCCTTTTGCACGAGATTAAATAATTAAAGAGCGTTATTTTTGAGTATGAATTATTTATTATAGACATTAAAATTTACAATAAACTAGAATTTGGCCAAGAAACTAGAAAACTAAATTTATAAGGAGTGCACTCGAATTCATATTACATAAAAGTAATTGTAATACTTTTATGTAGGTGATCGAAAAAATCGACAAACGTATATATGCGTCTTCATTCCATACCGATAACATAGAATAAACGCATAAATGCGTCCTTAGTCCACATCGATGACTTTCGCCAGACGCATATATGCGTCCATGTGGCTCAAAGGGTTAAAATCATTCTTGAAGGACTTTTCCTGTCCGGAAATACCATCGAAGACAGTTCACTGCGTTTTTCTTACAGTCAAAGTGTCGTGAATCCTTCGGTCGAAATGCCAAAGGTTCGAAATCCTCGCCTCGTAAATGTTCCACTTCGCACGAAAAACAATGGAGGTCCTTTCGATCCAATCGTTCCGACGCTCTCCTTCGCTTGACCTCTTCTCGCACTTTCATCCACACCCGCGTCCACCCTGCGGGGCCCGACGAGAGAGGTCCCGCACTTCGGCGAGATTCACGAATCCAGGAAGTGTGTTTAACCCGACGATGTCGTCCTCTCGTCCCCGCGCGATGCATCGCGCGCGCACTCGACTCGCGCGAGCAGGCGATGCATCGCGTCGTCGCAGTGGAAACGCGCGCGAGAAGCGGCGAACGAAACGGAATCTAATCTGATGGTGCACCGGGGCCCACCTAATGGGCAAGCCGTGTCGAGACACGCACCACCTTCGGGGCATCTCTCGTCGCGGGGGGTGCGAGGGAGAGTCCGAGGGGAGGAGGACACCCTCCGTGGACTTCACCGTGGAAGGCTAAAGTCGTGTTCACCCTGTGTTCCCGATGACGATATCACGGTGACGCAATCGGCCGCAACGCGCCGGTAATGCACCGGAAGGTAGAAGAGGGCAACTCACGGGAGGCGGAAAGTTCGACGCACGGTGCGCTTCGTGTTTTTTCCTCCAAGTTCTTTCTTCCAGGGAGACGTGGATGCACGCAGGTGATATCCGCGTGCCGGTACTGATACAGTCGCTGAAAATTTGTTACTTCGAACAAACTGAAATAAGGTCAATGTTCCAGTTTCTACTCACTATGAATTATTCTTCTTAACATTGATATTCGATTGATAAAATAAGTTACGGAAAGATTAATTATTAATTATTTAGATAATCCGGCATAAGTTGCATAGGCTCGTTGCTCGCTAGGTAAGAGCTCGTTGTTAAAAATAAATTTCATAATCCGAGCAGTCGTTGTAGTCTTAAACGAATTGAAATAGGGACACTCGACCTTATTGATATCGATAAACCGAAACTGAATCTGTTACACTTGTATGCGCAGAAATAGGGACACGTTGTGAGTAGATGTACGAACACCGCGATTTTTGCCGAGTAGAAATACGTTCATTTCTTGCATTGCATTTAATTATCAATTATTCATAATAAAAGTCTTTAAAATGATATTTTTTTAATTTTATATGTAGCACGACCCCTGACGCGATAAGCGACCAATTTGTTCGCTAATTGTTACTTAAAATAATAGTTTAAACTACTGTTTTTAGTATCATTCGTCTTAAATGAGTAGAAATAGGGACATTGACCTTACACGTTGAGAAAATCTACCTTGAAAGTGACAATTGAGCTTAGATATAATTGCAAGAGACGGGCGTATATTACAAATTTGTTTGGAAAAGATTCTTCCTGAAGTGTGGACCAATAGAATGCAGATAACAAGACCCATTCCTGACATTTATTTTCCTATAAATTTCATGAAATGTAACATACGCGCATCCTCTATAACCTCGTTCAATTCTCGTATTCCACTTCAATCGGGATAAGAGAAATCTCTCAAGGGGGGATAAGCAGGAAAGGCAATATCGAAATGATATAATCGTGCTTCAAATACGGAAGTTAGCCTAGTTCTCTCTCGAGAGAGATTTTCGAGAGGTTCGTAAGTCGTCGCACTTTCAGACTTTTTTTAAAAATCGTTTCTTATCGACGAGGGCACGGAGAGGGGTTAGAGAGGGTGAGCGGAACGATCGTGGATCGGTACGGATACTGCGTATCGCAATCCCTGAAAGCCCGTATATACCTCCGGTGTGCCGGTCCTTTGTGCGACGACAAAAGTGGAAACCGATACCGGCGAGCCTTTCGCTTCCGGTTCGTGGCTCGCCGGCTCCGCTCGCGGGAGGCGATAAGAAAAGCTCGCTGGAAGGCATCAAGCGCGACCAACAAAAGCTCGCCGATAAGATTAAGTGTGGTCGAGAGAGAGAGAGAGAGAGAGAGAGAGAGAGAGAGAGAGAGAGAGAGAGAGAGAGAGAGAGAGAGTGAGAGGACTCGGAGAGAGGACAGACTACGTAGGAGGACGAGTAAGAGGACGAGAAGAAGGAGGCAGGTACTTCGTTCTTCCTCCCTCGCTCTTTTCGCGTTCCTCCTCGTTGAGAACGACTTCCACGTCCGAGGAAGTTCGTGGCCGCCGTGATTCGTCGTCGGTGATTGCGATTACGTAATCGGAACGATCGCGGCGCGGTTCGCCAAGAGGCCATCCTCCCAAGTTCTTTCCTACCGCCCTTCTCTCTCTCTCTCTCCTTCCTCTCTTCCTTCCATTCGTGTCTAGGTAAGGAAGTCACGTGGGAGCTCGTGATTATGAGAAAAACGCGAGCATGCAACGTAGCGAGGAAGGGACCGGCTGACCGTTGTCTAATATCAGGAAAATCATTACGGAACTAATAAAGCCGGTGAAGGTAGTTCGTTAAAAGAGGGGAAAATGTTGAAGTATTATGATTCTCATCCTGCCGCCTTACCTCGTGCAGGTGTAATGCGTAATGTGGCTCGTGGGTTGCGTCGTTTGCATAGCTTTGCATGCTGGGTTCGTCGCGGAAACCATAGGAGATAATGACTCATGGTATCAACGTTAGACGGCAATTAGGCGTTTATTTTCCTAAACGCGCTCGTTAGGCTGAATCCGCGCGCCCGTCGACCCGTGGGTAGTTATTGATTAACGAGGACGTCAGTGCCATTAGATTTGTCGGTTGCGATATGTCGATCGTTGCGTTTCCGTGTTGCGTAGTTGCGGTTCGTTCGTGGGATTTTTAGGATAAGGTTGAGACAAGTGTCAGTCGCGAGACAGATAAGTGTATTCATTCGTGTCACGACGTCTGTGCGTTATACGCAGAGTCCAGTTGCTCTGATTAATTGTCAATCTGAAATTCGAAAAAAAACGTAATTAACCTTATAATGCACTCGGATGTTAATTGAATCAGTCGATAGTAATATAAGACCTTTCCAAAATTTTTCTTGTATCGTCGTCTTATGAGAAATTACGCTTTTTAATCGACCCTTCAGAAATTTTGTTATTATCTAAGATTTTACATAACAGAAATATTCGCATTAAAAATTTGAATTAAATTTCCAGAAGAATTCTATATACAAGCACATCGTACATAATTGCCTTATTTTTTCTACACAGAAACTTACTTCAACAATTTTCAGAACCAAGTATATTTAGTACGATGTGGTTTATACATATAGTAGGTCCGATGTACGAAACCCGTTGCGAATTCTTGCTCTAGAATTTCAAAAAAAAGAATCTCTTCGAGTCCGAAAAATCTGTTGACAATTTTTTCACGATCTCTTCGAAGCTTTCGTAAGCACCATCAAACTCATTGAAGTTATTAAATCGTTACGAGAGCGCCCCTCGCCTGGGTACGCACGACTCCCGGGTACGGACGACGCGTTGAATTATCGAGGAGGAGGAGGAAGAGGTGCGGGGAGAAGAAGGGTGCGCCTCTGGTCGTAGTGGCTCGGCGCGAAATTTATTCGACTACACGTAATGTACACGCCTCGGCGGGGCATTAATGTATCTCCCGCGAAATCGGTGTCCTCGGAATCGTGCGACACGCACTCGATGCTGTTGCGACCTTTTCCTCTCTTTTCTTTTTTCACCGTCTACCTCCTCCATTCCTCCTCTCAGCCGTCTCATTCTCTTTCTCGTTTGTTCCTTCTCTCGCTTCCGCGCTGCGCTCAGAGCATACCGGTTCGGCGTGGTTTCGCACTCGGTGCGATCGACATCTGTGCCATGGATCTCTCTGACGGCCACGTGGGACCCAAGAAGACGCTCCTACGCGGATCGTTACGCCACGGCGAACCACTCGAGAGATTCTAGTCCTCCACCCTTATCTCTCTTCGAGGATCGTTTACTCGCTCGAGGGGGTGAGAGCCAGAAGGGACGATGATAATCGTTTCCTCAGATTGCCAAACTTTCACGGTATCCTACGAAGATACTGTTCGCTTTCTCGATTGGATATGAGTAATAAGTCGATTGGGAGTAGCAGCAATTTTTTTTCTCGGTGGAATTCCGTTTAGCCACGCGAAGTAAATGGAAACGAGAAGAAATAGAGTAAGGTGAGTTGGGGTAAGTGCGCCGTCCAGACGAAATTTTCTACAGTATGATTTTTTCTATTATTTATTTTTTTTAAATGACCTTATGCATCTATAAAGTACAGTTGAAAGTCACTTTGCCAAAGTTTCCATTTTGCATACAAATTTTGAAGTTCGTAGAAGGAGAGTAAACGCAAATTTCGAATTTTCGTGTATGCACTTGCCCCAGCTTACTATATATAGTCATTTAAAAAAATAAAAAATAAATAATAGAAAGAACCATACTTAAGAAAATTTCGTCTCGACGGTGCACTTACCCCGAGGCTGTACCTACCCCAACTCACCTTATCTCGAAAAACTACTGAAGCGTCGAATCGATGTAAATTCAGCTCGATGAAATCATTAGGATCGAATGAAAACTCACCGTGGTAGAATCCTTCTCCGCTGTTTGTCCTGCACTCTCTCGTACCACCTGCTCGTCGTTCTTCTTTGCCTCGTACTCCACCAGGTCCGATCCCGGTTCGGCGATCGTCCTGAAACACGCAACGCGAAAAAGGGATCTCGTCAGAGTCGAAAAAAAAACTGTCGTGTCGTCCTGGCGCGCTCATTAAATCAAATGATTCGATGGATTTGCGTGCGCCCGTGGTTCAATCCTGGTGGACGACGCACCACCGTGTCCCTTCTCGTCACGCTTCCTACTACGGTTGGGGCGGTGGTGGTATCCTTCCACCGCGTCACACACCTGGTATACCCACGGATGAAAGGAACTCGGTAATAAAGTCGCGTCTCGTTATACGTGAAGGACGATGATACGTTGGTTGGGGCGCGGTGCGAATGAGGGTGAGGCGAGAGAAAAGAAGGAAGAGAGGAAGGATGGAGAGCTGGCGCGAAGCAACGTACGCAGAAGACAAGAGAGAGAGAGAGAACAAATGGGAGGAGATGGTGGAGAAGTGAGAGGTGGACGAAAGAGGTGGAGAAGGTAAGCCGGACTACCTGGCAGGAGGAGGCGAGACGAGGCGAGGCGCCGTGCAATTACCAAGTTGCATAATTGCCCCGTGGTAACAGAGTAAAAAAGTAAATCACCCGTCGCCGATTCTCTCCCCGCCACTGTTGCGCGGGGGTAATATTACTTTATTAACAAAATGGGATAATGCCACGGTGTGTGACAAATTGGGAGCAACGCACGCTCGCGCAGGCCGGAAAAGCGATGCATATTCATGAATATCCGTGGAGGGTGGGGACGCGTCGGTGGGACCTTCTGCGCGCCGGTGCATCCAAGATGACGCGTGTGCGTGCGCGTGTGCGCGCGCGTGCAGGAGTGTTCGCACGTAATGCTCCGTTCACAAGACGACGATGAGAAGGACGTCGCTGAGTGGTCGGTATCGTGAATCTAACTGAATGAAATTAAAAGCTTTCATGAGTTTTTTAAAGATTCAACTGCGGCATTGCATCGTGTAGCAGTGTAATAGTAGTCTCACGGTACGGAATGCTTTTCTCAATGCAAAAATATAAATTGAAATGTTATTCGAAAATAATGAGGAACACGCAGTGGTAAAAAAATTATAATTATTAATATAGAGAGAGACGATCTAGGCTATTTTAGGATATAAAGAATTTTTTAAATATTTCTTCTATTTTGTCGAACAATTGTTTAGGGTTACTTTTTTAAAGGCCTTCTTACGTCACGTAGATAGCAAGAATTTGGTTGTAACTTTCAGTATTGTCGTGAGTCGTATTCTTTTCGCACATTCTGCATTCTAATTAATTAATGTATAATGCGCAAAGTTGAAGCTGAAAAAGAAGCGAAGGATAAAGGATAGAGAAGTAGGATGGGGTGATGATCTTTTGATTAGAGGACAAGAGGTGAAGAGAAAGAAGAATTATGGGTGAATTTAAGGGGAGAATTGCGGTGCGTTTTTTTTTTACCAATTGCCTACCCATTTCTCGACTACTCGTGATTGGTTAAAAACACTTTAAATGAAGTCCGACGTAACGATTCGACGTAATTGTGAAATGCAGGATGAGAAAGCGAGTATGAGAAATTCTGCGAACAGTTCAAAGCGCCCTTGCAGATTCTATTCCACGCCCTTCATACATTTTTATTTACGATCGTGGGAGAGTATCGCGTTAGCTTGGATTCAGAAAATATTAATTAAAATGTAATACCGCGTGTCGTGCAATGTATTCGTAAAAATTACTTTCAGCATGAAATGGGCGTAAATAAAAATTACCCGATATATCCTACGAATATCATTTCACAACCGCGATGCCGTAAATAATACGGACTTCCACAGAGACGTTAACTTATGCACAGAATTATCTTAAATTCACAGTGGAGAGTGTAACAACATTATGGGAAAATGAAATACTAATTTGCCGTCGATAACATCGGCAGTGAATTCTCATCGCGTCAAACAAACACACCCATAACATTTCCACCTTCGTTCTGACAAACATCAATAAACACCTTCCTCTCTCTACTCCGGGCCCATTGATTGCTCCATCAAAAATCCTAGGCAATAATTGCTCCCCCTATCGATAGCGAGTACTCGTTCCGCGCTGGCTGCGCCCCTCGTGGCAAGGATAATCCATTCTCGTAATTGAATAATGTATTAGTTTATTCCGCAACACCTGGGTCGTCTTAGATTTCAAAAGAAAAGTACGAACGTATAGCCGGGACCGGTGAACGTACCCACGTGCCGGTGCCGCGGTGAGAAACGATCGAACCTCTCGAGATAACCGCGACAGAGGAGAGAAGGACGACGAGGATGAGAACGAAGAGGACGAAAGGAGAGGAGGACGAGGACAAAGAGGACGAACAGGACGACGAAGAGGATCCCGCACGCTCCTTTGTCCTGTAGGTCGTGTTTCTCCCGAGATTCTTTTTCTTTACGACGTACGCGGCACCACCATCACCTTCGTGAGGTTCACCGTGCTGAACGTCGCGCCGTCGTTTACGTCCTCCTCGTCTCTGGTGTCTCCACGGTCGTCGACGACGACGACGACGACGCATTAGAAAGGTTGTCCGTTTCTAAGCTCGCAGCCGTGACTGTCGCGCGGTCAGGCTGTATCGATGTGGCGTGGGACAATTAAAAGAATTCGCGCCGCGCCGAGAGCGAATATCCGCGAGTTTATGGCATACCCACACGTAAGGAGTCGCGCGATAAGTCCAGGTGAAAATGCCGCGCGTCCCGCCGATATAACCGTTGCAAATGGTACTTTGGCAAATGCGGATCACCCACGCTCCGTCGTCTTTCAATCGTCCAACGTTCACCGATGTCGAAGGATTTCCAGTCTCGTTCCGCGATTCTTCTTTCCTTTCAGGTCTTTTTTTTTTCTCGCACGAAGGACTTTGTCGGATGCGAGAAACGTCGCGGTTCGTAATTCTACGAGGGATTCTACCTGTGCAAGTTGGTTCGCCGTGAGAGGATTTACGCGACACAGATGGACGTGGCAAAGCATGCAGGGCTCGCCTTCTGGTCGGACGAAACGACAATAATCGATGAAAAAGTGTGAGTGCACGGGACCAGAAAGTGAGAACCACAAGTGGAGGTCAGTCGGTACATGTTGTTATTACGATCTCGAGACATGTTATCCTGGTTTAGTGTTCGTTGATTTTTAATCTCTGCTTTGTAAATTTCGTCACGCATTGTCGATATATGTAACTGATAGAGTCATAATTTTTCAAGCGTTTATCCCCGAAAGGCGTCGTGCAACGTAATCATATTTCAATTTCTTACACGGTTGTTGTATATAGAGTCGTACGAACTCGTTCTCGATAATAACTTCATTCTTTGTTTACGACTTACAATCCCTCTAGGAGAATACGCGATACGATCATTGGTGACCTTTGAGTCTCGTATATCATAAACGAATTTCCGTGACCTTATCGATAGGATAAAAGCAGTGCGCCGCGACCTGCGCGAACGTGACGTCAACCGCGTGACCCACCGACGTTCGCGTTGACCGAGCCAAAAAAGTCAATTAGAATTCTCGCTTTTATTTAATTCCTCCGATTCCACTTGTCCATGCGAAGTGGGAGATTACCAGCCATAATTTAACTCGGCTATTATTGCCGGCGTTAGTTATAAATACAGCCGGTTAAGCTGTCTCGAGGCGAGTGCAAATCTCGCGTGGGTGACGCCGTTAAATCGATACGTTACTGCGCCGATAAGATTGGTCGAGGTGAAATCCACTTGGAAATCAATTGTCGGACAATTAAGAAAATCTCGCATGCGCACCAGGAGACCGAGCATGGCACAATGCGCACACCTTGAGGTTCCTCCCTTCTCGTATTTATAGTTCCTATTGGCCTTCTCGGCCATAGCAGTTTGTTTATTTGTTCTAAAGCACGTGACCGTCTTTGTAAGCGTTGTCTTGCTGTTCTTTTCTATTTCAACGTAATCTTTTGAATCACTGTGGAAAATTTTGTTTTGGAAAGTTCTCATTGGGTATCGATAGACGGCTACGGTTGAAAGACACGAAAATGCAAATTCAAATACCAGAGTAGGTTAATACCAGAATTATCACCTAGAATTATTACTTATATCTTTGGAACCAGGAGCCGCTCGCTTTAAAGCTGCATATCACTGTATTCAGAATTACAAAATCTTTCGATTGGTACAGGTTTCGTTGAAATTTTTTCTACATATTTTAGATAGGATAATTACCTATGGGCGCTAGGCATTAGTCTTTAAGCCTATAATGGCTCGTACCCTTTTTTTTCAACTAAAGATAAATCTTAGTCAAAACTAGTGCCCTCTATTACACGTGTATTTATTTCACGAACTCTTTAAAAATTATGAGAAAATTTTTTGTCTAGAAAATATAAAAAAAGTGTCGTAGACATACAAGAAATATCTACATATGCAAATACATACAATTTGGCACAAGATGTAAGATGCTGTGATAAAAATTTCTTATAGTTACTCGTGTACACGTGTATCTACGGATATCCGTGTTAGATATAACGTGTAACACGGTAACACGTGTCACGTGTACCCGTGTATTTTAAAACACGGTTTTGACCGGGAGCTCTAGTCAAAACTGTTCCTCGTGACGAGAACGCGAAACAATAATTAAGAAAGTAAATTTATGCCGTGTGACTTGAAGGTTACACGAGATTACAGAGGGTCAATGTGCATCGATGTGATCGTAAAATCATCTCGGCCGTTTTAATCTCTCCAGAAATGTCAGTTGTTTTATGCGTATTAGACATAGGAGCCGGCTTCTTAATTACACGCAAGTTTTAACATAATTTTAATTCATATCTCTAATACAATTAGGGAAAATATCAATAACATTCTCTTCATTATTTTGTATATCCGTTTACAATATTCTTATAATATTCTTTTTATTTTAACCCCGCTTTAACAAAGGATCATGACCTATAACGATGAGAATTAAAGAACTAATGAATGATATATGCAAACAGAGTGCACGGAAATTCTCATTTTTCCCGTCATGCACGACACACTTCTTTCATCGTAATAGCCGAAACATGGAAAATACCATTTTGCATTCTGGAAAATTGAATATAAAAAGGGGAAAGGGTCACGGAGAAATTCTAGACAACTTCCACGACGTCCTCGACCAACGATACTATCCATTGAGAAGGACCCCGGCAAAGTGTGTCTTCGCAGGTGCAACTCGCGCAGGTTATATCCACCGTGGATACTCTCTCCGTGTAACGATCTTTTTTTGCTCCTCGCATTCGCTCCGATACTTTGGACGAGCTAAGACCGAGAGGAGGACGATCTCCCCCTTGTTCGTTCCATCGTTAACTCGCTCGCTCGCTCGCTCGTTCGTTGGTTCACGCGCGACTCGCCGCGGTGCAACCTCATGGATACAGTTATACTTAACGCCCGCCTAGTTAAACGTAGTGCCGCGAGTCACGCACCGTCTTCGTGCTGTCAGCCGTAGGAGACTTACTCCGGTAATTAACCGGTAATGAGCTATGACCGAGCTCTCTCTCTCTTTCTTTCTGGTACCGAGGCGGCAGAGAAGGGAGAAGGTACGACCGAGGAGAGTGGATAAATAAGGCCTTACCGACGATACTGCGCGCGATCGTGGTGCGAAGTGCGAGCAAGGAGGGGGAGGGCAAGATAGGAGAGAAAAAATATGGAAGGTAAAACGAGGAGGATGTACGTTGGGGTGAGCGAGAGGAGGAAGGAAAAAAAGGGAGTAATGGAATATAAATTCAGGAAGGGGGTGCTACCGAGATGATGCTTTACGGAGAAGAGAGAAAGAGAGAGGAAGGTCGAAGGGAGGGTCGGACGCATTGGTTGCGCCGGACGATGAGCATCGAGCATCCTTCGCATACCGCGTCGACGGAGAAGCCCGTTGTAAACTTACCGACTTGTAATTCCCTCTGTCCTGGGGAAACTCGTGACAGATTTACGGGAGTTCTTATTATCCGCTCGAGTTCGAAGAGGGAGAGTAACGCGAGCTGCTAACCGAGGGATGAGCACAAAGAACGATAATCGTGCCTACGCTTCCCTCGGCGAGATTTATAAATAAAAATTTTAGCCCGGCTTTGACGCTTTTGCAGCGATATAATTGGTTTAAAAGTCGTCTGGCTATCCACGATGTAAAGGGAGAAAAGTAAAAAATCTTACGTTGAAAACGACGGCATAGTTTTGCAGTAAAGGCGCGAAGCTTTCGAGAAGAGTTTGCGTGCCGGGGTTTCTTCGCGAGGAAGATACCTCGACTGAGATGCTAATTAAATTTACGGCGATAGACATGCAACTCTTCTTAAATGTAGCGTATTGAGAAATTACATATTTTACGGCCGGCCCGTTCGCATTATCGTATACACGCCGCGCGGAAGAGCGTTCTTGGAAGGTGCGTTCCTCGTCGTCCCTTGGTCGTCAGTGTCAACGGACGAAGAAAGAATTATGTCCAATGTACCTCTAATTGGCGAACGATTAGACAGGCGAATTATTTTAAATTAAATAACATCTTCTGCATCGGACCACGCAACGAAGCTCTAGGATGCCTAGAGCCTCCCTTCTTATCCCTCTTTATTCCTTGCTCGTTTAAGGGGGCACATACGTTTGGAGCTACCAAAAAAAGGCATTTTTCATGAATTTTTTTCGGAGCCAAGAGACAAACTATAACAATGGGGCTTTTTGCATAATAAAGTACACCTTTTATACTTCATATTGAAATTTTATTGGAAAGATATAGTTGCAAAATGCCTCCTCTTTACCGTCGTGAAGTCAACTCCGTACGATATGCGTGATTCAGCGGTAACAATGATTTCTCCTTGGTCGTTCATCTGAAACGCAAACATCAAACAAAATCTTAAAGAAGAGTGTTTTTTATTGTCGTTGACGGATCGGATTTTTCAAATTCGAATTTTAAACAATATGGCGGATCTTCAAAGTTGAGGGTCGATTTTCGCTAAAAATTTCATTTTTCTTTGGTAAAAAAAATAGAAAGAATTGGAATTTAAAAAGTCGGATCCGTCAAGGACAATAAAAAACACTCTTCTTTAAGATGATGTTTGATGTTTGCGCTTCAGATGAACGAGCAAGGAGAAATCATTGTTACCGCGGAATGACGCATATCGTACGGGGTTGACTTCACGACGGTAAAGAGGAGGCATTTTGCAACTATATCTTTCCAATACAATTTCAATAAGAAGTATAAAAGGTGTACTTTATTATGCAAAAAGTCCCATTATTATAGTTTATCGCTCGGCTCCGAGAAAAATTCATGAAAACTGCCTTTTTTCGGGATCTTCAAACGTATGTGCCCCCTTAATGGGCAACGAGATCGTTTCGAATGGGCCTATTTTACTTTTGCAAGGGGAGAGGGCTCGCCAGGCATTCTCGTGAAACGGAGCGAGAGATTCACGCGAATCGTAAGTGACCTCGCCGTGTAATCGGCTAGGGGCCTTTACACGAGCGGAGAAGACTCCGCGGAGATTGCAGGCATCGTGCCGATTAAGCTCGCCGGCTAGCAGCAGCTAGAGAAACGATATTGCGTGCCTCGATCGGGTATGCATGCCCCACGTGCATCACCCAGACCTAACTACGCATAGTTGTTAAACCTGTGATTCGGGGATTATCAGGAGTTCGGGGAGGCTTGGTACCACGCGCCGATCCATTGACGATCGATGCTGTGCGTCCTCGCTCTTAAGGCCGATCGTTTCGTCGAGACCTTCGTTACGAAGGCCTCTCATTACACCGGGGCTCCTGTACGCATTAGTTCGCAGTTCAGCTATTTCAACCGCATGCACTCGCGTGCCTAGTCTCAGTTGTCTCGCATTGGACACCGGAGACCGGAACAGAAAAATTTCTTACGAGCTACCCACGATACGAGAGCTTCTAAACCTTCCGATTGATTAAGATTATAGTCTCTCTACCGTCACGTGCGAACTAGCAATTTTCCAAAGTCCTCGAAATTCTTTTCTGTATCGGGATTCTGTAACTCCGTAACGACAACTATCGCTATCGTTATCCATCGATATCGATGATTATCGCAGAAGGTTATTCGGTAACTATTGTAGTAGTCATTGACAATTCTCGATAATGTAAATGGTTACATTCCGAAAAGCTTGATCTTGTCGATGCATTAGAACCTCGATTCAAATATTAAATCCGGCTTTAGATGATAAAGTTTTGTAAATTCTTTGTTTGTCAGATCAAAAGGATCTTCAATGGCTCGCAATAATTGTCGTTGTGCTCTTTGTTCAAAATGTTGAACACGATTTTCTATCATCATTACATCAAAAGCAACATAATCAAGAGCCATTTTAATTGCGGAATCTAATTGCGTATCTTTTATTTATATCATGTAGTTGAACATCGTTCCCTCGGTACAGAATTGTGCAAAATTTGCTGGCTTCGACGCTTTTCGGAATGTAACGATTTAGATTAAGAGATATCGATGACTACTATATGTATAGTTAGCGAATAACCTTTTGCGATAATCATCGATATCGATGCATAACGATAGCCATTCAGTGCACAAATCGATTAACTCCATAAATTATGTTACAAATATAAAAAGTAGGGGCTTAATCAAGTGCTTCGATGCTTGAATTTATGAAAAATGCAAAAAGTGGGGTTAATCGATTTGTCAAGTGAGCGGCTCATTTGTCGTTACGGAGTTACAGAATCTCGGTACTGGTTTTAAGTTAGCGATGATATTCGTTAATTTACAGCACGATCGCTCGGTATGCATCGGTTTCTTCGTGACGCCTCGACGACGTGGTACGTTCTCGGCGTCGGAATCTCTTGGGGTACGACACGAGGACGCATTTATTAATACCGGTCGAGGTCTTAATAATCAGATACCGGAGAAATCGCTCGTGACTAAGGAAAATTACCGCTCGCCAGCACCCGCGGGGCCTATGAATGTCTCGTGGCTTCCTCCAGGCGATCGCTGTCGTTGCAGCGTGCCTTTCGCGTAACGAGGTGTCCTCGTCCCTTCGTTCCCCTCTTTCCACTTTATTAACAGCGACGCGCGTGGTGTCTCCTGCGTCGCGCCTCGCTACGAGATGCTCGCGTGTGCGAGCGTACGAAGAAGAGGCATCGAGCAGGCTTCCAAGCGACGCGAGAGAAGAAACGGAGAGAACCGTTTCCGTGTTCTGGACCACCGGCGAGGGGATTATCTTGGAATGGCACCGGTCGTGGTACCGAGGCACCGTGCAGGTCCGCTCAACTGGGATTGGCCCCGCGCGAGTCTCGCGAGCCGCTTTGACAACGGTAAATAGCCGTAGAAGCTGATAAGGCGAAAGCATACGCGCTTATCTCGTTAAACGCGCCGTCCTGGGAGACTCTCGCCGCTGGGCTGCGTATCGAGCAAGAGAGGAGCGAGCAGAAATTTGGAGGAAGAAATCATTGCTTCGCGAAATAGAGCAATATCGATAGTTCTTAGGGTTCTTCGGCTTCGTTGAATGTATCGCTATTTGATCCTACAAGAATTACTACAAAAGTTTCACAATTTTTTAAAAACGAGCTGTGTACAAAGATGTAAATGTTGCGCGATAAAAAAGATTAGAATTGTCGCAGAACTGTGTATGAATATATTTCGAAAGTATGACTGCGGAGACGGTTATAGTTTCTTTGTAATCCTCCAAAATATCTATAGATTATAGATATATTCTAGATTATAGATATCTATAGATTATTAGATATTTTCTATAGATCCTTGTTTTCATATTTCTGGATCGAGTAACAGAAAATTTAATTACTAACAAAAGACGACTCGTCAATTCTCAAGAAATGTGCGTAGCTTTTCAACTTTGCAACTTATAAACTATTAAACTTTCGTCAAAGATACCATTTCCTTGCCCTCTTCACAATGTTCTTAGCGTTTCCAAAAATGCATCTTGACTCGAGCATATGGCATCTTAAAAACACATCTTCCAAGCCTTATCTCGAATGGGCTATTAATGTCGCTCACCGCTATCGGTGACATACGTTGTCGCGTACCGCGAAGCTACTAGAAACAAACGAACGAATACACACTACCTATCAACGGGCATCCAAAGGAATACCTCGAGTACGCGCGGCAGCGCAAAGAATAAGAGAGACATCGCGAATTGCGTTGAGGGCACGTACGCCGCGCGCGTTTCCCTCTTGGTAGCGCAGGCTCTGCCCCCCCTCGTCTCAGGAAGAAAAAAAAAAGGAAAAAAAAAAATAATGGACGTTAATCGAGCCATGTTCGCTCTCGCAAATCGTCGTCGCGAGGTTACCGCAAGAGTGACGCCCCGGCGCCGTCGAGAATCTCGACGAGGATGCTCCTTTTCTACCTCTTCTTCCTCCTTCTCCTTCTGCTGTTTCCATCGGCGATGCTGCCGTACGCGGAGAGGAAATCGCCACGTAGGAATCCCGTCTACTGACATTCCGCATCGTGCGTGCAACCACGCACGGTATTTTGCGCATACCGCGTGCACTACCTCCGAGTAAACCTCGCCGAGAACGGAGAGAGCCCTTTTTCCACCCTCTTTCCCTTTTCTCTTTTTTTCTTCCTGTCCCTCCTTCGTCCCCACCCAATGGAAATTACCAGCTGGTCGACCAAGTTGACTTCGCCTCGAGCAGTCGGTCACGCCAAACCGCTCTATTAGTTTAAATTTCTCGCGTGCGCGCTCGCGTTTGTCGGCCGAGTCACGGTACGACTGATCAATTTATTTTATCTTCCTTGCACGACGCATGCGCGATCGGTATTGGCATCCACTTCGAGAACCGATGCAACCGGTCGATTTTCGTGATCCGTAAAAACGAAAGTGCCGATGTCACGTTCCTCGCGAAGATTGTACGGTGAGTCTACCGGAGGCAAATGATGCGCCGTCGAAGAGAAACTCGTCGTGGTTACGTATATCTTTAACGGACAAAACGACATCGTAGACAACCGAAAAGAAGTTTGATGTCTTTGCTAAATAGCTATCAGCGATGAGAAACCGTCGCGTGCATCGTTTCTCGAATCAATTGCACCAAACAGTTACTCTCTTCATTACCTTGTGTTAAATTATAAGTAAACGCAGGTGAAGAAACAAAATGCGCGTGAAGGGAAAAAATTCGCACGCGTACTAAACCACGATGGTGAATAGATGGTTCTCGCTCGCCTCGCAGGGCGCGGATCACCGCTGGGTACACTCGTTATATCCGTTTTAATGCCGCCTCCGCCGTAATCGAGCCGGTCATCCTTTATCATCGGCGGCGGGGTAAGTCGAAAAAAAAACGTGGCCATTTAATCACGGCGTTTCCCTACGTGGGGTCCCAAGGACCCCCTCCGACGTCCTCCGCGTATCGAGGCGTAGCCCGATATTAATGACGCGCTCGTGCACCACCGCGCAAAATGAGGAATCGTTCGGCGTGCGCATAATATCACTCGACTCTATGCCCAAGCGGAGATGTACAACGCGTGTAACGCGCATCGACGTAACAAATTAATCGCGCACTTGACCGCTCCTCCACTTCTTTCTCTCTTTCCTTTCTAACTTTCTCGTTTCCTCCTCCTCATCTTCTCGTCCAAACTCGATTACTTCTCGTTTCTTTTAATCGCTCGAGTGCCACGGATTTTTCTTGTTTTCCAATCCAAAATTACCAAGCGCTTGTCTGATTCCGTGTCGAAAAATGCCAAGAAGCTCGATCGCGCGGTTTTAGGTTAACATATATGCGGTAAATTTTACTCGTTTGATTCAGTAGTATTCTAATATCTCATTGAGCGGGAGTAGGGACAAGGGGGTTAATTAATCATTGATTATGATCTCAATGAATCTCATTGTAATGTCAATGCTCATACGAGTAATACGCTGGCACTTTTCGATATGGAACAGAACCCTTTCACTACGGAAGGCTTAAATGTATATACACCCTCGCAAATCAATCGATATATACGAAAGGCGTAAATATACGCCCCCTGCAATTGTTTACTATAACCCTACCTGTTTTACCAATTGATTCAATTTATTTGCAATGATTATTTTTTTAAACCTTAAGAATAGCATCAATTCTTCGGACACTGTTTTGGTCATTAGTCAGTGGAGAATCAGTCACAACGACTAACTTGTGAATATGGCGCCGTCTGTATTCATGATTTGCTCCGAAAATGCACCGGAATGAAAGGGTTTATGAAGTAACGCGGACGCTTTATGTGTTTTCCTTGTCTCTAAAGACACATTAAACTTTTTTCGTTTCTCTGTTTTCGTTGACTATCGCCGATCAGACCAAACGTCTCACACGTTTGTAGGCTCGTAGGTGCTCGCATCCCGAAGACCTCGAACCAACGCATCCACCTTCGTGTCTAACTGAGTAACTTTTAGAAATTCCATGGGATCTCCTTCGCACCTGGAGAAATTCCTCCATTCAAACCATGATTACTCTATGCTTCACCTCACAATTCGCATAACTCATTCGTCCCTTCGTAGGTATAGGAAAGGGAGAATGCTTTAGAACGTTAGGTCCCGCTTGGTTCTGCCTACCGTTGCAAACAGGAAGCAACGAGCATGAAGACGCGAGGTCGGCTAAGTCATTCTTCGTGACATCTACGCCTTGGTGCAGGTGGGCGCCGATCACCGTCGCATACCGCGGGCGCGTCCATCGTGACGCGAGGTGACGTCGCGTGGCGCGCAGCTCCTCCTCCACGAGGGGCTCGAAAATTACCCGCTACTGACGCTGCCACTGTTACTAGAATTACTAATCCAACCGAGCCTTCTATTTCCACCCGGCCAGTCTTTGCTTTTCTCGTGGCAATGCGAACAAAGGACGTGTGACCACGTCTAATGCGCACGAGCATGTCGAGAAGCACGGAAGTGTTTACCGTGTTCTATATTTATCAGGGATAAATGACAAAAGCGATTCCTCGCGATCGTAATGCGCCCGGTGCATGTCACGCTGTTTATGTCGCGCCAACAATCAAAGGAAGTCTGCATTGTCAATAACTATAAGGTGAATTGGGGTAAGTGCAGCCTCGAGGTAAGTGCGCCGTCGAGACGAAATTTTCTAAAGTATGGTTTTCTTTTTTTAGATGACCTTTGTGACGTTGCATTTTTGTGCACGTCACAAAAAGGGCATAAAATCAGAGACCGACTCGACGCAGACAGAGACGCAGCGAAGGAGAATAATATTAATTAGATTTAGTAGATTTATGTACTGCGGAATTCGCCAGCACGGAGAGAGGACACAGCGCAGACCCACTACCGCCGCGGGACAACACCACTCCGCCCTCTCCTCGTCACCGACGATGCGGAAGACCACCTATAAAGTCATGTTGCCAAACTTTCTATTTCGCATAAAAATTTTGAAGCTTGCGGAAGGAGAGTAAACACAAATTTCGAATTTTCGTGTGTGCACTTGCCCCAGCTCACTTTACTATACCGACATTTAAAACAAAAAAAATAATAGAAAAAACCATACTTTAGAAAATTTCGTCTCGACGGCGCACTTACCCCGAGGCTGCATTTGCCCCAACTCACTTTACTATAACAAAAAAGTTGTAAAAAGAAAATTACGAGTAGAAGTAAGAATCCGAAGTTATCATTGAACGTCTACGCGCTGAAACTAGAGGGATTGGGATAAATGAGACGAGCCAGTAGGATCACTCATTGCACGCTGTTGAGAAAAGCTCGAGCTTTCACCGTGACGGTCTATCGTCGGCGATTTCCCAACGCAATTAGGAACGTACCATTCGAGCACTGTTACACCCACCGTTGTCACCACGAGAGAAACAGGTTGAGGCGCAAGCGTGCCTATAAATTATCCCAATCAGCGAGAATATCATAAAACAATTAATTGTGCGATCGTCGAGGAGAATGTCGGCAGGGTATTACGACACTGAGGGAAATTCGCCCACCCGCGGACTCACTCCCGACGAGTAGGCGTCGCACCTCGTTGCCCTCGTCTTCGTTGTTTCTGTCCTCCCTCGTTCTCCTTCCCCGTCGTTCATCGTGCCGTTGCACGAAGACCCGCGCGGGTAACGCGTGCGCGTTAAATCGCACGCTCGCGGACGGTCGCAGTCGTTAAATCATCTAGGCGATGCGGGGAGAGTAGGCACGTTCTCCACTGATTCGGACCTCTCGGTGCTTGCGCAAGGGATCGGGTTGAGTTTCCATTCCCAGGCGTCGAAGCGGAGCGTCGCGACGACGACGACGCAGAGGACGAGGGAGAGAGGACAAACGAGCGAGTGAAGTCGCGGCGCGGTAACGAGCCTCCACGCGGAAAAGGTGGTGCGCGCGAAGTTGACGAGAGAGGGACGAGGTAGGAAGAGGAGGACGGTAAGACGAGGAGGAAATCTGCCCACCCGCGGCGTCTTTGAGTAGGCGTTACATCGTGTTACATAGGGAAGAGGCTGCCGGACGCGCTTTCGACGCGAGCGGATAAAATATTATGGGAGCGCGTAAGAGCGAGTACTCGCCACTCACCGCTCCCTCCTCCTCCTACTTCACCTTCTCGTCCTCTCCGTCATCTTCATCGCGATCGTCGCGTGCTCGCGTCCACGCTCAAAAGGAAGACTTTCTCTCGTCTTCGCGTGAGAGCAGCTTGCCGATCCTGAGGACACCGATCGACCCAGTTTTACTCGGAGAGTCTCGGCTGCCCACTCTCGTTCTTCTTCTCTTTCCTTCTCTTCCATCTCCTTCCTCTAACTCAAGACCGACGAATACGTACGTAGTTGCTCGATTACGCGCCGCGCGCGCGCGCGCGCGCCGGTTCGAGCTCTCTTCCCAGTTCGTTGCGACGGTAACGATGCCTCCGGGCGTATCGATGCCACGACGTCCTCGTCCGGCACTCCCGTGCCTAAATAGGCACGCGGCGAGAGGCGCCGTTGTTCGGTCGTAGGCACGTCGACGAGGCGACGACGGTACGGTGAAGTGCGCGAGACGAGCGGTGAGAGAGTGTTTCGTCCCTCTCGCGTGCGACGGGACGATTCTCCGCTCTTCCGGGCGCAAGCGCGCTCAGCTTCTGGGACCGTGATTCCTAATGGCGAATCGGTGCCGGGAAATCTGCTCTCACGGCACGGAATGCAACCGGGGCGAGCCCAAGATAGTCTCTCGATCGACGGGATTCCAATGGGAAATTTCGCTCGACGGAGAGGATGGATTGGGTCGTTTGAAGGAAAATGTATTTTTGATCGTTCGCTCGATGTTGCTTGGTAAGTGCGACGAGTGGCAGGTATAATATCCAACGGATATTTCGTTCGATTATTAAGAATGGTTGCTACAGGTGTGATATAAAGGAATGGGGAGGCGAAGGGTGAAATCAAGGCCTTGACATTGTAAATTGGGTTTAAATCGGATCAACCGGGGTCATCATTTTTCGTCTTCCTTCCAAGCGTGCACGTATAATTATTCGGTTCTTTAACTGGAAGTCATTTTTTCACACCGGAATCTGAAACCAGAGTGGTGTTCAAAATGGAGGAACATTAATGTGGAAAGCCCATATTATTAAAAGACGTTAAAAAATAGGTCTAATTTTTTTGCATACGTAAAATAGTAGAAATTTTAGTTTCAGGTAGAACTTCTTTTTTTTATT
The DNA here is from genome assembly GCA_944319695.1 of Tiphia femorata. Classification (NCBI taxonomy): domain Eukaryota; kingdom Metazoa; phylum Arthropoda; class Insecta; order Hymenoptera; family Tiphiidae; genus Tiphia; species Tiphia femorata. Next base: position 5,588,399 of record OX090903.1, read on the forward strand.
GCAGACGAATGTTGAGATAATTGAGGGGGGTAGATGTAAATTTTCTCCAGACTTGTGTTAAAATGCCATCTGCAAGTCGAGAATCGCTAATTCGGTATATCAATAAGTGAGGTATTCGTCATAATTTGAAAGTAAAGTACCTACCAGAGCGAACGATAAATACCTCCCTGCGTCTACGGTACATGTTTCTCGCCCGACGCCCGGGACTAACTAAAACGTCGACCCAAGCAAGAAAATACTGATGATACCGTAATATTACTGCGCACGCGATATCGCGATAAATAATGGTTCCTCGGACGTGTCCTCGTCGCACCGTCACGTCGGTCGGTCCTAATGAGGTGGATTAAGCGACGCCGTTAGAAAACCATCCACGAGTAGCGACCACGGTGCCTAGAAAACGCCTGCAGGTAAGTCACAGTCCACGTACGAAAAAAATATTGTTTTTTAATCCTTCAACATGTGGATTATAACGGGTCCTTAATTCACAGAAAAGATAATTACAAGAATAACGAGATCTAATGTTTCGAATTGAAATTCGGCTTTGGCAGTTCTCCATTTTGTCGTTTATCTTTTTAAATGTGCGCATTGCACGGTAACATCGAAAATATTACCATACTGTTGAAGAAAGAAAGTCGAGTAGCTCGAGTCGGAGGGGTAATGAAGCTAATTCGCCGAAGGCTTCGATTCGCCGAATCACGCAATTCTCTTCTTCTTCGAGTAGGGTGGAGAGGAGCTTGAAGACACCGACTGGTTCGCAAATGGACCCATCATCTCCCTTGGACTTCTTCTCGGGCTCTTAATGGGCGTTACGAAAGGAGCCAGGGTATCCGACTACACGAGCGATCCTCGATAGATAGACGTTTCGGAATACACATGTAAATAGTTATGCCGATCCTCTCAGGGTAGCTGGGCGTCTGATCGATGCGTTGGCCTGCGGTGCTCGCCGCTTAGCTCGTCGTCGCTTTACTTCCTTCTACCCTCTCTTGTCCCCGCTATTAATAAGTTACTAATGGAATCTCGACTTACGTGGGCGGACCGATAAATTAGTCGCGCTGGCAGGAGCGTACCGACAGGTCGCCGCAACCTCGGGCTGCATCCCGCGCGCGCTGCTTTATCGCGTAATTAACACGCGCGTTCGCCCGCTTCTCGATTCATCGAGGAAAGCTAATTTTTCTCCTCTCGACCTTGAATCTCGAGGAGCTATGCGTGACCACGACACTCGGAGTATATCGTTGCGGGTTCTGAATGATCAAGCGACACTTATGACGTTTCGAGATATCGACGTCCTTCACAGTTTCACTTTACTATGATCTTAATTAAAACTGATTCGATGTACTGTAAAAGCACACGAATAACGTAGCATTATTTTATTATATTTTAATGAACAACCGGCTCGTTCGTTTGCAAGAATCTTGTTTTGCTTTAATACTCTATGATCCATCGACGAAATCGGTCTGTATGGACCGAAGAAATGGATCTGAGAAAGGCGACGAGCCAGAGTGGCCGTGCTCTAATTGTGAGTCTTCTCTCAGGTAACGCGTGCCTTTTTGAGTTCGACGAGGAATTACCTAAAGTAACGATCGCGATCGATCTCTAGATAATGTTCAATACCATTGGCGGACCTCTAAATGGCAGGAAGGATCGTCTGGCTCCGCGTAGATCGTTTCGTACCTGCTTCGTGGAAAGTAACGCTCGAGCCAATTAATGCAGCAATGGCTTTGCGAAATCAATGCCAGCTCGTAATTGTCATAATAAGGATGATATTGTTGCCGCGCGTCAATTATGGGCGGAAAATATGTAGTGCTCCTCTACTATAAATATAATGGCCTTCGCGAATAATGCGGGGCGTAATTGCGGGGCTGTCATGTAACCCGTCGGTGCCGCGCGCGCGAGTGTATCGACCGCGATGGCATCCTATATTCTCGCTTCGCATGCCTCTTCCGATGCCAACTATATTTGCCATCGCGTAGGATAATATGTAATACCATCGACTTTCGTCGGAGAGCGCGAGAAACGATCGCTCGATCGAATTTGGCCTAGTGAAAGATTATGCAGGGTGTCCCGCAATAGGAAATCCCGTAATCCCCGAGAAAAAGTTCTAGCTGAAGTGATTCTAAACAACATTACCTTTGTGAAAAAGTTGGATGAGGCTTCATTTTTGAATTATTAAGGAAAAACATAGGCAAATGAGCGCGCCCGTAGAGCCCGCGCTCAGAGTCGTAATGCTCGCCACTCACCGCGGTTCTGGACGGGCGCATCACGGTGGTACGGCACGAAGCGTCGCACAGTGGGCCGTTTGACGATTCTAGCTGGACAAAAATAGGAAAATCACTTTTTCACGGAAGCGAATGACAATTATTTATTTCGATAGTCAAGACCTCAAAGTATCCTGGTATATGCAATATTTCCTCTGAATAAGTTGTTAAATAAATTATAATTAACATTGAAGTCAGAGTAAGACTAGCTAACCAAAGTAGTCGTTTCAAGTCACCTGCATTCAATCTTACACCACACAAGTGTTTGTGGGACGATAAGTTTCGTTGATGGCTCGATATATAAGTACAGATCTCTAGTTTACAAAACCTTTCGGTTTCTTGCTGTAACTCAAATGGTTTTCGTGTAGCACCATTTTCAATTGTTATGTGCAACTTTTCGTAATTCTCATATATAATTAGACTTACAATTTGAGTGCTGCGGAGTTCCGCGATGGGCTTTGGTGCGTTTGAAAGCTTATTCCTTACCCTCTCGGATGCCACAAAATTTGGGTGCGGTCGCCTGCGGCTCCGGTTGTTATTTCAATTGTTATAAGTAACCGCGCGGTACATCCCATAGTATATCTCCAGAATTAATCAAATTCTGAAGAAACGGCTCATTGGATTGGAATAAAATTTGACAGATTAATCGAAGATGTACTATTGTGCTTATATTAAACTTTCCAGACCGCCATTTGTAGCCGTTTCAAAATGTCGGTTATTGATATTCATAGCAAAGTTGTATTCTCTTGAACTCTCGTCGGAACTAGACAAAAGTTGAAAGATACGTGCAAATTATGTCAAAAAGTATATTGTCAAATTTTTAAACTTTTGTCTTGATACGACTACTTTGGTTAGCTAGTCTTACTCTGACTTCAATGTTAATTATAATTTATTTAACGACTTATTCAGAGAGGATATTGCATATACTAGGATACTTTGAGGTCTTGACTATCGAAATAAATAATTGTCATTCGCTTCCGTGAGAAAATGATTTTCCTATTTTTGTCCAGCTAGAATCGTCAAACGGCCCACTGTGCGGCACTGGGGTCGTAAATCAAAAGCCACAAAAGGGACATAAATCGAGGAATTACTGTATACATATATCAATACATATATAATATATCAATATATATATATATATATATACAGGGTGTCCCGCAATTGGTGTAATCCCCGCGAAAGGGTTGTAGCTGAAATAATTCTAAACACCAAAAAAAAAAAATTAGGGTTATGGTTAGGGTTAGGGTTAGGGTTAGGGTTAGGGTTAGGGTTAACCTTAAAAAAATTAGGGTTAACCCTAACCCTAACCATAACCCTAATTTTTTTTTTTTCCTCTACGGGCGCGCTCATTCGCCTATGTTTTTCCTTAATTTTTGAATTCTTAAGGAAAAACAGGCGAATGAGGAAAAAAAAAAATTAGGGTTATGGTTAGGGTTAGGGTTAGGGTTAACCTTAAAAAAATTAGGGTTAACCCTAACCCTAACCATAACCCTAATTTTTTTTTTTTTTTTTTCCTCTACGGACGCGCTCATTCGCCTGTTTTTCCTTAAGAATTCAAAAATTAAGGAAAAACATAGGCGAATGAGCGCGCCCGTAGAGGAAAAAAAAAAAAATTGGGGTTATGGTTAGGGTTAGGGTTAACCCTAATTTTTTTAAGGTTAACCCTAACCCTAACCCTAAGCCTAACCCTAACCATAACCCTAATTTTTTTTTTTCCTCATTCGCCTGTTTTTCTTTAAGAATTCAAAACTTAAAGAAAAACATAGGCGAATGAGCGCGCCCGTAGAGGAAAAAAAAAAAATTAGGGTTATGGTTAGGGGTAGGTTTAGGGTTAGGGTTAGGGTTAACCTTAAAAAAATTAGGGTTAACCCTAACCCTAACCATAACCCTAATTTTTTTTTTTTTTCCCTCTGCGGGCGCGCTCATTTGCCTATGTTTTTCCTTAATTTTTGAATTCTTAAGGAAAAACAGGCGAATGAGCGCGCCCGTAGAGGAAAAGAAAAAAATTAGGGTTATGGTTAGGGTTAGGGTTAACCCTAATTTTTTTAAGGTTAACCCTAACCCTAACCCTAACCCTAACCCTAACCCTAACCATAACCCTAATTTTTTTTTTTTGGTGTTTAGAATTATTTCAGCTACAACCCTTTCGCGGGGATTACACCAATTGCGGGACACCCTGTATATATATATATATATATATTGATATATTATATATGTATTGATATACGTATACAGTAATTCCTCGATTTATGTCCCTTTTGTGGCTTTTGATTTACGACCCCAGTGCCGCACAGTGGGCCGTTTGACGATTCTAGCTGGACAAAAATAGGAAAATCATTTTCTCACGGAAGCGAATGACAATTATTTATTTCGATAGTCAAGACCTCAAAGTATCCTAGTATATGCAATATCCTCTCTGAATAAGTCGTTAAATAAATTATAATTAACATTGAAGTCAGAGTAAGACTAGCTAACCAAAGTAGTCGTTTCAAGACAAAAGTTTAAAAATTTGACAATATACTTTTTGACATAATTTGCACGTATCTTTCAACTTTTGTCTAGTTCCGACGAGAGTTCAAGAGAATACAACTTTGCTATGAATATCAATAACCGACATTTTGAAACAGCTACAAATGGCGGTCTGGAAAGTTTAATATAAGCACAATAGTACATCTTCGATTAATCTGTCAAATTTTATTCCAATCCAATGAGCCGTTTCTTCAGAATTTGATTAATTCTGGAGATATACTATGGGATGTACCGCGCGGTTACTTATAACAATTGAAATAACAACCGGAGCCGCAGGCGACCGCACCCAAATTTTGTGGCATTCGAGAGGGTAAGGAATAAGCTTTCAAACGCACCAAAGCCCATCGCGGAACTCCGCAGCACTCAAATTGTAAGTCTAATTATATATGAGAATTACGAAAAGTTGCACATAACAATTGAAAATGGTGCTACACGAAAACCATTTGAGTTACAGCAAGAAACCGAAAGGTTTTGTAAACTAGAGATCTGTACTTATATATCGAGCCATCAACGAAACTTATCGTCCCACAAACACTTGTGTGGTGTAAGATTGAATGCAGGTGACTTGAAACGACTAGTTTGGTTAGCTAGTCTTACTCTGACTTCAATGTTAATTATAATTTATTTAACGACTTATTCAGAGGAAATATTGCATATACCAGGATACTTTGAGGTCTTGACTATCGAAATAAATAATTGTCATTCGCTTCCGTGAAAAAGTGATTTTCCTATTTTTGTCCAGCTAGAATCGTCAAACGGCCCACTGTGCGTCGGACCGAAATTATGTCGACTAAGAAATTAAAATTGCAGAATAACTTCAGATATCCATTAATCATGCACAATAAGTAAATTAGAGATTAAGTGTACTAGAAAAAAGCCATGTGTAAAAGTATATAATAGGACAAGCTGGTCTAACAAGGTACTTGCGAGTATCGGTGCGTCTGATGACGTCAAATTTTTCCTACAGCGGCTGTTCTCTAAAACTGTGTTTTTTAAAACAGTCAAGAGTGGCGTGATTGCATAGTGATCACTTAAAAATAATGATTTATTAATTTATCATTATTTTGCCTAATTTTCTTTCTCAATCTCTTACTTTTTAGATTTGCTTTTTTCTTCTTTTTTCACGTCCAACTTGACGTATTGTAACAGAGCTTCTACGGCAGCTCGAAGCGACTGCAATGTACACATGCAATGTTGCCATAGATATGCGTACGGCAGGCAGTGACAGTAATTTTTGTAGGCTTTCCTTCATTCGTCGAGCTTACGCGAGGAAAAAAGTGGAGACCCGCCTGCAGACGGTAACGTAACGTACGTAGTGGTTAGACCAGCTTCTACTAGGAGACGAAACAATAAAGTTCTTGTCATTAATGACTCTTAGGCTCCGGTAGAAAGTTTCACTGACTACGAAGGATATCGAAGAAGAAGATCCTGGAAGACCGGACGAAGGGGAGGGGCATACGCGGATCGGCTTTATCCCTCCGATCCGCCGTTCGCTTTAACGCTCGGCTCATGCTGGCGCATAACTCGGCGAATTGCCGTACATCCGCGGTTTATTAAGATACCGATGTAACCCGTGCCGGTGTAGCAAGCGCGAGCATCGACGATGGACGATAACCGCGGTGCGGATCGACGAGCGTTGGTGGCGAGCGTGAGCCGATATAATTTTACAGTCCACATGAGCACCGGCCCGCGAGAGCAAAGCGGGATCATCGTCGTATAAGGGGCAAGTATAAACGCATGATTTGTTTTGCAAACGGAAATTTCCGCATGCGCGCTCAAGACTTTGCATACGGCACCATTGGGTGACGTGTACTTAAGGGTACAGTCTACTTTGTGGGCATAAGAAAAAGATATTGGAATGTAATTAATTTGAAAGAACTGTTAATGATATCAGAGCTAGGTTTTCTTTATCTTATTTATTTTACGTATTTTATAGTATATGTGAGAATTTTTGTATTAAAAAATGTTCATGTCGAACCACCCTCCCTCCCACCCTCGTGAAAAATGGCAGAACCTGTATTTTAGTAGAAGCATCGGAGACAAATAATGGAAATTAATCTATAATTAAATCCAAGGCAACTAATCTATAGGAATATCATTCGAGCTAGTACTAGAATCGATCAATTTTGCAGTAAACTAGCAAAATGGCGGTGCTTTTAAAAAGAGAATCGATTTTTTCACTTATAATTTTGTTATTCATTGTTTGTTCTAATAAAACTATTGTTCCTAAAAGTCTAAAAATTGCAGTGCCAGCGATAATGAAATTTGTACAGATTGCGGAACTGCTTCCATTATTTGTCTCTGATGTTTCTACGAGACTGCGGGTGCTACGCTAGGAAGCCGTGTTCCGCGATTGATCGCGGGCACGGGAGGATGGCTCAACATGAACAGTTTTTAACGAAAAAATTCATACGTATAGTATAAAAAAATAAATAAGATGAAAGAAGAACTGATATCATGAACAGTTCTTTCTTTTTTATGGTCGTTCGTGATGATTATTTTGCAAAGTATGCGATAGTCGTCTCCGTTAACGCTTTTTTAGCATTTTCATTCCACGAGGGGTTGTCTCCATGACTCTTTACTAATTTATCTTAACAACTCAATTCGCAGAAATCAAATTACGTTTAATGTAGCCGCAAAACGGCGAAATGTGCTTTTACATATCTACTCAATGATGTTTCTTACTTTTTGTGAAAAATGTTGAATGGAAGCGATTTAAATTTACTTTAGAAACCAGAGAAGCGAATTTAATCCAGGATACAATTAAACCTTTGTTCATTTACCAACGAGTTATACGCCGACTACTGCCTTTAGTCTTTTATACCAGGGTCCAAAATTTAACGCATCGCGCTACGAGCGAAAAATCTCAAAAGACAATGAACGAAATAGAATTTTACAGTGTCAAGCCTGAACGAACACGAACGTACACATTGTACATTTCAAATTCTATTTCATAGCTTATCGGCGATAAGATAACTCCTTCCCCTTATTTCTCTTTTCCTTTATATCTCGCCGTCGATGTCGCTGACCTCTCACCGAAACGCAACCTTATCGAGGAGCGCGAATCTATTCGTGGCCATTTACAGGAAAGGAGCCCTTTAAGACGGTCTCGAACACCTGCGATAATCGGCGCGGCATCGCATCCGGAACGAGCGGGAGGAAAAATAGTACTGGCGAAAGTTAGTCCGCGTGTGGGGTGCGCGCCCGCCTTTATCGGTACGTCCCATCGCCTACGATGCGAGATTGGCGAGGAAACGAGGAATATTCGTCGGCACTCGAGTTTGTAATCTTCCCCGGGAGCATGGCGCATTCGAGACCACCCTCGAGATTTCTACACGCGATCTCCTGCGGAAAGAAAGTCACGGCGGTGAATGGGCGATCGGTTGGAATTTCGCAATTAGCTATGCGGAATGCAACGACGAAGAGCGAATTTGGTGGAAAAGAGAGCCAAAAGAGGAGACAATTGTCAACGAGAAGAAAATCTACGTTCTGCTAAAAGTCCGTCTAATTTTCAAACGCGACCAATTCGTCCTTCTTGCTCGATTTCGCGCGCTTCTCCTTTCGACCCGACGAAAGCAGGGCGAACGCGAAACGTCATTCCTCGTTGTAACGTCCTTCCTAGATGTAACGTCGTTACGTTACACGGCTACTTCTGCACATGACTCGTAAACCCATTGTGTGCAACGTACACGGCCGATGCTTTCGCGAAACTGCCAGAGGCATGACGAACGTCAGTCCCTTCGCGAATATCGAAAGCGTGATATCAGGATGCCAACTCGCCGTCCCAGAACGGATATGCGAAATTCTCGTCTCTCCGGGGCAAACGACTCGAGTACCTCGCTTCAACTTCTTGCTCGGCCCCACCGATCGGGCAATCTACAATTTCTTGCTCGAACCCTGAATTTCATATTCTATCGTTTTACTTCGATAAGATTACGAATCTAGGCTACACAAAAATAAGTAAGGAGAGTGCATCGTTCTATTGTAGAAACAAATGTATGACGAAAAGAGAAATTACTTTCGAAACAAAAAAAAGAGGTGCTATTGCTGACGATCTTCGGCCCTTTGATCGATTCCAAAGCGCCACAAGATCTCGTTACTACACCTCTAGAAAACAAAACCACGCGTATCCTGCGCATAGACTTATACTCATAGACCGACTTATACTCATAGATCCTGTGAGAGGCGCTGAAGACTACATTAAAACAAGAGAGCAATAGTCAAAGTGAGCGTGTCTCTGTCCAACAGGTGCGTTGATGAATGATAAGGAGAACTTTACGGCGCCGTTTGCGTTATCCTTCGCCTTCTTATTTTCCTCCTCTCTTATCGAGCGAGAGAGAAGACCTCACTTTTGCTATATGTCCTTCAACGTAGTCTTCAACGCGCTCATAAGGAGACGCAGTCTATGAGTATACAAGTCTATGATCCTGCGATACATTTTCATAACACGGACAAGGTACGAGAGACGACTAACAGATTTACATAAACCTTCGCGACTCTCCTAGATCAGTGGATTGGCGAAAGCGCGGAAGAAGGAACGCCAAAGACGCGCGCGTCGACTAAGAGCCGAAAGATAGGGAGGAACACCGAACGAGGAAGGGTGGCAAGAGCGTCGATCGCGCGAATTCCACCGCGCTCTCTTGCTTCGTAGCATTGGAGAGTCGAAGAGAGTCCGGGCGCTCGTCGTTCCTCTCCAGCCTGAGTTCTATCGGGCCGTTCTCTGTAACCGCGCCTAAATCCCGTCCTCCTCCACCCCTGTAAATACGAGGATTACAGCATCCGGCCGATATTAACGGATTGCTGGCATCGTCGGTACGAGCCGTTCCGTTGTATTTCGTCGGGACGGTTTGCCACGGTGGCTACCTAATCGAATGCCTCGGCTCTCTCTCCTTTTCATTCCCTTCCACCCTTTCCTCCCTCTCTCCAACCCTCCTTCACTGCCTTTCCTACTCACCCCAACCTCTTCCACCCGGTGGTTCGAACCTTGCCCACCCTCTTCTTCCCGCATCTCACTCTCTCGTTCTTACTCTCTCTCTCTCTCTCTCTCTCTCTCTCTCTCTCTCTCTCTCTCTCGACCTCCTCTCGTCCTTGCTCTTTCGCCATCCGTGTCCCTCTCACTCCGCTTGGACCCCCTCGTTCTCCGACGACGAGTTCGGCGAGTTCCACGCGGCTTTATGCGCGCGGTCTCGCGATCCACGCTGGCGAACGCGCGCGCGTGCTATGCTCTCTACGCGCGTGTACCGTGCACGTGTGTGTACGGAGCGAAGCGTAGGTCGTTGTTCGTTGGTCTTCTGTGATGATGACGTGTTCAGCGTGTTTCGCGGAATGCCACGAGCAGCTCTCATTGTAACGGAGTTAGGCCCGCGGGCTTACTCTCGTCAGAATGTGCGCCGCGTTGCACTCTCTCTGTACTCGTATGCACCTACGCCCTACCACCACCTCCTCCACCTTCCTACGTATCTACTACGTAGCGTGCTCGGACGTCGTCGTTGTTCGTGGTTGTGGCCGTACCATCGTTCCTATCCCGTCTGTCCATCCGTCTGTACGTATTCGTGAGCGCGTCCTCGTGTGCCGTGCGTTTCGTCGTCGTTGAGCCTGTTCATGCGTGAGTCTCGGGCCGCTTTCGTTCGCGCCCTCGTGAATATACGCGTGGCCGTGCCGTACGTGCGTGCGTGGGCGTGGCCGTCGTGGTCTCGAAGCGGGCAGGTGGATGTTAGCCCCAAGCAGATAACACGGACACCCGCGAACGAGAGCGCGCGTGCACGATGCACGCGGCAAACGCGTTACCGTGGATCGTAAGAGAGTACACGGGCACGCGTGTAAGTACATGCGCGCGTGTACCTTCGATACTTCTAGGAAGGAAAACGAGGCGCTCGTAGCTCGACGTCCAGTCCAATGCGTGAGTCTTCGTGTTCGGATTTCCGTAAGGTGCTGGGCATTGGTAAGGGGAGAAACATCCTGGTAACGATGATGAGTGCGTGTCCACAGATTTTCTACCGTTTGTCGAACGAGATTAGCACCCGCGGCTCGAGGAGTTCGATGCTAATTGTATCTGAATTCTTTCCATTCGTTGTAATCTTCAGGATGGCGAATTATCGCTTTAAGTGGTCTCTTGTGGCCGGTGGAGAAAATTCATGATGAACTATTTTAGTCACATTCCGAAAAGCGCTGATTTTATCACGGTTCTTTCTGTATACTTGAACAGGGACGGACGAGTCGAAGAAATACGTGGTACTTGTTGGAAAGAACCGTGGTAAAGATCGGTTTTAAAATTGAGAAGGGAGGATGTTATCGACTTTCACCCGACATCGTCTATCTACAGACGATCCACGATCAATAATCGAAGAAATCTCTCCGACTATCCACTTATCTCATATGTGGACGTATGTTCTCGGGGCACCGACCAAGTCTTCGTGCTTGATATCATTCGCGTCGCTCTTTCTCCTAGAAACAGGAGGAGAGTGCAGAGGTCTCGAGGATTTGTCAAAAGCCACGCTTGACAGGTCCCACGAGATGCGTTTGCAATGATAGTAATAAATTTTCGCGAGGCGTCGACCGAGCAGAGATAATTGATGAAAGAACGAGAGAGAGAAAGAGAGAAAGGGACAGAGAAACTTGACGAGACAGTGGCATCGATAGGAACGACGAGATTATCGGGAAGAGATGCTAACTGGAGATTTTCTGATTACAGACCTGCGGTCTGTCGATACTGGACGGTGGAGGAGGACTAACACGAGGCTCAAGCGATAGGAGGAAAAACGAGAAAAAGAGCGAGAAGAGAAGGAAGGAGGACTCGCGTGCACGAAGGGATCGAAGGCACTCGATGCGCTAACGGACGGCTGTCCAGCGTCACGTCATCCGCGTTATTCATTATATGGAGCACGAACCAGAATAAATGTAAGGATAAATGATGTCGGCTCGATCCTGAGGGTACGTGCCTTCCCCTGCGTGCGCCGTCGGTACGCAGGAATGCGCACGGTACGCGCATCCTTCGCGAACGAATCTCACGGACCAGGAGCGCGAGCAGATTTCTTTCCGCTCTTAAGATCGAGAACGCTTATCATCGCAGGATGCTTGCAAGCGAGTAGAACGTCCCCACGCACAGGTGGATCGCCGAAGAAGGAGGATTCTCAGCGAGCAATCGATAACTCGGAAGTTCAAAGTGGAACGAACCTGATGGCAGGCGGCTGCGGTGCTTGTGTCGGTGGCATCGGTACGCACAATTACCAAGACGACAATCTTGTTACCTGATTATTACCGGTCCGTAGTTACCTCGCAAAAAGATACAAAACGAGAATTGAGAAACTTCGATGAGTCGTGAGAATTGGAAATATTACAGCGGATCGAGGCTATTTGTAATCGTGTCCGTCAATAGTTTATATTCGCAACGAATGATCAGACCGTCGTGTCAGTCGTAATTCTCTAAAGCAAACAAACCACGTGTTCGAAGTGATAATCCCAATAAGGTATCTGCCTAACGTATATAACGCTATCTAGTGACAAGTGTCTTTAATCCATTTGCATCATTCGGAAAAGTGGAAAACTGGTCCGTATCACCAAGCATTCGCGCATCGATAATAGTGGCCAGGAAAAATCCGCGCATATATGATGCAAAAGGGTTAAAACAAATAAGTATAATTTATCGAGATTGTACGACCGACTAAATTGATCTCTGTCGAGTTCAAGAAGATCTACGAGGTTTGATATCCTTCTCCTTTCTTCTTCTCTCGACGAAAAATTCATACTTCCGCGTGGGGAGAAACGAAGAAAGCGTGGGTGATCGAAGCAGGGTGAGGAGCGCTCGTCGAACAGGGGCTGTGATGGTTTTGTTAGCGCGGACACACAATAAATGGACAAGGAGTGCAACAACGGCGGGGTTTGTTTGTGTTCCTTGGTCAGGAGCTTGGAAGCATGTGCGGTGATTGCCGTAACCATCGGGCACGCCTGCCCGCCTGCTCGTTCGCTCGTTCCCCCACCTGCTCGACTGCCCTGCCCGCCTGACTGCCTGACTGTCTGTTTACCTGACTGCCTTGCCTTGCCTTGGCTGCATCGCGGTTGCCTCGACCGCTAGGTCCGTTGCGCTCCGACTTGTCGTTCTCTCTCGCTCGACTCACCTTCTCCACTACTACTACCGCCACCAACACCCCACTATCATGTCCTCGTGGTCTCTCCGCACCGGCAATGCACCCAATGCAGGTTGCCATTCGCTGCCGTTCGGCTCTGCATTGCACCGTCAAGTCTCGACAGTACGCTGCTCTCCGTCTGTCAATGCGTCACCTCCTTCCTCCGGGTCACCTCACGCAGGTAGTTCTTGTCCACCGGTGCTCCTTTCCTCCATCGGTTCGTTTCATTACTAGCTTCCAGGTCACATTCCTCGTGTTCGAAAGGAAATACGTTTCCACGTTTCATCGATTTTATTCCTTCGGCTCCAGGGATTTGGAAGGTCCAAACACTTTTTTCCTTCGTCCAATCTCTCTTTGCGTCACAGGCGATACGCAAGTGAATTGGGGTAGATTTTATCGAGATAAAGAGCCGAACCAAGCGAGAGAAAAAGTCTCTCACCCACTGGTTGGATATGAAGTATGTTAATAACGATATTAATTTAAGGCAAACGTCAGCTCGGTCAACGGCCAGTCGAAAGCGCACGCCATCGTGCTTCCTTCTCTCTCGCTCGTCTCTCTTTCTCTTCGCCGCTCCTCTCTCCACCCCGACTGGCGCGGAGCACGCCGCGTGCTTACCCGCGAGCTCAGCAAAGTGACTCACTCGGTGAGTGGTGCACCGGCACTTGTCGCGAGTCACCGCTCGATCGTCGATTCTCGGCCGGCGAGTCTCTCTCGGGGGAACGGGTGGAAAGGTTTCTCGCGCGCGTCGGTGCACGTCGCGCATGCAAAAGCCAATTGCGTAAGAGGATTTTATGGCCGCACGTACGTATAGCGGAGAGCTTCGACGGCAATGCAGCCGAGGCCGCTCTGCTCTACCGTAGACAGGTGGACGCGGATACGCAAGCTAATCTTTCGGCGTGAGAAAGTCTTAACGCGATAGGTTAAAGGTGCGCAATCGTGATTCCTTTCGACCGCTCCGCTGCCCAACTGGAAAACGATGATTTAAACGGATTTGAATGTACCTCGATTATTTTATCCCGACGCGACGGTAAGCAAGTAAATCGGACTCCGAAGCCTTTTGTCAAGCGAGTCGATCATTGGTATGTGGAGTATGGCAGATCTTCTGGAAGAAACTTTGGTAAGACTTCCGTATCCGACCATCATCCGATCTTAATCAAATATTACTGGTACGTAGCACTTACTAAATGCGGTCGAACGCCACAAGTGCGAATTTAAGGAAACGCCTGGTTTCCGAGATATAAAATTTTAAAATTATATGATTAAATCAACAATTTTTGAAATTTTTACATAAGAGGAAGACTGAAATTCCACGAAATATCAAGGTAGACAGGTGCAATGGTTAGGCACGGCACGCGTAATAAAAAATAATTTAAACTTAAGAGCGTGGTAGGCCTTTCTGATTAGATCAATCTCCATTTATCACATTTATATTTCAACTTTAACGTTGAATCTCTTTTTCTGGAGAGAAGACCGCCAATTTTGTCAGACGAAAAAGTTATTTCTGGAAAAACTTTCTCTGTTAATAACTTTTTAATAAATGACGAGCGGGGCTTAAAACCTTTACAACATTACTCAGGGTGAAGGCCTTGATAACATATGTGAAGGACATTAAAATCCGAGGTGGCTCCCCATAAGTAAATGATTACCGAAAAAACATAAAATTGTTTTCTATATCTCTTGTTTTTAATATGTATTCCAATGATACTTTGATAAATTAGTATTTATAATCTTGCAAGATATTAATAAAATAAAACATTTTAGCAAAACATTTTTCAATTTTAGTCGTGTTTTTATGTAAAAATCTAAAAAATTAAACGTAATTAAAAATTCAATATCTCGGAAACCAGGCTTTTCCTTAAATTCGCACTTATGGCGTTCGACTAGATTTAGTAAATGCTACTTACCTTTAAAATTATTTTAAGATCGTACAAGGGTCGGATACGGAAGTTCAGCCGAAACTTTTTCTTACAACGAGTTGTCTCGTCCAGCAATTTTACATATTCAATTGTCAGCACGGAGTCGAGGATTCTTTTACAACGATATCGCGAGCGAGCCACCCGGACGGAGGAGACAATGAAGGTGCAACGCGAAGGCGCAAAACGATCGCGGGATATTCTTAACGCTGGCGGCAAGAGTGCGTGGGTGTTTGGTCGGAGATCGAATCTCGTTCAATTTCGTTTGTAGTTAATAGCCCGCGAGGCCGGCCGCGTGTAACGGTACCCCGGCGCGTGTTTCTCGCGGTGGCTTCGCCGAAGTCGCGGCCGCACAATGGCCCGTATCGAAGGTAAAGAAGGAAGTGGCGGGAGGGCGGGAGAGATGGCGAGTAGGCAGGCGCGATATTGTTAAGCGGGTGGAGCTGCGGAGCCTTTGGAGAAATTTTCTCACATCGGGGAAAGTCCCCTTTGTGCTGTTCTCCGATACGTCGATGCACCCGTCGCCTCACCAACCTATCACGTCAAAAGGACGGGACCTATAATTCCATCCTTGAGAACGACGAACTACATTCCCCATAATTAGCATCGTACTATCCTCATTGAACACGTACGAAATGATAAATCAGCGACCACCTTTATTGAGAAACTTTCCAAATTTGCAAATATCCCTATGGCCCTTCTGAAATTTTCGTCACTACCGTGTACGTCCTCGCTCGGCATAATACTAATAATGAAATTTAACAGTATTTCTAACAAAGGTGTCAAATGACACCTTCTCAAATTGTATTTTAAAATTATTTTCCAAGTTGAGTCATCTTTCCTTAATAATTTCTTTCAATATTCGTATATTAGTTGTTAAATTAATTTAGAGGTATCATTTTCTTGCAGCTCATCGTGAACCCAGAAAGATACCTCTTGGTCGAAATGGGTAATATATACAAAATCCCGGTAGAAATAATGTTAATCCGAAATAAGTACGTTTGAGATAGCGATCTTGTTGATATTTACAGAAAATTTGTGGGCACCCTTTGAATATTTCTTAAGTACCTGTGATGATCCGCGTCTCATATTTTGAAAAATACAGGGTAAGAGGAAAGATGGTTGCTCCCTTCGCGAAATCAATTCAACTTGAAGAATAAACGAAAAATGAAGGGGAAAAATCTCGCAGGCGCGATCGAATCGCAATCTATCCTCTATTAGACGGGAACGAAGGAAACGAGGGAGCGCCAGCTGCGCGGTTTACGACCTTACGAACGACTCCGAGGCCGCTCGTTGGCATGCAAATCGTCGTGGTGGATGACAACGTAGGGAAGGAACGAGGCCAATGTGGAGGGTTCGATCGTCGATGGCGCATCGAGCGCGTGGATCGATCGTGGCTGCCGATCGCTTAGGAGGCAGCAGGCGAACACCTTAGAGGAGGCGGCGAATTCAACCGGAAGGCAAAGGGCAGCCGAGGTCGGGCCATTCCACGAGGTTGCCGTGGCGCGGCGTCCGATCTTTCGCGGAACACGTGGGCCCCGCATGGAATCGTGCGCCTGGCATCGATCACGTTCGGTGCGGCAATCACTATCATTGATCATCATCCTTCCTTCGCTCGAGGCGGGCGCTAGCGATCGGTGGTGCGCGCGTGCGAGCTTAATTGCCACTGTCCGCGCGGTACTTTTGCGGCAATGAGCTCCCATTCGGTTCCTCCTGCTTTGTTACGTCGTTACCCTATCGCGAATGGTCCGCGCACACGGATGTACAACGAATTTTTAAAGGGCCACCGTTCTGGTATTTGTTATAATAACATCCTGCTATTATGCATCGTTGGACGTGCTCGTCCGCTTTGTCGGGCGCAACAAAGCGAAATGAAGGCCGCATTCTAGAACGAGAGATCATCGTGATCCTCGCGTGGACGACGAAATTGACACCCGTGCCTAGGTCACCTGCGTCAAGTGCGCAACCGCGCACGCATGCACGCGCTTGCCACGACTCGCAGGATCGCCGGTATGCGAGTTTCTCGAATCGGCCGGTAGTAATTCTTGCTCTTTATTAATTGAGTCTTTTGGAATTGGTGTGCCGCGGCAATTAAGCTGGACGTGCCGCGCCGACTCTTACCGGGCTATTAAGCCTTATATTTACACGATATCGGGGAAACTGCGGATAACAGTCATGGGAGAGTCTCGTTCCTGGTAACGAAGGGGGAGGTCGGAAATCGCGTTAATCCTCGAGTGCGGGACACGAAATTTTTTGCTTCTCGCGAGAGAGCGAAGCCGAGAGAAAAATTGCGTTTAATGTATCGTTGGGAATAAAATCTACGCTCGATTGCAAATGGAACTCGGCGTAAAACGAAGAAAGGGTTTTTCGTGAGAACCGACGATCGATCGAATGGCTGCGCGCGAGTGAATCGTGCGAGTACGAGTACTTGACGCGTAGATGATCAACGCGATAGATCGCAAAAGTCAATCTTTGCGAAGCGATTAATACGTCTTTCATCGTGGTCTACGCGCACGTATGTGCACACCCGCGCGCCTGGTCGGTACATTCTAAATTGTACCGTGTACCTGGGACGATCGTCTTACGTAAGCGCGAGATCACCGTAGCCATCATCCTCGCGAGCGTCCAGTGGATACCGGAAGTTTTGTATTTAACCATCCGGGGTCAAATCGAGTGACCTCAGGACTTGGGCGTTGTCCGTTCCAGACTATCCCACAGGCGATTCCTCGAGATCGCGTTTAACTTTATCCTGTGTCAAGAATATCTATCGTGCGTTGATTCAAATGCTTTTTCATGGAATCTACTTACATGTGAAATGACACTTAAGAGAGATCCACAATTTTCTCCATTCTTGATTCTGTATCATTAAATTATGACCTCCACCCAATTGTCGTCCCCATTTTAAACTCGTTTCACGAGTTGAGTCAATCTGGTGGGTACGCATTTTCGCAACTACGGAAATCTGTCGAAGGAAAACAATTTAATCGGGACGCGAGTGCCTCGTTGTAGAAGGGCAGACGCGGTGGATCGCCTTCCTCTAATCGATATTTTTTACTCGATGTCCGATCTTTGCGAAAGAGGGACGCGTGTACACACGGGGAGATAAACCGACGCGCGGGTTCGTGCCGGTTAATACGTCGCCAGGGGCGTCCTTCGTTGCGCCAAGCGCGTAACCGAAGCCGTAGAGCTGAGAAAACGCGGACGGAAGACGAGAGAGACGAATGGAAATGGAGGAGGACGATGAGAAGAAGAGGAAGAGAACGAAACGGGGCGCGAAGGAGGAGAGCGCGAAGTGATTGCGCGCGCCCACGTGAGAAAAGGAGAAGAGAGGAGAGGAAGTGAGAAGAAGGAGAGGAAACGAGTTGGTGCAAAGAAAGGAGAACGACCGAGGAGGGGTAGGGAGATGCTGCCCTAATAGATTATTAATTTACACGTCGACTCTCGAGAGGAAGGACGACGGTGGGACGATGCAGAGAAGAAGATGAGGCGAGGCGGCCACACACCTGTCCCAAACCCGTCGCCCGGCTTGATTATCTTGCATTATGCAAAATGCGTTTTTTATCGCGGCACAACCCCGTAATAAACGGGTGTCCGGGCGACGGTTGACATAATGCGTCGGCCATTACCGAGGCAGGGAATTGAGCCTTTTTACTTGACAAGCGAGCCCCCTCCCCTGCTTCTCTTCCTCGCTGACTAGCGCCGGGTACGCAGAAGCGATCACCATCAGCTCTCCACGGGATCCGTCCAATCCCAGATTCCAGTCTCCTTTCGATAAATGTGTTGAAAAAAGATTCTGCGCAACAGGTTATCCAAAGAACTGTCGTCATTGACGTGTAAAGAGAAAAGCCTTCCGATGGAAAAAATTCCTTCGGCATCTAATTATTTTCTCCTAATAAAAATGCATTCTTGTACATATCTTGCATTCTGTCTTTAATTTTATAATTGTTCAACGAATTTTCTTGGATTTGCATTAAGAAACATTTCTACCCTCTCTACTCACCATCCGCCCAGGGTAAGGGCGGTGGAGACGTTTGCGCTTTTAAGTGTAATTTGCGCGATTTTCTTTTGGAAGTGCAGACTGTTCCTTTGGGACGCTTGTAATTGCTTATTTTTCCTTTTTATTCTTTTTTCTTTACCTATATTTTCTGTATCTTTATCTTTATTTTATTTATATGTTGCTTGCTATGAAGTATTTCTTTTGTTGTTTGCTGTATTTTGGTTGGGACCCTAGGAGCGTTATGCTAAGGGTTAATAAATTTATATCTATCTCCCCCCGAGATTTAAATTCTAAATGCACCACTAACTGGAAGAAAATCTGGTATTGACTAATTTTTTTCACATCGCGTATACCTCGTTACTCGATAAACCATCGAGGCTCTTGACCGCGTCCACTAGAAATCGTTCCGCATCTCGACAATTGCAATCACGATCGCTCATTCAGCACCGAATCACGAGAAGCGTAGGAGGTCGGTAACGAACTCTGCGAAGAACCGTGCCTCTACCAAATTCCTATCTTGCGCTGACCGGCGCCCCGTTAGACACTCGCCCGCACGCACGCCCACCACGAGCGGCGAAGCGCCAGAATTTATCGCATTATTAAAATCCACCGCGGTGGCGCGAGGCTAGGGGGACGAAGGATTTACGCGTCGGTGTCGCGGAACTCAGGCACGATCGACGATCGACGATCCACGATCCACCGCGGGGCACCTTAGTCCTTTGATCGTCATAACCCACGCTCGTCCGATGAAGACGTTAGGGGAGGATGTGCGATTCGTCGTGGAACTAGCGGTAAGATCGGCCGCTTAAGCGGAGAAAGGATCCTTCGATCGTTCGCGATCGTGACGCTCACCGCGAGACGCACCGATCGCGCTGGGACACGCGCAGTCACCCGACTCCGTTGATCGACCGGTTCGAATGAGAAACGAAGTCCGTGGGGAATGGAGCTTATCGGCTTTGATCTATTTGCGTCGAGGCATCGTGGGAAGTATTCCGGCCGGGATGCTTAAGACGGCATGTCGGATAGCGGGAGTATGTCATCGTGATGCAGGGATTCGCGCTTCGATTCAAGGGAACGCGGGCGCCGAGAGTGGTAGGAGAGTTAAGGTCGTAGAAATGAGCCGAGGCCAAGTGCTTTCAGGCCCGAATGTCTCCGCGATGTCGTTCAATATTACGTTTCTGGCCGGTCGGATATTCTTCCCAATATTCAGCAGAAACTTGGTTCCAACCGATCGGGAAACATCCCATTCCAGGTGACAACAATTGAAAACAACACCACAGTGCCCTGGGTCGTTCCTTGATCCGAAGATCTTCCAAGCGATAATATAAGATCAACGTCTTTCTTCCTGGTGACCTCCGCGAAGGAAACGATCACCTATGGATCTCCAAACTACTCGAATCTTAGGATCGAAAATGTTCCCATCGGTTTGCCTCCTCCCCCGTCTCGCATCATGGACAATCGTCGCCCGCGGCTTCCTGGATACGAGGGCGAGCTCCGTGCATGCGAAACGATTTCTTTCCAATAAAAGGCGCGCGCACGCGCGCGCTTGTGCGAGCGCGACGAGAGGAGTGGACCAGCGGCTGGCTCGCCAGCCCAGGAATATCGGGATATGCCCGAGCCCTGGCGAGGGAGGGCAGGCGGGTGGAACTACCTCTCAAGTGAGAGAGGTACGCGGAGGCAACCGGCGGCTAGAGGCGATTAAAGAAAGCGACACACCGCATATGTCACAGCGTTCACACGCCCCGGCGTTCACCGACACCCACCGCGCCTATTCGACCGGGTGATAGTAACTTCGCTCTCCGCTACTCTCCTCTTTAGCTCGCTCTCTCTTTCGCGAACGCCAGTGGAGACGGGCGCCATAGCAAAGTCGAGATATGCCGACGCGACGGTCGTCAAGCTCGCTCGCCCGCTCCGTTCTGCGACGGGTCTCCGCGTGCACCCGCCGACTGCGCGACCGCTCGTGACTCTCCTGCCAACCTCAGCCGCGACGCGCGCCGTTGCAGGTAGCGAGGCTGGTAAGTGACCCCGTGAGTGTGCTGCGGCACAAGTGCACCACCGTCGCGCCGCCTTCTCTCGCCGAGAGCGGAGAGAGAAAGAGAGAGAAAGAGATAGAGAGAGAGAGAAAGAGAGAGGAGAGCGAGCTCTGGAACGAGAGGAGCCGAACGGGTCCAGCACGAGAGAGAAAGAACGGTCTTGTCTGCCTGGGTTTGGTAAAGGAGCTCTCGAGGACTTTCTATCGTGTCGCGTTCGTCTCCCAACGGTGTCACGAGCGAAATGTCGTTGTTCTTGCTCGGGTGGAGGTTTTTGCTTCCGGTGCGGAGGAGTCGCCTTAAAGAAAGACGACGAGGAACGTGGTATTTCAACCGAAGTCAATTGAAGTCTATCTTTGTCCCCGGGAGTTCAATCGGTACATTGTCCGGACCCCGGTGCAGCCCAATTTTTGACTTTCGCCCGTACACTTTCCCCGTGGTCCGTGCGACCTAGCCTGGCTCCGCGATCACGCACGGACTCACGGTCACAATGTGACGCTAGGTACATGCACTAAGGAGCGAGAGTCGCAGGAACGTTGCTACGGGTCATCGGGAGCGCGGCAAGAGGATCATCGTCCTGCGGTTGTGTTCCGGTAGGCGCATCGACACGGAAGGAACGCGCGCGCTCGAGCGTCGATAGAGAGAATGGGGGTGATGGCAGGGGAAGAGAATATCCGAGGGGAAGCAGAACAGTAGAGTGAGAGGAAGAGACGAGAGGCGACGGAAAGAGATGGAAACAGGGAGGGAGAGAGAAGAACGGAAGAGGGACGGAAGACGGAGGGGATACCAGAGGCGAAGGTGTACCAACCGTAAAATAAACAACCGGGTAATAAACCGGCAGCGATGTCCAGCGTTGTAAATTACCCTGACGGCGGCCTAACGCGGTATGGAGCCGCGTTTTATGGACCGCCCTCGACAATTCCCGGATCTGAGCTGATGGCTCAATACCTTAGCTGCTTTGCTTGCACGAAAGCGAGCGTGCGAGCGTACGGCCATCGATGTCCTCGCATCTAGCCCTCGTGAATCTCGGAACAAAGAGAATCCAGACGATGACGGGTGGAACGGACAAGTGGAGAGATTGATGTATGTACGAAGCGTTACGCCTCGTGCGTTATACCTTCGATCTCGATGCATCGACGATGACTCCAGCAAGGGTAAACGATAATTTTCTAAGGAGATGGAAGTCCGCTTGGACCTATTTATAGGAGATGTAATTCAACGGCAGGTTAAGTCCGTCGGGTCGTGAATCGACTTTCGAATCCAACGAGGCGCGTTTCCTCGCAAGCTACTCGCGCGTCGCCTTCCCAACTTCATCTTCGGATCCTTATCTACCGCGAAGCCTGTCGTAGAAGAATGTCACGAAGGCGAACCGGCGTGGTTACATACACCGTTACGCTCTTCCCGCCTACATAACGCTCATAGCTTAATTCGATTCTTATCCCTGTCTCGATGCACTCGCCTTATCGTAAGTCATCGCTCACGTTTGGCCCCTCGCGTACCCGCACTCGAGCACACGCACGTTGATTCCACGCATCCGCATCGCGGTAGTCCTCGCGCTTGAGCTTGGACGATCTTGAACAACGGTGACGGTGTCGTGCCAGGCGTATCTACTAGCTTCGTCGACTACTCGAGTCTACGAAGTCGCTGGAGTTTGTATCGCGACTTGCAAGTACGATTGTAGAGAAGAGCAATGAGGAACCAAAATAGCAACAGACGAGGTATCCAGTTGCAGGAAAACTCAGTAGATCGGCCATGCAGGGGATCTACATTGTTTTTGAATATTGCAATGCTCGATGATATCGTTCCTTATTTCTAGGTTCATTGTCTGTTGTTTCTACATTCGTCCATAGCACCTATTGTTCAGCCGCGCTTGACGACGTTTGCTTATCGGACTACAATGACCTGCCAACGAGCATCGTTGTCCGAAGTTGGACCTACGAATGGCACATGAAACTATAGATTAACTTTGTTACCTTAGCCGGGGACCTCGGCCTCGTCGATGCGACAAAACGCGCGCGCGCGAATATGCAAAGGCGCGTAATGGATGAGGGGTCCACGGCGGTCACGGACCGTCTAATAAGTAGCCCGTGCGTGAGCAACCACCGCTGACACTTTAGCCAAGCAGTTTATCACCCGAGCCTCGCCACGAAATTTACTTCCTACTCAAACCGTCTAGCTCGCTACGATTATGTAAAGCCGATGGTACTTTACACGAGAGTCTCGTACTTCACGCCAGTTAAGTGTGTCGCGCGCTCGGCGAGCCAGTACTTTTTTTCTCAAGTCCCCCTTTTTCACCTCACGAGTCCAGAAGGAAGATTTTCCACGTGAAATTATAGGCACGCGCGATGCTGGACACAGGCGTAGGTGCATCGAGGCTTAAGGAAGGAGGACGCGAGACGTTCGGAACGCTCCGGGATCGAAGCGTGCGTGGGGCTCGTTACGTTTTGCGAATTTAGTGGCCGGGAAATTTATGCGAATGTTTCGTCGTCTCCGCGAACTCGGGGGGGCTCGGCGATCGTTAAGCGAAGATCGCGTTCCTACGATTTCACCGAGATTCACTGTTGCATGTTAAGTTTTAGTTACGCTCTTACCTCGTCGAGTCGAGAAACTATCGAGCAAGAAAGTATTATTTCTGGATAGGACGTACGTAGCAAACTGGGGCTGTAAGTTTCGTCGTTAAAAGTTTCTAAATTGCACGGAGCAACCGAGCTACTCGGACGAGCATCCGTGAATCCGTTACTTTAATTGTAAGCAGGCATTGCAGGATCGTTCGTCATTAAGGACGATCGATCGCAAAGGGTAATCGGAAACGGATACCCTTGTAATTATTTCGCGAATCACGCGCGCTCCACGAGTTAAAAATGAGAGACTCGAACATCTCTCGGGAGAATGTTCCAACGACGGTCTTGCTCGCGCCCATTCGACGATCGAGGTTTACGAAGAACGCCTCGCATTCGTATCTCTTTCCGCTCGAGCAAATTGCGCGCGCACCTGACGTCCCCACCTGCGGTAAGAGCAGAGTTGACACGCATAATTGATATCTCCGATTTCCGGGAGCACGAGGACAAGCTCGTACGTGCATCGCTCGTAAAATAAGAAACGACCATCGAGATTCCTACTAAACCTCGTCCGTTTGGTGTAAGCTCACGCGCCACGACAATAACAACCCCACGCGTAAAATGCCCAACGCGATCAAAGCCTCGCTTATTCTCGTTGCCGCAATCGATTGCATCGGTAAGCCGTTCCCTGCTTCCACGTCCGCGATAACGGAGTAATAAAAGCGTCCTTTCAGCTTCCATCCGTGTAGGCAGCGTTCCGCGACCGTACCAGATGTAGAACACCCTCGGAAACCAAACACTCGGGTCCGACGATGACCGCTCAAATTGGATCGGACAGGAAGCTGAGCGGAGGCCGACGATACCATCGAATTTACACGTTCCAATCGGCATTATCGTCGTCCTCCGTGACGTCGTTCGCCGTACCGGCGCACAATTACGCGCCTGAATTTATCGGCGCGTTTCGCGACGTCCGTTAATAAAGCCATTAAAATCCACCCGGGCCGAGGAACGAGAAGTGAAAGAGGAGAAGGAGGAGAAGTGGGGAAGTATCGCATTTTCCCGCCACGTAGAAATATGCGCCGGTGCTGAGTAATTCGGCGGGCATGCGCATGCGCGCGGGACGTATGCCGCACCGAGCGACATTTTTCATAGTTCCGCTTGGAGGGTGAAGCGCGCGGACCGAGCGGAATTGCGGCTGGTCCCGCGTCCACCTCGCTCTCTCGCTAAAGCTCCCAGGAGGGCACACACGGGAGGCAACGATTTGCACCGTTACCAATGTTAAATGCGTCCCACGGAATCCCGGGACGCAAACTAATGCCCGCGTCCACCTCGTATATACCGCGCGCTAGGCTGCTACCGCGATGCAAATGCGGGATTCCGCGGACCACCGCATAATGAATCCACTTTGCGCCGAGCCGGCGTGTTTCTTCGGTTCCCCTTTTTCTCTTTTTCCTTCTCCCTTTTTTCCGTTCCCCTCTTCGGTCTCCGCGACTTCCACCTCCTTCCACGCCGGACCGTCTCACTACCCGCGACTCGTTCTCTCTCCTTCACGTCGTGTTCTCTCCATCTCGTTACGTCGTCGGTGCTCGCCCTCCTCTCCCTCGTTCCCTCCGCCCGACGGACCCTCTCCTCTCGTTTCCTCGTCTCGGCTCGCTCGGTACGCGCGCGCTCGCAGCACTTAATGAAATGTCACAGGTGTCCTACCGATTGCCGGAGTTAAATGTCGCCGGCTTCCCATACCCCTCCACCCCCTTCGTTTCGCGGATCGGCTCCCTCTCCTTATTTTTTTTTCTTCCTTCCTTCGTTCTCTCCCCCTGCGCACCTCCCTCCACGCCTTCCACCGCGATTTCGACTTTACAAGGAATGCAACGAAGATGACGGCGGAGATAGCGCGGCGCGGGATCTTGATTGTCGAATCCGCGTCGTTCCGCATAAAAGCGCGTTTTCGTCCTCGCCGGGGCTTCAATGTAACGGATATATCCTTCTACCTTCGTCTCTCTCTCTCGCGTCTCGTAGTAGATTCTTTCTCTTTCCATTCGAAAGCGCGTCCCGCGAAAGGAATCGGGCGCGCGTAAAATTTTGACACTGAACGAGCGAGCACGATTAGACGAAGTACCTTGGTCGTAATCGACTCCATCGACGCGGGGTGGAGGCTTTGCGAGGTGGTGAGGAGAGACGAGAGTGGAAAACGGATAACGAAATTATCTGGCGCGTTAAGTTTCCCGAGTAATGGCGCGCGCGATATGCGCGACGTTGAAAATGCGCCGTGGCTGGTTTACGCGGCGCGATCGCTCCGCAGGGTGCGTTGGGAAAAGTTTAGTGGGAAAGTGTGAGGTAAAATGTCGTGTGAACGCAGCGCGACACCGCAGGTTGAGATTCTCTTGGAAATTACTGGCCGATCAATTTTTCCACGTGGTAGTCGGTGGTACACCGGAGAAATTCGATCCGTTAGGAATATCACGGCTTCTTTCCGCGTTGCTTAATTTCCTTCGATCCCGTTACTCCACGCGGCGTCAACTTCCGATAGAAATCATCGCAATGAAATTCCACGTAACCTTCTGGTACAATTTCCGCTTATCCGCAGGCCGCATCTTCTAACGATACCTCGGCCGATCTCTCACCCGAGAGGCACCTGGAAGATGTCGCGCGATACGCAGTATCCAACCTCTGGCTTAAGGCTCGGCGAAGGTATGGCAAGGGTATTAGCGACCACGGTAGGAGGTAAAGAGGGTCCCATTATCGTGTCGAGTTTCTCTCTCGCGGGGCTAAAACGCGGGAAGCCGCGATGAGATGAGGAGAGAGAGAGGGTTGCAGCTCCTCGGCATCGATCTAATTCCTATTCTCTCCTATTTCGCCTTCGGGCCGGGCCCCACGTGGCGAAGAGCGATGAGTTATGATATGCATACGCGCGTCCCGTGGATGGATGGTCGGTCGGATGCTCGGATGGATGGATGGACCAAGGATCGAGATCGAGATCGACGCGAGGGAACGGTTATGCGGCTCGCTCGATGACTACCTTTCCCGTGCGAGCTTCTCGATCGATCGATCGTTCGCTCGAGCCTTGCGAACCGTGCCGAAGGCAGCCTCCTTCCTCCTCGTCGCGCCAGGAGCGTACCGAACCTGAGAAACGTCGGGCGCACGTCAACCATCATTACCCTGCTCCTAGACGCAAGGATTTCGAATGTCCTTGTTAAGAGGGTAGACGTCGAGGGAGGGGGGCGAAGAAGCGAGAGCCAGATGACGAGAAAGATCGATGTTCGCGAATCGATCTCGGATCGATCTACCCGCTCGATTCCCTTTTCGCAACGGGCCATACTCGTTACGCTCGATTCGACGAAAGTGGGACTGGCCCGTTTGCGCGTACGCAGAATGCGGAAATTCGCCAACTGATTGTCCCGTTGCCATCGATGCTCTTGCGTAAGCGGCTATTTGTTGGACAATGCGTCCTCGCGCGGTCATCCGCGCGGTTGCTGGTGGCTCTGGAGAAATTATGTAAGCGACGTAGTCAATAGTTACTTTGCGGAGGGGTAAGAGTAAGGTGATGATGAGCTTCTGCGATGCTCTCGTCAGGTTCGTTAGTACCCTTTTCTTTCTTAGTCCATTCGATAAGAGAAACATTGGATCGAACGACGGCCTCTGAAACCTCTATCCGTGGAAGATTCGTATTCAATTGGATTATCGAATACGATTCGAGTTCTAAAGTAATCGTGAGATAAATTGAGTTCGCGAAACGTGTTTTAATACCTCTTCCGTGACGCTTTGCAGTCTGCTGCGTCGACGGTTAAGCGCATGTTTCGCGGATCACCGGATTGCGCGAAAGATTCGCGAGCTCCGACCCGAGGCTATATTAGCACTTCAAGCGAGGTGACTTACGATCGTTATATTTTCACGGCCGGTTGATAAAATCAATATCTCTGCAGTTACCAGTGCGTTAGATTTCAGTGAATCACTGCTGAAAGAAAGGTCAATTTAATTGCGTCTTTTTTATTCCGAAGGCGTCCAACTGGGAATACTTAACTCTTTGAGCGCTATGGACGCATATATGCGTTTACTCTATGTTATCGGCATGAAATGAAGGCGCATATATGCGTCTGTCGATTTTTTCGATCACCTACATAGGCGTCTTTTAGAAGTATTACCGTTACTCTTGTGTGAGATGGATACAAGTGCATTCCTTAGTAACAGCATGGTAATAACGCTCTTTAATTATTTAATCTCGTGCAAAAGGATTACTATAACTTATTACTATGTACGCTTTGTATAGATAATCAACAGTGGTTTAGTCTAGCGAAAAAGTATTCCGTCCACAGCGATCGTCACCGTCCCACTATGGGCATAAAGTCGTTTTTTAGTGCCGAAAGTCGTTCGACGGCTGAATTCTGAACCGATTGCGATGAAATTAGTCTTAAAATACGCGTTATTCATTGTTCTGTAGCAGAGACATGCACTTTTTTTGATATTGCAATTTGTTAATTAATACAAAATTGAAATTGTTCGAAACTTTTGGCAATCATTCTTTGGTTAAGGTATTTATAACTCCTTCAATCTTGATATACAAGGGTTTTCGGCTTCGCTGATTACGAAACCGTCACAGAATTTCAAAATTTAAAATGGCGTAGCACGTCTTTGACACTTTAGAAGCGGATAACAAGCGACGTGTATAACGCATCTTTCCAGCTGAAGAGGTTAACAAATTGTAATATAAAAAAGAAAGTGCAGGTCTCCGATATAGTACGATAAATAACGCTTAATTTAAGACTAATTTCATCGCCATCCGTTCAGAATTCAGCCGTCGAACGACTTTTGGCACTAAAAAACGACTTTGTGCCCACAGTGCGTCCGTACGGACCGTATAGGCCGCGACTATTCAGCACTCAAAGGGTTAAGGCCAGACTAAAATTATTTGTCTCATTATTATCCACCCGTGAATCTTTTGCCCTTCTCCTAGGTCCACTCCGCCCCCTCATTTTCTCGTCCAGAGAACACACACGACAAGGGACCTTCCCTTCGCCGCGGCTAACGAGGAGAACGCGCGTGGCTCGATCGTTCCACGTTCCCCGATGCTCGCGGCTAACGTCATCGTAGAAAAAGCACGCCACTAAAACAAATCATTTTACGGCTTCAGCGATGCGAGACGATGGCGAAATCGCGCGCGCTTTGCTTCTCGCGGTTCTCCTGGTCGCGCGATCTCCTCCAAAGGTCGCACCGTGTGCGACCGACCAGTCGAACGGATCCTTTCGCAAAGGATATTTCCCGCGGCAGAAGAAAAAAACGAAGGCGCTCGCTCTGTCCCCCACTGCTTATTTAAAAATCAACGCCCGTTTCCGCGTTACTTAAGGCCGTCGCGACGTCCATTTTCTCAACGATGCGACGCGACGCGAGGAGTATCTCTCGCGGCGAAACTCAATTTATGCTTAACGCGAGCCTGGACGCTCGACGGCGCGATAAAAAGTTGCATGAGGGGAAGAAGACTCAGAGAGAGAGAGAGAGAGGTAGAGAGAGACTGAAAAATGCAGTAGAAGGAGAGAAGAAAACGTAGAGTGAGGCTGGGGGGATAGGCGACGTTTTATGGACGCCTCGGCCGACTGTTAACTCCGTGGCGGAAGGGACGCACTTTGTTCAGCGGCTGCGAATGTATCCTCGGGGCTTGATCCACCCACGAGGAAGCGTGGAACGTCTGGAGTAAGAGAGAAAGGAGAGAGAGGATGGAGAGAGAGAAGGAGAAACTGAGAAGGACACGCGGGAGCAAGAGGGACGGGAGACGGGTCGCGAGTGAGGAGGACGAGCGAAGGATCACGACTCGCGTTCTCCTTGGCGACGTGCTCGCTCGCACCCGCGGCTGATACGAGAAGCGGAGAAGGAGCGCGAGAATGAAGAGAAGGAGAGGAAGTTGGCAGGTGAGGTGTCACGAGGCGTGCGAATAATATATCGTCGCTCGGCCCATCGTAGGTGGGTGTGCTCGTCCTCCACTCCACCGTATTCTTCCCGTATTCTTCGCGGATGGCAGGAACGCGCTATCTCGTCCGAGCCCCTGGCGCTAAGAGAAAGAGGCCTAATGCCGGTGTAACGCGTTCCCTCCACCCTCTTTCCCTCTCGCGGCCACCCGAGCTCTTATTCCCTCGCACCTTTCTTCCTTCTCCTCTCACCTTCCGGTTCTCCACCCACCACCCACCCTCTTCTTTCATCTTTTCCCTTTCGTTCTCCGTTCATCGATCTATTCATTTACCCGTCTCAGTTCAACCGCCTCCCTCCCAGCCGCCTCTTCCTCTCCTCTTCTATTCACGAGATTGCCATTAGCAAATGCCAACGTGAAACGCCCGCACTCACCTGCCTGCCACCACACCTCGTGGACGTGCCTCTGCCCTTCTCCCTCCCTCTCCTTCTCCACTGTTTTCCGCTTTAACCCGCCGCGCCGTCCTCCGCATAATCCACCCGTGGAATCCTTCGCCCGTGTCCCCGCGAATTCACGATTCTCGTGCTATTTTATCTCGAGTTAGCTCGCAGCCACTCGGCGATTCCGCATAGAAACGTCGCAGGAGGGAGTTGGTCTCTTACTTTCTCTCTTACTCTCTCTCTCTCTCTCTCTCTCTCTCTCTCTCTCTGCTTCGTACATTCTCTTCCTCCGTTATCGCTGTCCATTGGCGCGAGATAACCGAACGATCCCGAGGTAATCGAGCCGATTCGATCGAGACGACCCGCAGCCTCGACTCGCGATTGGACGGTGCGTCGATCATTATTAACTCGTCCATCGATCATCCACGCCCCCACATCCGACAATTTTTATCACAGCCGCGCGCGACCGCCCCCGCTTGCGTTTCATCCTCGCCTTCCAACCACTCGCGTTCCCTCGGCACTCGCGTGCAAAAACGTTTATCGGTAATCCGGGTAGAGCCGCGCGGGAATTTTAATATCGTCCGGCGCTTCGTCCGTTATTCGAAACGCTCCCTTCGACAATGGAGCCGTGCCATCGACCAATCTTCTTCGTTCTCGCTGAGCATGACCGGATCACCTAGCACATCATCGGGTAGATATATCGTCGTATTTGGGAAACGTCGAAACATCGTGACTTCACCGAGAGGCTTTCTAATTTCGCGGTACGATAATTGGTGGTATGCCGTTAATTGGTGCCCGCTTCGTAATTTATGCGGTTAAGAACAGGTGCTCGATGCTCGATGTGAATCTTCAACCCCCACCATCGAATGCCCCGAAGGTAGGTCAATTAGGGTAGAATGTATTCAATGATCGTCTCGAGCGAAGGGAAAAGTGGGTCGCTCAAGGAAGAAACTCACCCTCTTGTTCGTGAGAACCAAGTTACATATGAGCCGCTTAGTTGACAAATCGATTAACTCCACTTTTTGCATTTTTCATAAGTTTAAGCATCGAAGCACTTGATTAAGTTCTTACTTTTTATATTTGTAATATAATTTTTAACATAATTTATGGAGTTAATCGATTTGTGCACTGAACGGCTCATATAAGGATAGTTACGCGTCGTCTGGAATTGCGTGTCCACGATAACGATGTAAGAAGAAAGTTATTGTCTTGTGGTAGAAAAGATCTGAACTGCGTAGGATTAACCCTTTCGCCTACAATACCGCGTGAGACTCGTGATGGCGGATTCGGACCAACTATAAAAACCACGGATGAGAACAGTGGTACATCGATTATCTGGCCAAACGTATTGTTATTACCAGGCCTTATTGTTGATTGTGGCCTGCATCATAGCTATAAATTGTAGAAAGGGGGTGAGAGAGAAGCAAACAAAATTCTGAAGAGTGAATAAGTCGAGTTAACGAGCAATTCACGATAAGCCGTAAATGTTAATGAAATTTCAGAGACGGATCACGGGTAGAAGGTATCCACAAGCAGTAACGGAATACCAGTAGAGGCAGCGCGCCTAGTAAGGTTTGTGTCCTTTGAGCGTGAATACTCGGGTGTCCCGTAAAAGGAGAGTACCCGAGGACGGAGCTGGTCGCAGCCCTGAAAGATAACGACGTCCTCCGCGATGTTGCCACTCCGTGAATGGAACTCGGGGGTTCGAATAATGTTTTGGATCCCCGAGGACGAAATTTCGTATCGGTAGAATCGGAAACATTACGCAAACTTTTGAAATTCTAGACTCAATTCTATTTTCACAACTATTCAACAATCAGAGAAATAACGAGAATATTCTCGCAAATAATAAAATTTCAACAAAGAACTCTTTACTCCACCCTTCCTGCTTTGAATATTCCAGACTCGGTAATCGAGAAAAGCCACGATCTCTCGTCGATTCTCGAACGCGAGAACGAGCCACGATTATCCGCATCGGATTGGTGTGTCTGGAGGCAGGTACCGATGGTGTTCTCTCCGTAGCGACGTATGCAGATACGTCCGTCCACGGTAACGTAACGTTCACATCCCTCTCTCGTTCACGGCGCGTCGAACGAATGCGGTATACACCTCGAAGCCTTCGCTTAAGTGGCTCTCACCGCCAGACGACAGTCAATTAAGCATCGTGGCTCCCGCCGATTATTATCGATCTGGATGGTCAGGCGCGGAGAAAGTTGGACTTGTGACCTCGACTCCGAATAGCCTCGCGCGAGCGGAAGCCGAGAGGCACCGAGAGGATCGCAAGCGGTCTACGATCGACGACTGCGACGCGTGCGGAACTAATTTACGACTCGCCGAGGCATAAAGGAGCCACTCACGGTCCCTCCTTCTCGCGATTTAGTCGCCCCGAGCGCGCCAAGTCAATCGTACGTCGAACGTTGAAATTTGCGCATTAACCCCGCGCACCCGCATGCCCGACTCCGCGGCTCGCACTACGTCTTTATGACGAGAAGTGACTTTCTACCTCTTTTTGTCGATGACGAGGGAACGCGAAGAGGAATGAGATTGAGTCGTTGTGAAGCAGTGGTTAGTTATGCGATGAGTCGGGATACGTTGAGGCGAAATCCGAGCTTCTTTTTTTAACTACGCAAATTCGTTCCTACGGGATCTGAGTGCTGTATTCAATCGGGCGCGTTAAGTAGTAAAATGTAGAGGCTACGTTGTTAAGCAGCATTGCTGGATCTTGAAGTAGGATCTAATTGACTTGTCCTCGACCTTTGCTCCATCGTTTTTCAAATTCTCGATTTTCGCGTAGCTTTTCTTCAAATCTTATTATTTACGATAATGACGCATAGTTGAAAAGTATCGCAAATCTGCTAAAAACGTTTCGTGTACCCACAGGAGTATGCAGGTTTTGGAAACATTAGTTTAGGCGCTATTGAAAATATTTATGGATGAGCAAAAAATATTTGGAGGCCTGCAACATTTGTCAAAACTTGTTCGATTCGTTACGATGAAGGAAAAAAAAAATCTTCCTGAACGGTGATTTTTCTGTCCGCACGACGTAGTCGTCGTCAAAGCTTTTCCAACGAGTACTACATGACCGTGCGTGACCGGGACTCTGGTGCGTGACTGGTTCCTCTTTGCCATCTCCATCTCTTTCTCGCTCTTCTCCTTTTACCCCTCGCAGAACCTCGTACAGCAAAAGAAAAATGCGTTGACAAGAGCCGCATGCACGTGCTCGGAGAGTTTCAATTCCTTCGTCATTGCAGCTAAGGTCAGACGGATACCAGAGTGTACGACGTGAGATGAAGACATCTCCGGCGCTAACAAACTCTAATCTGTGGAATGTATCGACGGAACATCGGTGATCGTGCTCGTTACGTTTGCAAATTTCAAATCGATCGTAGAAATGCACATGTTGCGTCCACCCCCGCATTATCGATTGACGAGGATACCGTTCGGTGGAGAGACGCGTGCTTTTTCGTCGATACCTTAGAAGTGTTTAGAATGGGCACGCGTGTGTGTACGCGACGCACCGTGGGCTAAGACGCGAATCTAGCTGGACAAAATTATTTCTCGCAGGAAAAAACAATACACAATATTCAAACATTTCCCATTGATATGTAGTATATATTAATACTGTACCATATCAGTATTAAATAAAGAATTGTAGATTTGAAACATTAATATTTAAAGACAAATCTTGAATATATAGCAGGAGATATTAATTGCGGATATTTAGGCTCTCCTGCTATATATTTTATCCGTGGAAACTTAAAATATTATGTGTTAGAGCCTAAAAGCACTTCCGCCGGGTACTTTATTTTGACGAGAGTTATCAAATTTTGCACCACTTTGCACCTCAAGAATTTGACGTTAATAGTGAGAGAAAATATCAATTTTTTTCATGTGTATCTTGATTCATGCCCGACAAAGCCCGATCTCAGACGAAACCGTGTCGCGATACTTCATATGGAGTTATGCGGGTTTCTACATAAACGCCGACAATTTCAATCAGCTCAAAACAGATTAAAGTTTTCTCTTTAATATTAATATTTGAAATTTACAATTTCTTATTTAATATCGATATGGTGCGATATTAATGTGTACTACATTTTAATGGCAAATGCCCGAGTCTTGTCCTTTGTTCCTTTCCCGCGAGAAATACTTTTGTCCAGCTGGATTCGCGTTTTGACCCACTGCGCGACTGTTTGAAACGACAACTCGCTAATTAGCGCGCAGAAACGCGAGCGGACGATTACGAAGTAGGTGAGCGCGTACGTGGCTAATTACGCAAGCGCAAGCTGGCGCGCGAAAAGTTTATTCGACCACGTCTAATCGAGTTGAGAGAGATAAAAATCGCTTCGGTTGACGGCCATTTTTCTTCCTTTATCCCCGGACGACCCATCGTGCGCCTTACGAAATCCACGCGCTCGAGCGAGCCGGACAATTAGTTTGCGACTAATGCGAATCGATTAATTACAAATGTTATCGTATTACGTTAGCGCGCATAATTGCATCCGCGAGGATCAGACCGGCGTGTAACGTGAATTCATACGTCCGCATGAGTCAGCGCTCGCCGCCTGCGGGAGAAAAAGATAGAAACAGACGTCGTAATATCGCTCATTTATTTTAAAGTCCTTGGGCACCGGCTCGTGCTGGGAGAGGGCAAAAAGCGTCGGACGAAAAAAAACCTCTCCGCTAGTCGAGGAAAAAATGGAAAATAATACAAGAACGCGATGCGATACAGTTAGGGACGTAAATAGACGGTGGTGATGGGTGGCACGGTTAGATGCAATGGTAAAATTCTAAATCGCAGCTGCGAGAATGGCAGAAAGTTTGTTCTCCGAAATCGAAGACTCGTAATGAGGCGGTAAAACTGAATGAAGAAGAATCGTGGAGCGGAAATCATTCAAAACGATACCCTCGAATATTTCCATGCGCGCCTTACGCGTTAAATCGACATAAAGTATCATCGTGCGAAATGATCGTGGAAAGTGGAAGTGGATGGCGGAAAGTGGGTGTGGAAGGCGAAAAGCGACGCTTGGAAAAACGGAGGGAGATAAGGAGGGGAAGAAAGAAAGGGATCGAAAGGCCGCGATGATTTCAATATTGAAACGGCACGCTCTTTCGCGGTCTAGCCCACACTCTCAGGCAGTGGAGAAGTCAAGGAAAAGTTGGGATGTACGAAGTACCTCCTCCTGGGATATGAAATATTCTCGATGGAGAAGCCGCACTGAATTTTACCTTCAACTTTCCTCTGCGACTTCCACCGCGCTTTCCCCTCTCCACCCTCCTCTACACTACCCTCGGCCTTACTTTCGAAAGCACCGCCACTACCACCACTTCTCTCGCACCACTTCTCTACCACCGACGCCACTTCTTCCGCGCGTTCGTAGTTCCAGCCACGTTCTTCTTCCCCGGTTGCCTGTCATGACATTTCCAGGGAAAATTTTCTTCTCCGTCCACCCATACTCTCGTTTCTTCCTCACGGTGCACATCAGCCTCGCGCACGCCACGTAACGTAAAACGAGAAGATAACGTGACACAGGATGTAAATGGCGAGCGCGAAGGAAGAAATCACGGTTGGGTCTCGGTAGGAACTTTCTCACTTTGTTGTCTGTCGGTGCCAAGAAGGTAGGTACATCCTGGCTCGCGAGAAGCAAGGTGCCAGCTGACTTTACACGACCAACGGCATTCACGGGAAGAAACAAAAGTTGAGGGAGTTGCCCTGCTCCAGGAGAGGCGGCCTTTCTTCCGAGGTTTCGCGGTGTAACGCGCGATTTACGCTTCGCGTTCCAACTATCTTATGCCAGTATGTATTTTCGAATGGGCCTTCGTTCGTGTCGCTCTGTCGTTTCAGTGACGCGATAAATTTCTATGCGAATTAAATAGCGCGTTTCACAAGGCACTCTCGTCCATACGACTTTTATCGATAGTTGTTCAGCGTAAAACACTGGTAGGTTAAATTGAAACGACAGTTCGACGCATTCTGCGAAGAACGAATCGAATAAAGTCGACGTGTTATCAGGATCGTTCCACGAAAATATTTTTACATCAGTTACACCCTACAGGTTCAACGACGGAGAAAGTATCGATTATATACAGAATTTAAGATACTTTTCCTTCCGCGCTGTCGTCCGTTAACCTCGAGCCACGAGTATCTACCTCGATTCTTACGCTTACCAACAGTCCTTGCTAACGGTTCGTAGCTTCGCACGAGCAACGAGAGTTCCCTCGACCATTTGCCGAACAAATGCGCGGAGAGCACGATATCTATTTCATAACGGCCAGAAAGCGCGTCCCCCGTGTGAACGCAATCGCGCGCCTTACGTAATACCCAGAGCGAAAATATACGCGAGAATTCGCTTGCTTCGCGCCTTCGAGGAGAGCAAAGCGGAAAGATCGTCGCGTAACCGCGGCGTTCTAATTTCTCATCGATGCATCGCGTGCGCACCGTTACGCGCCACGAGTGGAAGAGAGAAAAGTCTGGAAAACGAAGTGAGAGCAAGTAGCAGAGGGAAAGACTGGGCGGGTGACGGAGAGGACGGTGCAGGTTCTACCGGCGGTAACAAAGGAGACCATCGCCGTGACGAGCGCGTCTAATTTTTCTCCATCCCGCTCCTTACCTCGGAGCACCTTCGAGACAATGGCGAGTGATGTATGTGCCGTCTGGATTCTCGAGATATTGAAAAATGGTTCTCTTACGGTCCCCGCAGTTTTCGTCGTCGTAATCGCGCTCGAACGGGTTTCGAGGAGAGCGACGATGTAACACGGACGACGATGGAGCCTGTTTCGCCTGATCGTACCTACTAGTCACTTCTACTAGTCAACAATAGATCCACAACCAGCCTGCGCAGAGTATTATTTTCAACAGAAGTTAGACGCGAGATTGGATCAAACGCAACAAATATGGGTTAAAGTCACTAATCTCGTGGCAAACCCTGCACGGCCACATTTCGTTCCAATCTCAATGCACATTCTTCGAGCAATACGAAATACTCGAGTGAAGTGTCTATTACACATCTCGTAACCACAGTAGTAGTATTTAACGATCGTAAGGTGCCGATACCAAAGAAATTAACCAAGGTATAACTAGCTTCCAGATGAAATATATAAAACAGCCGTAGAATTCTAAGATATAACTAATGGAGCTGGTACACGAGCGAACGTCGTTCTTGGACGACTCTATACGATAAGGTGATGGAGACGATGCCTAGAAAATAAAAACCCTCTGAGAAAGTCGCGCTCATGGTGAGACGAGTGACTTTTTCTTCGACTCGATCGGTCCATCGCCTTAGAGCCGGGATTGACCCTCTTCTTACACTTTCGTAGAAGATAGAACGTCCGTGTATGCGTAGAACCCTTTGGCGGAACGTGTCGGAGATAAAAAGGTGATTCTCCAGTAATGGCCTCTGGAGGAGTGCTAATTGGAGGCATGTCGCGCGAGTGGGCACCTGCGAATAGATTTCGCCAATGACGTTGTTATTTTCTAGGTGACACAACGGTCCACGTGGTAGCTTATATTTCACCGGTGCGTCCAATCGAACGGACTAGAAATCTTTCCAATAAGATATGAGAAAGGACTCGTCGAAGTCACAACCGTCCCGGAATCTGAGAATCGCAGTCGAGCAGGAGCAAGGCCTCGAAGGATTCGCTACCTTAGATGGGGATAACGATCGAAATCTCGACGTAGGATCGTTTGCGGCCGCGCGGCCAGGGAATCGAGGTTAAACCAACCTGGGTAGAAAGATAACTCTGGAAGAGTCATATGTTCGGACGATCCTTTCGTCGCCGTTGGCCGGTGCTGCCGTTTGAGGGGGACCAGGAAGATCCGATCGCATTTTGTTTCAAGCAGAACGGCGGAGTGGCGCGAATAGTTGATCCCGCGGCCACGTACGGCCTTGGACAACGTTGCCGCCGCGTGGCGCGTACGATCGGTCTCTTCTAACCATCCCTTCCCTCCGTACTTCTTTACCTTACGTTGCTTGGCTCGTGATCGTGGGTACACGTGTGCGCACCGTGCGGAGACAAAAGGACAGAAGTTGACGGTAGGATGGAGGTAGCCGGCTGGTATGGAATGCTCGCGAGCGCGGCCAGGACGATCGTCGTTCAGGACCGTACAAACTACTATCGGAATTGGATTCCCCCGATGCGAGCACTGTCCTGTCAACCCTTGCCTATTTCGAGATTTCGTGGCAAAGCGGGGCGCGTTGGCGAGAAGGAACGAGGAGGAGGTAGGAAGGGGAAGGACTGCGGCGCGCATAAATTTGCTCAACCGTTTGAGGAGCACCGCCGCGTAACTCAATATCGAAACGCCTTAACTATTATACCCTTCTCTCGTTCCCTCCTTTCTCGAGCACTTACGCAGGGCAATCCCGCGGGATGTGTAAAGTTCATCGGACTCGGGTTCCTCGCGCGATTGCTTTTCTAGTCCGCGCGGAGGGCTCGCGACGCGTCTTTTCTCCACGTCGACCGTCCTCTCTAATGAGGCAGTCGGTCGTTCGATGGGGTCGCCGGGTGCCGGCGTGGGTGAACGTTGGTGCCGCGGCGAGTGCCGACGATTAATAGTACGCCCTCGACGATATAGAGGACAAGAGCGAGGATAGGCTAGGGAAATAACGCGCTCCGATACCGATCGCCACCGATGGCCCGCGGTGAAGCTAAAGTCGCGAGTCGAGAGAGCAGCCGCAGGAGGCCATTCGATAAAATTCAGCCTTTCTTCGGATACCGGATGTTACCGGACGTTCGTTTCATGGCTACCGGTGGTTTTACGTGTACCAAACTCCACGATGCGGGGATTTGTGTAGAAACTAAAAGTCGATCGTGATCCCAGGATGTAAGACAGACGAATCCAATAAATGCTCTGAGAGTACCTAGTAACATCGAACTTTCACCTTCATCAAGCATCGTTAAATTAACCATAACTCTTACGAATTTTATTCCTCTTCTCAGGTTAAAATACGATTCTTTTGATCACAAAAAAATTCGCTCTATCGTTGGCAACTTCCATGTAAGTAAATCTGTAGCCCCAACACTACCGGTTCTTTCTCAAGTTTATTCGTCCAGTCCCCGAGCCCGTCGATTCAATTCCTCAAAGGACCATAAAATCGACAAGAGTATTAATTCGAAAAATGGGATCTAGATCGAAGACATTTATTAACGTGTCTGAGTCGTGCGAGTTATTCGTGCGATTGGCAATCGGGACGACGGGATCAACCTCGAGAGAATTTACAAAGCTTCGGGACGGGAGCAGGAACGGCGAGCTCGCGCTATCCGTTTCTTCTACAACGAGACGCTCGTGCTTGCCGCGTCATCCTCTCCGCTTCGTAACTAATCGACTAATGCATCGGGCGAACGCGATCGCAATTCTCGCGTCGAGCCCGCCGGGCGGCGGGGACAAGCGGCGCGATACCTTAAACGCGTATAAATCGGGCTCGCTTAATATCCAGGATCGGGGAAGCAGAGGAGCCAAAGGAGGAGGGATCCCCGCGTGCACGTGTCCCGGTGGCGCGGAGAACGGAGGATATCTACGCGGAAGCGACTCCTTCGTCGTCGTCGTCGTTGTCGCCGGTGCTTCTCCGTGTCGCCAGGCTAAGAATCACGGCTCTTCCTCGCAATTTCTCTTCTCTCCTCTCTTCAGCTCTCTCTCTCTCTTCCTCCTTGCTCCTTCTTCCACTCCCGTTCTCCTGTCCGCTTCTCCTTCTCACCGATCTCGT
The DNA here is from genome assembly GCA_944319695.1 of Tiphia femorata. Classification (NCBI taxonomy): domain Eukaryota; kingdom Metazoa; phylum Arthropoda; class Insecta; order Hymenoptera; family Tiphiidae; genus Tiphia; species Tiphia femorata. The sequence goes on from OX090903.1 coordinate 5,627,838, forward strand.
CTCCTCCGACCGTTCCTCTCTCCGTACACGCAAATCGCTACCGCGCGACCTGTTATGCGCCGTAATGGTTTTGTTTCGAGGCCGGCCAGGACACGCTTGCCACCGCGCTTACCGAGGACATCGGGAGACTGGATAGTTTGTTGAAGCCGACTGAACTCGGGCGAATAGCGACCAGAGGATCGAGACTGTCTCTTCGCTAGAGGAAGCGTTGTTGACAGGTCAGGAGAATTCGAAGCGCAATATCCTTTGCAGTTTCACGGGGAATGACGAAAATGCGTAGGTTAATGTTTACGCGTGATTTCTTCTTTTTGTCCAGATCAAGAAGAAGTTAATCCGGAGGGTTAAAAATATTCGTGTCGTTTTCTGCATTTTGCACTGTTTTACTCCAAATAAAATGACGAAAGTAACGATAATGGGCATATTTAGTCAGCTTCCATTATCGCACAGTAGACGAAGACAACAAACATCGTGCGTCGAATAATTTGAAATCAATTTAAGTAGAAAAAGCTTTTCGCATACTGTCAAAACGTAATTTCTTTTTTTGTACTTATACGGGAAATCGTGTAAACGCGCTGACAGGATCCGCGTGCGCTTCACGCGTCATGCGTGCGAGTGTGCGCGAATGTAGGTGCGCGTAAAGTGACGTAAATGTGTGAGCGCGCGTGCGGTTGTGCCCACATACCTTACCGCGTATCATCTGTGCCCCGACTGCCACGACCGATGATTATCTCCACGCTCGGTTTGAACCACAAAGCACGGCAGTCCCACGCACGCCTTGTCGAGTTATTAATCGCCACATAATTCTACAATTACAAAGGTTAATCCGCTGTTTTCACGCTCTGCCCGCCGTGCCGTCCTCGTCGATTGCTGCGAGCGTCTCGCGGGCATCTCGCGACGGGCAGGCGGGGGGATAAAACTGAGCGACGAATGGACTAAGAAGCGAGAGAAGAAACGAGCTTTACTATGTATTACGAGAAGATTAGGTAAGACGTCGGTGTAAACGTTACGCGGACGAAATTCGTGGTGAAGAAGCGTAAGAAGTAAGAGAAAGAAAGCCGACGAGAACAAAGTTAAAAGAAAGAATGAATTAATGAATATTTATTAACCCGCAAGATCTAAGGTCCCATATAAGCTTCCGAAAATTACAACGAATCACAAAAGTGTGAGAAAACGATAGAAACAAAAGGAAAAAAGGCAAATAATTCAATTGTTTCTCAACAAGAAAGAAAAGGCAGCATTTTTAAACCCACCAATGATGGATGCCTTGCGTGCAGTTGGCGACGAGCTCCAAATACGACAAGCAGTAGCAATAAAAGAGCAATAAATGGTATGTGTCCTGCAAAGAGGAGCGACAAGTTCGTCTTCCAGTTGACGCGTGACATGATCATGACGTGTACCTCTTAAATATAAATTTTTCGAATAACTCTGGCGGAGTTTTGGTAAAGGAGATTAAAAATTACCATACAGCAATAAAGTAGTTGCGTCTATCCGAGATATTTAACCAGCCTGATTTGGATCAGTATATGGTGTCATATGCTGGAAGCGACTCAAAGATAAAACGGATACATTTGTTAATAGATACCTCTAATATTTTAAAGAGAAAGAAAGTGAGAAGAAAAGAATGGACGAAGCATGCGACGAGAAGAATAACGAGAATGAAGGAAGCGAGCAAAATGTGGAGAATCGAAGCGGGCACGGAGCCGACGGAGGCACGACGAGAAGCGGAGACGATAATTCCCCGTGGTCCCCAGTCGCTGTCGTCGATTCGATCCACTTCGTTTCTCCTTTCTTCTGCTTCTCCACTCTGCTTTTCCCTCTCCCGTAACCTTTAGTGCTCCTCGTTCTTCGCGGCCGCGCGCCGGTGTCGTAACGCCGGTAAATTTTGATCTCCGTGCCGCCGCTCCATTCTCGCGTGATGTATCGTGCGTGCGCGTGTGCGCGCTCGGGTGCGGGTGCGCGGCACCCACGAGTCTCAAGAGGGTTTAAGAGAGCGAGTAAGAGAAGGTGTGGAGACCAGAGAAGAGAAGAGAGAGAGCGAGGAGAGATACCTCCGGCCGGAATGATTAATCGAGAACGCTCTCCACGCTGAGATCCCTTCCTGGTCGCGCGGTGGCCGCGGTGGCGGCTAGCGGCGCGCCGAGAATTCATCATGCCGCTAACTGCGTACGTTTACGCGATAGGTTGTAAAAGGTAAAAAGGAAGCGCCCGTGCGCGTGAACGATGGAAGGGAGTGGGCACGAGAGAGAGAGAGAGAGAGAGAGAGAGAGGAGAGAGGAAGGGCGAGGAAGAAAAAGTAATGGATCTGGAGCGCGCGATCTCTTCTGCATATTTACGTATCGCGATTACATTGGATTGCCACTAGTGCTTTCGGTATCAACCCACTATCGAAATCTTTTACGCGATAAAATATTAGAAATCGTGGGTTCGAGGTGAGAGCGTGACGTGTAATATATCATATGGGGTTAAATGTTAGGATCGTCACTAGGTGATTTTGAAATTTCTCACATGTTCCATTGTTCGTTTATTTTTATAGTGTTTGTTAGTTCGTGGCTCGATAGGATAGGGAATTAGGGTATGTTTAGTTGGTGCATGTCGACGTTGATTTTGTCATTATTACCCTCTTAACCCAAGAGACATCCGGTCTATGTTACTCTACCGTTATGGACACTTTCGTACTAACGAATATCGCCGATCAAGCGGTAAATCTCTCGTATTATCTCTCGAATAATCTTCGTCCATTAAAACGAGCAAAAATCGTGGGAAAGCCTGCCGAATGTACCTAAATCTGCCAGCCGACTGGTGCGCTTTTATTAATACCACTACGATTATCGCTACTATCCTCTTATTATAACGCTTCGAACCTTTCTCAAAATTCCATTAATGTCTCCCTTTAACCCCCTTTTATGTTTCCTTCTCGCAAAGCCAGGGATCACCATTAGTAATAAGTATTCGATTAGCGATCGGTGAGGTACTAAAAATCCAGCAACGTCGTAAAGAGTAATTTTCAAAAAAGTCAAACTTCTCTTAGGACGATATAATTACATCGGCCGTTAGTTGCGATCGTTATTTGCCACTGGACGCAAATTTCCTCGCGATTTTCTACGGTTGCGACGATCGCCTCGTCAAAGCGCCAGCAGAAAATACTCAAATACTCGATTTCTTGCCGACGATGTCTCGAGAATCGTTCGAGTAGGTATCGAAACGCAAGTATAATCGAACGCGATCTCACGATTGGCGCGACGATCCGCTCGCTCACCTGCGATCACGATTATTATCCTCCTCCGTTCTCTTCCCCACCTTACTCGTTTACTCCGATAAACTCGCAATCTAATCGACCGTTACTCGGCGACTCGACCGCCTCCCGACTACCAACAGGACAAGAGAGAGGCGCGGAAGGGAAGAAAAAGGAGGAGAACACGTGCTCCGGGGCCGCGGTGACATCGTAACTCGGTATTTCCGTGCGTAATTCACCGAGACCAATGCATAATGGGGGACTCGCTGTGGGAGCAGGCTCATTCGTTACGTTGCCGAGCGCCGCGCTCGCGGAGAAAGGAAAAGGAGGACGCGATACAGGGAGCACTAGTGGGGTTCACGAGAGAAGGTAGGAGGAGGGAAAAAGTAGCGGAGACGAGGCGTTGGAGCGTCGTTAAAGAAGTCGCACATCCTTGCATCCACTGATCACCAGGGAGGAGGGACCGAGGGACGCGATAAAACCCGATTTCCATTTGCTAGTGGTCCACGAGAAATGAGAATCGCGAGATCCTGGAGGATACGAAGGACGATCGATTATAATTATCTATGGAGATATCGAGGATACTTCAGGGTGGATTCCGATTGTACGCTTTTCCAGCGAGTGAATTTGAAGCATAGACTTATATTCGTAGACCGAGTGTCCTGTGAGAGGCGCTGAAGATTACTTTAAAACGAGAGAGAAATAGTCAAAGTGAGTGTGTCACTGTCTAACAGGCGCGTTGGTGGGAGAATAAGGAGAAGAGTGTTTACGGTGCCGTTTGCGTTATCCTTCCCTCTCTTACCTATATCTTAGCCGCACTTTTGCTATATTTCTCTGTCCTTCAATGTAGTCTTCAACGAGAGTCTCTTATAAGGAGGCGCAGTCTATGAGCATAAGTCTATGATCTGGAGTTGAGTCTATTGTCCTGCGCGCAACCCCTATCACCGGGTCAACGCGTTCGTGATTCTCGACCCCTGCTACTTCCATTTCTTTATGCGAAAATGAAAATGATTCGTGTAACGAGTACATGATATTAACCCTTTCAGCGCTGAGGTGTGTGAAGTTAAGCGTGTGTTATGTACTACCCACTTTTTACGACAACACACACGCTCGTCTGGTTAACTCTGAAATTTCATTGTAAAATATGCTCATGCAATCGCCATCCTGAAAACCGTTCGTATGTGTGTGTGTGTGTGTGTGTGCGCGCGCGCGTGCGTGTGCGTGTCCGTGTCCGTGTCTGTGTATATCCTCGATTTCGGAAAAACGGCTGAACCGATCGGGACGAAATTTGGCACAAAAATCAAGTACATTACTGTGAGTTCACAGTAAGGTTTGTGAGCCGCCATCTTGAACTGGTACAAAATGGTGACAAATTCAAATATCGAAAAATTCATATCTCTGGTACTATTCATTGGATCCCGATAAAATTTTACACATACGTGTACACGTATACAATGACAATTACTGGAAATTTTCAAATTTTTTGATTGGCCGAATCAAAAATGGCGGCTAATTCAAATCTTTAGTCCAATATATTCCGGCAAAACGACTGAACGGATCCGAACAAAATTTGGCATGTACATCGAGTATATTCCCATTTGGTGCCAATTATTACAGTTATAATTTGAACAGTGATTGCAAAAACCCTAACAGAACCATCTATTTCAATAAACAACAATACCATCAATATCATAAAAAAAGTAAATTACAAATTTTAAATTGAAAATGAATAATTTTGTTGTGTGTTCTAAATCTCGAAGGAGAGTTCAATACATAGGCCAATGTTACACTTTCTACATTATAGTGTGCGTCCCATGTATGCGCTCATAGCCCGAATTCAATGCTTGAGTGAATACCCATACATGCGTTCAAAACCCATGGTGAACGATTTTATCGAACGCATGTGTGTGTTAATATCGCTTAAAAGGTTAAAAACGTCGAGCGGACGCTGACGCGCGCGGTCACAGGTGCGATCGAGCGGACAGCGACGGGCGGTACGATGACGTGTACACCCCGTGCACCGACAACGAGTTTTCCCCGCAATATTTATCGACTATTAACTTAACGACACCATCTCGGGTCCCGGTACGACACAAAATTACGCGGCTATGACGACAGTGTACCAGGATTTAACCTTCATTTGCGCGCGATCCGATCCGCGAATGCAATACTCGCTCTCGACGCGCGCGTTCTCGCAATTAATGGCGAGATATCGAGGAATCGAGAGAGTCGTACGTGCCGATAGTCGAACGAACGCGCGGCTGGAATATCGTCGGGAGTCCCGAGACCGTATTAGAAAATTAATACCCCGCGAACGCGAGAGTTTCCGCGTGGAAGGAGTGGTCAACGAGGAATGAAAATTTATCGTCGCTTGCTCAAGGGGTACCACCACCACCACCATTACAACCGTCGCGCAAGACTCTCGCTATTCTCCGAGTTTTGCCTTCTCTCTCGGCAAGCAGCGTGCGCGCATTATGTTGCATAACGTTTCGAGAATTCCGGTGATGCTGTCGTCCTCCTTCATCTTCGACTTCGCTTCGTGAATATTCCTCCGGACATTTTCTCGACGACGTTGTCGGCGTCGCGAGCCGTAATCGAACGACGACCCCATCGCGGAAAAAGAGAATTCGTCGCGGATAAGATTTACGGTTCAAAAGGCGATCCTCGTGAGGACCTCCCATTGCGTGTACGCTTTCCTACAAGCGTAATTAGCTCGTTGCGCTGGCCGACGATCGAGGGATAATCATCCGGAACGAAGCGTAAACGGCCTTTCATCGTTTTCGTAGGAAAAACCGGTGGGGGAGAAGTAGGAGCCGGGGAAGACGGTGATTTTTGCACTTCGATGCGTATCCCACGAATTTATTCTCTTCGCTTTTTATTTCCATCAATTGGGCCGAAATCGGCCAGTGAAATCAAGAAACGAAATGTCGAGTCGTATCGGTGCTGTCTCGTAAAGATGCGAGTAAGTATCCGGCGCATTTTATTCGCAATTGATAAAGAACGGGGATAAGAATTATTGCGAAGCAGAGGTGGGAAGGGGGAAGTTGGTCTTTACGATTAAAAATGATTTCCGGGTATAATGACTTTCTTCGAGCGCGCCGAGAGTCGGAGAGTGAAATCGAATCGCGCCGGCGAGTGTACCTCGCGGATTTTACTGGATAGAATTGCCAAAGATTCGCGGTACGATTTTCAAGCGTCCGATAGATCGTGGTTTATACTGTTATCGTTAACGACCGTCGGCCACGACTAGTTGCAACAAAATTCTCGCCCGGTGACGCACACTCGGCTTAATCGTTTCTCGCATAGTTTCGAGCCGCGCGCGAAATCTCGAGTTCTCCATGAGGCGCGCGGTTATGGAAAGTTGTCAAACGGTGTCCAATTACGATTCATTCCGTTGTCGCGCGGGCGCACCGGTGTGGAAACTCTTGCGCAATGACTCTGCGACCGGTACGCACGCGCGAGATAAGCGAATAGGGTGTAAAGTTTGTCGCGCTAGTAACGCGCGAATAGAGGGACGCGGCATACGGTAAATGTATCATTCGAATGCGAATGGTATTAAATGGGTCGCAATGTTTCATAGAAATATTTAAGGACATTCGGTAGAAACTCGGAATCTTTTCTTTTTGAACCCTTTTACTGCTAAAGGCGTATATATACGCCCTCACAAATCTATCAATATATACGAAAGGAGTAAATATACGCCCTCTGTATTTTTTTACTATAACACATTATAGTAACACGTTATAGTAAAAAAATAAAAGTATGAGTAAAAAATAAAAGTAAAAGTATAACACCTGCATATTTAATTACCGCTTATTAATGAAGGAATGCACAAATTAAGTTAAGTAAATAAAATAGCTTTAAAGGTTACTTAAGATAAATAAAAAAGATGGATATTTTTAATTTATTTGCCATTATTATTTTTTAAACCCTAAGAATGATATTAAATTTCCGGGTACTGTTTTGATCACTAGTCAGTGGACAACCAGTCGCAGCGACTGACATGCGAAAAACGCGCCGTCCATATTGATTGATTCTTCCGAGAGTGCATCGCAGTCAAAGGGTTAATGAGTACCAATAAAAGACAAGAACCAACGGCGCGGTTCTCGTTCCTTGTGAAAGCTGCAAATTCTCCGTCTCGTCGTTCAATATTTTTACGTGGATATTGCCTAAGGACCTTCCGTCGTCTCGATCGTAGGAACGATCGTCGCCGATACTCGATTACATCGATATCAAATAAATATCGAGTGGTTGAACCGTGCCTATCGTCTCGTGACTATCGATCCATCGACTTCTCGGCGTCACAAGACCTCGGAGTGTACTTTCTCCTAAAATCGCCCGCCTCCGATTTCTTCTAGCGTGCGCTGATCATCGCATGCAGCGATACCAAGGTGGCCGGATGGTAATCATCGAGATTCGCAACTTTGCACACTCGAATACTCTCGGCTAGTAGTCATTAATCACGGGGCGCGCGCGACCGGACACGTAGCGTTTATTAAGTGCCGCGTTAAAACCAGAAGTGTTAATCAGTGCGGAGGGTACCGCCGTAGCCGCCTCGATTCGGTGCACCTTCGAGCCGGCATGCATGCGTGCACGTAATCAACCGTTAACTTTTGTCGAGCGTATCGATCCATCGTCTCCTCCTCCACCTCCTTCTTACCTCCTTCGATACATTGTACCTATAATACCACTTTCTGCTGGCGAGTGATAGAAATCGCACCTCCGATTCGTTACGTGCCAACAGGAGAGTCGAACATTGCGGGAGCGAGGGGACTGCATTTAACTGGAGGTAACAGAGCGAAGCGCGCTCCCTAGTACGCGAAAGAGACGGAGACGCGAGAGAAGTGATGCAGACCGTAAACGAGGCAAATTACGAGTTTCATTCTCTACCGATCGTTCGCAGCCTTATCTCCAAAGGATCCCGGACCCGAGAGTGATCGACGAGCGGAGGAGACTTTTATCGAGTGGTAGGAACACGATCGAAGATGCACAACAAATATCAAACGCGCCGAAGTCCCGCAGTGGTCGAAATTCCCGCCTTAGCTGTGTAAAAGTTCAATTTTAAGTAGTAAGATCTAGGAGAAATTTTAATTTTTTTCAATATATGTAGATAGAGTCACTGATTACAGCAATAGCAATAAAGGCACCCCGTGAGCCTTAGATAAGAATCGACACCTTGATAAAAACGAAATTTTGTACTTGTAATATTTCAGAAGTGCGTTTGTGTCATTATAACCTATAAATACGAGGCTGCTTTTCTTAAAAGTTCCTACTACTATTTATATTTTGCTACTAGTTCTTACCAAAGTTTGCAGTACAGTTTTCAATACAGCTTCTCTATCGATTAATTTTCGTACTTTCACGTTGTACTGGTCTAAAACTATATAAATTCACGCGTATTCACTCTGATTCTTTTTTTAACAGAAGCAGGACATTTTTCAGTATACAGGTGTTGCAAACTTATCTGCGCAAATTTGCAGGAATAGGCGCAAGATTTAGATTTCAACCACTGTGAATCAGCGAGAAAAACGAAAGCGGAAGATACTCTTCCACGTGATAATATTCAATGTTAATGTCGAATTATATCGACCACGAGGTACGCGAGAGAGGACGGAAGCAATGGCACGAGAGGAGCGCGCCGGGTCGTTCGATTTCCTCGACATTTCTCCCGTCCTTCCGCTTTTTAAGTACACACGAGCCAATCGGCGTTATCGCGCGTGCAGGCAAAGGATTTACGGCGCGTCGGGACTCTTATCGTCCCCACGACCGATGTCGCGACACTCGGCTCGCGCACTTACGTACGTAACAATTAGAAACGAGGGTCCCGCGGGGGCACCTTACCTACCGTCCTGCATCTTCCGCGTCCGCTACAAGGAACCGGCAGCGTTTGCGAACACGCGGGCGCACGAACGTGTGCATCTCCGGACTCTCGCGGATAGGACGAAATAGGAAGTAATTATAAATCGGCGATCTCGAGTAAGTGATTTTCATAATTCACCGCCTTTTTACCCGGCGGCCATTAATTAAGGGATACCTCGCCTATAAGCGGCGGATTAAAGATATTCCTACGCCTCTCTCCTTCTCTCGTTTCTCATCTCTCGCTCTCTCGTGCGCTCGCCTTCTCCTCTTCGTCTTTCCATCTCCTTTTCCTCTCTCTCTCTCTCTCCCTCTCTCTTTCTCGCGGCGGCGCGCGAAGATGCTTGACATCGATAAAACGATTCGCGCTCCCCGCTAAAGTCCCAGGAGTGATTTAGTGACTCGAGATAACGCCCCGGCTCGCCGCCTCCCGAGTATGCACAATTCATTTATCGGGCCAACCTGCTCGCTTGCGATCTTGCGCGCCCGTTAACGATTGCGCCGCGATTGCGCGCGCGCGCGCGCGCGCGGGGTTGCCGGACGATGATCGGTCGGCATTTTGCATGCGCATGCATGCGTAAGTCCGAGGGCAGAATACGGTTATATTGGCCAGGTGTGTCACCGATCCTCGACTCCGTGAAACGAGCAAAACACGCCGCTCCGTTCGAAGAAACGAGAGAAAGAGAGAGAGAGAGAGAGAGAAAGAGAGAGAGAGAATAGTGGCGGTGAGAACAGGCCGGTAAGACAAGGAGGAGGGGAGCCTCAACGACGAGGGGTAAAGATACAAGTCCATGATGATGGTAGAGGCAAGTGCAAGAAAGCTTGGAGAAGGAGAAGCGGAGAAAGGCGCGGAGCGCGAAATATGGAAGGGAGAGGGAGAGAGGCGAAGCGATGGAGCTGGAGAATGAAGGAAAGAAAGAGAACAAAATCTTGGAAGACACCGTGCTCGCCGGCTCGTGTCGGGAAATGCGATATAATTAGCGGAGATGCTCCGATTGGCGCTCGGAAGCGCGAGTGCATTCCGCGGTGCATCGGAGCCCCGTTAAGTGACATCGACTTCTTAAGCGACGTTTAATCGTCGCCGCTCCTACCGCCGTCGCCCCTCCGGGACCGAGCGCGGCCACCCGGTCCAATTATCTCTCGACAATTAAGTCTGCCGGCCGATGCAAATTAACCAGAGGCGTGCGCGCTCGCACGAAGAAATTCAGTTTGTCGTTAACCACCCACGGCGGTGAGGTCAGGCTGCGTCTAATACGGCTGATCGGAGCGCCTTTTTCTAATAGGCAAGAGGATCGTTCGAGATCTAAGAAAAAGTATACGCCCGAGGAAATTACTCGTCTCGTAATTTCGTCGATAAAACAAAATACAAAATTGTTTCCAAAACCATTCAATTTTCTCAGCGTTTCATCGAGATTTTGGCTCTGGGATTTGCTCGTTTATAAACAACGACGGGATATTATGGAGCGATGAGACCGAAACGGAGCAGCAGCATCAGAAGTTATGGAAACCAGTGGATGGAACTACTGATTAAAGTCGATAATATATCTGAAGTAACGTGACTGGAGCACCTCGGAAACCGCTAATCCAACTAATCAAAACGACTGGAGCTAACTTATTGCCGCGGACGCGATGAAGATCGCGTAGTCAGTCCCACCTCCCGCCTCAGCGTTTTCCACCGCGCATCCAGATGCACGTAATCGTCCCGAGCCTGAGAATCTCCGGTGCGATGCACCTCGAGTGGAGGATGACGCACCGACTGGCCGCGGCACGATGCAACAGGGAGGGAGAGGGCTGCGGCACGTAAGGGAGGAGGAGAAGGAGGTGGAGGATGAGAATCAGGAGGAGGAGGAGGGCCGCACCCTAAGATGCGGGACGCTATCGAACGCTCATCTTCCGCTACGGTGGCATGGTCAATAACCCCTTTACCTCGCCTCTTCTTATCCCGATTTATAATAATATCTCGGAGAGCGCGGTACCGTTCCGTTCATCGTCCACGAGGAAGACGACGAGAATGATGAGACGATGATAATGGTTATGGCGGTGGTGGTGGTGATGATGACGATGACGATGATGATGACGACGACCAGGACAAAGAGGGATACGTGGACGAAGACTATGAGGACGACGTGAACGACGCGATCCTGCCGCCTTTCAAATTACCATACCCACCGGATTATCTTTCGGACCGCGAAACAACTCCATCGGCGCAGCCACCGGGTAATCCGATAAGCGAATTAAGATTAGCGGCTTCTGATGAGCCGCTAAGTGACGATCGGAGTTTGCATATCGAGTGGCTTGGGTGACATGGGAGACATCGGGTGGGCGAGCGCAGCCCGTGGTCCGGATTCTTCGACCAAAATCGTCCCTCGCCGCGATATCCTCGCCTCCTTTCGTAGGACGATCGGTTTTTGGTTCGGTGCTCCACTCGGATAAGGAGAACGGATAAGCTTGAAATTCCAAGAGATCGAAGAGTGTCGCGGGACGAGGCAGAAAATCCGTCGAGCGATTAAAAGGACACGTTGCATGTTAAAAAAAAAAAAGAGTAGATTATGTTTGCTTGGAAACTGCCAAATCGTGGCAGTACTTGACTTGCGATGCGTATTATGAGCGGAAGTTTAATAAAATCTCTTATTTATAAAGAATAAAAGTTACACAGAGAGTCGTAGTAGAATTACTCGTAAAATCGTCCCTCGAACGTACCCAGTGTTAATGAAAATTATTTTACCGTTTAGTTAGATAAAATCTTATTAGGGTACTTATCAATACCCTTTTGGCATCCTCGCAATATTTTCATCCCGATATCCTAACCACATAATAGAATTCGTCCGTACAATTACCACATTACATTTTTACTATCTAACGCAGAAATAAGCCTAGGACTACGGAAGAAGGTACCGGCCAACTATTTGCCGCGCAGATTTCGAAATGTTCCGAAGTCACGAAATGCTAATTACTCCTCCATTCGCGTTTTCCCCTATACTCTTTCCCCGCCCTCCCATCCTCAAAGTTAAAAAACATTCGCGAAATCTCATAAACGGAAGATGAGAAGCGGTGAAAGGCCGGGCGCGCAATCTCCGTGCCCACCTTCGACCAGGAGTGGGATTAGGCGGAAGCGTCTAATCTCTCCCTCTCGACGAATATAAACGAATACCACCGCGCCCGGTTGTCGCGTTCCCACGGACGCGCCAAACGCGAAATTCACGAAGCGCCCCGCGTGTCACCGCGAGCGGCCACCGATCGGCGATCGGCTCGATGCCGTGCGCGCCTCTTACGATTCTCTTCCTTCCCTCCACCTCGATCCTCGTCCATCCTCTCCTTTCCAGAAAGGAGTCGCGCACGTTTAATGACGAGGCACGGAAAAACCGCAGTAAACGTAACCACCGCGCGTCGTTCGCTCGGCCGACGACGAACGTCGTAAAGGTTCCGCGACGCTGCGAGAAGCTGGTCCCACGTTCTGGGCTATTGATTCTCTCCTGCCTCCTGGTGGACAGGGGCATGGACGAGAGCGCGCTGCCGCTCGGCAAGGAAAAAGAAAGGAGTCCGATCCCGATCCGAGCTTAGCCGCGCTGAAAGGATACTTTCTCCGTTCCTCCACTCGCTCCTCTTCTCGTCGAGAGAATTGCTCGGCTCATCGACGGCCAAGTCAGATGTGACCAACTGCTTCGTGCGGTGTCCCATCGGGTGGACGTCTCTACTCCTGGGACGGTAATTTCTGCTTCCTCGGTAGTCCTCCTTTCTTCTCTCGGATGTCCAGTGTGCGACATCAATGGTCTCCCTTGGATCGTTTCACGGAAATTACACACGTCGGATATTCGTAAACTATTACACTTTATCGTACCGTGGACCACGGTGAAATTATCTTCGACAGATTATTATCGGTCCTCGGTGTACCCTGAATAAGCGGAGTCGCGCACTCGCGAGCATTCTTGAAATCCGCGAGATTAAATCGTCCGATGATAATGGTGCGATACGCGCATCGCGTGAAGTTCGATGTGGTTGGTTGCTTGGGTTCCACCGAGTTACGCGTCCCCGATCAACGACTTTGGGAATAAATTATCGCTCGTAGGAAGGATTCCTGCGTCGCGTCTTTCTTCCTCTCGAGGCTTTCGCTCTCAAGACGAGCTCTCCGCGAAGCTTCGTCCTTCCTGCTTATGTTCCTTGTTCCATGGAACTCTGTTTACGTTGAGATGGAAGCTACATATCGAGCTGAACTATTAACTGCAACGCGTGAATTTTGCCACGAGTCCTTTAATACGAAAAAATTTCACGAGGTACCCGACATAGTTCTTGCAAGTCACCTTAAAGTCGGTATTCGTGCGACGAAACGAACGAGGTCACGATCCGTTCGTGTGGTTAGACGATCAACGAGCACTATTCTCTCACGAGTCAAGCGAATCTAGTCCCATCGATTCCGGTCGAAGCGTCGCAGCTCGGAATTCCGTTCTCTAGCTTCGTTTCGCGTGTTTCTCGGCCTCATCCTCTTTCCACAGGACCGTACTCTCCTTCTCTCGCTCCTTCGCAATCCTCTTCCTCGTTCACCGTCACCGTAAAGCATAATCGAATCGATTCGCGGGACACCGAGTGGAGCGTGTTGTCGTCGCCGCGCTCCTCTAGCTGTTCTCCACGCGGACCTCATAGTCATCGATTGACCGTGTCACAATATCGTCACACCTCGTTGGGGTCCGGTCACGGAGAGAGTTCTGAGCCGTTCGTCACGAAGTCACGTGAGCGGAAGCACGGGCTCTCTGTAGAGTGACGGTGACGCGCGAATTGGTGAGAAAAGGTGCAAGGGAGAGAGTTGAAACGAAAAGGGGTAGTGGAAGCGATAGGGGCAGGGACGAGAGACGTTCGTGACGGAATGACATAGTCGCTTTCTACGTGGAGCCTTCGGGTCATCTCGGTGCAGAGGAAAGACACGGCAGCTGCCAATCGTTAACGATGATCGGGCGAGTTCGATTGTTCCACGTGGGTGCGCGGAAGCGGATCTGGTACGGTGGTGGTGGTGATGGTAATTGACGTTTTTGAAAAAGAGAGACGACTCAAGCCCTCGGACGATACGCTCTTCGAGCACGATGCTTGTGACAGCGCGATATCTTAACCGACGCGCGATAAAGGTGCGACGAGCAGCATCAAAACCTGTAAGGCAAATTCAGAGGGCTCCCGATGTCGTTTCGACTCGCGCCCATTGGTTACCGAGATGTATCGTATCTCTCATTGTCGCAACGATTGGTCATAACTACCGAATTACAGTCATCAACTTGATGGAAAAGGACGAAGCGAGGCGCGAAACGGGGCACTCGAATCGCAGGAACACTCCCTTTCACGATTCGTGGGGCGTGGCATGGAGGACGTGACGATAATTCAACATCCTAGGTACCTGGAATCCTTTTCTTCCTCACGATCTTTGGAGCATGCGCCGAAACTGCCGATGTTAATATCAACATGGAAACGAACAGTTCTCCAATGGATGTACTTTTAAAGTTCCTTCTCTCCGTTTCGTCGTTGGGGTATCTTTAACCTTTTGAGTGCTGAATACTCGCGGCCTATGCGGTCCGTACCGATCGCTGTGGACGGAATACTTTTTCGCTAGACAGAACTCTGTTGATTAACTATTCAAGACGCAAAAAATAGTAATAAATTATAGTAATCCTTTTGGACGAGATTAAATAATTAAAGAGCGTTATTACCATGCTGTTACTAAGGAATGCATCCGTATTCATCTCACACAAAATTAACTGTAATACTTCTATGTAGGTGATCGAAAAAATCGACAGACGCATATATGCGTCCTTAGTCCACACCGATGACTTTTGCCAGACGCGTATATGCGTCTGTAGCGCGCAAAGGGTTAAAGATCTTACTCATGAAAGATTTTCGACGGTTCGCGACTAAATTCAGGCCCTTTCTTCTCGACGGGTCAACTGATCGTCCTGATCATTCCATCGAGGTGACGGAAGTAGGGTTCTCAGGCATCTTCTTGCGATTCTCTCGTCGCCGAAAGTCTCTTCGGCATGGAGATAAAGGCGTACGCGTACGTCCGCCCAATATACGATTCAAACGTCGGGTTACAAGTCGTGCTTCTCTTTCTCTGTCGTCTCCGCCTTCATCGTCCTCTTCCAACCACAAGCATCTGCCAACCTCCTTCGCCTCCACGCGAATAGATTTGGCCCTGAATTATTCGCCGTGGCGATTCCCCACCTCTTGTCTCCGTCGAGGCGCTCGGCTTTATCGCATCGAGAAATCGACTGCGCGGACTCGGGTACTAAATTACCGGGTGGCACCGGTGGTACGCGAATGTGATAGACGCGCCAACACCTAACGCCAGTCACGCTGAATGCACCACGTGCAGACCGCGCCATTGTGCGACTCCTAGAGTCCGGGGGTACAAAGTGCACGACGTTCAGGGGATCACGGTGATTCCAAGTCTCGACGGTGGGTAACAGGCTGTTGCGCTCGCTGCTTTTCAAATTGGCCCTCTCTTCGTGGCCCTTCGCGTCCACTTCCAAAGTCCCTTCTACCGCTCTTTAACTCTTTGGGGCACGGGATTTTAGAAAATAGACCCATGCTGCATAGAAATTTTCACGTAAAACCAGGAAAAGAAGATTGTCGCAATAAAAACCTCCGCTTGACGAACCTGTACGGGTATGTTGAAACTTACCAGCACAAGCGAACACATTTGTAGCGTTTATCGATGGTATTACCAAGTGCTTTACATAAGTGAGACTAAATATAAACCTACGCGCGGATAACTATTGTAATATTTTCAAGTGGGTCAGAAAATATCCCACCATGCATATCCGCGCATCAAAAAGGTGGGGCACTTTTAATACCACCGTGTTCCAAAGAGTTAAACGCTCATCGCCTGTCATGATAGTCTTTGGACGTGTTTTGTTTCGTCGAATCAACCGTATCCATTTTGCTAAAATCCCCGAACTCGACAATCTTCTACCGAGGTAGATCTTGACCCCGAAAGAAGGATATGGAAGTACAGAGCGAAATAATTTGTCTATGTTCGTGATTTCGTTTATAACTATAAGCTTCGATGTTACCTGGTGAAACTTTAGTCTTACGATTCCTCTAAGAATTTCGTATAGAAATATAAAACGACTAGCGTCGATTGAATGACTCGGTAATAACGTAATTCCTTACTCATGTCGTAAATTCTTAAAGACCAGGTATAATAAATTCAAAGAGCAAATTGATCTTCTCGTAGAACAAGTTTGAGGATACAAAGTGCCGTCAGTATCGGATAAACTTCTACGAGATGTTTACATTATCTGTATTTATCGCTAGAGTGGGTCGTCCTTCTATAGACTCGGCGGATGCGATCTTCGCGCGACGGTAGAAATAGAGAAACACTTAGACGATCGATAAATCAATAAATAAATAAATACTCCGTATAAACGATCGATCTACGAAGATTTGTCATTGAAGATCCGCACCCTGCGTACTTCTTGAATCGACCCAGAGAAATTCTCTTTCTGTCTTCCCACGCTCGTTCCTCAAAAATATGCACGAGCTCGACTGTAAGGTGGCAGAACGGCGAGTCCACGACGGGAGCCGGAGATCTACCGATCGGCGGTAACTTAAAAATAAGCGTGACATCGCCAGACGGTGTAAAGTATTATTAAGCGCGAGTGCACGGTCACCCAGTACCTTAATTCCCGACTACATCGTTGCGAGCGGCGAGCATCCCCCGGGGCACCTCGCACGCCCCGCGGGTCAAGGCGAGCCGGGCATGCGTGGAGACGCGTGCATACACGAGCGAGCGAGGAGCAAGCAAACGCGCACTTGCGCGCGCATCCACTGGCGCAGAAACAGGTGGTGCAGCTGGCCACTGACGCGCCTACGAGCCCAAAGGAGGAGGAGAAAACATAAAGATCACTTTGCATATCGTCGACAATAGGTTCGTCTCTGAAGCGCTCGTCCCGACGGTCCCCGTCACGCACGTAAACGCGAGTGGGCGATGATATCGTCATAATTGTAACTTGTCCCGAGGTGCGAAACACGCGATCACGTACAACCGACCTTTCGGCGAGACTTTGATTCGTCCTTGCGCAACGACGCGCGTGTCCTCGCGCGTTTACTCGCAGTTTGTCGAGTGCTTACGAATTATCCTCGTCCGTCGATAGTATCGACGTTTCTCGAAAGCGACACCTGTTTCGCGTGTGCATGCCGCCCTTCGAGGATTCTCCTCAGATTGGAATCTTCCTTAAGTGTGATTCGCTACGAAGGGTCCTTCCGTTCACGGTGAACGCTACGCCATTGGCCTCTACGCGCGTCTTCTTTCGCTCACGAAGATACCCGGTCGCTCGGTCGGTCGGTCGGTCGGTCGGTCGGTCGGTCGGGCGAGGTATTCGCGAATGGAAGCGCGCGCGCGCATATGCGACATAGGACGCATCGAGAAAACCGGGCGATCCATAGGTACAGCATTGGAGAATTATTAAAATTAAGTATCATGTCTTTTCTCGAATTCGTTGTTTATCTCGAACTGAGGAATAAAACGATTCCTCGCGAAAACGATATTCGGCGCTTCATCTACCTTTTTTTTTAGAGCCAATGGCTGCGTTCAGTAGAAAATGCAATTCAGTAAGCGTTTTCTGCTGTGCTGGCAGCAGCATATTTCTGCTGAACGCACTTTTCTGAACTACATGTGTACTCAGTACGGTGAGTGGAAAAAGTCTTTGACCAAATGGATAATTGCTACTCGATCGTCTTGAAAAACGAAAGTTCTTGTCATAATTTGCACGTGATGTCATAATTACCAATACTGGCGATTACTCAGTATTGGTCGTGAATTTCGGAACACAGTCTTCCATAACTCACTTTCGACCTGACTGTACTTTACAACATATTGCGCTTATTAAGCGTACTTTTAATATGCTGGAAAAAATAGCGTCTGCTTAGTAAACGTTGGAAAAGCACAAAGCGCTAGGTGGCGTTCAGCCGAAAATCTTACAACAGTTGCAAAGCTGCTTTTTCTGCTGAACGCAGCCAATGACTATCCAATTGCTGTTGGAACGAAAGTTTGATCAACCGCGCACACAAATGCATGCGCGAGGAGAACGGGCGAGCAAGTAGGTTTGGTAGGGCTCGTTCTTCGCGTGGTCGTGGTCCTCCTCGACGTCACGGTATCCGTCGTCCCTGTGGTCTTGGTAGTAGTACGGCACGCCGTATAGCAGCCACTTGACAGCTGTCACCTTCCACGCGAAGCGACAAGGCACGGCGAGTCGCGCGGTGATTCATGCGCCACAGGGGGGCACGAGGATTCGGCGACCTCCTGTCAAGGATTCCTTCGTCGCATACCGCCGTCGCGAAGGTGACATCGCCTCCTCCACGAGATTTAATCGCACGGCGTGTGCGTGCGTGCGAGCGAATAGCGGTCGAGGAGGAGCGCCTTGTCTCGCCTTTCCAAAATCTCCGCTCGTGGGGTGGCAGTGGCTAGGAGGAGGTGAGAGGTGACGTGGACGATGGAAAAGGACGCCGTGTCACGTCATGGACAATGTCGTCGTATCCGTGATTCGTTCTCTCGCGCGCGTCGTAAAACGTTGTGGGAGTCACCTCGAAAATGTTTCCTTCGCCCTCGAGGTATATTCCGTATCGCGCATCGTATCGTGAGGTGAGGATAAAGTAAGGTGGGGTCGTTGTTGCTGCCGAGCTTGTTGTTGCTGTTGTTGTTAAGGGGACGCGTGGGAATGGTCTTGAGCAGCCGTGGGCGCGGATTCGGAAATTACGCCGTTCGCGAACGACGTTGCTCCCTGGAAATGCTTCGCGAAGGTGTCGTGAGAATGTCGCGCGAGGGCGAGCCCCGTGTCTAGGAGGTTGGAAACTTAATTGTAGATTCGAAGGGAATTAATGAATGCACCAGGACCCCGTGGAATCCGGCACTCCTATAATGCGAAGGAAAGATTATTTAAAAGAGTTCATTTCTACTAGGAAAATGTTTGCGAAACTACTTGAATCGATTCGAAAATCACAAGGGAACTTCACATTTTTGTTGCTTCGCAACAAAGAAAATGGCATACCAATTTCCGTTGTATTGAAAAAAGAAACATGCCTATTTAATTTAAACTTTTTGCGCTCTCGGTTTCCCATCCTGCCGAATTAACATAATGTGAAACTAATTTCACCGAATCCGTTTAACGAGGGAATTCACTTTTTT
The DNA here is from genome assembly GCA_944319695.1 of Tiphia femorata. Taxonomy (NCBI): domain Eukaryota; kingdom Metazoa; phylum Arthropoda; class Insecta; order Hymenoptera; family Tiphiidae; genus Tiphia; species Tiphia femorata. The sequence continues at coordinate 5,647,088 of OX090903.1, forward strand.
AAATACTGCCTTTTACTCGTCGGGGAATGTAATTCATCCTAAACTCAATTACGAGGTCCGTCCTTTTTGAACAATGAAATTCGTACGAAATATTCTCCATTGAGAATATTCGCCAGGGTCGTTGCGATGAAATGTCCTTGGAAACTGAATTCGACGACATCGATGTGCCGTCAGGCAGCTTTCATCTTTCCCCCTAGGAACCGCGATATTAGCCGCGAGCGCCGATTCTCTGCTCGTCCAATCGCGTATCACCGACTCCCTGTTCCATCAATTTCGGCGCTGACTCATTTGACGAGCGCAGAGTGGCCTCGAGAGATCTCGCGAATGAGGAGCGAATCGTGATCGCGATTATTGCGTATCGAGGCCACCCGCTTAATTCGGTATTGGCCACGACATCCGAGCAGAAGTCCCTAGAGCCAGGGACAGACGCGCAATTATCGTTATTGATGAAAGTTCTTGTAAAACCGCATATTGATTAATACTATATTAATACGTTGAAGTAGCTATTTACTTAAGGGAAATTAGCCCAATAGCCAATTACAGAATTTTTAGCGCGACTTCGTATCTTCATTTTATATTTTTATATTATTACCTAACGACCTCGTAGGGGCTGTCTCGAAAGTTTGAAGTTCATTGCAAGGGAAAACACTTTTACATCAAAGAATAAAATAGTGTTAAATGAGTAATTCCAGAGAATACAGCCACGAGAGCAGCCACGCTCGATTGTGTTTGACAGAGCTGTAGAGATCAATGGTCTTTGTGACATTAACATTATTTTATCTCGCGATATAAGAGTTTTCTTCACTTGACTTCATTAAAATCTAAACGTGTAGACTATGGAGAACTATAATACTATGCCAAGCGATAAATCGCTTCACAAATAAGTCCACCCTATCGTTGTAATTCTCTAAACTATGTCTCTTGTAACATTCAGAATTACAAACTACCCTATTCTACTTTTGCCTTCTCCTATATGTTACCTATTTAACCATTTCACAGCCACTATAACAATCTCCTCGTGCTGTGTTCCAAAACGGCCACTGTTGAGGACATTCAAATCATTGATATCAGTACCTTCCGAACGACTATTGAGAATGACGTCAGAGTAGGCGAAGAAGGCATGTGAAGAAAGTGAAAATGCGTCCACGCTGATATAACAAAATATCCCCTGGTACATTTCGACGTCTATTCCTTTCTTTCTGGAAGAGGACACGAGGAGGAGGAGGAGGAAGAGGAGAAAGAAACAGCAAGGATGTGTTTTCGCTCGCCCGGCACGTCGTTCTCTCCGCTGCTGCCATGCTGCTCTTCGTTAGTTAATGGAATTACTTTAACGGAATGACACAGCGATTACATAATTGCGGGGCTCTCCAGGACGGTTCGCTCTCGTTGACTTCGTCGTTGAGCAAGAGAGCCTCGACCCATTCCTTTTCCGTCTCCTTCTCTTCCCCCGTCTTCCTCTACGTTTCTCTTTCTCTCTCATCTCTCTCACTTTCTCTATCTCTCTTCGACTGTCCGTCCGTCATCCCGTTCTGCGCTCCTTCTTCCTTCCCCCGTCCCCCAGCTCCAACGCCGCCCCTATCACAGCTTTTCTTTCCTCTCGTTCGCGAATGCTCGCCCGCTCGCCCGCTTCGACTCGTCGATTATTCTCCCGGAGACAAATGACGTAGCCGCCAAAGAGTAATGAGCGCCAACGAGGCTGGCATGCGTCAAACCGTTCTCGTGCGTGTCGCTTATTGCACGCGTGCGTTGCAAAAGCGGCCTGCCTCCGCGGGCCCACGGAATCCTCTCGGTGTCCTTTCGAGCGCAGCACACAAGCCTCGACGACAATTGCGTTTACCGATGCCCTACGAACAAACGTCACCGGTAATTGATCTGATTTAATGTCTCGATCGGATCGTTTAATAATCCTTCGAGCAAAAGACAATGGCGTTGCGGCAGGCTCGTTTTCGGCTCGTGTCGCGAGGGTAAAAAGTACTTATTTAAGGAGCGCGTGTTTCGACGTAAGTGAAAGTTGGTAAATCACACGAGCGCGCATTGTCTCGGAGTTTGAGAGTCGCTTAAGGATGCTTTCTCGAAGACTGACGGTTTGAAGTGTTTTCGGTCGAATAGACGTTGGCGAAAAATGAGGAGAATTCGGTTTTTCGTTGATCGTGCACGCTTCGTCGAAAGTTCGTGAACTTTCCTACGCCGAGCTTTTCGATTATTCTTTTCTCCTAAACAGATCGTTGACCGGCAATTTTACCCAGAAGCTATCTCTTGTCACCGACTATTCTTTCTACGTATATTTCTATAAATATTATTTAAATATTCTATATTGCCCTGGGTTTGGCAAATTAAAGTAGATAATGCACGTGCAGACACGAGTTAACTCGTGACCAGTCAACAATGTGTTAAATTGCAGCCCTTTTCAATAAGTTCGATCAATCGAAAAAGGACCTAGTTTGTACGAACACACGAGGAGAAGGGTACCGTATCTGTACGGACGATAAAAGTCGAGCAATCGTCTCTCAACTGAACGAGACCCGAGCCCTGCTGTACAGCCATTTACAGGACGACTCGACGGCGACGTTCGCGAGTCCTCGCGACGGAGAAACGTCATTGTCGAGGTCATCCTCGCGTGTGTCCCTCCTTGACTTTCGAGGGACGACAGCTCGGCGTTAATCACGGCAATGCGAGTGGCCGATCGGAGCTGTCCCCGTGGCGGGCTCGATACATCAACGTCCATTAAATCCACCCTGATGCGGGAAAATGCGGGACTTATATAGGTCGCTCGGAGAGAGATGGGTAGAGAGAGAAAAGAAATGAGAGAAAGGAGAGAGAAGAAGAGACCGGTGGAAGAGAACCGATCCAGATCCGTTGCACTCTCTGGTAGCCCATGTCCTACGAGAGTTTGCACGCTCTGTAATACTTTCGCGAGAGAAAGGAAACAGGGGAAATTCAGCAAGGGAGATAATGGCAGAAGAAGAGATATTAGAGCGATTGTGAAAAAGTATCTCGTAAGATTTCCGTCCCTAACGGTAACTTCGCAAGAGTAACCGAGAACGTTACTCGAGACGATCGCATTGAATCGATAGAAAAATCGCGAATTGAAAAATTACTTACACTGTTCACTTTGTGAAGAGAACCCACGAAGAAAGAAGGGCAAGAGAAATTCTTCTCCTCCTCGTCTACGGTTTATCCCTTCGGGCCCGAAAAAATCCTACTTACCCTAAAGTATTCCGAACCCTTCCACCCTCGACGATTCCCAGAGGTGCCTCCAGCATAAAGCTTTACGCGAGCGTTTCCATCATAAGACTCGCCGATTAAGGCGTCTTCTTGCCTTTAAAAATGCATGTAATTAGTAGCTCGGCATGATGTAACGTTCCGAAGGCGACTGGATTCTCGTGGGAAGTGTGAGCGTTGAGAGACGCGCCCGGAAGAACGGCAACCCCTTCTACGGCAGGCAGGGGTGGAAGATGGAAGAAGAGGTACGCGGGTGACAAAAATTACGATCTACCGGGTGTCGTTAATATCGTCATTCGGGGAACGAGCAAGCAGGGGATGCGCGATGCGATCTGCGAGGCGTGGCCAGGGGTAACGCGATTTTCTCTGAGTTATGATAAAGGGATGAAGGGGAAGCTTTCGAATCGATGCGTTCGTAGAGGTGAGAGGAGAATAAACTTGATAATCTTAAGGAAAATGGGGTTGCGAATTCAGAAGCTGTTCACCGAGTCACGTTAGCCTCTTAGGCACGGAATGCTTGTCCGCAAGTCTGTCTCTTTGAGAAGGCGCGCTTGGCCACGGATGGCACGAAAACCGTTCATGACGATTTCGACCACAACATTGCATCTCAAAATCATGATATTCACGAAAGACGTTATAGTGTGTTGCACCGTTGAAATTTATGGTATCCGCGGAAAGTGGCGCGTCGTGATATAAGATGACATCCGCAAAAGCTACTATAGTGGTGCATCGTGCCTAAGAGGTTAATATCTACGCGAGAGTAGCCGTAATTCGTTTGCTAGAAATCAAGTAAGTCGAAGGAATAGGTCGTTCTAATTCGATCGATTCGAACGAATTAAAAGTAACGCAGAACGTTCCTAATTAATGCTGAACCATTGCTTCCTCGATCGAAAGATATCGCGAACTCGTGAGCGCCAAAGGGCAAAGGGACTCGATTTCATCGATCCCCACGATACGTTTCACTTAACTGTCGCGATGCACAAGTCTCGATATGCCTTGGAACGGTTTTGCTAAGGGCACGAATCGTGCTCGTTCGATTTCCTCGACGATAAAGATCTGACCCCACTTTGCTCGATCGGTGCTCACGCGCGACAAGAATCAAAATGGATGACGGGCGAGTTTACAATGGTCCCCGGCACCGAGAGATTTACGATAACGTCGATTACCCCGCGAGTCCTTCATTCATCATGCGGGGGACAGCGCGACTGTCAAAATCAGTGACGCCATCGCCGCGAGGCTGTTCCTATGTATGCATATTTGTCGATGATCGCGTCGCCACGAGATACTCTTCTCTTAATGTGACCGTGAAACGCTCGGTAACCTATTCTCGATCCTCCTTCCATCGCGTTTGTTTCGCACATCTTCGAAGCACGATGCGACGGACTAGTCACTTTGATTTACACGGTTGTATTTGCATTCTTACCCTCAAGTATTCAAATATTCTAGAGAATGATTAAACGGGTCAACCTACTACCTACGGCGAAACTAAAATTTCTGTTAATGAGGAATCAATTGTTTTAAGGGGGCACATACGTTTGGAGCTCCCAAAAAAAGATATTCTTCATGAATTTTTTTCGGAGCTAAGAGACAAACTATAACAATGGGGCCTTTTGCATAATAAAGTATACCTTTTATACTTCTTATTATTCTTATGATTTCTTCTTGCTCGTTCATCTGAAGCGCAAACATCAAACATCATCTTAAAGAAGAGTGTTTTTTATTGTTGTTGACGGACTGATTTTTAAAATTCCAATTCTTTCTATTTTTTTTAACAAAGAAAAATGGAATGTTCAGCGAAAATCGACCCTCGACTTTGAAAATCTGCCATTTTGTTTAAAATTCGAATTTAAAAAATCGAATCCATCAACGACAATAAAAAACACTCTTCTTTAAGATGATGTTTGATGTTTGCGCTTCAGATGAACGAGCAAGGAGAAATCATTGTTACGGGGGAATCACGCATATCGTACGCGGTTGAATTCACGACGTCACTTTGTAATTATATCCTTCCAATAAAATTTGAATAAGAAGTATAAAAGGTATACTTTATTATGCAAAAAGCCCCATTGTTATAATTTGTCCGTTGGCTCCGAAAAAAATTCATGAAAAGTGCCTCTTTTTGAGAGCTCCAAACGTATGTGCCCCCTTAACCTTCCGCCAACCTTACGATAAAATTCCGACTGCGTCCAGAAGGTTAATGTATTTACTCGCAGAAAGATCTCCCAGTGACTTCCGTTTGCGCGCGTTACCGCGCGTCCCATAAGCGGCGCGCTTCGAAAGTGCAGTTTTGCTGTAATTGCCCGAAGCCAAGGGGGCAAGGTGGAAAAGAAAGGTGAGAAAGAAGTCGCGCGTCTTATGCCCTCACGGTGATTAAGCCACTCGTCTCGCTCACGGTACCTTCGCGTAATAGTTTACCCTCCGCGATGTTACCGTGGCCAACGCCCGTGGCTTATTCTCTTCTTGCCTTCGTTCACTCGGCCTCTTCTCCATCCTTTGCCACCACCCTTCGTCTTTCTCTCCAACACTCTTCGTTCTCCTGCTTTTTCTCGACCGGCCCTCTACGAGAATCGAGCTAACGCACAACGACACGAGGAGCGGATGAAAGGGGACACTGAAAAACATAGAAAGAGCGACGGTAATCGGCTCTGATTATCGAAGCACCCGGCATCCTGCCGAGGGGACGGGACCGCGGCTGACTCTTTGTAAGCGAAGTGCTCGAGAGGAACGAGAATGGAAGCAAAGAAGCGAGTGAGCGAGGGCGACCGATTTATCCATGCGCGACGGGATGCTCGCGTACACGACCCGGTATAAATAATAAGACGGTCGCATAAAATCGCGATTTTTTTCAACCCCGCGTCTTCCGCGTTACACAATGAACCGCCTCAAGGACGACGATGGAAGTCGTCGGGTTTTTAATAGTCCTAAGGAAGACTCTCAAAGTTCTCTGCATTTTCGATCCACTTGACATTCCATATCCGGATTATTGTTAAACAGCAACGTAAACGAGCATCCTTCGATTCGTCTCGTAGAAATAAAAAAGAAGCTAGAGGTCAGTGTTGCCAGGTGTGGCGACTTATCGCCAATTGGGCGACATGAAGGAGGTTGTTGGCGACACTATTTTCAAAATTGGCGACTGGCGATGAATTGGACGACTTTAAAATGTTTTGAAGTTTATACCTTGCAGTCATAATTACTAGATGACGCTGTCAATTTTTATTTTAGTTAAGTTTCGTTTAATTTCAAATTATCGTTTTTATAATCTCTTTAGGATGGTTGGTAAAAGAAAAAAATTCGAACATTTTGACGCAAGCTTATTGCAAAGTGTGTCGAGCCTATTTGAGAGTACATAAAACCGACCTAATGAAATGTGACTACAAAAGTTCATATTAATCCTAACCACAAGATGACGCCACCTAATAGCTTATTCCTTTTTTTTAAATTGGAGATTTTGGGCGTCTTCTGACAGTAAATACGGCGACTTTAGGTTAAAAAATACTGCCAACACTGCTAGAGGTACGAAAGTTAAACAAAACCGATGTCACGTTTAGAGATAAAAGGACGACCGTCGATCCGAATAAAACCACCGAGACGAGCCTTCGTAGTTTCGATATTTTCCGAGAATATTTACCGGGCTCGTTTGTCCCCGATCGTTTCACCGGCAGCTCGATCACCAGAGCGGAGAGATGAAGGCGGAAGGGAAGCGAAGGGCAGAGAATGGACCGGTCCTGGCGGGTGACTTTGGACACTCCTAATGCATGCATGGAAGCCGATACAGCAGCATTGACAGTTTTTGCCCGGTGTCATTATGACGGGCGACGGCACAAAAGACCGCCGTCGACGACGCAGCCATCCGTGACGGAAGCCGACGAGGAGAACGAGGAGTATCGTCCGAATCGAGAAGGGAGCGCGCAGGTACGACCCGAAAGAAGAAGAGGGAATCGTTGGTCGTCCCACGGCGACGGGCTCTTTCCGTTCAGCTGAATAGGGCGTCGAGGATGCGGGGAGAGCCTCTTGGAAAGTCGAAAGGACCGTAAGGAGAGAACGTCGCACGCACGCGAGCACACGAGGCTTATCGGTGCCGAGAAATCGGGAGGACTCGCTCCTCCTCTTCTCTCGTCCCTCTTCTCTGCCCTTTGCCAGTCGCTTTGTCTCGAGCGCAATCGTTCGAGCAAATTAATACGACAAATACCGGACGGCGGCGGTCGATCGATGCGCATGGGACCGATGGACTCCGTGGCAGATGAGAAAGAAGGAAGCTAATGGAGAAAGAGAGAGAGAATCGTTGCTTGGTTGTTCGGCGCCCGTTGCTGTTATTCTCGATTCACGAAAGCGGCCGTGCGTGTCGATCGCGACCGCGGGAGGATCTTGCCACGAGGAGAAGAGCCGAGAAAAAAGAGGCGCTTACCGGAGGCGGAAAGGTGAGGAGTGAAGGAACTTTAAGCAGGCGCACGTGCCGGATTCGTCCGCGTTGTCTTCTCGGTTAGGCTCGCGCGCGGCAACCGGGCCAATTTTCTCTCGCGTATATTCCTCGCTGGGTACCGCCCCCCGTTATCGACGAGTTTTTCGCGTGAAATCGATGATCCACGGTGGGGTACGATCGAATCCGATCTTCTTCGGATCGAGAGAGCATCTCGCGGCCCGCACGTGTTTACGGCCTGTTCGTAGGTTATAATGTTAAATTGGCCGTGAATCGGCGCGGATTTCATTGGAAGAAGTGTTTAAGGATCGAGGGAAAGAAAGAAGGTGGAGTTCGACGGTGGTCAGGGGCTAATTGGCGCGCTTCTCTACGAAGGATGGTAAGCTTGGAAATTGTAGATCCTTATGTAAACACGCGATCAGCCTAGATACCACGAAGCAAATAAAATTGGGCACTTGGTCGAGCAATTATTTAAGGTGAAAGCTTCCGGCAATTACAGGCGTAGTGCTAGGCAATGATAGATCAAAATTCGTTTCGATATTCTCGGATTACTGTTGCATTGGAAGTAGCGCTCATAAGTTTTTATATTTGCCAGTAGGTATTCCAGGACGTTCGACGTCTTGACCCTATTGTCGCGCACGAACGACTTTTCCATTGGTCAGTGTCGCCTTTCCAACGACGAGATCTACCCGAATGTCCGTCCGATCGATTTGCAGGAATACCAACGGCACGCTGCTCGCCGCGCGCCACGGATTTGCGGCGTGATCGACGATGCGTGACACCGCGGAAGACCGCAACAGAGAGTGGAGCCGCCGATTCCGCGGGCAGAGCCGCGCCACTCCGATCCGGACCAAAGAACGCCCTCGTGTCATTCTTTCTGCGTTTACAGTGGGCGAGTTCGCTTCGCGATTATCAACGCTAAAGTGGCTTTGCAACCGACTCGAACGCTCGGCCAATCATTATTGCGTAGCAGTTTTCAAACGCAGGGTCGAAACGCAAGATAGATATTCGACGAGAACGTGCATTCCAATGAAAGATCTGTGAACGGATCAATTTTACGGTTAAACTTTGTCGTCCGGTTGGCACGCATAAACTTTCCATGGTCCATAAATTGCTAGATTTTGCAACGGAGTCGTAGGCTCGAAGAGAGTTGCTGCGTGGAAGTTATCGAGCGTAGGATCGCATGCCAATGTACTCCGAGAACAGACCCAAGTTTGTTCTAATGAACATTGAAATCATCAGGATACGAATCGTGTATTATACCGAGCACTTTCTGCCGTCAGGTGCAACATAGGTAAGAATTCGTATATTATTTCAAAGTGTTGCAACCTTTGAAATACTGTACCGAAATTTTGTCTCGTCCAACGCAGATTGTCACTTGAAAACCGACACTGATAAAGCAATGCGGGCAACGATTAAAGAAAATCATCTTTGAATATCAGAAAGAATTCGACTCAACGAGTACTATCTCGTGAGGTAAGTCAAAAACTATCCAATCTTTCATTACTACACTATCATTTTGTGACCTCGTGCATACTCCTTCTCCGTCTAAAGGAACGTCCCGATGTCGTGCTAGACGAACGACGAAGGGACTCGCCGATCGTTACTCTTCGCTACGCCGCCAGTCCGTTAAGGGATAATGGCTTATAGGCGTCATGCGACCGTCGAATCGCTTGTTTCCAAGTTTCGTCTAACTGCCGTGGCGAGGTACAAGCGGGACGAGAGATCGAGGCTTGCAAGATCGCTCGAATCAAGGGGTCATCATAGTGTAGGCGAGAAGCAAGAAGGGTGAAGAAAGGGTTCGAGGCTCGAAGCGAAGGGGAGGCAAAAAGAGACTGAGGGGTGGTGGCTCGCGCAACCGAGTAACACCTTCCAGGCGTCGCGTGATAACGGTAATTACTCAAAAATAGCCAAGCTACTCGCGCCCCTGTGTTCTCGCTTTAGCTTAGCCAACAAAGCGCCTTGCCAATTGGTCGTTATGCGCTACCGTGCGCGTAAACGTCTCGTCATTTCGCTTCTCGGTTAAACACCTTTTTGCCAGGCGGGGGTAGGAAGAAAAGAGGAGCGGGCCGACGTCGCCGCGACGCGGTACCCCGACGTGCCTCGGGAGGCCCAGGCCACGTCACGACGGTCTCGATTATTTTTACCCCTCGAGATCGAGCGATTTCTTCGATCTCGCCGTTTAAAGGCTCTCTCCGCGAGAAGACTCTTCGTGATCGCGTTGCAATCGACGGGATTGGGAGTGAGGGACGGAGCAAGTTTCCAGATAGAAAAGTGGAAGACAGAAGTGTTTGTAAATCGGGGAAAGGCGTGCTCGCTCGTGCCCGCAATGCGATGCCAAAGGATCGCTCGCGAGGAAAAGGGCAAGGGTCGTGTCGAGTGCTCCGTACCGAAGAATTGATTATTTCCGATAGACTTTATTAACTACCTTCTGCGCGGATCCAGGAGGGAGGAAGGAGGGAGGAGAATGCAATTTTCATGGAGCGTTTATCTCGCGGATCGATCGTGGAACTTTGCGAAAGGAATTTAACGAGAGCACCACACGGTCTAATGTCTTCGGACGCGTACTCTCCAAACGTTAAAGTTTATTTTCTGCTAGGTATACAAAGTACATCTGTCACCGAATGCTAGATAGTTGAAAAGAAGCGATCTTTTGATTCGGAAGTGTTCGATAATTGCAAATATTAAAATGCTGGGTAGTGTTTCTGAGAAATTTGTAGCGAGAAGAAGGCAGATCAATTTTTTGCAGATTGTTAGTTATTTGCACAGCACACGGGTGACCTAGATATCCTTAATGTTATTTCGATAAATCGGCACATTATTTCCTAGTGAGCCTTCCTGGTATTTGACCCTTATGATAACAAATATATTTGCCATTTGCCTATGATTCTGATGCTTCGCCAAATCGCGTTTGACTCTGATGGCGACGAAGACGTTAAAAAGGCGATAAACTTAAAGCACAATAACTGGTTTTCGATTGCGTCGATTTCAGTGACACTTCTCGTCCACGATTTCGTTCCGGCCGGTCCCACCACCTGACGATATCTATTATAAAGTCGTTACGACATGCCATCGAGGTATCGAACGGCACCGCCGAACCATTTGCTCCCAGATATCGATCAGCTTTGGTCAATGTGCTACACGCTACTATCGGCCTCGATGCCCAGACACTTTACGGCTACTCGTAGTGCCAATCGTGTAATGGCAATTTCGAGTTGCCAACGGGATTTGATCGATGCAAATTAATCGTTTATTTAGTTATTATCCGCGGCAAACCGAGCGACTCGCACGCCATATTACATTCGTTCACCCTGTGTCCTGTTCGTACCACCCGTGCTTATTTTAAGGTTGGGTCACATTTCGTTCGCGTGGCCGTAAAATCGTACCATTTCCGTTCTCAATGAGCCAGTGAACAAACAGTGTCCATACTATCGAACAAGTACAAACAATACATATCTGCCATAAAACGTACACTGTAATTCTACTTAATGTTTTATCTCTATCCTGAGATCGAGAATACACGTGTTTACTCGGTATAAGAAAATCAAGTCAGATTTTCCGATAAATGCGAAGTGTAACGAGAGATACGTAGAAGTTTTAGTGGAAAGTAGAACGTCGTGGTAATGAGTCGACGAATAACGATTTCTAAGCAAGAGGAATTAGCTGGTTGAAAAAAAATTCGCATGATCTCGTTGAATTAGTGTATTCCGTAAATCGGGTTAAAGAGCTTACAAGAAGACGATGAATTCTATCTCCCGTTCGACCGTCTTATCCAAATATCACCGACAGTATTTCTCATCGAACAAAATAGAAAACTACCAGGAGCGAGCGGATTTCCCGTGAATCGATCTTTCGTAAAGTTGAAAGAAACTATCGACTGACTGGCATTCTCGCATCTCTTATCCCACGTCGGATCGCTGTTTCTTATTTCTGAATTCGTGCGTCATGGCACAAGTGATGTTCCGTTGATCTCTCGTTCCGCCCACCTCATCGTCATCGATTAACAGACGACGAGACGACGCGACGCATCAGCCTCGACGTAGATCGTACCAGGATCGATTTCACGGTAAATTGTAATGTCATTCTCGAGGTAGTTCGGCGAAGCGAATATACTCCTACGTCACGGACATACCGAACTTCTTTTTACGCGATATTCGCGATTCAACGGGCCCTAGAACATTATTCCACCCCTATTCGTCCATGATACTTACTATCCGCATGCTTACCTGCCTGCTGCCGCCTTAGAAAAATCATTCGTCTTCGCGATTTGCCGTGCAAGGCATCGAATTTTTTATTCTCCTTTCCTTTCTCCACCCACGAGCACAGCACTCCTTTCCGAGAACTCCCGGACGATGCACTTCGAATACGCATTCTGCTTTTTCTCTCTCTCTCTCTCTCTCTCTCTCTCTCTCTCTCTCTCCTTTTCTCCTCTCACTTTCCTTCTCTCCTTTTCTCCAAAGAGGGAGAGAGTGAGACAGAGCGAGAGAGATGCAATCCGCGCGGTGGCAACGCGCGGGGAACGTCAGTTTTTGTCGCCCGCTAGCCGTGCGCACCGGATCCTTATAATTCGCGACGTTGCAAGCGAGGCAGAGAAAAATGTCCAAGATGAGATCGGCCGTTGGGTCAAAATGCATGACAAATAACGCCGGTTGTCCACCGCGGAATGAAACAAAACCCCGGCAAAGGGCGGCGCAAGATGCTTTGTTCCCATTGTGCCCGGTGTCACTTCAAGGTAAGCGTTTGCATTCAGCCGTGCGCGGTGTCGGGTCGCCGCCAGATGACGCTTGATAAAGAGACGACAAATTGGTACCACCCGAATGACTGCCGCTCTTCACGGAAGATCCGACGGGGATAACGTGCGTGTCGATAAACACGATAGAGAGAGAAGGAGAACGAGGAAGCGGAGGAGGAGGAGGAACAGTCGCGGTCACACGGATTTTACGCCCGATTGTGCGCTTAATATATGTATATAATATCTTTTTTTTATCGGATGTTGGGGTTGTCAGAACAAATAAACCAAATTAGTTTCTCTGTAAATCAGAGGTTATATTATAACCGATATTACTATTTACAATATATGTACAAAATTTACAAGTTACCTGTAAATCAGAGAAACGACAATTAGGGTCAATTGTTCGTCTCTCCTTCGCAACTCCGCTTTAATCCTCTATACTGTTAATCGATTAATTTTTCTCTAGCACGTGCTCTCTATTGTAATGGCTCTATTATGATGCTTCTATCTATTTGTCTCTATCTATTTGTCTCTATCTATTTGTCTCTATCTATTTGTCTCTATCTAGCCGGTCATAGCAGCGCGCGCGCGCGCGGCCTACTAAGCGCGCTAAATTTAAAGAGAGTATATTCTCTTTACATGTATAACTCTTGAATATCGAATTGCGTCGAATAAAGATTCTAGTGGATTTCTGAAACCTGCTTGAAACATTCTAAAATCTGCAGAGAACCCTTTGCCGTATTTAAAAAATCGAAAGATTCACCTGGCAATATTTTACCCGTTTATCGAATTTCTTTGTACGTTTATGAAAATGGACTGTGCCCATTGTTAACACATTGCGTACGGCACTTTGCGAGCTCAAACGCTTTATACGATGCATACCTATATGCACTTTTTTAGCCCTTTGACTACGGCGTACTCTCGGACGAATCCATCAATATAGCGTTTTTCGCATGTCAGTCGCTGCGACTGATTGGCCACTGACTAGTGATCATTCTTAGGGTTTAAAAAACAAGAATGACAAATTAATTAAGAATGTCCATTTTTTTTTATCTTAAGTAACTTTTTACGCTCTTTTAATTTACTTAAGTTAATTTGTGCATTCCTTCAATAATAATCGGTAATTAAATATAAAGGACGATAAATTCCATGTTGAATCATTCGGTAAAACAGTAATAAAGGTGCTATAGTAAAAGAATACAGAGGGCGTATATTTACGCCTTTAGCAGTCAAAGGGTTAATTCACATTTGGTATTATATTCATATAAAGTATTGTTAAATATTACTATATATTTTTTTACATATCTATTTATTATGTATGCAAACCAGATATCTCATGACCCGCACGCAACGTTCGGTTTGCTAAAAACGAGATATCTCGTGACCCGTACGCAATATGTTAACATTTACGACGAAGTGCCTTTCGATTTTTTTTAATTTACAATCGGTACATGTATCTCGATCGACGTTGACCATTAGGAAATTGGGACGAAGCACCTGAGGTAAACGAGAAGGTTGTTGTGTGGCGTAGAAAATAATATTGCCGCTCGAGACGTACGCGTGGATCTGTACGATGCGGAGCGTCGTGACAAAGGGAGGACGCGCGAGCATGTAGCGACCCGTGGCGCTCGTTCAATCACGACTTACAAGCGATCGACGATCGTCGATCGAAGCAACGTCGTCGTCGTCGTCGGCATCGGCGTCGTCGTACGTCGACAGTGGCGTAATCCACGATGTCTCGCGAAGTTACGTCGAGAAATCGGCGAAGCGAACCATGGAGCGCAGCTGTGTCGACCATGGGCTTCACTCCTTCAAACCCTCCTTCCACCTCTCTCACGAGGACGAATATTCGAGGGAATATTTATTACCTTAATTTATTTACGTACATAACGACGTCGGGGTCTTTCGATCGCTCGTGCGCAAACGCTCGAGCCATCCGCCATTTGCCACGCTCCTCGACGAACAAGAAGGCATAAACGAACAGCGAATCTTAAAGTCTCATTCACAATAGACGATCCTGAGATTTTCCGAAAGGAGATATTTAGGTCGATGAAGAAGGAGGAAGGAAAGTGAGAGATATACGTTAACGAATAGCGAAAAGTGAAATGATACTCCAGATTTCTTTCGAGAGTCTTCCTTTCTGCACGCGCTGCGTCGTTTCCTTCACCTTATCGGCCCCCTTCTCGAGAGAGGATATCTTCGCGAGGGATAAGGTCCTGAGAGGAAAAGTCGGAAGTGGCGAGGAAGGATGGCTCGGTTTCCCAGGAAGGACATGCGAGGGAAGACTCCTGTCCGGACGATACACCCCTAGGCGCCTTTAACCCCCTGGAGGAGGGATCCAGTGACTAATGAACCGTCCGCTCAGGTACTTTATGCGGTCAGCCAGCCAGTCCCGTTTTAGTAAATTACAATCATTACGTGTACTGGTTCTCCCCTCTCTCTTCTTTTCTCACCGAAGTGAGAGCGGACTCGTTTGTACTTGGGTGTAATTTTCATTAAATTAAACTGTGCCGAATCAATTACGCGACTCGGACCTCGTAAGGGGCCACCGTTCTCGGATAATGGGAAATTACCGTAGCTGTCACCTTAAGCGCGCGCAGATGCGCATCTGCATTTATGCGGCCGCTTTAACGCCGCGCGAAAGCGCGAACGAGGGAACGCCGGGTTCGTCGATCGATACTGCTGATTACGGAAAAGTATGCGGAAGGCGGGTGACCCGGGCCCGTGCGCGTTCGCGTCCAATGAAGACGTCGCCTTTGATCTCTCTATCGTTCCGTTCTAACTATCGACGGTGTCCAGGGTGTATCGTTCGAGCTTCGGTGTTTACCGATTTATCGGCATCTCTTTCCTAACCTTTAATTCGCGAGCTGTTTATCGGTGAGGCGAAACGCGTTAATGGCTGGTTCGTACCCATTTCTACGGGAGTAAACGTACCAACGTAAGATTACGTTTGCAGCCAATCGCGATTAACCACTGCGCAACTAAGGACGAGATATCTCGCGACTTAACATCGTTCGTGACACGCTCCGGACGAGATATCTCGCGACGCAAGGTTGCTTACCATACGCTTCGATCGAGATATCTCGGCGACAGTTTTCGATAAGGAAAGTAGCTATTTCTGTGTTTTGAATTATACCATTGACTGGAAAAATACAATTATTTGTTAAAAAAAACATGACGTATTCTTCATTTGACATCGCTATAACCCCCTTCGTATACGCGAATGCAATAACTTATAAAGTAAGTTTTATCCAAAATTATCGACGAGATATATCACATTATAATGCAAATCATCGACGAGATATCTCGTGCCAAGCGTATGGTAAACAACATCGCATCGCGAAATATCTCGTGTCACGAACAATATTAAGTCGCGAGATGTTTCGTCCATAGATGCGAAGTGGTTAAGGACGTATTATCGATATTTCGTAATAGGAAAAATATGTCGCCAAACGCAAGATCAATTTTACAAGCTCAGGCTTGTTCTGTCGCATTCACGAGGACTTTGTGGACACCAGAGATCTGAGGTAAGCACGCGCGCGTTCCGAGCATCTCGAAGGTTGACACCCATGACGGATAAGTACCAACTCGGGTCAAGGTGCGATACGCCTTTTAAGGTTGACGATGACAGCAAAGACGATTACCAGAAACGTTCTGGCATGCCTGCTCGGGACGAATTCTTCGTCGGTCACCTGGTCGGCACCGATCAAACGTGTCCGATCCTCGTCGGGCTCGAATTTCATAGAACGTCGGAAGCCGGGCATCCGCGTGCGGTACAGCACGCGATCGCCTGCCTCCTTTAGGTGGTAAGCATGGTAGAGAGTTTTGTACTTTTTGTCGGACACTTTTTTCTCTAGAAAAAGGAAGACGAAGGGAAACGCACATTCAACATCCGGATGGCTAACGATCGGAACGTGGCGAATGTTGATTAATCCTCGCGATAATTGATCGCGACACGGTGAATTACTTCGTCGGTTGAACGGTAACCTGCGTGTACTTTTTTTCTCGATTACACCTGGCACCGTAAAGTGAAAATTTTGAGTATAATTTGCTGCACGGTCGAGTTAAGCTTCTTGAATCTCGCACACATTATAACTTGTCTATGGAAATTAAATCGTTGCAATTCGATTTTTCCGTAAATTACGAATATAGAAAAATTACATACTCGTATTTATATCGATTGGAAAGATGAATATAAGATCGTGAAACATTGAACCGCGATGTTCTTAATTTTGCACCGTTCTTTAATCCGAACCAATCGAAATGGACGAGTGCCGCGCCAATGCTCGTCGCGGTAGTTGGAAATCATCGAGGAACGAAGGAACGAGCGAACGAGCGATCGATCGATCGACGAGACGAGGCGGACAGGCACGACGATGTGACATGGCATTTAATAAAACCTCGTCGAGGAGGAGCAGAGGCGTAGGAGGCTAGGGCAGGAAGGAAGAAGAGAGAGAGGAGAAAGACAAGAGAAACCTCGCGCCACTCGACCAGGTGAGCGAATGCGGACCGCTACGAGCGCGGTTACGACAAAATTCAAATTAATTCGTCCAGGTGCGACCTCGCGCTATTCATTCTCCAAGTTCTCTCCGCCAGGAGAGTACTCATGCGCGTTACTCGCGTAAAAAAAGAAGAAAAGAATCTCCGTGTTGGAGGCACTCGATCATCGTTACGCAATCGGTGGTAATCTCGCGAAACAATTCCCGTACCCTTGTCGACGGGGAGAAATGTTCAGTTTGTCGTTTCCGTCGAGCCTCTTTGGCACCGTGGAGCGCGGCATCGTGCACGATGCGCCTTCCAGACGATAGTAGATATTGTCTCGAAGAGATACCGATCGAACCGAAGATACCGAGTTTCTCCAAAGTTTCATCGGATAAACGGGACCGGAAATGAGTGCGCGATACAGACGACCCCGGCACATTAGAGCAATACCGCGAGGATACGTTTGAGAAATCATACGAGGCAGGATGTACCGGCGCGTACTCGCTGACCCGAAGAAAATATTGAAAAAAGTCAATGTTCAGACACATGTTATTCCAGTGCCTTCCCGATAATCGCAAAAATTCCACGAGGGTAAGCATTTGCCGACTGTTCGTAAAACAACCGCGATCGTAGATACGTGGAAACGCGTAAAAGATAACCTCGAACTTCGAAACAGTTCGCTCGGTAAATGAAACAGGATTATCGCGACGATGAGTTTCAGATTCGATTTGCTATTCCACTTTCACGATGCGCTCCAAACTATTTGCGATTCCAATCGCGGTTTCCGTCTATCGATAAGAATCACCACCGATGATTCGATCAACCCTTTCCATTTGTTTCGAGCGCACCACATGTGGACTTCGCGAAGTCATCGCTGTTTCCTCTATTTCTTTCTCTTTATCTATTTATCTCTTTCTCTGGTTAATCACGCGTCCGATAAATCGTTCCTGAGCTCGTCCCTTCTTACAATGTCCTTCCGCGAGACGAGCATCGGTGCATCGGGTCCGACGACCCAGTCGGCGGAAAATTCAATGTCGGCCGAGTCGATAGTGGCCGATCCCGGCGAGAATTTCAAGCTGGTCCGACTAGTTTTCCAATCGCTTTCGTGTTGCCTTGCCGCTGACAAGTATAGCGGGGATTACATGCCGGCCCGAGCGGGTTTCTCCAGCCAGCACGGCGTCTCATAGGTGACGCGCGGGCAACGTGGATTATAACAACTCTGTTATTCAATTTACATTTTCTGCCTGGATCGAGCGATCGTCGATGACTTCGATACGGTACGACTACTCTCGTTCCTTGAGACTATCGATACTACCTATCGTTCGAATTAATTTTCGAATTACCTTTAACATACTGAGCGCAAGTTAAATAACTCGAATTGCTATCGACATTCCCTGATTGCTTTGTGTTTAAATTGACTCACGATAAAAGCAAATTGAATCGTAACTCATTATCGTGGAATAATGTTTTCGAATCTACAGACGGCAAACAGTCCGAATGAATTCGTAAAATAAATCATGTTGACGCGAGGTTCGGATGATCGACGTAATTCCGTCAACGCGCCCCGAGTCTTTAATACCGCCGTGATTCGAGAAAGAGGAAAAAAGTTGGACAGGTACGTTTATCGGTAACGTATATCATTCGCGTATTTCCGATAAACCGTCCGAACCACTTTGGCCATAAGGCACACCGTGAATGGCAAGCATACGTGGGGACTCGGGACGCATGGCACGGCACCTTAAACATAAGCATTTGCTCGTGAGCTCGGAGCGTGACCCCTCCACGCCTTTTTCCACGATTTCACCCGACGATGCTTATAATCTGCTCACCTTGCGTTTTCCAATGGTGAGATGGGCGGCGGCTGCGACGCCGCGCGCTCGAGCGAGCGAAATCGCAGGTTCGTAAATTGCCGCGGCGCGCGCTCCAGGTCTATGACTTTCTCGCGTGTTATTCCGCGTAGATTCCGTGCGAGTAACGTCCAGTGGACGAGATCGCCTTTCACACGAGTCTCTTCGAATGGAGACGTAAGTTTACCGCCTCTCCCCGTTTCGTGCTCTCATCGCTTGCTGCGTTACGGCGGCTCGAGCGCACGCGTTCCACGGAGATGACGAAGAAATGACGGACCTTTCACGGAAAAATATTCGAAGACGTTACCCTTAGGGCGTCGAATTATATGCGGAAATTTTACGCCTACGCGCGGCAGAACGGTACTAGGAACAGAAATCGTTAAGAAAGTTCGAGTGAAACGTGAAAAGTAGGCGGTCCGGAATGCAGAGGTAAGGCTATGCGCGCGATCTTGCGATTAGGATGCAATCTGCGAAATTCGAAATTTTGCCAACGTGATTTATTTACCTTGTTATCGTCGCTGACGTGCAATTAACGGATTCGTAAATTTCGATGAGATAAATTAAACGGTTTCGTATAGACTGGACTCCAAAGGTGCAAAAATAATTATATATAACGGTGTTCGTAATCGTAATTATGAAAAGAGTGCCATAAGCATTTCTGCATCATATGCAGTTTTCAATGATCGTATTGAAGATGATTCTATCCTTTTGAAACTTTACATACCCATTTGTTAGACGTTACAATGAGAACACTGTAAAAAGAAGCATCTTCGGGGTCCATCTAGGAGAGATTGTGTAAGAAGATGACGCATAAAGATATCGACGAGCACCGAATGACACAGGCACCGCAGTGAATTACCGGAGTTAGCTTTACACGTAAGCGCGTATAACGTCCCATTGTTTCGTAATTGTACGAGCTTAACCCGCAATTATGAAACATCGTGCATAAATAACTGGACGAATCGGTGGAATCAGTGCGAGAAGAGAATCGCGAACGACGAAGTGGAGAAACATTCTTGAGGCTCGCGCGTGTACTCGACGAGCATCTCGTACGACGAGGAAACTATCCTCGCGCACGGGGCATGATTTATCGTCAGCGGCTCGTTATCGTGAAAGTAGGGAACGCGAGTTCGGTTTGCAATGCGAATCGTTCGGTATTACCGGGACGCTTGACATACCCAGAGAGCTAAATTGCACTGCCATTTTTCGCAATTTTCCTTTTCCATCGTCCCGTGAGAGAGATCCCATCTCGGTGATACTCGCCCGTACACCCAGTCGCTGACTTCCGGTCACGTGTGCGAAACCGATTCGGTCGTCGATAGCGCGTCGTCGCGGGAGACGCGATTACGCCAGCGTGAACTCGCTGAAATAAAATTAGCAAGGAAGCATCGAGCCTACCGTAAGCATAGGTGATCCCGATATCTTCCAATCACACCTTACGATTACCATTAGGATTATCTAGTATCGCATCCATTTACGTCGACCGAACGATGCGTAAACGTGGAAAGCTCGCGCGGAGCACGCCTGTTACGTGAATCAATTTTAATCGGCGCGACTTCCTCCCCGAGACGCAATCTGGACTTATCCGATTTATCGGTGTCGCGCGATCGAAAGGCAGGAGAAGTAATGGGTCGGAAAAGGAGACCCGGAGAGAACATTGAAAGGGGGGAGGAGTGGATCGAGGATGGAAATAAAGGGCGAGGGAGAGGGAGGTTGTGGTTACTGGAAGAAAGAGAAACTGTGATGAAGAGAGAAGAAGGAGTAGGGACGGAGAAAGAGAGAGAGGCTGAGAGAGGGAGAAAGAGAACGAGAGAGAGAAGAAAGAGAAAGAGAAGAGAGAGAAAGAGAAGAGGGAAGGGAGAGAGAGAAGAAAGAGAGAAGAGAGAGAGAGAGAAGAAAGAGAGAAGAAAGAGAGAGAAGAAAGAGAGAAGAGAGAGAGAACGTCGAGATAGGACGTCTTCCGTCTTGTTCGTACGGCGGTCGATTTGTTAACCGTACACACCTGCCCCGCCGTTCGTTCCGGGACAATAAGCTCTATCTCGATCTCCCGAAAGGTCCTCTTACCTTCTTAACAGCAGCCACTCTCACGGGGGCGATATATCGCTCGAAATAATCGTGTATAGCGTTTCACTGCGAAGGTAACGCGGCCATTGTCCTTGGGCGTTCAAAGTCCGCGAGACCCGAGGCTATTTCGTCCGTACGGTCCATAAAACTGGTCCACGCTTCGCGTTTCGCTTTTAACCGCTCCACGAGTGAACCTTTTTAATCTCACGTGAATCGCCTCGAGAATCGACGAGTGCAGAATTTACTCGAGCGAAGTGAATCGCCAATGAAACTTCATTATAGATGCGTTATCGCGAAAATTCCGGATGCCAAGGACAAGCGGAGTAAGCGTCATTAAGCATAACGATATTCCGATTAAGCTTGTCGTCGTCCGGCTCGGAAATCTTAACTGTGAGATAAAGGCTTAACCTGTTGGAAGATGTTGCTTTTTTCATTTTTACAAACTTGTATAAAACACGAAGAAGTGTCTGTCACGGACAATATGGTCGTGGTTCGGCGTCTGGAATTCTCGGCGTTAATGAGAGTCCGTTGCGGGTATTGGAACAGCTGAAGATCGTGGACGAACCAGTCGGGGTGGGTTACTCTTGGACCGTGTCACATGCTAAGAACGCCAGACGCCACCTATGATTAGTTCCTTGGCTAGTCTCCGCGGGATGTCTTCGTCTTGTGTTCTTCTCGCGTCTTGAATTACTATTTTCCTAATACGAATCTCTTCCTCCATTCTCCTATTCCCTCCTACTTCTTCTTTCCTCCGGGATCCAGCACTCACGTTTCTTCTTTTCTCTCACCGGGGTGACCGCTACATGCGCGCATGGTTGCGATAGATCGAATTAGCAAATTCCGACGATGCTCTGCCGCGGGCGTTAAGCATCGCAAAGCACGTATAATCGATCAAGCTGCGCACCAAGAGTGCATCGATGTAAATTACCCGTTACTATGTAAATTCTGTGCTTCGCAGCTTCCACTGAAGTTTCTTACGTTAAATAAAAAATCGCGTTTATAATTTTTGCAACCAATTCTCCCAACCGTAGGGTGAACATAAAGATTTGGGAATGGCGCGATAAAAATTATTTCATTCTTCGATAAACGAGCCGAACGAAGAGACAATTCTTAACTTTGGTGCACTGCGAATTTCCAACGTATAATTAAACTTGTCGTAGTGCACCGTACAGGTGCGATCGGTTGTTCGATCAGTTGCGCGCGTGCAAACTCGAATCTCGATATATTTTCCCCGATGCCGCCTCGACCTACCTTCGATTTTATCCGACTAAAAATCTAAAGTGCCCTCCAGACCTTAGGAATTATCGAGAAAGAAAAAAGAACGGTGGAAGAGGAATATCGAAGCTACCTGGACAGTCGATCCATTCCTCTCTCAGTCTCACGTTCACCACGCGTCGTCTCACGCCAGCTAGGCACCGCAGTTGCGCACGCTGCGTACTTCTCGTCCCTCTTCCTCTTCCACGGCATGAATCATTAATGCGACCACAAATTGCGGAACTGCTTCGTTCCGCGATCAGCGCTAATGGAGATGGAGCAAAGTATCAAGGTAACGGCGCGATATAAATCCGTCGCGCCAGGTTGACGGAAGTGGATCGGAAACGGTGGCGCGTTTCCCCCCCGTCCTTCAACTCGTACCTTGTCCTTCGCCCAAGAAGGAATGGCTCGCTCTCGCTCGCGTACAACCGCCTGATTCTCATTGCTAACGGTCGACCGTTAGCGGACCTTGAGATCTCGGGCGAACTCTCGCGTAATTTACTTGTCCAGCGCCGGCGGCGTCGTTCTCGTTAGGCTCGCCGATCGGTGGATTAAGGGGAAAAGGAGCAAGAGTTCGTCGGATGGTGGAAGGCATAGGAAATGAACGCGCGAGAGTGAGAGAGAGAGAGAGAGAAAGAACGCTAGGTGCAGTTGAGAAAGGGAAAAGGTGAGTCGGGGTGGCTCGTGAGAGGTGGAAGAAGAAAGGAGACCGAGAAAGGGAATGAAGAGGTAGGTAAGAGGAGAGAACACGAGAAAGAGAAAAAGGGACGCGGGGTGGTTTGTGGTGTAGAAGTAAGGGGACAAGAGAGATGTGGAAGCTAGCAGGGGTATTTTTTTTTTTTATTTTATTCTCCTTCACTGTTGTAGCACTTGAAGGAGAAGGAGAGACGAGCGAGACTGAGATAGGCCGCGAAAATGATCGGTGAATCACGATGCGAAGATCGCGGATACACGCGCGCACTCGCTCCGCTCCGCGTCAGTTTGCATGCGTGCGGAACGCAGGGTGCATACCACGACGGAGACGGTAACAGCGTCTCTTTGCCTGGACGGTTATGCAAATCACTCTACCGGCGAAGCGCAGGAATCGTCGACGTGATAAAAGCACCGATCGCCGGTCATTTTCGCCGGTGTAGCCCGCTTCTCCGCAAGATTGCTTATCTTCGTCCTTCGAGATAGCGGCTGTCCCTTTCTCGGGAGGCTACCTTCGAACGGAAGTATGCGACATGCTAACGGCCTCGAGGAGATCGTAAGAGTAATTTGCTCTTACGAGTGGTCAATAATAATCCTCAAATTTTCATGATTTAAATCTTTATGGTCGATGTCGTAATGCTGAGGCAATGATACTTTTAACGTAACAACAGTTATTTAATACGGACTTACGGAGGTTCTTTGACCGATGAAGAAGCGTCGAAATTAATTTCCAAACAGAATCGATGTCTCTTTCTTGATAGAGAAGAACCCTTTTCCGACGCAAATGTAGGTAATGTCCAAATTAACCTTCGATGGACTACGAAAGGATAGATGGTACCAGAAGAAATTGAAATCCAACTCCAATCTCATACAACACACAGTTATTCCTCCAATCGAAGGACTCTTTAAAATATTATTCCAACTTCACCCTGCTCCCCAGTCTCGACGCGATCGCAAAGTTTATCGGCGTGACGGCTTGGCGAGGCACGTGCGGTCAGAAAGGAGACACGGAGAAAATGTTGGGCTTAATTGGCGGTTCGGCAGTACGACTTTAAAGCGCGTCCCAGCGAGCGTACCGAAGGAGGATGCCAGTCACTCTTGTCTCTGGCGGTAGAGCGAAGGACATGCCGGATGTATCTCGTTGCATATTTCCCGTTAGCTTCGTCACTCTCGGAGCGCGCGAGCAGCTCCTCGCTTTCCACCGCTCCTTTAATGTGTCCGCCACCAGTGTCACCGAGATCCGGCGCTAATTGGACGCGATAAATTCGAGCGAGGTTCACAGGTGACCGAGAAGAGAGAAGACCGGAGGGAAAAAATTGGAAAAGAGAGTAACTGGTGAATCGGGAACTTCTTCGATAGCTAGTCGTACGCCTCGTGTCTCGTGCCTCGTGCCTCATGAATGTAACTCAGCGTATCGAAGGCAACGGACGCACCACCGACTCCCTTCTATCCACCCCTCCTCTCTCTCTCTCTCTTTCATTTTACTCTCTTCCTCACCCTCTCCACCTTAGCGCGGACACGCAGTCGGCGATCGTTAAATTTAATGGCGCCCCTCGTTAATTCCGTAAACCGACGGCTTCGCGTATACGCAATTACAAATTACGCAAACGACGCCACTGGTGCTCTTCCGATGCTACCATCACCACCACCACTAGCACCACCGCCGCCGCGGGCCTACCATATCCGCATTTTCATAATGCTCGCGAAATGTCGAAAATTAAGCGGAGAGCCTGCCTCTCCTCCTCGTGCCAACCGACCATCGGTTCCCGAAAAGTTTCACTCCAGCGACCGAGGATACTTCGGTATCGTATTAAATTAACACGTGCGCCGTTCTAACGTTAACTCGAGAGTGCGGAGGGAGACTCACTAACTCGAGAGAAACGCGTTAACTATACGTGGTGTCGCGTAGTTCATAAAGGTGAAAAAGTGGAGTTGTAACTGAAGATGAAAAAAGAGTTTTCTTACGTTTGCCAGTAGTCTCGAGAGTCTACTGAATCATTTAATTCATCGTTCGAATGTATTGTAATACTCTATTTACACGAGCTTATTGTTAGTAGTAAGTATTTATAACTTGTTACTCGCATTAATACCATCGGTGTAACAGTTGAAATAGTACATAGTATTAACAAAATGGTAAATATTAATAAAATGCGATTTTATTTACTGGACACGCGTATGCCCTCACTACGACTCCGCTCCACTGCTCGAGGAAAATCAAGATGACAATTTGACCCAGTCAATTCGATACTAATCAACACTCTTGCGAAAACGTGTGGACTCATTTGGCAAGTGTCTGATGACGAGAAATACTTATTGTTAGTACTAAGCTCGTATAACCAGGGCATAAAGCTGATAAAAAACAAACTATCGCGCACGCCGGATAATAAATATTCGAAATGACACCAAATCGCAACTCATCCTGGCTCTTGTCCAACGTCTTTTGCAAAATTTGTCTCGTGTTCTCCTATGGAAAAACCTCTCAGATTTTCCTAATCCAACGGCCCTCCACGAACGATCGAGTGAAGGATACAAAAAGCGACAGACAAGGACGAACAGCGAGAGAACGCCCTCTCGGATCGTAACCCGGTGCACATGTGTGTGCTGGCCCACGTTGATGTGCGCATTCCCCGCTCGCGGCACAGATACTGGCTTTCAATTATAAATCACCTGGCGTGTAATAGGTGCACTGCGACGCACACAAAAGGCGAGTCAATAAATCTGTCAATATTAATCCACGCTTAATTGATTCCATTAGCGCCGTTTCTCTAGTCGAGATCGCGCGAGCGGCGTGTAACCCGCTAGGTACCGCCGCTCTCCTCCGCGCGCACGCACGTTCCGCCGACCAAGCATCGATTCTCGGCCTATACGCTTCGTGTTAGCGCGGAATATCTGCCGTGGAAATGGCAGAAGAAATTCGCGTTAAGGTCTAACCCAAGGAGCTTTCGACGCCAGAGGTCGCAATAGGTCAACCTCTTTCCGAAGGTGTCCGCTGATGGAAGTCTGTGAACGCAGCAGGCTCGTGATCTGACGAGAGCCATTCAAGATATGACGTTAGTCGTCATCGTGAAACGTATCCGTATAGATTACCGAACGACACTTGAAGGTCACCCTGAAGAATGACTTCTAATGGACCTTCGTGCAAGGCATAAAAAAAGCGGATCAAGAAAGATACGATTACCGTGAAATTCGCGCTTATGTACCGTGTATTGCGAAGCAACGGTGTCTGGAATGTAAATTAAAAATACTGCCACGTGTAAATATTATAATAATTACTAAATCATTAACTTCCACAGTTATTTCATTTACAGTCCACCGGATGGAAACCTTCTCAAACATACGCGAGTATTCGTAATTTACTGTTTTCCCTGGAAGCTGAAAAACGGTGGTCAACAGTTCCGTATTATTGATTGTGATAATTAACACCCAGCGTAAAATGTAATTTCACCTGCTCTTCGCGAATATGAATAATTCCCGAATAACATGACGCATAGTGAGAGTACTGCGACCCTTGTTTCTACCATACGATCCTCCACTCGATGAGAAATCATTAAAAGCACAATGTTTCTCAGCGCTTGGGGGTATCGCGACGAGCGTAGCCTCTCCGCACATTCCTGGACCGTACGTTAGTCCGCGCGACGATATCAGAGTGATTTTACCGAAGTGAACCGGTCCGGCCTTGCACGCGGGCTCTCGTGTCTCTTTATCACCCTGCCACCGTGAGCCAGGAATGGAGGCCGAAGCCGCGAAGTGACGAAGATAAATCTGCCGTTTCAAGAGGTAAGAGATGGTCGGGGTTGCGCCGCTCGAACACACGTGTGAGGAAGCGATGGTTGGGGGTAGGAAGAAGGGCAGAGTGAACGAAGGTGTCAGAAGGGCATCTCGAGGAGTACAAGTAGAAGAAAGCTAAGGGACAAGGTTTTGCGTTAAAAGTTTCTTTCACTCCTTTCCTTGTTTTTAAATCCATCAGATTACAGTTGTGAATTTCTCACGTCTACGTTAGGTCTGCTAGTCACATATTTTATATTATACCTCCGCGAGTCGTTCTCGAATGATATTATATACGTTTGCTAAAGGATTCTCATTTATCCGAGTAGTATAGACCTCTGTTAGACCAAACAGCAGGAGAATTTAACAACCAATTTGCTCTAAAGTACGTCCAGAATACGCACAAATTCTACTACTACCCCCAAACCACGATTATCGGGATGTAATTCCAGTTTTCAATAAACATTGTCGATTTCCTTCGGTTTTAATTCTTTGTGCAATCATGAAATTACGTGAATCAAAATAAGGTGAATAAGACTAAGAAAACCGCTCTATGTTCCCACTGATTAAATGCACGGAACGTTTCCGAAGGAAAATTACACGGTTGATCTGGAAAAGACACGAGCACTGCGCGATGATCATTGAGTCAGCTTCCACCCTGAGTCCTTCTTATTCCATCCGCCCCTTCTTCTCAAGTTCTTTCGACCGCCAATAGCCCGTTGCGACTCCACGGACTTTCCTTCTCTCCTTCTCTTCTTCACCAGCCTTGCCCCCACCGCCCTTCGCGCCAGCTACCCCGACAACCCTCGTTATGGCCAGGGCTAGCGGTAATCAATTTCACACATTGATTAATACGAAGTAAATGAATACCTGGGAATCGTTCCGGGACCGCTCACCGTTCGCGCGAGTCCGCGGTTCTTGCCCCGGTAACGCGGAGAGGGAAAGAGGGACATAACGAGAGAAAGAGGAAGAGAGAGGAGAGAGAGAGAGAGAGAGAGAGAGTTCAGAGAGTGAGAAAGAGCGGGAGTGAGAGATGATTTATCCGGCGTGGGTCGGGGGGTGCTCGCCTCGCATAATTATCATACGACAGCCGATTAAAATTGCGGCCACGCTCGCGCTCAACATCAATTTCAGCTAATTACATGCATTTTCGTATCCATGAGTGGCGTCAGTGTGCTCGAGCGTACGGGAAAAATCGTCCGGTACGTGACGCGCGCGTACTCGTCGATCGTTCGTGTCTACCTCTTGGTACCTTACCGCGACGGAGGCCACGAAGGTGGCGTGAGGGGCTACGAAGGAGATACCGATACTCGTTCGAACGTGGGAACTATCGACCCTCTTTGGAATGCACTCTGATTACCTCTTAGCGAACGCTGCGGATATTCGTACGTTAGTTATGCGCGAATATAGCAGATATTGATGCTTTTTCCAATTCGACGCGAGCTCTACGTATGCCAGAAATCGGTTTACATGCTGCATATTCTATAGCGCGGTAAATTCAATTCCTCGGTTAATTTTGATCCGCGCGCAAAGCTCTGGGATATAATTAGCTTCTATAATAATTTACGTACCAATTATGCAGAGATAACTCGCTGTATTTGGTTACAGCGTGTACGGTGAAGCTTAAAAATCGAAATAAGAAGTTCAAAAGATCATTTTCATTGTATCATACGAGCAGGTTCCCGAGAGACGTTCTTCCTGGTCGGAAAAACAATCGTCTTGCAGACAGATTGTTTCGATGGTCGGGCAAGGAACACGAATAAATTTAAAATCATCGTAAGGCGAACTTACCCCGAGTCAACAACTCTCTGCTCCATCATCGTCACCCCGAGATTCAATGGTGCCTTTCCTATCGACTCACTAAGTACAGCCTTTCTGCGTAATAGTCGTGCTCTCCTGTTCCTCAGGTTGCCAATGTACAGTTTACCAGGTGATCCTGTTATTCGACGACGAGCAGGCAGAATAACGTGGATCCTCTTGTCACGGTTTCCGAAAACGCATGGCTCACTTCCGCCCGAGATCGGCGGAATATTTTTCACCGACGCGGTAGAACGCGTAACAAACGCGTAAGGAAACTCAACAAATTCGACCGGCCTATGAGCCATTGAAATTTGTCCGGACGTCTCGCATAGAGTCCTGCTTTGAACAACGAAGAAAGCATTTTCCTGTTTCTTACGGCAAGCGTCACCATCGTTCTTGTCGGGTTCCAATATCTCCAAGGACGTGCACGCGGCGTCACATTCTCCAACGACCTGCAGTCGTTCCGATTCAACGATCTCATTATTCTCACCGCGTAACGAAATCGCAGATAAATCCGCAGAAACTTCTCTCGATTCTTGGCAAACGTCTTTTCTATCATTGGCGAAAATCAAATTCGTCATTGCAATGCCGTTGTTTCGCGAGTCACCGTGATCACAGTTCGACTCCTCAATGCCCAATTCCGCGTGAATATTGTTCTTGCGAAAGACTTCGCTCTCGACGCGCTGCTCCTCCTTTTCCTCCATCGCGGACGTCCAGGAGGAATCCTTGCCCGAGTTCGAGACGAACGAGGTCTCGGACAATTTCAGGTTTTCCAGCTCCACCGTTCGGTTCTCGTCTATCAGCAACGCGGAACTCGCCTTTGCTTGCTCACTCCTCGCCCAAGCATATCTCTTTCTCTGCTCCCCGGAAACGTCGCGATACAAACTGCCCCGTCGTGCCAGCTTGAATCCATCGATCCTCGTGGATCGGTCGCTCGGCGGGATGCTGAAGTACGCATCTCTATCTTGGAAACCGTAGCCGCTCGAATTGCTCGTGGTGGCGGACGCGGTGGAAGAGATGCGCAGTCCGATGGCATGTAAATTGGCCGCGGCTTGCTCCAACTCGGCCACTCTCCTCTCGAGGAAGGCGATGCGACGATCGCGCGCCTTCAGCAGGTAGAATGCCTTCTGCGCGCGACATTCCTCCTCGATGGCGTTTCTGCAATGAAGATCGATATCCCGTGATTATCTCGGTAGAGGCGTAATTATCGTCGATTGGTGAGAGAGGAAGGGTTGATCTTAAGGCTCGTCGAAAGGTTTGAGAGAGGGAGAAAACGTACGAGCGGGGTAAGAGAAGCTGGAGAGCGATATTGGACGGTGACCTATCGAGATTAAGGGCGCGAGCGTCGCGAGGTAAGCTTTCTGGTGAAAAAGGAGCTTCGAACGTCGCAGTCGCGAGTACACGCGCCCGCTCAGAGGACCTTTTGCCGTGGCGTCAATTAATATCCCGCGAACCCATTATTAACGTCCATGGAAAAGCGTCGACGATGCCGTGGCACAGCGCCCCGATGCTCCCCGACGACTTAAAGTGCTTAAGGAAACCGAAATAAATTACGGCGTGGAGAGAGGTGCATATTTAATTCGAGCAATTAATGCCGTCTTGTAAAACACGCCGCTGGGGTGGCTGTTGCCTGTAGTCCTCCCTCTTTCCTCTGGCAGTAATGAGCCCGATAAATCAACTGGCTCTGCACTCGAAACTTCGCGGATAACTTCGGGCTCCTGCAGTTTGTTTCTGGCTGCCGGCTGCCGACTGCCGGGGCGGTGGCTTTACCGCGAGCTGGAGTGACAGCCGTCTCTCTCACTCTTTCTCCAACCTCCTCTCCGTCTGTCTGTTGTTTTCTCACCCATTTCGTCTACTCGATTTCGATAAATGGCGAGCGAAAGCCGTTGGAAGGAGACGAGTAAACAGCAACCTTCCCATTCTACCTCTTTCAATCTACTTCGTCTATGCACCCTCGCAGGGTTACCCCTTAATTGCGATCCTTACGATTAAGGTGATGCGAGAGAATAATTTCTATAATGCCTCTCGCTCTTCGCGATCCTATCCGCGTGGAAAGAGATAATACACAGATTCTCGTGTTTTCTAGATTATTGGTTTTTTCGACGAAGAGAAAAAAACAACAGAAAGATACAAGGCTTTTGTGTCCAAGAAGTAGTTACGAAAGATGATCGATGTAGGAATATCAAATCGAATTAGATCGCCTATCGCAACAATTGCTCCTACCGTGGCCACTAATCACCGCGTCATCCCCGAGTCGAAAGGTACTGCTGGCAAATCTTGCCTTAATCCTTCGTCGTCTCCTGGGATTTATGGCGATTAATTAGGCATAAAAATCTGGAGGTTTTGAGAGCGAAATGGGGAGGGATAAAAGGGAGCCAGGCTACGGAGTAGAACGTGAAAGAAAAAAAATGCCGCAGGTTGCTCCACTTAATCCCTCGACTAACCGCCTCTCGCATCGGCGGGGACGCGCCGGCGCCTCGTGAGGTTCCATCGGGAAATTCATTAAAACGGCATCTCATTTGTACCGACCGACCCTCGGCCGTAACGAAACGCCACCAGGAGTGTGTGTGGTGATGACTAAAAGACAGTGACTCGGGTATCCCCTAAATCGAAATATTCCGCCTCGACCACTTAAGGGTGATTGATCCAAGATCATCGAATGAAGAGAAACATTTTTAGGATTTGCAAATTTGTACTACCTACCAAAAGTAGTAATACCTTCACCTTCGGTAGAATGTAATGCCTGTATATAATAATTATCTTGCGTAATCCCGATGTAAGCCCGCAAAGACAACCTGCGACCGAGACAGCATCGGATTCATGTGTTTCCTCGTGGACAAATGGTTAATCTTTAAGTAAGGACTACGGTGAGGCGCAAAGTACCTCGGGGCTGAGTCGTGGCTGCTCGTTGTCGTACAAAAGGAGCCATTTCCCATAGGTAGATAGATGGGTAGGAAGGTGCTCGTAATATGGCTTATTAAAATTACAGTCGGGTCGGCGCGAGGGTCTAGTGGCTCAGACCGCATCCTGTCTAGGGACGGACCGCGACAGAGCCAAGACAGCTCGTGACCAAGGGATCGGAGGTTGGTCAGGGGGTGGAACGGGTGAATAGGTGTAGCGCAAGTTCCAAGTTCATTCCACAGAACCGCTTCATGCGGACATTCAGGACCACGACCACCAGGGATTACTCTTCGAGGTCTGCGCGGACCTGCGTCGACCGCGAGAGGAGATCCTTCGCCTCTCTCATCTCTCTCTCACTCTCTCTCTCTCTCTCTCTCTCTCTCTCTCTCTCTCTCTCTCTCTTGTTTTAGTGTCTATCTTGGTGAAGGTACTGTACCGGATTAATGTTATTGCTTTACCAATTTCCTTGACCTCGCAGCCAGAGTTACTCTAACGATGTCCGCGTACCATGCCAAAACCCACATTCTACTTGCCCGATCCCAGAAATTATCAAGATGAAGTATTCTTCTTGGTCGCGAGGAAAACGTGGGAGACGAGATAACGCGTCGATACTAACGAGCACGAAGACGGATCGTACGCAAACAGAGTGTAAAATGTAAAATAATATTAATGCAGGTGCACCGTCGAGTGCAATCTTGGAGTTTGTACATAAATAATAATAATAATAATAATAATAATTTACAGATGTATCGCAGCCCGATTTCAATCAACTGCCCTACCTTCTACCTCCAGTCTTCAATGTCGCGTAATATCCGGAGATCTACCATCGTTTCAATTATCAGCATACGGATCGAGTACCATTAATATCAACGCTATCTATAAATTGAAATTTGATCGATATCCCCCGCGAGTATGCGTCTGCGACCGTCTAATGGACATTTACAATTTCGATGATACTCCGCCACTTTGTCTACTCAGTCATTAATCCTTCTAACTTGTAATCGCGCGATTAAGGACGCTCGACGGAGTCTCTCCTCCTCGTACCCTGGCGAGTGGGGTGAGCCACGATGAGCGATTCAAGGGGGAGACAAAAATCGACACCGCACGACAGCCGCGTGTGCGATTGCAGTGCTCGGCGATATTAATTACGATAATTGTCCGCGAGGAGATGATAAATGACGGGGGCACGGACGTAGTGTCCGGTCCGTGACGAGGAAGAGGAGAGAAGAGGAGAGAAGAGAAAGAGTCCACGCCACAAGATTCTATTCGACCGTGGCGAACCACCTATCCAGTTCGCGACAACGATCTCGTGGTCGCCAGTGCAATTAAAGTCGGCTAATGAAGCTTCCACTAGGATGTGCCGGTAGTCACGCCGGGAGGATCGTATCTTCGATCGAAGGTTCTCCTTCGTTCCCTCGCCTCCGTCATCCCTCTCGGCTCAGTTGCTTTTATTAATAAGACCGCAGGAATCCCTGGCGATCCTTTCGCGATCCTTTCGCGATCGAGTCACCAGCCTTTCGCCATTCGGCTCCTCCACTGACGCTGATTATCTCGCAAGACTCGTCCCTTACTCTCTATGCGAAATCATTCCAAGAGTCTCTCTGTTAATGAGATACGAATTATCGTGCTGATGAGGAACGCTTCGAGCCGGCTGGGCAAGGCAGCTTACGCGATGGCCAATCCAAAGACCACAGAAATCACCAGCGATAGGACGCTCGCTGGTAAGCATTCCGAAAACCGAGAGTGAAATCAATCCGGTGGCTAGGCTAAAGTCACGCTGCCGCCATTAAGAAGCGATCACATTTCATGTCGTAATTTTTAAACCCAACCGCTGAGAACGCCGACGCGTGTTTCTCCACCTGGTCTACCAGTTCGCTTTGTCGGCTACCGATGGACCGCGTCGCGCGTTTCACGTCTGTCCGCGACGTGAGTTTGAATAAAGGTCCGCGCTATCCCGATTGTCCGCGCGAGAGTATCGCATCGTCACGATACACTCGGGGCGCTTAATGTCGTCGGAGAGGAATGGAATGTCGAGGAATCATCGTCGCAGCGTTGGCCGTGTATTCATCAAAGCCCACGCAGCAGCCCAAAAAGTAAACAGGCTACATTTGTCGAGCGGAGACGGTGGGCTGCGCGACAAGGGCCGTAATTACGCTAAACGATTTCCGAGGAGGTACTACCTCGGGTGGCTAACGATTGTAAATGTGGTGGCAAGGGCGAGAGAACGCCAGCGGTGGCGGTCGCCCAGGTCTGCCTTTTCAGGAGAATCTCGGGCGCACGGCCTTTTCTCAACTGCCCTCGTGAGTCGTAGATTGATACGATCACGCGATTGCCACTCATTGTTCAAAACTAATCGTCCGAAAATACGACCCGGGCAATGAGAACGAATGTGTTGGGATACAACGTGGACTGAGAAAAGTAATTTTTTTCGTTACATGCGATGGTGGGCTGTCATGCGAGTTCGCGCGAAGTTTGGATTACATCTACCCTTGTTTCTTCTATTACTGTTGTCTCGAAGGAGTTGGTACTCCGAGCGACAATAGTAGCAGCGACATTAATTTTCTTCAAAAGCTCGTGAAAACGAGTGAGCGTCTTTCAATTATCCACGCGGCGAAACTTCTATCCTTCATTCCTCTGTCGGCACAACGGGCATTCCCTAAGAACTTTTCTCGCTATTACAGCTGGACGCGTAACCGAGACAATCTAGCGCCGCCTAATGACTCGGAGAAGCCATTAAATCACACTTCGGTTGTGCACGGACTCCCCGAGATACGATTTTTCTAGCATCGACGATCGATAAACGAGCTCGTCCCCACCCCCTTTGACTGCACGGCTATTATGTAACGTCGCCGATAGGAATGAAACGAAGCTTGTAGCGTCAGCTTGCTCCGTTTAGGGGCTCATCCGCTTCTCCTTTTTCGTCGCCCGCGTCATCCTTCTCTCTTCTCCATCCATCGTATCCTCCTCCTTCTCCTCTTCTTAACGATCTCTCACACGATATAGCCTAATGACTAGCACGGCCAGCGCCGGCTCGATACGAAGGCATCCGAAGAAAAGCCTGCAGTGGGTATCCGTCAATCCGGTGGACCAGAAATCGTGGTGCAAGTCACGCCGCGGAGGACGAGACGACGAGAGCCTCTGCGATCGAAGGGACCGGCTACTCCCGCGCGTCTACTCCTCTTCGTTTTCCTCATCCTCATCCTCATTCTCATTCTCCTTCTCATCCTTCTACCCGATTCTCTATCGCTCTTTCAACCTTTCTCTCGCTTCTTCCTTCTCGCTCTTCCTCGTCGTCATCACTCTCTTCTTTTTTTTTCTTTCGCCCTCTCCCTTCTTTACCCTCGCTCTAGGTTCGTTGTGCAAGCGGCGTCTCTTTTAGGCCGCCTTCGCTTCTCACCACCGAAGAAGCGGCTCGGAATCCACCTTATTGACAGGTTCACGGCTCCCGAAGATATTTCCTTGCCACATTATCCTTGCCGCGTCTACACCCCCCTTCACCGTGCTCACGCGATCCTCGTCTATTGTGGTTCCTTCAATGTCTATTTTCTCTAGAGCAACTTTCGCCTCACCGCAACTGTCAACGGGGATGAATCGAAAGTTTCTCCTTTTTTCTCTCGTCCTTCGAAAGTATTACTCAACGATAGAGTTTTACCAGGGACAATCTTAACGCCCTCCTGTATATTTATTTTTACGCGAGTGAAATTCTTCGAATGCCACTGGTCTACCAAGCTTCGGCGCACTCCACATTTACCGTTCGAGCATTTCTATCAATTTAGACATACCGACGTACTACAAAACGAACAACTTCGACGCATCCTGGCTATCGCGTGAACCCAATGAAGACGTAAAATGTGATATACATCTCGAGCGTCTACGTGCCAGATGTTCATTCGATAGGATTCGACTATCTTGGTACTACCGGCTTTATCCTCGAAGGCGGTACTTCGCGTGTGCGAAGTCTCATTTGAACACCAACCGAAGACCGGTATTAATTAACTCGAACGTGAGCCGAGCGATGTATCAAAGTGCCGCGAGAGGCCGACGTACTCTCGGCACGCGGTCATTATTAGATTAAAACATCCTGGACGTTAAAAGGGATTTTTTGTTTCGCACGCTTCACCCCGCATCGACCTCGGCAATCCCCTCCTCGTTCCTTCTCTCTCGTAAAACCATAAAAATCGAAAATCTAGGAAGAACCGATTATTACTCTACTCGAGTGAAACGATGCAGTGTTCTCGAGGACGACTTCGCGACTCTTCCCGCACGAATGTTCCACGACCTCGAACGCGTGGGTCCGCGAGGCTCGTTGTTACTTGAAATATTCGCGGTCCGAAAAAGATTTCCTCGGGGCACGTTCCTTCCTTCCGGAACGCTATCCACGCCGACCGCGAGAAACAAATGCTCGACGATAAATCCAAGTCTACTTGACCCAGGATTTTATATTTCCGTTAGCGTGCGCCGTCGTTTTCGTTGGACTCCGAGATTTCTCGAAATCGAGAGCGAACGAAAGAATGGAGAAAGAGGAAGGAAAAAGTGAGAAGAAAAAAAGCATCGGAAAGGAAGAAGGAAGAACGAATGGAGACGTAAGACCGTAGAAAACAAGAAGAACAAGGAGCGAGGAGGAAAGAGAAACCTTCAGGCAGGGTGCTATACGGCGTTGCGGCCATTAACACCTCCCGGACAAATCACTCGATTTTCTCGAGACGATTTTCCCGCAGCACGTCCGGCAAATAAGGAAACACGATGTATCACCCGTGGGACGACGACAAGAAGGAGGCGGCGGAGGCGCCTCCGGGCGAGGATGAGGACGAGGGCGCGGGGAGGAGGTGAGAGTCGAAGGAGGTGGAGGTGAAGAAGGAGGCTAAGGTGAAGGGAGGGATGGTTTACTGCCAGCCGGTAATGACGAAACAGATGGCCTCTCCTGCGGGATGGCGAGCGGCGGAGAACGTGGAAGGGGGCTGAAAAGGGAAGAGGCAACTTTCCTCGTGGACGAAGGAGTACGTGTGTCCCGCAGGAAGAGGGTAGAGAGACCGGAGAGGAAGCCTTGATGAAGTGCCGCCATTATCGGTACAGGACAAAACCCACTTCTGCCTCGGACCGAGCGACTTTATTACCCGCGAACACAAGCTTCCCGAAGTCCCATCGTGGGACGTCCGTCCTTATGTGGTGGCCGGCCGTGGCACGGGGAGAGCAAAACCTTAACGAGCTTACGGACTGATTACGCTAGGTGGGTCCTAGCCGTTCGGTGCTATTCCGTAATTTCCTACGACTTATGTCCGGAGATCGCTTTGGGAGATCGACGATGTGGAGGAATCGCGACGAGAGAACGACGTAATGTAATGTCTTCCTTCGGACGCAATTGCCGCTTCATGCGGACGTGATTCTACGAATGCTGAATAATGGATATCGGCGATGAGTTTTGTCGTTGGAACGAATCCGTTGGTTCGCGCGAGTGTCGCGCGAAAGGACGCACATGTGCTATGCAAATTGAGCGTATTGAGAAAAATGTTAAAACGTGGTCGGACTGATTGCAAATTGTTCTAGACCGGGGTTGATGAGATCGTGGATTACAATCGGGGCTAGATCGGCGATTAAGTCTGCTGTGACGGTTGGACACAAATCCATTTGCGACGAGTACATTTTAAAAAACATTGTAGAATATCAATCGTGCGAACGGATTTCCCTACGTATTGCCATCTGACGTGTCTAATGGGCGATGGATGGAATGGACAGGATCTACCACTGAAAGATACTAATTAATATTGTACGAGCACTACCACCAATTATACACAAGATCCGCCGATAATCGTCACGACGCTGGCGCGCTCAGTTTCGGTTTTAATTCGCCCTAGCAATTGTAGGAACACCGAGTAGCGCCATATTCTCATTAATTAGTTGCCTTCCTATGGTACGGCTAGCGCCTGACGCGCTCAAGCGCATCCAGGGTAATCACGTCGATGATTTTGCTCGACAATCGAATATTGCGAATTGTTAAACGGCAACATTTACCGATAAAAAAAGTAAGTCTGCCTAGAACTACGCGAAGAAAGATTTGTAAATTGTTCTCTCTAATCGTGCAACAAAATGTTTAACCTCAAAGGATATCAGCATCTTTTGAAACATTTTACATTAATATTTTACATACATTACGAAGAAATCGAAATCGAAGAATAGTTCCGCATTGTTCCGGACGACAACGCTGGCGAACTCGCCATGCTTAGATCTTTTTTCACAACGGTAGTGCCAGGAGGTTCTTAAAATATTCAGCCCGACCGATTAGGTAACTGCAGTTATGACACCGCGCGCGTAGAACCAAGATCGATGTCGAGGCGCTACTTCGCCTCGCGGGAAATCTGCGCCTGGGAGCCTTGAGTCATCGATGCGTCGTTAGTCCCAGTTGGACGGAATAAACAGCCAACCGCATTCGTACGTACGTGTCGTCGTCGTTGGCGGACACGCGTGCACCATCACGCTCACGCTACCTATCTCTTCCCTCCTGTAACGAAGTATTCAAGCCGATCTTGATAGGATACTTCTCAAGGCTCCTTTTCGCATCGCCTGTGACATAACGGTTGTACCACTTCGGTACGCCCCAGGCGAACGACGTGCAAAGTTGAAGACGGTAATGCAATCCCGGTGAATCCCCCCGCTCGCCCTAACATTGCGCGCGCCGCGCGGACTTTGCGGTAGTTCGACGGGTAATCAATGTTCGAAGATGGATCACGGTGGATTGGACATTAGCGTATCGGCAATTTTGAAAAGGCGAAACGAAGCGCGATAAAATACGCCTCGCGTGATTAATCGCATTCGACGGAATGCAAGATAATTGTTACTGTTTTTAAACACGTTCGTAGACGCCTCTCGGCTCCCGTGGTACCACGGCCTGACGTCAACGCGCGAGATCCCTCGCAGAGAAAAAGTGTATCAACGTTAAAGCCACTACCCAAGTGGGTAAGGAAGTAATTCTACAAATTTGCGCGATGTGCACAAGCACAAACTTGCATTATTCATACACGGTACTCATCGTGTTGTGGGCTAACGAACGCTATCTCCACGAGATACCTGCTAAACACACGTAAAAACACGATATCCAAGGTAGAGCTAACGATACCGTGAGTCGGCTTGCTCCTTTTACCGCGGTCACGCTGCCTCGTGCAGTTTCTTGGAGCGCGCCCGTACAAAGGCCCAGCGACAAACCTCGTAATCGGCGCTAGGCGTACCGAAAAACTTTATGAGCGGTTTATGAGCGCAATAATCCGCTCGTGAGTAACACAATACAGGCTAATTATAGAGGGACAAGGTCCAGGCTGCCCGACAGGCATTAACGCACGCGTTAAACTCCCAGGCACGACAGCCTGGGTGGCTTCCCCTATTTTCGTCTTTTTCTTTCTTTCTCTTTCTCTCTCTCCTCCCTTCTACCGCTGTCTATCTCTCTTCTCTTCTCCATCTCTCTCTCCTTCTCGCTCTCGTTTCGCTTTACGCCCTCCTCTCTCTTACGCGCACCTCGTACTTTGATCCTCGCGTCGCTAATGCGTCTCTGTTATTTCAGTCCTTATCCCTGACAGTCAGGTGACGGCGAAGGCTACGACTACGACGACGACCACGACGACGGCGGCGGCGGACTATAAGGATGACTTTTTCGATTACGTGTAAACCGATCTGCTCGAGGCCATCCTTCGGGTACCGCACCGGGAGAAACCGATCTCTTTCGTTGCGCTCGGAGAAGAAGCGGATTTAAGCGGAGACGAACAAATCGTCTACTAACGGTCTTCCTTCCCTTCTCGACGTACAGTTACTACGTGAAAAAAATGCAAATAAAATGTGTCGCAAAGGGAAATCTGCCGTACGAGATAATGACATTGGCATACGGCCTTCTTTTTCAGACGTCCCATTGAAAATAATCAAGAGGCTCTCGTGAAGTGTCGTCTCGTGGCGGGACACGGTGCCGAGCAATGCAAAGATCGTCCGTGGAACTTGTCCGTGGAAAGCACAAAAAGCGGCACCCTTCGCCCCGGTGACGGAGCGATTTCGACGACCCTCGTTTTGTAAACTAGGCGCGAGGGAATTTCGAGCTAAAAAGCTGGTGATTAATGATTGCCGGGCTCGAGGATGGCCCTCACCCTCTCGGTCCCTCCTTCGTTCTGCCCTCTCTTTCCTTCTCTCTTTCTCTCTTCGTCGACGTCTCTCTTTTTCTCCTGTCGCCCCGACGACAGAGTTCCTCGGGGGTTGCGTGTCTGTAATTGATTCCGGATTACTTGTCCCCGACAAGAAACACGGCCATTATAAGATGACTCTTGACAAGGGCCAACACAATGTACACTATCCGTCTTCATAGAGGACCTACCCAGTAGGTCCTCTTTTCGCGATGCGCCTCCACGAAATTGTTCTCATGGCGTGCTCTCCCCTGTAAACTTAAAATATGCAATCGACGTCCGAGATTTCGTACGTGGATAGAGTTGGCGAATTATAAATTTGCTTCCGGCGAATCGAATGAGGAGCATCGCCGTGTTACTTTGTGCAACTACGATGGAATAATTGTCTTCGACGTCGTCACGCGATAGACCCCTGCAATCGGACGATCTCGCATACGGCGTCTGTACACCTTCGTGGGATACGTTTGTGTTATTTCAGCATCATACGTGACTCCGTGTAATTTCCAAGACACGTACTTAATTCTCCAAAATTAACTCGTAGATGTATCACCTTTTTTGTAACATTCATTTTGGGTGCGCAACGAATCGTGAGCGTTATTAAATGTATCGTATCTACGATACAATGTTTAAGTTGAAAAGTGCTCGTTTAAATTTTACGTCGCATTTATTAACCAGTTAACTGCGTTCGACGTGTATACACGTCAGTACAAATTTTTTATTTTTTAGATCATGCACAATAAAAAAAGCTTGCAATTCGATATGGAAACTAAAAATTAAAACTCAAAGAAGAAAATTCCACAGTTAACTGGTTAATATCTTACATTGTATTTGAAAAAGTGTTCTTTCTGTAAAGAATGAACACCGTGCTGGTGTTTTACAGACAAGTACATACGATCGACCGTATAATATAATAAGTCACTCCCTTACGGTCGTGCCTAAAAACAATAGTGAAAGCAAAAAGATTCCGCCAATTATAAATCGACCCCTTCCGACGCGTCTTCGGAGAGTGTCATTCCTCGAGATGCATTAACTTGAAGTAATTGTGTTTTGACGTCGCGTGTGCGACAGAGGCGCGTCAGCCACCCAGTTCGTTCTTCGACGGTAAGCGGGCCAGGGGACGGTTAAGCGCGACGAGGGTAATATTTCAAAAGCCCGTTGAGAGTAAGAGCCCGGAGGATCCCGGGCAACGCGGAATGCCAGAAGTAATTTGAACAAACGTACGACAACATCCCATTTGTCAACGGTGGGTGACGCGCGAGCAACGAGTGACACGAGACTGTCGTGCGTGCGCCCGCGCGGGTTCGTCTGCGCGCCAGAAATACCAACGTAGTGGACACTTTTTTCTCGTCATCCATCTGTAAGGAAGGGTCCGGTTCATTTGACCGACAATCATTTAACCGACACATTATTTGACCGACACCACTTGACCGACAGTACACTTAACCGACAGTATCACTTAACCGACAAATCACATGACCGACGCAATACATGGGTGAATATGGGTGGAGGGTGGAAGTGGGGTGCAGATGGGGTGGGTTGTACCTGTCGGTCATCTGATTTGTCGGTTAAGTGATACTGTCGGTTAAGTGTACTGTCGGTCAAGTGGTGTCGGTCAAATGATGCGTCGGTTAAATGATTATCGGTCAAATGAATGCGACCCGTAAGGAATCTTATCGTAATGAGGAGTGGCCGACTCGCCGTCGCCCTATTTTTCCACGCTTGCGTTATAGCTGAAAGTGAAAGAATTGGAGACAAGATGTACAAAAATACAAGGTAGAGCAGATTCGGTCGATTTGCATTGGTTTGAGGAAACGGGTTTCTAAGATTCTGTCAATTGAGGCGAACGAGTCCTTACATTGATAGTATCGGTTACTTTAAATATTGTATACATATAGAGATTCATATATGGAACGACTAATGGATTTCAACAACAATATAATGTTGTTCAAACTTGCATCATTAGTTCGATTTTACTCGTGAAACAATTATCTATGTAGCAAACCAGGTACTAAAGTGTTGAATCCTGGCACTGGATTAATATTAAAACAAAATATTGACACCCACCCGTCGGCATTGTACCGTTTTTGAGCACGTTTTGAATTATTTTACCTTCAAGCATAAACATCTAAACCATTAAAAAAGGTACCAAGCAAATCTGGTGGCAAATTTTCGAGTTTCATGATTTTGTAATATTTTCTCCTTCTCATCCTGACAACACATTTGACGGGTTAGAGGCTAATTCGAGGTGATCTCCGAAAGAAAAACTGAGAAAACATTACAGAGTAACGCTAGAAAATACTCAAATCTCTCAGTTGC
Organism: Tiphia femorata; assembly: GCA_944319695.1. Classification (NCBI taxonomy): domain Eukaryota; kingdom Metazoa; phylum Arthropoda; class Insecta; order Hymenoptera; family Tiphiidae; genus Tiphia; species Tiphia femorata. Next base: position 5,688,731 of record OX090903.1, read on the forward strand.
CCTGTGGAATGAAAACCACATCTTTGGACTTTCGCGCATAAGGAGCTCCTCGTCGAAACTTTTGTCGCTCCGTTGATTTTCCAAGCCGCGAAATCGCACGAGAGTCGAGTGCGCGCCCGAATCGATCTCACGTATGCAAAGATTCCGGTCAGGATTTTTGCCTTGGAAACGATTGCGCCGCTTCGAAATCCATGCGGCGCCGTCGAGGGCAGATTGGCCCGTGTTTGCGAAGAGTAAACGCCGCTAATTAAAACCCCACGGCCCTTCTCGACCGGTAATCAACGGGTGCCTTTAGGCGCCCGGAACGGTCAAAGTCTTCTGGCCTTCTCCTCCCCCCTCTCATCCCCACCATCATTTCTACAAACGTTTTGCGCTCAGACGCCCCCGATGCAATCAAGTTTTGACGTATGCCGTAATATAGAATTTCATCGATATGTCCATTCGTGTCCGACGCGTACATTAATAACTCGCCACTCACAGTTTCTTGTGCGCTTACCTCAGAATCCGCTTCTCGATTTGCCTCGCCAAGCTTCTAGGAGATTCTGCGACGACTGGTTGCCGGCCATAACGTAGCTGCGCTTGTAGAATTTTTGACATTATCTGTAAAACGAATCAGGACAAGCATTTAGTGATTAAAAAACAAAGAGAAGGTAACAAAGAAAAAGTACAGCACGAAAGGGAAAAATTTGTTGTCTCAAATGTTTTTGGTTTGTTTGTAGGGTAAAGCACTGGTGACATTTGACGCACTGAATGTGAGTGGTTTTTTTACAATCAAATACTGATTTATTGTAATTGGTGTAATATTTAAAGATGCGTAATTAAGTAGACAACCCAGTAAGACTACAACGCTACTCTACACTACACTCTATATCGCACTACTCTATCCTCACTACGCTCTGCGGTGTCCAACTCAACTCAATAACAAATTGCTACCGACCACAGAAGATGAAAATAACAATATCCGGCTTATTTGAGGAAATTCTGTTGTTTTCTGTCGTTCTCAACTGCGTAAAATATGACAGCGAAATACGTCATGTAAAAAAAGAGTGTAAAGAACACGTGGTTCTGCGCAACTCGTTTCGTCTCCACGCGTCGCGTCCCTCGTTAGATCAACGTGCGCCCGATTTACTTTTTGGAAGCGCCCGAGGCACTTCCGGCATTAGAGTCATCTGTAGGCTATCGTAGAACGTTCCCCGGGACGAGCGTTCGTCATCCACTTCCGTGTGATATACGACCGAAACTACTTTTCCTAGGGATAAATTTGCGCTTGAGGCGCCAGACATACGAGACCTCGCTTTCGATCTCGTGGTATCTCCACTCGTGGGTCAACTACCCTGGCCATCCACGGGGCCGTTATTGAAACACAATTATTTATTATTGACCCCGCTTTCCCGTACTTTCCACAGGCCATTATTATTTTTATTGTGAATAGGAGTCACGGTTAACCGCTGTAAACGATCCATCCACTACAGTTTCACTGTCGCTGACGCGGGTTATTGTTTCGTGTGCATAACAACGACGAATAATAACGAACAGGCTGTACATTCGGTATCTGTAATCTCTCGGAGCAAAAAAATCATTTACATACCGGCTGCTCGGAATACGCTCACGTACGCGTCCATACGTTCTCGATCCCACTGAAAAGTGTGCATCGAATAGACGAAAAACGTTCGTCGCATTGTAGAGTGGAATAATGCAACGTCGAAAACTCGCTCGCGAAATAATTCGAGCTATCGGGCGACCCCGTGTTTTAACTCGGTACAAAAGTCAATTTTTATCGAGCAGTTTTCCAAATTCAAAATTATTTTACCGCCTCGAACGCGACGACCGTGATTGCACGTAGCATGCGTTACTCCTCGTTCCACCCTTCCATCGCATCGCGCGGTAACGATATTTCCGGCCGTTGGATAGGATCGAAAAAAAGATACCTACTCTGATCCCATTCGAGCTTCATCCCCGAGGCCGAAGAAAGAGTTGGCGGCGTGCGGAGGCTATTAATAATCGTGCATAACGCGGCACGTGCGAACGAGCGAGCGAACGAACGAGCGAGGGAGCGAACGATCGAGTGCGACATTCGTCGTGCGTCTCTAACGGGTGGCCACGAAATGTTTGTTTGCTCGTCTCGGCCACCGGGTTGACAAACGGAGAGGGTGACGCGAGAGAGCGAAACGACACGCGAGGACGCACTGTGTTATTACAAGAGTGGAGAGAATGAAAGATCGAGAGGGAGAGAATATGTGGGGAGGAAGTAAGCGAAAGAGGAAGATAGACAGAGAGAGAGAGAGAGAGAGAGAGAGAGAGAGAGGGTAAGAGAGCAAAAGAGCAAGAAAGAGAGCAAGAGAACAAGAGAGAAAGAGAGAGCAAGAGAGAGAAAGAAAGAGAGAAACGCGAATCGAAATAGCGCGACGCGCGCGAGCCTTGCGCGAGAAAAGGACGCGTGAGATTTATCAGGTTTTAATGGCCCGCGCTCGTAAAAGGCTTCGCGCGTCGTTGTGCCTTAGGAGACTTTGTCAACGACTTTGTCAAAGTTATGTCAACAGGCACCTCGTGCCAACAGCTGGACCAAGCTGCCGTGGTTATTTCGAAGTTAACGGGCGACACTGTTTATAGGTACGACACCGGGTACAAGCCTTCCCCGTGCTCGTCCTCGCACGTCGTAGTTGTCGTCGTCGCCTACCATCATCCTTGCGGGCTAAACGAGCTTTCGAAGAAGGCGTCGTTTGCGCCCGGATAATTTGTTTATTGACTCGCCCTCGTTCGGAGATTAAAGAGGAACCTCCTTTCGGGAGCTATTATTTATTCTGATGTGCTTTGCGCGTAACAATGAAGAGAGAAAGAGAGAGAGAGAGAGAGAGAGAGCAGATGATTTGTGAGATTCGATGCTATTGTGCAGTCGTAATGACTGTACGCGCCCTATCACGTATTGATCGAATGGGTTTGATTGCTATACTCATTGGATTAGCTTAGCAGAGTAATATCTTTGTCTGAATTGTTTGGACAAATAAACAGTAATATTGTCTAACCGATTTGCAATTGGCTTTTGAACGAACGCCGTACTGTTCAACGGTAAAATTAATTTTATTGAAGCTTAGAAGGTGGAGTAAGTAAGAGGATGTTTAAGGTCTATACATGGAGATATTGATTACGGTCCGTTGCGTCCTAATAATTTCAGGATGTAATGCAATTTGGTTCCGCGAGCGGACGCTAAGCACCGCGGCGAAGGGATGTCTGAGACACGATCAGCTTATTCCACTCCGCTGGACCGCCAAGTAACAGTGATGCGATTAAGCCCCTTGGCCAATTATGTCATTACACATTAGGTAAACGTCTGTTTGGCTTTGCCTTTTGGCGTCGCTGTATTCCACGCTGTTTCGGGTATTTAACGTCAGGAACTGTACATTGGAAAGCTGTCTTCGTTGTCGCGTACGCGTGACTAACAATAGCTGATTACTTGAATTCGTAGTGCATCGTCTTTTAATTGACGTTTCGTTCAACGAGGAAGAGTCATCGTCTGTCGTTTCTACACTTTGCAATAATTTCCATTCTTGCTAGGGTGGCGAATGAAATACTTGGGTGCGGAGAAATTTGGCGAATGCGACCGACTCGCAGTTGGAAAAATCAACTTTTCAGGCAAAAATCAGTTTTTCAAAGTCTTTAAAAAATGATGTAACTCACTTAATTAAAGGAGAGGTATCTACTGCTGAGAAATATAAAAGATTTTGTTGCTGCTAGCTTTTATTTTCGATTTATATTACTTTGAATTAATTCCATCTTATCGCGAAATTTAAATCAATCAATTAAAATCGAACCGAGCAGCATTCTTTTTGTTTTACATATTTAATGTTTGAGTTTAATAAATTGAAGATGTTTATTCCTAGCTATATTATATTATAGGACCTACCCATTATATTATAGGATATAATACTATCACGATGCTTCACGGTCCAACTGTTGATATATTATTATTTCACTACATATTATTAACGTACCATGGAGCGGCACCGATTTCGCTGAAACTTGACAGACTTGTTAAGTAAGTGAAAATAGTCAAAACATATTTTTGTAGTTGCCCAAGTTCACTTTTATGAGGTGAAACCACTCTTCAAAGTTCCACCGTAAAAATGCTATTTCACAAATTATAATAGATAGAAGAAAAGTTCTTAGGGAAGCGGTTTACGGTTTTTTTGAATGCAGAAATTTGTTTAACGACCGTGACAACTAGGCATATCGCTATACTAGACAAGACGTGTTGCTAAACTGACAATAATTTTTATATCGCGCGTAGCTTCAGCGGAAGCTAATTAACGAGAAATAACCTGCAACTTGAATTATACTTTTTTCAATACTCCCGCGACTACGATCCAATATCTCGTAACGACGTCTATCGATAGCGTCGTTCGATTTTTACGGGACACGCCAAGTGCGTAAAGATACGTCGTTTCATCGCGATTAAGAATTAGGCGTATGGACGAGGACGACGTAGTTTCATCGTAATTATGTACCACCGTGTGGCACGAGCGATTTACCGAAGCGTCACGTAGATGCTTCGTCGATCGTTAAGGGCAACTACTCGAAAGGTTTACGCTCGTTGATTACGCGTTGCGAAACCGGGGATAATCTCGAGATACGCATTTACCGATACATTTTTCTCCGCGTTCGTGTTCTCGGTCTCGAAAGCAGAAAATTATCAGCCCTTCTGGAATCGCTGGTCGTCGGGGTGGAACGGTGACGAAGGGTCGCGTTTTAATCAAAGTCCGAGCGTTCGATCATCCGCCGTGGGGATTCCGTTTGCGGAACGATCAAACGTTCGTCACGGCCGCAATTAATATCCGTGGGTTACCCCGTCGACCGTTACCACCGCTACACGCGCCGACCAAAAGTGTTATTGTGTTCGCAGCTTCGTTAACGAGAAAATGATTTCCTCGAGAGCTAGCGCGGAGCGGCAAAAATCAACGCAAGCAACAGATTTGCCGATTTTATCGCGTAACGATTCGCCGATAAAACGACAACGAAACAAGGTTGTCTAATGGCCGTCATTTTCGATCCACGTAACCGGTTAACGTAAGAAATTACGGTTAACGTCTCGAATGATTAGCAAAAACGCGTACACGATTTTTCACGCACTGCATATACATGTAAGACTGCTTACCACCTGGTTACTACTCCACGCGAGATTATCGATGTTTACGAACGACCCACCCCTTACTTTATTAGTGGTCCAACGTGATTAGTGCTGTTAACTCTCCCGGAATTTCAGGATTCTCGCTGATTTCGACACTTAATTTTGATCATCTCCCACCTCCCGAAATATATCAAAAATCTTCTGCTGTATTCACTCCAACGTGCAAATAATTAACTGAAAGTTGTAATCGATTTAACGAAGCTCGTGTTAAAGCTGAAATACTGGGGTGCACAAATTTCAAGCATACACGCAAAACAATTTTTTTATTTCATTACGCCTAATAAAAAGGCATTAGATTCTACTTGAAACATTAAAAAACACGCATTTCAATTTCCAGTCTTATATTCCTTTAACAAATAAAATTTACATTTTATTTTTAATCGATTACCTATACGGCTCTTTAAAACTAAAGTAAAACTTCAAACGAAACCATTTTGTTAGTTTCATTTTTAAGTTCAAGCCAAGATCGTTAGATATTATTTTACGACTTAGATATGTAATTCGCGTCAATTACAATGAATGACCTATCAAACATAACTTATTTCAATCCTTCATGACCACGAGCACTAACTTTACATTACCTCGCGGATTTCTTTGCCAGTGAATATTAACCCATTAAGTACCAATGTTCCCATTTAGTACTACTCAAATTTTATCGATCTTTTATGTGTTAATTATTGCGTATATTTTGTAAAAAATATATTTAACCCTATAGAAAGTAGTTGTTACTTAATGGGTTAAACGTGATCCGCGAGGAAATAACTAATGTTAAAGTAGATACTTCCTGGCACGAGTTACCTTTCACGCGTAAATCCTTCGGAACTACGATCGCAATCACGGCTGGATACGAGCCGCACCGTAACACCCCAATCGAACGAACGAACGAGGTGTCGTGGAATAGCCACCGCCACCTACGAGGCAACGAAAGTGTTAATCCGTACATTGGTTTTTTTCCGGCGAATCGAACGACAACACAAACGACGCGATGGCGTGGTGGCGTAAAGTTTCGCCGTGCTACACGCGCGATGTAACAATGGCCGAACAAATGCGCGCCCCCGAAGGGCGTAAACCGCGAATCGGCGTCGGCGTGTCAACGAATTCGACGATACAACCGGTGAACTTTATGCGCCGCGGTCTGCGGTTGACGTCGATTAATCACGCACGGGAGCGCGCGCGTGTGCGTTCCCTTGGCCCGCGGTACGTCTACGCGCTAATACGCGCCGCCACCACTACGCTCCGCGAGCAACGACGTGGCGCTGACTTGCAACTACGCGCGCCGCCTATCATATTAACGGGTAATTGAAAGATATCCGGCCGGAAAGCGGGGCCGTGATTTTTTGTGATGTCACTACGACGGCCACGCCATCCTGCCCGGCCCGTGTCGCTCTCTGCATTCAACGATCGCTCGGTGACTTGCAACCGAGCGAGCCCTACGCTCGCCCTTCTCCACTACCATTACCACCGTCAACTTCGAGATCCTTTTCTACGCTCTAGGAATCCAGTCATCCTCGCATTGCCCGTGACACTTGCTCGAGGCAGTCGATATATCGCGCGTCCCATGCCCCCGTACTCCACGGTAGAAATCGTCGGGGTGAACAGGGGTGCACCACGAGAGGAGACGAGTAAAAAATCTTCGGGTATTAACCCTTTGCACTCGAGAGGTGACTCTCGATCACCACTTACTTTGTTGGAACAACTCGAACGGTGACACCGGCCACCATTTGAGTTGACACGATACGTCGAGTAACGGCGATACTTATCTGCGCTTGATTTCTTTTGAAACTGGAAGTGTTCTACAATATATATAACCTTCTAAATTATAAAATGACGTATTTTATATATCTTATATACAGGGTGTCCCATTTCTAATAATATATTCAAATATCGGCGAAACGGTGCGTTAAATAAAAAAATGTTTCAGATAAGAGTTGTATGGATTGAAAGTGGCTGTTAACTGGTGGAAATGATTTGACCTTACAGAGTCATTTAAAGGTAACGCGAAGGTCACTGTTAATTTTTTTAAATAGGACTCCGTATTTTTCATAGCATATTCTTGTAGCTTATCTCGAGAGCTTTCCGAAATACTCTAATAAAATATTTTTCCCTCGCGAGTACACTTTGAAATCGAAAGAAATTTCCGAAAAAGGCCTCGAGTGCAAAGGGTTAACCCTTTGCATTCGAGAGGTGACTATCGTTCACGATTTACTTTGTTGAGGTAACTCGACGGAGACACTTGGTCACCATTTGGGTTGACGGGATACGTCGAGCAAAAGCGATTTTATCTGCGTTTGATTTCTTTTGAAACTGGAAGCGTTGTACAATATATATAATCTTCCGAAATATTAAATGATATATTTTGTATAATTTATACGCAGGGTGTCCCATTTTAAATAATACACCCAAATATCGCTGAAACGGTGCGTTAAATAAAAAAATGTTTCGAATAAAAGTTGTATGGCTTGCAAGGAACTATCAGCTAGTGGCAATTATTCGACCTTGGAGAGTAATTTGAAGCTTTCATGAAGGTCACCGTCAATTTCTTAAATAGAACTTCCTATTTGTGATAGCATATTCTTGTAGTATATCTCGAGAGCTTTCCAAAACACTATAATAAAATATTTTCATCCCACATGTACATTTTGAAATCGAAAGGAATTTCTGAAAAAGGTCTCGAGTGCAAAGGGTTAAGAAAAGTAAAGGGGAATGTTGGGACATTTGTTTGAAACTTTTTCTCTCTTAAGGATAATTTCAAATATATTATTAGCCTTCCTTTCAATTTATATTACGCATTATTAGTTGTTAATTAGCTGTTATATAAAGTGGAAATAATATTCTGTAATTCTCGAGATTACAAATGTTTTTATCCATACAACACGATTTCTACTCCCCGATATTAAATTCTGAATGCGCCATTGGTAACGAAGTAATGAGTACGACCCTTCCAATATTTAATGTACCTTGGTGTCTTTTGCCGACAGATTGGGATTTCATAATGAGATCTGATGTAACCGCGATCGGATGTGCAGTAAAAGGGCGTTTGTTATACAGTGCAAAAATATAGATTAGGGTTTTCTGCTTTCAAACGATTGAACTTCGTCGCAAAGTGTCTCCGCACGATGATCGATTAGATTAGGTTAGGGTTACGTTAGGATCGTTGAAATAGGTTTACCTAAACTAGTGAAATCGTACGACTTTTTATCAAATGGATTCAGCATGTTTCTCAACAGCATTTTTCAATTATAATTACGCTTTTCTTTTCTGACATATCAACTATTTTAACAAAAATTAAGGAAAAATAACATTCGTTAACAGTTGTAAGGGCATTCAAATAATGACGAATGCAACTAACGTGTTTGTTATCATATCCTCAAACGCTCGAGAAAAGACAAAGCACGATTGCAACGTGCTATAGAAAGGATCTGAGGTCGATTCTGCGGCCATCCACCGATATTTATAAAAATACCGACATATATAAAAGTACTGACATTCCTAAACACTCTTTACCTTGTCTTTGCATCCAATGCACTTCCACGTATCACGAAAAACCCGATTCGCGCTAATACTCGTTCTAGAAATAGGCGGTCGTGCTAATCGTCGCGATGGAAGAGCAAATTGGTGCTCGGGACGTGTTAGCGGGAGTGTTTAAAAGACTGGTGAGCGGGAACGGCGCGTAAAAGCCCGCGACATCGTAAACAAAGCTCTTCCAACACGATATTAATAATAACCGGCAATTTCGTGGTAGGGCCCCTCCGCGCCTCCTCCTTCGTTTCGGCGTTTAAGTTGGCTTCGCCTCGTGACGGGCCTCGGCCCCGCTCGGTACGAAAACATTCCTCGTCGATTTACTTTCGGGAATTCACGCATAAACGTTGAGGTATTTAAGGGAGGCAGTAAACCATCTATTTCGGTGTCCGGCACCGAGGAATGGTCGCATCGTCTCGGATCATGGTGTCGGTTCTACGAGAAGTAGTAGAACGAGCAGACCCAGAGAAAGAAGGTCGAGCCGACAACGAGGAGGAGGTAACAGCGACGTCGAGCGAACGAATTAAGCCTTATCTCTTCGGCCGATATCCGGGAAAAGAGGTTATGCGTGATTTTGGCCCGTCGAGGGCTTCTAGTGATCGAAACCTGGGCCGAGAGAGAAGAAGAAAAAGACAGACGAGGCGAGACTTCTCTCAAGAGCACCTCGCCATCGAGCCTGAAGATTCGGGGCTTGCGAGTGGAAAGGGGAGACGAAGCACGTCGCGAAGCGTTACCAGCGCATCCACCCGCCGCGTAAGTCTCATCCGGTCCCGAGGAGAGGTTCGTCCTCATCTTACAACGACCGGATGGCTATATCGGTATTGCTATCGCACGGCGAGTAGGGGGCCTCGTCGTCGGGTAGATTTGCTGGTTGAACGACGGTACGACAAGGAGTTATGATATCGGCGCCGATCGCCGCGCCAAGTGAAAACACGCTGGCGTGAGTAATATACAACCATAGGGCGATCCTTTATAGTGCAAGGGACGCCAGCGAAGGGAATGATCCGCCGCCGCCACCACCGCCGCTGAGGCCGCGCTCGAGATAGGATCGTTCTAACCCCAGAAAGAACGAGAGGAGAGGGTCAAGGAGGAGCGAACCCGGAGCAGTCAGCGATTCTAGTCGTAAATAAAAGCCCTCGCACTCTCGTTCTCCTGCTACCAATCCTGAATCCAGGTGCACCGACGTCACCATTCTCCAGTAAGCTCCGATAACTAGGGACGGTGGGATGGACAGGACGCTCAAACCGGAAATCAAATATCGCGAACCTCGTGACAATTATATTGCAGATCAGAATTAACGAATATTCCGCTCGGAGAATCGAGCGGGACTGAGGTTCGTTAACGTGTTCCGCGTCGAGTGCAGGCTAAGAGGAATCTTACAGCTCTGCTCCGCATTTAGGCTAATAAACCCCAATTACGAATATGCTCTATCGAGATGACTCGGCATGAGGCGCTTTTTCGCTCGGTGAAAGTTCCGCTCGCCACGATTGCCCCATTAGCGTTCACACGCGAGTCTTTCGCCGCAAGCTCGTTCTGTCGCCTCGTCTTCTACCCACGTGGACGTTACGGAAATGCCATCCTTCTCCTAGACCATTACTCACTCGTCGATCCAGCTTATGCGCCACTGGATTAGCTCGTAGCGAGCGCGACAGGATAGCTTCTCGTCCCTAGCTTCCTTCGTTGCGAATTCACGAGCGCGCAAAAGTGGCACGGGCGAGAACATCAATCGGAATCGGATCGTAACGGCAGCAGATGTGCGTCATGATGGAAGAAAAAAGAGTGAAATGATTCGCCCGAGTAACGTCGCGTCGTCTTTCTCTTGCATCGTCCGGCAATCAGGGCCACGAGGATCTGGCATTATCGTAGGAATCATTGCCGTGCGCACCGGTCGAAAGTGGAACCGATAGGAACGCGTACACCGGAGAGGAGAGAAGCGAAGGCTGCGCGATTTCGTGCGCCGGGCGGAGCGGTGTTCGTGATTTGAATGATTACGTGGATTCGCGATTTGAAAATCGGCGTGGCACGGCAAATGATAGGCCAAGGAGGTCCGACGCCCGCATCGGTAGCCCTCGAGGACGGTAGATACGCATTAAGGACGGTCGACAATTCGTTGGTCGGGGATTGATGCTTCGCGGAGGAGCAGGAGGAAGAGAAGAAGTAGGAAGAGGATGGATCGAGGCAAGGAAGCGCATCGAAGGAAGATTCGTGGATTCGCCGTGAACGCTGGAAGAAGTCGAAGTGTAGGCACGTGGGAAGCGCTCGTGAACGCGCGCGTGGAAGAGAGAATCTCTCGGCTTCGCCTCGACAGGTGTGCACCATGGTGCCGGGATTAATGCACAAAAGAGCTCTTAAGGGCCTCTCCGGAACGATCGTTCCGCATACGGCAATTTCGTACCACGGTGTGGACTCATTCTCTTTCCCTTCTTCTTTCTCCGCATCCCATACCTTTTGCTCCTTTTTAATCGCAAGTGCGAATAACACGATGGATACGCTTGCAAAATTAGAGAGGGAGGACGGTACTCACCTGGTCGTTTCTGGTCCGTCCAAGCAGGAGAAGAATCCAAGCACCGCTCTAGAGAACTTTCAGCGTCCGTATAGCAACTCGTTGAAATTAGACCAAACAATGATTATACACGTGCGGCGCGCGACCGCGGATGAAGCTTCTACGGAACGCAAAACGCATTTACGAAAGTACGGTGTACTTAATGAAATTTTTATCGCGATATTTTAGCATCTCCGCTTAGACGTAGCGCCCATTAATATTGGCAATTATGGAATCGATTGAAAACATGAGAGTTTGACGCACCTCACTTCAGAGTAATCGTACCTGCCTTCCTGCACTGTGTATTGCGTACTTATACACTACAGGCAGACGTAATGAGTTCGTTCCTTGGTTAATAAAGCGGAAGACGATCAATTTAATCTTGTCTATCATTAAGAGAACTCACTCTTCAATTTCAATTGTCGGAAATAAAACTTGGCTGGATGAGCGCAGTACATAGGAGTTTATAAAATACTTGCGATAAAATTATAAAATAGCATCGAAGATAATTATAATGTAAATTTATTGTATCATCACGGTATATACATGCACAGTTGTTAATACGGAATGAACGCGTCCACAGTCTTCAACGACTTGCAAAATTTAGATAGCCATATGTGACACGACACCGAAGAAGAAATTTGGAGCTTACGATCTATCCTTCAATTTCTGAGGCATTCGAGTTCTCTTGATCTCCTCCCGCTGCAAGTAGACATAATTCTTCGACTCGTAAATCTTGTCGAGTTCCTCTTTACTCAAAGCTAGGGGAAGTCATTGCAATCGTTTTACACGAAGTACAGTTGAATAATAATAATTTACACGAATGTAATCACCATCTATCATTTCCAATCGACTTTTGTTAATATCATCGTCGACTGACGCCAGTGGATTGTCAATCGGAGACGATACTTCTATTTTTTCCTTTCCTGGCAGTGCGTTGGAGTCTGAAATCCGACGAATGCTTTTCTATAGAATTTACATATTTCATGCAACCGGCGGAAGAGACTTTTGGATCACTCACCTGTTTCTTGAATCGTCTGCTTCCTGCTACCGTCGATTAATTTCCGCGATGCAACATTCGTAAGATGCATTCCAGTTGTCGTCAGTTGTTCTTTCGAATCCTCTTGCACGTCGGTAGAGAGCCGTTGCTCTTGTACGGTTGCATTGTCACCCTTTTCAGAGGAAGTTGTCCAAGCGGGATGGATCAGTTTGGTATTTTCGTTCGTAGACGTTTTGATGTCGTCCGCGTTTGAATTTCTACTCTGGGCCCCTAAGAATCGTGTAAATCGATCGGTACGTAAGCCTCGTCGGAAATTTTATTCGGAGACGGATTTTTGCCGATGATACGATTTACGTGTTTCTCCTTTCCCATTTAATTCTGATTACCTCGTCTACTGTTCACTCGAAACCTCACATCGTGCATAAGATAAAACAAGCGTGTGCATGGAAAAAGGAGAAAAAAGAAAATGTAGGGACAGTAAGGAGAAGCACGGAAAAAGTAACAGCGACCCATGCCAAGTACCCACCGGAAATTGAAAATGCGACATCTCGACCTCACCACCCGAGATATTTGCCAGGTGAATCGCCACTGGGATGCGGCGTCTTGCCTGTCATCGTTCTGTCTCGACTGTCGTCTTCGCTGTACCGATCGCCACCTTTATAACAGATTTCCGGTTTAGGCAGAGGACTACCTGGTGGACCCTTTAGCCTGAAGAAGGCTTTCGTCCATTGTTTCGACGCATAATTATCCAAGACTTCCCTACCGCAAAGACAATCTGGTACTACTCCTTGCTCCAAGGACGAGACGAAGCGCCTGCTCTCGTTTGATTTTCTCACCGGCAGCGGGCAGTTCCTCGTTCTTCCTCGATTTCTGTCGATCTCGCGTACGGTTCTTCCAGGACTCGCGAAGTCATCGAAACCTTGTTCTGAACTTTTGGCTCTTCCAGCCTCGAAGTTATTTCTGAACATTCTCGGGTCACTGTCCATTGTAGAATAGCCGATACTTGACACCGGCATATTCGTGTCGTCGAAATCTTGGGAGGATGTTGAAGAGAGATTTCGCCTTTTCGAGAGCGAGTCCATAATACTCATTTGAGCATTACTGCGCGGTAGACGCCACTTCATGAAATGTTCTCTACTGTACGGATAGGGATCACCGGGTACGCGTATGTAATCGCCATCGGATATATATTGATCGGTAGCATCCACGTAGTCACCTTCCTCCTTCTCCGTGCGGACCATATCGTGTATATCATTCGAAGGATCTTCTTGGTTTCTGGGTCCGACGATGTCCACGGGTGCAGAAGGTTTGTAATCGAAGGATCGCGTTCTTCCCGGGTCCTGCATGTTTTGGACGGGAGTCTGTTCGAAGTTTCCGTAACTTTCGTCCTCGCAAGAGGACATGTAATCGGAGGATACGTAGTAGTCGTCAACGGGAACTTCGCTATAGTTTGTAAAGTATTCGTTGTGATAATCGCGTACCTCTTTGTCCTCCTTCCGAAATTTGTCACTGGCGCACGTAGGAACGTGATTTTGATTGTTCTCATAATTCATCGAGTTCTCCCTTTCCGACTCCACGCTACCAACAGTGTTCAAACCTCTTACGAACTCCGTGTCGATGTCCATGTGATCGTCGTGACCCTGATCGGTCAGGTTCTGCGGACGAGAAGCCGACAAACTTGACACGTTTGATTCTCGACTGATGGACTGGGCTGCCCTTTGCTGGACGTTGGTATCCGTATAATTCTGTTTTCCCATATCGGCAGCTATTATTTTATCCGTCTCTTGATCGTGCCGCGCGTTTACTTTCTCGCGTGTCTCAACGGTAGGTACCGTGTCACGTGTATTGCCACCGAATGCAGAAACCGAGCGTTTATTCGTCATCTCCCTGATCGCCTCGTTGTGTCTGACTGCAATGTTCCGACGTAAGAGTAACGGAAGCGAGTGAGCGCTCGTGGTGTGGAGTTTCTTGCTGTTGCTGTAAGCGTCAAATTTCTGCACGTGACTGGACGGTGCAACCGATTGTTTGACGTCCGTCACCTTTGCACCTTTGTAATCTGTGGTTGAGGCATTCTCGTCTGCGTCCTCCTCCTTAAATTCCTGACCCACCGACTTCACCATTTGAACGTCGAGTTTGGGCTCTGGTGGTTCTGGTCTAATGGTCATCATCTCTATTCCACTGCCCAGAGTAACGTAACCTTCATCCTCTTTCTTCTCGTTGATGGGCATGGTCGACTTGCCCACCAGTTCCTTCCAAGCCGTCAGTTCCGCGTCGAGCGACATTCCCACCGGCACGTTGTAATCGGCGTCCACCACGCTGGTCTCCTCCATCACGGTAGGCGAAATCTTTAGGAACCTCCTTAGGGATTCCGAGCTGTTGGTCGCCGACTCGCCGTCCTCGGTGCTCTGCGCTAGGTCAACCTGTTCGGCTTCCTTGTTCTCCGGCTTTGACTTTGGGATGCTGCTCGCCTGTTGCGTCGTATTCTTTATCACCGAAGACGCACTCGTACTGTAGGTTGCGCGACTCTTGCCGATGGTGCTACCCGGTGCTTGCGGATGCTCGGTATCAGGATTGCGCTGCTTCAGATTCACACCCCAGAGTTTCTTCGTCACGTACTGAGGAGTCTTGGTGACTGTTACTGTGGCGTCATTCGCCTGCTCCACTTCCGTGCTCAACTTCACTCCCCACTGGTAATGAGAAGTACCGTCGGATACCATCGTCGACTCGTTCGTTCCTGACTTCGACGCATCGGCGTTGTCCTTTGCCATTGCCTCCATCGTACGTATCACCGGCTTTCTCTCCTTTCGTTCTTTCTTTTCGTCCTTTTTGTCCCGCTTTCCCGGCATGTTCGGCTCCCTGATCGGTGGTTTGGAGTTACCCGGAGTAAAAGCTGCTATGTTGCGAAACGCGACGCCGACGCTTCTGGCAGTGTTGCAAGAGGCTGAACCGTAGCCCAAAAGGGGCGGCCAAATGCGGCCAGTTAGACGATAGCAGTATCTCGGATCGATGAACTGTGGGCACTGACCCTTAATCGCGACTTGTCCGAATTTTCCTATTTCCGTCTCGCTGTTCGCCTGTCGATGTGCCTCGATCTTGTCAAAGTCGCGCAGGTAATTTCGCGCGACTGCTCGTCCGTTGAGTTTCGTCGTGCCGACCTCGTACTCTTGTGGGTGAATTTGAACATGATGCCCCGTATAACAGTTATCGCGTAATTCTGATTGCGTGGAGTTTAGCAAACTCTCCAGAGCGCCAGTTGACTTCTTGCCGAAATTGTCTATGTTCAACATTGTAGACGGCGGCAAGTCGTTCTGCTGTTTTGGTATTCTTACTTCTGGATAATCTACTATTCTTGTAAATTTCTCTTGGACCGGAAGTAAGCCTTGGTCTGTAAAGTGTTATATTAGCGCTAACCTATACCATTCTGGCAATGAACTTTCACATACTTAAATCTACTTTTCATGGAATCTGCGCTTAATTATTGTCGTGGGTCGCTGATCGGATATTTAAAGTACGGTAAAAGGACCGATTAGGTAATTCTAAGGATTATTTAATTGGTAATATAGCTTCTTTCGCTTACCTGGCGTTTTGAAGATGTCTTTCAACTTGGATAGTATTCCTTCTTTCTTATGTGCATCTTTATTTTCCCCAGATCGAGCTAGAAAAATATAATTCCCGTACATGTGATAATTCCATTGTTAATGGATTCGAGTAGCTTAATTAAGATTTCTAGCTTGTGCCGAGCACGTATCGATCCGTTATTTGAAATGTTAAATGGCTCAACGGACATGTACATTTATTAACCATAAATGTAAAAATATTTTTATATTCGAATTGACCTTCTTGAGAAACATAAATACATCTAAACTATGCATCTTATTGTATCAATGATAACTGACCTGCTGACGAATGCCGTGTATAAAATAATCCGTCAATCGCCCTGATATTGGTAAATTGCCGACGAAGTGCGAAACTTCTTGCCGGCGATAGAATATATGCACACATCCTTACTGTTATACTGGTGAAATTTGGGTGGATCGCCAGGAATTAAGGAGAAAGGACCTCGATATCTTTCTATATCGACTGCTCTTTTATGCCTGTAACGAGAAGTTCGCCAAATTGTTTCGTTTTCGAGGACTGCCTGTCTCTTTTTTGTATCCTCGTATAGCTGCTGATCTTAATTTGTTTTTCTACGATAATTTTCGAAATCGCATTAGCAATGCCTTGCTATCAGGGACTGTACTCACAGGGCTATGTGGCAGACTTCGTGTCTGATAGCACATCACGTTATATCGTTCTTAATTGCTTTTTCTCTGTCACAATCAATTATTGCCAGATTGCAGGAACTTTTAATAAATCTATAAAAGATTCGTATGCTCTTTCCTTCAATTTAAGAAATCAGTATCGTTTGTTCTCCGTACGTCCACGATATCCAGGTTTCCAGATGTCCTCGACTGGTAATTCTTCGCTCGGTGAGGGTTCATTTGCGGTAGGTCGTGGGGTAGGAAGTTCCGGATTTGGGAGAAACTCCTTCGGGGCGTCTATCAAAACATCCACGCTTGGTCACAATTTTTCAAGTTTATCGTACCATTGTAAACTATTGTCAGTGAAAAACTGTTACCTTTTTTTTGCCAAATTTTATCTTTCAGGAGCTCCCAAAGTCTCTTGGGTACAATTAAAGCTATTATAATAAGGATTTTTGTGTAAGTTCTACATTAAACTTTAATACACGTAACGGTCCGGTGTAATGAAAGGTATAATTCCGCATAAAGATAAAAATAATAACCTCTCGACGGAGCTTGTGGCATTGGTTTGCATATAGTGCCCAATTTTCCAGGGATTACCGGTACATTCATGACGGAACAAGATATGGAAATATAACTGAGCAGAAATTATAAGAATCGTAGGTACTTCAACTTATATAATTTTTTTATGAGAGTACGTCATTCTGAATCGTCCGAATACAAGCAATTTATCGCAATACCTTGAACATGGGTACTGAAAAAGACACAATTAACTATACTTCGCAAAATGTTAGACTGTTTTTAAAGGAGACCCACCCGTCATAATTATGCTTATCGACATCGACCAACGGCAATTACATTGAATCGTCGTATCTACTGGGTGGAGTTCGGTTAATCATTGCCGAAACTTTTTCTCCCGAGAGATTCGTGACCCTCCGTCACCCGTAATCCTATAATGGACACTTTTCTTTTCTCATCCTTGTCTTTCTCTGCTTCTTTCTTTTCTTCTCTCTGCTACCGCCTACCCCTCACAGACCTCCTTTTTCCACGTTTCTTCCACGGCTCTCCTCGCGCCATGATTTCCTTTATTCTTCTTACCGTCGCCTCCCACCGTCCCATTCTTTCTCTCCTCTTACACTATCGATTGGAACGGAAAGTGGACGACAGATCGGATACCATGGGTCGACGAGAATTATCAGTCTTCCAAAGTAAAAGGGAGGAAGGGTTCTTCCGCACGAGCTTGGAATCGAGGCGAGTGAAAAAATGTCGGGCGTGGTTCGTGATGTCGCATGCGAATTGCACGTGGCCATTCCTACCACGTATCTCAGTAACCGTTAATAAAAGCTTAAACGACATTATCGTAAGCATTCCGTAGGACATTAAAAAGCGCACGTGCCTTTAACGGGAGACCCTAGATGCAATTTTAAACGGCTATTTTCTTTCCCCTGCCGACAATCGTGCTAGGGTGACACATGTCCTCGACGCAGTTACACGAATCTAAAGGATACCGACCACCTGAATATCAATTGGATCGTAGAACTGTGAAAACGATCGGCACGCGTGCACAAACACGTTCTCTATCCTTCCGACCCTACGACGCAAGCGAAAGTGCTTCCATTTTTCTATTTCTCCCAATCAAATTTTCGGAAATGACGGATTAGATGGATAAATTTTTCGTTAGTTAATCCTAGATGAGACGAGGCAATTCAAATGGTAAATGTTTGACATTTTAAGTATTAACAAGTGGTATCACGAGTCCTTTCGTAAATATTCCAAAAATCGATGGTTGATCTTGCGACGATGGCATGATTCGATACAGTCGATATATGAGCCGTTCAGTGGATTAACTCCATATATTATATTCAAAATTATATTACAAATATAAAAAGTAAGAACTTCGATGCTTAAATTTATGAAAAATGCAAAAAGTGGAGTTAATCGATTTGTCAAGTGAACGGCTCATACGTCGGTTTCAGAATGTCCTCGTCTCTATCACAATATCCGAAGACCGTTCTCTCCGACGTTTACTTCTTTTGCGGGCAAACGAATAGCGGGACATTAGCCATAAATTCGCGAGTCCCCAGCGTGGAATAGCGCGCCATGCCAATTGTACAAATTGCCTATGACAAAGTTATCCGCATGGCGCGCCATTTCTGCCCCTACGGAGACGCACGCCTGGCACACCCGCGCTGATTCCAACGCGTTAGTACGTGTGCTGCCTCGCCTCCGCTTTTCTTGCGACACGTCACTTCGGCCAATACTTCTAGACTAAGGAGTGGGCGAGTACGCGTGTGGTGGTAAATCGACGATGCAGGTGCGTATCCGTGAATCCCCCGCGGTCGTTTGAGGCATCGTTCCCCAGAGATCACGCGTAAAGGAAACGTGACGTTCCACCTTTGGCCACTCACGTACGCGGGACACGCGGGTGCGCGTTTTGTCGTGCGATTCGTCGCTTACGACGTTCTTCTCGCCCTACCTTCCCGTAAATCCTTGTCCTCAGAGACGGATGTCGTTGTGCCCACGTTCTTAGGCGAAACATGGCAGATCATGAGAGGAAACGTGTTCACGCGCGTTGTCCGATTCAATTTTTCGTTCAACCTTTTCGACGAGTAGTCAATTTGAGAAACGTAAGGCAGATGGTCGAGTTGTATAAATATTATCGAAGATTTGAAAAGTCAAAGAGACAAAGGATGCGTGCGAATCGGCGCGAAAGCGTTTTCATATTGCGTTATCGAAACTGATCTTATTCTTCTAATTGTAAGTTGTACCGAAGCGGCCGGTGTCACTTGCCGAGAATATTTATACGATTAGCGGATATCACGCGCTCGTCGAAAGACCGAAATCACGACACGATTAATCGTCGGTCTGTCGTCGACAATCGCTTAAGTTGGAAAACGATTTACACCCAACCGCGGCGTTGCCCGCGGTAAGAGCTTAAAGCACGTCGGGGGAAGAAGGGTGAGTTTACATTCAGAGGGCAACGCGTGGGGGTGAAACCGCTCGTTTATCAGTAACCGACTCTAGTGAAAGCGACACCGAGGTTCTACGCCGCACGAATAACAATCCCCCTACCCTGCCATCCGAAGTGAAAAGTATTGCCGAGGCGACCCTCGCAATCCCGCGTGGGACCGCGCGACCTTATTTACCCCGGTGCTACGCTTTCTTTTTTATTTTCAATTCACTTAGAGCCCAACGAGAAATTTCCTGAACTTAAAACCACGCTTCCTTCCCCTTTTCCTCCGTGCACTCCCCCGAGGACTTCGGGGTGTCCGCGTTGTTGGAAGTTGTCTTCCAGTTCTCGTAACTCTTGGAAGGAGAAACGATAATTCCGCGCGATATTTTGAAAGAACGCTTGCTTTCGAGACTACTTCACATTGTCCATTCTAATATTATTCGATGAACGTCTAGGTTCTCAAAGTTGAAACTTTCGATGCGAAGATTTCAAGGAATCCGTGTATTATAAAAAATTAGAATTTTCAAAAATACCGTTCTAAAATACAGTTCGATCTCACGAAATACAAGACTGTAAAGCTTGTTCGGGCCCTTCCTAATCGAGGTTTATTAAAATTGCCCGAATTCATCGGTGGCCGCAACGCTTGGGCATTCGGTTTATCAAACTCGCGGGGTTGGCTTCGTCGAAAGGGACCACGGACGTTTGAGCGATCGCGGGTAATCTCAGGTGACCGATAACCTAAACTCACAAGCGCATCGTTCAACCTGTCGTGGGGCAAAATTGAGTTGAAGCGACTCGTTTCGAATCTCCACGCGGACGGAGGCGAGCGCACGAGGGGGGCATGATTCGGGACTATCAAATTCAAACCGAAGCGGGCCACCTTCTTGTCGACCCATTTTGCAAGTGTCGTCGGTGCGCCGGGCTAATTTGTCAGTTGTCGAGTTAGCGTCCTCCGGGGGATTCCCCTTCCGAGACGACGGGGCTCACCCCATCGGGACGGTAATCAACCGGTGAATATCTGAACTGGTTCGAAACTCGCTGCCATCCCCGTGGTCCACCCCCTTCGCTCTCTCATTTATAAAGAAGTGGCTGTGCCGGGGCCAGGAGGTGCGCCGATTGATCCGCCACCCTTGATGCACGGCCAACATTCCATCCCCTCGTCGATTCTTTCGCCGGCGCGTCGTTTCTTTCTTTCAGTCTCTCCCACTCTCTCTCTCTCTTTTCTCTTCTCTATTTTTTCTCTCCTTTCCACCCTCGATTTCGTGCGCTTTTCGTTCCACTCCGTACTGCGCGCAGCAAAAGAGAATAGGTATCCGGAGTTCTCGAGCTACGCCCGTATAATCAGCCCTTTCACTTTAAATTGGCCATCCCTCGCGTTCGCTCACGTCCGTCCCTCGAATAACTCCTCGAAATACGATTCCTCGACACCGCGATCCACTCTCGTGCTCGACGCGACGTCGAACTCTCGACCAAATGCGAGCAGGCCGCGCGTCCCGAGTTCACGACTCTTTCCAGAAGGCGAGCAGTCGCTTTGGACATTTTTCGGGAAAACGGATGGCAAGTTTAGCCCGAAAAAGCCGACTACGCTCTACACGAAGTGCGGCAGGTGGCTTCCCTCCTGTGTCACCCGCGTTTCCGTGTAAGAACGCGTTCGGAGGGCTTATAGTCATCCATTTCCGAGTGAAAACGCCATTCTCCCCTTTCTCTCTTCTCTCGCCTCCCTTCTCCTCCGTGCGTTATTTAAATAAACAAGAGGGGCGACAGGGGAAGATTGGCTGCCTACCCGAAAACGTCGTCTCGCTTCCCCTCCTCCTCATCTCTTTCGTTCCTGGCTCTCGTTTCAGTGACGAACAATTATCCTCTCCTTCCTCCTTCTTCCCTTCCCCTCGCGAGTGAAGAGGCCCGCTGCGTGACAGGCAAGGGGGTGCCGTGCCGAGCAAGTCTCTGCACCTTGTAATGAATTTTAAATTGGCTCGCATTCATAATGCAGCGCCGTTGACAGTTGGGATGAGCCGGAGATGACAAAGTAAAACGCTCGACTTAATATTTCCTGACGTAAAGACGTACGCGCGGAGAATTAGAGAGAGAAATCCTTTCCCGTCGTGAAGTACGAAAATGATCATCGTGGAATACACGAGTGTTACGATACACAATTATTGCTCTTTATGTAATACGAGTATTTCGTATTTACAGTATTATTTTCAATTACGAAAAGTAGCCAAATGACCAATCAACAAGATTAATTTACATTACACTTTAGCAATTTACATACGTGGAAAAAAGATCCGGTACGGTTAGTGTTAACCGGAGGACGAAACACAGTTGAATCACTCGTCGATGCCGCAAGGTGAATCCACAAAAGTCGAATTTTGTTCTACGTGTGTAGGAGCATCAAGAATAAACCTATGCATATATTTAATTTCAAACGGATGTCGATATTTATTTTCAAATGTGTTTTCAACTACCAAAATGCCCTTCCTGTTTTATTTGCAAACGGGCGCATCGTAAACATGCTGTCCCGCGAAATCGCTCGAGGATAATGAATGATGCGGACCACGAGCGAGGGACCGCCACGTTGCCACTGAACTTTTAATTAATTCAGCGACTCGTAGAGCTCGCTCACGCGATTAATGCACGGCGGAACAGGAACAATAATTGCTAGGAACGATTGCATTAAGCGACTGCAGCTGCATCGGGACCACCGCCTGACGCGCATAAACCACCAACAGTTTCTACCGGGAACTCGAAGATGCTGGGCGGTCTCTCAAGTACAGCCTTGGGACCTCTGTCGGTCGTTACACATGCACCTGCACACATCTCCCTTCTAACCACCCCCTACCCAATTCCCTCCTGAACCTTCTCCTCCACAGTCGAATCAGCCGAATTGCTGCGGGGAAGGCGAATTCGCCCAGAGTACGGGACGTGTTTATTGTTGGCGAGTTGAAACGTTCTTGGACGTACTCGTGATTGCGACACGTGCAAACTCGTACGCCAGTTTAAGCGTTGCGGGTTAACTCGCGGTGAAAATTATTCTTCGGAATCGAGCGACCGGAATTGCGACCGCGGTCGAGAGAGAATTTGTAATTAAATAAGAACCGAGCGCATTCGAAGACTGGTTGTTTTTTTTTCAAATCCGATATAGCATTTCGGATGTTATTTCTACAGGGTTGGCAAACGAACGGATAAAACGGGATGAAAAAGAAAATTCGACGATATGCGCGCATCGGATATATCGAAGTCCGGACGCGCACGAGTTGGCAAACATTCTCTAATATTGTCCGATACGTAGAGCGCGCACCACAAAACTCCTAAACTGAGCAGATTCATTCGCGATCGTGGCTCGCTCTCTGCGAATCGGGTCGGGCCGAATTGTTGGTGGAAAAACGAATACGATCTAATCCGGGACGCGGGCGCGCAGTGTTTATTGTTCGTGGACCTCCGGCGTACATGGACACGAGGAAAGATGAGACAGGTAGACGAGCGGGCGATACACAACGAAAATAGACGGTCCGCCATCTGGGTAACGTCGCGGACGTACCGATAAACAGCACTCAAACCTTCGGTCAAAAAACCCCCGCGCTATCTTGCCTTTCTTTGATCTTCCCTGGCGACTTCGGGGATCCCTTTGGCCCCGCTAAAATCGTCTACCCCGATCAAAGGTCTTCGCGGTATCGTGGCCGGATAATCCTTCAGACGCTCCTTTTTAAACGTCAGAGGCAGATTTCGATGACTCGATTGACTCCGGGCTATCGGGCGCACTGAATTGCCGCGGAGAGTAAATTGTCTGGAATCGTTGACTTGCGAAGCATCGAAACTATTAGTGTGCAATAATTTGGTCCTGGATGAACGATGTTTCAATTGCACGAGTAAACGAAGCTCTTATTTATTCTAAGAATTATTGTTCTAAACAATTTCACATTCATATTCTTCTAAATAACTGTCGACTGCTTGGCCCACGCTACGAGTTACAGTTTATCTCACGATTGCTTTTAATAATATAGATACTGCTGAAGAGCACTGGGGTGACTTGAGAGTGAATTTTCGTGTTTTGGTGGAATGTCGGCTTTTTTCAGGATGCGCGTAACGCTCTAGGATCGTCTCGAAGCCAAACGATCGAACTTCTCGGAGCGTCTCCCTTGTCGGCTGCAGCCACGAAGATGGAGAGGAAGAGGGTAGGGAGGAGGGCTGCTGTTAACTCGAGGGTGGTTTTCCTAGAGAGTTCGCCCCTGGTATCTGCAGGTAGATGCGAAGCCAGTGATACTACCGGAAGGTACTTCAAGCCCTCGGGCCATTCGGTGTCTGTAAGTTAGCCACGTACAATTACCATACATCTCGGTACCGGTAACTCGCTACAGCGTTACAGCGTTTGCATGGACGTTATGGATGGATGTAGTCTAGTCGAACCGACCCAACGTTTCAAGGAACATCAGCCGTCGCAGTCTCCGTTGGTTCTCGGGACACCTCAAACCATACACCATTCATAGTCCAATTAATGAGAAAATACTCGTAATTGGGAACGGGTAGAAGAATCCGCGAGAGCTAGTGTTCATATTTATGGCTACAAGAAACACCAAACGCGTTTCGCACAAGTGCTTACAAAAATCACTGGAATATAATTTAATCGTCGACAGTGGTACATGTTTGGCACGGTTAAAGCGAGTATTACATTCGCTATAGTAATCGATATGCCCTACGCATCCACTTTACAAAATTTATACATTGTTTCCTTTCTTGCGCGGATATCACTTACGAGATATTCCCTCGACGTTGAGAATTTGTATGAGATCGCTTCGAGCTCGGTAACTTTAATCTTACGTAGAGGGGTGAGTAGAACGCGCAACGAGGATGCCTGTGCGTTCAAGGAGATATGCTCGTCCGGGAGAGAACAAAATCTTTGCCATAAATTCTTAAGTAAGTTCCTCGTTAAAAAGATAAATAAAGAAATCCGTTTTAAAGGCGCTTTCGTCCCTCCCCCCAACCATCTTACTTACCGTTCTGGCAAACGTGACGGCAACCCTTTTGTACGATCTTATAAATGTCAGCGGAGCTGCTGAATCTGTCACCCTGACGGCCTGCGGTTTTTTTTCTCCTCGACTAAACTGCCGAGGGAGTGTCTGCCCCGCCATGGGGTGAGATTTAAAACAATTACAAGAAGCCGCGACCGAAAGAAGAGGGGAGCTAATCTTGAGGGCGGTTTAATTAAAAGTGGTGCCAACTGACGGGTAGCCATCGATCAACACCGCCACGTCGCAAACTGACGTCTACGGTGCCTCGGAGCATTACCGTTCCACGATTTTAACGTCGCTTATCGCGCACCGAATTTTGGAAAAAGTCCAAAAATATTTATATATTTCTTACGCGCTGTTGTACGTAATTATTTCGTGAGATAATTATTACGTACTGGAAATTAATTTGCCTTTCTGAAAACGCGAGAGAATAAAATCCGGAGAAGATCTCGACGTTTCTTGCATTTTCGGAAAATGTTAATTATTATAGATAACTTGGCGAACTGGAGAATGCTCCTGGTATGTAACGTGCCGACAATAAGAAATCGACTGATGGACGTAGCGGAAGGGGACCCGCACAGGCGTCTTGGAATTCGGAATATGTCGGACGGAAACACGCATCGAGGACGAGAGATATCCTACTTGGTATTTGAAACTCGATCGGTATGTGTTGAGAATCAGGTCCGGCAAGTGACGTTTTGGCGCCATGTCACCCTGTCGGGCCTCGCGTGCCGAAGAATCCCGCCAAGACGTACCACGACGACCCTTCGTGATCTTCGAGGGAGGATCCCGTAGACGGGAACGAGATTGCGTTTAACGTGTTCATGCGAAATAATGTGCGTTTGGAAGATCGACGAACGAAATGCCTGGCAACACTCCCAAGAAACGGTATTCGATTTAGATTATAAATGACAAATATCTGTGCAGAGGTGTGGAGAATTGAAATAATATTCGTGCACGCTTACAAATAATCGTCTGCGATGAAAATTATAAAGATCATAACGATTAAACTTATTTGTCACAGGGATATTTCGACTAGCTTTAATGACCTACGACCAATTCCCTATTAATAATAATAATACAAGATCGATGTGAAAACAATATGTTCATTCTCAGTAAACCACAAAACGTTGAACGAAAGCTAAGCAAGAAATATCATACACATATTCCCTTTTGAAACATATTAAATATTTGTTATACCCATGATGAATTTATGATAACGCCAATTAATGCAATTGCTGTCTTCAAGCCAAAAAACCTACATCTGAAAATCCAACCACCCTTGTTGCTTGGAAAGATATTCAAAGCAGCCGTGCCAGGTGCTAAGACCATTCGTCATTCGCGGGTTAATACAAATGGGAAGGAAGCTAATAATGCGTAATTACATACAGCTTCGAGCAATTTCCTCGGCGTTTACAGCATACTTTTTAATGTCTAATGTCATCGAAAAGCACTGACCGCACGAACATTCCTAAGAGCGGAACTGTAAGCGAGGGTGTCGCGCGAAGGAATCGCAAATGGTGGCGGCAGGCGTGGGGGACCGTGGGACATCGCGTGCACCACGGTCATCCCTCGACCTGGCCGAGAATTTATGCTCGTTGTCCCTACGCCATCCTAACTAGTCCACCCACTTACTTACTTACTCGCCGCTGTCGTGTAGAGAGCCATCGTGTGGAGCGAAGAAAACCGTAGCGACGGGGCGGGTCACCCCTTAAAATATCACCTCTCCTCACTCACCATTCTCCTCGTTTCATCGGTCTCGTGGCTCGCCCTCTTCTCCTCGTCCTTCTCGGCTCCTCTCCGTTCCTTTTCTCTCGTCCAAATGCAGGAACGCGAAGGGAGACTGAAGTCCGAGAACGAAAGACTCCTGCAACGAATGGATATGTAAAGCGACGAATTTACATGCGAGCCAACAGTTTTATCGGGGGCTACACTTTTATCCAACCATGATCTCCGCCGTAGACGGTGCTCGATTTTTCCGAAGTATACTTAAACGCGAAGCGGACAGAGCGACGTGAATGGTGGAAACTGTTCCTCTACGGATTTATGGTCATCCAGGGGCGCGGGGTCACCAGAGAAAATCGAAGGACACGCCGAGGACGCGTACTGTGGACACGAACTACAAGATCCCAGACGTAGGAAGCGTCACGGAGAAGTCGATAATTCTTCATTTCGATCTAGAGTAGCACGAGGGTTCGGGATGGGAGAGGATAAAACTTCTGGTTCCTCGATAGCGAAGGGCGTCCTGCAGTATCTCCGATCACTTCGCTGAATTTATGGTAGCCTCGGGATCCGTTCCGGCGAAATTCCACCACTTATCGACGGAATTTCTCGAAATTTGGAACTGGAATTGTAAATCGTGAGTCGCAAAGAGAGATTAACACGATAAAGTTTTACCACTGTGATTAATCTAGTCCATCCTGCGTGGAGATGTACATGTGCCTGTACAAGATTCAATGAAAATTTAAGCGAAATATTTGACGATCTTAGAAAAGATCTATTTGGACCTTTGCGCGTGCGCCAAGTGGAAGAGAAAATCTTGAATGCGACAAGAAAACGGGGTGTGTCTAAATTAATCAGAATTTTCTTTTCGCTACGTCTTACCTCGTATCCCTCTTCCTATAGAGAGCGCAGGAAGTTCGGAGCCATTCGGCACCCTACTATCGCGTAAGTGCTTTGCCCGAGTAGCTCGTTCTACGGAAGCCTTAACGGGCCGCCGTTATACGCGCCCCTCCTGGTTTAACGAACCGCAAATGCGTTGTTTTAACGACGTCATTAATATTTAACCAAATATCTGGCCGCTATCTTGCGTGACCCACGAGCGTGCGGTCATGGGGACGTCAACGTGAAGTAACGCGCTACGATTTAGTCAACGAGCTGGCATACCTTCGCTTTAGGACCTTATTTTCTCGGACAATTCGTATTACAGTCGTACCTCGTCCAAGTTGTAAAATTAATTTTAACGTTCTCCCATTATATCATCTACACTTTACATAGATTTACTGTAAGTCGGTATTGCAAGGCTAACAAAGCGTCAAATTCGAGTTACTCGCAAGTCTATCGTGCTAAAAAAAAAAGAGAGAAAAATTACCCACGTGATATATTACTTTTTCACTCACGCTGAAGATTCTCGTACTTGCGAATCCACTGCTATATCAACGTAGCCGCGCGTCATTCCCTGTTCGTCGCATTGCGAGAACTTTCGGGAAAGTCACAGTAGAGCTCTTAGGTTCGATCCTTAATTGCGCCTATTTATGCCCCCTTTGCTTCCGTTCGGTCGAAAAGAAGTACGTGACATGTTTATAAAGAGAATCGGTAGAGAGGGGTGGAGTAAGAGGATCGAACGATGGACCGACACGTGGGGAAAGAGAGGAAAGGATAAAGAGTCGAGGCACGGTGGCCCGCACCCACGATCTGGCTGTCGTGCTCTCATTCTCCTCTTCTTCTTCTCTCTCTCTCTCTCTCTCTCTATTTCTCTCTTTCTCTCTCTCTCGTTCTCTCCAACTTTCTTTCTTCCACACGGTGCCGTTCCTCCCTTTCTCACCAGTTTGCCGTTTCTCTTCCACTTGTTACCAGCAGCAGCCCCTGCGTCTCAGGAGCGTATTGATCTTTGGGGGCGCTTTGATCTACCAAAGGGTCTACCCCTCGACCTTCCCACCCACTTGGCCCGTCCACCGCGCCTCTTCTCCCCCATCGACTGGGCCGCCACGCACACGGCCACGCCATCACCCGCCATCCGCTCTCACACGTCTGACACCTAAGTTTATCAGGGAGAGTTCCTCTTTCTCCCGTGACAGAAGTGCCGGCGTAATTAGAAAAATGAGTTAGCGTACGAAGAGCGCTCTAGTTAGCGAAGCTACCACCGAGTTTTTTTCGAGGGGAAGCTGATGGAATCTCATGATCGACGTAAGTTCCTGTGGTTCTTGGATGTTCCTTGGTAGGAAATATGTTTAAATTTGCGTTATTATCTACTGAAACGATGTCGATCGCACTCTTAGGATATATGGAGCAATGCCTAATTATCTAGAGCTCGAAGCTGAGAGCGTTAAATTAGCGTTAGAGGTACGCAACCGCCGAAAAATTTATGGCATTTTCGAACTGTTGCTCGACTTACCTAAGTTTATCAGGGAGAGTTCCTTTTTCTTCCGTGACAGAAGTGCCGGCGTAATTAGAAAAATGAGTTAGCGTACGAAGAGCGCTCTAGTTAGCGAAGCTACCACCGAGTTTTTTTCGAAGGGAAGCTGATGGAATCTCGTGATCGACGTAAGTTCCTGTGGTTCTTGGATGTTCCTTGGTAGGAAATATGTTTAAATTTGCGTTATTATCTACTGAAACGATGTCGATCGCACTCTTAGGATACACGGAGCAATGCCTAATTATCTAGAGCTCGAAGTTGAGAGCGTTAAATTAGCGTTAGAGGTACGCAACCGCCGAAAAATTTATGGCATTTTCGAACTGTTGCTCGACTTACCTAAGTTTATCAGGGAGAGTTCCTTTTTCTTCCGTGACAGGAGTACCGGCGTAATTAGAAAAATGAGTTAGCGTACGAAGAGCGCCCTAGTTAGCGAAGCTACCACCGAGTTTTTTTCGTGGGGAAGCTGATGGAATCTCGTGATCGACGTAAGTTCCTGTGGTTCCTTGGTAGAAAATATGTTTAAATTTGCGTTATTATCTACTGAAACGATGTCAATGGCACTCTTAGGATATACGGAGCAATGCCTAATTATCTAGAGCTCGAAGCTGAGAGCGTTAAATTAGCGTTAGAGGTACGCAACCGCCAAAAAATTTATGGCATTTTCGAACTGTTGTTCGACTTACTTAAAGGCCTATTATTACCTCGGGAAACTACTGTCGATGGTGCGCGGGGTTACAAGCTATTGTTCCATCGATGGGAGTTTGTGGACGGGATCGATGGGAAAAGAATCGAGCGGGAGGTAGTTAAGTCCCCAATAATTAGGAACCGCAGGAGCAATTGCCTCTCCACCTGAAAAATGGCGATTCAAAGTAATTTAGCGCGGCTCGCGCTACCCTATAGATCACGACGTCTCGGTGTGAGAATATTTAGGGGGCTAATTGCCGATATATTTTATTAGAATTGCACGAGTAGCCTGGCTGTCTCGTAAATTCCTTTTGCCGAATGTCCCTGCATTTTAACTTATCCAGCTCGACCCCTACTCTCCTTTCGGCCCTCGCCATTCCTCGCTCGCTTTCCGTTTCTAATTAAACACCCTGGTATTCGTCCGCCAAATCACCGGAGTACGACTCGGGTCTTACGGGCGAGAAATATCCTCGTGCAATTATTGCGGTGAGTTTTGGTCCCTTCAGTTGCAAGGGACGTTCAATGCGAAAAAAATCTACTTTTCGAGGTGGAAGTACCGCGTCTGATGAAACTTACACTCGTTGTCAGAAAAGAGGACTGATATCGATGTCGGTGCCGGAAACCATTTGCGCGACCCTAAGAAATGAACGGCTGCTGGGAAGAGATTTCGTGGTGTATTCGTGACCGACAATAGTAACCCTTTTTTTCTCCCAAATTCCCGGCAAGCGTCCTTCTTCTCTGCCGTTGCACCACCGTCGTACCCACTCCGTCGAATGCCAGAGAATACCAAAACGATCGCTTCTCGTCTCGAGAAGGAATCCTCTCCGAGAAATCGCTTGTAAGCGGCTTCGCAAGACTTCTTCACAATTGGACATAATTATATATGTGCCGGGGAGACGAGATGCCAATTTGTCCCTATTACACCGAGCAAAAATAAATGTTTCCCAATTTCTCGAGGAGATTAAAAGGCCCTTGCCAAAAGCGCGCAACACGGAAGGAGGAATGAATCATACTAAATGTAACATATAATTTCTCGATTGTAGGGTCGAATATACAAGATTCTCCGAATACCTATGGCGCCTCGTAATTTTTAGGAATTCGTTAATAATAACATCAATGCACGAAGAATCGAAAGAGTTATTGAAACGTTTCCGAACGATAAACGGTCACAGGGTCCGAGCAATTGGAGGACACATCGCTCCCAATGGGAAAAAAAATAAACCACGGAATAAGTTGTGACGTTTGCGCACCGTTTCCGTGAAAGAGACGTTTTAAAATTGTTCTCGAGTACGAGAGATGTTCGCACCGGAACCGAGGCACGATGAATCACAAAGGCCTTCCACCGAACGGCTGAGGAGCCGTTCGATCCTACGATACCTCTGTCTTGCCGTCGCGTTGGTAATTAAGCTCCAAGACTCCTGACGACACAGCCTCGGGGCGGCTGTTCTCAAGTTTCCGTTTGTAGCAGCTAAATGCGTTTGACAACGGAAGGCCGTGTCTCCCCTCGTCGTAGCTTCCGCCAAGGGCCCGGGGCGATGCGTCCCAAGGTATATTACCAAAAAGAGATAATCAC
The DNA here is from genome assembly GCA_944319695.1 of Tiphia femorata. Classification (NCBI taxonomy): domain Eukaryota; kingdom Metazoa; phylum Arthropoda; class Insecta; order Hymenoptera; family Tiphiidae; genus Tiphia; species Tiphia femorata. The sequence goes on from OX090903.1 coordinate 5,719,566, forward strand.
CGTGACACTTGTGTACGCAACGGATCCTCTTAATTTGACTTCCCCCTTCTCGCGTCTTCGAACGCGAGTGAAACTTTTTCGCTCGATCGTTCTTACCCTCCGAATAAACGGGCGATCGTTCGTGCAGCCTCTGGCACCGATGACGGACGATAACGCGCTCCCGTCAATCGCATCGTTAGCCGACCGACTCCCAATCCAGGTCCTCGTACAAATGCCACGAGAAAACTGGAGGACGCGAAAGAGTTTCCGCGAAATCAAATCCCCATGGGAAAGTACGAGCAAACAGAGGAAAAGCAGCGCCGGACAAACGCGAGTGACCCTCCTGGTCCGTCCGGTGGGCTTAAGTTTGCCCCTAATATTAATTTAATAACGTGGAACGTGAACAATTGACAGGCAATAACACAGGCCCGAGCCAATCAGACGACGTCCGCCCCAATAGTTAGGAACCCTTCACCTATCTTCTCCATCGCATGAAAGAAAAACGCGGAGGAATAGGCGACACGTCGGCCCGTCCGTGATCGAAAGGGTGAGAGTAACAGAGAGGAAGAGAGCGAACGAGAACGGAGAAGGGCTCCAACCCTTCCCCAAACGAATGTCACTCCGGGCCAAGTGCCTTTGCTATCGTACAATGGTAGTTGTTGTTCTTGTTGATTTCATCGCACGTCCGCGACCCTTTCGTGAATCGAGAAGGGGTTCGAACGACATAAGGAGCTCGGCGCTCGCCCCGAATGCCCCCATTATTCCTCGAGAAGCCTACGGGATTTCATGGAATTCCTCCTTGTCGAGGGTGATCCCTCTGGTACAGACGCTTAGCGGCTGAGTAGAATGCTACGTCTCTCCTCTTCGAAAACTCGTGGATAGATAGTTCTAGAAGAAATTGGGTCGCCTTACTTAACCGTTTTAGTGCCAGGGGTTTTTAAGAATCCGTGTCGGATTGTGCCATGCAGCGCGACAGCGCTTCGTTCATTGATCTGTGAGAAATGCCGATCGACGCGATCGCGCTCCTCCTTTTTTTTCGTCGAAATATGCCGCTCGCGCTTCATTTCATCGATCATATCAGAAACGTTATACCAAACACTCAAAAGTTCACGATTATTTGAAAAAAAAAAGAAAATAGTAATTACGAGAGGAAACTCTGTTATGACTCGCGACGAGCTACATTCGGAACCGAGCGCGTTTGCTAATTGTCGATCGTGACCAAACATCGACAAAACGGTTAAATTCCATCGAATGCCTACATCGCCCTGGTTGTCCTTTCCTCTCGTCCCGTACCGGTCAGCATCTTCTCCTAGTATTTAATTAGCCTTTTTGTTGGCGCTTCTACGAGGGAAACTAATAAGCATGGTGAGAAAAATATCTCGAAAGAGAAACGATTAAAAATCTCGAGTGAACGGGAGCGAGTGAGAGGGCAGTTAAATGCGAACACTTTTAAAGTACACGGCGGCGATAAATCAAGCGGATGCGCGAGGCGCCCGTGGAAAAAATAGACTGAGCTTGGCTCACGCGCGCGCACACACGGCGGAGTCGAGAGAGTGAGACCGTGTCGTGAGGTCACCCCGGCCAACGGTATAAATATTTAAAGTCCCGAATTAAGACGAGATGATAAAGCGTTTCCAAGTAAGCATACTCGGTAGCTTCTGGCTCCTATCAGCTGCAACGGCGCTCTCATGGCGCGGGCTTAAAACATCCTAATACCTCGCACTATCTCTCTTTGTCTCTCTTTCTCCGTCTCTCTCTCTCTCTCTCTTTCTCTCGCGCTCTCTCCACTCTCCTTCTCGCGCTCCCGCCTTTCTCCAACCTCGGCCTGGCTCCTTCTATCGCTTCGTCTCGCGTGCTCTCCTCCTCTCGTGCCGGTACTAAGGCCGGTGTCTTCTCGAGGGCTGTCAATCTCGAGTGACGGGACGATCCTATATCGAGGGGAGTAGACCGAACGGTGCTCCTTGAAAAGCTCGGTGCTTCGTGACGTCAGAAGGCGACGTTCGAAGAGCAAACTAAACACAGGCGTAACGGTCTCGAGGAATGTCGATGCTAAATCCAAGATCCTGTATTCCGCGTGGAGGATCTTCGTTCCAAGACGATCGCGTTCTCCTACAATTTTTCCACTCCAAGCTTCGCGGCCTTTTAATAAATACCCTTCTTACTAACGTTTTGATATTTCGCTCGCAACAATTGGTCACGAACACTGTCGATACCGCAATCACGATCTTTCAACTTTATTTTATCCTTCGCCCCTATCTACGGCCACATAAAGCAATTCGACTTCACGAAGTTCCCCGCCAATGATACGTTTCGTCCACGTTCGGATGGATCCTCTTGGTCGAGCGAACGAGCGGAGTAACCTCGAACCAGCCTGCATCTCCATTTACGTGCATCCCTGAATCGCACGCGAACCAGAGCGACCCCACCCAAAGACGCAAATGGAACAGCACGGTCTACGAAGTAAAATCGAAGGGGGACATCGGGGGACGTGGTAGACGGTAGAGGTAGGGACGAGCACGATGGAGCCGCACGGAGTTGCGCGAACACGAATGGACCGGACTTCGGTACGGAGTTGCACGTAGTTGCCAAGGGACTCCGTGGTGTGCAATACGGTGCGCCGTATACGTCCCACTCCGCTCTCTCTTCACCTCTCTATTTCTATCCCCCTCTCCTTCTCACCGAATGTACGTAGAGCAGGTAGCAGCCAGACACGACGAGATCGTTCGAGCCGCAATCCAGTAGGACGTGCCTTGATGCGCCGTGGTGGCTCGAGATACGTGCGCGAAGATGCTACTTCTTCCGTGCAACTACCCGGGGTAATACTCGGGATCGGCCACCGCGGCAAGTGCATCGAGAGCACGGCCACGGCCCCTGAGATAATTTGCCCTCCAGAAAATAACAGGGTGGCGTAGGGACGCTCGCTGGCACGACGTGTACCGCCTGGGTCCCGAGCTCCACGGATATTCACCACGGTGGACTCTTTCCTCCGCCTTGCTCTTCGTAGGTACTTACATACCTATGCTGAGAGAAGGGGAGGAACCTGGAGGGAAGACAGAGACGAGGACGGAGATATCGGTCAACGGGATGGGGCAGATCGAACGAAGGGAGAGGCCAAATGGAGGAAAGGGAAGAGACGCGGGAGGGAAGGAGCGGTTCGAGAGCGAATCCCATATACCGTCGTATCGACCTTCGTCCGCCGGCGTACCGCCTTGGTATCCTAGCGTGCAACGCACCGCCGGACAATTCCACTTTCGTTGGAGCCTTCCGTACGGAGGAACGCCGCATGCGACGGGGACCAAGTTGAAACGAAGCTGCTTCTCGATAGATCGAAAAGAACGTATGTAATATGGTCAACCTGGATCGTGGTTCCTGCTTTCGTCAAAAAGAATATTTTCGGATCGAAGAGCGAGCCAACGTTTCGTCCACGATTCTTACAATTGCTAGCTCACAGTTTTGCATCGGTCCTCCGTGACTCTCCTTCGCTCTTTCACGACCCTCCCCCACGATTGGTCCCAGAGCATTAATAACTACAATTACCGATCTCCGTCCCGAACGATTCGCCTGCCACCGGTGGAAAAGAAATACACCGTCGTCCATCTTAGTCCACCGTCCGTAGATCATAGAATAAACTATCCATTCGTCTATCCATCTCCCAGGCAACCTGTTATTCCGCCTATACCTCTTTGTCTCCCTCGACTTCGTACTCTTTGGAGGCGCAGGCCGCCACCGCCTCCACCGCCACCGCGCGGAGTCATTCGTTACGAGGCCGCGAACAAGAGCAATAAACGTGTCGGAGTGCAGTAACGGGTGATACGTACGACGTGGGGCCCCCCAGCCCCCACGACCTTCGCTTTATAGGTCTACTTCGGCACGACCCCCCCGAGACTCGATTTGTCAACTCGTTAGTGGAACTCGTTTAACCCCGGGGCCACGTTCCGTGCTATGGACGCTGACCCTCCTCTCTTCCTTTCTACCATCTCCCTCTCCTCTCACCTTCCTCTCGTCCTCACCATTCTCCTCTCGTTCTCGTTCCACGAAGTCCGAAACTACCGCGTCTTCTACTCTCCTATTTCAGGCTACCATAATCCGCTCCCGTCACCCATGCGATTTTTCCTTCGCGTCGTGCCGCGTCCACGTCCTCGTACTCACTCCTGCCGTAAATGTTTCCTACAACCCCTTTTCGTCGTCCGGAGTGAACGACGAGCGAGGAGACGACGGTCGAGGAGTCCGCGGGACGGGGACAGGGACGACGGAAAGCCGCGAATGCTCCAGTTATAACGGCCCTGGCACGGATGCCACCGTGACGAATGTCGGTACGTACCCCATTACACCGAATAGAGAGCCATTGGTCACTCCGAGAGAACGTACCTCAAATTGACGAATGGTAATGAGTTCGCCTTGTTAAGCGACTACGCGTCGGGCCACGAGGCACTACCGCTCCTTCCTGCGGGGTTGGCTCTTGCCCACCCCCACCCCTTTCGCAATCGGCACGCTGCTCGCTCTTTCTCTCTCTCTCTCTCTCTCTCTCTCTCATCCCCTTCGAGTCATTCTCCTTCTCACTACCACCCCTCGTCTCTGCTCTCTTCTCGTAACTCCCGTTGTCCGTTCGTCTCCGCTCGACGTTTCCACCGAAATTAAACTTCGATAGCCGGCACTAGGGTAAGCGCAATGGCGGCGAATGCAACGCGAAGGGAGACGAGGGAGGTGGCCACGCTCGATTCATCGAGGGCACGAGAGATTAACGGCGCCCCTGTTTAACGTGGACTCGACGTACCGCGAGTGGCACGCCTAGGGAAAAAACTGGAACGGTGTCGAGTCGATAAAGAGTATCTAGAAAATTCTAACGTCGAAGTCTCGTATGCGTCAGAGTGAGAAGCATCGACGATCGCGGTGACTTCGTAGAATATACCGTGCAATTCGCGATTCTCATCCCGCTTTGTGTACTTATACGAGATTAGGTAAAAGCATTTACGAAGCTAGAGTCGTGTGTAAAATTACCAATACTCCATCGGAGGAAAACGTTCTCATCCACGCGATTCGCTCGATTTCTTTTTCTCTTTACGGTCGATACGCGTTATTCGAGCCACTCCCATTAAATGCTCGTAGATCTCTTTTAATCTCTCGTTTCAGCCTTTAATCGCCGCTTCGCGCTCCGTCTGTCTTCTCCTCTCTTCCTCTCTCTCTCTCTCCTAGATTCTCAGCGAGCACATTCGTACGATTCCGCGCGCGAGAATGTAGAAGAGATCCTCTTACTGGGGATAGCCACGATATTTATAAACCTCGTGATCCTCGATCTTAATTACGGGGTGCCGTAGTAGAGCACATATACGGAACGGGTCCAGCGACTGTCGGTCCGGCAAATTGTTAGTTCCTCCTCTGGGATCACGTTCGTCAATGGGAAGTCGGACTGTGTCCGGGTTCGAAGGACGCGCACTGGCGTGCGATACGCGTCCTCAACTGCTTCGGCCCTGCGTTGTCCTCCTCGTGCTGGTCGTCATCGTGAGGCCGTCACCGAGGAGGCGCGGCCACGAGCGGCTATAAATTATTAAGAGGACGTGGTAGAAGCGAGGATTCGCGGGGCGCAGCAATCGATACCTTTAAAAGCGCGCCTCTCCTTCTCGCTCACTTTCCGTTTCCTACTCGTAGCCCTTATCTCTCTTCTTCCTCCTTCCCTTCGTCTCATCCTCGCCGCTCTCTCGGATCCCCTTGCGGATCGCGAGCCGGCCGCAATACCTAACGGAGTTTATTCGACATTGTTGAATGGCGGCAGTTGTAAAAATGATAACGGATGACCCGTGAGGCCGGGGGGCTCCTGGGTAATGAAGTACGGTCAGTACGGCCCTGCCCCTTCGTCCGAATGCCGGAGGAGCGACGGGCTCCGAGGCCTTCCTAGAGAAGTGGCATTCCCCTCCGGACGCGGACTCACTCGGATTTACACCCTTAAACGCTGCCACTGCCGCCACTGTCCGAAGCTTCGAACGCGCGCGGTGGTGGACTGTCCAAAAATTTTCAGGCGCTTCGATCGATCGCACGGGGACTTCCCACGGACGTGCGCCGAACAGACTCGAATCGTTGCCGTTTCCCGAGAACGCGATGGAAAAGACTCTTCCACGTGAGACTAACGCAAAGCACTTGCTAATTCTTAGTCCCCTCGTGGAAGTCTGACGAACGGGAAGAAGATGGATGAAGAACGGACGCGTTGGGTGGTTAAAACTTTGCCTTTTGCCCTCGGCATACCTCCTGTTCGCGTTCGAAGAGCTGGAGCTCGTTCGAAGTTTGCCGAGTGCGCGAGGATTATGTAACTCTCGTTCGGCAAAAATGTGCTCGGTATCTCGGCGTTTGTAGTATAGGGACGTTGATCGTATCAATGAGCCATTTAACGGGGTACGTTTAAGTGTTTTTTCGTTACCTAAATATGTTGCAAATAAATATTTGATTTTTAGCGATTTCGAAGGTGGACGGAGTATGGAACCCGTCCTTTCTGTGGCGACTACGCGACAACGTCCTCCGAGCTGGTCGGCCAACTAGAACGCACTAGTGGAGATAGATGGGCTGTAGGGGACGTTCCGAAGTGAAGGGACGAGACGTCGATACGCACTCCGGGGTCCATAAAATTCCGCGCTGTTACCGGGAAGTACAGCGTAGCCTGTAATTAGCACTTGACGATGCATTAGTACCGCACCGTCTCCCTCATCTCGGCCGAGTACGCCCTTGCAATAAAGTCGGAATGACCAACCTCGCGTCGTTCGCCTCCGCTCGCCTGCGGCACTCGAAAAGCTTCGCCGTGGCCTTTCCGGCATGCCCAAGAAGGAATTCGCATTGTTCCTTCGGAGTTCGCGGGATCGATCCTCTTGCGGAAGCGTCGCCGTGTACTCGCACACGGACGCGCTACGATAAGATTGAGTCTACGAAAGGAAATGTAAATCTTCCGGAGACCAGATAAACGGGGTACCGTTAGCGTATCACAGGGAGGTCGTTATTAAAATACTTGTAGTCGCGAGTCTCGCGTTATACTCGAGTGAGTGTACAATTGAAGTTGAATCGATAATCCGACGAAAAGTACCCCCTCGGTCGTTAATTTTGTCACGATTCATTTCACAGTCAGATCGAATTCCCGAAGGTTTGTAATTTTGCGGCGCATCATTACGTCCTTCACGACTGGTCCGGTCTTTGCCGTACTTTCGCTTCTTCTCCGTTTCTCGTTCTTCGCTCTCTCCGTTCTCGCTATCTCATTCGCACGCGAGCCAATACTCGACTCTGCCCCTCTCGTATTTTGCCCGTTTCTCTCTTTTCTAGGAAGAAAAGAATCTCACATACGGGCATTACGCGCGAATTCCAATGGCTTCCGCACGGTATCAATTTCTCAAACGAATCGCAGCCACCGTGGCAGAGCCTCACTTACCAGGTAGCGTGTAATTCGCGGCTTGCACCGCGACCCTGACACGATAGCGAGTACCACGGAACGCATCATCTTGGGCGAGAAAGCTGGCACTATTTATCTCGGTGGGGCTCTTCTTCGTGCTAGCTCTCTCCTCACCGATCGTCCAAGCAATTCAATTAAATTCCAAGATTACCGTGCCATAGACCACTTCCCGCCCTCTCTCGTCCGATAACTGAGCAGGACACTCGAAACGACGCGTTCCAACGCGACTCGTGTCCGTGCAAAGAGGCAAAGGAATTAAGTAGGGATGAAATTAAGAAATTTCGTCGTTTCGTGGGATTCACCACGGATCCACTACAGGCTGTTATACTCACTCAGTCTCGTGCCGTGCGTAAAAATAATAGAAGGCTGACATCGTATTTAACAAAGAAGTCCGTTGATCTAAATTCACCGACAAGAATTCGATAACTACCAGATTCCACCACACGTGAGTTTCTTCGTCGACTGTATACACCTGAAACTGGACTTTCACGGCGTAGCGTGCAACGCGAGTAATACGGCGCTCACCAACACCGGTCAAAATCGGAGGGTATATCTATCCGTATACGAGTCTCTCTCACTTCCTCTCTCTTTCAGAGAATCGCAGTCTTGAACGCATAATGCACGTAGTCGCGTAAGTGTGGAGTACGGGGCGAGTGCGTCTCGGTTTGTTCGCGTCTCGGCGGTGGCGGCGGCAGCGGGCGGCCGGTGCACACCGCGTGGTGCTCGTGGCCGGTACGTCGGGTGTATTTCTTATACGGTGGGCGCGGCCACTCGGTAGAGGCCGAGAGGTCGTCCAGAGCTGCTGGGAACCGGCGATTGTCGTGGTGTGTGCTTCGAAGAGCACGCATTCTCTTTCTCTCTCTTTTTCTTTCTCTCTCTCTCACTCCTCTCTTTCACTCACTCTCTCCCACAATCAGCTTCACCCGCTCTCTTAGCGGCGATCTCCTTCCCTCCTTCTACCTCACTCCTTGCTCGGTACGGCCATCGCTGCCGGTGTGCCGGCAACCTGCGATTACCGAACGATTTTCAGATCGGTAGCGGCCGCTCGGCCGAGCCGAGAATTTTTTCGCACGCTGCCGCACCGCACGTTCGTCGTCCTCCGCGTGCTTCGCTCTTACCCCACGCCACCGCGCCACTCTTCCTTCGGGCTCAATCGGTCTCCTTCGTCCTCGCAGATTTCCACGTACTCGTGGAAGACCACGAAGACATCTTGGTAACAATTCTCGCGATTGGGTTGACAATCGCAAAACTTGACATTTGCCGATGATAATTCCATCATCATCGGAGAATCGTTTAATTCCATTTATACTACGTTCGAATGTATTCACCTGTCCAAATTGCGCAACAGAGCGATTGTTAAAATAAGGTATCTCTGTGGAACTAATTTGAGCAAGAGGATTCCCCTAAATCGTACTCCACTTTCACTTTCTAATGTTCGATTAAGCTTGACTACAGTCCACGCAGAGGTTTGAGAAAAATTGATAACGAAGGAGTCACGCGCTCTGTCGTGTTCAGTAAAATCGGAATCGACCTTGAATGTCAAGCGTCTCGAGGAGGACAAGCACTAGGAAGTTTTTAATTCGCAAGATTTCGTGGCGAGTAACAGGACCAGGTCGAAGCAGAAGGGTGGTTAGGGTTCTGCTTGAACTTTGGGAACGGGACACGGGTTAATTAATAATTTTCACGAAAGACGGAAGGTATTACGTAAAGACGATCCTACGTCGGCACGGAACCCATCGTCAACCGTCCGAGAGCGTCAAAGTATATTGCGTGCGAGAATCGGGGCCGATGATGAAACGATAGAGTGTTCGGCCTGGTATCAATCGGTTCTCGTGGTTGCGTGCCTGAGGTTATGGCGAGGGAGTTGGAGGGGGGTAAGACATCTACCCTCCGACAAAAAACAAACGAGATCGAGGCAGGTGCAATTGACGATCGGGGGGCGCGAGAATCGTCGAAACAATTACAAAGCTCCTGACGATGGTGCCGAGAGTCTCAATGGCACAATGGCGCTCGATATCGTGTAACTTGTAATTCCAAGGCCAGGAGAAGGCACGATTAAGAAATTCACTTCGGTAGAATCCAATGGACAAGTATTCGTAAAGAATCACGATTCAAGGCAATTAACGATAAGATGGAACAAGAATCTCAAAAATTTCTTACACCCTCGACACCGGTTTGCCAATTCCATCCCTGGCAAGGCTGTTATTTTCTACTAGTAGACGCGTCGAACAGGCCCTTGCGCGCACCTACGGAAAGGAAGAAAAGTCATCAGCCCCGTCTTCGTATCGGAGCCCACGACCGACGAGCCGATTCGTGACGACGTCGAGGATAATTCCACGTCTACGAAAAGTAACGACTCCGTGGCAACTCTCCCGGCCATAAAACATTGTAGTTTTGCTAAAAGCCACGAACTCGTCTTGGCGTAATATAAATTTGTCGGCCTCCGCCGCTCCTCTGCCTCCGCGGCGCGGGATCGCATCGAGTCCCGTGGACCGGGACTGGCCTCACGATCATCGTGTGCCAGGCCGAGAGGAGGATAGAAAGGGATGGAGAAGAGAGGGAGAGATAGCGGGAGAGTGCCCCGGCACTCTTTGGTCATTATCCTTTTATTACCGGCGTGCGCGTTATTTAGAGACGATCCTTGCGGAGCGCGTTATACCGGCGGGCCGATCGCTCGACTGGAAAACGACCCATACGCTCGCTCCCTTGCTCGCTCGCACGCTTCGACTGCGGGCGCATCATCGCGCATCGGCGGCGGTCGGCGCGTTGCATCTCGTAAATAAAATAGCATTCGATCGTGCGCCGATTCCGTCGCTCCATCCTTCGATTTACGAGCGCAAAGCCCAAGCCGCTCGCGCGCACCTTCCACCCCACCTCCCAAACGTAACGACACTGCTGCCTTTTTACGTTCCCTTTTGCGAACCGCGCTACCGTCTAGAACGGTGGTAGCTGGTAGGACGCTTTGCCACTTTCTACGGTGCTCTCTTCTCGGATCGCATCTCGCTCGCCGTGCACGCGCGCGTAAATGGAAAGAAGAAAAATCTCGCGAGTGGGTACTGCTCTTGGTTGCGATCGTACGGACTCGTACCGACTTCTTATCGGTATATCGCTCCAAGCGATTGATATTGTCGGCTCGGGAAGTGCGAGGAGGCGTATCGTTGAACCGTCCCCGCAAAAAGTTGCGATTAACGAAGAATTGATGATCGAACTTAGCACTGGAATTACCGAACCTATCAAAATGTCAAAAGAAGTTTCCGTATGAAGAAAAAATTGGTAGTTCTACTGTTAAAGAGAAATTCTCGTCCAGGTCATTTTGATCGGTTGATACTTATAGTATTGTCAATTTTCTTCCGTACGAACATATGTATAACGGCATTGTAAATCAATTCAGATTTCTTCAAAATTGCGAATCAGAAAAGATACGGACAACAGAATTGGAACGCAGTGATATTCAGTGCTATACTCTTTTATCGCTATCACTCTCGCAGCACTCGCGAAGAGAAAGCTCGGAAAATCTAGATAGAAAAGAGGGTCACGTGGTGGGGGTGGAAATTAGCGAATTCCTAAACAAATTGTAAATTGAAAAGATGTTTTTGAGATATTTTTGAAACGAGAGATAAGAACTGTAATCACAAGTCCTGCAAAAGCAATTTGATGTTTTTCCCGACAGATGGATCCATCGAGGTGCACCGATCGAAAAATATCCTCCATGACTACGCGAGCGCGTAGGCCTCGCTTGCAACACTTGGCCAGCTTCAGAAATAGAACGTGCTCTTTTCTCGACCCTCTTATCGGATGTGTACGACGTGCAAATATCTTTCCTAGGCGACTCTGGGACTGGATGTTTCATCGGGCGTACGTGGGCGCTGTCTACGTGGCACTGTGTGCCACAAGTAGGACCGTCCGGCCAGCAGGGATGGGAGGGGAACACGTGCGTAGCTACTTCCGGTTCTATCTCTCATCTTTTTCCGGCTGTCTTGTACTCGGCGTCAAGGAGAAGGAGAGAAACGTCGGCTCGCGCGGGCCCGGATTGGAGGCGAATCAATTTGGGTGGCTCTCGAGCGGGCATGCGTCAAGTGGGGTCGCTATAGCAATTAGTGCCAAGAATACATAGTGGAGGCTGAGTGAGTGTGTCACGCGAAGGCGGATGGTGCTTTGCTCTCGACTTGCACGAGAGAAACAGGTCCGAGGTTTAGATGGAAGCTCAGCTATCGCTCGTTGTGAAACGTCTGCGTCGGCTGTGAAATGCTATTGAGTTAAAATTTAGGGTAAAATTTACTTTCCTCAAGTTATCGGATTTTCGTCGAGGTCCTAACATTGTTCATCGAGGTACCTTAATTCGCGAAGTAACGGTTCCGATTTATTTCACGACGGAATTAAGAGTGGAAACGCGCTTACGATCTCGCATCTAAAATTCCGATCTCCAAGGTGCAGTTAAAGAAATCAACGTTTCGCTTAAGCGTCAAGATTACACCGATAACCAAGCCCCGATCGAAGGTACATCTGTGCTCTGCGAATCAAGATCTTTATATTCTCGGCAAACGCTCGGTTACGGCGCACGAGACTTTTCTCTTCGCTCACCGCGGGATTTTCCTGGAGGTGAAAATCATTTCCAGGCTATCTCCTAGCGCGATCTCCGTCCATGCGCCGCAATTAATCTCTCCCAGGACATCTCCATCTCCTCGCCCCGAGACAATCCGACGTACATAAGAAGTAACGGTGTCGCAATGAAAGTCCCTCCCTCTTCCTCATCCCTTCACCGCGGGCGTAAACCATGCCCGTCCGCATCGTCGGCTCCCGTAGTCTTTTAATTAGCCGTACGCGCGCGCCATTCCCGGCCTGCAATTAATTTTTCGCTCTCGTGGAAATGGGTTTTTCCTAACGCGCGCACGACGCGGTGCCGCTACGGGAGAACGTTGACGGGAACGTATTAAGGAGCGCGCCATATCTGGCGAGCTAATCGCGAATCGCAGGTAGCGAGGGAAGGAGCGAGGGAGCGAGCGAGAGACGAAGCGCAAAGTCGGTGCACGGAGAAAGTATCTCGAGACAACGTTTGTGCATCGCCTCGCCGGCGAACGAATCGAAACCCTCGCACTCTAAATGGTGGACAAACAGTGTCCCGCGCGCTCCTAGGACTCTCGAGCACCGGTGATTTACGCGGAAACGCGGAAGAGTTTCCAACGAGAGAGTCTCTTCTGTTTCACTTCTCTGGCCTGGGACGAAGAAGGCGACGCGGGTGTGCGCGAGTATTTCCAGAGGCGGGGATCGGAGGACGTGCGCTCGCGGACGAAGAATTCCCGAACGATACATTATAACGTTCCGCGCGGTTAACCTAATACATTGTATGCCGGTGGAATATCACGGCGATGGTAGTCTTGAGGTTCGCACAAGGCGTCGCCGCCCGGCCGCCTATCACCTTCCTCCCGTCCCCACCACACTCCTCGGCGCAATTAAAAAATTAGCCACGCTGGAATAATAAGAATCGTGGCGCACCGATTTCGATGCGATTGTGTGCGTGCGTGCGGCCGCGTGCGTGCGCGCGCCGAGTGCGCTGGTAATTATTTCGACGGAATCGGCTCTGACGGGCTTAATGGCCGTGAGTCGGTCTCAAAGCACCAGCAATTAATCACTATTCATTAGGAAGGCGAGGCGGAAGCCTCAACGAGGAAAACGAAATTGCTCGGCCGCATGTCTTCCTCGTGCAACCTTCTCCCTTTTTAAAAGTAGAAAGTGATAATGTAATAAAGTGGATCCCCTCCGATCCGCCGTAACGCGTTTTCGCAAATCGAGATTGCCTTGTAACGAGAGTCCTCCAGGCTGGTTTCTATTTGCTCGTGGGTCGTTGTCGATAACACTTTATGTTGAATCGTTGCTGAGGTAAATTGTACAATTTAAGATTGTACATTGTGTCTACGTAACATCGATTATTATTAACGATAGAGTAAAGTTATAAAATATGGTTCGACGTGGTTAAGCTGGACGAATAACTCTCATAGAGATAAGTCTGACGAAGAATTGCTTCAGGATAAATGACCCCTTGCGACGTTCTCGACGGAAAATTGTATTCCCATTTTCTAAGCGGAGCACCTAGCAAGCGTTACGACTCTCCTTCGCGTCGATTGGATTCTTTATCGGCAAATTGCCGTGGATCGGAAAGCTCCTTCGTTGTGCAAAGTGTCGAGCTTTCCCCAAGGCTTTGGGTTACATCCTGCGTAAGGCCAAGGGGATTCGGGACCCTCCTTCCGACCGCTTTAAACAATTTTAAGGCTCATTTCCCCCCTTAAAGCGAATATCCTGCGAGGGGGGGACCACGGTTAGGGATCGAGAGGGAGGATGAAAGGGGAGAGTGAAAGAGAGAGTCTGGAAGATCCGAGTGAGGACGTGGTAGAAAGGTGGAGGAAAAGAGACGGACAAGGAGACGGAGAAAGAGAAAGAGAAACGGAGAGAGCGTCGGAGGAGCCCACGAGGCATCCTTCTCGAGCGAAGCAGTAGTCAACCGGCAACCCCTTGGTGAAAACTGGAAGGTAACCCTCGTATTTACCAATTACCTAAGTAATCTGCGGCGGCCAGACTCCGTCTCTGGCGTCCTCGCGACTTCCAACGGTTCTCCTTCCTCGTGGTGGAGGCACATTCGGATCCCTCGGCAACTTTAACTAGCCTCCGGCAAGGCAGTCTCCTATAGCCTGCACGATCGCATCCGACGAGCGCGCGCGTCATACCATCCAAACAGGCGAAAGGACAATCCAGCACTTGTTCCATCCCCGTTAACCATTCCAGGTTTGAAGATATCGGGATGGTCGAGTCAGGAAACGACCAAGGATATGTCGGTATGCAAATTCCGCAAATGACAGACAAGCGTAACGCGGAATTTTCCTCGCGAAGAGCTCAGACTTGATTGTCGAACAATTTCGAAACTATCGGTTCACCTCTAATGACAGGAGAATGTAAGTTCCTTAAAACAGTGCTAACGGTTTTCTCGACGTTTGTCTTGCTCGACGACCCCTCTGGGCCGATCGGCCGTTACACGATCGAAACAGGACAATTCCCATCGCACCTCGAAGAGTGACTTTGGCTCTGCAATCGAACTCACGACGGAAGAACTGCTATCTCTTTGCTCAGTGCCGGCAGGAGCGAAGAAAAATCGTCGAATGACGCGTAATAACGCGTAATAACCGGCCCACCTACGACTCTCATTACTATGCGTTACTGTACGAGGAGGGTATCCGATGACGAGCGCGGCACGAACGCGACGATCGAGAGGTCGTCGCGGGTCGTCGACGGTGAAAAAGAGTTTCTCCCCTCGTGCTAGCAGCAGTACAATCTTCGCCTCCGCAATATTCCCCACTCGCGACTGCTTCCGAATGCCTGCGCGTAAAGTCACGGTGGAAATGGACGGAGAAGCGCCGCGGTGAAACGTGTGGATAATGCGGATGGGAAAGCGAATGCAAAAGAGTCGGCGCGGAGGTGGCGCGCGGACGCGACGGTATTCCCCGTAGCTCGCGGGAAAGCCTCTCGAAGAAAACGAGAGAACGAGAACGGAAGGTACCGGAGGTGAGGATTTGCCAGCGACTGGACGAGCGAGCGCGTGGAGTCGTAGGAAGAAGTCCTTTAGCCCTTTGCCTAGCGGTCGCAACGGACCCTGGCGCGCGGCTTTTAAAAGCGCCGACGTTGGCGGTGGCCGCGTGCAAGTGGAGAAGATGGCCGCCGCTGTCGGTGATTATTGCGTAATCAACGCTAATTATCGTGCCATCCCGGTGCGCTTTCCGCAGGAACGGATTGCTCGGGGCTCGCTCGAGCAGCCAGAAGGGAGAGAGTGGGAGGGAGATGGGAGAAAGTCGAGGGAAACGATAGAGACGGAGGAGGAGACGAGCGTCGGGCTAAGGAGAAGGTGAATCGGAGAAGAAAAAGGGTAAGAGAGAAAGAAGAAGGAAGGGACGTACGTAGTAGGGTACGAGTGGAGCTCCCGCGAAAAGAGTCATAATGGCACTCCGGCAATCTGCATACATTAGGCTCGCGTTCATATACGCACACGTACGATTCCACCGCTCTCGGTTCAGCTTCTTCTCTCCTAGAACGCTACCGATGCCCTCTTCTCACCACCGTCTAAGCTTCTTCCTTCGTGGCACCTACGTCGCCTCGACTATCCTTGGTCTCCTTCTCTCGTCTCTTCGCGCGGGCACCAACGCGATGGTACGGCGCACACTTTGTCCTCGGTGTTTCTCACGGAAGCTGACTCGAGACGCATGACGGGCCCAAGGTCTCATTGAATACGCGGCATCCACGTCCTCGTGTGCGTCTTCCATACGTGCCGAACATGCTTGTGTACGCGTGGCCGTATCCGTGCGGCGGCGGGCGGCATGCCACGAATCGCTAGAAGTCATCCGGTTTCCGGTGTCGTTTACCCTAGATGGGCCGAGTATGCCGCCTGGATAATAGGACGAAAGAATTCTCGATTAAATGAAATCTCGGGTATGCGAACGGTCTTGTCTGCAAGATATACCGGGAGATCTTTGTGCAATTGACGAGAGTAAGTACCTATCGCGTGCGAAAGTTAGGCTGATTAAGGTCCACGCGACTGTCTCTTTGGGTAGACCTTGATACGCGGTTATCCGTGATGTTCCACGCTGCGAATCGTTCTTGACCGCACGCGATGTTACTAGGGCATTTTGTAGAAGACAGTTCGATGCGTGAAAAAGTTAGAAAATTCGAATTTCCACAGTTTCTCGCAAAGTGCATTGGCAGTCAATTTTGTTAACGAATTGTCATACGAATTTCTCATCATCAGGCGACAACGACGTCCCGTCGTAGTCTCGATCACGCTAGATATTCGAAGTTTGTTCTCTATTCGTAAAAATAGCAAATGTTGACTAGTTGACGTGAGGTCCGTGCCAAAGTCCACGGAGGAGACTCGTCGGCGTCGCCTCGAAGATACGCTTGTGTACATCGTATCAGATGTTTGCCGCCGGTAGGAATGGCGGACGATTAATTAATTAATAGACCCCGCAGTCCGAAGGCATTGGAAGTCTCTCGTCTGACATTTCGAGTGACAAGCCCGTGTTCCTAGGTAGCGTGACCGGCCGTGTCCCGCGCATTTATTATTCACCTCTCCGATAGGTTACGTCGTAGTAGTTGGTGCTTGGAAGTCGTGCGCTCACCGGCCATCACGCGTCGTATTAAACGTTCCGGCAAATTGACGTCGCACGATCTAACGGCATTCGGCATCCGAACAATGCATTAGGCGTAGAGTCGAATACGAGTACTTAAAGAATTCGTACATCACCTGATACGAAGTGATTCTTTCGCGACGGTTGGTCAAGGCCGAAAAGATATGTTTATCAAACGCAACCAAACGACCGTCTGCAAGTGCATCTTCCACGGATGTGCGAAGATGCTTCGTTCGAAGAGTCAGACTGAAGAATCTTAGAAAAAGCTAAAGCATGGTCGCATCGAATGGAACTTCCGAACGACGCCCAAGGAGCCGGAAAATCGTAGATTTCCCGTCACGGCCCTCAAGCGCCCATCATATCGTCCCTCTTGACAAACCGCGACTCGTAAACAGGCGTTTTCGTGGAGAAGGGATGGGGACGGACTTGGTCGGGCTCTCACCCAGCAGGCAACACGACATAACCGTAGATCCGACCGCGCTGCATATTTGATGACGCGTGCTCCACGATCGCCAGAATTTTCCCCGTGTGGATCGTGCGGCTGGTGGGTCATAAGAGACGTCAGTGATTGAGGGTTAGGGGCGGAAGCCGATATGCCGCCTACGTACGATGGCCGCGGGCCCCGTTTGCATTAACTTTTCATCTTTATATAATTCCACGGTCATACTCGTACGGTACCAACGCCGCGATGGGCTCCTGCGATGGGTGGTAAGGGCGCCACGAGTGCGCTGCCACGTATAGGACGATGCGGTTCTTCCCACTGCCTTTTTCCGGTCTGACGCCGGAACGTGAACGTAATTGCCGGTGATAAAGATCCAACGAAGATACGAGCCCTCGTTACGAGATTTGCCACCGGTGGGACCGATTCTCCCTCCCTCGTCCTCTGGCGCTCTTCTTTCGAGCATTTCCCTCGCTCAGGCCCATCTCCCATCGTTCCATCCCTGTCGGACGTTCTCCTGCCCCGCTTTTGCGTATTCACGATGGATTTTTACGACTCGACGTACGAGCTGCCACGAGTGGCACGTTCAGTTGGCGAGGATGGGTAAATCATTCTGCGGGTGGCGCCGATCACGCGTCGCCCCTGTTTCTTATTTATGCTCCCTTGGCGGAGGTGTTGGACGCGTAGCGCGTGACCTCCGTGGGATATCTGACTTTCTAAACGGACCAGGCGCAACGCAGTAGGTACCTCCGGCAGTAGTCGACAATGACAAATAATCATCGTTTTAAAGTGTAGCAA
Organism: Tiphia femorata; assembly: GCA_944319695.1. Lineage (NCBI taxonomy): Eukaryota > Metazoa > Arthropoda > Insecta > Hymenoptera > Tiphiidae > Tiphia > Tiphia femorata. Next base: position 5,737,369 of record OX090903.1, read on the forward strand.
AGATTCTTTAATAACTTCAAAAATTGTTTCGTTTTCTATCCATCCAGAACATTACCTTCTGACAAGGAGACCGCACGAATTGACCTAGCACAGATTTTCATGCGATATGGTGCAATCGATAGGTCTTGATCAGTAACAAAATGCCTTAATGGGTTTTGTCTCGGTGATGTCTCGTTTCGGAGATATGGAATATATGCAGAACGCATCAGAATAGGCGTAGGCCATTACAATCTGTTCACTGAAGTATCTCAGATTCCATAAGCTGCAGATACAATTTATATTGTTTCGAGGGAGCCATAAGATTGCCATCATTGGTTGTACCATTGATTGTACCATTGGGTTGATCTTGAAGAGTCATTTTATGAGATATTTCACTAAATAGACTGCGATGGCCTACCCAGTATATATTTCATATCTCCGGAACGAGACATCTCCGAGACAAAACCCGTTAAAGCATTATCTTACTATCCAAGACCTATCGATTGCGCCATATCGCATTAAAATCGGCGCTAAGTCAGTTCGTGCGATTCCCTTGTGAGACTGAGGTTGTCATAATGTTTACGATACTTCGCAATTCGACCAGTGTTTTTCACTTTCGATGAAACTTTTACCCACCTCAATTATCCAGTCACAGTGCTTTGTTCCCAGTCCCAGCGACTCCCTCGTGTTTTCGAATTCACCACAAACGGGGAAAGGGGCAACGACTGAGAGGTCGTTGTAAAAGCGATAAAAGGGACAAAAGACGCGGGGAGTCGTTGGCGGGGCTTGCTCTCGTCGTGGTTGTGCGTACGGGAGGCCAAGAGACCACTTTGAGAGAAAATCTATTGCATCCGCGGAGGAAAGCGACGGTAGTGGCGGCTCGTGTGCCGGAGGCGAGCGAGCGAGAGGCCGGGGGTGAGAGTGTGGGCTCAAATGACACGGAATAAAAGTAATGCTGGGCGATACACGCCGCCCCTGCTAAGAGAACACCCTTCTTCTCGCCCCCTACGACCTCCGCTACCCTTCTTAGTGACGCCGGTGGAGGGTCCGCGCCGGGAAGCGAGCAATCGATATCACGGGATAAGGAATGCTCCGTCGCTCCGGGCGAATTTACTTTTCTCATTCTCTCCATTGGCCTCTCCTCTCTCTCTCTCTTTCTCTTTCTTTCTTCCTCTCTCTCTCTCTCTTTCTTTCTTTCTCTTTCTCTTTCTGTCTCTCTCCCTCTCTCGATCTATTCTTCGCTCGTTACGCATCCGCAATTATTTCTGAACCCAACCTTCCCTACTCCACGGCATAACGACATTTTTAATGTTTCGTCTAAAGGAGCAAACACATCGAGAGCAACTATCTTTAACCCTTTGATTGCTCAAGGCGTATATATACGCCTTCACAAGGCCATCGATATATACGAAAGGCGTATATGTACGCCCTCACAAATCCATCAATATATACGAAAGGCGTAAATATACGCCCTCTGTATTTTTAATTTATTTGCCATTATTATGTTTTAAACCTTAAGAATGGTATCAATTTTTTGGGTACTGTTTTGGTCGACAACAAGTCGCAGCAACTGACATGCGAAAATCGCGCCGTCCATATTGATGGATTCGTCCTGAAGCGCGCCGCAGTCAAAGGGTTACGAGATTCGTAAATATAGATAGATCGATCGATGACCCATGGTACGGATAATAGCATAATGTCGTGTTATCCGCGTTGCTAAATTATGAAGGACTGCTAATAAAAAAATATGCAAAGAGTCCGGACACCCCGTTCAAATCTGCCGACTATTCTTGCTAATTCACTTTCAATGTAAAGTTGTAACTGACGTGCCCCCGTTATACCTCAAAATTGGCACACTGACCTAGTGAAGGGAATATGTGCTATGACGTCATTCTGCTATCCTGCGTAGGGAGTAATTCAGAATGGTAGGGTATGCTCCGCGGTAGGATCGATATTTCGGTCCATGAGGGTCGACGACATTAAAGAGGAGACGGGAGTCTATTCAACGAAATTCCATTACAATTGTTCGCTGTTATATTCGTGCGTTAAAAGCATGGAGTTATTATCGACCCGCGAGAATGGGCAAAGAGCGCGCTAATTCCCCAACACACGTGTGCCATTCCACGGTAAACCACCCGAGGATGTTACGTAAACGTACATATTAATTTAATAGAACGTTCGATCTAAAAAATTATACTGATCATTTTTTCTTCTGAACTTAAAGTTCAGACCGACAAAAACTCTTTGGTAAAAATTACTGACCGCAGAATTTACGACGGCAATTCACGCTACATCGAACCATGCGACACGATTAACAACGGAAGTAGGGAAGGCGATGGACCGTCCAGACGAGAATCCGGCAGTTTGTCATCAACGCGCACCATCGAGGCCTCGTGGCGCCTCGTTCGAGTAAAAGTGCCCACCAGACGACGAGCGTCGATTAAAACTTTTCCACAGACCGTCTCTTCTTTTTCTGCACTCTCGTTGACGGATCATTGGCCGTCTTGGCAAACAAGAGTGACAGAGCTCCGTCCACGCCTTTTTCCAGGGGTGACTTTTTGCAACGGTCCCGCGCTAATCCGATAGTGGAATTGGCTCCGTCAATCTTGACGAAACTCAAATCCCTTTGTTCTCTCTATCGGGTCATTGGCGGGATAACATCAAAGAAAATCATTTGTCACGTCGAAGGAATCTAATTGTGAGAAATCGGGGATGAAAACGCTCGCTGAATCGTCGCTTAGAAAACCTGTAAAACAATACACTCGCAGACGTTCAACGAATAATAATAGACTCGAGTGGTTGATGAAATTGTCCAATCGTCTCTCTACTGACGCGTCAAATCACGCATTCAGGTGACTCTCCGACATAAGAGAAACTACACGAATAAATTAGTGGTAGGTTCGAAATACTCGCGCGAATACGTCACCATCTTTAATCGACTATGGTTGAAGCTCGTGAGCGTCGCGGCGGCATCACCACGCCGCCGGACATTACCATAAGATGTAATTATTTGCCACTCTCGTAGAGTCGAATCCATGAATTACACGGTGCGCGGAGCTAGTTAATGTGCGAAACGGATGCGCCGAGATCATCGACGATCGCGATGTCAAAGCGGGCGGGTGTGCAGGTGCTTGGACGTCGCGACGAGTTCGAGCGCCGTGCTTTGCGCATAGCTCGCCGAACGCACAAGCCGCCAACGTCCGGTGCGCACAATCTGCTTAACGATCGCGCCTTGCCTCGGATTAATAATCACGGTCGTTCCACGAGTCGTACGAAAGAGTCCGGCGGAATCTTATTTAAAAATAATTGCCGTACCCACTCACGATGGGTTTCCTGTGCTTGATTACGGCTAATTGTTTGGAATTTACAAGTATAATCGCGCGTTTAACGCGGCGACTACGTAACAGCCGTGACCACAGTGAGACCGTCCTGTCGTCCTGCTTCGAGCCGAACTGCTGCTCTATTCCTTCTGGCGTGAAGCGGGTACGGGCGAGAAGAGAAGGAAGGAAGAAGACGAGCGCATCGGGGAAGGAAGAGCGGGGCCCCGTGACGCGCGATTCCCTACGCCACTTCCGTGTTCCGTTGGACCTGCCGAGCGAGACGAGCCGGTAGGAGGATACTGCTGATTCTCGAATGAGAACAAAATCCCGCAGGGATAGTTATCGAGTGAGATCGAATCGATGCCGTCGAGCAATGGAAAGTTCTTTCGAGAGAAATGAATTAGACGCCTCTACATTTGAAGAATACTGTTTAAAGGATACACAAGGAATCCGTCCGAATGCACCTTCCACTCGAATCCGCTGGTATATTGGGTAGGGTGCTGTTTTAAATGATCGGCGATATAAAATAGTGAGTGGACTGTATTAACCCTTTGAGTGCTATGGACGCATATATGCGTCTGTCAATTTTTTTGATCACCTACATAGAAGTGTTACAGTTACTTTTGTGTGAGATAAATACAGGTGCATTCCTTTTAAATTTAGTTTTCTAGTTTAGTGGCAAAATTCTATTTAGTTGTAAGTTTGAATGTTTATAATAAAGAATTAATACTCAAGAATAACACTCTTTAATTATTTAATCTCGTGCAAAAGGATTACTATAACTTATTACTATCTGCTCCTTGAATATTTAATCAACAGAGTTCAGTCTAGCGAAAAAGTATTCCGTCCGCAGCGATCGTCACCGTCACGAGTATTCAGCACTCAAAGGGTTAACAAGAAAACGGCGATGGATACAGTGGCGCGAGACGACTTGTCTGATTGTTGCGTTGTCGCGAAGTGGCGCGTGGAGACGACCGGAAGTCACTCAACGCGTGTTTTGTTCGACTGCGTTAGTCGAACTGCAACGCGTTGTTGCTGGGCGCTACGAGCGCCAATTACGAATTTCGCATCGTAACAAATACTAGACATCGTTGTATATTGTATCATCACGCTACGTATTCTTTTCTCTTTACCACGGCGCTCGAATTAGCGCCAGGTGTTTGCGCAATGCTAATTGCTTGTTGAATATCGCGCTAGATACGCCAACGTGATATATATTTTTGTCGAACGGCATCAATTTCCTCGATGCTCCCGAGGCAATCTTGCGTTTCACCCAACTCTCCCCTACTCTTTCAATATCCCCTCGGTCGCGACTTCCTCAAAGCAGGCGCAACATATGCGCCGCTCGCTCTGAAACGTCTTTATGCGAATACACTACGTTTGGACACTTTCGCTATCCGTTTGAGCTATCAGCAAAATGACCATTCGGCCTCGTATCGGGTGAGCGAGTCAACGAACGCAGAGAGAGAGAGAGAGAGAGAGAGAGAGAGAGATGGAGAGACCGAGAAAGAGATCGAAAGAGCTGGAGAATCGGCGACCGCCAATCTGTCGCTGGCTGCATTAGCCCAGGGGGCTGCCTTTTGAAAAGGTCCCGTTTGATGAAGCGCTCTCTCGGCGCGCTCGGATACTTTTAAAGTAAATTAGCTTTTTAGTTTTCTGTGCCTAAAACCCGGGGAATATAACATGTATAAAAGGAAGGGCTGCTCGACCGCCGCGCTCTGCCGGAGGGTTCAACTGCCTCAATGGCTGAATGGACTCTGTCCCCCTCCTCTCGTCTTCTCTCTTTTTCCCTCTTTCTCTCTCTTCGCCTATCCGTGTCTCCCCTCATCCCAGCGTCCAAACCCCGTCTCGTGGTTGCGTGTGTGCATGCCTAAGTCGGACCAGGCCGCGGTCGGTACGCGTCTACGTACGACTGAATGCCCAAAAACACAGAATGTGTTGCATCCGGGTGGTGGGTACCCTCGCTCGCGCGTTAATTCACGCGAAAGACTCCGTGAACGCGCCACCGCCAACATCACCGCCACCGCGCCACTGCCATCCCTCTTCGTCCCTACTCTTTACCATCCATCCATGGTTGACTCCTCCCGAAAGCACCCGGACGATCGGATCCTCCGTTCGTTTTGCCAACTGGCGTTGACCAGTTCGGTGGCACGCGGGGGGTGAAAAAAAGGACGAAAGACGCGAGTTCTTCAGACGTCCAGTGTATCCGCACTTGTACGTACGGTTATTCGTGGTGGCGAATTACGTGTGTTTACCAAGGATGGACCGAAATGGTTTAGAAAAAATTCGTATCCTAGGCGGTACGTTGCGCCCGAAGGAGAGGAGAAAAGAAAAGAGGTGGAGAGAGAAAAGAGTAACCCGTACGAGATGTTCTGGCAAAGAGCTTGTGGATACGCAACGGGAGCTTGGAAAAAAGAGGAGACCAATTGAAGAGAAGAACTTATGTACTACGGTGGAGCACAGTTTTCCGTAAAAAGGAGACATTGTAAGGGAGCTGGGGTTAGCTCCTCGCTCGCTGTGATACTTTTGCTTCCTCTTTGGACGTCGAAGCTCGCTTTGATTCGTCCATTCGAGCTAAGAATCGCGTACACTCGTGGCCGCATGCATCGGCGATGTAACGCGAATTTTACGCAAGTAAATATTTGTACTCGAATTACTTCTGTAGATTGTATAGTATTTCAAAATGGATTTGTTTTCGCCCTCGATAAAATCACCCGGAGATCGTGGCGTTTGTAGCGAAACTCATAAAGATTTTGCGGATACCCAATTTATTAAAGAAATATTTGCGGTACCAACGGTACGGAAGGGATTGTGGAGACCGATGCACGCGCGTGTTACATTCCTTGCAAACAGGAGTGCACGCAGTTCCTTCCGACGAATAAACAGCGCGAGGTTCGCTCGTAGATAAATATAATGATTTATTTTTCCGGACTGTTGCATCTCGCGTTTCGCTCCGCTCGAGCGGCTGCCTCGGCCGAACTGTATTTCTGTAAGCGTAAATTAAAAAAAGAAAAGCTAAAGACTTACGATCGTACACGTTGAACCAACGAGAAGGAGCCAAGAGGACAAGGCAATAATAAAACAGTTGCCTTGATCTTTACACTCGGTTAAAAGCCACGTTAAAATCCCATTATACTCGCTTTAACCAATAACTATTAATCGGATTGTTCACCCTCCTCGCAGCTTCTTCTCATTAACGGCGTTTCTACCCTCGCACGATATCGATCCTACCGTCGGACGATCGCGGAGCATGGTTTCTCTCGTACGATACTCATGAGCATTAGAAGCACGTAAATACGAGCAGCATCGGTCAACGGAACCTTTTTATGGCCTTGCATCATCGCGTTATCGATCAAGCAGGGTTTACGACTGGCGCGTAACTTGGTCCCGGGAGCACAATTAGCTAGACCAACCACCAACCAATTTCTCAGTCTCATTACTCCGTGGCCTGCGCTCCGATCTAGGAAGTATCGCGGAACATAATCCAGATTCTATGCGGACGCTAGCGCGCAAAGCCATCCGGCGATAAACAACCGAACCGAGACGAAAAGATTGAAAAAGAAACGAGTTCGTACGAGAGAGCGAGAGTGAGAACGAGAGGAGAAAGGTTGAGAGGGAGAGGGGAAAGAAGAAGATACGTTTAAAGGCAAATACTCGCGGACTCCCCGCGAGGCGACCCCAGCTGAACTTCTAGCAGACATTGCGGGGGGTCCTCTAACGAGCAGTGCAATTAACATTTTTATTAGACGTTTCTTCTACCTCCGAGTCGATCTTAACTCCCTCCGGCTTCCCCTTTTCCCTCCCAGCATACTCCACATGTGTACTCGGCGTCGATATCCTCGACGACATGAAACAGCTTCTTCTCTCATCTGCGAAATTAATTTAACCTGAACCCCCGACTCGTTCCATCGCCTTCTCTCTTTCTGCCTCGCCCTTGGAAACGGAAAGCAGGATATCTACAAGTGGATGGTGCTCGTCGTTTCTTCGTAGGACCAGCACGAGGGTACAGTTTACTTCGACAGCGTCGTATTTCTTCGAGTACCACGATCGGTAGTTCGAGATATCGACAATACATCCCGCGAGAGGTGCGTCGCGAATGAGTTTCGCCTCGCGCCAAGAATTTAACACTTGGCATGCGGGTACACTTCGCCGCGGACTTACGCGTGCAGCGGGCGTTTTTTCGTGTATCTTCGCGGGAGTTTGATCATTCGTTAAAATCGCAATAAATGGAAACTTACTTCGATTCGAAAGACGGACTAACTCGACAAGCAGACCTTTTGGGAAGAAACAATGCAAAGCGTTGCATAGCAACACACACACCACATGTACAATGCCCATCGTATTTATACGGTACCCACTCTCTAGCACAAATCTACTAAATACGTATTTTTACGTGACCCGTGCTCTAGCGACAGACTGCGAAAAACGTAAAAGTACGTTGCCCGCATGTCAAGTGTTAAGATCGAAGACGTGCGATTTAATAAAGCGCGTTTTCATACGCTTCGAAAATCTGGCCATTCTCGTATCCCCTCAAAATCAACATTTTCATCCCTTTCACTGGCCAAAGAACATTTTAACCTACCCGCTTTATCGGATTGGAACTTTGAATCCATTCGGGCTCTTTCGAATCGTAGAATTCTCTCGTTCTTACGCAGCGCCGCCGTAGCTAACCACAGGGTAACCGATCCATCTAATCGCGCAACCTCTCGCTCGCCTACAACGAAACCCATGAAGAAAATCCTGTCGATACCCAGACCGGATAATATCGAGAGAGCGAGGGCGCCTCGTCGCGAGCATTGGAAAAAAACATTTCTCTCGCCTGGGCACCGCCTCGCGCCGAGGTCTCGCGGCCTCCGATGTTATTCCTTAAACACGATCTTCTCGCCTCGAGCACGGGCGTTATTCAGCTTGCGCGCGCGAAACACAACAAACAAGGGCGATCGCACGGACGCCCTCGCGCGTGCACGCGGCGCATGCTCACGAGCGGAAAGAACGGAGTTGGCGTGAGGACGAGGGCGACGAGAGGTACGGAGAGAGAGAGAGAGAGAGAGAGAGAGAGAGAGAGAGAGAGAGAGAGAGCGCGAAGGAGAGAGAAATGAGAGAGAGAGAGAGAGAGGATGCGTGCAAGCGCGCGAGGAAGGGCGAAAGGGTGAGAGAGCGAGAGAGGGACTGGGCGAGATACGAGCGAGTAAGTACCGTGAGGGACCCCGCGGATGGTTGCGCATTTGAGGCCCGCGCGCGGCGCCTCGACCGATACACACGTCCCCTCCCTCGCCAAACGTCGAGCACATTGTTCGGGGATTCGATGCGCATCGGTGTGCTACGTGCTGTACGGTGATTTGGCTAACCACACGTTGTTGAGCCATCGGCGGCATCCAGCATTGTTTGCTCGCTTTGATGAGGCCAATTCGCGTATTCGCTTTTGCGTTTGCCGTTTCGTACTGGCCTCGACGGTGGGCGAAAGGGCGAGAGGGATGGATCGTGGAGGTGTGGGTGGAGGGGTGGTGGGACTCGCAATGATTCCGCGCGCCGTACGCGCACTACCTCTCGAGCGTGCGCGCGCGCGCGTGTGTCTCCTCGTGGATGCGTCCGTGTCGTTGGTGATGGCTCAACGTTACGTTCGACTCCGCAACACGAGCTCACTCGCGCGGAGATGACGCGTGTGCGTGAGCGCGCGTCTCTACGTATGTCATTAGTGACCCCCGTGCTAACCCCGGGATTCGCTCTCACCGTACCAGGCTATCAACACCGACCACCGTGCGCCCGGAAAACGAGAGAGCGAGGAAGAGAGAAAGAGAGAGAGAGAGAGAGAGAGAGAGAGAGAGAAAGAACGAGGGAGCAAGAGAGTCCCATTACGCGTTTTCCAGGGATCCCCCTCCGAGCACGACACTGTCGCGCCAGGACGTATACTTACTTGCCTTCTCGAGTTCTCGAGGAGAACCGATAATTCCGGACGAATGGACGTCGTTGGTGTCGTAGGTGATTTGAATAAAGCTCGATGTCGTAAAGACGACAACAGGTACTGCGAGGAATTTTTCTCAAGGGAATTTTATCGCACGATCGGCGCGTGGTTCGCACAATGTTACTGGTAAAACATTTTTTTCGTACTACATCAGGTTGACAATTTGTAATAAATTTTCAGATTTCGTAGTAAAAAGTAAATTTTTTTAGTCAAATTCAATAGCTGTTTAATATTTTTAATATAAAATATACGTTAAAGTACGTTTAGGGGATAACAGAAACATGGATATCGCTCAAAATTATATACGCTTAGTGTCTGGTCTACACTGATCCTCTTCTAGATTTGTTTTTTTATTCCTGGAGTGTAACTGAACTCTCTAGAAGGGTGCACAATGCATGTAAACCACGGGTGCACACATACACACATACATAAACGTTTTGCACTTTCCTGGAGCATTCAGGAATGAAAAACAAAACACCAGATAAAAAAGTACTGGATTCTCAAGTGGCGTACAGATGCAGTAAAAAATAGAATCTAGTACTAAATCTAGTACAAATGTCCTGACACTGGCAATGCTGGTCCTACGAGAATCGCACGACGACCGACGTGAATTTTTACAAGGAAAAACACTAGATCGTTGTTCGACCCTTGTATATTTCGCGAATCATTTGCAACCCCAATGTCACGCTCCTCTTATTCGTCCTTGCGATTCTCTATTGCAACGTCCATCATTCCTTCAACCCCAGTGCTCCCTTAATCAGCGCGAACGGCCGTGATCCAAACGGAGCACCTTCGTCTCTTCGTCCGTCCACGCGATCGCGGGACGCACGAAGTCACGAGATTTAAGGAGATCCAAGAAAATATTTCGAAGCGCGCGCGGGCTCGTCGTGTCTAGTACCGCCACTAGACCGGGCGAAGGTCTCACGCGGGCAAGCGGATCGATCCGGCGTGGCACTGTGTACGAGAAGGCGGGTATATCGTAAGGTAGGTAGGCGGATAGGTGCAAGTACCTACGGGAGAAGGAGTCCGGAACGTGTAACGATACTCGTCGTAACGCTCTGGCCCCCGACGCGCCACCCGAACTGGTAAAGTAACCGGTGCTCCGCTATTAAATGCAGACACGAGCGAGCACAGGCAGGAAATTGCCTAATTTCCTGAGTGCGCGCGCCGATCCGTCAACCTGACGTGACGGAGACGTAGTTGCACGAATATCCCGTGACTCTTAATGTCAAGTGTCAAAAGAAACTCGGTGAGCACGGTTATATTGCCGGATTATATAGTGCTGGACCGGCGATATACGCTCTAACATAGTTAAGTGGATTTCGAGCAGCATAGTGCAGCCACGACACGAGAGAATCACCCCGTCCTGCCAAATTCGAACCGGTTCCGCTCTGCTCACGAAATGTCTCTGGAACGTAGAAAATGAGAGGTAGAATGTGAAAGATATTTTCGTAACTACGAGATGCATTGCGAGATTGCACGCTCGACGATGATAGTATTTCAGGTTACTTACATCAATCGCCAGAGGATACGAGTTATGACAAATCTTGTCTTTTTTGCTCTCGAATCTTCAAATGGATTTTAACAATGAAACCTGGGTGTATCTAGACTATTATTACATTAGGCGCACCATGTCTCTTCGTCTCACGGTCGAAGTCTCAACGTCGGCCTTACGTCGCCAATGAAAAGATTAGGCTTCGGACGTGGGTCGCTAGTGATAGAGAGACTAATCCTTGAGACTTAACGTCCGCCACGAGAGGAAAGGGATAGGGCGACAGTAGATAAGAGAAAATCCACAATTAAGGGACGTCAATCGACCCACGCGCTCCCGTTCGTCTAACGTCCGACCTTCCTCGAATGTGGCGTGTACGAGCAATTATCGGAAACCGTTGCGAGGGTTCCCAAAGAAGCGATTCTCTCTCGGTTCGCTGCACTTTGTGCTTGGCCTCTCTTGTAGGGACTTTTGCGATTTTACCCATGGTAGCGACAGTTGAACTTGATACGTGGAAACGTGACCAAAGAGGTAGTCTGCCTCGTACAGACCGTGTCTACCAGGGTCTCTCGCGTAGGTATAAGCAATTTCTCATCTACTCCCGCTGTTTCGTTTCGAAGCTATATTTATGCATGTTATGCCTGTAAATATTCACAAGCTGATCGTAAGTAGTGGGAGCGGAGAAAAGGGCACTAGTAAATAGTGTATGGACGGATCAGACTAGTATCCTTATTGGTTATCGTTCGACGTCGCCGCGAGCAAAGCAGAGAAATGGTCTATGGAGTGGCGGGTGTCTACACAGATCAGACTGCCGCCATCGATGGCACGAGGTGTCGTCTGACCTATGCAAGTGGTAGTCTACAAAAATATTTTACACGACTGGTTGCTCTGTATTAGTGTAACATGTTAGTACGTACACAGGCGCGCGAAAATAAGTCAATGTTTTCTGTACGATGGGTCCAGCAATACTAATCTACGAAATTTGATTTCTTTTTTACACAACAGCAAGTTCGAATGGATTTTTGCCATTTAAATTCAAATGCGCTATCGAAAAAATTCCATCGCGTTTCATATTTAAGATTTCCTATTTTCGGACGTAGAAAGTGGGATAAAATTTTTCAAATGCAAATAAAATAGAAATATACAGAATTCAATATTATTTTTCATCTTATGGTAAGCGTCGAATCACTAGGAAAAATAAAATTTTATTGCTTATATTGTGAAGACTATTTGTACATCTATAGCATATGGGTCACGGACATTCTTTAAATGCTCGAGGCTTCTAAAAATTTTCAATCAGCCCCGAATCCGACAATGAGTGTCCCGCATAGTTTCAATGCGAAGAGGGTGAAACTCGAGCAAATTGTTTCTCAGTGACCTTAGCCAAACATACCACCCAAAGCGGAAAAAGAAAATTTCGCTTATAGTCTACTAACTTCCTCGCTCTTGTAAACAATACATACAGTCCCTAAAAACGATATCGCAGAAATCATCTCCAACGATAATCTACCACTGACCAAAAAAAAGTCACACTTCAACAAGACTTCCTCGCGAGCGGTCATTTCAGTCGATTTACATTCGTGACGGAGGAGGTGCGTGCGAAAAATTATACATATAATTGCTCCTTTTTACAAGCATGCACGATGGGCTTTTGGTCAAACTTTATACTTTTCCGAGCTACGTGTTTACGTATCCTAGACTCGACGAAATCCGCGGCCCACGCGCGCGCGCGCGCGTCGTGTTAGTAAGTGCAAGCGCGCGCTCGCGAGCGCGCGAAGGGTTGGCTAGCAATCTCCGCGTCATTCGCACGATGTGTCGTATCTGTACCAGCAGATGCCACATGCGCCGTTGCCCCGACACGTCGAGAAAGAGGATACCCCACTACTCCCGAGCGAATGGGCGGGTATAAGCCCACGTTCCCCACTACGCATCCCCACTCTAAGCTCGTCGCTTCCCCTCCACGACGACTCGTGTTGCCCCTCCGACGGTCTCCCCACCACGACCACTCGAGGACGCCGAGAGAGACGCTCGACGCGGTCGACGACGAGGAGGACGACGACGACGCCGTACGGCAAAACCCGCGCGACCCACTCGTGAGTGAGTAACACCGTCGAGTAAGCTCGGGTGGGACTGCGTTGGTGCGCGTTGCCCTTCAAGAGTCCCCTACTTGCCGCCTCTCGTCCTCCACGCGGACTGTCCCCGTCCGCCGCCATCCACGCCTTCCTCACAACCCCATTGGCCCAATCTGTCCCCAGGCTTCTGGTGACACACGCCCTACCGGCACGTTCGCCTTCATCCGGAGAACCAGACACGGCGCAAGGTCGTTCCAACCGGACCGGTGCGCGCTGCTACTCGCCACCGACAAACGCTCGGTCGCATTGACGATCCCTCGGCTAACTTCGAGTCTGTCGCCGACTTCTCTGGGGTATATTCTCCAGGAATTTCCAATTTTACGGCACTCGCGCACTTCTCGAGGTTAGCCGTTGGGCGAGCTTATGCTCTTTGTTCGTCGCGAACGCTGGAATTCGATCGATGATCGAGTTGGTTCGTAATTCACCGTAGCGCGAAGATAGATCGCGTCGTTTCTTCGCTCGAGGATGTACTCTTGCGAGCTTCGTGGGGAACGGGAATGTTGCAAGTTTGTTAGTTACGTAGAATGAGAGGCGGTTCTCGAGTGAACGAATCGGTCGTAGTGGAGCAAGGTTTAGGTAGAAGATCCTGCGTTGGTACGCGTAATGACAATGCTCGAGTAACAACTGGCAACAATGTAACGAGTCCTAGCGGTTCTCGAGAATCGACGCGATCGCCCTACTCGGATTTAATCGCGGCATTTGCTTTCGTTTCGTGGCGGGCACATAGTTTCCCAGCCTCGTTCACTCTCCAACCTCTCTCGCTCACTCTCTCCGATGCTCTCTCCCCTCTCGTTTACCCTAGCTCATCCTCCTTGTGGAGAAACCGCCGGAACGGACAGCTGGGAAGCGCGCCCGATTGCGTAACGAGGTCTATATTCGTCGATCGTAAAATGTAATCGTTTTACTTGGCTCGATCTGACGTCCGTGGCACGCTCCCGCTGGTCGAGGGTCAGGCGGTGGCGTTTATCGAGCGAGGAGTACACCAGCGATGAGACGTTATCTCGCAATAACTGGAAATCGCGGCTGAAAAATTCTCCTCGCGCACCGTTCACAAACTGCCTGGATAATCTCGACGATGCTTTTTTCGTTCTCGATACGTCATCGAGTCAGCGTCTCTCGGGGGCAATGGCGGAGCCTCGGACATTTTTTTCTCCCTGACTTTCAAGGCTGATTTCGACCAATGGCAACTGTTCGTTCGTCACGATCGTTTCTCTTGTTCAAGAGAATAGATTCCCGAAAACGATGTGCATTCATGTCCGTTATCGAGATTATTGATCTTTGAAACTCGTACGATCGACCGTGCCATGAACTATGAACGACTCGCGTCAGCCTGCGCGGAAGATGGGTCGTAAATGGAACCTCTGGTAATCTCAACGTTCAATTCGCGCGACGCGTTAATATAATCCTGAGATTCAGGCGTGGCGCAAAGTCGTATCGTGGTCGGTCACCGGCGTACGCGCATCAGGAAAATCGAGAGTCTCGATGACTCCTCGTGTGAAATGCAGGGAAAAAAAAGGAAGGGGTGAACCGACGCCCGGTAATACTTGCCATGGGGCAAGCCCGTAGATGGGGACACGATAACGACGACGGAAATTGAATTCTCTTACCAGTCATCCCGCTGCGAAAGTGCATGCGCGGTACACATCCATTCTACCAGAAGGTTTCACACAGTTGGACTCGGATGATATCGATGGGGGTCTAAGTCGAGAGAAAGAAAGAGAACGACAGAGAGCAAGGGAGAAGCAGGCTCGAGCGCACCCTGTCTCTCGTGTTCCTTTTTGTCTATTGGCCTTTCCTTCTTTCTTCCTTGCCTTCCGTCCTTTTCTCCTTTTTTTCTCGCTCCCTCTCCTGGGGCAAGTGGCGCGGCGTATAGATTACCCGAAGGAACGCGAGTAACCGTCGGCGCCGGTACTAATCCACTTACGGGTAGGGAAAAAAACCCATGGGCAACTTCAAAAGTCTTGCCTGCGAAACGACCCGAGACTATCGACTCTCGTATCGGTGAATCTTACGAAGGAGAAAACGCTTACCGCAGCGCAACATCCTTTATCCGATGCTTCGTCGCGAATCTAGCCCTAATAGGAAAGACGTGTGCGCGCGAGAAAATTGTAGCACGAAATGCCTGTAGTTTTCACGTAGTCGGAATTCCCATTCGTATCTTCTTCGTCGCTGTCGTCGTTGCCCTACGATCTAAATCACTTACCACAAATTGCCGCGATTGGTCTAGAACGAGCTTTTTGACGTACACGCTTGGAGCAGCAAAATGGTACCGTCTACTCTTATACCATTCTTTGTTACGCGAAACGAATCTCTAAAAAGTTAGAATAAAACATCTCCTTCGTTTACTCCAAACCTAGAATCGATTTCTCTTTACTGTCAGAAGGAAGCTTAAATTAAAATCGTCTACTTTCAACTACTACGACTGGAGCGGACGAAGCTTGTTTGGCGCGTTAACCATCGCACTCGATTGTCCCGGTAATAATAGATTTCACGTAACCGGAGCACGAGAATGATACGAAAACGAAAGGACGAAATCGTCAAAAAGTGCGACTTTGGATAGACTCGCGTCGCGCCGCCTCATCGATCCTCCCGAAAGGCTCGTCGCTCCGTTACCGTTCGAGCGGTTACGCTGCTACGGTAATACCTACTCGCGCGCACGTACGATGCTCGGCATTCGTTGGAGGGAACAGCGTGTCTACGAAAACCCGTGCGTAACACGTGCGTGCACGCGTGTCGCGTGCGCCCCTCTCGCGTGCATTCACGTACGAGCGAATTCGCGTGCGCGCTCACGCGTACGTAGGTATCGGCGATGAGTAGCGTAGAATGAATAGGGGGAAGAACGAAGGTCTGACAAAAGGTGAGCCCACGAAGTGGGTCTGCCGGCCGGTACGCTCCCGCGGAAGGCGGGAGGCGGTCGAAGTCCGGAGGTAGTAGAGAGAGAGATATATCGGCCCGCTCGGCAGTACTCGGCAATCCTCGTGCATCCCCGCTGGCTGGTGGTGGCCGCGCACCTCCGCCAAGAGTTTCACGCTGCGTGGAACGAAACTCGTACGCGGATCAGCTCGACCGAGGCCGCCGGCTTCCTTACGTATGGGCGCTGCGCCGTTCAACCAGATGGTCGTTTCACCATAAGAAATTCCGCTCGGTCGCGTAAACGCGGGAAGAAGGCGCCCGCCGCGAGCTTTTCTCCGACGTTGTTCCTCGCTCCGAGAGGCGTTGCGACCCGGTCGTCCGTTTTACGCGCGCGCTCTCCCGTTCCCTCTCTCCCTCTCTCACTCGCGCGCTCCGGTCTCGCCAACGTCGACGCTTTCCTCCGTGAAGAAGGAAGCGCGCGCGGAGAGCGCGTAGTCGGGATCGCGAGGCGAACGTCGGCGTCGTGGAGGACGTGGTTGTGAGGTGCCGGCCCGTACTCGTGTGGACGCGCCCAGAGAGAGAGCGCGCGCGCGCGCGATTATCCCGTAAAACGCAGTGTACCGTAAAAAGCCAGTTCGCGGGACCCGCGCGTGCTCGTCCGGTCCTTTGTGCTCCTCTTGTTCCGCGCTTTGCGAGGTGTCCCTCGCGTGCCGGTGATCACGGCCCGGGGTTGGCACGGAAGAACGAGGAGTAGCAGGAAGTTTCGCACGAAGAAGGGTGACGAAAGGATATCTCAAGGACGCCAGGAAGCCGATACGACCAGTGCCAATCGCGCGTGTCCTCTCGCCGAGCGGAGAATCTCTAGTGGCGCGGAAGGCTGCCAAGAAAGGAATGACGAAAAGGAAAGCCCAGATACTCCGGTAGGGCCGTGCGACGCGGCCCGCTTCCGATTCTCCCGAGAGAAAATCGGATTCGTAGGCGGGGCTTAAGGTCGAGGACACGTGACACGGAAACTGTCACGCCGCCCTTGCCTCCCCTCCTTCACCCCTCCACGGACCCCCCTCCACTCGTCGAAAACCAGGCAGCCTGCTGCCTCCGCCACCTTCCTACGAGCTGACAGCGACGCGAGTGCCTAACCGAAGACCCGTCTAGGGGGAGACAGAGAGAGTGAGAGTGAGAGAGAGAGGGATAGACGCACAGACTGGGTGACCAAGAGAGAGGGGGATGGCGTGTAGGAGAGAAAGAGATACGCGTCGATGACTGGGTGAGCGTTGCGTGTCCTCGTGTTTTGTCGCCCATTTTGCCTCCGGGCCCCTCCTCGACGACAAAGGCCCACTCGAGGACCGAGGAGAGGATCGTTATGTGAACTCAAATGGGATCGACAATGGCGACCGCCGTTCTCCTAGCTACTGTGTTAAATGTTGCTTCGACCGCCTCGAGAACTCTGACGAACGTTTATCCGAACCTTCCACCGAGCGTGATTACCCAATAACGACGAATTTCTAACGGCCGTGTCTATCCGGCCGCGTCACCGATCGCAGTCGATGTGCGTCCACGTTTTGTCGTTCGCGCGAAACGATGTCCCTCTCTCGAACGTCGATCTCTCCGATATTAATAATATCGAGCAGTGACATCGTCGCCTGAGACGCAGCGCATCACGAGGATGACGAGGTCAAGGTCGAGCCAGACCGACGACCGAATCATCGATGACATCTGAGCGTTAAATGATGCAGCAGGCAAGCGTAGGCGGCGGATGCGACGGTGAGGACGCCGACTCGGCCAGTCCTCTCGCCAAGTCTCCGCAAGATTTCGTAGTAAAGAACGAAGTTCGCGGGGAGAGGAGCTCGAACGAGATCGACGCCAGGGTGAGAGTAAAACTCGAGGTGCCCGAGACCGCGGAGATTTTCGAGGTTAAGGGCGAGCCCCACGACGAGTATCAGAATCATCAGCAACCTCGTCATCCGCCCCATCATCAACAGCAGTACCAGGAGGAACAGTACTCTCATCATCAGCAGCATCAGAGTCGTCAACAGAATCACCGAGGGGCGAACGATTATCCTTGCGACAGGAAACCCCCTCCTTCAAGTACGGTACCCCCACCACCTTTCTCCAAACCGATGGATGGCATGGACTACAGAAATCAGTGCCACGTGCAGCAGCAGCAGCAGCAACAACAACAACAACAACATCAACAGCAGCAACAACAGCACCATCATCACCATCATCATCAACATCAGGGATATCGTTCCACGAACGCCGGCATGACGAATTCCAGCTTCGGTTTTCCTCACTTCTATGGCCCTCCGCCCCTCCTCCCGCCATCCTTCCCCTCAACCGGTCGTTTGCCCACGACAGACAAGTCGATGTCCTCTAAGATCACCGATGATCATGTCGTTGATATGGAGAGATCGAGAGCGGATCGTCACGCGGCATACAGGATGCCACCGGTCTCGATGGCCAATGACGGCTACCTCCATGACCATCATCGTTACGACATGATCAACGCCGCTGAGTTTCACCATGGAAAGTCCGGTTATCCGGCGGGCGTGCCTTACCCAGGATTTCGTCCGACTATGCATCAGCCGGCCCGTGCTTACGGTAGTCATCAGAATAACACCAGCTACAGCAGGAGTGGACACTACCAAAGCGGACGGCAGCGGAAGTGGAGTAGCGCCGCGGCCCTTCGCGGATTACATCCACCTATGCCCGTGAGTTCTTCTCCCTTGAATTCATGAGAGCCTTTTGTTTAGGGAGATACAGAGCGAGAAACGAGACGCGTCGCGAGAATAAAAAAGAATAGACCGGGGGAACAGATACGTGACAACAAAAGCCAGAAATTGTTATTCTTGTACAGTTTGGATGTACCAGTAGCGTAGGGTGATTTTTCAAATGCTAGCAAAAGTAATCCTGCGATCTATCTTACTTGACGAATATCAGGAGAAGCATGCCAAACACAAATAAATCGAATGTAAAATTTCCACGTTAAGTTTAAACTCTAAAGACCTATGGATCCCCGATAACAATAAAGACTCGTTCCTGATGGAATAGAAAGAATGGCTGGGTCGTTCGTCGATTTGTAGACGAGGAGTGCGCGAGAACGTCGTGCCTCCACCTTCGCCGTTTAGGATTGAAAATACTACCGTGGATGGGCCGTGTCGAAACGGAAAGAGCGATGCGCGTACCCGTCGATGGATGGTCGGGGTGGTAGGTGACGAGAAAGCTTGAGAGAGAATGGGTGAGATGGTGCTCGTAGACCGTGTAACGCGGTATCCGAAGGAATGAGACGGTCACGGCGCGTTATCGTCGCACGACCTGCAAAGACCGCCCCCGGGCTCCCACCGGGCGGCATTAATAAAATCGAATGAAACGTCGCCCGATCGTGTCCGGTCGAAAAATTACGCAGCGTCCGGAGCCGAAATTACAGTGATTACACGGCGCACCGTGTCGGTTTGGCCCCTCGGGGGAGGACTCGGCACCTTCGATACGAAGGGTAGAGGGGAGAGAGAGAGAGAGAGAAGGGTGGGAAGAGGACGAAAGGGAAGAACTGGCCGCGCCGCGGTGGTGATATGGGCCTCATTGAGTTCGCCCCGGGTCCAATTATAAGCTGGAAGTGGGCAATGGGCCACGGTTTGCTTAACGATTATTATAATGCCCCGGTATATCAAAGTAGGCGCGCGTGCTCCACGATGCACGTTTCCTTGCGTTTATCTGGACCCCGATACTCTTATTTTCTTCAAGGTCCTTTTTTCTCTCTCAGACCTCGACGCGCTTGCTCGCGAATGGATCGAATTAACATCATTTGATTCGTCGCTGATCGTTCAGCCTCTCCTCTTGGCCGTCTCCGCGCGCAACGATGGTCTCCCTTTAAGTCGTCGTTTTCGTCGCGTGGTCATCCCCGACATCCTCGTACACGTTAGTACCTCAGCCTCGTATCTCTTACGAGGCGTGCTGTAGTATACTGAGGCCATCGACGGGCCTGAGTTCCCATAAGAGTTCTAATCGTTAGCTAAACATCATACTTTCCAACCACTCTCACTCTATCGGACTAAGGAGTATCGGGTCTCTAAACGAGTAGCCACCAGCCGTAAAGCGAAGGCGACCGAGTGAAGCGATGGCGAAGAGGAGTAGAAGCCAGTAGCAGCGGTAAAAGTAGTAGTGGCAGTAACAGTGGCGAGCGGAGGTGGACGCGAAGAAGGACGACAACATTGAATCGTCCGCGTGGAGCCGGGGGTCCCGAACGTACTTAGGCTCGCGGTTACGCACAAAGAGACAGGAACGCCAATTTCTAAAATCATTCTTGGGGCACGCGTAATCGAGTGCTCCTCATCGTGGGGGGATAACAGGTGGCCATTACGGGTACAAAGAGGGCCATTACTATACCGTGGGTTCATCTTCCGTATATCGGCCGGCCTTCGGGACATAACCGAGTTCCGCGGAGCACCGTTTAAGCGACCGTTTAAGCTAAAGCCGTTTCGTAATCGTCGTTATCGTCGATCGTACCAAAACGGGCCTTGCCTGCTAGGCGCGACTTCCAACTGAGTCTGTGGCTTCGGAGGCGGAGGCTCCTATCGGCGCGCTCACCTCTCTACGACGCTATTCGCGCCGAAAGTGTTCGCTTCGCGTTGCCGGTTCCGCGTCGCGATCTACCGTGCACGATCCCTCTCACGAGCCGGTACCTCGCTGCTGAAATCGCTGGAATTGCTTGCCACTTCTGAGCAGGAGTCGTGGCTTCACTCGCCTCGACGCGCGCCGGGTCTTCGTTCCATGACGCATCGGGCTCGCTCGCTCCTTCGCGAAGCCTCTAGTGCGCGCGGCGTGCAAAACCACGTTTATTCTCTCATCTGCATACCGTTTCCTCTCTCTAACGACCGTTCATCTTCCGCGCTCGGACGTACGCACCTGTATCGAGATAACGTGCCGTAACGTATACCCGTGGCGAATAAGGGCATTGAATCGAAGCCGATCCCTTCGGCCTGGAATCGCTCTCCCGGAGCACCCTGCCTCCATTTCTACTCCCTCTCTCGTCCTCCTTCTCTTTCTCCCACCTCATCTCATTCTTCTTCCTCTTCTTCTTCGCCTCTTGCTAACGCCTCTCTCCTACTCCACTTCTTCTCTCTTCGTCTACCATCTCGTCGTCTTCTCCCGCACTTCCGTCTATCTTTTCTCCATCCCCTTTCTACTCCTCGCGCTAATAGAAGGAGCCACCGAGATACCCGGGGGGCGCGAATCAGTCTATAAATTTCGCGTCGGGAAATCGCGCACCTGCGGGTGAGACGCCTTCTCCCTCCTACCTCCCCCATTTGACGCCCCCTCGAGGAATCGATACCGATCGGGACACCGTCTCGCCTTAGCGCGCTCTTCGTGAAAGTCGACGGCGGCGCGCGTCTTTCTTCGAGACCAACGGGGAGGAAGAAGTTCGAGAAAGCAGAACGTGCCGAACCAAAGGCTGATCGAAACATTGAACTCTCGTGTGCTGGTGCGTTGTCAGGAGTAAAGGTGGAAGTGACGGAGGCTGGACGGGAACGGGAGAACAATCGGCAAGAAGCGTTTGATTTTGTTTAGTTTATTAGTCGACTGATAAATTCGAGAGACTCGTAAGTCTTTCTTGAAACACGATTCACCGATGCACGGGTCTACTGTGGAACTCGATCCGTTCTAAATATTACGCAGAACTTTACCAACCAATTAAAAGTAGTCGAAAGTTACTTCGTGATCCCAATTACCATTTTCAATCGCTGACGGTGGTTCAAACGTTTCAGAAATATCGGTAACGCGATATGGGGCATAACTAGATACGCGGTAATAATTTACTCGTTATTTAATATTAATCAATTCATAATGAATATTTAACTCTGAAATGCTAATAAGACGATGCTGCGGAGATAGCTTTGATTATGGTTAAACGATCGAGTTAATATGATGATTAGCCGCAATTGTATGAAGCCATCAACGTGAATTCCCACGCGTGTTTCAGAGGCCCGGATTCATGGGCAAAAGTTATGAAAGTTATTTATGGCCATGGGGGAGGGGGGTGAATAACTTTTCACCTATTAAACGATTATCGTGAGATAATTTGAGACTTCGTTTACTGGGTCGTTTTGTATGCGTTCCTACGCGGGATGGAACGTCTGGCACGAAGAGTAACATCTTTGTGGACACGTAATAACACGGCTGGAACTGAAGCGGTCTTACCGTCACTCGTGCAACAATAACCTGCCGACCCGCGACGCTGCTCTCCGTTACTAAATACCAAACCGCGACGATTTACAAATAGCAGAGTCGACGGAAACGCAGAAGTGGAAGAACGAGGGGTGGATGAAATGGGCCACCTTTGCATGGCTCCCATCGTCGGCCGTCGTCGGCGGACACGAGGGCACCCACCGGAGCGGTTCCGCTCGCCAGATGCGTGCATAAGCGAGCCGATGAGTTTTTCTACCTGAAGGGCGTCGTCCAATTGAGCGCAACACATGGCGCTGCATGGCATCGGGGGCTCCGGGACCCGAGGGCTCTGGGACCGATTCGTCTCATATCGTTCGAGAAAACGACCCTGGCCCCATTCCACGGACCCACCACGGTTTTCATCAAATACAAACACCCTAGACAACGGTGTTTGTTCGTCTACCATAGAGCTACTCGAGCACATTACCGTGCGGAACGTGTAAGCGTGCGTGCCGCTGGGGCTCCCCGCTTTTCCGAATCTCGAGGCTTCTCTTTGCAGAGGGCTCGATTGATATTCTTTAACAGTTTGCCCATTTTAACCGTTTGACTGCTACGCGCCCCAAAAGCGCTGCGTTCATTTGTCTTGAAAACCGCGACGCAGCGCTTTTGCGCTGCGAGTTTCAGTTATACATAAATTTTTCATGTAAGAGTCAGTGATCTTCCCCTGATCAAAATGATCCTTTACGTGCTGATCATAAGAGAAGATCAATAAACTTTAAGTTATCTTTTTATAAATTTTAATTTTCAAAGAAAAAAACAATTTAATGTTTATTTTTTCTTATTCACAATCACAATTAATATTGTTTCTTTATAATACGAAAAGAATTATTAAAATTGATTGATATTTGTCTAAATGAGAGTGTTTTATTTGACAACATCAAGTCAAAATATGTCCCGCAGTTTTCGTGCGTTCTTGCAAGAATTGCTTAGCAGTCAAACGGTTAAGACTCCTTCCATAGTACTCTTAACCGTGCCGATTTATCGACCGTTGGTCTACAAGATTAATGTAAACATTGTAACGTTTCGCGAGATTAATGTGAGAGGAAAATTACCTGCCGAACGCAGATCCGCGCGAACTCGTCGCGTGAGATTCGAATTTCCGACATTCGAAAGGTCCAACGGATTTTTCTTTTCTCTTTATTTTCACCGCGCCGTAAATGGCGCACGATCGCTCGCGATTGAAGAAGACAAAAAGGGATATTGAGCGTCAATGCCGGAGAATGAGCAGTCTCTGCGGGTGGACACGGGACACGAACGCAAAGTAGTGGGACGTATGAACGCCTCTTTATGCTTCCCGCACCCCTCGGACTTCGATATGCGAGCGCACCCAGTCGCGCGTCTCTCTATGTCACTCCGCACTGGCGCATGAATAATTAATGGCGGCCATTTATCTGCGTACGCCTCGTCGCTTGATCAGAGGCGGTCGTCAGTCGCCCATGTTCCATCGGCTCGACGTTTGATCGCGACTCCTCTCTCCCTCCCTTTCCGCCTTTTTTTTCATTTTTTTCCCCGTCGATTCAACATCCGTTGGAAAAATGCAGACTCGTCGCTGATATCGTTCCGTTTCAACTGTGAGGTTACGTTTGATAGTGGAACGACGCGTTTAATAGACGAGGGCAAGTGCTTCATTCTGTAGTTTTATTGGACGATCGAAAAGGACGATTTGCGCGGAGCATTCGAATTTCTCCTCACGCTCGAGAATTATGTTCGTCAATCATACCAGACGACGGCCTTCGTAGAACGAACATCTGTTCGTCGGACATTGACCGCGAAATAGAAAGCGAATGGTAACGCCCACGACCGCCTCCATTCTTTCCCTGCTTTCAGCAATGAGTACCTACTCACCCGTGAGTACTTTAAGAATTCTTTAAGGATAGTCTACGAGTACTGGAATAATAACGCGAGCGACGTCATCTGCGTCAAATCATTGTTTCGAGACAACCGTATGCGTTGTTTGTAACGTGAACAATGCCGCTCTCCTCTTGACAATAATCACAAGTGGAATTACGCTTCTCCATATGTCCCTCCAAAATGAAACCTCACACCCGCGTCACGGAAATCAGCGTGGCCGTTCTACGGTCCGTAATTCGGAGCTGGGAACGCGAAGAGAAGAAAATGAAAACAGTGGTTGTGAGGGACGTTGGGGAGGGTGCAGCCCTCACGGTGTTATTAAAGGACGTCAGCCGTCGACAAGCGCACGACAGGGCGCGTGCGCAGGCCGAAACCACAGCCTCGAAGCCGCACGCTAATTATTTATTTCTTCGATATGCTCTCCTTCTGACGTTGGCGTGACGATTCCCTCCACTACCGTACTCGTCACCGACCAATTCGTCAGGATCCTTTCAACGACCTCTCGTTCGTAGTTAACCATTCCGAGTAAAGCTTCCTGGGGGAATCGATAGCTCTAGGTGGCGTTAGGGAGTATCGCAGGTAACCTCCGTGCGGTTCGATGCTCATGATACATCCGGTTGCGCGGGCACAGGCCTCGAACACTCCGAGCATAGTTTTGGATGTCACGTCGGTTGGATTCGTGGATTCTTTCTGCAGCGCGAAACGGTGAAAATCGAGAACGATCGTTTCAATGGTATTGAGAACGCCGAATGGGTAGTTCAGATCTATTGTATATTTCTATTGCCATCGAATCTTTGCATTATTCAAACTTAAGGCTTTTACGAGCACGCTTGTAACGAGAGATTGTGGTTTGAACGATAAGCAATCTATGGATGGCGGGGGTCAAAAGTAAGCACTATTTCTGTCTAGATTTTACATCATTCATAAATTTTCAATTGAACTTTAGCGAAATATTGATATTTCTATATGAAAGTGCCCACACGATTTTTGGAGGAAAGCTGAAGTTTGTAATATTTTAATGTAATTAGTAACTTCCATCGTAAAGCTCTTGGAATCTCGCGAGAAGGCGTTCGGCAGAATTGGGAAGTGGTGAAGATACTCCATTTATCCATCGTGATCCTCATGATTCGACTGAAGACGACCGTTAAACATCCTTGTGTATCGATGGCATAGGTATCACGTGTCATCGTCCCTCCCAGAAACAAATATACCGCGTCCATCGATCAAAGTATCCCCGGAACCGGAGGTACCCTCCCCGATCCACCTTTACGTTTTCAAACGTGCTTGTTGCGAGTCGTGACGAGATCTTGGCCGCGGTCCCTGCTGCACAGCGCGATCGTATCGCCTCGTCCTCCTCCTCCTCCTCCTGCTGTTCTCCGCTCCGCTTCTCTCCTCGTAAAGAGTGGCCCGATATGGTGGCTGGTCAAACACGACCGCGCCGATTCTTTATGGGGCCATTAAATGCGAGCTCATAGTCCCATAGTAAACATTATTATAATCCGCCGCCGTGTGCGTACCCACTATGCAACGATTACGTTGCAAAGGAGCAGAGGGTGGGTGAGTAACGCTCGCGGGCCCCACCGGCACATCCTCCTGCCGGCTCCTCGTTGTGCTTTACGACCGCTGACACCTACCGACCGACGGTCCGGCCAAGTGCTCGTGAAACGATCGGCCGCGAAGTAAACAAAGCAAGTAAAATGGCACCGGACTTTGCGCGCGCGCGCGCGCGCTATGTTACGGCTAAGAGAATGTTCATGTAATTAATGCCTCCATAAAGAGCGGCAAACAGCGGCCGGTCTCTTCAGAACTCTTTTGACCGGTGTGTGCAAGTGCCTTTTAACCCGTGAGCTGTGAAGATCGAATATTCTTCTCGTTGGACCAGGGTTCGCTTGTCATTCGGGTGATTCTCTTGCGCCCATACGTTTTCTTTTTCTTTCCTCTTCCGCGCTTTTGCCCTTCTTTTTTCAGTTTTCCTCGCATGTCATTTTTTTCGGATCAGGGTGCGCGTTTGCCGATGCATCGAAGCGCACCCACCATCAATGCGCATTCGATTCTCGTACAATCGCACCCTCGCCTATCATAGAACCGATCCGCGATCCCAGCGAATGCGTCCTTCAGTCGCCTATCGAAAAGTTGATTGAGTTATTCGCGCTGTTTATATTCGCAGGAACGAGAGCCCACCTTTCTTCTTTCCCACCTCCTCCGCCCCCCCCCCCCCCCCCCCCCCCACAAACAATTCATACTCCGTGCTTCCATTCACCTGGGGTAGGCAACCGGAACGAAAGCCGGGTAGTATAAGTAAATAATGTCGGTGAAAAATATTGCGATGGAAATGCAAGTTTTTCCATCGACTCGTGCGACGAATGTTATTCTTTTTTTCGCAGCTGGAAACTAACCTCAAAGACCACGAATTTTATGTTTTTTTTTGGAGGGTCCACGCATCACGATATAATAGGAAAATTTGTAATAGCGTACTCGCAATTTCACATGTTTCGACGCAACGTTGATATTTTTTCTTCGTCGCGTCAAATCAAGAGTAAATTTGAAATTAAAGATACGATTATTGTACGATGCTTGTGCCATCATTGCACAAAGCATGTGGACGGATTGTTCCGTAGTTCGCGATTTTCCTGTCGATAATTGACCTTCGATGAGTTTCCAGGAGCATCCTTCTAGGGTATTCCTTCCTCGCGTCGCGTCGTTTATCCTTCAAGCTAGTGTTTCCCATTACTCACGTGTCGTCTCGTTCATCCTCTCCTCGGCTGGAGCCCAACATCTCGTCGCGACACCGTCCACCGAGCGTGTAGAATGTCGCGATGTTAGAGGGTCGATTTAAAGACCACGGGGATCGCGCGTAGGCGTGCGCGGTGTAGACGGAGCTTTACGGCGCGGACCGTGCCGTCGATCGTGGGATCCCATTAGAAGGATGGCTCGGAGCAAGGGTGTCGAAGGAGAGACATGAGAATATCAGGAGAAAAGGAAAGCGATGGAGAGGGAATGAGAGTGATCGAAGGAGAAATTAACGAAATCATTTCCAGAGGAAGTAGTCGAAGAAAAAGCTGCGAGAGAGTGCTGCGGAAGAATGCGAGCGAGCGAAGGGAACAGGGAGAGTACGTGCTGGAATGGTATAGGAGGCGAAACTGTTTGGAAGGTGAAGGAAGATGGCACGGTGGAGGAGAAGGAGAAGGTAGAAAAAGATGGACAGACAGAGGCGAGAGAGAAAGAGGTAGAGTGGAGCGTAAAGGAGAGAGGTGAGGCGAGGAGAAAAAGAGAGAAGGGGCCGAGAGAGGAAGACGGAGGGTGGAGTGGAAGGGCACATCGAAAGGTACAGCGTGTAACGATGTATCAAGCTGTTGCGCCCCTGGCGTGTCCGGCAATGGTGGATCGTCGCTTTGAGGTGGACCGCGCCGCTATGGCTCTGCATCATGCCTTTACACGCTCCCAATGCCCAAACGAGGAACGATAATGCCCCGATCTCGTCTTGTTCCCGCGCATAGACACTATTAATTTTGTATCCCTCGCTCTCGCCGCCCTCCCTCCCCGTTCCTCACCCTTTCCGTCCCTCAACACCCGTTGCAACATCGCGCGAGTGCGATCAGATTCTCTTTACTATTGACTCGTCCGCTTCTTGGGTTTTGCGGCCGCGCGGCGGCACGATCACAAACCTTTGTTACTTCACTCCCTGTTTCGTCCTTCCTTCTCCCTTTGCTCATCTTCTCGCCGGCTACTTTCTACGCGTGTAAGAAAATATTGCGAATATTAATCACAGCGGAATGATCGTAAAATGTTCTGAGAATTACCGAGATGAAGCTTTTATGACAAAAAAAACATAAATCCTATTAAGAGTTTGAGTGTATGCGTAAAATGAAGGAGCAAAGTAAAATAATCTCGGTTCGTCTACCATTTCGTTTTAAGGCGGTAACGCGTTTCGAATTCTTCAGTGTGTATTTCCGCTTAAACGTTGATGCGAGTACAGCAGTCGGCCTACAAATTATTGTGATTATCATGTGTGCCAAGGGAACGTGTCGTCCGGAAATATAAAATAAATACATTCACGAGGCACGCGCACCAGGGACATCGAGAATCATCAGAATCACGGAGGCATCGGGCGCGTAATGACACGGTGACAGGTGGATGTACCTCGTGTGCGCGGAGGATCGATGGTACGCGTAGGAAGACACAAGCAACGGGTACATCATTCATGCTGGTGTATCGTTTACGAACACAAACATACGAGTTCGCCGCGACGACTCGGATGGGTGCGTGCAAGGAAACGCGCGTGGGGCTCGCACGTGCCACGCACAGTCGTTACGGTTGGTAAGGTTCTCCCAACAGTTTCCTTCTTTTTTCAATTGACCTCTTCTGCACTCCTCGTCGTTGACGTCGCTTTCGTTTAGTTTCCAACTTATCGTAATCTCCTATCTTCTAAGATTTCTCGTTGTCGCTCGTACGAAAGACAGATGAATAACGTTCAAGTAAAATTGTCACAAAAGTCCATCAAGAAAGAAAACATCGTACGAAGCAGCACGTTCCGTTCCAGTAATAATACACGTTTGCGTTCCCATGTGTGGTAAGGGAGAAGAGAGCCGCGTGATGATGGCGAACATTAACACGACCGGCCCAAGAACAAGATGCCCTATTCGAATGGCGCAACTCTTCGCATCTTACTCGCGCGATATCTTAACGAGTATTTGGGACACGGTGAATTTTAGGGTAGGAAGGTCGAGGTTTCGTTGCCGCTGTAACACGATGCTGGGGTATCCAAAACCCGGTAGGGAGGAAGAAGCCTTCCAACCCTTGCCCGAAGGGAGGAAGATAATTCGGACGCGCGGATGGAGGTAGACGTGGTGGAACTGGGACGGTAGTAGACGAGCCGATGGCATAAAGGGTGAGAACGAAGGAGAGGGGTGGGTGTGGGTGGGAAGAGAAGGGTCCACGAGAAGGAAGCTCCGGGGAAAGGGTATCTGTTGTCATGGTCCCTGATGCTACATTATTGATTAAAGATGGCTGGCTCTTGCCGGTTGCCTGGATGACGGAGTACGCCGTGGTCGTGACGCCATTTTAATATGCGCAATTATAATGTGTACCGCCGTGTGCCCGCGAGGGTAGGTACGACGTCGAGTCCTCGTGGTAGGGTGAGACGAGCGCCACTGTCGTGTAAAGGTCCGCTCGGAGACGAAGGAGACTACGGGTGTAGGGCTCGGTACCTACGGTTGGGTGTTGACCCTGCCCGAACGGCGCGAGCCACGCTCGCCTTCTTTGTTTGGTTAAAATCCGAGGGGAAGCGCGTAATTGAGGAGTTAATTAGGACGCGTTTCGGTGATTTAATTGGGCTCTTTGCCTCGTAGGTCCATGGTACGCCGTGTTGTTGGAATCTTCGAATTGGTGATTTTGTAGAAAGGAGGGAGAGAAAGAGAGCGAGAGAAGGAAGAGATATGGACGGACTGACTTCGTAGCAGTCTCAACAGGTTGCGCGATCAAGGTTTATTGTTCTCCACGTTTTTCGAGTGACCCTTTCAGTGGAGTTTCGATGACGTCCGTTAAATCGTTGAACGTACTTAAGCCCAGTTCCAGGAGTATGATTAAAACGAGGTATGTATCATCTTTCCGAATGAATTTCAACGCAGGTTCCAATATTCGGCTTACGTAAGTGTAATTAGAATTCGACGTTAGGGAACCGTTCGTTGTACATGCTAAAAGAATAATAGGGATGAATTTGAAGAACGGTAAAAAAATTGTATTACGTTCAAGTTAAGAATAATAGACGGATTTCTGCTGTGCGGACAAATATGGGATTAATTAAATTTCTCTTCGCTCTGATCTCGTATTTGCACGCATTCAATGATCATAGCATCCAACGCGAGTTTACATGGCTGATCCCTCGTTTTCCGGATGTTACGCACGCGCCTGAGCGCGCAATCGTATCTGGTGACTCGCTGGGAGATAACGACGACGACAGCTCGTTAGCGCCGCGGCGGCGGGGTTATAATGACGTCGCGACGTCCGATACCCGATAACGACGGGCCGTCTGTAGGCGTACGAGTGTATCCGCACACAATGCCGATGCGCTGGGTGTACCTGCCTGCCCGTGGAACGGCGTGTGTCCCGCGAGCACGCTGCACAATGCCCGTAATAGGAGAATTAATGCGTGTTGTGTGTGGTCGCGGGCTTGGACCCCACGGCGTTTCGCGAGATCCAACTGATAGTATTGTTCTGCGCATAAGTCGTCCGTACCGATTAATTGAACCCAGAGGACAGAGATGTCGGCCGTTCCTCGTCGTCGACATTTCACCGTTTTTATTAAATCTCCTTGCCGGTCGTACACAGTTGCAGCTGCACTTTATGCGACATATTCGGTGATTTTTACTGGTAATATACGAATCATGTAAATTTTTATTCTATTAATTTTATAACGTAGGCGAGTCTTCTTTGCGCCCACATAGCATCACTTGCCCAGCGCGACCTTTTCGTTCCTAGACTTCTTTATCTTTATCCACGATAGAATCCACGAAACGAAGTGACGATCACCGAGCACACATGTCCGACATTAATATGATTCTTCTTTAGTCTAATGACGGTCGATCCTGAAGGACTGTATTGATATCGCAGAATCGCGCGCTTTACTTGGCCAATGCGTCCGTCACACGTCTAGTCTGGCTTTCGCGTGCCCTATACCTTGTAAATGTATTGTCCAGTATTTGTAAAAACGGCCGAACAAAGTGTGGCAGAAACATTGAATAGGCATGCTCACAAAATAGACGCTCTGTTGACCGCACAGCATAAAATTCTCTATAAATTAAAAAAAATGTCTATTTTCGTATTTTCTTCTAAATATTTCACTAACCTATCAATTGGAACATGCTAGCCTATACAAATATTATTTCTTGAATAAAAAAAATGCATAGCTTTTTAAATTCGTAAGAGGTGAGTTACTAATCATTCCAATAACAAAGCTTTCGGCGAAACTTTCTTCACAGTAGTATTTACATGTCTGATACGACACGTGTATCGAAAAATAAACCTGAATGTTTTTGTTGGCTTTTTTGCCACTCTCCGGTTGGCGTTACCTGTCGCTGAAGATCTAACACCGTTCTTTTAATAAGTCGCAAGTATCAACACATAATAAAATCATACGTAGGCACTTGACCAATGAATTGTTTATTAGGGGGTTTCGTGGGATGTGTCTTCGACCAATAGGCATTGACGTTCTGAAAATCGGCGTCTGACTCTTCGCGTCAGTCTCGTTCCTGGTCGCGAATACTTTAGACGTGGGTTTTTTGTGTCTTAGCGAAGTATAAGGAAAAATGTTAACGAATATCCACGGTACTTCTTTTTTAGGCACGACCGTAAAGGGAATGACTTATTCATCATTTATTTAAGTACGCGTGACAAAGATCGTGCTCGTCGCGTTAAGTTGTCCAATTTTCATGCGACGAAAGTGTGTCCGCCACCGATTGGCACTAAAGTCTCGTCGTATTTTGTTCTTCGAACCGGATAAATTGTGTGAAGGAAGAAGAAGATGGCATCCGAATGTAATTCAGTGAGTACTTTTCCACGTCACGTGTAACATTTCCCTCTACGGCACCAGTGTATTTTTTATTTAAATCGACGCATATTCATGTCCGGCAGGAGAATGTCCCGACGCAACCGCGTCAGTCGATAGGTCATTGACAGAAGTCAACCGTGGGGATAATTTTACCCTCCTTTGTGTGAGGGCACCACGAGTGGATGCTTTCCGTGGACAGTGTAAAGGGAAGCGGCCATAGAGAGGGTTTTAAGTGTTAATAATAAAGGATCTTGTTCTCTTCGTGTACACAGGCGACTCGTGTTTTCTTCCCTCCGTATGTGTGATGGATGCATTTTGTTACTACTTGTGCTTGGTAAAATCAATTATATTTCTTTTGTACGTGAAATAACGTATTATTCTTACATTTGACGAAAGAAAATGAATGGTTATGTACAATTAAATGTAGAAATATTCAAGAACATGTGTATCTATGTATTACAGTATTAAGAATGTGTTATGTTTTTTTTTTAATTATTCAACGTATAATTGAAATAATAATTCAGTATAATCTCGTTTCCAATTAACCATGAAGTATAACAAACGTTTAAATTCCTCATAATCACAATGATTCGGAACGAAAGTAGGACCGACATATTAATTGATTTAAAATTAAGATATGTCTACCGATATAAATTATTAGCATTATTTTAAAACCGTCGACCGAGGGTATAAACTGGTCTCCCTCTATGCGAGGAGAAAGGAATACGTCATTAAATCGTTGCGATCGTTACGTGATATTTCCTCGTTATACAATTGAATATTCGAAATCCAAGTTACAGAGGATATTGACATACCGCAGCTCCTACCAAGAAGTCCATAGTCACGCATATTGAAACACTGGAAATTTAGAATCACTTTATGAGTGCCCCTTTCAATAAGATTTACAATAAACAACGTTTCCTTTACGTAAGAACATTTCAACTCACGCTCAATCAATTTTCGACTATTGCAAGCCATGCATGACGGTCGATCTGCTTTGTTCACATTTGAGTCAGAATCACACATTTCAAATAGAAACTTGCATTTGTCGTAGGCGACTTCTGCACCTTGGCTTTGCAAAATCCTGCCTGAATACTTAGATGTACACGATCTTCAAGCAAATAACTACCAGTATTATCAGATGAAAATTGTCGTGGTAATTGATTTGTCAAGCTTTCACTTTAAAAGGACGTAATTGTTTTTCGTGCGTATTCGATGAAGTAACCAATGGCAATCACTTTACACTTCTGTTGCTCTGCCGATGGCGTCATATAAGATTTCATTCACGTATCACAGTGTTTTTTTAATTATGCAAATTCTACGATGCTTTACCGCTTTCTCTTGGCCCTCAAAAAATTGCAAGTAGATCATCTTTATCAGATGCATAATCAATCAAAGCATAATTTTTGCAAAATCAAAAAATGATTCTCAAAATTTAATTCAACTGTTAATACGTAGTACGGTTACCAAAAGTAAGGAACCCTTTCTAGTGAAGTTATCGGCATGCTTCTTGTGTAAAACTGCGTCAATTCCAGTCCATGGAAATGCGGATGCAATTACGTTGCAATTGTTTCGCTGCCCGATCGCGCTCCGGGGATATGAAATTTCAGACGTGCATGTCCTCTTCGGGATAATTTGTTCGTTTAGGTCCAACGTACGTGCTGTTTCATTGGAATTGGAAGGATCCCTCGATGATTAATATCGTTGTTTAATATTAATCAGAGATGGGTAGATTAATATTAACCGGAAATACGAAACGTCGGTGGATACCTACTAAAACGAATTAAAACGATGCTTCATTTTTGTTCCGCCTGAAACAATATCGTCGTACGCTAAGTAAAAATTTTACGAAAAGTCCCATTAGGTATCGGTAATTGGTCTCGAGGGACAAAAAGGTGGGCGAGAAAGAAAAAGGACTTGTTAAGGTACGCTTGAAAAGCGACACCAGCTCACTAGTTCGTGGTTAAACGGCATGCCTCCTGCCGTGTCAACGAAACGTGACGTACGAAAATTCGACGAGTCGTGACGGTCTCGTCGTCGGTGTCGTGTCATGCCCCTCCTTTTTCTCCTTCTCCTGTTTCTGCCCGGGGTCTAATAGCGTCGCCGTAACGGGCGTCGCACCATGGTGGCATGACGGGACGCGTTTTGTCGTCACATTATGGTACAACCCTGATCGTTTTGTCGCTGGCAATTACCAGGCACGAAGTGGGCGGCACATAGCGTGTCGCACGCGCATGCCTTTGATGCGAATTGCGCGCACAAGCATGGGACACGTGGATGTCGTCGGACGTGGTAGGACGACGCGACGTAGAGGCCTTCCAGCTTAGGAGATTCCAATGGGACGGGACAAAACGTCGCGACGTGGTACGAGATTGATTTGGTGAGGTGCCATTCCTTTATAATCAACTTTTTTTCTTTCTTTATTTTACCAACGTTACTGTCGTCAAAGGAAAAGAATCATTTCGCGACAATTCTGATCCGTGACCATGTTAAGGTTGTATACATCAGTGGAAGTAAAGTAACTAAAGCGCTAGGTATCAAGTTGAGTCCAGAATTAAGTCTTAAGCAGTCCACAAACGGTCAATATTATTGCGTAAGTTATTGCACAATAATATTGCTAGTCGTTTCCAAACAGTGTAATATATTATATTTGCTCAATAACTAGTTACGTTTGGAACGTTTTGTGGTTAACTCTTAAAACATGGTAAGAAAAGTAAAATGGCTACTGTCATTGTTTTTGGTAGAGTGTCTAAAAAATAAAAAAAGTTTAGAAGTAAACGGATGAAAGATTAGCTGTGTTTTCCCGAACCTCCGCTTATTGTAAGCGCACGTAAGCGGCTAACGTTTGCTACGCAATATTTGGCTGGACAGAAGCAATACCTTGAAGCGCTAAGCGGTGCTACAATCGAAACCACTACCAAACGAGCGACTGCTTAGCTAGCGAAGGTTCGGCAAAACACAGCCAATGGTTTAAAAAAAGCAACCCGTATACTCGTAAAAATGAATCGAACGAATTAAAAGTGAGCGAACCTATTGAAATATTGCGGAATAATATTTACCGTCTGTGTGTCTGCTTTTCGCGTATTTGGACCCTCGTGAACAAAATACGCGCCAATTAAGCAGGAGAGGACAATCTGTACCTGGATGTTCGAAGACCGTCACAAAATAATCGATTTTCCATAGGCCAAGGAACTAGAATGTAGAAATATGGATGGTACACAGGGCAGCACGGAACGAGGAAGTGTTGCGCGTGCTTCGGCCTGTCGTAGGAATCAAGTGAACATTTTATATCGCTTTAATACGAGAACAAGACTGCGTGTGGTCTTTAATCGCCGTCGGTCCGGGAAAGGTATCCTCGCGTGCAACCGCATCAACGTTACATTTACACGTCAGCTTCTCCACCCATGAAGGAAATATTTTCTTCTACGCGATGAGTGCTTTGCACAACGTTTGAGAATGCGCTCGTTCTATGGGACGTTTCAAAGCTTCGTTTTACCCGTGAGATATTAAGGGTTGATAAATCTCTCGATCCTGGCGGCTTTGCTCTGCCACCACGTCGCTGCACGCTTTAACACCGCGGCCCACTTTAAACATGAAACTCGGGTATGATCAAAGCCCGGCGCGTAAGCGGGTGGGGAGTATGAAGATGTCGAGGGGGCGCTTGCTTCACGAGTAACGAGAATACATTCACGTACCCAGCAATGTGGCAAGAAGGGGGGATGTGTGAGGAAGGAGGACTTGGTACCTTCGAAAAAGAAGAACACCAGACAATTTTTTAAAAATTTAGTCCCATTCGTTTCCGAATTTATCTGCGTCCTGCGTCGATGTCCAACTCCGAGCACGTGATCGAACCACGTATGCTCGACAAGAGGAGAATTAAGCACGTTAAATAATTACTATCCACCTTACAATTAATTTCAAAATACGATTATACATTATTCTAAGTTCGTTTTGATCTATGTCAATTTCACAATAGTCCAAGTTATATTTCTATTCGATTAAATACCCAAAACGTCATTTTGACTTCTTGACAGAAGCAGGTATATGTCACCTCGTGATAAACCTAGGGTTAACTTACGTCTCGCAGCACCTGATCGCGAAGTTCACCTACGACCCGATCGATGAGCCACCTCCCAAATCGATCCTCCCACCGCGATTCCACTATTTACCTCCTGAGCCCCCTCAGGTGCCCTAGGAGAGGATGAGCGTCTCGCTTATACACGGCCAGGCCAATTTGCATAGGTCGAACACGAGTCTGAACTCTCCGGAGCGTTTTTCGGCCCTACCGCGTCTACTACCGCGGGGTAGGTAACTCTGCCGGTAGCGTGTCGCGATGAAATTGATACCTGTCGCGAAATTGCCACGACAGGTAAGTGTAATGTTCAGTAAAATGCATAATTATTGCCTCCCTCCTTACCGGTAACGCTTTCGTTTGGAGCGCGGGCTGCCCCCGAAACGGGGTTTCGCCCCGCGGGTGCATAACGTCGGCTCGTAACGATGGAACGGCACGTCATTTCGCGAGGAGGAGAACGCCGTGAAGAGGAAAGGGGCCGAAGAAGCGGTAGAAGGAGAATCGCTCGCGGGAGTAGGTCTGCGAAGGCTTGGCCCCGTTGCGCGAACGACTGTAATTTTCACTTATCCCCGCGGAAGTTGATTCAAAGTATCGAGCGTATAGGGCCCATCGGGATTTATTTCGCGCCCTCGACAGAGGAACTCGTAGAGGGATGCGAGGATGAGGTAGGAAGGAAGAAAGGAAGCAGCGTACAGCGTTGCGAGCAATTGCGACGACGATCGGCCCGAACGGAGGAGAGTCACGATATCTTCCGCGGAGCCTTCTCTAATCGCTTCTCGGAAGTGAGCCCGTCGAAGAAGAAATGGGAAGGCGCGAGATTGAATATCCGGGAGTACGAAATTAGGCGTACGCTCGTTCGAGGGTTCCGCTTTGCATAAGAAGACGCACGATTGAAATTGTGATTACTGCCGGCCGGCGCGCGGACCGCTGAGAACCATCTCCCGGATTGGTAGGACGAGGTCGAAAGAAGCAGAAGGGAACGTAAACCGTACCTTGTCCTTCGAGCTTCCTCGCGCAAAGTGATTTTGTTTGCGCATTAGTCGCGCGTACACTCGCCGACAAAACGAGACGGTAATAGTCGTTCGAACGATTGTCATCGTAAATGCCATTCGCACGTCTTTGCCTCGCGTCTCTCGGCTTCCTCGTGATATTTTACTTCTGGGCTGATCGGTCCGTTACCGTGAGCCATCCTGCCTGCGTCACCTGTAACCCCATCCTCCTCGTGGATTCTGCGTCCCGCGTGTACCTCCAGTCCCACGAAATTAGACGATCCCTTACCCCACGTGCCTTTTTCGGACATTTACTTCCACCGGATGATATATGATTAGGCGTCGAGCGAAACGTTTCATTAAAGACGGGAAAAACGTGGAGTGGTTCCGCTCGACGACTAGCCGCGTACACGCGCGGCCTGCCGCGCGAGGGTCGCTCGCGCAAGAATTTCAGGAAAGCATAAATTCGTTATTTGCCCATCTGCGGTACTCCGGCGCTTTAATGACGACGGCGATTACGCGCACGATTGCCAGCGTCGAGAAGAGCGAGCTGAGGGCACCACCTCGCGTCCTCCTCCTCCTCCTACTTTTCTCTTCCTCGGATTGCGGCGTCGAGGCCGCACGCTCGTTAATGAAGTAGTTTGGCTCGTGTTTATCTCGTCGGACCATCCTCGGGTTTGTCATTACGAGGAACGGCGGATCTGCTTGAAGGTTTCGAGCTGTCGCGCAGGGTCGCCAGCTGTCGTCCGGCGCGCCTCTCGATTCTCTCGATGTCATACCTATCTACCAACCGACGAAACAGACAACGCCTATCGACCGAACGAACGCGCGAAAGGGATACTTCTCGAGACAGCTTGTGTTTTACGACGAGACGAATATCGTCAAGTCGATTCTTCCTATTCCTCCAAACTCACGACCAGGATCGAATTTAATTCGAAGCTTCGAAGAGCTGTGACGTAAGTTTCAGAAAAATACTCGGACAAGGTAGAAAGATTTTGATTTAAAGATTATATTGGGATTTTAAGAGCGTGGCCAGTACCCGTTACATCGAGTACCACGGAAATTGTGCTTTTCAACGCGAAAGCAATTTACTCATTAAGCTATTAAGCACGGTTTTACCAAATTGGTGAGGCGTATCCTTGAAAGTGTCGGAGATGGTCGCGCGCATCAAGGGACAATGACACAATGGCGTGTCAGCTTCATCCGCGCAAAACGAGACCACCAACGTCGGGGTCATGCTTTTTACCCACGGGCACGCGTTTCTTTCGCATATTGCGAGCCGTCACCGGCCATTAGAAGGGGGAGGAAGAGGGCGAGAAAACGACCATGAGAAGGGAGAGCGAAGGGCGACCAAGAGCGTGTTGCTCGTCACGGGACGAGCAGGGCGACATTTCGTGACTGAGAGTTCTTTTTCTCTTTTACGGAATACAACGAACAATCGTGAAACGCGTTTAATAATTCGCCTTGGTATTTACTGTGCGATGGCATCTCGTGACAACGAGTAGATAAGCAAACGCGTGACTTTTCTTTCGCAAATAAAAATAAACAACGAGCACAAATCTACTTGTTTCCGGAAGTGATACCCTTTCCGTTGTTTTTAAATCGATTAACGCCGATCCTAATTAAAAATAATGAACAAAAACTCTTAAACGGCTTCTGCAATTACGTTCTCGAAATTCTCCAACTACCAGCACCCTTCGCGTACCCCAAAAATAAAATAAAAACAATCTCTTCGTCGACGCGTCAGCTATAATCACTTCCGTCGGCTCGGTGATTCGGCGGAATGGAATTTGACGTATATCGCTCTACATTTTTTCGTCGGTATCC
Organism: Tiphia femorata; assembly: GCA_944319695.1. Taxonomy (NCBI): domain Eukaryota; kingdom Metazoa; phylum Arthropoda; class Insecta; order Hymenoptera; family Tiphiidae; genus Tiphia; species Tiphia femorata. The sequence continues at coordinate 5,775,611 of OX090903.1, forward strand.
ATAGCTCGCATAAAAATAGTCGCTCGACGTTACCACGTGCCTCTCGAATAATGTTTCGAGGGAAACTCAGCAATGGCGCGTACTATACGGTAGAAGGAGTTTTACTATATTAACCTTCATCGAAATTCTCAATGAAATGCATCGATACCAAGAAGGGAGCGAGCACGCCTGTGGCCGGCTCGAATAAGCGGTAACAACGAGACTGCGAAATTGTTTGGAAATGTCTGATCGCGAGAATCCCACGCGAATGTACTTCTACCGTGCATCGAACGGGATACACGCAGAAGGTCTACCGTCGTGGGCTCTATAGTTAGACGGTGGATGCTCGCCTACGCGTTTCGCTGCGTCCCTAATGCGTTTTTATCAAGGTCGAACAAATGTTTCCTGTTAAACGGAATGTCTACGGTAAACCCGTTTTGCCCGATATATGGAATGTCTACGGTAAACAGAGAAATATTGCGCGGCCCCGCCGCACGAGGAGTAGTAGCTCTAACTCAGCGACTTTAGGAGTTTGTTATTTCGGTTTTGGCGTTAACTTCCAGTAGCCAGCGACAAGAGACATTCGCCAGACTACCCCGAAAGCCGTTCACTTCGCTCTCCGACTTCTCGCGGTCGTGCTTGCAAGCACGTCGCAACCAATCGTTCGTAGCCCGAGCCAGTTCGTGGCTTCGAAAATAGCTAAATCACCGATCTTCACACGTTACGAAACCATGTAATGTAGGGGAAGCTTACTGTGCACGTGAAAGAGTAATAGGAGTTTCCCTCATTAGGATTTTCTTCGCTCCTCGCATTGTGCGGTGGTGTAAAGTATTTGTGACAATTTATTATTTCGAGGAGATGTCCAAAGACGTAGATACAAATAACCCAAAGAAAAGGTAGAAACGTTCAATTTATAATAATATCAATTTTTGTCGCGTTTAATACTTGATTTATTTTAGAAGAAATTAAACTGTGAACTGGGGCAAACGTGTGTTTACTAAATAAGTCTGTATGTAACTTGCATTTATTTCGTAGAAGATTCCATAATAATTGTATGGTCACTTTGAAAATTACTTATAAGTATACACACATATACATGTAAATTCTTATTGATGTTTCTATTAGATTTTTTGTTATGTTGTGCTCCGATGGAAGGCAGCATCAAGAATATAAAAATAACTGAACTCATTGTACAATTAGAATGGTATGCAATAAACAAAAATTTGCCCCGCCGAGTCACCGACTAACCGTACGATTAAAAGAATCCTCGTCGAAGAAACGGATCGCTGAACGTAAACAAACTTGCTACCGGTCTTCGGCGTTGGGACTCTGTGTTGTTTAGTACGCGGTTGGACTTCAGTGAATAACAGGTCGCGGGGTACAAATTTCTCCTTTTGCTCTTTCCTCTCGCTTCAATTTATTAACAAGCATGTACTACACCCATTTACTCGTCATGTCTCATTGCACACGAATACATTTAACCGGACGGTGTCTGTTCGCCTGTGACGAAAACTGGATTAATTCGTCTCAAAGTGATTTCTCATGATAATCCGAGCAACTTATGCAACGGATATTGATAACGAGTGACGTCTTTCTTAGTGCTTACTTTGCTGCAAGGTGCGTATCTATTGAAAGTATGGTAAGCATGGCGATCACTTATTCCGATAACATAATTATATCTTTCTTTCCAATTTATAATTCCCTACACTTACCAAGAAATAGCATATTTTCAAGTGAATGGCAGATACAGGAAATAAATCCTTACATTTTATTAATATACTATTTTATTTATAAATATATGAAAGGAGGGAGTGATTGGGGTTAGGAGCTGCGGAAGGAGGGGAAGGGCCGTTGAAAGAAAGGAAAATTACAGCGATTGTTGCGCATAGAATAATGTGTAAATAATCTTTATAAATCAGTAACCACCCACTCGTTGTACACAGCACTATAGTTATCATCTTAATAGCGCACGTTTTAATTTCTTCCCAGGGGATCTTAACGCGAGATAGAAATATTTTTAAATTCATATGCGTTTGTTCCAGTGGCCAACGTGGTTCTTCCGGCCGCAACTTCCTCTGGGCGCACCAGTACCCTCTCACATATCCAATTCAGGCAGCGTGCCTACGTCTTCGCCCTTGCCAATCACGACGCATGCAGAGATTCCAAAAGGATTGGATCCGTCTTTCGACACCAGCAAGGTGCACGGACAGACGCCAACAATATGCACCGTAAGTAGATTTGTTTCTTCGTGACACGTAGTGCTTTGTCCCATAAAAACCATATCCCCGCTATGCCTGACTTATTACGTTCCCCGAGGACTATGATTATGTACAATATCGCAGCAATTTACGCGTTAGTTGACAAACGATGCAGTAAACCCATTTAGAGCCTCGCGGCTGATAACTGATCACCGGTGTCAATAAAGGGCGAGATCTATCGTGACTTACATTGTCTGTGGTGTTGCCATTAAAAACATTGCGTCAGATTGAAACGGAATACGAATGGGAATTATTGAGCATGCGCGTTAATCTATTGTCCGCATTAGCAAAGAGTGAAATCGATCGTGCTTCGTATCGCCAATATATCCGTAAATTCGATTTTTTATCGGCGTGATTAACAGAGTGTGTTCAGCGAACCGATAAAGCGGCTCGTTTGATGCCGACTCAAAGTCCGAGGCGTGTAAATAATCCACTTTCACGAGCACTGACACTTGTTCGTCCGCGCGTTTCGTGTTTTACGTGTCGCCCATTTCTTGCGTGTCCATAGGTATATTAGAATTCGTGACAAACACGGGGCCAAATAATCATTTTCTATCGAATTAACTGGCAAGATTGTAAAAGTAAATATTTGTATTTACCTTAATCGATGTCATTATATTGTATTCCATAAACATAATACCTCCGAATAACTCGAGTGACACTTTGCATAAGGGACACAAGTGAAAAAATAACTCGTAAAACGGTAAATAGCGATTTATTTCTCGACGGTCATAATCGAACTGAATTCTCCGAATCTGCATTTCACTGCTACGCGTATGGCAAACTTGAAATCTGAACCGGCTACGGTGGATCGCGCGGCATCATTCGTATGTCGTAACTATTTGTAGTTCCGTTTGCCGATTTATCTTGCCACCCTTTTAGGTAATAGAAGCGCGACGGTTTTCTACTTACAGTGTCGACATTTATTTTAATAATTCTTACGTATGCTGTAATTCTTTGAGCCGTAGTAGAGCGCTCGTTCTTAAATTCCATTTAAATCCGACTTAAATTCCACTCTCGTCGCTATCCAGAAATATCGTTGCGGCTCCAAGCCCGAGTAGGCACTCAAGATTGATTTCAAAAGTGGTCAAAGGCGCGGAAGAGTCCCGACACGATTGAGTGGAAATAATGATCGGTGACCTTGGGGCCACCCTTCAGTCCTATTTCCGAGCTCGCAGCTCACGGAAAAACAATCGTGGCGATGTCTAAGGTTACGTCTAATGGGCAACGACGCGGCACAGAAAAGTCGTACCACCTGCGGGTACGGGTTATACGAAAGGGCACGAGAAGAGTTGAGAGAAGGGCGGCGTGAGGAACGATGGATACGACCCACAGGCCAACCGGTCGATATTCAATTTACAGTTTTGTCACAACGAGGTATTGCGTTTCGCGGAAGAACGGCGAATGAAGGCAATGCTGGAAGTGATTTGTCAATATCGGTCGGGACGGTTTTTTCCCTCGCCTCAGGAACGATGGGAACGCGTGGGCGGACGACCTCGTTAGAGCGCGGTGCATTCCGCGCCGCGTGCCGGTAATTTAATATTGTTACATTTAATAAAGGCATACCTGACGCCTATAACGTTCGTTGGCCATTGCGCGTGTCTGGCGTCCCGTTTTAGATGTGTGTGCGCGCAACGAATGTGTAGTAAATGCGGGAACGCGAATACTCCGCGGCGTTGTGTCGGCACGAACAGAACGAAAAATGAGAATTTCCGCTGTAAAGTGAATATTACGGGTTTTTAGCAGATAATCGCTATTACGTGTAGGTATATTAAACGTTCTGGGGAATTTTCGGATTTTTGTAGTCAGTCGGATGCAACGTTGGCAGTCACTGGAATTACAGATAATTCGTTACATTTTAGTTTTACATCCATCGTCCCGAAAAGGCTCTCCTTCGTAAACGTGTAACGTCCAATGCGAAACTTTTGTAATTCTCATCGACCAACGGAACTGCGAAAAGCTATAACAAGTGTCTGGTTCGCAATAATCACGATCGCATTTGTAAACGCTTTCAATCGAACTCAAGTCGACTAGAGTGCGCGAATGATCAACGGTCGGCAAACTCGATCCTCGTTACATAGCACGCTGGATCAAGCGGCACGTGCTTGCACACTTATTTCTCCACTGGTTAGAGAGAGCAGAGATTGAAGCGGCGGCGCGCGCGCGCGTAAAGCAAGATCAATATTCAGATCACAATTAATTTTTCTCGCTTAGCGTGACGCATGCTGTGCCTATTCTACGATTGTAGGGTGCGTGGAGAGAGAGGGAGAAAGAGGAAGAGAACGCGAAAAGGACCGAGAGCAGGAGGGGAAAGAGTGGAGGAATAGAAAACCAGGCGCACGAGGTCGTACGTAATCGAACGCAGTTATCCCAGGCTTATTTCCGCTCGTCCCGCACGTTTACGAGCGAAGCAGGGTAACGGGCGAATCTCGTCTCTCGCTCCTTCGCAGTTTTCATTTTTCCACGTAGCCCGCAACTGCCTCCATTAGCGCGCCAATTTTCGCCGATTGTACGAATCGGTCGTTGCAGCGTCTTCCGTAAGACAATGCGAATCTGTATGGTAATCGTGGGCGTGCGATTACCGCAGTTTCCTTCCACGAACGCTGTTTCTCGGCATCTCTCGAAGCTGCGGATTAACGAACAACTATTACGATTTCAATATTGATGCTCGGCAAAATGTCGAATCGGTCTCTCGTCGCGAGATACGCGTTCGCACGATCATAATGAATAATCATCGTCTCATTAACGAATCAACGAGTCTACTTGTGGATTAATTACCCATGAAAAAAATCCGTACTCGAAATGAAGATGACGGCTTCTCATAATTGTTACACTCGTCAATTACGGAGACTACCTCGTACGTTGCAATACCGTCGACCTTAGCCCGCATTCAAATCCATCGACAATTTACAACTGGTGAATGAAGAAGCTGCACGTTCGAACGTCACGGCATCGTTCCGTCGCGCATAATTCCCGCACCGGTTTTTCGCCGACTGACAAGGAAGGATGGGACGACGAGGTGGGACGCGAAACAATGCATTACTGCGCAACGGGCTGTGAGAAAAATAATTATCGCGGCCACGATGCACGCTGAGAGATGAATTTAAAATCTCTTTCGGGAGTGTTCCCTCCCTTGAGAGCACCGCGCATCCTTCTTCGTCCCCCTGCCATCGTCATCGTCGTTCATCGTCCTTGCTAATACGCGGTCGTGGCGAGCCAACATGACCGACGACTGAAATTCGTCCATAAAATCACGAAGTCCGTCATTTATACGAAGGGTCCGCGTGGTATTCGGACGCGCGAAGCCAACGACGAGGAAGTTAAAAGGCGAAAGCTTTGCGGATTGACGACGCAATTACGAGCGGTGACCAACGGCTAATGATGATGAACGCAGTTGTTTTTTGCGCCCGTTGAGAGCAGGGAGAGCGGTGAATTGCAGCCACGGTCGCTCCACGAGTGCCCTCTCTCCGTTTTAGAATAATTCGATAGCACGGTCCTTACCTCGTCACCATCCGTTCTCGCGAGCCTGGTGCAACTGCTGATACTTCGTTGATTTCTTGGCGATCGAAGCAGCGCGATATACTGAGTATTTTTATTAGAAAGTTAGAAAGTTACGTACCGTTAGCTTAAACGGCAAGGTAGCGTAGAGCAATTTTTTTTCTCCACTTCGTTTCACATTGTGGCTGTGCTTGGCACAGTCGTGTCAATAACAAGAGACGGCGAAACTGAAAATGAAGTAAGCGAAAATAAGAACGAGGGGAAACTTGCGAGTAAGCGTACGCTTCGGAGGACAATTAAAAAAATCCGCTTGAAGGCAATGCTCGGACTAGGACGCGAGGCGGACGGTAACCGCCGAAAACATCGTGGCCCCAGCGCGGCGTTGGCGTGCAGCGATGTAATTCCGAGTTTTGCGTTTCCCTAGGAAAAGCGCGGGTAGCAACGATACGGACCTCTCGGCAGAGAGGAGGGAAAAAAAGAAATTTCAGCGATAAAATTTCCGAGGAAAAGAACGATCATCCTCCGCCTCCTTTCTTCTCTTCCTACTCCTCGGCGTTACCCCCGTCTATAAGGAGAGAAACTCGAGGATTCATTATAACTGCGAGAAGCGGTGCCCAGCTAATATTCGCCTTCAAGTTTCTCGGTTTATCAGGTCGTATACGATGGGAATAAAGTAGGACGCTCGGTCGAGCGAAACCTAATTGCACCCGCGGTTTAATTAGATCGTTTACACACGCGGGTCTCATTCGCACGCTTACTCGCTGCCCTTCGCGCATCCAAACTCTGCTCCCTCGCCGCTGTCCTTAAGATAGGAATCGGCCTTAATTTAGAGGCCCCCGCGCCCGCGTCCAGGGATTAATCTCGGCTACTCGCGGACGCGGGGCGCCACGCTGCGCCGCTCTCTAAAATTAGCGCTCGCGCTAATTTCGCGCAGTGACTGCACGCACGCGCACTCCCGATACATATCTTATTCGTGGGCGGTGCCGGATTGTTTCGTACCGATACGCGTTCGGTTCCTCGCTCTTGTTCACCCTTTTTTCTTCTCCATTCGCAAGTAAATTGCATACGTATACGTCGGCCGCGTATAATTTTACGAGCATCGTGTATGTATCTGACGGTAGCGCCAACATCGCTCGACGACGATTCGGATCGTCTGGACATAATGAGGACGAGACGGCGTGTGCCGATGCGAGAGAGGACGTGCCTTTTTAGCTTTATCTTCAGGGAGGCGTGATCGAGCACGGAATCGATGACGCGTTGTGGATTTTGGACGGTTGTCGATTTGAGATCGGGAGATACGGTGATTCGTTATAGGTGGAGTTTGGGATTTGAGATTGAGGGTAAGCGTAAAGTATGCTGAATTAACTAAGAGTAAACACTATACTCACGAGCGTATAAGACGCTTGGAGTAGCAAGGACGGACAATGTTGGCCCGGCAGTATAAAAATTGCTAAGTCCTTGTATAATGGATAATAAATTGCGATTTGCGCGTAAAATCTGATTACAATACTGGAAATAGTATTATATGTAGAATTCTATATTTTAGTCGTGTATAATCTTGTCAGACTGCGCAAGAATTCTTGTTTCTTGGACAAGTGCGTGGTCGGACAATCATCGTGCACCGAGAGAAAAGTATATGATATATCTAACTATAATGGCATAGTAACAAAATTATAGTTGCAAATATCATATTTATGGTAAATGTTACCATGACGTCGGTAATAATTACGATAGAGGCATAGTATAAACAACTGTATTATGTTTTTACCCAAAATTATGGTTATTTCAACTGAAAATATAGTATGGTTGAAAATATATAATGGTAAGAAAAGTAACTATTTTATATAGTTAATATTACGAGAATATTTCATACATAGTGATAGAACTAATTATATTCACATAGCACATATGGTAACAAGAACAAAGGTAACAGTTAATGATATAACCATTTGTACAAATCGTTCATTCTACTATATTTTGTATGGTTAAGTGAACTATAAAAATATGTTTGACGCCAAATCTAGCTATGAAATATAGTGAGATTATAGTAAACCCAACCATTTTTTTCTCTCAGTGTGCTGTTCTAGCTTACGCTTCTAATCGTATACAGGGTGGGCGTTTATAAGTTTATCGTACTGAAGAGACCCATATAGCGGATCCCTTTCCATTGATCTTCCACAATTAATTTCCTGATAATTATTGCGAATATTGAATAATAGCCCAGTACTTCTGTGTTTGTTTGGGTCTCTTCAGTATGGGAAACTTATAAGCGCCCACCCTGTATACCTAACCTACGTACAAATTCTTAGTCGTCATTTCTGCAAAGTCTACCCGCGTACAAAAATGATAACGTTTCCCACCGGTAAGTAAGTGCAAGAAAATGGGCAGTAGAGTGGCCTGTTACTGGTTTATTGGACCGGTCCGCGGCAGAGAAGCTTCAATAATTTCACCGGTGGAGGCCCTAACGACGGACGCACAGGGCCAAAGAAAAAGCACAATCTATCAAATTGTCACTGGCCTTTCTATTTCATAGCTTTTGCGCCTTCCTAATAAGCAATCTTCCTCAGGGAGCGTACCGTAAAGAGGCACCTCAAGCTCTTCCTGAATAGGTGCTATCCTGTTTGCCGTCTCCAGCCGACGGTAAGGGCCGGTTTCTCCTGTCTTGCCTTCGATTACGCTCGACGAGCTTCTTCCTTCTCGTGAGCACGGCTTTTTACCCGCCCGCGTCACTCGATGTCGTCCTGATGTCGCGTGAAGAAACACCGGTGTTGCGCTCGACGTAAAACGACGCGCGTCGAAAATCGTTCGATTGCAGTTTGTCGATCGAACGGCGATGGGTGATAATGACGGGTTAGCACTGCCAGCGTGAACATGGAAACTCGTATACTATGTCGAGACGTGTCACGAGAGGAAAACTACCCGCTAAAGTGGACATCCCTGAATCGCGACGCGATTAACATCGAGCGTCTCAAAAATAAAATGCGAGACTTTCAATACCTGAAAAAGGAAAAGAAAGTCGTGGTACCAGGATCCTTGTCGCTACTCTGTGTTATTATGCGAGGGTGCTTCAAATTCGAAAATGCAAATACTCTCGGTGCATCGGTGGCGAAAAAGTGGCTCTCGCATAATAATCTCTGGTTTCGAGCTTCGAACCCTGTCGTTTACTTCGCGAAGATAATCGTTAACGTGAGTCGAGCACGTGTGCAACGTATTCGTCGAAGGCGCATACATGCGATCGCGGTGATTCTCCTCGCATCTAAAATGTGCACAGACTGTATACGAGGATAAAGATTGTTCCGGTGGAAGGACCATCGGCTACCAGCTGTGAGATGGAATCGGCACCGACAATGAGCTTCCTCCGCAGCGTCCTGGTTCGCTTCTTCGTCTTCCGCTCTCACCGCCGTCACTCGAGGAGGAACAACGAAGGAACGGTTAATAACCCGCCGATTTCGTTACCCCGTTTTTGCAGGGAGGTTCGCGGTCTCCCGATACTCGTGGTCTCGAAAGTGACTTCGCTAATAAGTCATTTACCAAGCGTTAGATGTCGCCGCCTGGTTATGAAGGCATCCCTTCATCGGACACACAAAACGACGTTTCATTAACCTAAAACACTTTATCGCGCGGCCGTTAATTATTTCCGAGAAGCGATACACCATGGACGCCGCGGCGCCCCTGATTTTATATTCCACTTTGCTTCTCTCTCTCTCTCTTTCTCTCTCCGATCCCCTACTCCACTCTCCCCTTGCTCTTTGTCCCTTTCTTCACTCTTCTTGCTTTTTTTTTTTCTCCGTGGCGCTCTCTCGCACGCGTTCTCGAACTGCACGTTACAGTTTCCTTTTTCTTATGCCGCTCGTTTTGCGCTAACGAGATGGTGGCGGTGGCGGTGACGACGGCAACAACGGCGACACACATGGCAAAGGACCAAGAGGACGAAGGACGACACCAGGAGTCCAAGGACAATGACGCCGACGAGAGCGGGGGTCTCCTTGATTGTTATTTACTAGGAAGCCTCTTAACGAACGGTTGTTACACAGTTAGAATGCCCATAGACGAATATCAGGGAAGAGGGAAGGACGCAGGAGAGTGGAAAGAACTTGCAACGGTAGCCCGCTCGTAATAAATCGATTAGTCGATTCTCCTTCTCGAGGAAAATATCAAGCTTGCCGGACTGGCGTCTCGACGCCCCAGTAGAATTTTCCTTCGATAAGATAATTGCGCGAGTTGCGAATCACCAAGTGGGAATAAACGTCTCGGAGGCACGGGGCGATATCGAAAGCAATAATCGACGAAGCTGTGTTTCTCGGCAGGTTGCACCGCGTCGAGTGGCAGGCAATAAATTCCACGCTAACCTTTTCACTGATTATCAGTTTGAAATGTCAACCGCGAATGAAGAAGCATCAATACGTAATCGCGCACCATCCTTTTGCACACTCACTTTATCGCGACGAGGAATCCTCGGAAGTATTCTTTTCCTCTTATACAACGATGGACGTTGCACCCTGGATTTCTCGACGACCTGTCGCTTTTTCTCTGGATCCATCGTAAACCTTTTTTCTTCTGTGTTTCTCTTCTCGTTATGTTCTCGAAAGGAAAGAATGTAGATTTAACCCTTCGCGCCGCATATACGCGGCATCCAAATGATGTGTGTGTATACAAGTGCCATCTACAGTCTTATTAATTTTGTAAGTCATTTGATATTCAAAATGTAAATATACTTGTTACATTAGAGCAACGATTGTTCTATTCAGCGCAGTTATTATTTATGACATGGAACAACATATACAGAAATTACGCGCACTGCACTGAGAGAAAAAAATGGTTGGGTTTACTATAATCTCACTATGTTTTATAGTTAGATTTGGCGTCAAACATATTTTTATAGTTCACTTAATCATACAAAATATAGTAGAATGAACGATTTGTAGAAATGGTTATATTATTAACCGTTACCTTTGTTCTTGTTACCATTTGTATACTAAAATGTGCTATGTGAATATAGTTAGTTTTATCACTATGTATGAAATATTCTGGTAATATTAACTATATAAAATAGTTACTTCTCTTACCATTATATATTTTCAACCATACTATATTTTTAGTTGAAATAACCACAATTTTGGGTAAAAACATAATATAGCTGGTTATACTATGCCTCTATCGTAATTATTACCGACATCATGGTAACATTTACCATAAATATGATATTTCCAACTATAATTTTGTTACTATGCCATTATAGTTAGATATATCATATACTTTTCTCTCAGTGTGTGCATATTTCCGGTGCGAGTTTCCGTTCAGTGACGGTACTTCGGCGAACGGGGCTGCCGTAGCGAAAGGATTAAGGAGTGGCTCCGAAAAAGCGATAATTTTCAAAGCGGCGATTCAAGCAGTGGTTCGGGGTGAAGGGATAGAGAAATGTCGCGCGAACTCGTGTGGAGTGCTCGTCGCGACATATCGACGCAACGCTATCGGACAGCATTCCAGGATGGGCAAGGACGGGCAAGGATGAGCAAGGATCGGCAAGGATGAACCGTCGGCGCGCGAGGTCCTTAAAGAAAGAGGCGAAGCGGTCGCTCTCGCTTTAAAACGCGAAGTAGGACGGACCCCGTATTTACGGGCGCGCGGACATCAAGACGCGCGGTGGTCGCGGATCGTTAGCAGCCCCGTTTTTACTCGATTCTCCGCTCGGTCCGCGCCTCTTCTTCTCGTCCTCCTCGTTCTTCCATCGTCGAAGAGGAAGCGCACACGGCCCGAGGAAAGCGGCTGATTGCCGCGCGTATTCGTCGCAGAATGCACCGCTCGCCCCTACTGCCTCGCCATCGCGAGGATTTTACGAGATCTCGCGTGTGGTCGCGTCTGGAAATCGTCGGTGATTCTTGCGGTCGCTTCCTCGGTCAGTTGAGGCCGATTGAAGAGGATCGTGCGGGAGCCGAGCTGTTATTGGAGAATTGATTTCGTGAGATGCGTTCTGAGGGCAGGCCGACGACGCACGCGCGCGGATATTAGAATTCTTTTATAGGACGATCAATGCACGCGGGACGAATAATCGTTCGTCCTTTCGTTTCTTTTCTTTTCCACCGGTGAAATTCGTCGGTGTCGTTTCTCCAAATCTTAACGGATTCTTCGGTCACGAAAGGAACTATCAAAAGTTCGACCCATGTGTCATTTGCTATTGAACATCGAGGTTGGGCAGTGTCAAAGATTACTACGATCGGAAGTGAATAAGTATTATTCGAAACATCTTTGCCCTTAGCCCGATCCACGAGGAATGTCCTTTGGCCCTCAGAATCACCTACTTTACCGGAGAGCTCGGGCGTGCCCTCGTCCCCTGAATCGACGCATCTTCTTATTCCAGGCAGCACCGAGAGAGGTGATCGGCGCCGCGTGAGACTTGGTCGCATCGCGGTACGGCTCCTGCGACCGGTCGACCGTTGCTTTTACGAGGCTCGCGTGTGGTCGCCTTAGAAAACTGGTCATGGTTTCCGGTACGGTATTTTAATCGTTGCCAAAGTGGGCACCTTCGCCTTTATCGCAACGCGCCGATCTCTCCCTTCTTCCCTCTCGTCTTTCTTCAATCCCGTAACGTCTCCTCGCTCTCTTTCTCTCCTTCTCCTTCGCATCTTTATACGCGTCCTTCTCGGTCTTCCTCCCTGGTATCGATCGGTCGCTCGTTCGGTCCCCGGCGCGTAGATGCGCACTCGGCCCCTTTTCCCTTCTTCTCGAACTCCTCTTCGATGTTTCGGGCGAGCGCGAGTATTATTAATGGTGTCACGTATGGCCGGAACTCGCATACCGTCTCATCATGGACAGTAACCTAAGGCATTGTCCGATGAAAAGATCCCGGCTCGGTGCCACGGGTGTATTATGTCGCGATAAAAAATGATCATAGCCTTTAAAACCCCCGAATTACCAGCGGCGGCCACGATGAGGCCCCGACGACCACGTCGGCCATGGCCACACAATAGACGCGATTAATTTAATAAGAGGCGCACCGATACGCTCTATCTCGAAGCGACCTGCGATCTCGAGCAAGTTGCCTTGCACGCTCGAAGGTCGCGATCGTCCGATGTGCTTTACCGATCCCACTTTCGTTCGTCCGAACGATCCGCGAATCTTCAATTTTATTTCGCAACTTTGATTCCATCTCGAATCTCCGTTTTACGATCCCCTCGATCCTTTCTCAGCAGGAAATCGATCTCTAAATAATCGTTATACTTAACTCGGTACACGATCGATCTTGCACGTTCTACTTATTTGAAATTACAAAAATGTAGCTCGTTAAAACGTACCACTTGATCTACTTATTCTTACTAATCGACACGAAAGTGAGTTTTGCTTAATATTTATGCCAAATCGGGTCCGACATTTTTTTCACCAGCTACGAGTTCCTTCCCATTGAGAAACTTTACAACTTGGCAAATTTTTAATTTAATATCCGGTCAGTCGGGATCGTTCCATACTTTCAGCGGAAGATACGAGCGTCGGCAGTTCGAGTCGCAGATTTGTTTTTTTACCGTGACGCGAGAATAGATTCGGGTCGAAGCTCACTGCTGCGCCCTACGAGGAGCAGGTTGCAGTGAAATTTCCAAGTAGCTAACCGGTGAGCGAAGGTGGCACGGGTGAGGTCGGAGGAAGGGAATGTGGCAGAGCGAAGATGAAGGTAGCGAAACGCGTAGAGGCCAACACGGGGGTGGGAAGGTTCGACGGAGTGAAACTGACAGAGTGACGAAGGACGAGAGGATGAGAATGAGGCAATAGAGCGAGAGACAGATAGATAAAGAGAAAAGTGAGAGCGAGAGAATGGGGGCGGTGGTACGGGAGAACATCTGCGGCCTTAATTATTTTGCAAATTTAGTAGATCGTTATGGCTTGTAAAATTACTGCCAATTTCACGCCCCTAAACTTATTTTATTCGCGCATTAGCTGCCTATCGGTGTATCGCCGCAAAAGCAATTCGAAGGATGTTGGGCATCCTTTGAGGCTAAATTAATGGCCCCTTGTTTATGGCTGCATCGACGCTGGACACGCAATGATTCCGTCACGAATTCCCTTAAATACATCCCCATAATACGTTTTCTATTTCTCATCTTCGTTTTGCTGTTCGTCTCCCTCCTGTCCCTACCGGTTAGCGCCTGAAATATTTCTGATCGATCGCTCTTATTCGTTCTTTGGTCACGCGCGGCTACGAAATGCCTTCGAGAAGCTAAGCACTCGCGGCGCAACGAGTCGAATTCGTATAATTAGCGGCAAAGGACGTCAGGAAGAAATTTACGGTCCCGTGTAATTGGCACGGCGCGTCGCTCGTCGATATCTTCGAATCGCCCACGGCTGGGAAACAGTCTCGTTACGTCGCGCGCGCGCCGCGTGAAAAACTCAGGGCGTCCGCGCGAAGAGATTATTCCTCAGGAAGTCCTCTAACATTGAGACTGGCGTATGAATCTGATTTCAGGGAAAATTAAGCTGGGCTCCTAATCGCCCACCGATCTTCTCCTTCTTCTTCTTCTTCTCCTCCTCCTCTCGATCCGTTGCGTAACGGCGTGCCACGGCGCTAGTCTTATTGTTGCCGACTAATTTGATGTTAATCGGAGAGATTTAATCGTGGCATCTGCCTCGGTGGAACGGCGGTTCGTCAACGGCGGCGGTCGTCGCGGACCGTCATTCTCGCCGGTTAATCGATCCTGGTCACAGGATTCTCACGAAAGAGAACAAGAGAAAACGCGATAGAAAGGGAGGTGGGGAGATGGACGGAGAGAGACGACCGCGTCGAATTACCGTACGATCCTCGGCTCGCGTTCCATCGTTAATTCCGCACTTTTACGCATTTTCGCAGACCCCGCTGTTTGTTTTGCACTTTACGCGTTTCCATGTTTCACGATCGCACGGTGCTTTTATGCAGGAATTTTGCAAAGTGCGTTCGCGCCATCGGTGCACGCCCGCGCGGTTGAAAACGTGCCGTTTGGGTTTGAATAAAATTAGGTCTCTGTGGTTTAACCGTTACTCCATTCCGCTTCGCATTCGAAATAATCGAAGGAAGTATAAAAATGCGATTTACTTGGATAGGCCGCGGGGGAGTTGCGCAAAAGTGTAAACTTTTCGTTTAGAGCGAATTGTTTGACGTTCTCAAGGATGTGAATGCTACAGTGAATCTGCAAGGGTGAAAATGGGGAGTTAGTACAGGAAGTCGATCCATCGTAAACCTCCTAATTAGATGTCTCGCGATGCACCGTCGGATATTCCTTTACAATCGTACACATTCGATTATTATCATTCGCGTTTCCACGATTATCGAACACTTTTCTCTAATGCAAAGATAGATATTAGCGGCGATCTCGTAAGTTCACTTACTCGTCGAATGTACTCGTCTAATACCTCTCCTAAAAAAACTACACGTCACCTACCTCGTCTGTTACAAATCAGTTCGTCGTATCCTCGTTGAAATTTAAGATCCCAGAATTTTGATAAAACTTCACATTCGTCTACCCCGATGCGCGGTGCGTGGATGGTAATCGTGGTTGGAAGGATGTTCTCGAATATCGACTGATCGAAGGACCGTAGTGCGCAAATATCGATACGCTCGCTTCTGCGCGTCGGCAACCTCTTTATTCCAGAATCGTAATCGAAAGTCGAAGGGGGGAAATCATCGTCGCGAATAGCGGCGCGCGACTACCGGATGCCGGAGAGCTCGGGCACGAATCACTGTAATTTAATAAATTGCGATAGCTGCCGTCCCGGGGCAAATTGTAGCATAATCATTCATTAGTAGGTCGTGACTTCGCGTCGGTGTGGGAGGGCGCGCGCGCGTTACTGCGCATGTGTCTTCCTCCGAGTCCAAGATGGACACACACGGATGCACACACGTGCACACATGAGCGAGAGGTAATCGGCATTACCTGCAGCTTCTCTATGCCCCGGGCAAGCTAATACATCGAAGATACTCCACGTTCTCCTTCTACCTCCTCGTATCCGCGTCATCTTCTCTCCTTTCCTCCCTCTCGCTCTTCGTTATGCCTCTCTACCGATCGTCTATAGACTCTGGTTAGTAGTACGTAGAAGAGAATTGCCGCAGCATACCGCGCAACACACTCCGTCGCGTACTTCGTGCAATTACGATTCTACCGACGAGTCTTCGTTATCCCAGTGCAATTACAATGCATTTGAACGGGAACCTATTAACGTTATTCTTTCTTATCCCCTTACGATTTTACGGTAGTCTGGTATTCGTATTTAAATTCACTAACTAGTAATTATGCGCATGGGGTACTTACTTTGTAAGTTTTATTGGCGAGATACTTTTAGGAAATTATTGCGCGATATCGTAGAATGTTTAAAATGTCCATGTGAGATAGGAAGAACCTTGGTTGAGCCTACTGATTATTATTGATAGAAACTTTTCCGTTGAGATTTCAACGCGTCGGAATCTTTAAAATCTACGCGGACCTCAATTGCTCCCGACAGGTGGTTACGTACCATCGACCTCAGTGGGCCTTTATTAGCCAAAATTAACTTTCCCTTATTCGCGAGATGAAACACCGATACTTACCGCGATAAGGTCTTTCTTCGGTGTAACCTTTCATCGCAAAGCATCACGGTTCACCGATTTAATCCCTTTGCGATCGTCTGTCTCGATACGTTCTTCTCGGGACAGGATGACTTAGTGGCTTGACATTCGTCGCGCACGAATCGTTCGTTAATCCCTCTGGGTCTCCTGAGATTTTATGCGAATTACAACACGCTCGATTATTCGAAGAAACTTTCATTTGTAATATGTATAAATGAAAGTGAGCAAAAAGTGAGCCGAACGCGTGTTTACGACGAATGACCGTTTAAAATAATCATTTGTTCTATTTCGAATCAAATATTCATAAAACACTCTCTTTACCGGTGCTGCTCGTGCGCAACAATGTCGAGTGTCTCGAGATTTTCTTGCGCGCAAAATGTGGCGTTCCTCCCTTCGCCGCGGGCATGCATCCGTGAATCTTCGAGACGGTAAAAAAATAATGGCTCCGACCGAGAGAAAGTGATGATCGGTGGACCATTTCTTGTCGCGGGCACGCATGGGACCGTGTAGGGAGCGCGGAGGCTTCTCTCTGCCTTTCATCGATTGAATTTCGATCGCGCGTGAGAAGGAGAGAGAGAGAGAGAGAGTGTGTGTGTGTATGTGTGTGTCGGAGGAGAGAGCGCACGAACGAGCGAGTTCCGACATGGGTTGCAATTAGCCGCGCTAATTTCCCATAATTAGTCCCGCGGTGGTAACGAAGTTATTGCCGGTTGGTTCGTACGCCCGATTATACGGGGCATTTGCATAAAATGATTTGTGCATACGCGGATCAGTGTGTACTTAAGCGCGATAACGCGACGTCGTTAACCTGTGATCAACCGCGAGAGGGACAGTGGTGTTGCCGATTGGAAATGGAATTGTAATCTCGCGCATTCGAGAAAACTGCCGAGGCTGAGATAGAGAAGTAGTGCCACGTTTCCGCACGACGTCTATAGGTGAGAATGTAACGATCTTCACATTAGACAGCTGCAACGCGTAATGTGCGCCTTCGTTCCAGGGGTTCTAATGCGTCCCGTTTAAAGGAATCTAGTATCGATTAAAGGAATTTAGTATGTCCGGTGATTTACATTCTCAAGAGGATGTAGAGCAAAATTGTGTTTTAAAGGATCGAGCGAAGTATCGCAAAACCGCGAAGAATGTTTGCTCGGAATCGAAGGTTGTATCGGGAAAAGGTCACCTTAGGATCGCGTATCCGCGGGCTGCGACACGATCGTTGCCCCGAGGATCCACGAGCAGACGGATCCTCTTGATCGCTCAATCCCGGCGTGATCGACGCGCGGTGGATGGAAGCCTTTATCCAGCAGAAAAACTGGAAGCCCAGGGCTATGGTGGCGCGTGAAAAGGGTCCCTGGGTACGTCGTCGCTTGAGAAAATTACAGAGTTCATTGTTTCGTGTCGGCTCTTCGGACGAGCGCAAGGAGGGTGATGAGGAGGGTGAGGAGGACGGCCCGTTTTATGTTTCAAGCTCGTTTTGGTCCCTTTGTAACACTGGGTGCACAAATCGGCGGATACGGTAATGCCGGTATCGACGTTCCGACGTTTACGTCGCGCCATGCGGGGAAAGGTAGGACGGAAACGAGGCATAAAAAAGAGGAAGAAGAACACGGTGGAGTGCAAGGAGGAGGAAGAAGCCGAGGGTAGCGCCCCGAGGGATTCCTGATAATTTTAATCGAGCAGAATTTGGCAGCCGAATAATATCGCATTATAACGTAGTTTTTTTTTCTCTCTGTGACTAAGAACTGCTTCCTCCGCATCGTCACATTTACGAGGAACGAAACGAAGGACTTACTGGAGAGACAAAAGGTAAAATCGAGTGACGCGCGTACAGGCGCTCGTACGAGGAAAAAAGCGAGAAAGATTTGCGAGAAATGCGATAATTTCCTGGTCGAAGGTGGCCGAGCAAGCAACGACGGCGGGGTCTTTGCGTAGTCCTTCGAGAGTTTCTGCTCCTCTCTCTTTCCAACGTGACAGCGCGATCCAACAATCGGCAGGCGTGTCGCGGAAAAGAAACTCGCCGCAAGAACTACCGTAAATCGTGGCAAACTATTTATATTTTTCTGCGTCCTCTGTCCGCGTCTCCGTGCCGCATCCGGTCTCGCGTACTGCGATGAATTTGAATATACGTCGACAGAAAAAACGGGTGACGCAGTTCGCGATGTAATTGCATCGTCGTCGTATCATTGGTACGAGCGGCCGTCATATGCAGGACGTTAAAGCATTGCCGATGACGGTTCCGATGGCGATTAAACGAGATGAACATGCTGATACGAAGCGTTGACAATTCAGGAAGCGAGCAAGAAACGTAGCACAAAGGAATGCATCGAATGCT
The DNA here is from genome assembly GCA_944319695.1 of Tiphia femorata. Classification (NCBI taxonomy): domain Eukaryota; kingdom Metazoa; phylum Arthropoda; class Insecta; order Hymenoptera; family Tiphiidae; genus Tiphia; species Tiphia femorata. Next base: position 5,794,236 of record OX090903.1, read on the forward strand.
TTTTGCCACTGCTGTGACCTGATCGCTTCATACGCATTTTACGCGTCTACAGGGAAAACCTGATGACGTAAAAATTATTAATCGCAGTAATAATCCTACGGTGCAGTAACAATCCCCTAGGAACAATTTTCGAAGGTTAAGATAAGGAAAGAAGGTAACGCGTGTAAGTGTACCGTCGATAAAAGAAAGACATGGAAAATCCTTGGGTTAGGTTGCTTTCAACTTTTGCTTTATCAATATCTCTTCGGTTGGCGGTGTTTATACGAGACCGTTGTTGTCTCCACCGGATCTTCTTACTTCTTAAGTCCTTCACGATGGGGTGGACCCTTCCTCGATATTTCATCGGATCTCTCTACCCAATGCCTCCACCCTCGAGGAGTTTAAAAAGGCTTCCATCGAACCATATCGATGATACTTGAAAAGTTGGAGGTGGGAGTTTGTAAAGTCTTGTTCGCCTATCGAAATGTTTGCGCTTTCAAGACACTCCGTTCGCCGTTGATCGTCGTAAAGGGACGGAAGGAAACGTCGGTTGAGAAACCCCGGGGCTATTCTCGGCTTATATTCTCCCCTCGCTTTTTACATTTCATCGTGAATTTTTTCACAGATTATTTCTGCCACCGACAATTCAATCTTCAGATAGATACTTTTCTGGAGCTCGAAAAAGAACGTGTGTCCATGAAGATGAATTTGAACGTCGACAGGCCAAAAGAGAATCCGTTGTACGCTATTACCTCACGCACCGCTGACCCAACAATGCGCCCAGATGCCGTCCGTTAATTTAAAACATCAATCTCTTCGTTAGGAATGTACGGAGCCAATGACCAATGGTTATAGCGTCGATTAAACACCTGCTAAAAAATAAATCACGATAGATTATGGCCGCGCGCGCGCTCACCAAGCAAGACAATTACCCGCATAACTGACTTTCTACCACCGAGACCATTAACGAAGATCCTCGCACGCGCGCGTTTATCTCTCGCGAAGAAGCGGAGCGCCTCCTGTTGCCCCGCGAGCATCCACGTGGGCCTGTTCACCGAGGCTCCAGACGGATATCGCGTCCCGCATGCAAGTTGGCCGTGCCCATCAAAGTTAAACTTTTGCGACGACCGAGTCCCATGCTCGGTGAACCACGACTGAACCGCGGCCCACCGCTCGCCCTCTCTACCGCCCTTCTTATCGTCGATTCCGCAGAAACGTAATAATTAGTTCGTGCCCAATAGACCGCGCCGTGAGACTGAGCTCGCGCGCGCGCGCACCTGCGAACGCGCGAGTATCTCTCCATCTCGGGTTAGAGAAAAAGCGCGGCGCGAGGTAAGGCGAGCCTACATATAATTTCAAAGTTACGCCGATCGGAGGGGTACAGTTACTCGCGTTACGCTCATTACGTATACCCCGCATCGCTTAAATACCTCTTAAGAGTAATATCCTAAATATCGGTTACTTGATTTCCAGCGGCGTGCGCGCGCGCGCGCTCGCTCGCTCGCTCTTCTCCCCTTCCGCGCGTATCGTCCACCGCGCAGGTCGCAACTGCGCATGTTCGTCCCAGGCGTATCGTCCGAGCTCGCTAATTGGCGATGAGGCCTCTAATGGGAACGGGGCAACGCTCATGATTCTCGTTGGAGTTCGCGGATAATCTAATCCGCGAAATAATAATCGAACGAATGACCGCGAGCAGAGCGGACTGGCGCGCGCACCTCGCTCGCGATCCGTACAATGCGCTTCTCGTTAATCCTATCGTCGAACGTGTAGCGGAGCAAGGGGTGGTCTCTTTGGGCGTGGGTTTTCGACCTTACGCATTGGAGCACAGTGGGAAGGAAAATTTGCGCGTAGGCCCCCCTGTTTCCCATGGAATCGAAAGAAAGGAGAGCGTGGAGATTTCGCCGGCGCGGTAGCAGGATTAAAAGTCGGGCTCCGTACCGTTTCGCTTTACTTCCGCGTTCCCGGTGGCCCCGCCGCCGGTCTCGAATCAATTTGATAATTAAATTGCTACGCGCCAGTATGCCCCAGCCTCGATCGATTCCCCACTCGTACGATCTCCGGTACTCCTGCTTTGCTCCCGGTAAATTGATACGGAAGTGGAATTCCGGTGTCGTTGCAATTATCGAGGATGACGGACAGGTACGGGAGGCGCTTGCACGAGATACGCCTTGGACGATTTTCGATTGAAAATCGACGACTTGAACGTGGACGATGAGTGAATCTTTTAAGACGCAAAGGATTCCACAGGTCGTTCCACTTTGAACTTCCATTTCTTTCTTCCTGTTCACCTAGTAAAGCTCACGCATGGATTAGCCGATATTTAACCCTTTGCACTCGAGAGGTGACACTGGCTCACCAATTGGTTTGATGCGAAAATTCGATGCGCGGTAGTGACTATCTACGTTTAGTATATTTGAAAAATAATCATTTTAAGTTAGAGGTAAGAAATTCACCAAATATGCTGCGGAACGTCTCGAGTTGCTGGTTCATCCACGCGAAAAAGGCCTCGAGTGCAAAGGGTTAAAAGTTAACGAGACCTCCGTGTCGCTTCGATATAAAGATCTAAACGAATTCGGATTAACTAAGGCCTAATCGACGTTAACGATACACGTGCTCGGTGAATCGCGCTTGGGAAGATCTACGCGTGCCTGCAACCAAACGATTCGCCCCCACTGTGACGCCCACGCTCGCGGAGAAGCTCGGTGAAAGAACGACTGGCAGAGACGCACGGTGAACGACGAGCGCAGAGAATCGAAGGAAGGTAAGAGCAAGCGGATGAGAGAAGCGGAGAGAGGAGGCGAATCGGAGACAAAGGTGCGAAGGAGGAAAAGAAAGCCGCGGGCCAGTTCGGCGTTTGCCATTAACGAGCTGCAACGCAGGTGTATCCCTTGTGAGCTTGCAGGGCGTGGTTCTTCTATTTGTTAGCGCGGACGCATTCGATGTAAAAGGTGTGTATCGCAAAGCTGCACACGCACGTCCGACGACCTTTCGACGATACGCAATATTTCTCCGATGTAACGGGGCCGTGTTCGCGGGGACGAGCTCTGGGTGGGATAGTTCGCTCGGGAACGCATCGTCCTGAGAAAGAAAGAAAGGCAAAGAGAGAGAAGCATATCTCATCGTGGATTGTATTTCATCGAGCGAATTTCTAATTTCACCGTGATATTCCAATGGTACAGGCTCCTCGCACAATGACGAAGCTTCGCTTGTGCAACGCCTGCGATCGCGCCCTCCTCCGTCTTCTTTCTGCGAGCGGATCTCTGCCGTTTTCTCGCACGCGCTGCACCCCACGTCTTCGTCCTTCTTCGCGTGCCCCTCGTTCGAACGTTTCCACGGGCGAACGATTTCTCGAGACTCGTGGGAAATCGAGAGCTTCTCTCGCTGTCCTCCCCAGAATCGGCGCACGCTGGACGCCACGAGCATCGACCATAGGCGGTTCGAAGACCTTCGGACTCGAGGCGGATCGTCTCGTTGAGACGCGTGCTTAACGAGCGACGTTGAATTTTTTTCCTCCCTCCGCTCCCGAAGCAATTAGACTCTGTCCCGGCGCCGGACGAAGGGACGCGACAAGAGTGATGGCAGTGGCGTTAAATTGCACGTGGACCCGTACCCAGCCGTCCGCTCTTCCCTCGGAGTATCGATGGGAAAACTGGTACGGGAACGTACCATGGATTCCGAAAGGTTGTGTTTCTCCGGGACTGTCGCGTGTTTTCAGAATCGATGACGACCGATTTTATTTATTTATTTATTTATTTATTGACGGGACAAGCCCTGTAGTATACCAAAGATAGATAATACATCAAACTAGTGGTGGTCAGTGTTCGGCACGATCGCCGGGTGCTCGCGCTTCGCGCTCGCCTTATCGAGTGGAAAAAAGCTTCGCTTTCTGCCATAGGCACGACCACGTAACTCACGTTTCCATACTTAAATTTCCCACAATTTCGAAACGGTTGAAGATGGCGGTACATAAAGTTCCAAGTACATGCCAAATTTTGGTCGGATCCGTTCCGTCGTTTTACCGGAATACTGGACTAAAGATTTGAATTAGCCGCCATTTTTGATTCGGCCAACCAAAAAATTTGAAAATTTCCAGTAATTGTCATTGCATACGTGTACATGTATGTGTAAAATTTTATCGGGATCCAATGAATAGTACCAAAGATATGAATTTTTCGATATTTGAATTTGCCGCCATTTTGTACCGGTTCAAGATGGCGGCTCACAAACCTTATTGTGAAGTCACAGTAATGTACTTGATTTTTGTGCCAAATTTTGTCCCGATCGGTTCAGCCGTTTTTCCGAAATCGAGGATATACACGGACACACACACACATCCGAACGGTTTTCAGGATGGCGATTGCATAAGTCACTCCCTTTACGGTCGTGCCTAAAAAGTAAAGTACACAAAAACAAAAAAAAACAAAAAGAAGATATGGAAGATGAAATTACCACGTACGGACAAACATTAAACATGCATCAGCACCTCGGATACAGCCTTAGCTCGTACGGTCGAGCGGCTAACATTGAACAAATTGAAGTCAGAGCCAACCGCCCAATTATTGTCGATATTACATACTCTGGAAATAGTGTCGGCATGACCTATCCCAGTGGGGTAAAAATTAGGCATAAAAACGGCAGGCGACCGAGTGGACCTCAATGACGCACAGAAGTTAATTTACCTGAGAAGGTCCGGACAGGAAATAAGTCCGTTAATCAAACCGCTCAAAACACGGTTTGACGATTGTTTTGTTGATTTGAAATTGGAACTGGTTCTTAATTGAAATTGGGGCAGAACTTCCGTATCCGACCCCTGTCCGATCTTAATAAAATTTTTGCTGATAAGTAGCATTTACTAAATCTAGTCGAACGCCATAAGTGCGAATTTAAGGAAACGCCTGGTTTCCGAGATATTGAATTTTTAATTACGTTTAATTGTTTAGATTTTTACGTATAAAAACGACTAAAATTCAAAAATGTTTTGCTGAAATGTTCCTCTGACAGAATTGGCGGTCTCCTCTCCAAAAAAAGATATTCAATGTTAAAATTGAAATATAAATATGATAAATGGAGATTGATCTAACCAGAAAGGCCTACCACGCTCTCAAGTTTAAATTATTTTTTTATAATGCCGTGTCTAACCATTGCACCTGCCTAACCTGACATTTTGTGGAATTTCAGTCTTCCTCTTATGTAAAAATTTCAAAAATTGTTGATTTAATCAAGTAATTTTAAAATTGAATATCTCGGAAACCAGGCGTTTCCTTAAAATCGCACTTATGGCGTTCGATTGGATTTAGTAAGTGCTACGTACCAGTAAAATTTTATTAAGATCGGACGAGGGTCGGATACGGAAGTTTTACCGAAATTGGTCTTCCGAGAATATTGTAGAAAGTAGAAAATCGCTCCGCTGTCCTTCGTCGGATTCTTTTTCAATTTGTCTATCGGCGATATTGACTGTGGATATCGTGGGAGCAAACGGATAATGAATAGCGTGGTACTCGTCGAAGTTTGTTTTCTTTGCTATTTCCGATCCTTAATCACCGATTACCGGGCACATCTGTATGAATTTGCATGTATTGCCGGCAAAGTGTCGCATCAAGAAAGTCTAAGGTCAAACATGGTTGGACGTAGAAGCGTAAAAAGATTACGAGCATTAGATGTACTTCTTATCCGATCTTTTTCCGTCTTCGCGTGGGGCCTTTTTTATTCCATATGAATTCACGATATTCTTTTTCTGTCTCTTTTTTTTTAAAGCCGGTATACTACGCAAAGGGAATCTATGGATTTTTCTTTCAAAGCGTAATGACATCAACATCCTGCTTCCCGATATAAAACACGCGAACTGCATTACCTTGAGACATTCGCGCAAAGATTCTTCTTGAACAGACACTTTTCGCGCAACGATAATATACTATAATACTTTTCGAAGATACGTGAACTGGGCCAAGTATTCCACGACAAAATTGTCCAACGGAGGAGGCAATTGGCGAAGGGGCAAGAACACTGTCACGAATCTCCGCAGGAATTAATTCCTTTGTACATTTAATCGAAAACACGGCGTGACTCCGCGACCTGAAACACGCGCTCGCGCACCACGTCCCCCTAATGTGCTCCCATTAAGCTACTGCTTTTGAGAGATCGCGCACGGAAGCAGCAGCGCGGCTTTTCGTCTTAAATTCGTCGATTAAGCACGGGGACTCCTCGGGTGCTCCTTTTGTCGCTAGGTTGGACGGTAGTCGCGTAATCGTTTCACGGGAGAATCGTTGCCATTGCTTCTCGGCACCGTTCTCGTGCGAGCATTCAGGTGGAGCAACGGTTAATTCTAGACGACAGGACACGCGTCGCCGTCGTCCTCGCTACCGTGATTATCGTATAATGACCGCTCGCGTACGAGAGTGCCACCGTTGAAAAGATTATTACGCGACGTGGGTCGCCATCGGTCGAGGGGCAAGAAGTGGCACAACGTCCGGTAATTAGCACGGACCCCATAGGTCGACCGAGATTCGTCTAGGACTAGGACGCGGAGCGAGATAGTGACTTATGGACGTATAAAATATTGTTACGGATCAACCCCTGTTATATTTATGACAGCTATCAGTACGTTGGATAGCAACGCGTTACCAAGACACAAACATAAGAGACTAGCTCTATACACAACCTCCATTGCTGGTACTCTCTCGACTACTATAGTCCCTTCAACTTAAGAAAGTTTCCATTTCGCGCATCTCAAATGAGCCGATTGGTCACGTGAGGACACAACCAATAGAATATCTGCTAGTGTAGGGATATGCGCAGAACGGACGAAAACTCGTCCACTTCCGGAAACATTCTCAAGTTGAAAGGACTATACACACGTTCTCGCTACCCCCAAATATTTAATAAACCTATTCCTTTTATTCTTCCGAGTCCTACTTATTCGTTAACCGACTCCGGTGCCACTCTTCCGTAACAATATTTTGAAGCTGGACGCACGAGCGATAGGTCAGGAATTGGCAACGCTTTATGCCACCTCGACATTTACAAAATGATTTTATCTGTTCGTTGTAATTGAAGGAAGTATTCTTAGGATCTCACGAGCCAATCGATCTCCCTCGTTACGTTGGCACGTGGGAAATTGAAAGAGAACACAACGCTCGGGAACTTAACGATCGATTATCAGATATGCACTCCGTATTAGTAATGCTCTTTTCCATTGCCTCGTGTCGTAGATACTCCGTGGAACAATGATTCATCGCCTGCTCACGTGTACGCTCGCATTCGACACGCTCGCGGTATCGCGCGAAGAATTATGAATTCGTAAATATGCGCAAACGAAATTGGGGGTGTACGCGCTCGGATATGCTCTCGTTAAGAAGAAAAGGTGAAACTGTTCGGCAAAAGTCGCGCGCTCTCGGGTGAGGGCCGTCGATTCGTGGCGAGGAGGGATAGAAGAGAGAGGAAGAACGAGACAAGAATGAAGAGCTGGAAGGAGAAGGAGAGACCGTCGGAGAAAGGACCGAAAGTACAATCGGATTGTCGAGGAGCTTACAGAAACGTTTCGCCGAGCTATTCTAATGAGCGCTCTATCGCGTCGTTGACCCCGGGTCACCGTTTGTTCCGTGGGTGGAAATTAATGTGGTTTTACGTTACCCTCGGAACCGCGCGATAGAATAAGATGTTTAAATGCGCGATTTTACGCGCGCGCCAACCCGCTTCGGTCATATTTTACCATTTTTCAAGCATTGCCCGCGAACAATGGGAACGCGTTACTTTACGCTTTACGCCGCGGAACGAACCGGGATCGTTAGGAAAATCGGCCGATATGTCGGTAAAGTTCGAAAAATATCACGGGGCATGGCTGGGGCGAGTCAGGTGAGTAATGCACGCGTAAAAGGCATGCCTGGGAATTTCTCGTCTTTTCCTCGCTCTCCTACGACGCTCTACAATGACGATCTTTTACGAAAAACGACCGATACCACCCTTCGTTCGCCGTAAATCCCGTAACTTTACGTCGAACAAAGCGAGTCGGCCTCGATCGCTCGTAATACGCGTGATTTACTCGAACGCAATTGAGACTTAAGCGCGAGAGCTTGGAGCTTGCGAAATTTCGAGTGCGTTCGCCGCAACTCCAATTTCCGCTCGCCGAACCGTCCGACCCCTTGAGCGTCGGCGAAAAAATGGTGGATCCGGGGGATCGCGCTGCGGTTACGAGCTTCTTTCCTTCGTAGATTCCAAGCGGCTCCACGGCGCGTGTACTCGACTTCCTCCTCCTCCTAGTTCTGCTCCTGCTACTCTCCGCCTTTCTCGTCCTCCCAGGACGATCCATTCTCGGCTGAGGTCAGCCGTCGAACCAAGGGGAGGCACGTCCGCGAGACCATCTAAAAAGAACGCGGCAGCGGTGGCGGTGGCGGCACGAGCGCGGCGAGAGGGGAGCAATAAGACAAAATGGCGCGGTAGGGAAGCCTTGTTAATTGCAGTTTAGTGTTCTTGCTCGTAATTAGGTGCACTCGAGCACCTGGGCGCTCGATCGCTCGCTCGCTTCCTCGCGAGATCGTACGGGAGGGGAGAGTCGAGAGAGGAGAGAAAAGAGGAAAGAGAGGCAAGTGGAGGTAAGCAGTCAACCCGGCAGGCCAGACTCGCACGACTCCTCTGCTCCCGAGATAATTACCGCATCGGCATCGGCACCGTCATACGTTCCTTACCGAGGGCCAATCCTCTCCGTGCTACCTGCACCGGCTCGCTTTTCTGGCGCGTAGCCTTCTTACAGCACGCTTACAGATATACGAGCCTATACGCAATGCCCTCGCCACTGCTCTCTCCACGGTACATATCTGTATCCGCATCTTCTCTATCTGTATCCGTATCTCCAAGCTCGTGCTCCTTCTTCCTTCTTTCTTCCGCGCTTCCTCTCCCTCTCTCCTTTTCCGCTCTTCTTTCCTCCCCTTTCGCCGCTCTCCTTCCTTCCTCGATATCCCCGCGTACGTCGAAGCTTATTCCCGCAGCATCGCGATCACCTGGTACTCATCCTCCCCCTCTCCTCTCCAACTCTTCGTTCTCTCTCTCTCTCTCTTTCTTTCTCCATGCCTTTCTCCGCCTACCTCCGTCCTCCGTCCTCCTTCCTCCTTCTCCCGTCGAACGATCGACGGCGCAAACGTTCTCACGGAACACTGGCGGGAAACGCTTACGCGTATATACCTGTCTCATCAAGGCGGAATTGAAGCGACTCCTATAATAAGTGGAACGGTCCGCCGCCACGCGGATGGTCCCGCTGGCGTGCGCGCGCTTCATTCTCGTTGGCCGTTAGAGCGTAACTTACCCGAAGGGAACTTTTGAACCTGCGCGCCGCTTTTACGAGATCGATAAATTTCGAGATCGAGGGAGCATTCGCGAGCCGAAGACGATCCCTGGCCCGTGACGGTATATCCAATGGGTTTGGGTAATACGGACGTGAGCGCGTATTACGCACCTCGATCTTGCTACGCGCGCGGCTCGCCTCCTCGACGAATAATAACGAGGGTATCGGCGAGGGATTTAATTATTCTTTCCCGCTGATCGCGCGCGGGCGCGCGCGCGAGGGGCCACGCGAACGCGTGCACGAGAGAGAATTCGTGGAGGGGGGTAGCAGCATGCAACGCGATCACGTATTCACCGTTGCGATCGTAACGTTACGCGGGGAAATGATATAAACATCGAGATTAGTGCACGGCTCTCTTGGAAGCGCGCGTGCGAGCGAGCAAGCTCGCGGTCTCTTCCTTCCCATGCCGAGAGATCGTAACGTTATTGCGGGTAGCATGGGACGGGAGGGTGAAAGGGGTAGGCGCGTAGCAAGCGGGTAATAGGCGCGACGCCCGAGCGAGCGCGATTCAGCAATGTCCGCTTGGCCATTAATTCTTCGGAGTCCCGTTTTTATTCGCAACGACGTAACTGCCGAGGGTTCGCCTTTTTTTTTCTTCTTCTCTCGTCCTCCGTTCCGATCCTCTCTCTCTCTCTCTCTCTCTCTCTCTCTCTCCTCCACTTTTCGTCTGACTCATCGCGAACGGCTTGTGAGATCGCCGCTTGTTCTCCGGCCCGATGCGAGAGCGGAACATCCGCCTCGGGTCTTTTCATCCTCGCGGTACATAATTTAGATTCGAGTTAACGCGCGCGCGCGCGCGCGCCACTTCGATGGATTTAAACGCGTTTTCCCGGATCAGCGGGTAACCTCGGTGGGAATCGTCGAGACGGGGGTAAAGTGGTGGAAGTCGACGAGCCGACGCTTGGCCCAGGATCGTTGTCGATGGTCGTCACGTTGAAGTGATCCTCGCAGCTTAGTCTTACCGCTTGGGACGGATGATTTGAGAGGCGCGCGCGCACGGTATCGCGACCGTTAATGAGGAACCGTAACGAGAGATCGCATTTGCGCGGGACCGCGATAAAAATAGAGATGTATAGCGGAGCGGATAGAGGAGCTTCGTAATTATGCTAGCACAATGAAGGAAGGGTCTTTCGCGTGCTCTCCGCGCCACATCCCTCGCCCACCTCGATCCCCTCCGCCTCGTGTTGCTTTAATAAATGCAAAATTCCCTCGGAATATTCATGTCGGTGGCGGGATGATTCCTTTTGTCGTACGCGAGCTTCGCTTACCTTGGGTGGGTACCTCGTATCCGGAGAATGAAAAGTACCTAAATTGTGGAAAAGCATCTCCGACCGGTTTCGAGCGTCGGGCCGCGGAGGAGTGCTCGGTAGGAGAGGAGTGATCCCTTAAGCGAAATTTACTTAGTAAGGAAATATAAGAATTCATTTTCATCACTGGGATAACGGAACGACGGACGGCAGTGCGCGTCGCCTTAAATATTCATGGTGGCGGTGAGAACGCGATGGGAAAGACTGCCGGGACGTTTAATCGAATTACGACGTTGAGGGGCACAACGCGAATGTCGATGTATCTTTTATACTAATTGCATTGTTTTTTTTCTTTTTGTTGACGAAGCGTCGTCGAGCTTCGACGAATTTCCGCAAATTTCCAAAAGGGGAATATAATCTCTCCTTTTGTGATAAAAGTCGGAGGATTGTCCGAAGCGAAGTACGATTTAAACTAGTGGTGGTTAGTGGTCGGCACGATCGCCGGGTGCTCGCGCTTCGCGCTCGCCTTACTGGGTGCAGAAAAGCTTCGCTTCCTGCCATAGGCACGACCGCGTAACTCACGTTTCCATACTTGAATTTCCCATAATTTTGAAACGGTTGAAGATGGCGGTACATACAATTTTGTGGCACCAAATGGGTATATATTCGATGTACATGCCAAATTTTGTTCGGATCCGTTCAGTCGTTTTGCCGGAATACTGGACTAAAGATTTTAATTAGCCGCCATTTTTGATTCGGTCAATCAAAAAATTTGAAAATTTCCAGAAATTGTCATTGTATACGTGTACATGTATGTGTAAAATTTTATCGGGATCCAATGCATAGTACCAAAGATATGAATTTTTCGATATTTGAATTTGCCGCCATTTTGTACCAGTTCAAGATGGGGCGGCTCACAAATCTTATTGTGAACTCACAGTAATGTACTTGATTTTTGTGTCAAATTTCGTCCCGATCGGTTCAGCCGTTTTTCCGAAATCGAGGATATACACGGACGGACGGACACACACACACACACACACACACACACACACACACACACACACACACACACATACGAATGGTTGTCAGGATGGCGATTGCATAAGTCACTCCCTTAACGGTCGTGCCTAAAAATGATGGACAGTTTTAAAATGTTTCAAATTTATAGACTCCGGCTTGGAGACATGCATGCTGCGTCTTTGAATAAGAGTAGCGACTACTGGCTCTAAATTTTGGAGGTGCTTCCTTCCTCGTCCCCTCGTGATGCAGTTAAGAGCAAGTTCCGTACCGCTTGTTGTGTCGCCCTTCTTCCCTGGCTCGTCCGTAACGAGTTGCGCGCGCGGGTCTCGACTGTTTACAGAAGTCTTTAGCCAACCTGTCCCCGTTTCGAATCGTCTCCAGAAACGGCGGCTGGTCCGCCGCCACCGCAATTAGCACCCGACGAGTCGTTAACGTGGCTCCAAGCTCCTGGGCTTTGCCTCCTCCGTTTTCTGCCTTCATCGCCGTACCTTTTTCTCTCCTACCGGTGGTGGCTCGTACCTTCTACCCCAGAACGAGTCAGAGACCCCCGAAGCGCGAAGATACTCTCCATTGTGCTACTCTGTTTGTACTGCCCGGTAGCTCCGACCACGCTAAACGGGCCTTCTCTTTGTTTGACGGAAAACGGAGATTTCATCGAGGGAGAATCTTCACGACGTTCGCATCCTCCGTCCACTCTCTGTCACCCTTTGATCCATTATCGTGCTTGTCCACTTCCGTGACGTTTATTTAAGTCATCGCGCGTTACTAAATTTCCGAGTATTCTTCAATGGTGGTTAGCGCTGGAACAAAGTTAACGGGGAGTTGTTTTAATTTACGCGACGTCGAACACGTGAGAACGAACCCAGAGATTTTCATATTTATGATTTTTGGAAAATGCGTATTTTTGACAAAATCTTTACGAACTACACGATGGAGAAGGTCGAGTCTTAGCCGATACGAAGCATCGAAGCGTGTTTTCGAACGACTGTTTTCCTATCGATCTTGAGAAATAAAGTTTCCGTTCGCTTACACCTCGAGAGCTTCTCGAAGAAAATCGTTTTGGCGAAGTCAATTAAGAGCGCGTAATTATCGTCATCATCGCGCCAGTTTTCTCTATCGAACAAACAAGAGGCACCGGAGTGGACTCAAATGAGTTTCAACCTATCCTCCCTTTCCATCTCTACCCTAGGTGCGCGCGAACCGCGAGGGTTGTTGCGCATCGAATGCGGTCGACGGAAAGCAGTGGGTGATGTCGGGGGTGGCGGTGGTGGCGCTCGCGCCGATGGCAAAACATTTTCAGGCGGCTTTAAATACGCCCACGGGGGCTCGGCCGCGTGACGGGTTCTTAATTTTCTTATTGTGTATTAACATGCCACACGTGTGAGCACGCGAGCCAGTATCGCAGTTTGGAGTTTTGTTTTGTGGCCCCGAAAGGACCCGTGTGGGAGTACGGCAGCTGTGAATTTCTGATAATGCGCGATCCCGCGTACCGTTCCGCCTGCATTACTTGCGACGTGTGCATTACGCCAGGTCACGTTATCGATAAGGGAGCATGGGTGGGGTCGAAACGTTCTGTCCTCCGAAACGAATTCGTTCAGAGATTGGAGGCGGAAGAAACCGATACCGTTGTAACAATTCGATCGAGAGTGGTGCATGGAGGTCAACGAAAGCACTACGTGTAGAATAAGTGAGATATCGAGAGTACCTAGAACGCAAGAGTACGATCGTTAGAAGGATCCATCGATGCGCGTAGAAACGGTACACGGGTAAACGGGAAACGGAAACGAAATGGAAATTTCTTCTTCGACTAATTTGTCGCGTGTCCGCGAGGACGAATTAGCGAGAAATCAGCGATAACTTGTACGAATGCGTTTCAAGCATGTTCTCAGGGATACGTTAAACCCGTGTCGTTGGGAACCGTAAAGAAATCCCGCGAAGTATGTATTCAGCCAGCCAACGAACATACGAACGAACATACGTACGAACATACGAACGAAGATATGAACGAACATACGAACGAAGATATGAACGAACATACGAACGAACGAACGAGCCAGGGAGCGAGTGTGGAACGACGAGAATCGGCCGTCACGCTTCATTAAGATCCTCGAGATCCGATCGCGCAATTAGCGACGATCGTCTATTAATTATCTCGCGATTAACGGCGATGACGCGCCAGTGTGTCCACGTGCATTCACGATGCGCTGGTAATTAGTCGTGCGGAATTTTACGAGAGGCCACATTATCCCCTGCCGCCTCTCTTTCCACCTTCTCATATTCACCCCTCGCCTTCGTTTCATCTTTCTCCATTCTCGTCCCTCTCTTTCTCTCTCTCTCGCTAAACCTCATCTCCGTCCTCATCTCTTTCTCTCTTCTTTCTCCATCCACCTGCGAGCAACTCTCCCGATTCACCTTCGAACGGTATCCTTCCCATGGGGCCGCGGCAAATTGAATTCCCTCGACGAGTCCACTCGCGGTACCCCGGCGCAGCAGTCGCAGTCCCATCCAACGCAGAATCGCCCTTGTCCCTCGTCGTAAAGACGAGAATTTATCGAGTCGCGTAACCGGCCGCTATCGCGCTCCCTCAATTCGTCGATCGTTTAATACCAATTACAGGGGTGGAGAGAGGCGGCGAGTAGGAAGAGGAGGTGGAGAAGGAGTAGAAGGAGCGAGAAGGAGGAAGAAGGTAAGGCAGTGGAGAAACGACGAGCATCCGAGAGGGGCCGTCGTTCGCCGTAATGCGAGCCCGTGGCGTCTGGGCGGGCCTCAATTTCGAGAATGTCTCTTTTTTGCAAATTAATGGGAGAGTCCAGCCGCGATCTTCTCCAGTCTCTCTCCTCGCTCCTTCTCCCCTTTTTCATCGTGGTACGACGCGACGACGGGCGGAAGTTGAGACGAGGAAAGTCGTTGACCCAATTATCTTCGCGACGAAACAGTGTATCCACTCTTGTGCGATCCGATCTCGATCTTCCGAAGCAGTACGGGACGATCTTGCCCCTTCTCGTTTCTCCACTTCTCCGCTTTTGGTCCCGTGAAGTCGTCTGGGCTCCTACCGTTACGGTTAATTAACGTGCGCGCATCGTCGCTCACGCAGTCGCGCGCACGCGCGCGCGTTTTCGTGCATGGGAATGGACGTTTTACGTTGGACTCGAAGCACTTTGCGACGTACCCACGTCCGCTGAGAATGAAATGTTCGCCGTAATGACATTCGAACGTGACGACGAGAGGTCAAACGGTCCGATTTCATTGGATTATAATTGTAACATTCTAATGTAATTTTCAATGTCAATTCTATAGTTCCACTTCCGTCTTTTGTGTTCCTTGGCTATTTCGTAAGGCAACGCATCGAATGGCCTAGGACATTCAACGCGTTACCTCACGTTCGCGTCCGTGGACTTCGAATAGTCGTCTTCGTAGAAGCTTAATGTAGCGGATTAGAAGTGAGCACTAGAAAGGACAAGAACGGAGGTCAAAGAAAAGGAGGAAGAGCATGTATGGACCACACATCTCGTTCGGACGTTGCGTCACTCGGTTGTGAGTCAAGGGCGCCACCGACTGGGGCGTTGAAGTTGATTAATTATTACTGCAGCGTCGCTCGCTTACGTGCACCACGCTCTTGTGCGCTTCGTGAGACGATGGCTCTTCTTAAACACCAAGCCGGTAAATTCCAAGGGAGAGTTTAGACCTGTAAGCGTTCGTCAAAAATAAATCCACGGATGCGAGTCGTTCCTTGGCAATTGAAACACAACTGTATTATTTCAAAACGAGCCCGAAAGATTCAATACTTAACACTAGAAGTACCGACCAGTCAAAATAACTGGGTGCGTCAATCTTTCACAAGAATTTCTCTTTAACATTAGAACTACCAATTTTGGTTTTCGTATGGAAGCTTCGTTTACTCACCACTCATTTTAACAGAGAGAGCGTTTATTTTGTCACTGAGCTGCCATTTACATTTGTTTTCATATGGAAACTTCTTTTGTTGACCAGTCATTTTGACTGGCTTGGTAGTTCTAGTGTTAACGGTGAAACGTTTCAAGGCAAATATTAGAAGAGCGGTACGAAAAATTCGACAACGGTAAGAAACAGTTTTGTTAGTGCACTCTGCTTTGCGAGTAGACATTGACGGTAACATCTAACGGTACCGTCGCGTAATCGAAAGAAGCCTCTAACCGACCAGAACGAGGAGGGCGAGTCTAGCGAATGTCGCTGAACCCTGAAAGGTGAATCGCGGACGAAAAATCTCGAGGGGCGTATGGACGACTGCATCGCGCACCAAGAGGAAAAAGCGACGGCAAAGAGATGCCCGCTTCTTCGAAAAGGAACCCTCTGACGTTGAAGGGAGAGGAGGGTAGGAGGAACAGACGCTGTCACTCGTTCCGCCCGATAACCGCGACTGCAGAGCAATGAGACGCGGAACGTTTCTTGCTGGACGACGCGCCCGGCGCCGCGTGCACCATTGCGAAGGAAACGATTTCAGTATTAATCCAGACCAGTTCTTGTTCTAAACGTGGCCCCGATACCGCCGCGTCACGCTGATTAATCATCATTATCGTTCACATTGGCGAATCGGGCGTACGTGTGCACGACATTGTATCGTATAATGCGGCGCGGTGCATAAACCGTGCGTCCGCCACGGCACCGTCATTAGTTCCCGCCTCTGGTGTAGATGGAAACGACGATGGGAGAAAGAGGATGTCGGTTTCGAAGGGTGGAAGGAGATAGAAAGGGAGGAGAAGAAATCGATACGCGGCAATAGTCATTGGACAATCGTTATTGACTAACTTTAGGAAATGATAATGACGATTAGCCAGCGAGTAAGGCATAGAATCTCCATATATCTCGGAGTCTGTTATCGAACAATTGTCGCTCACGTGTGAA
This sequence comes from Tiphia femorata, assembly GCA_944319695.1. Taxonomy (NCBI): domain Eukaryota; kingdom Metazoa; phylum Arthropoda; class Insecta; order Hymenoptera; family Tiphiidae; genus Tiphia; species Tiphia femorata. Next base: position 5,810,700 of record OX090903.1, read on the forward strand.
TAGCTGGATACACACGTAAAGATTTCTCTGTACAATTAGAACAATTTATCTCTGATTTGTCAAATCTTAGAGATAAATCTGCAGGTTAGTGTTGTCTATAAAAACTGAAAGATCAACGATAAATTGGGCATGAATGGTGACAGATAAATTGGTCCAATTTATTTGTGGTGCAATACACACAAGAAGATCGATAGGTGGCGACGGTGGCAGATAAATCGTACCAATTGTTTATACCCAATTGATATCGGTCAAATTTTATGGAAATCCGAAAGATCAGCGATCGTTTAAATATCTTTCTAATTTAAAAGATAACTCGTTTGTCCAGCACACATGTACCAACTTAACTGACCGATAAATTTGTTACAACAAATCGCTCAGATAAATTTGCTTGTTAGTGTCAAAGGCCCGATTTATCTTAACGATATTTTAAATCAATTTATGTGCCGATTTATTGGTACGATTTATCGCTAAGATTTATCTTTACGTGTGTATCCAGCTATTAAGTGCGATACATCGATCCGTAGCATCGCGCATCTCTTTGCAACGGGTCCAAAAGAAACCAGGGAACTTTCACCTGCGTCGAGCAAGCACTACGAATTCGTACGCGTCTGGGCTGCGACGACCAGTTGCACGGACGAACGCGCGCCGGCCGATCCTTTCCGCAGTTGCCGCGGTAAAAGTGAGAAGAAATCGGCGGGGGGAATTTTTTTTTTGAGAAGGGGTGGAACATGGAGGAGGAGAAAAGCCGACCACGAGCAAGCGCTACGAGGTTTTCTGACTTTCACGGGATAGCATCGTTACGGGCCGCGCGCCGTCCCCATTCGCGCGCACCTGCAGCATCATCGCTCATTGTGCACCTGTCATGTTTCACGCCCTTAAAACAACAATCCTCTTTAGCTCCGAAGGATTACGAGAAGTAGAAACGCTAGGGAAGGGACCCGGGTGTTCTTGTCCTGGTGATCGTCGTCGGTCTCGTTGGCCCCGTAGCCACGAGGATGACTCGAGTCGAGGTCTTTTCACGCCGCAGAATCGACGATTATTTATTTACCTACGAGTAAGGCAAGCACGGATGATCTCTCTCTCGGGGCGGAGGCCAGGAAGCCGATGCCGGCGGACCTTCCGCGTCCGTCGTCGAGGATCGACCAGCGAGGTGTTATATTTACCCTGCGAGCCCTAAATAAAGACAGCAGAGCCATTCGCCATTGGGACGGTCTCGCGTGGTCGTAACATCGTATTAGGCCGATGCTTCCCTCGACGCCGACGGTTCGTGTCCATCGTGACGTGGAATAGCGACAAAGGTGAGGACGAGCACTGCTCGCGCGCGGACCATTCTGTCTTCTCGTGGAAACTCTTTCTTGATGGGGAGTCGCGTGAAAGGGTGAATACCGGTCAAGAAAAGGAGTTCGGGCAAAAACAGAAAGGCAGAGAAAGAGAGAGAAAATGAGAGAGAGAGAGAGAGAGAGAGAGAGAAATGTCGAAAGGGGTGGCACGAGAAGGAGATCTGCGAACCAAAGTGGGAGAAGTTCCTTCGCCGAGGGTTTATTTGTCGAGCAAACAGAAAATGCGAGTAGGGGTCGAGAGAGGAGGAAGGAGGGACGAGAGTGGGGAGGACGATGGAAGAACCCGGTTGAGCAGAAGGGAGAAGACGAAGGAGTCGATGGAGATAAAGGAGACGTAGGAGACGGTGGAGAGACGAGGAGCCGATGTTGCTCCTGCTGGCCCATCCATATCGAGAACGTCGGCGGAGGGCAGCGACCATTGTTTGTCTTCCGACCGCAATACAATATTCTTTCGCGATGGGCCAGGGTAGAGTGGCGGTAGGAACCTCGCTTCGTGCCCGACACACGAGCAGCCCTTTCGCAATCGCATCTTTGACAGTCGCTGACGAGTCCATCCTGAGAGTATTTGCATCTTTACGAGCACGGCCGGCTCCTCCTCGCGGGCCGAGCCCAGCACCTGTGGGCCTTGGCAAGGAGACAAGCGCGGACCATCAACGGCGTAACTACACTTCCTCCTCTCTTCCTTCGTCTTGTCTTCGGGCTATGCGTTAACCGGCGCGAGAGAAGCCTCGTTGCGCGCTCCACCTTCTCCCGTCTACTCCCACATCACGAGTTTTTCTTTCGTATTAGGGTATTTCTCTCGCTCGATTGCTTACCTTTGGTGTAAACTCGTGAGACGCGAAGAGACGAATAAGGTTACGATTACTATGGATGCGAGTTCTGACGAAAATATGTTCTGACGAGTACGTCCGAAATCCTCGTCAGAACAAGGCGGTTACACTGTGCGCGTTTTCTGATATTCTGATAGTCAGTACGTTTCTGCCACCCAGCAAAGATGGACGAACTTGATGAATTTTATTTTCTTGAAAGTCCGTTAATGAAGTTATTGTTGTTAAATGGTGGAAAAACAGAGCATGTCAACCAGTTATTTTCTGGAAGAGGCGACAAAGGAGAGCTTCAAATGTTATTTCAAGAATTGTGGGACCAACCGGAAAAGTTTTTCGAGTTTTGCCGAGAAATATCTCTGTTATGATAATTTTTGTCTCTCATATCCCACAAACACCTGTTCTCGTACACAAGACTGATCATTTTATCGCAATCCATGGTGAAATAAGCAAATCACTCAAAATTCAACGCACGAAGACACCCAAAATAGACGCAATTCGCACGAAAAAATCAAATTTGTTTGATCGCTCGTAGAACGCTCAACTGATTCTGACGACGTCGTGCATGTTCTGACGTGTTCGTCGCTGCCAGTGTAAACACTCTCATTGAAAAACAGGCGTTTGTTTGTTCGGACGAATTTGTCAGAACTCGTCAGAACACATTTTCGTCAGAACTCGCATCCATAGTAACCGTAGCCTAACGCAGTGCATCGTGTTTCGTGCACCGGCCGATCGTCCTTGACACAAAAACGGCGCGAGAAACAAACGACGGTGGGAGAAAGGTTTTGGTCCAGTAAAGACGGTCGGGGTATTTTGCGGTTGAGGTGTCTCTTTGTTCTCGCACGCTGTCGTAGCTCCTCTCCCGATACGTTACATCCGCGAATGTTCTTCTTCGACATTCCTCGATTTCTCCGTCGTTCGACGTGGTACTTATTTACGTGCCGCGACATACTCGTGATACCAATGACGCGTAATACCCGATCGAATAAAAGAGCCTGAATTGGGAGGCTGCACGTGTAAATGCATTACAGGACGTGCGCGACGGATCGTCAGATGTGCACGAGAGAAATTCGTGCGCAGGTGTCCCCGTCGAGTACTTGACCGTGGGAAGATGACGCATCCTCGCGGGATGCGGCCCTCCTTTCTTCCGTGAACGAGACGAGAAAAGTCGTTGAGGAAGCGACGAATGGGAGTGACGAAGGATGGAGGATAGGAGAGCAAAAGGTTTTCGTCGTGCTTTGATGATTACGCGCAGGAATCTCCGGGTATTTGGTAAATGCATGTAATCACGGAAGCTCATTCCCCACCGAACATATCACATCCGCGAAGTGGATGCAACATCGCGTTGAAAATGCCAGATTTAATTTAATCCTATCCTTTCGTCTCTTCTTTCTTCTTTATTTTATCGTACCTATAGCACGCTAACGTTTTAAGCAGCCTTCTCTATGTGTGTGTGTGTCTGGAAGATTTTTTAATTAAATTAACATCCGTCCTAGTGCGCTTAAACAGCCCGAAGAGAATCTCCACAGTTTTCGTAACACAAGACAGTTCTGTTTAATAGGTATGTCGCGTTATTGGTGATTGATCGAGCGGATGGAAAAAATCGTTCACAATGACCACAGCAATGGCCGCGATGGCATCGACAGAATGTCACTACGGTTAAGAGCGATAGAGGAGACAGCGAAATGTAGAGAGAGAGAGAGAGAGAGAGAGAGAGAGAGAGGGGAAGAAAAAGGAAGGAGAGACCCGAGAAGCGAGAGAATGAGACCGGGAGGGACAGGAGAGGGAAGAGGGGAGGGAGAAAGAGAGAGAGACAGGTTAACAAGTACTGTCGAGTATCCACTCCAAAGAGCTGGGTGGGCTAATTAGCGTGTTGCCTGGCAACCGGACGCCGAGTACGATCTGCACTTTGCTTCGTTCTCTCTTTCTCTCCTCCTTCCCCTTTTACCATTCTCGTCTTCCTTCCTCTCCCGTTTCTAACTCGGCTTCTCTCCTACTTGCCGAAGACGCGAGGAGGACGGAATGACTAGGCACGAGGAAAGTCAATTCTATTCCTTCCGCGATACTCCATGGTCTGTGCCACGATATCCTGCGTGTCGCATATTTGCAAAGCTTCTCGACAGTATTAATTGCCTATATTAGTTCGCGGGGTGGAACACGCGTGGACCCAATTAATACAACGGCGCGTGCTACACGAAATTAATTCGTTACGCATGGTAATCTAGATGATCCGAGAGATTGCGGTAAACGTTTATACTCTTCTTCGGATCGGTATCAAAAATGTGGAACTTCGCGAGAGGAAAAATGCTGAAGGCCCAACGCGGTACTCGAGTCGCGTCCAGGCGCCCTCGCCTCCTTCGTAAGTAGCCGTTCCGTGAGGCTTCTATTTCTACTTGTACGGGCTGGTAAAGAATACGTGGGTCGAGAGGAGACTCCTTCCCTCCGCGGGCTCCCTCCCGTGGCATCTGCCCGTTTCTGTTTTGTCGGCGCTTCAAGCTGTGAAATTGCTCCGACTTATCATTCGAGCTAACGAGTCCCTAACCGTCTTCACACTTCACACTCTCCTCTCGCTGTCTATTCTCTGCACCTTGCTTGCCTGGCAACGGCGTGGGACGATAGGGACACCCGAGCCGTAACGTCGACATTCGTACGATTCTTTCGACCCCATAGAATTGGATGGCGGAATTCTCGCGTCTCGGAGAATCCGGAGATTAAGAAAAGTCGAGTTAATATTCTATTGACATCGGTCTCACCACCAATTTGTCCTTTTACAGGTGAAATTGGTCGTCATCCTTGGTAATTAATGTCAATAGTACGGAATAAGTGTTGGTACTTATCTAATTGTCCGTGATCCGCTCTCAGTTCGATCACATCTCTGGGTGCCTGGGATCAGACATCTACGTGGTCGGTTGCTCGCAATGTGACTAATTGTAAGTGCTCGTCCACGATATATTTTATCATCCCAGTGATCCCGCATGGCATCTATCTTATTATTTTAGCAATACTAAATCCTCAAGGAACATAGTAAATTGACATCCTACATTTATGTAAAGAATCTATACTGATCGATAGCAAAAACAAATGGAAATGCGTATGGAATTATTAATTTAAACAGACTTACACAAATGAACAAATGAAGGTTCGACATTTGTCAGATGCGACACGAGCATCGTAAGGTTCAGGAGCACCTAAATAATATTTGATCGAAACGAGGACCGAGCCGTAGGCGGGTTGGAAGGACGGAACGAAATTAAGAGTCATTGTACTGGGAGTAATTTCAACTGAACATTCCTATGATCGATTAATCAACGCTCTGCAGGAATTCGTGCGACCATTCCACGCCACTGTGCGCGACGGCGAGATCGAGAAAAAAAAAGATCTTTCACCGATGCTTGTCACCCTCCACACGACGACGTCGGTTTGGAGGGACGGCCGCCGTACGAGAAATCGCCTGTAATTTGTGCCTCCGCCGACTACCTCGGGCCCCTGGGCCCCCTCATTGATGGCATTCATTGTTATTTCATCTCTCGTCCACCACACGCGTTCGCCTTTTGGTAACTGCTTTCAGGATGCCACAGTGTGTCTTCCTTTTATCGCGCCGAGGACCGCCAAGGAGATAGAAGGTGTCGTCGTGGCTCCCTTCGGGCGGTCGTCGGCTGAAACGTGAAAGGCAATCGCGAGAAGTGCGAGAAAAAAAGGTGAGGACAGCATGGAGGAGTCGCAGACACCTATCGTTATTTCCGACGTTTTCTCGTGTTTTCGTGATTTTTGAGATTCGACTGCGCTTGTGGGATTTTCGCGTGAATTTTCGTAGGAAAAATTGTTCCAGAGACTAAATAGGGTGATATTATGTTCGCGAAATTACGGACTGTTTGTGAAATTTAAGAAACCATATTTATTGCATCATATTCATTGCCAAATCCGAGCAATGTTGGAGAATCTATATCAGATACATTAGACAACGAGTTCTCCGTAGCTATGTGAGAAGAATGTCGAATGTCGACTTTGTCCTTCCTTTTCTCTATTCTTCTTTCAGTGTTATTATGCCTCTAATAACATTCGTTCGATTCATTCTAGTAGGCGTACTAGCCAACTACAATACTTACGTTCTTTAATCAATGGAATTCTCTTCCTCGCTGAAAGCTAATCGTGAACGCTCACGCGAGGAACACATCGGACACATGACGGCACTGACATCACTTTTTCACACAAAATATTCACTCCCTATCGACTCCTTGGAGTTGGATCGAGTCACCTCGTAAGTCCCGGATCATTCCGTTCCTTTTCCGTCCACATAATCATTAATCAAGTGGCCGCGACTCGCGAGCTCTCCAGATTTTCGATATGCTCGGCATCAAAGGCGTATTTGTCCCTCGTCCATTCAATGCTTTCGTTGGAACGCGCGTGCGCGTACGCGGACTTCCCTCTGGTGCTTCTCGCGAGGATGGATTAAGCCTGAGAGGCCGCATGAGAAGAGTCTCTCTCTTGCTCGCGTCTCATCTAAAGGCGACGAGACTCCGTTACATTAAGAATGTATTCATCGAATGTCCGCCGATATTGTCACCTGGCGTCCGTTTTCATCGGCCTGTCCGTGCCTTCAAGTGGGTTTAATTGCGCGAAGGTCGCGGATTTCAATCGCCACCGATGACTCTTGACAATCGACTCGGCGACAATGACGCGCTGCCGCGTTCCCTCGCTACAGCGCGCGATCGAAGGAGCGACAAGAATGACGCAACGAGGAGGACCATGAAACCGTCCGGATGGTCACTTTGCGCGTCACAGGATAGATCCGTTCTTTTTCGAATTGTCTCCTTCGGTGTCGTTCATTTCAGCTCTCCGGTTATTTCGCATTTTCCATTCTTAGATCACTAGGTACCCCTCCTTGTCACCGGAAAAAGGCTTCTTACAGAGTTTAAAGGTACTTTGAATTAAAGGTTTCTTCCGAATTGTACATACGCATATACCGTGGAAAAGAACAAGACAAAGATTGTATATAATTCTTTGGAAAATTACAACCGATGACAAGGACAAGCAGGTAGTCGCGTAAAGAGGATATCGGAAAACGAACGCGCGATTTTATCCGCCGGCAAAAAACGAATCGACAAACCAGTGCTTTCGATCGATTATCGAATACCTCACGGACTTTCGAAAGAATTCGTTTCGAGCGATAATAACATGCAATCCCGAGGCATCGATTCGAAGTGGTCCGAAGATCGAAGGACTCGCAGTCTGCGATTCTCCTCTCGGAGGACGATTATTCGCGAAACGATAATGACGCGCGAGAGGCACCCGAGAGGTGTTCGCAGCTACTAGAGAGCGACGCTTCGATCATCGGCAAGGAGGAACTCATCCGCGACTTAGAGACACGATTAGAATAATGAACGTCCCTCTAAGCGGCCGGTGGTCGTTTGGGTAGCTTCGGAATATTTTAAACTGCTTAACATAAATGGTCAGCTCGCGATCGCATGGCAGCGAGAACCGTGCGAGGAGCTCTCCGATTCGGGGACCCAACAATTTGGCGGACTATTCTCTAATGTCAACAGATTAGCTGTAATAGTGAAATTACACGTTGGTCGTAATATCACGCATACGGAGTCACGTCGTCCTGCCTCGCGAGGCTCGTAATCGCGCGAAGATAGTCTGTCTCTCCCTGGTGCGCGCCCTGCGTTTTCATTCTCTCATCCCAGACTTCGTCGCGCCGTCTTGCAATTCTACCCATTCTCGCATGTTTTCTATTCTCCACCCTTCTTCGCTCTTCTCCTTTCTTCCTTCCTCCCACCCTCGTTCTCTCTCAGTCTCTCGCGCACCCTCTCGCTCTTTTTTCTTATTCGCGATTTCGGCAGCCCCCACGCCGAATCCGCCTACCTTTCCTTCTCCTCTCTCTCTCTCTCTCTCTCTTTCTCTCTCTCTCTCGCTGAGATTTCGGTAATGCTAGGGTTAGACATTATACGCCGGGACGAGAGGTCAAACGGTTTTATGGAGCAGATTACATGCATTATTTTTGCGCTCGATCCTTTCGCCGACGACGAAATGGCCCGTAATTCGACCGACATTCGGCCATTCGCGATGTCTGGGTCGGGGTCGGTCGACGGGCCGACTAGTTCGCGCAGGACCACGAAAATGGCGTTTTACTTTGTAGGCGTTCTTGAAGAGTCGTCGGAGCGAGGTAACGATTTGTCCTCTGGAGAACAGCTTCAAGATCGGATGTGGTGGAATATCGACGAATACGCACTGTCTCTCATAAAACGTGCTACCTCTAATAATTGATATCCAATAAACCTCGTAAGCACGAATTAATAGAAACTTTTTTGGTTTTTAGAGATAGCGCCGCTTTGTACGGTAAAATTGAAGGTTTTACTAATCCATCGTCGACATGGAGGTTCGTGCTAATCGTTGCTCGATAAGATCCTTACCCTTCCGATCTCGTCTTTATGATTGAAATATTTTTTTTGCGCGCGAACATAGATAATGTTGCGAACCGCGAAGTCCTTCAAAATCCGGGAACGTGACGAACGTGACGAGGGATCCGGCGATCGAGTAGGAAACGTCGTGCTCACCGGATAATAATGATCTTAAGATCGAAGGATGACGTACGAGCGAGTCCCCGAGGGAGCCAGAAGTGGCTGATCCATTGTTACGCTATCTCTCCTATTCTGCTTCCCGTTTAATGCATAATCTATTACGGGCTTTTAACAATGCGATCCACCGTGGCGAGCAGTCGCCTCTTCATCTCCGAAGGGTCTCGGGGAATCGATCTTCCCGCGGGCGCACCCTCATATTTCACGAATGTTTTGACGTCTGCTTCGTAAGCATCCGCGCTAAGGGTGAATCGTCGACGAGTCGAAGGATCGACGACGACGAAGGATGCGGAGAAAGGAGGAGGAGATCAAGGGCTGATGTTACTCGGTGTCCGAAAACTAGGACCGTCTCGAGGGTTTGTCGCGTCCCTAGATCAATTTAGAATTCAGCATTCGATCACCTTTCTTTTCTTCCATATCGAAGCTTCGTAATTTTCAAACTCGTGTAAAAATATGTTCTAAACACTTTACGAATTTTGTTTCGCCTCTCATGTTGGCGCGCCGAAACTCTTGGGCGTCTATATCGAGGTTAACCGTGCCCAACACTTAAGCCGATCCTGCTTAGGAATTTCTCAAGTGGGATGAGTCGCTGCTGCGCTAAGACACTTTATTTGAAAAAAAGATATACTTACTTAGGCAGTAGTGTTTGTCTTCGCAAGAATCGGAAGGAAAGTCATTCTGAAATATTTGCTCGAAAATCGAAAAGAGTTATCGTTATTCTTGCACACTCTGTAAATGTTGGAAATCCACATAGGCGCGCTTTAGCTGTTGCTTCGAAAAATTCAATCAAAATCTTTCGCTTCTCGTCAGGGAATTCCGAAGGTTAAGAAAAACAGTACGACGGTTGCTTTAACGATTGAGAAACCTTAAGACCGAGCACTCCGATCGAAAGAACCCAGAGGATGAAAAGGAAGAGAGTTACCCTCAAGCAAGGAGGAAGGAAAGGAGCGATTATGCGATCTGACTGGATGCTGTCCGTCCACTTCCCTCCTTTCCTTCCTTCCTTCCTTCCTTCCGTCGACGATGCTCTCCCCAGGTCTTCGGATCGTCGCTTAACGTTCGCGAAGTCATTCGGGCTTCGTTTCGTCGTGTCATTTCCCGTAATGCGATATATAAACCCAGAGAAATCCTGATGATCATTCCGAGGCTATTAATCTATTGGCTGTGCTCCAAGGCCAATGCACTTCCTGATATACATATTCAACGGAGCCGACGAAGAAGAAGAGGGGAGAGGAAGGCACGCGCTCACGCGCGCTCCGTTAAGAGCCGAGACGGGTAATTGCGCGAAAGAGTACTTTCCCTGGCTCGGCGAATCGATCCTCGTTGTTCGCCGAGGAATATAAAAGCGAGCACGCAGGGGACGAGAAGTGGGAGAATGGCGAGAGAGTGGAGAAGGGGAAGTGGAGAAATGGGAAGAATGGAATCAGGTGAGAGGAAGCGCGCGCAAGAGAGAGAAAAGCGCAAATTTGCCGACCCGCCGAGCTGTTTCCATTCGAAAAATTATAGGTGTTGAACCAATACGGGCGCGGCACGCTTCGCGTTTCTCGATTTGTAACGTTCTATTTCCGTTGCTTTGTATTAGGCGGTGAGACCGAATGCGAGGAATAATGGAATTATTCCGTCTTTTAATTTTTACGCGCTCGTACACGCGCGTGCACGGTTGCGCTCTACTTGAATGTTTTGGTAAATGTTGCTCGTCGATCGAACGAAGTTCCACGAGCGAACGATTATGGTGGGTGACACTGTGCCGCTCGATTAAGCTTCTTCCCTCGCGTGAACGATCCTCACGCAGACGCGAGCCTTCCGGAGGCGTCTTGCCGCTGGAAGCCTGTTATTTTCTTCGTGAAGCATCGTTTCCTTCCTTCTTTGCCTGTTGCGTGCAACTGACTTCGATCGTAGGATCACCCGAGGGGAAGCTTCTTAGATACCTACGACAAAGGCATTTTGTTAACATCGTGACCATAGGGGAATCGAATTATGCCATTATCTCGACAAACATTTTTAAAATGGGATCCCACGACGACGATAATACCATGTTATTGCCGTGCAATTATCTGTAAGATCTTTCGGAGCGAAATGCACGCACACGCCGATTCGCAATTAATCGATCGTAAATATTCTTCTTTCACCGTTGTTACGGACTAATTATTTTTAGCATCCCCGACGACGTATGTAACGATACAATATCACAATATTACTTTTCAACTTTGCGTTTTATCGTTAATGAGCCCAGTCTTAAAACTTCCATGGGTAGATTCGTCACTCCTCTCCAAGAATATTATTCGCACTCCCATTCGTGGCCCCTACGAGAGAAAAGATACGAGCGTCTTCGTGAGTATCGAAATCGTTACCCACCTTCGTCTTATGGAATCCTACCTCCGAGCCAGCCCTGGCCACCATCGAAAAATAAGATCTCCGAACGGCTCGGCTGGAAGGTAAGGCGCGCTGAGACGGTATCGTATACTCCCACACCCACGTGCACATCTGATCAACACAGACGTACTCTCTCTCTCTCTCTCTTCCTCTTCCTCTTGGACGCGCGCGTCCACGTAGGAGTACCGGGTGGATATTTATGAAGATTCGGAAAGAATGGACGATGATCCGCATCTGCCGCGCCATTAGCCTTGCCTACCTACCGCGTCAGGGCCGTAGCTGGGGGCGCCAGGTGTGACCTCCAGGGATCCTTAACGACGAACCCGCCGATGATAATCCGTTCTCGTGCGGACGACCACCGGAGACATGCGCGCGCACATCCCACCGCGAGTTCCAGAGATTGATATGCCTCGTTGAAGAGCGAACTGATAGTCCAAGCGTTGATCAGCACGGCGCTCCTTCTTCCTTCGAATTTGCAAAACGGTTCGCCCTTTTCCTTTCTCTCTTTTTCTCTCTTCTCTTAGCGGCCTCTCACCCTCTTCCGTTCCCTCTCTTCCCACACCCTTTACCAACCCACCGTAGCTCGGAGGTCGTCGCGATATTTTTCCTGCTGCCTCCGGGGCTCCGGCCTCCGGCGAATGATGCGGTGATTAAAGGCAGAGTGCCGGACAATGGGGATTTAAAGCGCTTTTTTTTACTCCACTCCCGTTCCCTAGACTTCGCTACCTCGCCTCGTTCGCTCGCTTCCACCCACCCGTTGTCGGTGGCACGAGGAAAGAAGAGAGAGAAAGAGCGAAGGGGGAGAGAGCTTTAACGCGGAATTGATTGCACTTGACTCAGCGCTTTAAATCGTCACTCGAGATCCTTTATTCTTCCGATTATTCGTTTAATCTCCGGAGGCGTGTGCGCACACCACCCACCCGGACATTCTGTACGTTTCCTACGGGAGTAATAACGTTGCCGCTGGTTTACACGTGTCTGCGATATTTTAATTATCAGACCGATCGAAAGTGATTGGTAAATTTGGCCGGAGCTCGATTGTTACCGAGTTTGGGGTAGATTGCACGGAATTTATTAATTTCCACTGTCCGCCCGTGGAAGTGGAACCTTCAATTTCCGCGAACGTAAATTCGAAATTGCACGGGAAGAGTGCGTCGCGCGCTGGATCGTACGTGGCTACTTCGTTTGGGCGAGGTCGAACTTGAAAGCTTTAATTTGGTGGCGCTCATCGGAAGATCGCGCGAAGCAACGCGCTTGCGGACACGTTAACTAGTGGGTGATCGATGAGCAGATTACTTGGAGGTCCACGAATGTTGGGGAACGAGCGTGTCCGGTTGAAAAAAAGGATCCTTCTTATGCGCGTCGACGTGCACTCGTCGTTGTGCACTCACATAATCTCTCTCTCTCTCTCTTTCTCTCCATTTCACTCTCTCCTCACCTTACTCGCGCGTCTCTACGCTCGCGGTGAGAGGAATTTCACCTACAACCTTTCGACGTTCGAGGCTGCACGCCAAGGTTTGGAGAGGACCTTGTTATTAATCACGACGCTGCCATCTCCCAGAGCAACGTTCGCTCGTTAGCACCGGGGGTTGGCGGTGCTGGCCGCACGTCGGCGCGAGGGGTAAGGGCGAGGAGGGGCTGGAAAAGGGGTGAGGCGACGCGAAGAGGGACGACTGGTGAAGGTAGAGGAGAGAGAGAGGGGTCGAGAGGGAGGAGAGGTGGGTGAGAGAGGTGGAGAAGGGGGTGGGTGGCCATCTCTTAATTACTTCCGCGCCAATTAACACCGCCTCGAATAAAGAAGGGGGTACTCGACCGCCAATGGGAGTTCAGTACTGAAAAAGAGCCAGTCAAAGGGCTTGAAAGCACTCGCGATTTAATGCAGTGGCCCCGACGTACACACAGATACGCGACCGTTGCGTTGGCAATGCTCACGTAAGTGCATTATTGCTATGCGAATATGTGGTCCTGGAAAGCCATTCCATTCTTTCCCCTTCTTATCGCGCATTATCGTATTGTCGGAATTTTCCGGTGCATTCGCGACGATTGGATCAAGCGTAATCTCGCATCGACGACGAGACGTTGTAAAATCACGTCGTTTGGGTTTGCAAGTAGGTACAAAAGACGAAAAGCTTGTCACCTTGTCACTGAATTCGGGTGACGGCTTCAGTGTCTGATCACGAACGATCTAAATGGATATTTCAAAGGATAAGCAACTGTACCAATAGTTAACTAGACAGCTACCAAAATTTAAGAAGCGTGACAGTCAGTGTGTTAATCCATTGTAGGTCGACTGTTATTTTACGTCCTGTGACACGTACAATTCGAGGATACGACGCGATGGGTGTCATAATACCGATGACACCGGGAGAGAAAATAGAAGAGAAAAGAGAATAACGAAGAAACCACGTAGGATTGGGAGATCGAGATGAGTGGGAGGAGGGGAGGGTGCAAAGCTAGAAAGAGAAACGGGCCCGGGGACGATACAATCTTAAGATCGCTCGTAGTTACAAGATTTCCGTTTTCTCGTGATTTAGTCGAGAGGTATCTCGCGATGCCCGGGCAACGAAGTAAACCGGTCACGTTCGCTCGGAGTTTGGTGGATTCCGAAGGGGTCTGAGGGAGAGTGAAGATAGCCAGAAGGGATCAGCTGTGGTCTTCCGAAAGTGAAGTCCCACGGGAAGTCAATCAACCGGCCTTTCTTTCGGCCGCTTCGCGAAGGGGTGACGACCGAGCGCCTCTTCCTCTTCTCCTCCCTGTTCTTCGTAAATCCAACATCGCGGCGTCGGAGCAAATTTCGCTCGGTCGGACGTATCGTCGTTAAAAATGCCACGAAGTTTCGTCGATGGCCCGACGACATTTAGATTCTCCTTAGTCACGAACCCTTCTTTCAATTACACCTTCGTCATCTATCCTAGAATTCGAAAGATTCTCCGGTCGCACGTTGCACGCTTCGTAAGTACGATTGCGCGCGCACCTCGATGAAACCACGAAGGAGGTAAAAAAAATAGTTCGTACAGCTGTCTCATCCTCTTCTCCCGGTACGGAGGTGGGCACGGACAGACGAGGTGGGAGAATCGCGGACGGTGCAAAACCGTGGAGCTTGTGCACAGAGAGGCATAATAAAGGTTAGCCATGTCGCATACCACGATAGACGATGAAACAATACGCGTGGCACGCGGGGTTGGTGGAGGGGTCGTAGGAAAGTGGAGAGAAGGGTGAACGGCTAGGGGTCGAGTTCAGGATATTGCGATATCACAGGATGTGGCGATCGTGTGCGTCCGTGTGGATCGGAGTGTGGGTTCAAAAGGGGCGGTTCGCAGGAGACCGGTGCACAGCAAGTAGAGGGTGAATTGAGTGTAGAAGGGAGGCAGGGGGGAGAAGGTCGAGAGAATGGAATGGGTAGGGGGTTGGGTGGTGGTGGAGGGGGTGGAGGTGGCAGTGGAGGTGGTGGCGGCAGGGGAGGAGGGTTGGCGATTGGCATTTAATTAGCGGCCGGATGACCGCCGCCGCCTCCGGATCAATACGCCGCCCCCGGGGCCAGTGTGCAGGAGGCAGCAATCCCCTTCCGAGCCTCTCTGTCTCTGTCGTCGTCTCTCTCTCTCTCTCTTCCTTTCTCTCTCTCATTCTCCGTCCATCCCACCGTCCTCTGCCGCCACTGCCACCATCCACTCCTCGTCCTCCTCCACCACCTCCTCCGCCTCTTCGTCGTTCTCCACCATCTCCTCCACCTCATCCTCCTCCTGCTACTTTCCGCCAACCCCCTTTTACCCGAAACCGAGTACACCGAACAGAACCGAACTCGTTTGCTTCGCCCGTCGAGCGAACCCTTTTGCTCTCCACCCACCGTAAGGGTGGAACGAAGGAGCGGAGCAGGCGGAGTGAGAAGGAGAAAGAGCGGTGAAGAGAACGCGAGGAGAGGGGTGAGCGAAGGTGGGTAGGAGACGAGAGTGAGAAAGAGAGAGGATGAGAAGGGTGGCCAGACTAGGAGGGACTCGGTAGGTGAGTGGGATACCGCGAGAGGAGGTGGGGTGATACGAGAGGGTTCTGCTGCTCCTTAACCTAACCTCCTGACCGACCACCACGTGCAAGGAATATCCGGAAGCACTTCGGTAAAATAAAGCGAATCGACGGTAAATGCCGCGGATCCTCTTGTGCGCCGGACGGAGAATTCGCTGGACAACAATCGATCCTCCTTTTTTCCTTCTCGGCAAGAGGAAAGCGGTTAGGAGGGACTTCGTAATTGGTTCGTTTAGCGACTCTCGCGCTTTGCGCTCGCGCGAACCCTCCAGTAAAATGCGTCCTTCGCACGTCGCGGGTGCCACTCGCTATCGTTCGTGAAAATCGAGATTGACAAAGGAGACCTCGGCGAAGGATCTCTTCCGGGCGAAAATCTTACCGTGGGATTTCAATCGCCACGGTAGCGCCATTGTTCGTTTACAAAGCTTAAATGTCGTTGCTGAGTCTCTATTTAATATTAGTTTCAGGTACATTTTCGAAGCTACGAAATAATTGGGATCATGGGTTATTTACGAAAAGTCACGCGCATCCCAAGCGTCTGAAAATAAAAAGAAGGTAATGAACATGGCAATACGACGCGGAATAAATACACGAACCTTCTCTCGTACTCCGTGCCACCTCGCAAAAGTGTGAATGGTATTGTACCACGAGTTCCTTTTTGCTTCTCGCCTTTCGGTCTCGCAAAAGTTAATCACCGTAAACGAACTTCATTGTTCCACGAAGAGATGGTTAAAAGAAGCGAGGCAGCTTGTCGGACCCGGTGCTCGTGCCAAATCAGTGTTTATACTTCAAATTATGGCAGCTCGAGTAACAGACCGTCGACATATCGCCGCTCGCGTGATTCTCTATACCGCTGAGTTTTCGATGGATTTTTTTGTTTATCGTACGCGTTGTTAAAATTGTTTGCACAGTTTACTTTATTAACCATTTGAGTCCCAAGCAGCGCGATCGCGCTGTTCAGATTTTATGTTGAGAAAACCCAGCACATTTTTAGCGTTGTGGACAACTGACGGTGCGTCACCGAGTGTCGAAGTCGCACGCTCAGATTTACTAACGCAAGTACATCACACAGCTCCGTCTTTTAACGTAAATAATACATTTTACAATAGGTACAATACTATAATAATAGTGCAATGATACATTAGAAAATAAAACATTTTCTATTTCATTGTTATCTCCTCAATAATTTTATTCGAACAAAACTTGAATTATTTATAATGTTCCAGTACGCATATGTAATAGTACACATGTATTTCATAAAATAACGAATTTCAAATTAAGAATATTTTTGTGTTATGAACGAACAATTTAAATGGGGAGTAACACTTATAATTTGTAACATCGGTGTTTATCGAAACATATTCGACGAATTCCTTTTTTACATTGCACATAAACTAAATGTGATCTTTTTATTGTATTCTTGGTGCTGCAGACTACGCATTATCGCAAGTTACGCTTGGGATTTAACGACATAAAATAAAAGAACCGATATCGCGATGCTTGGGTCTTCTCGTACTCATTTAGAGAAAGCGCGGTTGCACTGTTCGGGATTCTTCGACAGTGTTTTTTCAATACCCTCTGAGACTCAAACGGTTAATACGACGGACGTCCATACGATGACCTATCAAATTAAATGTATATTACCCATCAAAATAGCGACGTATGTTGTGCAAACGAGAGTGTAATCCCAAAGATGCTTTTGCAGAAATGATCAAAGTCTTTATATTCGACATTCGTATCTTTTTCTAAATCGTCCCTTGTTCTTAGCCCTCCATTCAACTCTTTCCAGTAAGAAGTCCAGCGCCGAATCGAAAATTTCAACGTCCGGGTGGTAAACGTGCCCCCAGGTATATAAGGAACATCCCTGTTGGTGCTCGTAACCCCACCGATCCTGCGTGGTCGCGAATGCCGCTCTCTCTCTCTCTTTCTCGCAGCTCGTTGTTTCCAAAGGAGTGTATAAAATACGGGACTTGTTAACAATGTTCGCACCTATACGATCGTACAGGGGCCTGGACACGTGCATATATGTACGTTGGTCACCCATAAATGCGAGGTACCAAAGGGATCGGGCGGCCCTTTCGGCGACGGCGACCTTCGCCCCGAGATCCTTCGGAGATATTTTATTCCCGAGGATTTTTACGAGCCGATATATCACAGATCGACTGGGCCCGGGCCGGACTCAACGGGGTTTATGCCTTCTTGGGGCCCGAGCCGAAAGAGGGAGTCGTGAGGCGGAGGGAGAGGAGAAGGGAGGGAAAATTCAAGAGGAAGAGAAGCGGTGGAGGAGGAAGAAGAAGATGCGATTCTCTCGCGTTCCCATGTCCCGGATGCGCGAGAGCTTGCTCTCACTCGCTTACACCTCTCTCTCTCTCTCTCTCTCTCTTTCTCTCTCTCTTGCTTTTCTTTCCTCCGCACGTTACTCGTAATTCATACGCGCACCGTTCGATTCGCGTGTATGCAAACGCGAACTTTTGCAGCCTGCTCCGCGGTAAGTGCGAAAGACAGTGCCGATTCGACGCTCGTAACTCCGGGTGGAGCTGGCGTGCTTACTGCTCGCGGTATCGTGAATCGTGGCCCGAGCATTAAATATACCGCTCGGCACACGACCGCGCAGGGAGATGATGCGAGCTTTGCTTTATGCCCCGCGTATGGGAATAGGCGAACCGCTTAATTCTGTATGCAAATCCTGTCCGTACGATTGTGTTGTAAGTCGTTGGTGTGGCAATATGAATAAAATGATTTTGAAAACGTTCGCGACGATATTCTCGAGTTCTTTCCACGAGGTAATCGCATCGAAAGAAATCGTACGTTCGTTTTCACGCGACTACGAATAAATTTCAATCGTGACTAGGTTTAATCATTGTAGGAAGGAGAAGTTCGGAAAATTATCGCCACTAAACTCTCGGAATAATTCGATACGATATTACCATATTTGATTATCTGCCGTGCGTCGTTCATGGATGGGTTTTATCATATGTATATGTGTCCTCGCACGTCGTGACCATAGATTCTAGAACCTTCTGAAGAACTCTCGTACGCGGCCAAGCGATTCTGTAGCGCACAGTAATGAATGTTGTTCTATTTTTTAGATTAAAACAATCATGTAATCCATTAAGTCGCACACGGATGGTACATTTCCACAACGGAATCCAGAAAATGAACTGCACTTCTCCGAGTAATTCTCTTTTCGCAGACTACTTAACGACGTATAAAAGGAACGCTGGCGTGTCGAACAGAAATATAGCACACCTCCGCGGTAGTTTTGAACTAACATATCCTGTCGATTCTCGCGCGATTATCGATTTCCTGCGTGTTCGGGCGCGACTCGACGTCTCTTCGAAGCACTCCTTCGCTCACTGCTTCGTGACACGAGAAAAGGCCATCGTCGTACGTAAGTTTGTCGATGGCTTCCTTTCCTTCGGAGTTGTACGTGTCGCGCGATTGAAATTATACGTGGATGGGAAGCTTCGAGAAGAATTCACGAATTTATTAGCCGAAAGCAAATACGAGTAATCTATTCGAATCTGCCATGCAAACGATACTACATTGTTTGATATTCAATTTAATTTGTGTTCTTAAATTTCATCGTCTTGTGACCTCTTCTCTTTTTCATGTCTATTCGCGAATCGCATTTTTTGTCTTTTTAATTTTCACGCGGCGTAAAATTATCCGTCTATCTCCACTACACGGTATCTTCATCATCAGATACTTTTATTCTATAAGGCAGGATTATTTTATTTTATAAGACAAGTTAAAACGCGCATTAATCGTGATTCACGCCAATTCTCCCTCGGTTTCCATTATCCAGCGACGGGGTCACTTTCCCTGCGATGTTTCCAATCGTCCAAATAATCGGGGAGAGTCGCCTTCTTTCGCATCGACGCATCATCCAACGGGTAATACGATGACAAGGTGGTAGAGTAGAAGGAGGGGCTGAAGGAGGAACGTGGCAGGGGACACCAGCAGTTTGGCATCGGTAAATGTGCGATGGCACATTTACTTGGAAACAATGTCCCGTGCCACGGAGCCATCAAGCGTGTCGAACTTGACATCGACGTCGTTTCCGCCACGGGGGAAAATGCAGATTTGAAAGGAGGAGTCGAAATGTGGGCGAATGGGTGAATAGAAAGGAGGAGCTGAATAGAAGGCAGACGAGGTGGGTGAGAATCGCGTGTGTCACTTCACTTACGGAAAGTGTGGCCTCGGAGTGTCGTGACGAAGGAGGGTGGAGTGATCGAGGGTAAAAGTGAGAAGGTTACTCCCTTTACTTCTACACGTTATTGTTTTCAGTTTGTTCCTGTAATAAACGTCTCTTCTACTTCCGGAAGAAAAAATCTTGAGTGTCGTTGCAAATATACTCAATGTCCATTTATCTCAATGAATATTTGCACGAGTCAAGTAGGATACGCTTAACGTTCTTTAAAATAGAAACTGTCAAATTCTCTATGAGACGTTATAGGAAAAATTAAAATCGTACGACCACTGAATTGGACAAATGCGTGAAATTGAGAAGGCAATGTGATTCGCTGGAATTTCAATGCTACGACTCGCGTGAGAGCACCGAGGGTGGTTTTATTCTATACCGGAGCTCGATTTCATCGAACGAAAACACGTCGAGGACAACCGGAACGTGGCTCGATAGTTGATGCATCCATCCTGACCATTACGCCATTACTACTAATTTTCGTTTAACGGCCGATGATCGCAGCCCCGTCTGCCTCGCGTAGTCGGCGCGGCCAAGGTGTGGCTCGACTCATGATAAAAAGTAAGGGAAGACGACGAGAAGGTTAGACAATGGTGATCGATTCTCGAAGAGAGGAAGAAGGACAGCGACCCAATCGGAAATTGCCGATGAATAAGGACGATAGATGAAAACCCGCTCTATTAAAATGTCTAGTCATTTTTTTTTCCACCGAGAACGTCGTGAGTCGTGAGACTCGCCGATCCCACTCTTTCTTCACGTCCTTCTTTTCAACCTCCTTCGTTATTCCTCTCCCCTCGTTGTTTTCTCCATCCTTGCGATCCTCGCCTTAGGCATTAAGATAGAAAAGAGAAGGAAGTATGATATATTGAACCTCGTCTGTTACCAGTGGCCTTTATGAGATCATGTCGATTCTTACCCGTTAAACATTAGCCAAACTATCGAATGAAATAACGCGTGCGTGTGTTATCCATGACATAGTCATTGAGAAGAGAAGAGTGCAATATTCCATGAAGCGTTCGAAATCCGTCGCTCTTTGCCTGACAACTGGGACGGTATCGTTATTGGTTATTACCACACTCATGGAAGTCACGCGGTACTTAATGGAAATTCGAAAATAACACAGCGGCGAATGAACACGCTGCTGACCGTGAATCGCATTCCAAAAGCAAGCGACCTTCGACCATTCTCCACTATTAATTGGCACCCGTGACGGTAAATTAAACCGCGACGTTACTAATGCGCTCGCTCTTTCACCGTTGAAGCGCGTCAGTTCGACCGGCGCGGCGGTTATTAAATTTCGAAAAGCATTCTCCCATTGCGACAGGGGGTATTATCGCATTAGTCGCAGTTTTCCCCGCTCTCGGTGTTTTCTACCTCTGGTTCTCTCCCTTTCTCGTGGCCTCTTTCACCCCTTCCGCTTCCACTCGTACGGTATTGTTCCTATTATCGGATTAAAAAAAATTATCGGTGTGCCTGTGCGATCCGATGGAGAAGGTCCTCCCGTCGTATCAACGCGTTATCCACGCGTACTCTCGTATCTCTCTTTGCTTCTCTTATCCTCCTCCCTTCTCTTCGCACTCTCACTCTCGTTCTTCTGCATCCGTCTCTCTCGCTCAACTACGGTAATCGCCGTTTTACGACTGAACCAACGGGATTAAGTCCTCCTCTTCGCTCGGCATCGTCGACCCTCCTTTCCGAGCCTCGACTCGGGGGTGGGCCCGAGTGAAACTCCCGGTTATTTTTCGCATTGCCCGCGAGCTGTAATAATGAGATTTAAAGAGCACCCCATACCGCACCCCGTGTCGAAGCTACGGCCCACCTTCTTCCCACACCTACCTGTGCGCGCGTGTGCCCCGCCAGTCGGAGGATTAGAGGGGACCGGTGGAAAAAAAGGAGCTGGAAGCAGAAGAGGAAGGTGGGACAGGAGCACGAGAAAGAGAGGAAGGACAAGCAATTTTCTACTCAACTCCGGATTGAGGATCGGCCATTTCCCACGGGCTCCTCCTCGGTTTCGGGCTTTTCACAATTTTCCTAAATAATTGAGACTTACGAGCCGCGCGCCGCTTTCGGCTGAAATTTTATGGCCGGTTGCGCATTCGTGTGCCACAGCTACCGAAGGATAGCAAAAAAGGATTGGATTCTGGGGTAGAGGTCTGCAAGGACGAAGTAAACTCGGCATCCGTTTGATCCTTCTTCTCGTTCCTCGAGACACGGACGACTAGGCGACATATTTTCTATCTCGTTATGTACACTCGTATCGACGCGCATCTACTAACGGTCATTCTACTTTGCGAGAAGAGTACCGCGTGCTTCACAGCTCGTCCTTGACATTCTTTCTACCCAGAGAGGGGCCCACGTGCGACCGAGAAAGAAGCGAAGGACGCTTCGGGATGGAATTTATGAATTGGGAAATAGCGAGGCGGTGAGAAGAAGTGAGCCAGAGACAGGAAGGAAGAGGAGCGGGAAGAAGTTACGAGCCGATAACGCTCGGCATATAAATCGCGGCGAGACGCTCGTAATCGTTTCCTTGTCGGAATTTCGTTCGTGACTCGTCGCGTCTGCGACCGTCCGTCATTCTCGTGTTTCACGGTACACGAATAGGGGTGAGGTCGGCAATCGGGGATGATATTATTTCATCGGTCGGTCGCACGAAAGAGGAGGGTGGTGGCGGCGCGAGAGAGTCGTAGGGATGGGCGCAGGCCGAAAGTTAGCATAGCCCCTTGACTTAGTGGTCCTAGGGGTGCCGTCCGTCAACCCTCGAGGAGAACCTTTCTTATTTCGCGATATTTTGTCGCGGACCGCGATATTTATCGTCCACGTAGGACTGGCCGGCCCCTCCTGCACGCACGCACGCACCCACGCACGCACGCACACACGAGCCACGCCACCGCTCTCCACTTGGCCTCTTCCATCGTCTTGGGCGCATAAGGTTTCACGTACAAACGTTCGACTCGACGCTCGCGACAAAGCATTCCTTTTTTCCTTCCTCCTCCCACGCGGCTCTTACTTTTCCTCGCTTTACATTCTTTTCCTCCCTTCTCTCCATCTCCATTTCTCTCCGCCCATTGGGGAGCATAATTCCAGTACATTTGAGCTCGTCGCGGAATACGAGGCAAATATATCACGCAAATTGCCATTGTGGTCGCGACAAATATGCTAAACGCACGGCGAGGCCCATTACCGCCACCAATACCCGCCGTTAGCATTTCGTTATTCCACGAGGAGTGTACCGGTGGAACGAGGGTTGGCAAATGGCGGCGCCGCTCAAGCGTTTTGGCAATTGGCTTCGCTAAAGTGCGGATTTTTCGTTCCTTCGTGCCAACACGGGTGTACTGCCCTTGTCACGATGTAACGAGTGCACACGTTTAACACTATTTCTATCAAAGGTGTCAAAAGATACCTTCTCAAATTGTATTTTAAAATTATTTTCCAAGTTGAATAATTTTTCCTTAATTAGTTCTTTCATTACTCGTATATTAGTTAAATTAATTTAGCGGTATCATTTTCCTGCAGCACATCCTGGAACCAAAAAGACACCTTCTGGTCAAAATGGGTATACACAAAATCCCGGTAGAAATAGTGTTAAGAAGAGTAAATCGAAAGCAAGTACCTTCGTACACGGAGCGCCACGTCGAATGGCATTCTACTTTTTCGCGTTTCCCCTTTCGTCCGTTTAATTTCTTCTTGTTGTCGAAAACGTATAGTATTATTAAGGATACTTTAACCGATCTTTATTTCGCTACTCACGAATTAGTAAATTACTGGAGTCCACGTCCTAAGAGTGTTTAGCCTAGGAGCTGTAAAGACTAAAGCACTCCGCTCTTTCTTTCCGTGGCTATTCGCAAAGATATCCATGCGCGTCAGAGATTATCCCGAGTATTGAGTCCGGGCACAGTGCGTGCAAAAGGGAAGGAATCCGATCGACGAAACACACACACACGCACACGCCTGCCTAAATCCTCGAACTCATTAATGGGCTCCACAATGCGCGCGCGCGTATACACGGCACCGCGAGCTTTATACTTGAGGTTTAATTCGAGCTGGTCAAATTGATTTGCAACGATGAACGAATTCGAGTGGTGTGCGCCATTGGCGTTGCATTTCGCATCGAGAGATTAGCCCTGTTCATTAAACACGAGCGTATGCACCGTACATGGGGCCAGATTTGTACTCGACGGTGCGCCGCTCGGGCGCCTCATCATCATCGCGATCATCACCATTATCATCATCATCGTCACTAGCATCGTCAGCAGGGCCGTCATCATCGCCATGATCATCATAATCATCCGCTCGAGCGTCACCGCCCTGCGTCGTTTCCTCGCGGAGAGCCTGTGAGCTTTAGTATTTTCGGTGACTGGTTTCACTTCGGTAGAAATGAAAATTCAGCGCATCACGGTCGCTTTAAGGGTTTTCATTTTTCAAAAACGATTTTTTTTCGCGTTGTCATGCCGTTTGTTTTCACGAAAGGAAAATATTTTGTATAGTCGTTTGACCGCATGGATATTTTAAACACGGCGAATATTTTCCTGTACAATTGATTTTTGGCCGCATAATATCAGAAGCAACAAAAACAATGTCAACAATTCTTTCTTGTTAAATGTATCGTCACTTGGACGTTTTTTAAGGATGCTGAAAAAAAATATGTTTGCCCTCATAAGGCGTTTAGCCTTGCATATAGAGCGTTGTACATAAATATCCAATTTCGGGTATCACGTCCTCGTACCTATAGCGAGGTGATCGCACAAAATTCAAGGATAATCAATGTAACTATAAATACCTTATTTCCGCCATTGCTTCGATAACGGTAATGATTTATGAAACGATGAGCGATTTTACCGAATGTGCCGTAATAGACGTAATCCAAGTGCGCACAATTAATTGCTGTATCGAATTTGAATATTACGGCCCTTTGTAATATTCAAATGTCTCTTCGCCAAATCGATATAGGTATTGTCTGCGGGCACGTGGATTACGTGAAATGCACCTCGCTTAAACGAGGGTAGTATTCATGGATTCAACGATTCGCTAGATTTTACCTATTACCCATTAAACGTCGCTCCCCTTTGCGTGATATTGTAGGCATCTACGTGTACAATGTTGCAAATATGTTTTTTATTTCTACTTTATTCTCATCGGTGCACAATAGAAGTAAGCGAAAAAAAATATAATATACTTCGTGAATCCACGAGTCGGTGTTCGGGGCTAGGCGTATAAGTCTGTCGCTGAATTGAATACTAACAGTTGCCAATATTATCTATTTGTAACACAATAACGAGACGTGTAAGCAATAATTCAAAGATCAAATGGAAGCCGTTGGAAAAGTGACATTTTTTCTAAGATGAAGACGAGGATTATATCCAGTTGAAAAATATAATTAACACAGAAGACAGTGGACGCCACTCATAGTTTCTTAAGCGGGGCCGCGTTAAACGCGAACGAGATGATAAACCGTCATGGCGTCGTAACGCGGAGGATAATGTTTCGTGGGTCGTAAAAACGTTATTGCCCCGCGAGCGAGACGCGCTAGCGTTAGAAGGGAACTGCACAAGTATAGGGGGATGCGAAGTACCGAGAGACACCTCGCAGCGTAACACATCGTTGAAATGCGAGATTAATGGAACTGGCGCGGCTACGCGAATCGTCATTTGTCTTACCTCGCACAGTATTCGCGCACATCTTCCATTTCTTTCCTTCCAAAGCATGTACAAAAAATAGAAGCTACTTGTGATTCTCGATGAAATATTCCCATTCTCGACTGTTCAAGAGAATACGCGTTTATCGTTCTCTTGCCGATCTGATAAAGAAAGCTTGGAACTTCCCTTTGACATTTGAAAATGACTCTTGAAAGCTATTCCCTCGCGCAGGGTGCCCTAGTACCATCTCTACACTTATACGTAGAAGAGATTACAGATGTGCTGCAAGTGCTGGTCGCTTGTTTCGGTTCTTTTTTTAGAACCGGTTCAGAATCAGTTAAAATCCGGTTGCTATTAGGAAAAAGAACCGGAACCAACGAAGAAGTCCAAACCGACTATTTTACTTTACCGGTTCCAATACGGTTCCGATCTGCTTGAGTACAGTATTCATTTAATTCGTCCTTTCCACGTTACGTCAAATCGCACTAGATTTCGCAAAATATTGGCAACACTGGTCAACACATGATTACATTTTATCTGTAAATTTAATCGAAATGTTTTTTAATTAATTTGAACATGTTGGTTCCGAATATGCCCATAAGAAATTCAGTCAAGTTATTTGTTGCTAATGTATTATTTGAAAAAATGTTAACTTCGCAAAATAACATTCACGTACTCTGCTATAATTACGTGATGTTTTTATTATTTTCCGCCCTTATTATTAGACATAATTACAATATCCAAAGTTTGAAACCGGTTCCAAACCAATCGTACAGAATCGTATTCTCCAACCGGTTATTATTAATGGCGACGGTCACGGTGGTTTTCGAGAACCGATTCATTGTACAGCGGTTCGAGAACCATGAAAACCGTAGAATCGCGCAGCACTAGGCGCTACTCCCCGACGCCGACGTACTACGCGCGCGATAAACCTGACGCGGAGAGGAAGAAGCGAACGAAAGGCGAAGGAGAGCACGGGAGAGGAAGTGAAATACACCCTTGACGAATGAACGGAACGACAGGGCAGTACGAGCAACCAGGTGCGCGACGTAACGAGAGAAACGGTATGCGCCGCGAACGTAACTCCCGACTTCGATCTTCCGGGATATTTTAATTATTATTTCATCGGAGCATTCGAGCCGAAACGTTCGAGGAAAATAGACCGTGTGGATAAATTAAAGCGAATTTCTCCGTTCGCGGTAACGAGGATCGGCGGGACTTTGAACATTTTTTTCTCTCGCCGTAAACGGGATCGCTTTCGCCAATCGCAATCTGCTCGCGCGAAAGGCGCAGATGGGCACGCGCGGATCTTTCGGAAGACAATCTGGACCATTCCTCGCGCCGAATATTTTCCCTTTGTTGTCTCATTTCGAAGTAGACCGGTAAGTTATTCCTTTCTCCGCTTCTGCTCGCCGTTGTTGCGCTCGCCTCTTTACGAATACATACCTCTACTTCTTTACGGAATTTTTTTAAAATTCGTTTTCCTCGCAACCCGCGTGTACGAGTATCGCTTGGAGCTTGCCACGATCCGCTAAAAATTCCTCCCCGCGTTGCTACCGGGACATCAACGTCGCTAATACAGCCATATAATCTGTCGCCGTTCCGTATAAGCAACCCGCGGCGAACATAATAAAATTCACCGAGCTGCAAAATTTTGTCGTACGCCACGAGCGTCCCGCGAGTTACGCGGGCACGACAGAAGATTCGCGGCGAAGGAGTTTTCACGGTGGCACGGGATACTGTCTATATAAAGACACACGGCCCGCTTAAGGCCCGGTACGCTTGCCTTCATTTGTCTTTATATTAGCGCCGTAACGTCGTTGTAACGCCATAACGGCGGGGATTCCCCTCCTGCAACGACACCGTCAACGACTTAGTCCCAAGCGAACTCTATCGCACACCTACCCGCTGCTCTCTCCAATCTCCTATCCTACGGTGCTTTGGACTTTCATAAACGGGGCTGCTTTTTACGAGATGAAAAAGAAGAGATGGGAGAACGGGAGAGACAGGTATAGGGAGCTCCAGTGGATTCTGATCTTAAAATGATCATTTCGTAAGATTGAGAAAGAAGACGAGGGACGAGAGAATTTTATTGAACGCGAATAAACGTGGATTTGTCAATGATCTAGTTTTCTATTACAGTAATTTGCAATAGTGAAATTAAAAAAATCGTGTAAGTACGTGTGAATATTTCAAGTAAGTCGAAGTACAATATTCAAGCAAGGCGTATCCGACCTTCATTGTTGACTCGCGCGATTACACTCGGGGAGCTAAGTTGAAATCTTTTTTACCCCCTTGGATTCGAGCCTCGAATAGTGCCTAGACCAGTATACGCAGGCAACTCGCAGCAGAGTCTACGGTATAAACTTTTCCAACCCCGCCGAAAAAGTAATACCGATACAGCTAGAAGAGTGTGAGTCTCCTTTAGCCGGCGGGGCGGAAGGGGGCTTCGTTTCAAGCAGGATTGCATAGTGGCTCCCAAGGGGTTAATTTCGCGCCGAAGGGTGGAAAATATTCACGGTTCCTTAAAATCCGACGAACCCGTCTCTTACGAGCTTTCTCTGGGGTGGCGTTATGCCAAACGGTCACTCAAAATACCACACCCTCTTCCTTCCGCCCTTTTCCAACCTTCTCCTTTTCTTTCCAGCCCACGTTCCATTCCTGCGGACTTTTTTTTTTTTAGTAGCCCACGGCGAAGATCTCTTAACCCTTTCGCTACTACGGGCGACTATAGTCGCCCTGCATAGAATGCCACCGACGTACTACGGGCGACTATAGTCGCCCTGCATAAGATGCCACTCAGATACTACGGGCGTACAGCGGGAGCGCCGTGGCGGAGGAGTCGCCCGTAGCGAAAGGGTTAATACGCGCCTAACAGTCGAGGATACTTTTTCCCTGAGCTAAACGGGGAGGAAAAGGAACGGTTCGAGTGGGGATGTAAAAGCTTCTCTTCCGTTCACTACACGCTACACTTGCACTGCGATTCTTTACGACAATTGGAGACCACGCCTTATCTCGCTCTCAAAGGTGACATGAAATTTGGAACCGCTCGGTAGAATGGATTGGGTCTCGATAAATTTCAGTTAGTCTCTTAGTGTGTTTTGTTAGTGTAAGCTGTGACTAAATGCTAATAGAGATGAAAAAAGTTTTTTCCAACGGTCAATTCCACCTGCGAGACCGTGTACATGGAAATAATGCAGTATAGAAAGAAGGCTACACTTTAAAATATAAAAAATAGAAAATAAAACTAACAAAGTAAGAAGTGTTTTCTTATGTAGTTCGAATTAACCATTTGGAGTATTGTGAAATTAAAGTAGCAAAAAACGATCTTCAAATAATGTAGAATTTTATTTTTAAATTAATTGAAATAATAATAATTATTTCACATATTTAAACGATTTGCACGAATATTAAAATTTCCGCGGATAGAAATGGATTAAGTATGTGAAATAATGATTATTATCATTTCGATTAATTTAAAAATAAAATTTTACATTATTTCAAGTTAGTTTTTTGCTCTTTTAACTGCATAGTAGTCCAATATTTGTATTCGATTAAATGCCAAAAATGTAATTTTTACCCCTTCGTAGAAATAGACATGTATCAGCTTATAGTAAACTTAGTGTTAAATGTAGTTTGTTACGACTAATCCAAGACGATGTCTCATTTCCAAAAATGGTTACCGATAATATCCGTCGATTGACATTTCTTAACTTCTATAATTTCTCATTTTCAGTCGATCAGATGTACAGTGAATGGATGCAACTGTGAGTCTTTCACCCCTGGCAAGCGACACCTGCGCTACTGTGGAAAGTGTCATCATGGATGGGTGCCTCATGGTGAGTCCCGTTATTTCTTCTAATATTCCACTCTTATTGAATAATTACGTTCCTACTCGATAATCAGTCTACTTTCTGCAAATCTCACGCAATTACTCAAAACACGCGTGCAAAGTATCGCCGTTAGCACAATTCAATTATCGTAATTTATTCAAAGAATCGCAGTATTGTACCGTGTCTCGCGACAGATCAAGGTATATTCTTTGGTCTTACTCAAATCCCTCGAAAGATCTCAGGATCGACGAGGAAGCACGGGGCACGGTTAAACGCAAATTTTCCGACTGTCGGCATACTTCATCCGTCGTGGTCCCTCAGGGACGAAATTCAATTTTCCAGCGATGACCAGTGCCATCCCTTGGTGGGCACCGCGGTCGCTTTATCCGCCCTTCGTCCTGCCCCACTCGCACAGCGTCACACCTATGCGGCACACGCGCACGCGACGAACTCTCGTATATAAGATCGCGTACTTTATACGCTCGTAAGTTTCAGGATGTATCGGACCGATTGGCCGGCCAAGCTCGATACCATCCGCGTGATCGTCCGCCATGTTGGACTATGCGAGTGCGCACACAGTTACGCGCGTTCTTGCTTTGGTGTTGGGTTGAGACGAGAGCGTGCAAAAATACGAACGATACATCGGCATGTGTTGCGGACGCATCCACTGGACCATGGACACGAACAAGAGAGTAGTGGATTCGTGTGTATACGCGAAGCACGCCCGCACAAGCGCAGGGCGTTCGTGTGGAACGCTACCTAGGAGGAGCTGAGAAGCGGGCTGCTGTGTATCGCGCTTAAAATTCTGCCTGCTTGACCCGCGATAGATTGGACGCGGCGCGGCATGGAATACATATCAATATCGGGCTACCTCCGTGTCCCATGGGAATCTGGCTTGCATTTTCTCTCCCCGTTTGTGCCGAGGTCCGCCTTTTTCACCCACCCCCAACGTGTCCCGAGGCCCGGGCTCTGGTGTCGCGAGAACATTCGCTTTTATGTATTGGAAAAAGGTTACGCTGTAGGTTGGTAGGTATACTGGGTACGTCGAAACAAATTTTCAATGCTCAAACTGCTCGTCTTTCCAAAAGAACTGAGTTCGTGTCCTAAAAAATGGGAAAATGCAAGTTTTGATAAGTATACGGAATAGGGTATAATAGATCGCAGAGATATACCGTGGTACATAGTTACAGGAGAACTGATGAAAAAATGGAAATTATTTTCGTATTGAGAGATGAAGTGTGAGTACGTAAATCACAATGAACAATGTCAGGAGTAGATGAGACCACGTAAGCACCTTTGACTTTCTCGAAACTCATTCCTTTGATGCGTGCGATAGAAACGACTCGGAAAACCGTCGCTGGTCCCCAAATCATTTGTTTTCGGAACGATCGATCCTCTCGTCGCTGTTAATCACCGATTTCGAGGTGTCGGTTGACGAGTCGCCAATTTGGCGGTTAGGCATTCAGACTGCTCGTCCACAAGAGGTTCCCAGTATCATTCGTCAAAACACGTGAAAGGCTCTCTACGCGTGAAAGGCTCTCTAGGCGCGAAAGAAACGACCCTCGTAATTGTTCCGAAATCGGTCTCGAAAGTGCTGGCGCGATCATTTTTGCTTCGACATGCTCTTTCTAGAGTGGGGATCCGAATTAGACGGTGAGAAGGACGAAATGAAAGATCGCGCCTCTGATGTGGATCGATCGACGCGGGAGAAAAGAAAAAGATGTAATTACTCGATGGACGCAGCTCGATTAAGCCTAACAATTTGCCATTCATTCGCGACTGAGGTAATGAGGTTTACCTTCGCGCAGGATGAAGAGGTCTCGTTGAGGAGCGCGAAGTGCGACCATTAGGTTCTCATAAAGGTGTAAGAGGAAATCACGGGATTCTATTGGCCTTAATCGTACATCCCGCGGGCCTTCCCATTGAGCAGAGCAGGACTGTATCAGCGGCGTCGATAATATGTGCATAGACTATAGAATAATAACGATGCCAATTTCCGGACGACAAGAGCCTCGAATGATTAATGGAAAATCATTTCTCCCCACGTTCGGCTTTACCATACAGGGTGTAATAAATTTGAGCAATTGTAGAATATACCGCGAAATAAATTTTTAAGTTTCCGTCGGTCACGACGTCCGGCGCGTATGTACCTGCGCGCGATTCAGCTCGCCTATACCACTCGTTCGAGAACTGCTTCTGCATAATCCTAAACGTTATTGGCTCATCGACAGGCCCTTCGAAACTCTCATCCTCCCTTGTCTCGCGAAACGAGTAGGTGACAGGGCGTCGACGCGAGAACAAGTCGTGCGAGCCCGCTGCCCCGAAATCACGAGTAATACACTGACAAAGGCCCCCTTTTTAAATTGTAATGAGCTGCCAAAGAGTGAATTATGTCCCGTCCAAGTGCCATCGAGTTTCGGCCCCGAACCCCATCCTATAAAACCCCATGCGCACGCACACGGATAGGCCGCCTCCCCGTGGCCGCCTGGGCCACCCCATGTCATGAATATATTTACATTGATCGTCCGTCTCGGCATTTTTCATTTGGCCCGTCGTTGCGTCAGTCGTCCGAGTGTCTATCTATCCATCCCCCGATACTTTTTTTTATATATCGGCGGGACGCGTCCGTCTCTCGCCGAGAGGCCACCGAAGGCAACGTCCTCGCGCTCTTCTCCACCCTTCCTCTTCTTCCTCTTCTCCTTCTCATCTCACAGTTTTCATCGTCTCGAGAGAATCGCTCTTCGCGAATGACCGATGAACCTCTTGCGGGTCACTAATGATCCCCGGGTCTCCTTCGGCAACGCGCCGCCGCACAATGGAAAAGCAGAGGAGGCTGAGAAGGGACGCGAGTCGAGGGGTTGCTTTTACACTATGCGACGGATCACCGTTTTCTAGCGGCACTCGGACGCCTTTGTACGCGCCGACTTAACCGAATGATAATGCAAGATATAGAACGTCGATACGGGGGAGACAATGTAGTCGGATAAAAGTGGAAACGTAGTATTGAGATTGGACCGAGTTAATTGATTGCGGATCTTTTTGCATCGAGATCTTTTCAGATTCTTGTTCTTGCGCGAACTACTTAGTCACGGTGATTGAAAATAGGAGATTGGTTTGTAAATGACACGTAGTTAGCCTACTTACTTTGAGGTATGCGGGGCTAGATGAATTGCAGATAGAGTAGTTCGCGGCGGTGTATGGTTTCCAATGAAATTTTAGTGCGAGAATGCTCGGAGTATGCTCGTAAAAAAAGTAGGTACGTAGATTGTTCGGTACCGTTTTAATTAGGTGTGCGAGAGTTATACGTAATGAAGCTATTGACACGATGGCTCGTCGAATGTTGCTAATGCAAATTGTAATACACTTTTCGTCGCGTGTTCGCGGTTCTTACAATTACCGTCATCCGCGATATTATTGTCATTTGCGTATACACGACGTGGTAAATTATATACGATCGTTACCATGCAACTTTGTCGTACATAATTTACCATACATCGCCCGTCTGTAGTATAATTATGTTTCTTATTCACGCTTGACTTCGTTTTCACGCAAAACGTCCACGACACCCTTCGATCAAGGTACTTCAATTTACCAGATTTCAACCCCGTTACAACTTTTATCTTCTCCGCTCCTTTCTTGCGGCACTCTTAAATCGCACGAGTGAGCTTCGACCAGAATATTTTCGCACAAAGGACTCAGTGTCGGTCCCATCGAGGCTAATGGAGACGCGCAGTTTATCGAATGTCCAGCGGAGTAGCTTTTCACGAGACACTCATTCCTGCTTGATACTTTGCGTGCCGGTGTAACCGGTCGCAGTCTCGACACGATCGTCCCGTGGCTATCTACAATCAACCCCAATTAGACGTTTTGCTGCGTCGCGAAACCGCCAGCTCGATTTGCAGAAGGCAATCTTTTAATGCTCGTCGATGGGACGACGCGAGCGCTAGCTTAAGTCATAAAATTATCGTTACGTTACCCGCGTGTAATGAGTGGTATCCTTCATTATACGTTATGGCGTCCCTCGTAAGTGGATCGCGTCCCTCGGCCAGACGAGAATCGACCGATCGATCGACGTATTATGGCCGTGTTGACAGAGGAGTGTCGCGTGAAGTGAGCGCCGCTGGTTGGCGATCGACGTCTAGTGGAAACGAAGACGAATGATCTTCCAGATGAGAGAAGGTTCGCTGAATATTTCTTATTGCTCGGGGTTGGTCTTGCTTACTCGTCGTTAGTTACTTTGTTGATCTACTTGGAGGAAATTTGTAAAGATTTGGGAACGGTGCGTGTGGAAAAATAATTTTCTGAAATATACCGATTGACAACGAGTGATACCTACTTAATTAATTTGCATGTTACTGAATAGTTTCGTAATATTATCAAATGTCCATAGCTTCTTGCCTTGTAATTCCAGAATGTGGGAGGATAATTTAATCCCTCAAGATGTTTTCGTTAATTGACTAATATTGCCAATTTACGATATGCTGTGGTGACACTGGTGCGTCAAATAAGTATTGTTTAAAAGAGAAACTGGAATAAACCTTTACGTACATACTTGCAGCGAGGCATACGAGAACGCACGGCGTCTAAGAACGGATGACACGATACACCGTGAATCGCAAATGAAAGTACTTTATTGTCAATCCCACGAAATTCGAGTGAAACCGATATAAACCATAGTTTCGTCTTAACAAAAAATTACCTGCCGTTCTTTCCAACAGACGTCGATCATCCTTTCTTCGCGAACTCGTGCAATTTTAACTACGACCTTCTTACAACAGACGTAAAGTAGGCAATCGCTTTTCTTAAAACATCTGACGATTTGCCGCGTCTAAAGCTCCTCCCAAGCAACGCGTAGCGCGACAGGGTTGAGACGCGACAAACATCTGCGTCTCCATCTGCAGTTCTTTTTCCGTTCGGCAGCTGGCCGAAGGACTCGGCAAATGACGAGGACCCCCGAAGGCCGGAGAAACGTAGGACTAAGGCCGTGCGAAAGGGATACCCCGGGCGTCTCCTGGCGCCCGAACGATAAATCATTAAAAAGGCGTAGCCCGAAGTGACACGCTGGTACCGAGCGTTAATAAACGCGCGCACACCGGCTCACTCAAACTGTAAATTACGCCCGTTGTTGCGGGGGTTGTTCGCCCCCTGTCGCGTCCTTTGTTCCGCGGCGAACGAGACACGAACCACCACCAACCTCACCGTCACCATCACCACCCACCACCGACGAGCATCAGCAGTCGTTAATAAGCGAGATCCTACGGAATTCAGTCGAATGGCGCGCTTGCCGCACGGGGGTTTGTCGTGGGACCCACGCATTACGCCCCATTAAACCGCCGTAGAAATGTAGGGGCGGTAGGTGAGAGCGAGGGGAGACGGGCGTCGGGCCTTTTAAAAGGTTAAAATGCGGACCTATTTGTTCTAATATGAAACCAATGCTAATGGCGATATATCATACCACCTTCTCTCCCCTTTCCACCCCCTTGCCACCTCTAGCGTTTACAGTCTCCTCCACGCCTCCTTCCTCCCGGCTAGAGAACGTCACCATGAATCACGGGCGAGATGCTAATGTACCAATTTATCTTGGCTCGCCTTTATTAAGACTTACTTTTCCGTGAGGCCGAGGCCGAGGGCGAGAGCCGAGGATGTGGTGGAGGAGAAGGAGGGAGGCGTCGTACTTGCGACTCCTCGCGTGCGTCGCCTACTGCTGGAATGACTTCGATTTATACGAAGAGAGAGAAAGAGAGAGAGAGAGAAGGAAGAAGGAAAAAAAATGAAGGAGCCAGAGGAGAGGAGAAACGTCGATATCGAGAGGGGCGAGCAGACGATTACGATGGACGAGTCCGTCGCAAGGTATCGCGTCGGGCTGACAAATTCCCCGCGACTAGAATGGACGCTCGTAAATCATCGTCCGATTTTTTGGCGTCGTTCTCAGCGAGAAACGAAGGGTGCGGGGGGACTATCTCGGCTCGCTCTTTCTTCTTCGGATTCTCTCGGGCCGTCTGCTCCTCGCTTCTTTCAGATTCCATCGCACCCCAATTAACCCTCTGACGCACGACGCCGAAAACTGGTTCGGAAAGTTTAATTAAAGCGATATCGAATGGACGTCGAAGGTGCACGAATTAGAATGATAACGGGCTGGGGTTAGAGGGTCGTTGAAATATGGGCTCGAGTAATCGTGTTAGTCGTAAGTTGTAATTATCGAGTGAGTTCGAAGTTGCCGGAGTACGACAATCTCGCGCGACGTGTCGGAATCGCGTGTGAGAAGGGAGAATTGGAGAGGAAGCGAGGGAGACTTTGTATGAAATTCTATTTTAGCCTATTATTTGAACGATCCGTCTCGGCCGTCCTCCATGGGCCGAGCGCATTCCACACGCGCTCGAACGAAAGTCAGCGGCACTTGTCGAACGGAGGTAAAGTGCATAGCGCCGCTACGAGAATAACTCGAGTCGCTACCATATGGGCACGGCACGGGGGCAGAATGTCGCTCGATAAATCCGGCGAACATACAGATTTGTCACGCGCACGAAAATAGACACGCGGAATAAGTGAGAATCTCGTAGAGCGGTGAGTGATGGAGGAGGTTGGAGGGAACGAGAGGTTGGAGGGTGGCGAAAAGGTGCAGGGAGAAAAACGTCGAAGAGGGGACGAAAAAGAGGTCCGCGAGAGAGGGAGCAAGAAAAAGGAGGGTGGTACAGGGGACATGAGGAGGACAGACGAGAGGACGGAGGAGAGGAAGGAGGAGGACGATGGAGGCAAGGATGACGCGGTTGGTGGGCCTCCTCGACGTCGCGGGTGTAAACACGAAGGCGCCGCGGTGCTTTACGACGCCTCGGGACCCCGAGGCGTGTTTAACTTATCCGAGACTTTCTGGCACAGACCATTTTCACTGCCGGCATGTAACGACGACACGCGCGTCAACCGGCGACGTCGTGTACACGTCGCGACGTCTTCCGTAAACCATCAGCCGCTGTCGAGAGACCGTTGGAAGTTGAGGAAGAAACGTTCAACGGAGCACCGCACACTGTTCCGCATAAAATAGTTTCCATGAGTTTTTGGTGGACCGCCCGATCTCTTGCGAAAGGCTCGGCGCCGAAATTCGTAAGGTCGGATCTGCCGAGCGGGTGTGTTCGTGAGACGAGCGCTTTCAGTCTTCGCTCCTTCGCTCTTGGCTCGTGCGTCTCCGGAGGCTTCACAGTTGGATTCACGCGCACGAACGAGTTCGTTGAAATTAAAAGGGGGCACATACGTTTGGAGCTCCCAAAAAAAGGCATTTTTCATGAATTTTTTTCCGAGCCAAGGGTTGAGCGAAAATCGACCCTCAACTTTGAAGATCCGCCATTTTGTTTAAAATTCGAATTTAAAAAATCGGATCCGTCAACGACAATAAAAAACACTCTTTTTATGATGATGTTTGATGTTTGCGCTTTGGATGAACGAGCAAGGATAAATCATTGTTACCGCGGAATCACGCATATCGTACTTCACGACGGTAAAGAGGAGGCATTTTGCAACTATATCTTTCCAATAAAATTTAAATAAGAAGTGCAAAAGGTGTACTTTATTATGTAAAAAGCTCCATTGTTATAGTTTGTCTCTTGGCTGCGAAAAAAATGTATGAAAAGTGCCTTTTTTTGGGAGCTCCAAACGTATGTGTCCCCTTAATTGCTTTATCGTGCGAACACTCTTACGAAAGACTGCGGTCACGGTGAATTATTCGAATTCTAAGAAATTCCTCGCAATCCAAAATTCACGAATGTCATTTCGAACACGTTCGCGCAACATTTTGGCTATCCGACATTGAGGAACGTCTCCGGTTATAGTCAAAGGAGGGGAGCAGTGATCCACGTAGTATCCTCGATGAAATCTGACGCGCTACGATCTACCTCCGTGATCTCACCTCCATCGTACGACGACCGTCACTGTATAGCGCGATAGGCCGCCGGCAATTCTCGAGATTAGGATTAAATATTGATGGCTGGGACTGATACAGATTAATGTGCGTTCGCAGACGCTTCGATCTCCGCGCGAGTGACCCCACGACGATGTTATTTGTCTCCATCCTCGTGCACGTTGCCCTTCCTTGTCAGGAGTCGAAGGGATGAGAGAAGAAAATGTGGCACGTCGTGAGAATCTCTCTCTCTCTTTCTCTCTCAAATTCTTCGATTCCACTTTCCGCCTCTCACACGACTTTCTTCACTTTCCTCTTCTCGCAAGGACGAAGATCCTGGTTGGCCAACGGATTCTCGATTACCACCTCGGACTCGTAACACCGGCCGTCCAGTCCTCTTATCTGCTCCGTTTCTCTCTTTATCTCCTCGTTCCTTTCCCTTCTCGCCTACCGTGCACCTCCAGCCCTCTGACCCGCTCGGCTCCGCGTCTATGATGAACGGTGTCGCTGGGGGAGACATTTATTCCAAGATACCAACTCCTGGGGGAATCTATTAGCGCGCCCCGGGATGGATGCGAGCTTATTTACTCCAGCGATAACGTCGAATCCTATCAACGAGCCCCGCGCGAGAGCGCCATATTTCGGCGAGGACGAGGTCAACGACGGCGCGAGCTACCATAAATAATTGTGGGAAAATTATAGCCCTGCCGACGGTGCTCCTGGTAGACGAAAAGTGCTCAGATCCATTCCAGAATGTATGCGTAAGAAAATGTAAACTGCACGAAAGATCGCGTAAACATTTGATTTCCACGATAAAATATTCGGAGGTTATCTAGCGTCGAGTGAGATTTTCCTTGTTATTCCATCGACGTACATGCTGTTAACCCTTTGACTGCTAAAGGCGTATATATACGCCTTCACAAGTCCATCAATATATACGAAAGGCGTATATGTACGCCGGAAAAAATCCATTAATATGCACGAAAGACGTAAATATACGTCCTCTGTATTTTTAATTTATTTGCCATTATTATTTGTTAAACCTTAAGAATGATATCAAATTTCCGGGTACTGTTTCGGTCACTAGTCAGTGGACAACCAGTCGCAGCGACTGACATGCGAAAAACGCGCCGTCCATATTGATGGATTCGTCCGAGATCGCGCCGCAGTCAAAGAGTTAAAATCGGAGCGCCTAGATGGATCTATGTGACAAGTGTACGGTACTTACTCGGTATTGTACTCGTTCGCACCTTGTACGAAAGAGATCTAAGCTTCTTCGAAAGACGTCTCGCGAGTATCATTGGTGGAACCGAACGTTGGACAGCATCGTCCCGGAACTGTCCGCGAAGGGTCGCGCGGGGGCTCCCAGCGATTAAAGCGTTTATTACGCCCGTCGTAACGAGCGTTTCGGCCGATCCTTCGTTTAATTAATGGCGGGACAGTGCGCCGGGACAGCCCGCGTCGTGTAATAATCGGTAATTACTCACGGTAATTAAATAATACGTTTATCGCGCTTCGATCAGCCCCGCGCCTGGGTGGGCCCCCGAATATGCGCGCATGCTGCCTCGAGACAGGCCGCCGTTCCCGGCCTCGGACGACACGTTCCAGCGAGAGGGGCGATAAATCTCCTCGCGTTTGGCTCCCGCCACGATCGACGAAGGCACCCAATGAAATTCATAAGCGGAGAGAGGACGATCCTACGTGTTCCTTGTCCGTGACGCGACACACGAGTATCTTGAGTGGCACGAAGGATTGCCGGACAAATTGAAATTTATCCTGGTCAAGTCAGCCTGCTTGCAACGAGTGCTCGATGATTTTCTAAAAATGAATGCACAAAACACTGGCTTTGGAAAGTTTTAGGAAAAATCTTCCTGTGAATAGACAAGAGAATGACGTACTTCTCGAATATTTCGTGGAAATGTACGTTACAATAGGAAATTCAGATTAGATCGTACGCATTCTTGTTCACTGGCATAACCACGGGGTGTGAGACGAATAAAGTCCTTCCTTCGGAAAACGTTCCGCTTAATAACGCGGAAAGAAAAGAATCGTCCGCTCCTCGTCCGTAAGGACGTCCGGCTACGCCTCCTCGCGCATTTGTCAGCGGGGCGCGCACTTTTTGCCAACCTCGCTATTCGTGATCGGCCTTATCGAGTGATCGGGGAAAGGTTCGCCTCCTACGGCGAGCATACCCGGCGAACCGTAAAATTGTCTGACTTTATAGGAATAATCGTTTATTAAGGCGCATTGTGGCTCAATTTGTTATTCAAAGAGATCTCTTACGAAAGCGAATCGCGGGCGCCGCGATCCGCGCCGCGGCCGTAAGTGTATCGCGTGCCAATCGAGGCCACCGCGGAGAGTCGATCGAATCGATCCCTTTGATCTGCTCGCACGTACGCGACCGTGGCGGGACGTGATCCCGGGCGAAGCGCGCGCCCGCGCGCGAGAAACTTTCGTTCTCGCGAGATGGGTGTTCGATTGAGGGCGAGTTATCGTGCGAATTGCATCCCCGGCATAAGATCGCAAGATCATTTTCCTGAGATT
The DNA here is from genome assembly GCA_944319695.1 of Tiphia femorata. Classification (NCBI taxonomy): domain Eukaryota; kingdom Metazoa; phylum Arthropoda; class Insecta; order Hymenoptera; family Tiphiidae; genus Tiphia; species Tiphia femorata. The sequence continues at coordinate 5,849,934 of OX090903.1, forward strand.
CTATCCCCTTCGACGTCGAACGTTTCTCACCTTAGTTCTCGATTAGGAATTCTCGAATAAATCTCTCGAGTCGTGGAACCGTGTAGAAGCTCTTTTCCGAAAATTGCAATACACGCGTGTCGTATTCTCGCAGATGGAAAGGACAAATCGTTCGATTGAACACCCTCTCCTCGCAATATCTCGTGGCTGCGACATTAAACTTCACCGTGAGCGATCAATTCTTACACTGAGAGAAAAAAATGGTTGGGTTTACTATAATGTCACTATATTTTATAGTTAAATTTGGCGTCAAACATATTTTTATGGTTCACTTAACCATAGAAAATATAGTAGAATGAACGATTTATACAAATGGTTATATTATTAACTATTACTGTGTGAATATAGTTAGTTTTATTACTATGTATGAAATATTCTGGTAATATTAACTATATAAAATAGTTACTTTTCTTACCATTATATATTTTCAACCATACTATATTTTTAGTTGAAACAACCATAATTTTTGGTAAAACATAATATGGTTGGTTATACTGTGCCTCCATCGTAATTATTACCGACATTATAGTAACATTTAGCATAAATTTGACAGTTCCAACTATAATTTTGTTACTATGCCATTATAGTTAGATATATCATATACTTCTCTCACAGTGTATCCTTAAGTGCAAACTTCTCGTCTGCCCTCTCGTCTCACTATTTTCCTTGGCTTCTAACTTTGCCTCCTCCTACGTCCCATCGGCGTCCCAAGGCGCAAATAGTAATAAGTTATAGTAATGCTTTTGCACGAGATTAAATAATTAAAGAGCGTTATTACCATGCTGTTACTAAGCAATGCACTTATATTCATCTCACGCAAAAGTAACTGTTAATACTTCTATGTAGGTGATCGAAAAAATCGACGGACGCATATATGCGCCTTCAGTCCATGCCGACAACATAGAGTAAACGCATATATGCGTCCTTAGTCCACACCTGGCCGGACGCATATATGCGTCCATAGGGCTCAAAGAGTTGAACTTAACCGTGAGCGATCAATTCTTATCCACAAGTGCAAACTTCTCGTTTGCCCTCTCGTCCCATCATTCTCCTTGTTTTCTAACTTTGCCTCCTTCTCCTACGTCCCATTGGCACATCCTCGTTTGCCATAGTCGCGTGTCACGTCGTCCAGCTCGCGGTACTACGCAATCGTCAAACCGCGTCGCGTCCCTGCGGTGAGGCCGCGAACGAAACGAGAAGGCAAAGACAAGGGGAGAGTGGGACGAGAGAAAGAAAAAAGGAAGGAGCGAGCGTCCAATCGTGCGGGTGGGTCGCGCGCGCTCAGGAGGCGACGAGGACGCGCGGGGATACCTTGGACCGCAAAACAGAGAGGACTATGTGCGGTCAACTCCGAGGTCTTCTCAAGATTAATGTGTCGCCTCCTATCACCGTTGATTGACAGTGCCGTGACCACGACAAAGCGCCGACGCGTTCGACTCCCACCCCTCACCAGTCTCCGATTCTCTCTGCCCCTCGTATCTTCTCCTTCTCCTCGCCTCGTTCTGCTTTCTCTCGCGCTCTCCGGCCTACCTTCGTCCCTCGTACTTGCGCTAGCTGGTGCACGTCCAACCTTCTTTCGTATACGTGGCAGCATTTCAGACCTTGTCTCCTCGTTCGCGCACTTCGCGGGTCGTAGGTCGCCGTTCGCATAATGAGCCGCGGAAGTCCTTCGTGAGGGTTCCGACCGCACAAGTGATTCGCTCCAAAGACGCGACCTCGGACGAGGGTTAGGATACGAACGAGGTACGGTTACACGATTCCAGGTTAAAATGTATTATTTCGAAGAGATGTTTACGGTGCACGATGTCTTCGCGGCATGCGTAGATTCTTCATTTAAATTGAGGTTAATTAAGACTCCTATCGCACGTTGCTCGCGAGTTAGACTTACTACTGCGTCGATGTAAGATTAGATCGCACCGAGCCCCTTGGCACCTTCTTCTACGCGAAATGTTCGCGAAAAGGGGTGAACGAAGGAAAGAGAAGAAATTGCCAGCTACTTCTGGATTGTGGAAGAACTTATCGGCCCTGTATCCCTCCGGGTCGCAGGCAATTAGCCGAGCGGTCGCGGAGTAATTAGATGAAGCTTTAATTGCAGGCCACGGAGGCTCGTTGTCGTTCGTAAACGAGGAAAACTCGCTTGTCTCCGAGGTGCAATTCCCCGCGTATTTACATCTCCCATGGGAAACAGGTGGGGAGAGGAGTGAAACGAGATGTGGAAAGAAAGGGTAGGAGGTAGACGAGGCAGGGAGCAAAAGGGAAAGGATATAAGGCAGGCGTTGGCGGAGCGAAAAGGGCTGGGGAGAAAAGAAGACGAGCGGCAACCCCTTCGCTCGCGCGCGCCGTTTTACCGCTCCCCCCGGCCGTCTTAAAAGAAAGGGTTAATTAAAAACAACAAAAGCTATCCGCGCCATTAGCGCCCGTTTGTATGCGCCGGCGTTAGCATTATGTCCGGGAGGGCCCCAGATGCCTTTCCAGAGTGTACACCGTGAGCCCAACGAGCTTAACGAGTTCGATGCCACCCCACGATTCTAAAAAGCACACTCTCGCATAGTCGGACGGCGACTCTCGATTCCCAAGTCGAACTTGTAAACAAGAATTTCTGCGCTAGGATGGCCGTATACTCGTTTTCACGTAAGAATACCACCGTTTCGCGCATCTCAAATGACCCGATTGGGTACAGATAGCGGTCACGTGGGGACACAACCAATAGAACGTCTGGTATGGTAGAGATATGCGCAGACCGAATGAAAACTCGTCCACTTCCGGTGTATTCTTACGTGAAAACGAGTATACAATACTTAGGTAGCGCGATCAGTCGGAAGCACGTCACAACTTGTATTACTTCGTAAATGTGAACAGACCTTGTTTACCTGTGTACGTAATTTCCGGGAAATTCTGAGCTACTCTCCAGCACGGACAAATTTGCCTTGTGCCGCAACTCTGCCGTAAACGCGGAGACCCGGGAGTTCGTAAGTGGAGTTCAATTGCGAGAGACTCTTCGTGGATATTAATATTCTCTGTTCTGTAGGCGATATTTGCATTTTGTGCATACCGCGACATTATACGTAGACCCCCTGCGTAACTGCGAAGGGCATTTGTTTTCCAAAGGCCCATCAAGGAGCAACATTCAGTGTCTTCCGAGTGATTACGTCAAATATACATGTCTTTGTCGTTTATAATCAACGCGACTTATTTCTACGTCTACGATCGTGACCAAAGTGTTACTGTCGAGGAGAATACCCGTCCTTTTCCCGTATTCCCCTCAGTTCAAAGCTCGTACTGTGAACTCCATAAAAGTGTCGGGATATTACCGGCCATCTCGAACGGGAGATCGTGCCTGCGATAACTCATGTTTCATGGCTTCGGGCCCTACCGTATCAACGCGCGTGCATCATTACGGACGAGTTAATCCACTTGAATGACGCGCGTATTCGTTGAGAAAGGCGCGTAATAAAATTCTGGAGTTTCTCGTTTCCTCGCGGAGACCCGGACGAAGGTCGTTATTTTTAAAGTACTCGAACACGGTCGAGATCGATTGCGAAGTCGTCCGTATAGAACGGACTAATTTGTAACCGCTTTTCTTTCTTTCGTTTTTTCTTACTCTTCTTTTTTCACTCCTGATCCTTACTCCTTTGTCGACGGTACACGAGACCCTTCGACGAAGTCCTTGATGTTTTGAAGAGCCTAGCAGAGCTGGATACGTGGAAGAGCCGCGGCACGCGCCATTTGCATTTTACCGTCTTCTGGGACAATCTAATTGGATCACGGGCCTAACGTTATGTACCGGCAATTTGGCGATCTCTGCCGATACAAAAAAGTATACACAGACGTTCTCCGTTACTACCTAGCTCCCCTTGTCCTTTCGTACCTCACGACCTTACTCCACTCACTCTTCTTGCCCAGTTTACCACTTCTGCCCTTCGTTTCGACGACGCAGTGATTGCGAGCGCACGTGTTGCGTTATTTAAATTGCCCTCTCTTCATTCACTCCGCCATTTCGACATTATCGTGTCGTGTAATTATATTAACTTCCACGAATCCCTGTTGCTTGGTAGAAGTCGGCCGATGCCGTGAGTGAGGTCTTTTTTCCGTCGTTTACAAAGACGGACGACCACGTCGCGTCAACTGAGATTATCCGCGGGGGTCGTTACGCAAATCCTATCGATTCTTTTCGTATCGCGGGTATTTTTCTTCGAGGACGCCAATAAAACGAGGAGAGGCTGCCACGATCGTTGCCGCGCGTACGTTTCACTTTATCATCTTCGCGGATATCTTTGAAGGTATTAACTAGTGGTGGTTAGTGTTCGGTACGATCGCCGGGTGCTCGCGCTTCGCGCTCGCCTTACCGAGTGCAGAAAAGCTTCGCTTTCTGCCATAGGCACGACCGCGTAACTCACGTTTCCATACTTAAATTTCCCACAATTTCGAAACGATTGAAGATGGCGGTACATAAAGTTTCGTGGCACCAAATGGGTATATACTCGATGTACATGCCAAATTTTGTTCGGATTCGTTCAGTCGTTTTGCCGGAATACTGGACTAAAGATTTGAATTAGCCGCCATTTTTTATTCGGCCAACCAAAAAATTAGAAAATTTTCAGTTATTGTCATTGTATACGTGTACATGTATGTGTAAAATTTTATCGGGATCCAATGAATAGTACCAAAGATATGAATTTTTCGATATTTGATTTTGCCGCCATTTTGTACCGGTTCAAGATGGCGGCTCACTAACCTTATTGTGAACTCACAGTAATGTACTTGATTTTTGTGCCAAATTTCGTCCCGATCGGTTCAGCCGTTTTTCCGAAATCGAGGATATACACGGACACACACACACACACACACACACACACCATCCGAACGGTTTTCAGGATGGCGATTGCATAAGTCACTCCCTTTACGGTCGTGCCTAAAAATTCGCGAATGAAGCGTACGAATTTAGAAGTAAAGCTTCATCGTTATCGTTAGCTTGTCCTCGATCGAAGATTCGCGTCTATTAATAGCGATTAGGAAGAAGTTGATAGATGCATCGAGGAACGTTCCGTTGTGTTACAGTATCACTGGAATGTATGAAAAAATTTCACTGAACAGCGAAGCTCCCCTCTCGTTACGAGTCTCTCTGGCCGACCTTCCATTTCGCATTTGCTAATTTGCCGCGCCATTGTTCAGTTCCTATACCGTGCTCGTTAGAGATTCTCCGCAGCGAGGTCGTCAACGGAGGTTCGTAAAAAGTCGCGTCGATTTCAGTTTAATAAACGAACCGATAACTTTTTCCACCTATCGGACGGCTCGTTCCCGCATTTTGTTCGAATCCTCCCGTTCGTGAACGAGAGCGCACGAGCTCGGAGTCGTCGGATCGTTGGATTCATTTTAACGAATACCAGACGAGCCAGGGACGAACTTACATTCGACGCCGGATGCCTCTGAGCGGGGAGGGGAGAAAAAGAGGAAGACAATGTGAGCCACGTCGGTGTGGGAAAAAGTCATTTCCGCGATTCTCGGAATCCGTTAACGCGACGGATTGTTACGGGTTAGTGGTATCTATCCTCTTGTGTAACTAAAGCGGTAGATAACGAAGGTGCACGATTAACATCGCGTTAGAAACATGTCTAGTCAATTGCATCTTACGATCGGTATGCACAATGTTATTCGATTGAGATGCTTTATGAGTTTTATCGCTCTCTTCATTTGCCTTCGTCATCCGGCCGACTGGAACATCGAATAATAATGAGAATACTAGGCGAAAAAGTGGCGATTTTTCGGCCAATCTTGAAGAAGTCTTATCGTCGATTTCACACCCGTGCTTCTGTCCTCCCCCATCTGCTTCTCCTTCATTTCCTTCCGTATTCGCGCCTCTCGTCCTCCCCTTCTCTCTCGACAAGCAATGACCGCCAACGTCTAACTGCGAAGTCTCCGAAGTTATCTCCCCCGCAAATATATATTAATGCGAGTGATATATCAGCTGGCCCGCGAGGGACAAAACCTTAAATATTGGATAAGTTGGTCCGCGGTCGGTCCGTCGGGACCAAATCTCGGTGATGGATGGCTCGCTGCTGACTGTCATAACAACTTCGGTCTTTTGCTCCTCGATACGCCACGAGCGCGCGCGCGCGCGCGCGTCCATTCTGCGGAGGAGAAAGATGAATAGGAAAGGCATGGAAAATCGAAAGCCAGGCTTTCGTATAGTCCTGATCGATCGGAAGACCGAAAGCATTCTTGTCCGTTCATCGTCCTGCTTTTCGCATTATTCTTGCGCCGTTTCGCTTTCGGATATTGATACGAGATCGTACGAAGACTCTTAGACCTTCAGATTGAACGCGATAAATTCTTTTTCTCATAAAGAGAGTGAGGTAAAAGATAGAAGAAGTTGTCAAGAATCACGGCACTTGGAAATAGTAAACACGTATTGTCGAAGACTAGTTAATTGCTAATGACAGTCACGAGTATCATATTATCTGGTATAAATCCCTAATATCATCGCGTTAAAATGCGAACTATGCTGTCGCTAATTGTAAGTAGCAAAGACAGTAAATTGAGATGGTCCTATTCGGCGAATAAGTTTCCTAATTTTCAATTTTCAGTCTAAAAGAATCTTCCCGAGTAGAAATGAATCTAGTACGTCCGATGTGAAACCTCGTAGGTAGATAGTATTGACTAGATTACATTTTCTTGCTAGCAGCTAGGTCAGTACTAGATAAGAATTTATAGACAGTTTTACTGACGTAGCGGTTGTGTAGTAATACATAGAAAATATGATACTAGATGGTGCTGTCTTTCCCAGAAAATATAATCCAATTACTAGTCGCCACTAGCACTTTTAAATTAGTCAGCGAATCTCTCACGAGCTTGACGACACCGGTGTGAACCTAACATCTCAACTGTCAGCATCTCATGAAAAAATTTCAAATTTACTTGCATCCAGCAAAGTTCAAGGAATTCTTACAAGTTTTAACAATAGTTCAAATGATTTACACCAAAAATCTCGTTTTAAAAAACGAGATGCGAACTTCGCGTATGGCTTGATTGCATCTCACCGAATTTCGATCTTTCAACGTACAGGAGTGATATTTCGAAGAGTTCAACGTCCTGGGCATGAAATGTTAAGAGTTCAGGCGAAAAAACTATAACAAAAATAGTTTATCATCGCAAAGTAAGATGCTGCGCAAAATTAGAGAGTTCATGTCGAAATAAAATGTTTTCTGGATAGCTGTAGACATACTACAACATATTCCAAAGAGTCGAGGCACTAGCAATGTCAAATTGTTTTTAAATAAATAAATACTCTTCGAGTGCCGTACATTTATAAAGAAACTCCGTAGTTTTGTGCATCATCTCACTCTTTTCTCTCTCACACAACAATCCGAGTTGTGGTCTATGTGTAAGGGAACAGGCTCCGTGAGCTAGAGGTCTCAGGTTCGAATCTCCTCACCCAAGAAGGTATATAAAAGTGGATTTTTCAATTCAATAAAAATACAAGTAATCGTTAAGCAAATTGAACACCTACTTACCGGCGTTTCAGGAACAACGATACGTTGGCAAAAAATAAGAATTATCCAGAAGTTTATTTTATTTTGCTATTTCCTGTCCAGCCCAGGCTAGGTTACTACTACATTTACATATCTTAAATTTTCTATCTAAATAGTAGCCAGTTTTTTTGATGCAGCCACTGGTAGAAGTGACCGTTACATTTCAAGCCCACTACTACACACAAAAAATAGACAATTCCGATGTATATCTCGTTTTTTCTATATCTGAACTAGACAGCAACGATGTTCAAATTCTACTCGGGTTTCTCCTCGTTCTCCCTTTCTCTTTCTCTCTATTCTTGATAATAGGTAGGGGGGTGAAACGGGTTATACAGAAGAGGTGGCGGAAGAGGAGAAGGGTCTTAATTCACTACGGAAACATATTCTGCGGTTCCTCGTTATTGGATTCCTCCTGATAATTCTGCCCTAAATCATCCTTCTCTCGCGCACCGCCGGAGGACGCCGGATTGGAGAAGGTAGGGGTCCTGCTAATTTCGCCGTCGGGTCTCCACGGGGTCGTGGATTATGCAGGGACCGGCAAAGGGTTGATCCTCCGGGGACGTGTGCGTCGACGTGACACTACTTGGCCCTACGGGTTAATAGAATACCGTCTTTCCGTAAACGGATACAACGTGCCGAAGGATGGAAAGGGTTCGCATCTTCGAGTCCGTACCTTCTCACGGAGATTTCGAGGAAAACAATGGTTGGACGCGAGTAACTTGGATCATTCTGCTCTTGAATCGGAAGTTCGAGATAAATGTGATTTATTTTGATAGGAGAGATCTTGCAATTAGTAAAAAGCTTCTTAAATCGGCCGTAATTCTTTAACGAGATAGACGATATGATCGTCATTGTTTGGCAATTTTATGAATTTAATAACGCGATTGAAAAATTGTGCTACTCGGTTTGGAAATTTCATCAAGGAAAGATTGCAACTCTTACTCTTGCAAACTCAAATAAAAGGTATTCGTGGCATCGTCGTGGATTTCGTCTTGAGTTAACGAATATGCCGCTTACGAATTTCTACCTGTTCCGTCCGGATTCTCTATTCTCTCGATCGACGAAGTAAAAATCCAGCGAAGGCGTTTCTCGTCGCAGCTGATCGTGGCATCGACCGGTCCACTTAAAGCAGCCTGTCCCATCTAATCCACATGATTCACTCGAGCTAATATCGATATTCCAAGAACGGAATCGAGCGAAAGAAGAATCGATCGCGTGGAACAAAGGCGAGTCGCTGCGCGACTTTATTATTGGACATCGAAGCCGGCGCGGCCCGATGGGAAAAGGCAGCGGCGGCAGAACGGGATACAAGCGGACAATATCTTTCTTCGTTTAGAGAGAGTTTCGGTGGAGCGAAAGAATGCGGGCGTGCAGCGTGCCGCGCGGCATTCGTGGAAACGATAACACGCTCGTCTGATGTCACGAGAAGGGGTTATCGGGGAGGGAAAGACAACCGGCCTATGACATCGATCAGTCTGTGTCAACCGATGAACTCGGTATCGCTTAACATTAATTATTATTGCCTCTTCGACACTTTTCGCGTACGAGTCTGAAAACATTATGTCCGTGTACGTTCGGGCTGAGAGATAACCACGATAATCTCGATGTCTCCTCTCCCTCGCTGGTAAAATGAGGGCCCCTCTCGATGCCTCTTGCCTCTCGCTTAAGTGCTCGAAGACACGATTTTGGAACGGATCGAAAAATTCGCAATTTAAAACGGTATATAGGGTGAGTTTTAATGCCTGTCCCAACCTTTTACCATCGGAGTGAGGAATACTAACAGACTGCAATCGGAAACTCACTCCGATGGTAAAAGGTTGGGACAGGCATTAAAACTCAGCCTGTATATTACAATTTATACCATGGAAGAAGATTTTCTGTACATAGAAGTCGAGCGAGGTGGGGAGCTTTTTTTTTGCTCCGCTCGTCGTGGAAGCGACAGATACACGCGATGGAGGGAGAGGAACTAGAAAGAGGCAGCGTACGACCCTGGACACGACCTCTCTCTCCTTACGTTTTGAAATCAATTAGAATTTCGGTATTCCGATTACGGGTGAGAAATAAGAAATTACGTTAGGAAGGAGTATCGCGCTCTTCGCTTGCGCAATACTCGACGAATAAGAATATGGTTCGTTGCGCAACTGCGAGTTTGTCCAACGGCTAACAAGTAATTGGCCTATCGAGTGGCAAAGATCGCGAGTTGAAAGGGGCAGAACGAGGATGATAAATCGCAGGCAGATGTTGACGATTCTTTTCGATTCGCGATTCTATTCGATGCGTCTACTCCTTCTTCTCTTACCACCCGTAAACATAGTCCCCCCGAAAGCGCTCTACTTCGTGGCACCTAATATAACGCGTCATTCGATCGCGTGGCCAAACTTTTATGGTGTAAACAGACGGCGTGGCCCGTCACTACTGTGAATAAACTCGGCTTGACGGAGCGCAGGTCCCTCAGGAAATACTCGAGCGTGGAAATCTCGCCGCCCGTCGAATCCCTTTCACGAAAGTGGCCGAGGCGAGGAAAGCAGTAGCTATGCGAGAGGTTCGAGGGGTTCGAGAAGACATCGTTTTGTTTTTGGCATCTGAACGCGAGAAGAAGAGGTCCCACGATTTTTCAACGGTATGCGTATATTATGAAGCAAGGGTATTAGATTTGCAGAAGTATTTCAAAATAGCATCAAGTCAATTAAGCTTGCGAATAATTTCATGATAACGCGTAAAATGTATACGAAAATTAGTATCTCATTACCCGAAGTGTACCTTTTTGTGCGAGAAAGTCGACAATAGACGACGATCCACTCGTGTAATCGTCGGAAGGGGAAGAGCGCGTTTAACATTTTTTAACGCCACACTCCGTTAACGCTTAATTCACGCGTTAACGCGAGAATATCAAGTGCCGATACTCTATACGCGAATTCATTAGAGCGAATCGTAAACGGCGGACGGAAGCCAGACACGACGGTTTAATCTTAAACGCTTAGAAGATGAAAAGAGATGCGAGCCGCCGACTTCGTGCATTTTTTTCTTTCGAGGTGGTATAGACGAGTTTGCCTAACCGCGAAGAATCGACGAAGATTCGCGTCGCTGAACATTTAGTATTTACATCGGAGAGATGCGGAACTCCGGCAGGATGTCGAGAAATGGGAGGAGAAGCGGAAGATTAGAGAGAATGCAAGAAGGGCTACTGAGAAATCTCTTATATGTGCCCTCGTTTTTACTTACAATCAACGATTAACGTACAAGGTGGTCGCTCTTCAAGTTTCAACAAAGGTTGCAGCTAAGATTATACCCTACTCGTAGTTTACGTAACAAATGGGTGAAACAATCGTAAGATTAACTGTGCACAACATTTCAGTTTCATTCATCTACCACGCGTAATATCTCACTTTCTTCGATATTTAAGATCGATGGTAATTGCATGTGGAGCGATAGAGAAGGAGACTCGATGAGCATAGTGTATGCAAAGAGAATCCTGCAATGATCTTGACCTTCAACTTTACTAGCAACTATATTATTACTCAGCGGCTATTCGACACAGAAATACACACATGAGCTCGCTTCGTGCATTCATCGTTAGCCCTTCGATCGAATCCTGCGCATGGACCACGAAGTATAAACCACTCACATTTCATAATTTACTACCTCGTCAATTACATTCTGTAACCTCTTGTTTACACGCACGAGCTTCACTGCGTGAAAGTTTACCAAACAACGATATCGTACCCATCGTTCGTTACTTCGAAGTTCCAATAATGCTTCTTGGACATGTTTATCCTCTTTCGCTATCTGCCCTCTGCACGCGCACGCGCAATAACGCTCCTTTTCGATTCCGCGTCTACGTAAATCCTGAAAAACCCCAAGGTCTTCCTGCAATTTTATTTGCTTTCAAATCGAAAACACGTCACGTCTCTCGATCCTTTGCATTCTCAAATCGACCGCAAGACGGTCTGCGAAACTCTTTCGAGCGTCGCGTCGCGTCGGGCACGAGCGTGAGGCCCCGCGCGTTTATGCAGGCACGAGTTTATGAATGAAGGCAGTATGCGGTCACGTCGATGCGTGAAGCGTGCGTGAGGTTAGTTACGCACGGTTTGCCGGCCCCAGGGGTGTTCAGCAGGCGAGTAACTTACACCGAAGCAAACAGTCGGCTCCGCTCCGGAGGGTGTGATCGCGCCCACGCGCGTTCTCGTGTTACCTTCGAGTGAGATGAGGAGTCTTGAAATCGGGAAAAACAAATGAGAAGGAGGAAGAGGAAGGAAGAGAAGAGGAAGGGTGAGCAAGAAAAATGCTCGAAAGTGTCACGTTGATCCACGCGGAACAAGACCGAGAGATTTCGTGTCAAATACTCGCGATGAATGGCTAAATTGAGAACCAGGAGTCCAAAACTTCTCACTCCAACTGTTGAACGCGACTGTTCTGCGGCAAGTCTAATTTATTCATCCTTCTGGAATTTTAAAATTTATTCTTTAAATACGAAACAATATGCAAATAATCTTCCAATCGCTTCACGACATTTTTTACATATCTCGAAAGCAACGCGACTCCGATAACAATATGTTCAATAGATAAGTTATCGTATATCAGAATATTTAATGTTACGCATAATTCGACTACTGTATTATTAATTATCGATAATCGACGACCACATTTTTAAGATAAAGTCGAAAGTAGCTAGCAAACAGACTCGGAGTAACACACTGTATACGGGCACTGCTCGACAGGAACGCCTAAGAGCGGTGAGGGTTAAATTAGTACTGTTTATGGAAATTATTCGCTCGGTACGATGTAGGGCGATTAGTACCGATAACCGGATAAAGCGTCGACACTTGAGGACATTCGACATCGTTCGTGAAGAAGAACACGCCACTGTACGTGCAAAGACGCCGAACGAAAGTCTCAAGTTGATTTTAAGCGTCACGTCAACCCACGTATGACAAAAACAAGAGGCCGTCCGCGCGCGTGCGTTCCGTCAGCGAGTACCGCGCGTCGGCCATGCATTATGGATGGACTCGCACAGAGGACCGTTTGTGCTGGCATTATCGTCGGGACAGTGGCGTATCTATGAAGTCGAAAAGGGGAGGAGGGGTGGCCTCCGCCCTCCTCAGTCTTTTGAAACGGGACACGTGATTCGAATGAGAGCGCTGGACTGCTCGACGTCTTCTCCGAAGGGTAACTTCTTAAGCGCACGTGCGCCGCGACCAAATTCGCGGGAGATTTAAAAGCTATCGCGCGCGAAGCTTTCGTGCGGGGAGAGGCTACGCCGTTGCGGGAGCGTATAATTTCACATGAGACGGTCATAAAGAGAACGTTGAGTGGCGCGCACCGTTGATCGCAGTTAATAACTGTCTAACCGCGCCACAGTGTGCGAGCGGGGTGAAAGAGGAACAAGAGAACGAGGGGAAGACGGGTGAAGAACGGTGAAGAAGGAGAAGGGTGAACAGGGGAGGAGCCGGCGAGTCGTTACGTTCGATGGTAATTAGTGAAATTATGACGTGCACTCTCGTGCTCGGTGTTCAAAGCGAATTCGCCTCACCGTACTCTAATTCGTCCTTTCGCTTACCCTTATCGGTGCTTTTCCAAATCGCAAATTCGACACCTCTCTCAAATTTCAATCGTCATCCGTCTCCCTCTTTTTCTCCTCTTATCTTCACCAATGGATTATTCTCTCCCTCGAAAGTAGCGCTTAGAGAAAGTTCCCACTTTTTGCCTCCCTCTTTGCCTGTGTCCTCTCTTTCGTCGCTCCTCCGTACGAAATCAATGAACTCTCCTCCTCCCTTATCCCCGACCTTCTCGACTCCGACTAATTATCAGCGTTCTGGATCCAATTTGCGACGGTTCTTAGGTCAGTCAATTTACCGCCGGATACATACGATCCGCGTGGCACGCAACGAACGGGCGGCGTCTCTTCCTCTCTCTCCGTCTTATTACTGTCTCTCGTTTCTCGTTCGGACGGCATGTGCTGCCGGGAGATAAGAGAAATTATCGTTAAAAACACGCCGGCGTGTCCGTTCCCTTCTGTGTGTCGGTGCTACTCTTCTTCTCCTCTCTCATCCGTCCTTCACCATTTTGTCCTTAGCGAGAGGGGTTCGCAAGCGGCTGCAGGCCGCGCGTTTTTGCGATTGAAGGAAGGTCAAACGTTTTCCGGGCGCAACGAAAAATCGTCTTCTTCGCTCCGCGTGGATTCCTCCGTTGCGAGGCGAGGACGTGAAAATCGGCCGATCGATTAATAGATCGAGGATGTTCGCAAAATCTCGCGGATAATCGAAAAATATAAAGAGCGCGCGGGGAGTCCCGTCTAGACTAGTCGGGGCTTCGGCAAAAGATGCCCGCGAAGATAATCGTGGACGGATAAGCCATCGTCGATAAAATCCAAGCCTCCGTTCGGCTCCGCGGGTCCATTATTCCTCGTGGAGAAAAATAAAACCTGCCGCACATAATCCTCTCGTAATCCCAAATACACGTCGGTGCGCCAAGAGCGAATTACTTTAGTTCGCAACTTCGCCCGATAATCACGGCCGAGGTTCGTCTCTCTCGGCCTCCTCTTACTCACCCCTCTCCTTTTCTCTCTCTCTCTCTCTCTCTCTGCCTTCGTATCGTTCGCACCCTCCCACCTTTCGCCCTCCTTTTTCCGCTCTCCACGTCCCATTCGTGTGGCCCTCTTTCTCCACCCTGTCCCTCTTTCTCTTCTTTCCTCAACCACCTCTTACCCTCCGCCATTATCGCTCTCTTTCCTTAACTCACTCACTCGTCTCAGTCGCCCTCTCCCCTTTCGCGCCCCGCTACTTTTCTCTTCCTCTTTCTATCTCCCTCCCCCCTAACCCTCACTCTCTTTCGCTCTCGCTCGCGCGGGGCATAAAAACGAGCGTTCCATAATTGATTTTGTTCTTCGGAAGTTGGCATGCACTCCGACAACGTACGTCGGCCGCGGTAACGCGAAACTTGCAGCGAAAAGCCTCGCCTACCTCCGTAGTCGAGTGGATCTCGAAACCGTTAAAAGTTTGTAACGATCCCTCGCGGAAATTCCCGATCGACCGGCGGTGGTGGTGGTGGCGGCGGTGCCGAGGGTGAACTTCGAGGCGAGGCTTCTCGACAATGGGTGGAATAAGGAATGGAAAAAAAAACAAAAAAAAAAGGAAAAAAGAGAAACAAAAAAAAGAGAGGCAAGGAGAACGGGAGAAATGAGAAAAGGAGGGAAACGGAAAAAAAAAAGATAAAATGAGAAACAGAAGGAGAAACCCGGCGCGGCCCCGTCCTGGTCCTTTTGCTCCCGGTGCTTTTTCTCCTCCGCGAAAGATAGCGCGCCACCGTGAATTTCCCTAACGAACCGAGAAGCAGCGAGCGAACTCGGAAAAGCGAGAGCTGCTCACAATTGGAGGGGTGAGACCGACGATGGGGGAAAGATTTTTCGAAAATCATTCCGCCGGCAATGGGCTCCATCCCTTCGCTCACGACGAAGAACGCCATTAGTCAAATTGCGGCAGGCAACTCCCCGCTCTATTTACAATTACAATTCCAACGTTGAAAGTGCCACCTGCGAAATGGCCATGATATACGACGACGGAACCGTCAATTATTGTCAAATACAACGGGGCGCGACACGGCCGTATTCGTCTGGCGTATCACCATTGCTACGGTTACTCAGCTTTTGGGGTCGCGTTTAATGACAGTGTTATTACGTTTACCAGTCCTTGCACGCGCGCCACCTTACACGACTCTCGAGCTCCCTTAAATCCTTCAAACCCTCCGTGCTCTATTTCACCCTCTCATTTGCTAACAGCTTCTGACGTAAAACTGTTTTAAAATTTGCGCTGATATCTGGTAAAATGTGAGAGACGATACGAGGGAGTAAGGAATGGATGTACGGGACAAAGTTATCGGCAGAAATGGGAAGGGTTAACGAGTTGTGTTAAAAATGAAAGTACGCGTTTTTTCTCTAGGAAAAATATCCTAACTCGCGCGCGAACTTCGTCGTGCGACTGGAAAGCTAGCACGAACGGATTCGGTCCACCTTGTATAAATCATACTAATAACCCCCGTGCGGCTCCACCTGCGCGTAACCACCAAAACGCGGTGCCCATCGCGCGAGTACGTGCGTGTGTGCGTGTGCACGTAGGCTATTGCACGCGCGCTCACCGTGTTTGTTTCGTTTGCCCGTGCGAATCGCATGCATTATTCAGGGACCCGTGGACTGGCTACACCGATGCGGCCTCCGTGAGAGGCAGGCCCGGCTTTGCATAAGCGCCGACCGAGAGAGAGAACGAAAGAGCGCCGGGTGATATTCCCCGCGTAACATTAGCGCGCTCGTTCGTTCGTACGTTTTCGATTTGTATTCATCGATAATCGGCGTGCAAAGGTGTTATAATCGCCGTCGGGGCATTCCTTTTTAGCGAGAGCTTTTCTGGGGTGGTCCTCGAGATGGAGGCTCGACGTAAAATGACATTGATGCCTCGTGGCACTTCTTTCTCTCTGAATCCGATGGCTCGTTAAGTAGATAGACGAATATGCAGATTTTGGAGGGTGAGAATAATTGAGAAATAAACGTAGATGTGGAAGGAAGCAAAGGTTCGTGAGAAATGGAGATGAAAAGAATGGATAATAATCTATACAATTGTATTGAAAGAAGGGGCTGGGAATAGAGCTGATGAATCTATCGATGTCTGTATTATTCTCAAGAGGGAAATTAGTTTCTGGCAGTTTTGTATGATGAATTTCTGAGAAAGATCGAATGTCTCGTAGCAATTAAGGCGTGGATTTGAGCCAGGCAGGGACCGTGAATGAGCTGCGTTTAGTCGCAGTCCATTCGAGACAGGTCTCTCTTATTTTTATTTGCTTAGGAACGCGAGACGTTCCTAGCTCAGACTGCGTGTATTGCTTTCGAAATGCACACTAGAGACGGATATGTTCTCCCGTAGTAGCATTCTCGCACACACACGTCCTACTCTTTTTTCTGGTCGTCTTATTTAATCGATCCAGAAAGTCGACCGATCATTTCTCAATGGATAAAATTCCTCGACATATTTCAATTTTTCAAACACGTTGAAAATGCGAGACCTTCACGAAACGGAACTTTATTTTTACTAGAGCTTAATTTTTTGCGTATTTACCGCCCCTCGAATACAGTCGTTACCAATTTTTCTCCGCAATAATTAGCACGTCGTCGAACATACCCAAATGACAACGACGCACGAAGTGACTCGACGAACGAGAGCGTCCGTGTAAGCGCGTGCACGAATGTCGTCAGCGAACGTCAAGCGGCTTGGCGCAATTAACACTACCAAATTAGCGCAGTGTCACTCGATTAGCAAAAGACAACGCACCGGTCTACCGGCGTATTGTTGTCCGCCGACAATAATCTTTTCGTGTTTACATTGAACACGCGGGTGCTAACAGGGCCGTTTAAACTCCCTTGCACGGAGTCCTGCGACGCATCAGCGGTGTTGCTTTTGTCATTATCTTTCGCGCATAACATGTACTGCCGTTGCGTCGACTCTCAGGCCTTTTTTTATTATTACCTGTGAAATCTCTCGTTGAGGTCGACACATCCGAAATGCGCAGGCAAATGACCCACAAAAACATTCTTTTTAACATTATGAATATCCAAGAAACTGTATCCTGGTGTGACGAAAAATTCAAAGAAAGATCGTCGTCTCGTGTATCATCCACGGTGGGATCTTCAAATAATACGCGCGAGTATAGAACTTTCTTGTAGTGTCCTTCACCCTGTGCATATTACATCAATTAGAAGATCGACGAGGATTGTGGATAACGAGGCTGCTCGTTACGGGAAGAAGATGATTTTGCACACATACACAAAATAAAAAGAAAGTGTAAAATGAGAGATACGGAATGGCTGCGGACGACATTGAATTAAAGTCACGTATCCTTTACACGGGCGACGGGAAGACACGCAGGGACGAAGGGGTAAGAAGGGGGGGGGGAGGGAGATTTAGCAATTTGGTATACGTGGACGGTTAGTACGCGCTCGAGAGGGTTACGACACTATTAAAAGAAATTATACGGCCTGGACGGAGGACGGCTATACTTCCGGACGGTAAGCATGAGCTATACAAGCGGAACGCCATTCTGGGGGAATGTATCATTACGGCTATTATCGTTAACATGTAAATGTTCCCGGTCTAATGGTGTCTTAATTGAGTCGACCATTAGACCCTCGTGTAGCTCGCGTAGCCTCCCCGTACCGAGGAATATTAAGATATTAGGCTCGTTCGTATAATATGAGGATTATAAGACACCGATCGGCGCAGCTTCCGCGCGATTTCGTAGAATCGCGAAGTTGGCCCGCTTTTAGCATGGAAACGTCGGAAGGTGATGGGCAATTGTAATAGCTTGCACTTGTCTGTAACAATGTTTACTAAAGCGTGATGCGTGCGTCCCGCGGATGTTCTTGAAAGATCCTCGGGGGATATGTACAAAATCTGGATCATTACTAACGTAGACAAATCATTTTGTTTGTTTACTCGTACGTCTAAATTGAAATGAAGAACATCTTGCAAAACAACATATGCAGGCATGTTTAAATTCGAAGTTCGTATTTTATTTATTATTGCATCGATGAGAGGACATTCGATGATAACGGAAATTTAATAATGGGTTAAATGATATTTGAAATTTGAGAAACATTATTTATTGACAAAATTACTTATATCATTAGTATAGCACTAACGGTCGATGGACCAAGTAGTCTTTATTCCATAGTGTTTTTATACAAAATGGGCTTTACTTAACGTAGCCACGAGTCATCATAAAGTGCAATGGTGCATCGAAAAACATTCTACAATGATTCCTTTTCCTTGTATTCGCTAACAAAACGTCATTCTCTTCCTGTTCATTAACTCGTATCTGGATTTCCGCAATCGAAACACACACGCATCCGTGTACTGGTCTCAACGAGTGTGCATCGAAATTCAACTCTCCGCTCATCGGCGAAAATTTATTTCCAATAAAATCAAAGCCGGAAGCCCGCCAACGGGACATAATTAAATACACCATCGTAAATAACCGGCCGATCTCTCGCGTTAACGGCATTTGCACGCGTCTGTGTTTATTTCTCTGAAACAGTCAAATCCAATTGTTCGTTACAATGAAAACAAACAAAAAAAAATAAAATTGTCCCACTAATCGAAGCGTGCCTCGAGAGCAAGGCGAATGAAGAGGCTTGAATCAGTAACATAAGAGGACTATCTCCATAATCCCTTTAGCATCCACAAGGGATGCGTCACTTTTTCTTGTCTCTGTAAATGAGAAATTAAAAAATCGAGAGAATAAAAATGCGAATGATCGGAAATGAAGCGTGCTTACCTGCCTCGGGAAGAACGAGAAAGATGGGTGGGCAGGCGGGGGTGGATAGGTGGAGTGCACGTTACGGTGACCGTGAGTTGATAGAGCCATAAATAGCGTTATAGCTCATTGATCCGCATAATCGCATGGATTACCGCGTACCTCTCCTCCGTCGACGTTTTCGCTCGCGGTTTTCCCTTTTCGTGCCCGCGGCTGTGTGCCGTGTGTATGATTATGCGAACGAATGGCGGACTGGTAGATGGAAGGGATCAAGGGCGAGCGCACGGTGGACGAATGGCCGAACAAGCGGGTGTACCGGTGGTTTAGTTGACGGAGATGGACGAGCGATTGGATTCTCTCCTCTCCTCTTTTCTCCATTGCGCGAAGTTCGAAGCGGATGGAATCGCTAAAAGATTCTCGATCTTCGCGGACGAGTAAACGCACGGTAGGATTTCATAGAGCGCGACGTTTTCGATAATGTAGACCAGCTTTGACGAGCGTCATTTTTGCGAAGGAAACGCAGATAACTGGAGATCGATTCCTTACGATTCTCGGGGTATCATCGATTTTGCGTAAATTCCACAACGCATTTTTGTGCCCACTTTGTATTTCTTAACCTCTTAGGCACGATGCGTCACTATAGTGGCTTTTGCGGATATCATCTTATATTACGACGCGCCACTATAGTGGCTTTCCGTGGATACCATCAATTTGAACGGTGCGACACTATAGTGTCTTTCGTGTATACCATGATTTTGAGATACAATGTCCTAGTGGAAATCGTCATGAACGGTTTTTGTGCTATCCGCGGCCAAGCGCGCCGTTTCAGAGAGACAGACTTGCGGACAAGCACGCCGTGCCTAAGAGGTTAAAGGTGGAATTTTAAATTTTCCCGCACCATTGAACGATCTTTTTGTTTATTAGCGAACGTATAGTTATTCTTCGAAGCATATTTCTTTCGGCCTTTATAACGTACTCGTGGAAAGAATCAATTTGGAAATACTTCGAGGAAGCTGTCTTACCTCGCGCTAGAATAGACACACGAAATCTCCTCCTTTCGGTCGACGACGGCCTCTCCTCTCGTCGAAGCATCTCAGAAATATCGATGTCAATAGCTTGGCTCGAAAGGACGCAGCCGTGAACGGACGATATTCGGTCAGGAAAGCGAGCTGAAAAGTGGCCCCTTTGAGCACCGCGGGGACGTCCCGCGGGGGCGGTCGCTTTGAGCAGGTAATGGCGTGCCGAGAAGAATGGGAAATGTCACCAGGGGGCGACGGGCGCGAGCCTTCTACGGGGCCCCGAAGTCAACCTCGAATCTTTTTTGTTCAGACCGACGCGAGAGCCGCATGGGGTTGGATCATTCTCCTTGCGTCATTAGTCCTCCCGTCGACACGACCACATACTTCACCCGCCGAAAACGCTCCGATCCCTCCTACCGCAGGGCCCAAGGATAGTAGAGGCTCGCTTGCTTTCTTTCTCCTTCGATTTTCCCGACTTCTTTTATTTTCCTCGTTTCGCAACCAACCTGTCTCCATCTCTCCTCTTCGATATGACTTTGAAACGTAAATCTTCAACTTGCTCATCCACATACTCATCAATTATCTTATCGTCGTATCATCGGATTTGGAGGCTCTTGAGAATGTTATTTCAGACTACAAACGGAGATTCTTTTCTTCATTCTTTCTTTCGATTTAATCAAACGATCATCGTGTCATCGCGTCACAATCGCGATTTTCAAATTTCACTTTACCAAATGTACCGTAAGAATGGAAGCATAGAATAACGATAAGTTTTACTTCGCTCTTGGTTCTCCGTAGGCGTAAGTGCAACTCGACCGCGTATGAAACACTCGACCACTGCCGCGACGTGCACCCGCTAACGGCGACCCAAAGAATTTCAATCGCGACGTCTCGCACGAGCTCGGCCACTCGACGAAACCACTTAGATAAAGTGTCGATTAAGATCGGGTGTGGCAAATGAATTATTGGCGGCAATCGGTTCGCGGTCTCGAGATACGGTCGGCCGGGGTAGCGCGCGCGCGTCTGCAGGCAGGTCGAGATGCTGCGAAAGAGAGAGAAAGAGAAGAACGAGAAAAAGAGGGAAGGAAGGAAGAGAAACGTAGAGAGAGAGAGAGAGAGAAAGAGAGGTCGTGCATACCGCCGCCATCTTCGTTAATCTACTTAAGAATCTGATTAAACGGCGCGCAGAGAGGCCGATTATAAAAATAATTATGGCCGGGCGTTGTGCGGCCCGTTCCAGGGCGCTTGGCCCCTTCAGCCCTCCCCTAATATTCGTCTTGCTAAGGGGTTATCGAGGTTACCGTGGTTACCAGGTAGATAGGTCGTGTAGATTGGGTCGAGGTGTGGGAAGGTGGGCCCGTGCCGGCGAGAGCGAGAGGAGATGCTCGTGAAACGAGAGATCACTATCGTTCTCGTAGCACGCGCCCCCGCTACGCGATTACACGAAATCCTAGAGCGAAGACGAACAGGGAATAGGAGGAAAGAATCGTGCGCGCCGCTAATGGCGCCACTCCGATCGAACACAACGGAGAAGGACCTGCCAGGTGGTAACCGAGAGACGCCGCTCCGATCTCGTCGCTCCACGTGACCGATTCACGCGTGCCTTTCCAGATTAGGTATAACTTTTGTAGAATGTCGTAGACCGGCAGTCGACATTACGTAATCTTCTCCGAGATCGCGCAGGACAATTGGAGAAGATGATAAGATAAGATAAGATTAGATAAATTTACTTAACCCTGGGCACATGCGCCCCTAGGGTCCCAATCAAAAATCTATACAACAAATAAATCATTTGCAACTACTCTCTCAACTACAGACCATAACGCAACCATATATCATTACATTTAAATTAACCGAAGTTAACCAAAAGGCAACAAAACTTAACATAACATAAAGCTGAAGATAAAGCTAAAGGTAAAGCTAAAACTAAAGGGCACTCGATAGAGGCACCTACAGTCTCAAAAACTCAAATAACTGCGGAGAAAGGTGAAGAGATGTCGGTGCGAATTGGAGACGAAAATGGGACGACGAATATGTAAGAACAGACGGAAGGAGTGGAAGAAAAGAGAAGAGAGCAGTCGCGCGAAAAAAAAGGAAGATAGAAAAACGCGACCGGGAGGAGGGAGCGAAGAAGAGGTAAAAGAAGAAACAAAGCCGTCGACTGGAACAGCAGCGCATAGGGATGAGAGAACGATGGTAAGACGAAGCTGGGTGAGGAGAGAAGAGGAGAGTAGAGGAGACGACTGGAGGGGAGGAGCTCTTCTCTAAAAGCCAGTCAAAGAAATGACAGTCCCCTGGCCGGCTGGTAACCTTCGAAAAGGCTGCTCATAGGAGACCTGCCGCCGGATTGGGCGCTCCATGGCTACTCCATATTGATGAGTGCCCGTGACCGACTCGGTCCCCGGGCTATTCGAAACAATTGCGGCGCCTTCGGTGCCGAAGCTCTCGGAGACGTGCTTCTTCTTCTGCTTCCTCCTCCTTCTCCACTTCTTCTCCACCCTTTCGACCACCTCGTCGCTCTCTTTCTCTCGAGGGAGCGCAGATCGATGAGATTTCAATAATCGGCCGAGTCATTCGGTACCTCTTACACCGTGCTCGTGTCGGGACGATGAAAAGAGAGTGCAGGACGAGTAGTCGGGTTGGGATGGTAGGGAGAGGTGACGGGAGGAGAGCGACAAACGCGGTGGCAGGAATGGGACTCCTGGGAGGAAGCGAGACGGAGAGGGTGAACGGATAGTGAGAGGAGAGAAACGTTGCTATCTGATCGGCCTATCTATGTCGGGTGGCCGCCGCTCGCTCTCCATCGTCGATCCTCTACCGAAGGATGACGACGACGTCGTGGCGAGAAAGTGAATCCTTCGAATCGTGGGAGAAGCGGGGTGAGAAGAAGAGAGGTTACATTCTGCGCAAGGACGTTACACGATTTTGCCCGCGGAATGTGCCTATCGGTGGGTAGAGCTGAAAACTGAGCACATTAACCGACAAATTAATATTTATCCGCAAGCGGATAGATTCGGCGAAGTGGGATCGGACAAAAGTGACCTTACCTTTGCGTGACTAAACTCACGACGAAACGAGGGTGCAGGTTCACTAGAGACCTATACCACGATCCAATTTCCCTCTTACCCTCTAACCGATACTCGGAACGCAATCGATTTATTAATCTCGATGGTCGATGTCGACGAATCGTAAAATCTTCAGGCGATTTCCTGCTCGAGCGTATTCGAGCGAATTGCAGGAGCGTTGTTACGCGCGTACCAAGGCGACGTAACCATTTCGCGTTACATGCATTAACGAGCGCTCGTTACACGAAGTATCCGGTCGGTTAATAAGGTCAGGAGGTCGCGCGATCCCTCGATGGCGACTAGGGGACGGAACGGAGGGTCCACGGAGGGTGGAAGGAATAAGAGGAGGATCGAACGAGCGCATCTCGAAGGAACACTGCATGACTCTAGCCAAGGGAAACGAGTTGGCGAGTATTCGCGCGCGAGAGTCACCCAGCGATTGGCTCTCATGCGAGACACGTGCGTTGACACTACCGTCGTTGTTCCCAAGTACACGAGACCCGGCACAACGTGTGCGCGCGCGCGTGTGTGAGAGAGAGAGAGAGAAAATTCTTCTTGGTTGCCTTAACGACACCAATGAAAATATCGCGCGCCCGGGATGGGTTTATCGCCTGGGGTTATCCAAGAAGACAAAACTAACGGCATGTCGTTGTAGCTGCCATCGCGTCAACCGCATGTCACCGTTTATCGTTTTAATGGCTCTCTAATTAGCGTCCACTTGCTTTATTGGCTCTCTCGCTTTCTGCGGCTCCTTCTCCTCCTCCTCCTCATCCTCCTCCCACTTCTTCTTCCACAGTGCCCTCCTGCCTCTCCGCGTGCCTCTCGTAACGGAATTGAAAGCCGGTTCGATGAAGCCGCTGAATAAAGGGAAAGGAGAAGAAACGGAGGAGCGAGAGGGAGAGAACGACGTGGCTCGTAATGATGCTCTCTGTGATTGCCGCGAATTTACGTCGCGCTGAGTGAACGGCAAATACCAGAAGTTCTACTCTCCCTCTCTCTCTTTCTCTCTTTCTCTGTTGCTCCTCGGTGCTGCCTCGCTGCCACTGGCCGTTGCGTTCGCGTAGAGATTTCTCGAAGAGAGGCAAGAGCGGATAATGAAATATCGTTCCTTGCGAAAAGGAGACACCGTTTTAAGATGCCATTAATATAGATAGCAGCATAACCATTGAAACAGAGGAGACTGACGACGTGCCGTTGTACGCTATGCGCGCATAATTGGAGAGATTTTAATTTTCGTTTCCGGCTCACGAGACAATTTCATTGTGTCCTATGTACGCAAACGTTGATTCGACATAGTCGTTTCCATTAAATTTTTTCGAAACACCTGTCAACGACTTTTCGCATTTCGCTTGTTATACCTAGGAGATATTGATAATCATCGCAGGCTTGCGAGGTGTAACGGTAGCGTCGGTGATCGGTGGAAAAACGAGGAGACGGTTGAATATCTTAATAAGGTTTTTGCAGGCGGGGTTGTATTGTATACAATTAAACTTAATTATAGCGCCCAGCGCCCCGTAATAAATATGTAACAACTGTACCGTGAAGATCTCCCGCTCTCTCTCTCTCTCTCTCTCTCGCATTTTGCATAATAATTAGCACCGTCGACCGCGAATTTAGTTTGCGCTAGCGGCACGAGCTCGTGCGTTCCAAATTATCGATCGAAGCGAGATTATTCTTTTCACGACCACGTCGACTTCACCGCGGAATAGTACGCGAGTCACCTGCGAGAAAGACAAAACAAAAAACGAAAAATGACAATTATTCGGCGTCGAAAATCGACGAAGAGTAGCGTGAACGGACAAAACGCATGGGGAGAGAAAAACGCGAAGAAGGAGAAGTAGGTCGATGGAAGGATAATTGTTTCGCAAACGACAAGGACACGGTTGGAGGATAAGAACGAGAACGAAGAGAGAAGATACGAGACGGTAGACACCTTCCGCTCTACTCACGACGACGCGACGATCGTGCGAGTCGACGATGATCGACGAGAAGACGGATAGGTAAGGTTCACCCTATGGAAGTCACAACAATGTTCGTTAGTGGCGAGCTCTCGCATTCGCGCTGGATATGTGGCGACGCGCAGGCCTTTCCATCACGTTTCCCGGGCTCCGGCCAAACTAATGGCCGCCTCGCGTCGTGAAGTCCCGCATGTGGACGCGGAGTGTTGTGGGAGGGGTGGGTCGTGGCTGGTATGAGGAGGCAGGCGAACGAAGCGCACCGTTGGCACTGAAAACAGCGCATTTGTTAGACGTTGCCCGGGTGTTCTCGCGAGATTATTACAAAAGGGACGGCGGGGTTGGAGGAAAGGGAGTAAATGGAGGATGAGAGAAGCGCGTGCAAGAGGAGGAAAGATGCGCATACGTATAGATGGAAAGATTGAGAGAGAGAGAGAGAACGAGAGAGATAGAGAAAGAGGTCGAAGTGGCGGTGGCGGCGGCGGCGGGGCTGGCAAGCGACGAAACAAAAGAAGAGGGAAGACCGATGCTCGAGGATAAATCAAGACTAACCAGCCGTGCGGAGCCTTTAATTCATGCGCGTGGGATGCGCATCGGCGGCGCTCGTCCCGGACGATACGCTCTTCTCGCGGCGATGCGTGGGGCTTCGGGGGACAGGGGAATCGAGGGAACCGGGGGTGTGGAGATACTGCCGACGAGCTGGATGAGGAATGGATCCGCGAGGGCACCAACTTTCGCACCTTCTCGCAGTTCCGCGCGAATGCGTTGGCGTTCTCGACGAAACTCGGAGACCAGGCGACGCGAGCCACTCCGCATTTCCAAACGCAGCTTCGAGGGACTAGGCGCGAAGGAATTAAGAAGTCCGCGCGGAAGAAGGCATCGGAGACCACGGAGCGAGCCGGTGCTGTAAAGTCGCGGAAATAGAGGCGCGCTTTATCGTTGAGAGCGAAGGCTCGTAATTCGAGCGATAGGATATCGATCGTGGTAAATAAAGCGAGGCGCCAAATCGAAGCGCGGTAGATGGTGCGCGTGGTCCGCGATATCAATGAGGGTTTCGACGTCGGTGAGGAGCGACGCTAAGTACCGGAGCGCGCGCGCCCGGTAGCAATTTATTCATTGCGCCCGTTAACTCGCCGCGCATTGAAAAGCCCGCCACGGTAATCTGCATTCATTTGAATAAATAACCGATCGATAACCAATAATAAGTTGGGCAATCGCTGGTTTGTCGTCTTAGCAATTCCGCCCGGGTGATAAACTGCTCTCGTGCTCGCTCGCTCGCACCAGGTGGAGGATGGACTCGCGCGCGCGAGCTCCCTTCGCTGCGTATATCCTTCTGGAAGCGCACTTTGTTACCAATGCGCGACTTAGAAGCCCTAGATGGGCCCCCGGAAGCTACGTACCTGATGCTCGTGGCGGCGGATTGGACGATAGCTCGTGCAAATGCGTCGGTCTGATATTAACGAGCGATACCTTTCGCCTTCCTTTTTTTCTACGACGCGACGAGGGCTACGGTTACTCTAATTAATTGAACGTTTAATCACAGGGTAAGCGCTTGTTTCGACTATTAATTCACCTTGACCGGCGCCCCGGCATTGAATTTCTCGGACGTGCGCGTTCTCCGCGGCCGATGCCGCGCGGTTGGAAGAGCAAGCGTCATGGCACCCGGCAAAATGATCTTACTAATTCGTTACGAGGGTAAATTAACGATCGCGGTACGCGAGTACGAATCTTTTCGCTCCTATATCAATTAACAAGATTAAGGTCCATTCTACATCTACCGAGGAAATATTCGCGATGTTATACGATCCGCTGTCTCGCAATATCGCGGACCATTCGGCATTATAGAAGCGCGATATAACATTGGAACAACGATTGTCAGAACTGGCTCTACCGCTTCTCAATTCAATTTGAATTTTCCAACGTCGGATCGCAACAAAACCAACCGCAACCGACCGCCTCGCGTATCTACCAGATGTACCGTCAAGGACGTCGATCCTGAGAACATTATTGACCTTCCGGGTGAACATCTTGTGCCGCGAGATGGGCACCATCGCGGCTCGTTCGTCCCGGAGAAAAAAGAAATATAAAAGCGAACGCGGCGCATACGCCTCTCTCAGTCGACCTTACCGTATTCAATCTCACTTGCAAATGTGATTCCTCTGGCTGGAAGCTGGAACGTGGGGACAGGACATGGAAGGACGAAGGAGATAGGAAGGGTAAGAGACCCGGGGAGAGAGATACCTACGAGAGGGGGATGAAGAGAAGAGAGAGGGGTAAAGTTGGTCCCGGGGCCCGGGCCCGGGTCCAAGCCAATTTGTGACCGACGAGACGATTGGTAATAAGGAACGGAGGGACTCAAATTGCTTGAGTTTTTCTGTGGTAGTTCATTGGGTGTTGTCGTCCAGGCTACTCCGTCCAGCGCGGCGGAGAGGCGCGGCGCAGGGACGGAGAGTCCCGGGAGTACCTACCTACGAAATCGAACCGCGTGGACCGAACGAAAAAAAGGAGGACGCGAATGAAGGATCGGAGACGAGGAGGAAGAAGTTGCACCGAAATACACGGCGAAGCCATTAACTGAGGAACGCCCGGTTAACCCGCGCGAGGAAAGGCGAGAGGCAGAACGCGCATGTCGATATTATTTCTTAGCCTCGTACCACCGTGGTCCGCGTGCGTCATTCGTAAAGTATCGAATCGTGCTTCGCTCTCCGCGCACAGATCGGAACCTAACCGGCCCTGCGATCCACGAATCCGATACTTTAAAGCACATTTCTACGAGGACTATCCTTGCGTTTACTTGGACTTAATAAGAGGACGAGCAAACCTCATCGATCATAGCCAAGTAGTGATTACAAAATGTATCTTCAACGATTGTCTTCGCATTCCACGGTACTCCGCGCCGTCGTCTCTCCGCCCAATATCCGTTCG
This sequence comes from Tiphia femorata, assembly GCA_944319695.1. Taxonomy (NCBI): domain Eukaryota; kingdom Metazoa; phylum Arthropoda; class Insecta; order Hymenoptera; family Tiphiidae; genus Tiphia; species Tiphia femorata. The sequence continues at coordinate 5,877,761 of OX090903.1, forward strand.
TCCATCCGCGACGAACAAGTTTTTGCTCCCCTTCGACCGGCTCGGTGCCCCCGCGCGCGCAGGCCCCGCAACATCGACTTATCTCATCGCAACGAAACCTTTTTCGACCAGTTACGTCATTCCATCGCGCGCATCGTTTATATTTAAGATGCGGCTACCATCGCGAGACTTTCGAGCGGACCACTCGACGAACCTGAAAGAATGCTTCGTTAAGGAACGGGCGAGAGGAGGCCACTCCCGGGTAGCTCGTTCGATCGAACCTCGAAAGGGTTGTGCGGGGGAGGATGAGAGATGGAGAAGGAGAAGAGAGGCACGGGGGAGGTGAAAGAGACAGAAGGAAGAGAGACGCGCGCGAGTCCAGCTCGACGATCCTCCGCTATCCCATTAACCGGGACCCGTGTTCTTCGCGGCGTGCAAAAGGAGACGAGGAAGGGGAAGAGGGCGAAGGGCTGACGAGAACTGGAGAGAGAGAGAGAGAGAGAGAGAGAGAGAGAGAGAGAGAGAGACGGAAGGAGAGGGCTCAGGTGCCCGCCCTCTGATGCGTGTCTCTGTGCCGCTGCCAAGTCCCAGGCCACCGTTGCCGTTGTGGCTCCCAAAGTGGGCCCGATGCTGGGAATGGACGAGAGGAGGGAAGCGGCCCGGTGGCCGGAGGCGAGTGGAGAATCAGGGTGGAAGAGAGCGACAGCGAGAGAGTGAGCGAGAAAGTAAGAGCGGCGGAGAGGATGGGGTGGAGAGAGCGAGATAGGAGAGCCCCGTGAGTCCCTATATTATAAGCAACCACGGACGTGTTGCAATCTTCTCGAGACAATGGCCCGCCGATCGACCTGGCTCGCAAAAAGACCAGGGCCCGATAATAGCCGCGACGCGTCGCCCCCGACGCCCCCGGCAATGGGCTCCCTACGTCCTTTCCTGGCCTCCTCTCGTCCTCTCTTCGCTCGCACGTCATCCCTCCCTCGAACGAATTCCATCTTACCGCAAGGCTCGCGCGCGCGCGCGCGCGCGACGTCGATCGACCCCGCTCGTTTCTCTGCCCCCACCTGGAAGATCTTTGCTGTCAGTCCATTTCGTAGGACATTATCCACTAGCTTCCTTCGGTAGCGCTAAGCTCGCCTTTGCCGCGTCGAACTACCGATCCATTGTCGTCTTAACTCAATAGTACTCTAGGGGTGGGCCCATCGCGAGTATATACTCGGCCCGCGTGGGTCTGCTTTTCTCACGGCCCGCGCGAATCTCCAGTGAGGCTGCATCATTATGACCAGAGCGATTAGATGTACGTGGAGAATGAAGCGAGTAAAGGAGCGAGTACGGGAAGATCGAGCCCCGATTCGATAGAGGCCCAAGCGAGGTATCGTTACGTTGAGGCCGCGAGTACGAATCAGTCACGCCCTATTAACTCGCGTTTATTTACCGAGAAGCCGGGGGCGTGGATCGCTCGAGGAATTAAAAGAAATCGAAAGGAAGAGCGGACTTCTTGCGGGATAACGACGTTAATCGTTCTCGATGAGTCCTCCGCAAGGTGGAAGACTCATTTCTCGATCGCGCGTGGGATTATCCTCGATCGCTCCATCGCGCATCGGACCGCGGCGTTACTCAAAATCTCCGATACGTCTCGTTCTTGTATAATTGCGGTTAAGTCTATCCACGATCGAAACGCGATAGCATCGAGATCAGTTCCGTCGATCGTGTAAAAGCGCACCCCTCGAGACTTCGGCACACGATGTTTCAAGCAGAAAGTATTTGTTTGGGCTTTAATTTACAATTCGCTGCCGCTAATTCTTTCGTGTGAGCAGCGAGTCGATAATAGGCCCAGAACAGGATTCCAGACAGGATGATGAACCAGAAGAAAACCAACACTTAGCGAGAGACGCATCGGCACTCGTAACGTGGTAATCCGCGGAAGAATGTCGAGGAGGTGGTCGCGCGGCAGAGGCGCGCCCTAAGATGATAAAGGGAGTGATCACTGAGATGGAGGAAAGTAAATGGGCAGTGGGGAGGGAAAAGGTGGTGCGCGAGAGGCTTCTTGGAAGCTAGGGGGCTAATTGGTCCGCAGGACGAGACAGGACCATAAACTGTCGCCTGCAATCAAGGATGCGCGGCTCTAGCCCCCGGGTGGACTCTTCTCTCTCCACCTCCTCCTCCCTCCGACTCCTTCTCATCCCTCGACACGTTGTTCTTACCCTTCCACGGACCCTTTTGCGCTCTCCACCTCCTTCTTCCGCTTCTTTCTCGACCCCTCCCGCCGCCTCTCTCTTGTAATGCGAAGAAGAGTCCCAAGTTTTATAAGGACCCCCACTCGCCTCCGGGCGCTATACCAGAGAGAGCCTGGGACCGTGTACGAATTTACATTTAGAAAATATAATGAAGCAGCGTGAAGCGACCATTAGTCGTTCGGAGATGACAGACGGTTTCGGACCCCCGCAGGTCCTCCCACCGCACCATGCGAGTCCCCCTGTCTCACCCAGGACCAGCCAATGAAACAAAGAGAGCGGCGCGTCGGAAGGGAGATGAGATGGAGAGAGATCGACGTAAAGGAGAAGGAGGAGAAGCAGGACGAACACCTTAATGACAGTGGGGCAGTGGTTTTCATTAAGCGTCCCATGGAGGGCCTCGTTGATCTTTAGCGTAGAAACTTATTTCAGTCGCTTTCGCGCGTAAAGTCGCATTACTGGATCGGAAGGAAGTGTGTTTTGTAAACTGTCCGATATATGTATAGATTGCAAATTACTACGTAGCTTTTTTCTTTCGCCGTATAGGGAGGGAAGTATCGATGCGTAAGTAAAAAATTGCACTAAGGCGAGACAAAACAGGCCGAATAATTTAAAACGTCTCATCTAGGTAGCGACGATCGAAGAATTTCACAGATCGGTGATTTAGAACCGAGAGAAGCTGCACCTGGGTCGTGCATTGCATCGGTGCAAATAAAACGGCTCGCCTATTGCGATCAACGGTGGTTCGATTTTTCTTCTAAGGATTTTTTTTTCAAGGGTTGAAACGGCAAAATTTTCGTATATTTTGCCTCTAGGAACTTTTATTCAGGAGCTAAAGAAGTAAAACATATTTAATATTCAGCCATTTTGGCCGGGGCCCATTTTCATCCTGCTTAGTGCGGGGTCCTTTTTTCTTCAAGAGGGTCCGTCGTCCACGCGGTCGATTCTTACGCGACGCTCAATGGCTCCGATTATCCGTAAGCCAATTTAAACCGTCTAAGAAATCAAGCTATCTCACTCCTCGTAGACGACGAACGTCGTCGACTCTCCCGGAGCCGTCGAAGAGTGTCCGTAATTAAAGGTGGCCCCCGGTCGTCGAAATCGCTCCAGTTCGATTTCCACTTGGGTCGGCCGCCTGTTACTCTCCCGCTCGTAAATCAGCGGAGACGGAAAAGGTCAGGCGTCGGTTTTGAGAGGCGTCGCGCGGACGAATCGTTCCCCGTTCCCGCTAACTGCCAACGATCGGAACGTAGAGAGACGGTCGTGCTCGAGATCGATCTCTCGGAAACTGGACGCGTCGCCTAGAGCGCGAATTATTCGAGGCGACCTCGACGGCTCGCAATTAGGCGTATTAGTTTTTGCTCGATCGGCGAGACGCGATGGTGCAAGCAGAGTGGAATAATAACGGCTTCCATCTCGTTTCCTCTTTCTATTCGCTCGTCCTCTCGTCCGACCTCTTCCGTGATCTTGTCGCGTCTCCAGAGGGACGCTTCATGGTCGACGCGTACGTTACCGAAAGATCCGTTGGGCCATCCATCTCGTACGAGCGGAGAAACGGAACGAGGAGAGGAGCGAGGGAACGAGGCGAGGAGTGAAGGAGCGAGAGACCGCGAGGCGACAGGGAGAGTGATCGTGTGCGAGACGAGGAGAGGGGAAGGAGTGAGACCGAACGAGGGGGGGCGTGTCCTCTGATTATTATAATTATTTCAGACCCGGTCAGAACTCGGGACCACCGTAATTAACGCAACCGCGGCCGGGACATTTTGACAGATCCGAATTCTCGGTAATGATAAAAAATAGCCCGGCCGAGCGAGGGGACCCGATGGACCGAGCGGCGCTCAATTACCTCTACGACCGACGGAATCGACGAGCCAGGAAAACAATTCGCGTGGTATCTCGTCGGCGATCCCTCCTGGCGACGCAAGAGGAGAGGAGAGAAAAAAAAGGAGTAAGGGGAGGAGGAAGAGACGAGACGAACGCGCGCGCGCGCGCGCCTACATCTACGAGCAGGGGTAATTAGCCGACCCGCCACGGAGGATCCGTTACGAAGGAAGCCTCTCGCATGGAAAGAGGTGTCCCTCGAGGAACGTCCCGAGGATTCCAAAATAGTCGTGTTTCGTCGACCAACCATTATCGCGCGGAGAAACATATTTTCACGCGTTTGTCCGCAATTACGAGGCCGCGAGACACGAGCCTGTTATTTTCGAGCCGCGTGTCACTCTCGCCGTATATTTTTACACCCGAGATAAGGGTGCGATCGAACTGGATCGTACAATTACGGAAAATAAATATTGACGGCGCACGAGGGAGAAACAAGAAGGAGGATGAGAGTGCCGCGAGTTACGAAAGCGCGCGACGGAGAGCCGGGATGAAAAATAAAAGTGTGAAACCTGCGAGGGTGATACCGCGCGAGTGTCGTGCCGGGTGATTCGGGTGGGCATTATCGTCGTTATTAAACGCGCATAAAGATGAGGGGGGAGAGAAACGGAGTAAGAGAGAAGATCGATGCGACGAAGCGACCTTGGGACTCACCGTAACGACCGAAGATGATAGATCGAGAGGAAAGGAGAGAGCAAGAGAATCGGCCGAAGAAGGAGATGAAGAAAAAAGTCAATCCGTCCGGATTTAATCGCGGAGTCGCGCGGAGGCCAATAATAGTGGTTTGATCCGATAATTAAATCAGAGTTATTCCCGTCACGCGTCCGCGCAATTATAATTAAGGATTTATTAGCGTCTGTCGCAGACACTACGCTTAGCTCCCCTCTCGTCTCGCGCGCTCGTCCGTGGACCACGGAGGATCCGCAGGAGAAACGCCTATTCGGGTTTCTAACGACTAACAGGTCGAAAAAGCCTTAAAGACGCCCCCTTGCTCCTTTGTGTCCCCCATCCTTCCCTCCTCCTCTTCTTCATCCTTTCCCTCTCTCCACCTTCTCCACGAAGAACAAATTAAAAACTGTCCCAGTGGCCGTAAATAAAACGCGGTCGGCATTCCGCCCATCCCTGTATACGCTTTTAAAGAAGGCCTCTAGACACGCACCTACGTAATTCCTATACCGGGTGCTGGTCCGAGATAGTCGGAGAGAGACAGTCTCTTTCTCTCTCTCTCCTTTTCTTTCCGTGCTTCTTCGAGGCTCGCAAGGATCGGCAGGACGAACCTTTGATAATTTATCTTTGACCGTCGATCATTACAGATCCAGAGTCAATAACTTCGGTCAGTCTACCAGAATGGGGACAGTCGCGGTTGGCGTGCCACCGTTCCACGCAAAATCCGAGGATCTTGCGCGAAACTCGCGAAAGATGATCGATCCTTATTAGAGTAATCGACTCGATGCAACGATCGACGAAGCATCCACGTGGAAGCATTTGATCCCGATGTGCTCGTGATCTCGAAATCTTTCGAGCCGCGAGGACGTTTCTACGTCTGAGACACCCGGTACATCGGTCCCCCGGTCCACGTTGTATTTTAAGGGCAAGGATGAGATACTGGGTCCTGGCGCCGCACGGTTCAAAATAATGACACGGGGCCCGGGCCACGGTCCCATCGGGGGAACTTTTAATTACAAACTGATGACCAAGCCAAACCTGAAAATATTGTCTTCGAGGGGATGAATCCTTGAGGGACCGAATATATTAGCGGCGAGATCGATCGGTGCCTTACCATGGCGAGTGCGATCTCTTATTTTTCAAAATGTATCACGGGAGGGGTGGTGGGAGAGAAGGTCGGCTGGCAGAGAAGAGGACGGACTGCACGAGAAAGAAAGAAAGAAAAGCGTGGAAGAGGAGAGGTGGAAGGGTGGATAGGTGGGCAAAGAGGACACGAGAGAAGTGGAGAGGAAAGAAGTGAGGAGAAGGAAGATGAACTCTCGCGTGAGATATGCCGCTCACGGTGGACCCCTATAATTAAAAGCTGAACAACGCACAGGTTCTCGGATCTTTTCCTCGTCCCGTACCTGTCTAGCTCGGACGCGGATGTGCAGTCGCGCGCTCGCTTTCACCTCTTTTTTCATACGCCCACTTTACATATTTGCGAGCGGCTCGTCGGGTCCCTTCCTCCGACGAAGTTACCAGCCAGGTGTCTCGACGAATGAAGTTTCGCGACGCTTCTACCCCTTGTTTTCTTTGTCTCCTCCCTTCTTTTTTTCATTCCACGATTTCGAAAGACTCGAGCGTTCCTCCCCCCAAAAAATTAAAGAAATCTGCGGAAAGTAATAGAAACGGGACGGCTTGGCTAAAGATACAATATGTTCCTCCCGAGCTTAATTAAAAGTGCATGCTCAATTAATGAACATCGTCGCGGTACAAGCAACGCAGCGTAAAGGCCCGTCTACAATAAAAGTCGTTGAAGTCGTAAGGCAAGTCGTTGAGTCGTAACGGTGGTCGGTGTAAGGATTATTTTCGACAATTCATATTATAGGTTATAGGTTAGAACAAAATTATAGGCTATGTATACAGGGGTTGTGATTTTGCGACTTTACAACTGTATGTAGACAATACTTATATTGCGATTGCGCCTCCGTCTAGCGACTACGACTTGCCTTTTACGACTTCAACGACTTCTATTGTAGACGGGCCTTAATAGAACAAAATTAGTCTCCTTCGTGATATTCCAAGATCGTGGAACAATTGTCATAGGTAGAAGCCATCGTCGACCGCAAAAGCTCGCCTAATCGTCGATCGAAGTTTCCGCGGATGTACCTCATCGTTTGGCCGTGCACGCGAGCTCAATCGCCCTCTCCCGTTCCGCCATCCAGTAGGATATGTGATTTTCCGAGCGCGTTCGCTCGTTTGAAATCGTGCGAAATGATGTCGTGACGAATCGACATCGTGCGGGTAGCGCGCACAGGTGCGAACGCGCAATCGACGCCGATTTCGACGATCGCGCTATTTGTAGCGGGTCGGTGAAGCAAGAAGAAGGGTGGGAAGGGGGTGGATGGTGTCGACGAAGAGGACTGGAGGAAGAAGAGGTGGAGGACGAAGAGGTTAAGGCGGCGGTGGGTCGGGGACGAGGGAGGAGGGTGTGAGAACGGCACCAAGGAGTCCCTCCTCAATTTCTCTGCCCCAACCAATTCCAACTTTGGTGGAGCGAGAACGAGCGCGAATACTTGCTCGCTCTCTACCGCTCCTACTCGTTCGCTCGTACTACACACGCTGACTCGCTTGTTCGCTCCCTCGGCCACTCGCTCGCTCGCTCGCGCATATAACGTAACTTCTGCCCGGGCAATCTGACTCGAAATCACCGTTGGGTGAATTATCGCGGTAACTGCGTGCCGTTCCCGGATTGCGGCAATTACCCTGGCCTGGGTAATTATCGAGGAGAAGGACTCGAGTGTTGTTTAATCTGTGATCTGCTGCCCGGGGTTCTTCGATTACGTCAGAGAAGGCCCTCCCCTCCTTCTTTCCCTGTATCCTCCCTTCCCTTCGTCGTCCACCTCGCCGTACGCTTCCACGTTTTCGACACTCGACTCACCTCAGGGAGCCAAGCTGGTCGGATACCACCCGAGCTTTCGTCCGTCCTCGTCGAGGCCAGCGTGAAAAAAAAAGAAACGTTTTCCTCGCATTGCGGTCTGTTGCGGGTCAATTGACGGAGCGTGGCGTCTTCGTCGGTGAACTTTCATTTCGTCACTTCGACGAGTCCAGGTTAACGTGTAAGGCTCGATGAAACACTTTGGCGTCGCCTCGTGAAATCATGCGATGAGATACCCGGTGCAACCTGACTCACCGGACTTCGTACGGTTGAATCGAAGATTCTAACGTCGTTACTAATTTCAAAATACTATCGCATAGTCTCGCGTAACGAGGGATTCGTCGGCGTGGGCACGAAACCGTCGCAACCAGCCGCGAGATTGCACAAGGCGCGGGCAAGTTACGTGCTGAAGGAGCGGATCTCTTTATTAACTCGATCGAGGATCTTTTAAAGGTTATCCCGATTTGTGGTTTAACAGCGCGAACGCCAGGGAGCTAAGATAAGCGAAAGTAGCTCACGGCACGGTCCATTCTATTTCGTTGTTCGACCTTCGAAAAATCGCGGCCCTCTCTCCTCGCGAATTCCGATTCATTCGACGATAGCCGGCATTACCGCGAAGTTAAGTTTCATCGATGCAATTGGGACTCGAATATCTCGTACCGTCCACGTCCAGTCCATTATAATTTTGAAATTGAATTGCGTTCGAAGGTACGCGATCCTCAGATTGTTCGTTCGAGGGTGCAAGGAATTGCCACCTTGAATTTTCACTTACATAAGCATCCGAGTGGATACCACCGATACAATCGCGCTCGCTACTTCGAGACCTCTTCCCAAATCGCTTCCTCGAATCGGCAACAGTCGCCTCGGCCGCGCTCTACCGCGCAACCCGCCGTGCGAGCAATACACGCAAGCGCGCACCTGGGAACAATTGAGGATCGCGAATCGGCGAGCGCCTCGCGTCGCTAATTCTCGGAAGCGTCTCGATCGAGCGCATCGCGGCTGCTGATCGCGCCCGCCATCGCACCGGGCCTGCACCAAGCAACGCGCGCGGCTCGCGCGTAGCGCGCGTAAAAAGAGGCGCGTGTCGTGACGAGCGCGCATTCGAAACTCGAGCTCGCGATTTGGCGGTACTTTCGAAGACTCATTACCGATCGGCGGGCAGGAAGGTGGAGCGAAATAAGAAGGAAGTCAACGATTTATCCCCTTTAGAGAAAAGTAAGGATGAAGAGCGGAGGCGCGAAGAGAGGCGTTGGCCCGACACGCACCTCGTTCGTTCGAGAGCAGCGAATTTTAAAGGGAGTGCCCAGGGCACGGAGGAAGTGGCCGGCGAGCGATTAATCGAAATCAAAAGGTGAGATGCCCCGGCGAGCGGGAACAGATGGCGACCACGAGGTGGAGAAGCGAACGGCGAGAGATGAGGGGAAGGAAAAATGAAGATCGCCGCGAAAAGTCATCCTCTTTGAGAGTAACGTGTACGATGCTGCACGGCAATTACGCGTGCCGCGCGCCAGGCGTAAACACCCGAGCGCGCGCGTACGCCCTTTCGGAAGAAGATCTACGAGCGACGCGCCGCGCCGTTACCCTTTGCATACGCGCGCACGGGATGGAGGAAAAGAGAGTGGCGGAGGAGCACGCGGAAGGAGAAAAAAAACCGAGAGAGGGAGATCGAGGGAGAGCTCGCTGAAATGGGAGAAAAAAATGTGCGGAATTGCGAGAATTGCGCGCGAGAGTGGACGGAGGGAATGAGGAGAGGGGGATAATTGGGAGGGCATCGAAGTTATACCCCGTGCGAGAAAAGGAAGCGGGGACGAGAACAGTGGTGAGCGGACGACAGGAGTGGATAGAGGAGCGGATGGAGGCGCGAGAGAAAGGCGATGAGAGAGGTGAAGAGGAGAGGAGAGAAATGCGCAGAAACGAGGAGGTTGGGATCACGGCGCGGAAAGTCAGCGTCACGCCCGCGATATTCCAGCGGCAATTATACAGCGGTCCGGGTATAAATAAATGGCTACGAAGCCGGCCAGGTGTTGGCCAGCTAACGAGGAGCAACACGAGAAGGCAGGCGCTGAACTTCGCGGAGGCAGCATCGTGCAGAGTGTAGAAGGAACGGCGAGCGTCTTTTGCCGTCACCGGTACCGCCACCGCCGCCGCCACCGTGGCTGACCGTTCGTTCGACTAGGGCGGCGCGAAACCGCTGCCTAGGTATCCGTTAATCGGGGGAGAGGCAATTAAACCGAATGTTAATTGCGTAATCGTTGCGGCGAGCGAGCGCGGTGGCACGCGAGGCAACCACGATCGAGCGATCAGCTGTTTTCCACCAACCACTACCCCACCCATTTCTCGCGCTCCTACGAGCTTCTTCGCATTCTTTCTTCCGGATAGTTCGCGATGCGTAAACCCTTTAGTCACCCAGAAACTGTGAAATTTTCACGAATTAACAAATATCAACGCGTTTAAGTAAGATCGTCGCTAACCTTCCACCGGATCCATTTCTAACCGAGCCACGATAGTCCTGCACCGAGTAAATCAAATAGAAACCGAGATGTTCGTCTTCGCGAGCCTCCATGACCGACGCGCTCGTGAAGGCAGCCGCGAAACGGTCCGGTGGACATGCTCGGGGATCGAAACGACCCCTGGACCCAGTAGTTTTCCCTCGTCGGAGAGCATCGGTCCGCGAAACAAGCACCGCGCCCGATGCGGCAGAGGTGCTGGTTAATTGCCGCGTCGGTCGCGGCATTTCTCCGCGGCGTACGTCGGTGCGAGAAAAACGAGAGGAGGGGCACCAGGAAGAAGAAGGCTGAAGGAGAAGGCCCACGCGAGGGAAACCGACGAAGAAGGTGGAAAGAAGGAAGAGAAGACACTCTCGTCGCCGTTCCGCGAATCCTTCGGGGTTTCCCCGTTCTCGTTCCGGGACGATCACTGCACGTTTCTCGTAGAGAAAGGAACGACCCCGCGGTTGGGCGACGGCTCACCTCAACGTGTAATCTCCCTTGGTCCTGCGCTCCTACCACCGTCATCGCGAACGCGGCGGAGGGCTCGCGCACGCTGAGCACACGTACGCGCTCCTACGTACCTACATATGCCCTAGAAGCATTAAAGTCCCGACGTCATTCTCTTTCCTCTGCCCCTCCTCCGTTGGGTCTCCCACACCCGATCCTAGCGGACGGGCGAAGACAACAAAGAGAGAAAAACCGGAGTGGAACGCTCGGGTAGAAGGATGAAAATAAGAGGAGAGAGGAGATGGGAGATAGGGAATGCGAGAGGGAAGGAACGTATGACAGAGACGAAGGAGAGAAAGAGAGCGAGTGCTTAGATGGAAGGAGTGGGACTGTGGGGTGGAGATAGACCGAAGTACGAAGGGAGGAGGGGAGGAAGCGTAAAGGGAGAGGGGTGAAGAGGAGATTGCACGAGGAGACAGGAGAAAAGGGAGAAGGAGAATGACGAAGGGTGGAAGAGGGGGAGAAGAAGCGAGAAAGAGAAAGGGAAAGAGGGAAGGAACGTAAGAGCTCCTCTCGGCGAAGGAGGTGCGCGCTCTGCCGGAGCAAAAGGTGGAGGGTAGAGAAGGAGGAAGGGGTAAGACGCGCGCGCGCGCGCGCGCGGGTGGAAAAAGAAGAGAAGAGGCCGGGAGCTATGCGTGCTCCGCCCCGCCCACGCTTTCAGAGACTCAGGACTCAACTTGTCCACCTTCTTCTCGGCGTACAGCCACCCGCAAGAGTGATACACGATCTGCTATCGTCGTCGATTCCACGATTCACGCGCGCCGAGCAGCTCGCTACCTGGAGCTCATTTTCCTCCACCGCCAGCGTCTCCGGAGTTTCCTGTCACCCTCGAGACTTTTCGTTTTACTTTCCGCGGAGTACGCTAGCAAACGATTCTCTAACTGCGCCACGGTCTGTATCCTCGTTTCGACGGTTCTCACGAACCCAGTCCAGATTCGTCCGCCCCAGTGCAGCTTCCATCGTCGAGCCATATCGCCAGGGCGAAAAGGGTACTTCTGCGAAATGCGATTCGACTCTGCTGGAGGAATCTGGAGAATGAAGATTCTCGCAATGCGGAAGGAATCTGGGAGAATGTTGCGTCGAAGGGATTTTGAAACGTCGGGGTTCATAGGCGACGCCGTGGCAGGCACGAGGAGAGGTCCCTTTTGATACGGAGCGTACTCACACGGAGCCGGGGGCCGGAGGCGCCATCTCTTGGAACGCTTATCCCCGGTATCCATGGGCTCCCCGTGTAAGCCCGTGTCCCTCGCGCATTACCATAGTTCGCCCGCAAGCCTCCTTCATCGTGCGCCAGAGCATAGCTGCCTTTCCTCCTGCTGCTGGCCCAGCCAGGACAACCGCCCCGGTGCGCCGGGCTCGTAGTTTTGCGCGCAACGCGGCTCAACGTTCTTGCCTCCTGGTCGCGTCTCTTGCGTTGCCCTCGTCGTCGTTGCCCTCGACGATGGACGCCTTCACCTCCTTCTCCTCCTCTCCTCCACTTCGCGTTTCTCTTCGAAGTCTTGACGTAACGCACGACTGGTACCAGGAATATTCCCAGTGACCGTGGACTCGTGCGCTTTGCGAAGAAGATAAGGCTTTACGAGACCATCCCGAAGATGAGAATTCTTCGAGAGTCCAAACGCGAGCAGGTGAAATAATATTCGAGTGGTTGTAGGGAAGGGTTGAGGAGGTTCAGTATTTATGTTTTAGATGAGAATTGTCTTTCTGCGCTTCTTTTCTTCTTAGCGGTTCGAAAGAGTCAATGTTCCTTCGATAGTTAGTTCCAAGGTAGAAAGGGTTGGTAGTAATCAGTCGACTGGACGCGATCGTCGAATTGTCGTTTTAATAAAGTGTTTTTGCGACGTCGTCGGCCCAATTCGTTCACCCTTGGCACTCAGTTTTCGTCTTCTCCGTGAGTTCGGAAACACAGCGATCCACCGACCCCACGTCAGCGTCGGTCGGGCACCGTGGTGGTTCCTCCGATGGAATGAAGGAAAACAAACGAAAATTCGAGAGTTCGCGGGCTGCCCGTGCTCGCTGGTTCGACAGCGCGACCACGTCCTTCTCCTCTTCTCTTCTCTTCCTCTAGCCATTCGAAACGGCGAGGTAAACCATCGGTACAAAAGCAACGTACAGGCGCGTCGTATCCACTGGCTTCCTCCTACCCTCCGTAGTCCTCTCGCCTCCAAGCTAGCGCTCCTTGCTGAGCAAATACCGAATGTTAAACGTACCCTTGGTCTCTCTCCCTCTCTCTTTTGCGCGCGTGCACGCGAGTTCGTCTGCTCAACGCGCTGGTCCCTTTTCCCGTAAACGCGCGTAGGAGTGTTTGGAAACACTGTTAAAACATCAGACCGGATCCGAGCAACGCTCGCCATTGTGCTCACGGGACAAAACCGTCGGCGGGTGGGCGCCGTAGAACCCGCGTCGGAGGAGCGCCCAGCCTCGTGGACCTTTTCTGCGGCTCCTCGAATGGAACAACGCGCGAACGGCTGCCCGGTGCCGAGGAGGAGGAGGAGGAGGAGGAGCGAAAAGAACGACGGCGAGAACCTTTTGTCTTTTAATCGTCGCGCCCCTGCCCAAGGGTATGTAACGCTGGGTGCCGCGCGAGTAGGGGACGCGCTTCGACGCTGGGGCAGACAAAACGGTTGCAGGTGGTTGGAGGACTCAACGTAGAGGAGCGCCGAACGGTCTCGTTCGATTTCGAATGGAATCGGTTTTGGCCCCGTGGCATTTTTGGCCGATTCGGCTCGCGAAATACGGGAGTAAATAACCATCGAGAGAACACATCGTGTATAGAGAGTTTTTGCGAGGGTCGCGCGAGTGAGGAAGGGTAGGGCGTAGGTTGGCGAACGGTGGAGGGTTTCTCGGAGGAAAACCCGATGAAAGCTTCGCTGACTATACGGGTTTCACCTTTTTTTTTACGACGGATATTCGACCTGTTCGAATGTTACGCATGCACTGGAACTATTGACATTTGATAGAACGATAGATTTTTCGTTGCCCTGGATTCTTTCGAGATGGGCACGATAAAAGGAGGTTTCCGGAAATAGAAAGCATCTCTGCATTAGTCGTTTCGTTTGCAACGGTTTGACCCACAGGAGGAACGATTTACACGGACGTGCACTATAGGAGGGCACATGTTGTCTCTGCCACGAAAGTCCGAAGCTGCGCGGCGTGCCCTGCCGCGGCGCGGTGTCTCCCAGCTGATGCGTCCCTTTTTTACTCCCCCCGTTTTCTATCCCCTTGCAGAACGCGACGAGCGAGGCGCACGTGGATCAACTTTTGGGATTCGTGTCGGGCGCCACGGGTGGCCGCCATTGGACCGATCCTTCGCGGTTCTCGGCCTCCTCCTTCTCCTTTTTCTCCCAATAATTAGCGCACGCCGAACAAGGTCTTCATCCTGTGAGACACACGAGGCGAGTGCCCGTCTCATGCAGTGTTCTCCCCCTGCTCCCGCGATCCTCCCTGCTCATTTCGTGCTGCTTTTGAATTCCACCGACCGGCCTGTCCGCCCGACCGAGGACTCGCCACGGGGACACGCGCTTGTCCGGAGTTAGTCGAATACTAAATAATGGCTGCTAGGAACCGGCTAACATCGCCCTCCACGATTCTCGGAGACGCGCGAGTTTTGTGGAATATTTCGTCGCGCGACATCGGGTCCCCTGCTTCGATTTTGGCCCGTCCTCCTTTAATTATCTTATTTCCTGGGAGCTTCGCATCTTCACTGGACTGCAATCCTGCGGTATCGACCGGTTTCTTTTGGACCGCGTGAACACGGTGAATCGGAGGACCAATTTTACGAACGAGAACTAATTTTTCAAGACACCACCGACTTTAAATTGTCTATGTTAGAATCTTCCTCGGTCGTACGATCGTGTAACATGATGAATTTTAACCGTTGCTTTTTTCTCTCTTGGGAACGTTTCCAGTGCAGTCTCACCGTGCGAGGTCATCGTGACGATGGACCGTGGATGATGCGCCCACCGTGGAATTCAGAAGCGGAGGTTAAGAAAACAAATTGCGACGCACGGAAGTGGATACATCCGAGTGGCTTGCCCGCTCCCGCGTCTAATATTCCTAAACGTCTCATTGTCAGTCCCCCTGTCCTCATGGGCGTATCGCGTGGTGTTCCACACCGTGGGCCTCTGACCCACGTATGCTCCTCTACTCCGCGTAATCCTCGCGCTCGACGCACGTCGAGGACTCTTCTTCGTTGGGGCCAACCTCTCTCGTGTTTACATTTGTCTCTTTTAGAGAGGAGTGTGCTTCTCTCTCTCTCTCTCTCTCTCTCTCTTTCTCTCTCTTTCTCTTAGCTCAGTGGACGAACTGGCGCGACGGACAAAGAGCGTTTTATAGTCTGGCGCGATCCTCCCGGGGGCCCTCCGATGGGACGAAAGGAATTCCTCCCTCGTCACGGCGTGTCGCGGGCGGCGACAAAACATCACAAAGGGGCCCTTGTTAATTACAACTGGCGTGACCGGCTCCGCATGCATCCACGGCAGACCGTCCAACCGATCGTACCGCCCGCACGCAGATTTTCGCGAATCTCGCAAAAACGGGAGGCCAAGGAAGAGAGAGGACGAAGAAACGCGTACACGCATCGGCGACGCTTTATCGCGATGCGCCATTTTCGCGGGACTAGCCCACGAAAAGAGATTCTTACTCTCTGCATGATCGCAAAACAGAAAGTAGGAAGAATTGAGTGACGAGAAATCGCGAGCGCAGTCCGTTAAGCTTACCGAATCTCGAATCCAGATGCTATAAATGTAAGTCCACGAATTTCCCATCCCGTACACTGAGAAAAGAAAAGTGTTGATTCAATGATATCCGTATGATTGGAATTAATTTCGTTGATTCAATTATAATGCGATTGAAACAAATATGGTACACCGTTGTGTCAATTACAGAAGTACTTGGTTCAATAATGTAGCATAATTGAAGAAATTTGATTGAACCAATCATATATTTAATTACTTCAATGAAATAAATATTTGTTTCAATTATATTTATTATTTATTTGAATAATACAGCACTGATTACAAACTTCATTGATTCAATTGCATATGTACTTATTTCAATCATATAACGAGGCTTGTCCCAATTACATAATATGAAATAATATTGTTTCAATTCAATATGCTTTTGATACAACATTATGTATTATTGAATTAACGATGGCCTCATCATTGTTTCACACTATACTTTATTAGAATCAATGACATACAATGTTGAATCAATTACAAATGTTTATGGCAGCCCGTGACACACACGTATGATTCAACGCATTTTTTTATTGAATCAACAGCTTTCTTTTCAGTGTAGGTGTGTAACTTTATAATTTGCAATGGTTTACTGAAAACCGCGATTATGCATTTGCGTTTTCTGCACAAGATTGGTGAGTAATTGCATATTCGTAGGTAATCGAAGGAAGCTAAATTGGAAGTTAAATGTAATTTGTTCGCTCACATCACATGGTATCCTTATAATTCGCGTACAACGTTGCGCTCGTATGCTGCTACACGAGCACGTTCTCACAAAGCATCAGTATGGATGGCTATCAAACATCGCGGTAGATGGAGGAACGCGCACCAGCCATTGGGGTAAAAAGTCCTTCGGTTTATTCCAATTCAATTATTAAAATTAACGCATAACGCTTCTCGTTTCGGAACATCCGCTTCAGCTGCATTCATTCCCCTGTCGGCGTTCGATTGATACTTTTAATGAGGAATTTAATTTATCAGGCTTCTATTTTTAACGATTAACTGTTTCGTAATTACGCGATATTAATGAATTTGTAACAAGCGATAAGAATGCATTAGTGTAGAGTTTTATCGTACGCCGTGCCGTGGAAGCATTAAATCAAGGCGAAGAATATTTCGAACGGTTCGAAATCAAAACCTCGACAGTTCTCTTTCCCTGTCTCGTCCACCTTCTCTCTCCATTGACTATTCCGTCCCTGTGCTCTCGCAATTTTCTTTTTTCTCGTCGATTCTTAACTCATTATCACCTTCATCCTCGCCTTCATCCGTCCACTCGCACGTTACTGTCTCGCCACGCTGACTCTCGAAAGTGTTCGCATGTATCTCGGTACGCCAACTGGTCCACGTCCGACTGAACACGCACAATTTATACACCTTTCGACTACAGATGACATCTTTTATTTCCCGTCACTTTTTATATTCGAAGATTGACAATTTATTTCTTTTCACAGTAACTGTCATGCGATTAATATCAATATCAACATTAAGGCGGGTACAGATCAAGCGCGCCGATCTGCGCCGCGCCGTGCAAAACGTTCGCGAACGTTGCAGGCGCTTTCAATTTGGACGGGTTGTTCATGCGCGTTGTTGCGCGTTTGTGATCGGTAACCCGTCCAAATTGAAAGCGCCTGCAACGTTCGCGAACGTTTTGCACGGCGCGGCGCAGATCGGCGCGCTTGATCTGTACCCGCCTTTACACATTCTTATCCATGATTTCGTGCTTCAATAAATTCAACGATGAATTCGCAGAAGTGATTATACGGTAACGCGTGCATCCTGCGTCTTGCTTCGTTTGAACAGTATGCACGGATTTTGCACGGATTGGGAAAACTTCGATCGGTGATCGACCGGTCCGAAATCTCGCGCTGTTCGCAGGACGGGGATGATGCCGGAGAAGAGATGGAGGATTTATTCCTGGCTGGCGATCGTCAGTACAGTTTGTTTATACTGGGTGGGACAGAAATACAAAAGTGTCGCTGAGACGCGAAACATCTGCCGTGGTGGCGGTGGTGGCGTCGCCCGCGGGTGTAACGTTCCAACGCGGTACCCGCGCCACATCCGCGCTGTACGACTATTTTCGCAGCTCCGCGGATGATTATGAGGCCGACATCGAGTGACAACCCGCCTTCTAGGAAAGCTTTCCTATAGGTAACGAAGTTGACAGCTTCCAGAGACACTTCCTTGAACCCGGTCAGCGCTCTCGACCACCCATGTCTGTCAAACGTTTCTCCAAGGCGATGCTTCGAAGGAGGAAGAGTAGTAGAAGAGAGTAAGAGAGAGAGAGAGAGAAAGAGAGAGAGAGAGAGAGATAGATAGATAGATAGATAGAGAGAAAGAGTGTGTGTCTCGACGCATACGTGTAAAGCAGTTGGTTTGCCACGTGATTGGAGCGATCGTTTGAGACCTCACAGTTTTGATAATGGAGCGAATTGGAGGTTCGAAACCTTCTTCCGTCAGCTCGCTCGAAACGCAGGATGCACAGAGAACCTTCGTTCACGCTTTAAAAAGTCTTTCCATAATGTTCACATCTTCATACCTTATTTGACAAAATCGACAGAACTCTCGTATAAATGCGAAACATTTAATAGAGAAACGTGCGAATTTAAAAGATTATTACACATTGGAATCGAAAGGTTCCAAGGAGCCCAAAGCCGCCCGAACGACGAGCGCGCGGCCACAGCTGAAATCCATAAGCCTGATTTGGCTCAACTTTATTATCCCCGTGCCAATCGCCATTAATGTCATGCATCCTTTGTCGGATGCACGCACAATTCCACCGTGAAACTGGACTCCATTACCAGACACGTCGCTTCAATTTGTTTCTCCATCTTACTGTTGCTTCGCTGAAAATAGTCGCCATCCAGGAAATGGTTTTCAACGTGATGGCCGTGCGGGGATACTTTGTCTGTGAATCGAATCGTCGAAGAAAGTCTCATTCGCACGAGGCTATCTAACGAACCCCTGGAACTTCGCGCAGGTTCCTCGTTTCTGCATTACGCGACGGTGGACGGGAATAGCGCGCACTTCGTTCGGTTACTTTTCCGAGGGCAGTGGTCAGGCAGCGGAAGAACGCCTTGCAAGCCGTACGGCATGCCGACGTGACGAACCGGAGTGAGAATTACGAGAATAGCAACGTCTCGTATGATTCGTTGGCGCCTGTTCGGAGGGAACAGCTGTCAATGACATTTATGTTTGCCTACATTCTTGGCACGCTTCTGACCACCGGAGATTTTCATTTTCGACAATCGTTTGGCGAGCAAGAGGCGCCGTCGATTTTGAGAGGTACATCCACCGGATGGACTGCGAGTTAATGAGAATCCGGTGTGGATGCGAACGAACGGTTCGCCAACGTGGTAACATACATCGCGAAGAAGATAGCACGCTACGACTCAACTGTCAAATATCAAAGAAAGAATATATTAGACGGTACATGCATATGCATATTTAGGCAGTAATAATGCATATTTGTAGTGTATACCTATTGAGTAATATCTCTACGGACGCAATTGACCGAGTAACAAATTTCTCACACACACACCCACGCGCGCGCATTTTCGCTCATTTGCTACCCTTTACAATTCCACGCAGTGCCGCGAACCATTGCGAGGGAAAGTCGAGCGCAAAGAGGAATCGAAGAGAAGTGAAATAGAGAACGGGACGAAGTCAGAGAGGAAGGAACGAAAGTGGTTCGAGTTTGACTCTCGCGCGCGGTACGAGCGCGCAGCTGGTGGCGAGGCAATAATATTTTCTAAAACGACGGAATCGAACGTGACCGGTGGTAAAGTTTCGATTTATTAAAAGACCGGCCACGGGGGCGCGTGACCCTGAGCGTGTTTGTGCTCTGCGGTGAATCCATCTTCGTCGTCTGTCGCCTTCCGCTCGCGCACGTCCACCTCTTCCTTCCTTCGTTCGTCCGCTCGTCCCTTCCTCGTTCAGCGGTTCGCACTGGTTGGCTGCTCCTCTGGTTCGTTGGTTCGTTCGTTCATACCGCGTCGTGGACCGCAAACCGATCGTTACCCAAAGTGTCGCCTGGCGGGCTTGCGTGCAGGAATGCGATGTGAACCGACCATTACGCGACGCGGTGTCACCCGAGGAGGGTAATTTCGTCGAAAGTCCACCGCGAGCTGCCGAGTGGCGGCAAAAAGGCGTGCTGACCATCTGCATTCTCCCCATTGGATGGGCGCCGTTCGACGCTGCGGTCACCACCGAAGGTTCCTTCGAGGCCGCGCGTCGCTACCAGCATCCCTTTGGCAGCCGTTTTACCACTGATCCGTCCTCTTCGCAGCATCGTCGTAGGCCGCAAATTTATTTCGTTCCATTTTTTACGAACATCAATGCGCGTCCCGTTCTTGCGTATTATGAGATCTGACGTTACGCTTGCATTTCAAGAATCGAGCGAGATTAAGGACGAATGTTGGACAGACCTGGTCAGTGGAAATGTGTAGGTGAGAGATATGTAATGTATATTTTGATTTTTATTCCTCTAACGCGACTCATCGAATCTTACAAATAAATTGTGAAGAGATTTATGATATACTGTCTGGGTAGGGAGTAGAGAGGAAGCTGGTGAAATGAAAATTTTAAAATCATGTGGATCGTCCGTGTCCGTATCAGGACAATTCATTCTTCGAGCATATATTCGAACGTAAACGAAACAGATCGAAGTAACAGCTATACGCGTCGTTTTAAAAAATTTCCACTGTGTCAAGGTAAACGATGCGGTTCGTTCCTCCCATCTGCTTGTCCCGTGGCTCTCGGAGGACTGCCCTTCGTTCGCTACCCAATAGGCCACACTTCCGATCCGAATTCGACAGATGTCTTATGGGCCACGAAACCTCGCCCACGATTGTACATACGTACAATCGATGGAGTCACGCGTTTGCTCGACGAGACCCTTAACAATCTGTACAAGGACGTACAACCACACTTCGTCCTCCTCGTAGTCGTTTGGTTCTGCGATATTCGTTGCTTGAACTCGATGTAAAAGTAACAGCATGAATTTTCACTTCCTATTAAACAATCCGAAACTTTCTGTAAGTTATTATTATATTTGTATTAAGGTATACAATTTTTTCACCTCCATTTACTCACAAGTACTCCTTGCGAATTTGCTTTATTAACAGTTTGCACGATAGCTAATGCCCAGGTTACCTAGAATTTTAAATTCCAACGGAGTTGGAATCCAATTAAAGGACGTGGATCAATCAAATCCTGACTAGCATTTGCAACTTCGTATAAACTGTACAACAAATATCGTGTCAACCATCCATGAAGCAATTTCACGCGTCATTGAGACGTATTAAACTTCATGAAGACGTATTCAGAATTTCAAGTTAATTAAGCTCACATGAAAAAACCGCTATGACCAAACATTCGTGTTTCCAACGCTATTCTCGCGGCAAAAGTTTGACTTGAAAAGACATAAGAAAGGGATGTTCGTTTCGAGTTTGAGTCACGAGTCATCGAATGGTTATTACGACCTTGGCAAGGAGTACCTTAGTAGGGATACTTTTCGGAAAAGGAGGTCACCGCTCGTCCTCCCAGTGTAACCTCATCCGGAGGAGGGCACGATTCTTCCTTTATTGCGAAACTGCCACCGTTCTCAGGACACGTTTTGCGGTTCCTGTTTAGCAAACAGAACGCGTTACCGGTTCCTCCCCAACTGCGAGGTATAATAATTTTTAAAATACACACGTGGTCTGCGCAACGTCCGACGGCGTGGCTACACGCGTGGTGCCATGCGATATTTCTCCCTTGCCCTTCGTCCCTTCCGTCCTCCTGCAGTTCGCAGTTTGCGATCTGGTTTCGAAAAGGAGAGAACGGCAAACGTACGACCGACGTCCTCCCTTGACGATGCAATCGGCGAAAGAGGGCCATGTGCGAGCGAGTAGCTATTTTCCATGGAATTGAATTTCGGCAGACCGAATTCCCTAAGCACGTGGCTCGTCGTTCGAAGGCTCACAGAGGTTCGAAACTGTTTCACGTAGAGTATTTACTTAATATGCGAACGACTGAAATTACAAGCCGAAAGAGTCTCAACGGGTGACTTACTTCGTTGTCCACCAGGTACGATATCTCTCGGACTAACACAATTAAAATATCTACTTTAAAGTTAAACTGTATCCATTGAAAACTTCTGGGATCGCAGAAGATAAATGCGCATCGACAAAGGGATTCCGTCGAGACAAGAAAAGAGGATACGACCGTCGGCCACCGAGAAATCTCCAAAACTGCGAAACCTCGTCGGCAGTTTTAACGTAACGCGGCGTAACGGAGGAGAAAGAGACGGGCGCGCAAGAAGAGAAAGGGAAAAGGGAGGGCGGAAGGAAAGAGAAAGAAATCGAATCGGTACAAATTGGGAATGCGATGACTGGGCGCGTTTTTCGCGCCTTCCCGCGACTTCTCGTACCAACGGGGAAGGACATCCTCCCTCGTGGTCCCTTCAAGAAAAATGACGAGCGCAATTACCTCTCGCCGACTCTTGGAGAGGCGAGCGCCAGATCGTTAGGCCAGCCCGAGGATATTCGGACCGGGTGGTGGAAACAATGGGCCGCTGGGGTGTCAAGAATAATACAAATAACCGCCTCCTCCTACCCCCTGCCCTTCCTCCCTACCCTCGTGCCCCGGTGAAAGTACTGTTTAGCCCGTAATTTTCTTTCGCGCGAAGGCAACGCTCGGCTGGTGGAGGCGGGGCGCGGTCCACACCTTCGCTCTCCTTCTCCACCTTTTTCTCCTCGCCTTCGCTCTTCCGTTCCCGCACCGTTTTCTGGATAAGCCAGAGACGCCTTACGAACGAGAGAGATGGAGGATCGAGAAGGAGAGGTCAATATTTCCCACCACCGATCCTCCCGACGACGACGAACTGACAGTCATCCTCGCACATTGTTTTTGCAAGAAAACCCTCCTGTCATCGTCGTAGACCCTCTCGTGGAAAAGAAACAACCTTCGGAGCCCCGCCGTGACGAGATCGCCTCACTCCTCCTCCCGAAGGAGATCCGTACCGCTCGGACCCAATTCGAAACAATCCGCGCGTGGTGGCGTTTCGATCACGAGCTGCGCGCGTAGACGGATAATTCGAGTGCAACGGTAAGCAGGTAAACGTTCTTCGCGTTGCACGAGGGGCCAGACATCGGTATCATCCTCGGGCGAATCATCGATATTTTCGGCGATCAATCGACGCTTCAGGGAATAACTTGTGATTCACACTGGGACTTCCTCCAGCCTCTGTCTGTATCATTATCCATCCACGATCCTTGCTATCTACGCGAAATCGTCGATTACGCAACGTCGTATACATAATGTACAACGTATCGTTCGCGAGACTTTGAGGAAGATATAAATAGCGCTTTTAATAACCGGCTTTGTTTCAACGGATAATAAATTTGCAAATTCATTTTTCACGATGAACCGCGCCGATGGTACTCGAGATTGTGCACATGACAAATCGGTGATCTTGGGTCGAACGAAACTCGCGTGAATCGTGCGGAAGATCGCGAGGAGCAGCTTCTAATTCAAGGTTACAGGAATCTTTGCATAAGATCGACTTACGTCCTCGCGTCCATCCACTCTCAGACGCTTGACTGATACCCGCGACTCTCTCCGGTTCCCCTTAATCTTCGACCTTCCAGCATCCAGGTAAGAAGGCTCAGCAGTTGAGCGGAGCGAAGAGGAGAGGAGATGGCCAAGGGAATAACAATGGCGGCAACCCAGCGGGGCAAGTTATTATTACCGGGGCTGGCCATTGTCCGGCTGTCAACAATTAGTTTAGATGATGCTTCGGCGACCGTTCGAACAATGCCACCTGAGCTACGGGAACTTGGCCCCTGCTTCGTGGAAACTGGTATCGGTCGGTTGAATAGCTCCGGTAATCACCATTGGCTCGGTGCTGTTGCCTTTAGGGGAACGCTACCGAAGCTCGTGACACGCGGTAGGCGCCGTCGACCGATGATCGTCGCGATTCTGAAAATAATTGTCATCTGGGAACCGAAGTGTCTTTTAGGACACAACAGTTTATCCATTCGATAACACGCACCATATACGCTGACAAAAAATCAAAACGAACTCATCCAAGATCCAGCAAGAACTCCAACACATTCTGTTAATACAGCACACCTAGTTTCGTACGCTCGTCGTCTCTCCCGTCTTCCTTCTCGAAAGTAACGCGATTCATCGGCCAGATTTCCTGAGACGCGTCGTTTGCCAAAGCGTTTTTGGCGGTAGCGCGTAGAGGAAGAAGCAGGAAGCGGCAAAGGCAGATCAAACGACGGCGAAGGACAAGAGGAGGAGACAAGGGTCGCTTAGGAAGGAGCGGATCCTCGCGTCGTCCTCGATTCTCCGTGAAGAGGCGGATGGCAGCTTGGGCGCATACGGCGCAAGGATGATACAAAATATTAATATTGCGCGCGTTTCCCTCATAACTCACGGGCCGGTGAGCGCGTTACGCACGCTCCACGGCGTCTATATCCCAAGGGACCTGGGCGCACGGCCGCGGGATAAGCACGGGATGCCGTTGAGGGTGAAAGAGAGAGAGAGAGAGGGCGAGAGAGAGAGAGAAGAACGAAGAGACAGTCGGTAGTCGAGAGGGAGGGAAGGAGTAAAGGCACGGAGGGACCCGAGAGGGGAACGAGTGTGTCTTTGTGCTTTTAAAGGCTCAAGGACCATTCTGTAGGGCCCATTGTGGGCATCCGCCACCGAGAATTGCCGCTAAGGAGACTGGGAGCAGGAGCGTGAACGAGAGCTCACTCGCGCAGTGCCGCATGTGTCTCGTGAACGCCCGGCCACTGAATGCGCCAGCACCGTTCCTCGTGCAGTTTATGGCCGGTCCGTGGAAAAGCCTCCCCATGCCGCTCCATTATGTCCTGACATAACTCGTCAAAAATATTGTGATTGGTCGACCATTGAATATGACGTTACCTGGCCGATCTTCCTTCGGGACGGGAAGCTGTGGGGTGAGTAGGAGGTTTGGGTGAGAGGGGGTGACCCACCCCTCGACAATAGGACTTAGGAAGGTACGTGGGTTTGGCAAACGAGGCGAACCGTGATTCCCTACGGTCTTTTTTTAACGCAACCTCGAGGGGTTGGTAAGAGAGAGGGTAGGACCGGGTGGCGGGGAGAAAATATGATATTTTCTCGGTCTACGTGTCTCTGGACTTTTTCATATGGGGGAACAATGGCGCGATCGTTGGTAGACGCGTATCCCGGAGACGTTGAGAATGATGCGCGTAGACGTGCAAAGAATCGGACGGCGAGGTGAGCGAATGGATGTGTCGACGGGAACGATGCGCTTTAGATTTAAGAGCCCCGAAATTCCTACGATAAAGAACGCTGTGAGTCGAGTGGTCTGCTGTGACGCGAGGTGGAATCGTAAGTTGTTTTACAAGTCCGGATGTTATGGCAACGAATTGCCGCGATCGCGGCACACGCGGCATTCTGAGCTTCAGAGCATGCTTACGTACTATATCGTTTATCCTTAGTCTTTGAAGTATTTTCTCTCTCCTGCTTAACTCGAATTACCACCTCGCGGAACTACGAAAATCTTACTCTGGCAGCTCCAAGACGATCCTTTGGGATACCGCGAGTCAAACTCCTTGTATCCACTCATCAAGCTGAGTCTGCCCATTGCCGGGGCCCTTTGGCCGCTTTTAGGGTTGCCGCGATGATGTTGCAAATTTAATCATCTGCATACTTGGCGATTACACGGAAGACCGATCACAGAGGTCGCCGGGCACGCCCGCGGGGGGTTATTCCGGTTTGTCCGAACTCCGTTTACGGTTTCGGGGGGGTTACATACTCTCTGTGTACTCGTGGACAGTATACGCCCTTCTCGTTTACTCCTCTTCCGTCTCCCTCGCGCTCATCGACCCGTTATGCGCGCATCGCAATTTCGATTGGTCTCCGCACGTGACGCATTTCATTCCGCGGATGAGTACCCACTATCTCTATCCTTGGAATTTTTAAAGCGACATTCGTTCGATCCGTAGGATCGGAAGAGAACTCGTTTTATTTTCTATTAGTTTCGATGGAAAGTGTAGGACTGATCGGTACAGAGGACGTAGCATGTAGGGAGGGAGCATTTTTGCGGTGGAAGGAAAGGAGTGGGTGGATCGCGACTGGGAATCCGAAAATTGCCTGAGTGCAATCGCGCGAATGGCCGCGCGGAGTGAAGTCCGCTAGTGGAGACCGGACTGGCGTCTGCATTTGCCAAATGAAACCTTAACGAGGTTTGGCTGGAAAATTTTTCGCGTGGGTGTGCCATGCCGGGGCCGCCCTTCCCCAGAGCGGACGGGACGCTTCAAAGTGACACGTGCCACTGCGAAACGCATCCTGTTCCCGTACTCCGCCTTTCTCCACCCACCCTCGTCCAGCGGAGTCCGGACAACCGTCGTGTCTCTTGCGTCCACATTCACCCCCGCCAGCGTCATCTCCCTCTTCTGCCAGATACTCCTCTAATCCGTGGCACTTTTGACATCGGATACATTTCGATGGAACGACTCACGGCCCCCGGCACTTTCGATCACGAAGAGGGGTACTGGTTCTCCGCCCCTTCGGGGAGTAGGTGGCTGGGGGCCATCTCTGATATCAATCAACAGAAGCATTCCCACGTAATTGGGTTTTACGTAATGCTAAGCAGTCCAGGGATCAGCCGCAGCCGGCGCCTCCACCTCCCACCGGTCTCGACATCGCCTCCACCTCCGCCTCCGCGGTGGCCCGTATATTTGTTTTCCGTCGGAGTGAACTCGCGATATTCGCGTCAGATCAAAGCGACGCAACGGTGGAATTAATTGAACGCGCTCCGTAGATACTACTCACGTACCCGCTCTCCTCCCAGGCACCTCGCCCATCCCACGCCACGAACTTTCTTCCTTTTTCGTATCGATGCCTCAACGATGAAGCCAGGATGAGATTGGCGGGCGAGGGTATCCTACGATTGCCGATCGCTAACTAAAAGTTCCTACCACCGAGGCGAATGAGAAACTGTCCGAGGACTGGACCATGCTACGCGTATCTCTCCCTGAGCGAATTTTTTAATGAACGTTTTACCATTGCCGATCGGAAATCCCTCGTGAGAGGGTACGAGGTGGATTCTGGCGGTGTAGACGCAGACGTAGGTATATGCAAATGATCGTTAGTGTATACTCGATCCGACATAACAGAAGGAATGTGTAAAAATTTAATAGGAGGTTTTCGGTCGCTAGCATGCGAAAGAATGTTCTTCGCGCAAAGATCATTTTTATGGGGAATAAATAGCGACCAGAGAATTATTTCTTTATCTATGTCAAATTAGTATCTATTTTGAATTTTATTAAGTAAAAGATAATCGTAATTCTTAGTCACCCTTTAATCGGTTGGGATGGTGCCTCGCACGAGTACCGTGTAACCCTGGGCATCAGAATTTCTCGAATTTCTGGGCAAGAGAGAGAGTAAACGGTAAAGTCACCCCGATAAAATTCTATTGTAGGGCTTGCAGGCTCTTGAGCTCCCCTGGTTTGTCCCCAGATGGTCCTATCGCCTCCACCTCCGTCCTGACCTCCTCCTCTTGCTCTGCTCCATTCGAGAATCCCTCTTTCACCTTGGACTCGCCCACCCTCTTGGCCTCGTTGTCATGAGCCTTTATTAGAGCTGCCAGCGGAGGGTAGGAAGGATGGTAAGGGTGACTTTTTTATTTCCCAACGGCTTGACATTCGTCGATCTCTCTTTCTACCATCCTACTGCGTCGCGTCGCCAGGCCACCTCAACCACTGCCGCCACTTGTTGCTCCCACCGTTTCTTCCCGCGACAACGCGACCTACGCCACCCTCCCCATTTTTTATTCCCTCTTCGTCCTCTCCGGAACAAAGAAGCCGCAGCACTTGTTCTCACCGAAATCATCCGTCCGCGAGGATGGAAACTTTCGCGCGACTCTTCACTTCCTCCGTTTCTCTCTTTCCACGTCGCTTTGTCGATTAACTTCGCGTCGTGTAATGTCGTTAGATTTAAATCTGAAACGGTTAATCGTAAGCATGGTTATAAACGACGTGTATCAGGTGCTGGGTTCATCACTCACAAAGAACATTAGGAACGTCGAGAAGAATAAATCGAATATGCGTATAAGCGTTATTATCGGTATTACGCGCATCACGGTGAGGAACTCTGTAATTCAGATTCTCGTTATGGGCAATGTGATTGCCAATACGAACGTGGGACCGGGTACATTTTTTGGGCCAGTGACTCTCAAGAATGACGACGAATTGACGATGGATGCGATCGTTCGTCAGTATTCTTCGACGAATCAGCGCCTATAAGGTGTGATTTTTGCGAGCGAATTTCACGCGAGGTTTCCACTTGTTGTTTCCCTATTCTCACGTTCGCCTTTTTTTCCTGGTCCTCCTCTCCTCGTTCCACGTTGTTATTCAATATTTGTCGGCTATCCGATTACTCGCTCTCCCGTCTCGTAATACGTACGAGCCGCGCGAAGCATAACTCTGGCACGCGTGCGCGTGCTGATCCGTGGAGGGACGCGAGGAGGACAAGGACGAATGGACACGACCACGAAGCGAGCCAGAAAGGATGAGAACCGCTGAACCGAGGAACCGCAAACTCGCGGTCCGATATAATGAGATTTAAATTACTGTGAGACTGTGACATAGTGTCCCTTTTACGAATCGTTACCTCACTTTGGAGCCCATCTTCTCCCCCTGCCTTCTTCCCTTCTTCCTTCTCCCAGTGAGTGACCAATTAGGGATGGAAATTCGATTCGAATTCCTGTCCCTCGAAATAATCGATTATCGCGGTGCCTACCGACGAATTTTGCTTCGGGTGGAATCGTCGTAACGCAGGCAGGGTAATTTCGCTCGATCGAATTCTCATGAGGTAGAAGCGCGCGCGCGCGAACTCCGTGTGAGAGAAGATTTATGGCGGCGAGGAAAAACGGCTTCATTGCGCGCGCACGTTCCACGTATCGTGAGCAGTTAGCGGAGAAACTTTTAGCTTTCTTGTCGATATTCCACGGTGATTCGAGGAGCGGCGCGTGTGCGTCTCGCGCGGCGCGCCATTGAAATCGAGAGTTAATCCCAGTATTTTAACCTCTCGTGTCAACGAGGTCGTTGACTTCGATTTATTATAAACCGCGTGCATTATTACGTTACATCGACGGACGACCGCGAATCGGTAGGTTCTTACTTCGTTGTTCACTTCGTTGTTCACTTCGTTGTTTACTCCGTGTTACGGATGCGAGATTAATATCATCGCTGATGTTACTCCCGTCGCTTACCCGTTGTCTCCGCGTTAGACGACATCGGCTAAGCAACCGTCACGTTTCACGACCAAACGAAAGAAGAAAGCGATTTGTCACGGAACTCTGAGGTAAACCTTATCCCCGCTACGAGAGAAATTCTCGTGGAATTCGAGAAATGAAATCTCTACGGTTGGTTGCTTTGATTTTTCCCGAAAGGACGGTACCGCGCCGTTATTACGAGGGATAAATGCGTGGCGTGGCGTGGCGGAGGGACGTATTAAAAGTCAATTTGTCAGTGAAACAGGGACGGCGTTAGGACAGGGGCCCCCAGGTATATACCTGAGCGCAGGGTGTATCGAGAATGACACGATCGTCGTAGCGGGCCAAGAGGGATCGTCTTATTTCAACGGTCAGTCAAGTGGTGCCTTCCCCGCCGCTCGCCTCGTCTACTCACCCTTTTTCTCCCTCGCCTCTTTTTGTCAATCAATTAAGCCGCATTCGACGCAATTTAGAACGCATCAAGGCGCCCACGGCAGCACCGACATTCCACGCATTTCTCGGTGTCGCTTAGCGTCGAAGCCACCGCGCGGCGCGTTTCGATAGAAATTTCACGACTCACGATCACGCAGGAGCATGAAAAGGAGTGGACGACAACGGAAGCGAGCCACTAGGCTGAGGTTCGTTGCCCTGATTATCCTTAAGCGGGGGTGCTAATGGACGCTATATTTTTCCTATTAGCTTGTGAAACTCGTAGTAATGATCTACGAAATATAAACTGATTCGTTTGCTTACTCCGTTCTCCTTTTTTTTCGTCGATCTTTCGAATTTTTCAAACGAGCTAGTTAAACTTTTTTTTCCATCCAATCGTTAATCTCAGCTCTTACCGTTAGTACTTATTTTATTGCTGGAAAATGTCGATTAACGATCCACAGTGCACCCCTTTCCATCTAGTTCTCCAAGCTCCCGATAATCGAAGTCTGTTTTCGATAATGGCTCGAACGCGTTATGAATTCTGTTACCGATGTAATACTCGAATAGGACCCTCCTACGTGGACCCTTCCCGATGGATAAAGGGCTCGTAGCCGCGACCCGTCATTAGCAGTATCCCATGGTTAATGCCATCGCGTTGCGCCGGTTGCGACTTTTAATCCGAGAATTATCGGATTACGTAGGCAAGATGCGGATGCACGAAAGGATCGGGCGGAGCGGAGTGGACCTCGACGTGCAGTCCGCACCCCGATCGAATCTCCTCCCGATGCCTCGTCTCGATGACTCCCGCGCGCGCGCGCGCCAGCCATGAGGGCGAAAGGGCGTGCGGCATCGCCTAACGAAAAGTCGATGGGATTTTTCCGGACGCGCAAGATCGACGAGATCCCCGGACTCCGAGCACCCATTAGAACCTCCGTGCGCTTCTCCTCCTCGCACTCGTCCGCTCCGCCGCGGTTATCTGAATGGCTTCATCTGCCGGCGGACAGAACGAGGATTCAGACACGTTCGACGCGCCGATAACGATCGAGAGTTCGAGCCTCGCGTTCCTCCCTCTCGTTCGTTTTATCTCCGCGGCTGTCTTCGCCTCTTTCTCGCCGGGACGGTGGCCCCACGCCACCAGCCGAACTCCCAGAGATCGAGGAAGAAGAGTTTTTCGGACGATGCGCCGCGAACAGATGCCGCGAAATCGTGCGGTCGCGAATCTTCAAATGGATCGCGTTATCAGGAGTGCCGTGCTTGGATGGGCCGTTCGGATGTGCCATAGACATATAGGATAGACTGCGCATACGTGTCCGTGGCTGTCTGTGGCAGAACGGAGAGAGAGGCAAAACATCGGGGAAGTTTTCTTTCCTTGTCTGCGCAGGTAGGCTGCGCAGTAGTCTATTGACAGCTATGATAGGCTTAACTCAGTACATGTACAGTGGGCAAAATATGTTTGTAAAAATTTAGCAATAGTGTAAGAATTTAGCTGTCGCAGAAGCGAGAGTTTTTGCTTTAGAGAAGACAGTGAGCCAAGTAGGACTAAATAGAGAGATAGCGGTCTTTTTGAGTAGAGGTTAAGTGAATCGAGTGGGACTCTGAACCGAGATTTCGACGATCCGGCCAAGTCGAGCCTTTCTCTGTTCTTTCTGTATTTGCTATATTTTAAGAAACATTTGTTGAGTTGAAGTGATTTGAATAAATTAATGCCCCGAATCCGGCATCCGCTTACAAGTTTCTCAGAAGTGGAATTCGCAAAGGGATAGACAAAGGACCTACGCGTGAAAACTAATATTTTCTTTCTTGTTTGTCT